>CM075184.1:29719093-31204093 GCA_037577475.1 Chaunax sp. Z400 | reverse complement strand
TGAGGTCTGCTTGGAATCACTGTCCTTTTTGAAAATGTCCAAATGAGCTTCATCTTCCTCAACATATGGCAAGATGTGTGCTGTACGTCCAGGATTTCCAGATACTTGATGCATCTTTCACCTCTACACGCTGCAGGTTTCCAGGCAGCAAAGCAGAGAAGGTTGGCACAGTGTTTTAACAACACCTGATTTGCAAATGTGAAACTGATATTAAGTAGCATTTTGTGTTGAACGTGGAAAAACAAAATGTTGCATTGAGTTTTTAAAACTGTTCTTCTGTGATTTGGTTATTGCAACAACAACAAAAAAAGCTGATATATTTGTCAATAAACCTTTTATATAATGGGGGTTGACTGATTTTGCTTCCATCTGTAAATAAGTACTGAACCTGTAGATGTGTTTGAAGTGCCTGCAGATAATCTTTCACTTTATTTCAGTCTTAATTAGCGAACATGCCCACACACATGCATGCAGTGCTGGTGCCTGTTCTGAGAGTGCGTTGTTGTGACTATGGGCCTGACTGTTCACACAACGGTTTTATCATGCTCTATATACACCAGAAGCAGGCAGGAATATAGAGAGGCAGTGGCAGCACTGAAAGACATGCAGTCAGGCGACACAGGCGGCACCTACTTGTTACAGGGACATGTACATAGACCACAGAACTGTCCTAGATTGTTCAAATTCTTTTCTGCATCCTTCATGTCCTTATTGATTTGGTCCATCCCCTCTTCGATGCGCTCCAGTTGCTCTGATTACCAACACATTGTCATTTTTCCCGTCAAAAGAACGAAAGCACATGAGAAGAGAAAAGAGGAGGAAGAGGTTTGCGGGTCGAAGGAAGGGAGGGAGGGCGGGAGGGGGGGAGTAGAGAGGGGAAACGAAGGAGAAGAGACAAAAAAAAAAGACATTGACTGTGACAAGAGAGACATCAGACATCACCACCACCAGCAGCACTGGACAGACAAGAGCCTGGGGCTCCTGGCTGGTACCTACTTTTTAATACATGGGCATATCAGACCACAGCATTGTCCTATATCTTTTAAATCTTTCTCGGCCTCCTTCAGGTCTGCGTTCACCTTGTTCATGCCCTCCTCCACACGATCAAGTTGCTCTGGTGAGGACAAAGGCATGAGAGCAGTGAAATAAATGTGACTGGTTTGCTTTCCGAGGAGTGGCGCTCTACACTACAGCGCAAGAGCAAAGGCAAAGCAGGCAACAAGCTTTTAGTAGTGGCTGGTTATTTCTGTTGACCCAAAAAAAAAAAAAGAAAAGCAAATGACCTTCGATCACTCTTAATCTATTGCTTTGCATGTCAGTTTCTTTCTCTGGATTCTACACAGCTTCTTGTGTCCTACCTCATTAAAAAAAAGTGACATATTGATGATTTCAGTAACCGTTTCATCGATGTGATGGATTGCATCATTCCGGCACACTCAAGTCGCCAATGCTTCCAGATGGTCACGGATCTATAAAAAGCTCCAACCCAAGGTTAGATCCTTGTTCGTTTAATGGTTATAGAACATGATAGCAGTATTCTCCATCAGCCGAAAGGGACATTCTGTCTTCCAGGACTCCTTAGGTCTGCTTAGTCACATCATAGTGCAGAGAACACAGATGATATAACACTGGTTACAGATCTCTAGAAATCTATGGTGTGCTCCACATCCGAGGTCTGTTGCAAAGGCAATCTCAGTATTTTTTTTTTCCACATCTCTGCTGAAGCTTCAACATCTGATAGTTAGTAAAAAAAAAAAATGTGGGTGTTTTTTTTTCCAAGGTTAAAATACTGAAATTACATCATCTTTTGGTCCCCTTTGTTCCCTTTTGCTCCATAAATTCCTTTCACGCAGATCCAAAGCCGTTTATACTGCATGTGAAGTAAATGGAACAAACCTTTCTAAAAGAACAGACAGAGTTTAAAAGCTGAGGAGACGGGGCTCAGGAGGAAGGATTAACATGAATGTTATCAGTAAGGTAGAAATCTACCACTACGTGTAAGTGGAGTTTGCGAACGCCGCGCTCCACACGACAACTAAATGGCCTGCAGCAGTAATCCCAGGGAAAACCAGGGATTGAGGAGATGGGGGAACATGAGAGAGAGAGAGAGACAGGAAGGCATTGTTTATCTCCACAGCCTAGGACATCCAGGTCAGCCCTAACCTGCCTCCCCCACTACGTCGGAGGATTATAGTGTGAAGGCCTCCCGTCCTCCTCTCCTGTAGTCAGCCACAGCTGTTGGTAGGATAAGCACAGGTGTTACTAATTTTAATGATGCCTCTGTTCTATCCAGTGAAAGGAAAGATCAGGACCCTGGAAATGAAGCAGCTTCCGTTAATTGAATAGAAATGAAGGGACTTAACTGAAAAACACAACCTGCAGCTTAAATCAAACCGGTTTTAGATTGTGAGGTAATATTGGATTCATTCATCAACTATGGAGCCATTTTTTAAATTTTATTTTTATTTTTTGGGCTCTCATCTGCATCAACAAAGAGTTTTGGATTTCTTAGCGCTCTGATTCCGACAAAATCCACCAACCAAAACTGAACAGAGAGAATAACTCTAGGACTGTATGTTCCACCTCTTAAATTCCCTTTGCTTTTAGAGCCATGAGATGAAAATGAAGGTAAATGAGACGCTGGTGAGTGCGACTCAGTGCTGTGTGTCATTAAATGATTGGTAGATCTAATTTTTTGGTTGTTGTTGGCAGTGTTGATCAATGATCTGAGAGTAAGAGAAAAAAGAGGAGACTCCCAGAGAAGAGCTGTAACTGTCCAACAATGATTAGGAGGTGAATAAAAAAGATCTCCAGGGTCCTCGTAGGAGTTTAAGGTAATTCAGAATCACTGCATCATTCAGGATAAAATATCAACCCTACTGCTGGTACATTTTCATCCTGCAGGAGCTGCAATAAGGCCAGTGTTTTGTGTGCTCACAGGTAAAAACATTGAGCTGCTCCTGGTGTGGGCCTGCTGAGGTGTAACTGCAATCCATCAGCCTTGACTGAGGTGTAATTCAGTTCATCATGCATTTAACAGCCAAGCAGGGAGGGACTCATTAGCTGCAGTGAGACCTCCACCACAGGCAATACATCATTGTATGAAATGACAGATCTCCTCCTATGTACGAGCTGCATGTGTGTGTGTGAATGTGCAGGTGTAGAGGCCAGGACTGTATTCATTTCCACAGGCTTGGCCAATCATGTGTTTTCCTTTTTTTCTCTTCTTCTTTTTTTGGGAGGGCAATATAAGCGACATAAATCTTGACGTAAAAAGCTGGTGCGCTTCAGTTGTCGTGTAAAGGAGCCTCATCATTACTGAACCCAACGTGATCTCCAAAGAGAAGACGTACAGTACGCGGAGGTCAGGAGAGAAGAGCGAATGGAACGAGAGCAGACGGTGGTGGGGAAAGAAGAGAAGGATTGTGAAATAGAGAAAGAGAGAGACAGATGGGGCATCAGGTTAAGAGGACATTTGCAGAGAGAGGCAGAGGTAATTTAAATCTGTGAATTGATTTCTGTCCTGTGCTAGCAGCAGTGAGCTGTGGTCGACTCAGGGGAAGGGGGAAGAGAGAGAGAGAGAGAGACAGAGAGACTGAAGAGAAACAGGCTATACGTTTCTCTGACAGGCCAATTAGACGGCTCCTTCTTGCATGTAGCTTTGCACACACCTTTGTGAGTCCGCTGCACACTATAAATCTACCTTGAACCCACAGAGTTACCCACCAAACAGCAGTCACCTGCATGCAGTTACAGTTAGTTTAATGACAGCAAAGACACACGCAGAAGCAGACACACTGCCAGTGTCCGTCTGACCACACCTCTGACTTTTGTCGCTCTGACTAAGATTTTCAGAATAAAAGAGGGCTTTGAAAAATCACGGCGTCAAACCGGCTGCTAGAAGTTATTTGGCACTTTGCACTCCTGGTTAGATACTAAACTACTGCCCATTTCTCTGTCTCACGACTTGTACTCTGCACAATGACAATAAAGTTGAATATAATCTAATCCAATCATTAATATTCTAAGTTAATATATAAGTTGTCTGACTAGCAATAAGCACGACAGTGTATTAATTGGGAGGCGAAGCAGGAGCCAAGCTGAGCAGTCTCATCTAGCATAGTCATCTTCTCTACATTTGCTAAGACTGCAGCCGGAGTTTATTTTTAAAAACTTGGCAGAAGCTCATAAAGAAATGAACTGTTCCCATTTAACCATTATAAAACCATAAAGGCCATTTTCCTCAGGGCTGTAAATGTGACAGGGTCTCTATAGTGTTGTACTGGATAGGCTGCTGACGACTTTATACAGCATAAAATAGCTGCAAGAGAGAATTGGTAGAGCAGATTAAAAGTGAGGACAGATGTAAGAGGAGATATAGTGTTCGGTGGTCTCTCCCTATCAACTTACCTCCCTGCTCATCCAACATGACCAGAGTCCTGATGCCGGCATCTTTACTCTGACAGGCAGACAGATTGAAAAGAGAAAAAAAAAGGAAAAGGTAGGAAAAAGAGGAATAACAGATCAGTAAAGGTGAACAGAACAGAGCAATCAGCAGACAGCAGAGGTGGCTCAGATTACAATTTGAAATCACTTTTTTGAGGTGTGACTCATCTCATCTGACACAGCTGAGACGGCGTGATTTGACAGGAATATTGTGCTATGATGGGCAAAACATTTATTTGATTTTTCTTTGTTGTTGTTGCTAAAAGCTGGATAGAATATTCACTCTGCTTTCATACAGTATCTGTGGACGATATATAAAGATAGAGCCAGGGGAGCTGTGGCTTAGCTTAGCACAAAGACCGGGAACTGTAGCAAAACAGCTAATGTGGCTCTGTCCAAAGGTAACAACATCCACCTTCCAACACCTCTAGAGCTAAGATAAAATAGAAAAAAAATGTTAATTAGTCAGCTTTCAAGGTGCTGGTTTGTGGATTTATTTTACTTTGAACAGAGTCAGGCTGGTTGTTTCCCCTGTTTCCAGTCTTTGTGCTGAGCTTACTTAAGTTGGCTCTAACTCCATATGTAATTGACAGACATGAGAATGGTATCGATCTTCTCGTCAAACTCTCAGCAACTCAGTGAATAGGCATATTTTCTAAGTATGGAGCAAAGTCATGGAAATTCAGAAAAGTTTTAATGCCAAGTACATATAATGCACATAGAAGGAATTTGACTTGGTGTTCTGGTGCTTACACCAAAGTTATAGCATAAATCTAAGTGTAGATATAAGAGAGAAACTGAGGTAGAAAACATCTTCAATATACAAGACGCATCTGCGTTTAGAACAGTGCAAACAGTGTGTTTTAGAAATAATGTGCAGTTATGTGAGGATGTGCAAAAAAAAAAGGTCTACAGAGGAAATAAACTCCGCTCATCATGAGAATGTTAGCATGAAAACATCTCTCAATAAGTGAACGTGTGAAATTAATGAAACGTAACACAGATATCATGATCTGCACAGCATCACAAGGGAGGTGTGTAAACCAGGTGGTCAACTTCATTATTTCATCGCTGTTTTCAGACGTCCATCCAACAAATCCACTATTAGGCCTAAAAATAAAATAGGAAACCTCCTAAAACCTCGGTGAAAATAAGAACATAGACATAAAAACCTCTCAAAACGCCACAAATATATTGATGCATGATCCTGCGCAGATCCCTGGGATAAAGTTGTCCACCAAATGGCGTGTGCTATCTTTGTAATGTTCGCTGAGCTGGTAGCACAGATTTGTTGACAAAGATCCAAAAATGTAACATTCTGATTTGTCTTACAGAGCCGGCACAAGCTCAAACACACAAAAAAAGCACACACAAAAAAACGTTCATGCACACTCAGTGCGTTGCGACTTCTCCGTGCATTTTGGGCTGCATCACATCATAACGTACGTCAGAAAACACACAATTACCAGACTGGCCGCTCCTTACACAACAGAACAGCAGCCTTGTACTCTCTGTAAGCCCAAGGCTTCCTTTAATTTATATTAAAGAGCAAAGGCTGTTCAGCTTATTTCAAAGTGCACTGACCATCTGGAGAGCAGTGACAGATAGAGAGCAGTGCTGGAGGCCAGTTAGACATGCCACTGATGATGGCATCAATCAAACCCACTGCAAAAGTCATCTGCTAGTGGCCATGGATCTGTATCAGTGTGAAGTTAAATTATTGTTGATCAATGAGCAATCAGAAAGTGTTCTCCACAAAAACTAGTTAAAGGAGAAAAAGTGCATAGAAACATCAGCAGAGCACATGATTGCAGACACATTATGCTTATTACACCAGTTTGTTTGCTTACCCACTGGAATCATGGGAAGTCACAGACTACAGGACAGGATGTCTGACCGTGCCAGCTGGCATATAGTCTGCTGTGATGACATCACAACTTCCTGTATGGCTAGTTAAACACAAACACACTGGACCTTTGAGTCACAGGTAAGGACTCGGTGAGTTTTTAACAGTCTCTTGCTAAATTGTTCTCCATCCAGGAAATAGACATAAAAAGGAGAGATTAATAATTCACAATTATATTTCATTGCTCTTTGTTTCTGTGCAGTGCTGACGTAACGTGCACCTTTTATCTATCTATCTGTCATCTATCTATCTATCTATCTATCTATCTATCTATCTATCTATCTATCTATCTTCATGTACATAATGGCAAACTGTTTAAACTCAGATGATGGCGATGTAATAATAATAATAATTATTATTATTATTATGCATTGCAAGCTAATTCATTTTCAATTAGCTTTAATAATATCAAAATAGTTTGATATTTTGAGAAATATGCTTTTTGTACAGATGAGATGTAACATTTAATTCCTAAGTTTAAGAGAAGCTGAAGGTGGATTTTATTACCTGTGGACATAGTCATGCTAACAGTTTCCCCCAGTCTTCAGTCTTTATGCTATAAGCTAATATAACCAGCCGCTGTATCTTCATATGAATTATGCAGGCATGAGAATGGCATCAATACTCTCATCTAATTCTCAGCAAGAAATGAGATTGTTGTTGAGAATGAGATGCTGCGCCTCAGTCAGATCACCTGTATGAATTAAGGCTTCTAAAAAGCTTATGCAAAACACCCCAAGTAAAATCTACTTTGAATGCAAATCCACAGTTTTATATGATACTTTTTCTGTCTTCAATGGAAAAATGGTTTTAAAGGGTGGATTAAATGGCCTGCTAAGGTCTACATTTTTGTCATAGTGGTTTCTAGTCACATAACAGCCAATATGAATGTCATCACTTCCATCTTATGTAATATTTTCTCTGACTTTCAGGCCTGACCCATACTCATCAAATCAGATCTCCCTTTTCTCTGCTCCACAGCGGCATTGGATTTGGACTTAATGGCACAGACTCCTCCTCTATACCTCTCTGTTTATCTTCCACGCTCTCCTCATCTCATTCTTCATCCCTCCTAATATTCATCTCTCTAGTCTCACTTTCTTCTTTCATTTCCACCCCCCTCTCTCTCTCTCTCTCTCTCTCCGGCTTTCTGCACGTTTCATTCTCAGCTGCAGAGCAGTTTCTCATTTCTCTTGTGAAGATAACAGTTTTCATAAGATGTTCAATATCTCTTTTCTGTCAAGAAGCCTTTTCAGAAGAAAAAAAAAATCAAATGTGTTGCACAACATAGGGAATTCATGTCCCAACAAGATAAATCTTTATGCTACATCTCTCGACTGATGAAAGATGAAAAACTGATTGAAAAAAGGCTGCTTCAGAAACCGTACATTTGATTTATATTATATTGCCAGCTGATAGATTTTGGATGTATGACTGAACCTTTTTTTTTTGGTATTATTTGAATGTAAATAGTTAATCAGTAAATGACAATTCAATGAAAATGTAGGTTTAATACTAATATTTGAATCTGCTTCTCATACAGTGAATAACCTGCAATAGATCTGAGTTATTTAAACACCATTTAATAATGTGATGAATTCCAAATCATAGCATATATTTAAAACAAATAATTTTTAAATTGATTGTCACCTTAAATACTTACTAATTCTCTGCAAGACATCAAATAAGTGCATTTCCCAGCAGATGTCTTAATGTTAGTAGGCAGACAGAGGTCAGTTTATGTGAGACATCATGTCATCTTTGCTCACAGGCCATAACTTACGGCATTGATACAGACGGTCAAACAGACATGCTTAAATCTCCCACACTGTCAGACGTGCCCAATTAGACACACAGGCCTCTAACTATAACACTGTAACATGTAACACAATGTGTCCAGCTGAATTAGCAGAAGCAGCACATTTAAATTTTTTGTAAGGCTAAAGCTTTCAACTGTGAAATTTTCACTCAATTTATTTGTGAGGGAGAAAATACCACAGTGGATGTGTCAGCCAGCTGGAGATAGGAGAGACACTCCCACACATCCTGCTATCTTACAAAATAAAGGTCACGTTGTACACCAGTCCAGAGAATGAATTATGGGTCACATTTGCGTGAGACGACACATTACAGGACTCACTGGGAGTGTTTCTACAATCAGACGTTATTATACATTATCTAATTGTTTATGGACATCACAGTGAAAAAGGGCACACTTGTGTTTCCAGTAAATAATCAATTAAAGTTTATAGCTTTTACACATCAGTTATTGGAGTATGACATGAGTTCTATACATACTGTATGTCATAAGAAGTGTATATAAAGAGACACTTCCTGAAGACTCAGAGGTATTAAGGCTATAGTAAAATCCCTCTTTTATTACAATATGTCATATAATATAAAACCTCCAAAATAAAAGAAAGCATTTGATCTTTGTTATTCAGATTTACTTTGTAAAACTGCATTTCATAGAAATTTGACTGTGTTGCATTCTCTCATGCAAATGAGAATCTGTGCATAAAGATATTATGATGCAGGTTCTGCATTATTTTTTTTACAATTGTATTTTAGGTATTAGGCTGATGAGCTCAAGCAGCAAATTACTGAGTACAAAAGTAGAATTGAGATTTCATTCCTGGATCTTCAACACTGCAGTACACAGAGTACAGAGAGGAAGAGTCAGAGATGCAGGAACAGTGTGGGTGTGATGCTTAAAGGATAATGTAAGAGACAAGTTCTAGAACATGGGGGAGGGATTAGAGGTGATCTTCTTCTTCCTCTCTGTTATTTTGTGTGTGAAAATAACACATAATAATTCTATGAATTGATGTAGAATCGTCCTTATGTAGCACTCAAGATGGATCATTTTCACACTGTTTTCACTCTTCTACTAAATGAGGGTAAAAAAGCAAAACAACATAATGCCTGGTGGGTACCAGAGGTGGATGGATCTCAACAAGGAGAGACATGCAGAGGAATATGATGAAGTTGTTCAATCAAACATCATGAAAAAGGGTTTTTTCAGATGCAAGGAAAAGGAAAAAAAACAAGTAATGCAAATGTGCTAATTAAACTTTTTTTTAAATTAAATGTAATGACCAACTCCTTCCTGTCTGTGGTTGAGAAAATAGGGCCCTATTTAAAGGATCTCAAGAGCATTGTCTAAAATGCATTTAAGGCGTGTCCAGTTCCTTTCTGTTAGTTAGTTAAACGGTGCTTAGTATGGGTGCAAAGTAAGGTGAAAGACACAAAGGGATTGTATTTATTTGTATTTGCTGTTTGTGTCTCTGGGTCTTGCACTGGGTTCAGCTGAAGAACTACCGCCTGGAAGAATCACAAGGAAACACACTTCGCACTAACAAACCACAGAACATTGTTAAATCAGAGACTGACATTTGGAGCAGACAAATTGCATTCCCTTGGCATTAGCCTCAAAGGTCAAATAGTGCTACTGCCAATAAAACGGCTTGTCTGTCCAGCAAATCGCTGTTTGGGTCGGCTTCAGGTTTCACTTTGTCCCTCACTGCTTTGTCCCATTAAGACATGTCTGTGAAGCCAGAGGCAGGGACGTGAGGCCCAACACAATCTAATGCCCAGTAAAAAAAACTAATGAGCTTTTCCTGACATGCTGATATGGTGTCCTGCCTAAAATACCTGAAATGCCCGCTATGGTTCAGACACAAGGGTTCAGCAATCCTTGTGTGTGAGCTTGGAAAGAAGCAAGTTGATGTTGATCTCTGGATCCACATGACCACTAACTGAAGGCAAGAGGCTGACAACAACAGGAAAAGGTCGTCCTCCACAGAACAGAACACACAAACTCTTCATCGTGCCTCTGCCGACCTCTTCCCTGATGCACAATATTATTTCAAATGAGGTTTCCAGTGACTGGGTTGTAAAATATTTCTGCAGACTCAAAGCTGTTAAACCCAGCATGATGTTTCCACAGATGGTCACTGGCTTACGGTGCAGTGATTTCTGAGCTCATTGGCGTGGGAGTTCAATAAAATGGCCTCACCTGTTTGGCTACAAATGAGCAGTGTCGACATTACATCACTGTATATAACATAGAGTCGTTTTTTTAAATCATAATGTTGGAATTCGTCAGTACTTTATAACCCACTGCTAATGTGGATAGTTTATCTTTTTTATCTGCTTCATGAAATACGTTTCTCTCATGTGTGCAGTCATTTTCATTTGTCTGATCCCCCATAACCGTGAAATGTTTCATGGGAGATATTAGATGATGAACACAGTTAATAAGAGCCAATGTGCAGAAAAATTAAGTTAGGATGTAGAAAACCAACACGGTTGCTCCATTAGCAACGCAGAGGAGCAAAGTCAAAAACACACAACCCATGAAAACAACGCATCAGAAAAACGCTGTACGTACATCCTGTCAGCACAGTGGAGGTTCTGAAGGCTCCTGGGGGGCTGAGGGTAACAATTACATTTCTGACCAGACAAACTGAGTTACATATTCTTTTTTACACTTGGCCCTTTTTTTTTTTTTACAATTCTCTCTCTCAGATCTCAAATCAAGTCGATCCACTAAGCTCTCCTCCACAGACCTGTAGAACTCCTGCTTTAACTGGTTACACCGTGTTTTTCTCTTGCATTTGTTTTCAGGGTTTGTTTGTTTCTGACCTTGCATCATTTCTGTATTTGCACTAGGTTTAGTGTAAAAGTATTTGATTTGGTATTTAGCAGCTCCTTTGTTTTTTTCATTTGCACCATGTGTATATTGCACATTTGCGTATTTGTTTAGAGTTTTCCTATGTGTTTTAGAAGTGGCATCATCTGTGAAGCTGCAGCATGTTCCTACTCATAGGAGTGTTTCCCCTTGTTGGCCAGTTGAAGAGCAGCTGATCTTACTACACTCTAAGAGTTGTTTGGTTAGGATGAAGCATAATAAATCTATTTCACAAATTTCCCTGCAGATTAAACTTTGTATGTCAGCTCTTAACCCATTGTTACTCAATCATGCCCCTCCTCTTAAACAGTGCTGAGGTCGCTGATGCAGACTTAACAGAGCTACAGTAAAGAACCGAGCGGACCGACCGGCTAAATGGCTCCATCTTAACGAGTTAGAGCGAGATAGTTGTTGGTGTGTCAGCAAGACTAATGGTTTACTGCTGGTCTACTGATGTGTCTCATTGGATCAGTGGACTCACCTCTTCGACCAGAGACAGCATACGCCGAGTGCTCTCCAGAGACTGCAGGGAGAGATGGAGAGAGCAAAGGATCAGCTTAGAGACCTCAAGAGAGCAAAGGCAGTCCCATCACCTGTGACTGCTAATATCAGAAATACATCTCAGTGTGCTCAGAAGAGATACTAATAAGTGTTTAAAACATACCTGAGAGGTGAACACAGGAGACCCCTCATATGCTATATTTAAATATAGACCGTCAAATTACTGATAGTCATATAATTAGCCTTGATTATTCCTCTCCTCTCCTCTGACCCAAAGGGGTTAATTATCTGATAATTACCTTTAGTTTGCCAACTTAAATGACCTCTGTGAATCTCATCCATTTCTTAAACCTAACACTTCTTCATTCCTGATCCTCTTTTTTTTCAATCTTCCTTTTCCATCCATCCCTGCCTTCCTTATTTCCTTCCCTCCCATCACATCCATGGACCCTCTTGGCCCTGCATTATCTCCCCATGAATGTTTAATAAGACCATTTGAGCTGCTCCTTTATTCTGCTGCACAGAATTATCTGCACTTCCTGAGCTCCTCTCAACTCATTAAAGTGGGCAAAGTTCTACCCTTTCCCCCCCAAAAAAAGGCACAGGCTTGATGAAATAGACTTAGAGAACAGATTGTTAAACCAAGGGAGGGTCATATGTGTACCTGTCAGCCCGGAGTTTTTACTGTAGTCCAAATTTGTTTTGGAGAAAAAGGTGTTAAACAGAAATCCACCTGCATGTTTTTAGTTGTGATGTTTAATTTGCTAATATTCATGACTAGACATTATATGTGTACTTTCTATAGAGAATATTTGCATTAGCCAGGCAGCCGCCATTACTGTTTCCTGTTTCCAAACGGACGAGCTAAACCGAGCACTGGCCAGCTCAGCATACATCACCTATACCTACCAACTATTGTTGTAGGGTTTTTTACATTTGAACAAAAGGGAATTTTCTAATTCACACATTGTCTCTGTTTTCTCTGGTCATGTAGCACTAATTTCAGAAATATTTGCGTCTTTCTACAACTTTCTACTAAATTTTTATGACAAGACCATCTGTCCACTGGTAAAATAAACCCCCTGAAAAGACAATAACACTGTCAGGTATTATAAATATCATGTTTTTGTGTCTTCTCCCGTACCTCATCAGCTATCTGGTCTGCGCGTGTCTGCAGGTCGGCCAGCTCATTGCGCATGTCTGATTCGTCCGCCATGACAACTGTTGAACTTTGACCTCAGAAATACTGGAAGACAGAGAGAGAGAGAGAGAGAGAGAGAGAGAGAGAGAGAGAGAGAGAGAGAGGGAGACATTAGTGCACTGACAATAATAGAGAATAAAGCTCTGTGAAGGATGCTGCTTTGTGCAGCATGTGACCTGGATAGAAAGAAAGAACTGCATGACTTTCAAGAATCAGCTGGTGTTCAAACAAAAAAACACATAAACTCACCAACATCATTCCTGTATCATAATTCATTGCATTTCAAATGCATTTCAAACAAATGAATGAATATTCACGATTAGCTTTCAGATTTGTGTCTTTCTCTGTCCCCACTTGTCTGACCCTCTCGAGGTTGGAGAGGTTGTTCTATGACAGAAGGGTCAGACGTTCAATCGCTCTCATTAGCAGCCGAAGCATCCTTCACAACAGTGAAGAGCTTTCGACACCAGACTTGACCTCGCTGGACCCTGAGGTTAACACTTTTCTAAGCAATTATAGCTCAATACGGGTTAAGTTCCTTTAAGGGCTCCTGAAAATGTTCCCACAAACAGAAAAAGAGTGCAGGAGATGAAGCAAAGTTCAGATTTTGGAATACAAATGGAGCCTAGAGGCTGAGCCATCTTTCTAGCGTCGAAAGAAGAAGCATCAGGACAGAGATGGAGTCTATTTTTGCTCCTCTGATGTGCCGCCAGAAAAGTATTTCATCGTCGCACACAGTGGAGCTGGAGGTGTGCTCCATGAAAAATGTATGTTGCTGTAACTCTGCAGGCTGACAGAGCTACATGGTGATGAGGGCTGGAGAGGATTAAGCCTTTAATTTGGCAAACAATGTGATCTGGACAAATCAGATCTCATTTGTGCTTCTGATGCGTTTTTTTTTTTTTTTTTGTTTCTATCGCACAAATCATATTGAAGAGTCTTTGTTCCAGAGTGACTTGTCACTGATATAAATTTAACCACCCAGCAGCTTTCAGCTCCGGGATCATTAAAGCTTCATGTAATCTAATCTACTGCAATATACAGCGCTGCAATGGGACCAAGGGACCGCTGACTTTTGGGCTGTGGCTGCAGGAGGAGTTGCTGCAGTGTTATTTATCTGTCACAACAAAATAACATCTACAAAAAACAGGTTTTCATGCATACAAGTGGAAAAAAAATTTTTTAGCTTATGTAAAGTTGATATAAGTTGATATGATGGGATTTTAGGTTATGCTAGTGTTTCAAGCCATTAATGTTCATTTAATGCTCCTGTGACGCCGTAAAACTCTAACTTCCTGGTTAAACAGTGAAAACAACTGGTGCAGCCTAAAAAATGAGTTTACAGCCTGAATCTGAGCCCATCCATCAATTCATCAGCATCAATAGGTCAGGTGAACAATCACAAGGTCAGTTTGTCACAGCTGGATGTGTTTGATAACGTATCTCGTCTTTCTGCCCCGCCCTCCGTCTGACTGTCTCTGCCTCCATCCCGGTGGAGTCCTCAGGGCGCTTAATAATTGAACATGTGCCGGGAAGGGAGACGGAGGTAAAAAAAAAAAAAAACAACAACAAAAAAAAAACCAGTAGGCTCCTTATTTCATGCTCTTTCTCTCAAATTCAAATTATAACACTGGTAATCAAGCTGTCAGGGCTTGAAACACCACATAAAATGCCACTGCCACAAGTCTTGTAAACTGCTAATTCATAATAGGTTGAGAATCAATACAGCATCACAAAACATAATATCGTGGTACTCAAGTGTCTTAGACCTCTAATAATTACCAAAGCATGAAGAGTCAATGAAACAAAACAACAAGATTAGAATAACACCAGAGAAAGTGATTAATTGAGCCATGTCCCGTCCCTTTCCCCAATAGCCAATTGTCTGTGTTACAACAGCCAGCACGAGGAACGCATGGATTTCAAGCGACTTGGTGGCAGGAAGGAGCAAATAAACATAAACATAAGAGGAGTTTATCACACTAATAATGCACACGATTACTGTGGGAGGTGAACATTTTGATAATGACCGCAAAGATGTTACACACATTATTTTACATTCAGAAAGGGATTGGCTGAAGGCATCACGCCGCAGAACTCTGGACTGAGACGTAAAAGATGTGGATGTTTGTGACAACACCAAGTCATCTGCATATGAGAGACCATTTATGTCTGTGTCACTCCATCACCACACTCTCCAGGTGTTTTTGTTGACATTTGGCTGCTGCTTGAATCCACAGCTCCTTACAATGAGTCCGACAGCAGCTGCAGCATGTGGTACTGTTCTTAGATGGGGCGAGGCAAGGAGGGGGAGATGAGGATCTACGCGAAGAACGAAGATGAACGGAAAAATCCAGCATCTCTTTTTAGGACAAGGAACAGCTGCTCTGATGTCACTCATGTCCATTTGTGCACATTTTATGAAGACAGTGCGTTGATTTATAACCAGAAGGCTCTGCCACATTTAATAAAATGGACATGAAGTTTCAAAAAGGCAATAAAATGTCCATTTGTTGACAGCATTGCTGTGGTTGTGTTGTCAGGGGCAATAGCCCTGATGTTACTAAGCATGTTCCAGAAAGAAAAAAAACATACACTGAAATGAAATATGTCACGGCACATTCTACCACAGCATAAATTACTGAACTATTTCCTGTGACATCTCACTCGGTGACATTCATCTCCCAGTGTAATGTTCCGCTGTGTCATTGATCAGCCGCTGATTGCTAATCTCTTTGCCGTAGAGCTGCTTCCTCGAATACAGCACGGCGACGTCTTGTACATCCATATTCCACGACCGCTTATCCTCCGCTGCATCACGGCGGCCGACAAAGCACTCCAGTTCATTACAGGGCTGAAACAACCATTCAGGCTGGCATATACCTTTGGGCACCGGTTCACCTATATTGCATGGACCGTGGGAGGAGGGGGGGGAGAAAAAACACAGACACTGGGAGGAAGGTGCAAACTCCACACACAAAGGCCCTTACGGTCTGGAATCTTGCACAGCTCTTGTCATTTCGTCTTGTCGCTCTGTTGTCTTAGTCGCCCATTTTCCCCCATCTATTAGAATTATGATCAACATTTAAACTGGTCTTTTAACCTATTTGTATTCGTTTCACTTTAACAATGAAAACGTTTAAAGCATGAATTTGGTTTTCAGTTCCGGATGTTTTTAGCTGCCATTGCTCTGTCTTTACGGTGTCTCTGTCAACACAATGACACTTTCATTTTGGCTGGAAAACCATTGATTCTAAATCTAAGCAGGCTCTCGTATTAAAAGTGTTGAGAATGGAAAAGTGACAAAAGTCAGCATGCATTCTAAAACCCTTAGCTTTTAATAGTGCAGCTCATAGACATATAGACATACAGGAGATTTGAGTCTTTTGATTGCTTCCCATCACATTGTAACTCACTCATCTCTTCTCTCCTCCTCTGTCCATCCATCCCCTGCAAGTCACTTCCTCTTTAACATGCTTAACATATTTCTCACACACACACACACACACACACACACACACACACACACACACACACACACACACACACACACACACACACACACACACACACACACACACACACACACACAGTCGAGAGGACACGATACAAGGTCCAGTCGTCCCATCCCCCACCTGTGGCCCTGGTGGCTATCACTCGACTTGACTGACGGCTGCTGTAAGGCCTGAGCTGGCTCGGCTCAGAGAGATTAAAGTCAGCAGGGAAAGAGGATTTACTCTCCACTGTTTTCTCCCCTCTCTCTCTCTCTCTCTCACACACAATCTTTCTTCAAACTGTCTGTTCTTGCTCGCTTTGCTTCTTTCATGTCTTCTCCTTCCTTTCCGTTTATAGATGTGCGAAAATACACGGCCAGGAAAAAGAATGAAGGAGCAAATATTATGTGAGGTTCAGGTAATAATCGATATCATTTGGCTGGAAGTAAAGGCCTCATCTGTAGATGACTGATATAAAACAGCAATGCTTTACAGATGGTGTCATTTGGAGAAAAGTTTCTCAGGATAAATCTCCCAGCTTGCAGGAGGTGATAGGTTTTACACTGGAATTCATCACCGGAAGGATGAGAAGCAATTTTGACAGAAATCTCAGCACCTAAATCTCACCACCCACAGATCATTACATCAACAGGCTAATGTAAAAAAAAGAAAAAAAAAATCATAATAAAAGTCAGTTATGTCCAGGAGTGAGAGTAAAATGAAAGCTTCCTCATCAAAAGACAAAATGAGGAACAAATTCAAGCATGATGGGAGAACACTGACTTAAATGGAGACATTGAAAAGGCACAAATGAATTATTGATCAGAGTATTAATAGCACTAAGCCTAAAAGCTGTTAACGGGAGAAGTGGAAGCGGAGAGGCAGCCAGGACATGACCTCAAAAAGCAAAAACAGGTAAGAACCTGAAAACAGGAGCATATTCTCTGTTTATTCTGACAGATATAAGATGGAAATGGCCATTGTTGTGTTTTATAAATGGATCACCATCTTGTTTTGCTGAACAGAGAAGATTCCGAAGATTCATACATCTGTCATTCTGGATTTGTTCCCATGGATCTTCTTGTCTGTGTTTGCCTCCCACCTTATCTGTCACATCCATCATCACATCTTTTCACTTCCTGCAAAGCCTTCGACTAACAGCTCACCGCCACGGCAACCGTCTCACGTCATGTTGTTGGGATGATCTGAACTATAGCTGAGATTGTTTCACATAGCTTGTGCATGAATGGAGCTCAGCCTATCACAGAAACACATTTTTTAAATTATATTTGAAGCTTTTCTGTCTCATCATGGGTGTGTGTGGTATGAATGCATTCAGCAGACTTTAAGTTTTGTACCGAAATCTAGAAAGGTGAATTAAAGGAATCCATCCAATATTAACATTACTAAGCAGATAAAAACATACATTTTCTAAATTTGCACAATACGTTTTAGTTGTGTTAGCATGAACTCAAAGACAGAAAAGCTTCGATTCACTGCTCGATGTTATCA
Source organism: Chaunax sp. Z400 (assembly GCA_037577475.1). NCBI lineage: Eukaryota > Metazoa > Chordata > Actinopteri > Lophiiformes > Chaunacidae > Chaunax > Chaunax sp. Z400. The sequence continues at coordinate 31,186,340 of CM075184.1, read as the reverse complement.
AAAATGGTAAATATTCCTTTAAGAACTGATGATTCACATCCACAGGTGGATTCAATGCAGCGTAGATGAAGGATAAATGCAGAGAAGGAAATTTCTACAATGTGTTTGACTGCGTGCAAGAAAAATTTAGGATAAAAAAAAAAAATGCAGGACAAAAAGGTGAAGCCACAGCATCCATCACTGTAGCAGACTGTCAGGCTGTCAGCTCATAAACAACTGAAGCAGAACACCGCGATCAATCAAACGCCATGTTCAGTTGAGATAAACAATGTTTGAGAAGGAAATAGGACATCAGGACAGGACTGAAATTCACAGTAAGGAAACCAGACCAGCTTGTCAGTTGTTAAGTTGTATGTTTCTCACGGGTTTATAGGAATACTAACCTAAATCTGTGGGATTTTTTTTTTTGTAGGATCGCTGCTGCACTTTTCTCTCTCTTTCATGCATTTGTTTTTGCGGATTAGCTAGAGAGGTGGTAGGGAAATGAGATGGCGGGCACCGTGTGACTTCATATTAGCGTTGTTGTTTCTGTTATGTAGGCTCATTTTCTTTGTATCACTGCGAGCGAAGCTGCTTGTTTAAAAACCGAATGACACATTACTGAACCCTGGGCAGCCAGTGGGTTTCTAGATGGGCAAACATTCAACCCTAAAGGAAGAACTTGGATGACGGAGGAGTCATAGAAAATAAAAATAAAAAAATAAAAAGATTTCAACGCTGTGAGATTTCTTCATTGTTCATGCAAATCTCTTCCCTCTGCAGTAATGGCGATGGTGACGACAGGGCAGAAAACACTTCATCGTCTCTTATTCCCTCTCTAACCTATCCTATTTGCATCTGTCTTCCCTCCATCCGTATCTTTCCTCTTGGATTCATCTTGTATGTATGTAAACCAGGCTGCGACCAAAAAACTGTAGCCATAATCTCTGAAATGTCATCATGCAAACACGCCTTCTCTCCTCTGTCCATGGCTGAACATGGAGGGCGCAGGCCTGCTGTGTCACATTATTAATAACACTCCAGAACTGCAAACATCACACAGGGAGAACTGGTTCAAGGACAAGGAGAGCAGCAGCAGGGCAGGCAAGGGTGTGTGTGTGTGTGTGTGTGTGTGTGTGTGTGTGTGTGTGCGTGTGTGTGTGTGTGCGTGTGTGTGTGTGAGTGTGTGTGTGTGTGTGTGTGTGTGTGTGAATGTGGGAGGGTCCGACATCTAAACACACCAAAGCAGAGCTATGTTTCATTATTCACAGGGTAGAACCAGGTCAATGTGTATATTAATGTGTGTGTATGTGTGTGTGTGTGTGAATGTGTGCTGTTATAAGGGATGCTATTCATGGGGTTGAATGATTTTGAGACTGCATGTTGAATGTGGACAAGAAACCTTGTAAACTCTGTTGTCTAAACTGTTCTTGTGTGATTTGGTTATTGATAAATAGTATGTTTGGTCAATAAACCTAATATACAATGGGGCTGAATAGTTTAGCTTTCATGTAGCGTGTATGTTTCAGTACATGTGTCTGTGTTTAGCTGTACATATATGTGTGTGTCTGTGTGTGTATATGGTGTCTATACTCGGTATCCCATCCAGCTCTGGTGTTCAAACCTGGGCCTTAGCAAAACCCCTTTATAAGAGGAGTCAAGTGGTTCCAAATGTGCATACTCACATAATAAAAAGATTTGATTTTGTAGGGTGAACAGTTTGTCTTCATTCGCTGTCTGTCTATGTCAGTGTTCCTGTGAATATGACACACAATAACCAATCAGATCATACTAATGAAGTGCTCCTTCTAAGCATGTGTGTGTGATTGGAAAGGGCTGATTGCCTGGACTCAGCTACGGCTGATTGCAGCTTTCTTTCTTTCTCCTCACTTGACATTGACTGCGTAGGGTTGTTAAAATGTTAAAACTCAAATGAACGATGGTACAATTAAATCAAATGACACATTTATGGATTATTTTTTTTTCTTCTTTTAATTACCCAATAACAATCGAATTACCGAACATAAATGTACAAACTTGTCTCATAAATATATTTTTAATTCAGTCATCTCATCATAATTTTATTTCCACTTCTCTGATCTGTTATGATCATGATATTAACAATAGGTCTCTTTTTTGTCAAAGGCCCTACCATAAAAAAAATGTTGGACTTCAAATTCAAAAGGATTGCTGTGACACATAAATTAATTTAATAACTGTATGTTGTAGCAACACTTTCCCTTAACATTTAGGAAACTGGAGTGTTGTGGCTTTGGAGAAGGTAATATATCTACTACTTAAACTCATATTGATTTATTTGAGGTGGATCCACTTAGAAGAAGCTAAAATGCATTTTGCTGTGTATGTCATGGCAATACACAGCAGTATGTGTGTTACCATTATCTCCTGTATATAGGCTTTGTTTTCTCTCTGTTTTTATAAGCACACGATATGAAATTACTTTTCTCTGACTTATCTCTTTATTGTCTCTCGTCTCATCTTTGTTTGCATCCCACTCAATGACTCGAGTCGAGCCACGAAGCCACGCACCCACTGCTGTGTAAAGCACAGTTCACCTGTTTATTCACGTTATAATAGTATAGATAATGTTGCATGTCCAAATTGCATCAAATTCAATACTGCACATGTTTTAGATTCCCTGCTTTATCGGTTGTAATTACTGAATAGGGTCAACGGACCAGTCCTCAGTTAAACTGAGGGTGTGTTGTCCTATAATGATAACTACACCTGCGAGAAAGTAGAACCCTCCCGACGCAACTCAGAACCTGAAGCATCCCATCGGCACTTGTCACTGCATTTTCCGGCCTATAGATATTACAGAATACATTGCATTTATAGTGAATGGAGATAACCAAAAAACTCTCAGCGTACACTGTTTAATGTGCTGAAAGCTGTAAAAGCTATCTGACTCTAGCCGAGGAGCTCAGCGCTACTTCGATGGTCTGTTGCGATTAACCGCACAGCAACCCGTATTTTTTTCAGACATATTTGCTTTTCTCTGAATGGCACCATCACCACAAACACGGCAGAGAGGTCAGGGTCAGTGGCTTCAATTAGCTGATGTCTGGGACGCCTAGCAGACAGGCAGCCACAGCGGCCATGCCCTCAATTATGGGGAACTACAAGCCTTAAAATGGCTTAAATGAGTGAGTTACATGAGTGCAAGATGAGGAACATTCTTTAAAAAGGATTGACTCCGGTGGCAGCCTCAAGTGGCCATTCTAGGACCGCAGTGTTTTTGGTACTGTGTTGGCTGAATGTTTCAGCACCAGAAGTTGTCACTTGTCTTCCTCCTACTCTGCTTTGCTCTGATTTCTTTCTACCAGGGGCGGATCCAGGGGCGGGGCCAGAGGGGCACTGGCCCCAGCTGAAATCTGATTGGCCCCTGAAGTGCCCCTGTCCTGTCACTTGTCCGTTTACAACTTGAATACTTGACTGCGTCAAGTTTTTCTCCTCTAAACTGTTGTGTATGCTGTAATATAGTATACAAGTATTTTTTTAATGTAAAAAAGTTTTAAAAAAAATTATTTTATGTATTACATAATTGGAAAAAAGTCTCTTATGTTTTATATTTATTTATGCATCCTAGTTTAAAATTCAATAATTGCTAAACTTTTTTGATGTAGAAAATGTGCTTGAAAAAGGCACAATTTGTATAATATATTCAATTATGTGTCTTTACTAAAAGCTATGGAGCCAACAGCAAACAATGAATGACAGGTGAAATATTCTGTGTATACATCTTACTGAATAAGAAAATGTGCATGAATGTTGGACATATAGTTGGCCCCTCTGTAAAAAAAATGTGGCCCCCCCTATGGCCCCTGACTTAGAAAAATTCTACTGCTTTCTACTTTTTTTTTTGTAGATGGTATAATTGAATAGATCACACACACATACAGATACATTTGTGCAAGATACTCTTGCATACACCCCCCACCTGCCTGGTCAGGACAGGACCAAACAGAACAATACATCTAATCACACCTGTCAGGACTCAGTAGGGTAAAGTACCTGCTGACACTTCATATATCACATCATCCATTCTCCATTCTCAGACAACCTTCATATAAGATCAGGTACATCCACACAATAGTGACGTATTTATATTTTTGCAGTGTATCACTTCCTGTGGCTCATGTTTCTTTATGCGTCTTCTCTTAAAGAATCATTTTATGGCATCAGAGGTTAACTGGTCCATTTATATAGGTTTTTTTTTAGGTTTTATTTATACCCCGTCTCTTAGAAATTACATTTATATTGTACTTCACTGATTCCCCATTTACATTGTAATATGCTCAATGGTCCAATGCTTCTCATTTTGACTGACTCCAGCCCTGCATTTATGCATGATGCTGGAGTTGCAGGGATATAATTATGGTGGATGACGCGCTACAAAGTGCAGCAACAAAAGGTCAGGAAAAGATGACGGCATGTCACTTCTTCTGCATTCAATTATGATGTTACCTGAGAGATGCCAGTGCACTAACATAACCGAGGTTTAATGTTGTGCTGCAAGATTGGATATTTGACAGATATCTTACTCGACAACATTCACTCCTTATGTTAATAGAAAATATAATCTGGCTGGCAATACTTTTCCCTTTAAACACATTTGCAAATTTGTTGTGTATAAATGTGATTTCTGGGAGACAGAATCTCATATCATGTGTGAAAGCTGGACCAATCACAAAAGGCCATTTTACACTGGTCGTTCAGCAAAATAAGTGATCCTGTCTCACAGAGAACTACATGACAAACCTCCTGGATCTGTGACAATAAACTGGTTGTTACTGGTGTCTCACCATTTCCAGGATGGATTATTTTGTAGGTATTTCTGGTAGGTGCTGTGAAGGACTTAAAGTTTCTGCAGAAAAGATTGTCGATTAATTAATCTTTTATTGAGAAGAACACTATCATTAGTATTATTCCTAACAACAAAAATGTATTGAGTTTTTCAGTCACACACAAACACACAGAAGGGCGTACATACTGTACCTCCCTGCTGACCTATAAGCAGTAAACACATGCCAAGACATGACCGGGCCTGATGGGAGCCCAAAGGCTGAATCTATTAAGGCAGTACACTCACCACTTTATGCCTGACTGCTTATACCATACATACACCAACACACACACATACACATACATGCAATACACACTCACACAGACAAATGCAGGGATGTAAGAGACTGACCTGATTTACCAGTCTAACACACATAAACAAAAGCAACTTGAACATCCAAGCTGGTGTTTATTAATGCGAATAAATGTAATATCAAAGTGGAAATTAAACAGTAATAGTAAGAAAAAAATCCTGGGATCGGTTTGATCTGCACAAAAATCAACCTTCAGTCATTTAATTGTGACAGACGGAACCAGAACCAGACAGTGAAATTATAAAGTCATCATTCTGATCTGAATTCTTAGCTTGGATTTAATCAGTTACAATGTGTAGTCTAGCACACCAGGATTTCAAATTACCTCAAATAAAGAGTCTCAGCTTCAAACTATGGTACGTAGTCGCAAGAGCAACATTATATGCATGTTAGAGTAAAACATGTATCAACTGTATATGTGGCAAAATGTTTCAATGTGGCAAAATGTTTCAATGTGGCAAAATGTTTCAATGTGGCAAAATGTTTCAATGTGACAAAATGTTTCAATGTGACAAAATGTTTCAATGTGACAAAATGTTTCAATGTGACAAAATGTTTCAATGTTACAAAATGTTTCAATGTGACAAAATGTTTCAATATCAGGAGCTTTTAGGACACGTTCATGTGAACAAAATGTAGTCGAGCCAGGGCTTTTAATTATTGAATTATTTCACATTCAGTTACTAAAATATTCAATAACACGTCAAAAAGCTACAACTGAGGATAAAAATATTTTAAAATTCAAAATACTTAAAACTGTGAGACGGATGTCAGATATGCTGGGAACAGCTTTATAACTGAGTTTCCTGATTCCCATCCAGCTCGGCCTAAGTGGCTGAACACGAATGGCACAAGGTGGAAAAGCTCATTCGGTATAGTTGTTTTCCGCCCACAGCAACGCCTGCCGTGACAATATGGCCTCAGTGTATTAAGTCATTCCCTATGGAGAGACAGGAAGGACAAACAGAGAGGAACCTGCAGTGGAAACTCACTCATGAAGGTTTGTGTCTGAGAATGTAATTTATGTGCTTTTTTCTCAGTGAATTTTTAACATTTTATCAAATTCTAGTAAATTATTTTATTATTTATTTGCACTGCACAGCTGCCACACACTGAGCAAAGAGGTGTGAGGCCGCAACCCGAGAATGTACGATTTAAGATGCCCCGCTCTGGTTTTAACACCTTCACTGTGACGGAGGATTACGAGACCCACGTGACAAATGGCTCTCAGCATTCAGGCATTTTGTATCAGCTGAGCAGGGATGACGGCGCAGATTACGTTTCTGATATTTACTTGTTATATAATCCAAAGGAGGGCGGGCGGACAGAGAGGTACAGCAGGCGAGCTGGGATTGAGACAGACAGATTAACCAGGAAATGGATGGATGGGAAGACAAAGGTGTGGAGGTGGCGATGGTCAGCCAGAGAGGAAAGGAAATAGACATTAAAAATCACATTTAAACTGTTTTAGGAACAGTTTTTAACTGTGTCAGAGGGATACTTGCTGTAAAACCTTTATAAAACGATGCATCTACAGCATCTTCAGCCACCTGCAAACATCTTCTCAAATTCTATCATCTTTCAACTTTTACTGAACGCGATGTGACGACACATAGATATGTCGGCAGGGAATCGTGGTGTTGTGGGACGGGCAGGAGATTCAAAGCAATCATCTGTGGCCTGCAGGGATAATCACTGCAAAGCCCCACTGTCCCATTCACTGAGGATAAAAACCAACTCGATTAATCTGTAGGCCTGCAGAATAAACACACACACACACAAAAATGCCTTGTAACACTTACATAACGCATGGACCACTCTCCCGCTCGCTCTCTTTTCTTTCACTTTGGCATTCACAGCGTCTCTCTCACTTTACACAAAACCTAGAACACACACACACACACACACACACACACACACACACACACACACACACACACACACACACACACACACACACACACACACGCTCCTTCCCACCGTTTCTTCTCTCTCTCCTCCTGCTCGCACACATTCAAATGGACACCTGTCAACATGCTGCTCTGTACATGCTGTTCTTTTATACACTAAAACATACAAGTCCATATAGTGCACTACATATTAAAATGAATATAAGGTGCATATACACATTCTGTAGGCTACATTCTGAACGGCACACACAGGATTACATTATATACTGTAATCACTGATTTTAATAACTTAAAAGTCTTATTCAGACATGAAACAAAACAAATATATAACCTCCCTTTAAGAATAAGACAGGGTGTTGATGAGCATCTTACCAGAGGGATAAGGTTACTACAGGTCTATCACATATATCACACTCACAAAGAGCTGAAATGATCCGGTTTGTTTGTGTAGTTTAAGGATCAGAATGGAGAAGTGTTTGTGTGTGTGTGTGTGTGTGTGTGTGTGTGTGTGTGTGTGTGTGTGTGTGTGTGTGTGTGTGTGTGTGTGTGTGTGTGTGTGTGTGTGTGTGTGTGTGTGTGTGTGTGTGTTCCTGTGAATAGAATGAATGATGTTTTAATGAGTGTTAAAGATGCCCGGTGGAGTTTCCTTGTTACAATTGTATAAAACCTTGATGTATAACACGTGTAGAAAAAATACGCACTATTTACATCCATGTTTATTTGTTAGCAGTCTTCCTCTTCAGTGCCTACGCTGTGGAACTGCTAAACTACTTACAGGATAGAGTAAAAGTAACAGCAGGAATGTGTTGTTTGCTTTTTTAACCAGCATTCTTGTGCATTTCCATGAATGAACTCATGCAGGTGCAAAATACAAACTTAACAAAGACCTACTCGTAAAGGAAATCCTCCATAGCACTAAAAGTGGTCGAAACCTCCACAGGGTACCTTTAAGTTACATTACATTTCCAGACATTACACAAAGTCATTGTGCGCGCGTGTGTGTGTGTGTGTCTACACTGCCAAACTGTAACTCATGCTTGTGCAACGTGACGTAAAACTGAGAATTGATTCACAGTTTTTTTCAAACATAATATAAAATAATAAATCTTCATGTTTGGGGATGATATCAAGTCATTCCAAGTTAAAAGGCTAAAGTCAAGAGTCATTGCTTTAAATTCAGTCGCGGGTCTCTCTCTTTCTTTCTTTCTTTCTCTTTCTTTCTTTTTATTTTATTTTTTATTTTTGAAGTCAAGTCTGAAGTCATTATTTATTTACCTCTAAATACACACTGTGTGGGTGAGCCCAAAACATCCTGCAGGGCTTCTAAAAATATGTGCCCATCCCAGGGGAGATCAAACTAACTCCGGTTGACAAACTGCAAGATTTACCTTCCCAACATTAACCGGTTCTGAGAGTGAATGTCCAAAACAAATCTATTTATATAAGCATAAAAAAGGTTTAAAAAAGAAAAGAATAAAAAAGTAGTTGCCAAGAATGGACAAAAAAAAAAAAGTGAACCCACTGCTCATTTCATTGCTGACGGCTAATAAGTGAGCAAAATGCAGTGAAAAAGAAGATTGTGATCACAGTTCACTGTGAATATTAATGTTTTTGTACCATCTGGCATTTTTCATCTCATAATACATTGAAATTCAACATGAAGAGATTAATAAATAACAAGGAAATAATGAGGGAAAATAGCAGCAGATTATGGCATTTTTAGAGCTCACAACCAGATTCAGATGACAAGAGAGAATGAATGATATTTTTGAAGGCAGAGATTAACCCGGTATTGAACTCAGGAACTTGTGGTTCATAATCAGCAACTTATCCACTCAACTATAAGCTCTGTTCCGTGTCTTTTGTTTCCAGAAGGGAAAGGGGTTAACATGGTGATAACCCAAATAGACTGGGGTCTGAACTAACCGGGTGCAAGTCGTTTCCTGATGCAATCTCCAACCCCCACCCACTGACTCCTGAGGATGCCAAATGCACCTCACAAGCAAAACACAGAGAGAGGATGTCAGAAAACCTAAAAGATTCACAACAATTCAACGTTTTTGGGATACAATTCTGATAAAGAACACATATCAACGTGTTGTTTTTTGATGAAATTTGATCAAACATTTGGGGAAACCTCAAAATGTTGTGTATACTGTGCTTATTACAGTAAGGCACTAAATGTCACCGTAGGCTAATTGTATGACCGATCTTTTTTTTTACTGTTATCATTGTCTGGGGCTGTAAATTGAGATAGCAGCTGTTCATCACATCTATCCAATAGCACTGCGACACACCTTCCTTATCAGCCTATCATCTTGCTGCTATCTTTTTAAATAGGATTGTCTCTCTACCTCTAGTTCTTTCACTGTTATGTGTGCCCTCCACCTCCACATCACTACCCAGTCTTTGCAGATTCACCAACCTCATCATTTCATCTGTCTCAGCAGAGTCATCAGCCGCCACCGCCACCAGTGTCTTGAGTGCATGGGGGGGAATTATCTTGCTGCTGCTCAAAGCAGATGTCCTTCTATCACAATCTCTCTGAAGAGTCTCAGCACTAAACACTTTCTGACAGAGTATCACATATCATCTGCTGCATTAAACAGTTATCTTTACTTCATCCACTTGTCTCTCCTAATTGTTATTGTTTGATACCATAGAGTAGAAAAAAACAAACATCGGCTGCAGCCAGAGTTCACATTGTACAAACTGAAGACATTTATTGCCAAGTTTACTTCACATATATAGTCTCACTGAACTTACATGCTGTATGTTAGCAAAATAAATGCATGCAAAGTCAAGCAAAGTTGGGTGTGTATAGATATCAGCATTTTTTGATTGCTCTGTGGTCATTCCATACCCTAATTCAAATATCTATCTGTTTATTCTTGGTCACAAATAACTCAAGGCTGCCAAATGAAGATAACACACATGTTGATCTACTTAGGAGTCCGCCTCAAAACAGGAAGCAACTTCACAACACTATTAGCTTAAAGAGTGACAAGAAAGATCTTTCCTCCTGTTCCCCTTGGAACGATTTTGTGAAATGAGCCTTTATCAGTCTTCTGACAGAGAAATAGTACAAGTTAGAGCTGTAAGTTTTTGTTCCTGTAACCCAACATGGAGACATAGGAATCAAACTCTCAGTGTACCGAATAACAACAGCACTTTAGCCTTCAAACAGAGTGCTTCCCACCACAAAGTACAATCGTCTTCCTGCAACATTGATAGATAGTAATATGCATTAATGGTTCTATGTTCTGTTGGCGCTTTACAAAGCCAATGAGCTCGGACTCTTATCATGTAGGAAACATTAAGTCAAAGGAGGCAAAGGTCACCACATCAGCACATCTCAGCCAGAAACACCACCACCGAGGCTCTGCTCACTCCTTTGGGAAAACAGATGCAGAACATCTGAAATTTCATCCGAAAGAAGGCAACTAAAATGTCACAATGTGGAGGGAATAGTCTTGTTTCCAATGCAGATCAGATTATATTTATATGACCTGTCCATTCTGCCTCATTGCAGTATCAGATATAGTCTGCACAGCACCAATAATTAGAGGGTGGTACTTTCTCCCCACTTGTTTGAGAAAAGAGAAGGCACTTACAGGATATACTTAAGGGATTTGAAAATACACTTCTATTTTTGGCTCGATTTGAGAAAACCTTTTCTCTATTTCAAAAGTGGTTGTACACCAATATGTAGCTCCCAACATACATGTTTTTGTAGTTTTGAGACTGAAAACACACATATTAGAGAAATAACCATGTATTTATTGAACTAATCATGACCACTACCTTATTCAAATAACCCACCTATATAAAAATGCATGAAGATGTTGCCATTGGCATGATCGCATCCTGGTCAACCACATGTCACAACCCAGAATCTGGATCAACAGATCAAACTGCTGCACCTCTGAAGCAGGTTTAGACCAGCCACAGCATCAGAGACTATTTACACACAGTAGTAGGGCAGAAAATGCTGAAGCAGTGACAAAACATCTGAGGCATGATGGACTTTGAGCCCGACGACCTTACACTGGTGCTGTGCTGATGGGACGCCATCGCTGGGCCCTTGTTTGTGCCTAATGTCTGGAAGAGAATGACGTCACAGTTCTGGACTGACCAGCAATGAGCCCCGACCTAAACCCCATTGACCATCCTACAGGATGACATCATCCGAAGGTTGTGCCAGTCCATGAGGAGGAGGATTACTGCTGTATCAATGCTAATGGGGGACAAACTAATTACAGATTGTGTAAAATGTTGTTTCCTCCATTTGTCTCACCATTTTATCACCCATATACAAAAATGACGAGGGGAAACAGTCATCAGTTTATCCATCCATCCATTTGTAGTCATTTTTTGTCACAAACTATACATATTAGCTTCACCAAACTTTACACATATATTACCTATGCTATGTAAGTAGTTGTGCCTTTTAATATTTTTCCACAAATTTGATTTGATTTTTTTTAGTTTTCCATGTAAATATGATTTTAAGGGGACTCATTTCCCCCATATCATATATATAAAACATGAAGGTTATGCCATATGCTGATGTCGGGGGGAGATATCTCATCTTCAGACTGTTACTGATCAAATGTACACTGAATATTACAGCTCTGTGTTTTTTCCGCCTGTGCTGCGGAGCTGTCCGCGGTGCTGAACCTCGTTCATCCTGCACAGGGATTTAACCCTGCTGGCTCGCTACGAGCCTTTAGAAACACGGGAAACAACATCACAGAGGCTGCTTTATCCGTTAATTTAATCCTTACAGCAAACAACTACTTTAATCTTATAATGTATTTAAGAAGGGATAAATAGTTTTATTCCGGAGACGGCACAAAGTTCGGTCCTTTCACCCTGAGACGCTGCAGGGACATTTATATTAGCTTATTTCTGCTGCTATAGCTTATATGACTCCATCGGCTTTGTTAAACTAGTCAGTGTTGTGAAAATCCCGGAAAGTCTTAGGGTTGAGGAGGAAAACAACCGGACAGCAGACAGAAGTCCTCGAGACTAACTTTAAAGCCACGTATTTTATGAATAATTCAAACTTTAACAATGGAGCCGACTGAGAAAGAAGTCAGACCTACCCCGTTAAGTTCCTTCTGCTCTTCTTCGTCTTCTTATATTCGTGCTGTATTTGGACTGAGGATGTAGACGTCCGTCCGTGCTGCCGCTCCACTCACCGGGACTGAGCCTGGTGGAAACACAGCGCCCCCCCCTCCACAATACCTGTAAAGCGGATGTGAATGTGAAGTTTTCACTTCCTGTTAATGATTTTACAAAATAAAACCTTTTCCACCTTCTCGACAGCACAGTGGTCAGAACTGTTGCCTCACAGACAGAAGGCTCTGGTTTCAGGACCAGAGCTGCGACCATTCTATGTAAAATTTGTATGTTCTAAATTAAAAAAAAAAAAGTCTTATTAAAATTGCACTACACCATTTCAATTTTTTAAAATTTCATTCACATTTGTGTCATTTAGTTTTTTTTAACCTTTTAATTTGAAGGTAAAGTCATCCAACTTCCTGCCTCATTCTGTAGAAGCTGATTGCGCGCCACAAAATGGCCGCGCCCTCTGACGTCAGAGGGAGTGGATCATGGAGCTGAGTTTTCTTTAGCTCTATGGAGTGGATAAAAGCTCGTCTCTTCTTTAATTTTATTGAGTAAAAAAAGTTCAAACAAGAATATGTAGAACAGGATATTAGTTCATTACAGCTGAGAACATAAGTGTTACATATATTGAATCAATTAATCAAAATAGAAATTAAGCCAATCATAATAATATTTTATGATGGAAAAAGAAAAGAAATACAACATAATAAGGTGTCTTATAAATGATTGATTCATTTAAAATAAAATGTAAGGGAGTCATGAATTTAATTGTTTCCCTCAAGGATTTTAAAGAGAGCAAAAGAAAGAAGAAAAAAGAAAAAAGAACAGTGGATCTTTCCAAAAGATGGTTCAATCATTTCCACTTGTGGTTCATATCATTACCAGCCCATCGAAATACCCATTAAAGACCTCCGTCCCAAATTGATTATCCAACAGCGATCAGTCAGAGCACAATAAATCACACTGTATTGCCATTGATTGATTACTCTCCTTTGTGGCTGCAAAATGACCTACAGCGTAAATTTATGCACAACATACTGGACATTAATTTGAGAGCAGTTTCTTTAATGTGTTACAGAGGGTAAGGCTGTAACAGTGGCCGATGGTCAGTGATAGATCAGCTGTAAATCATGAGCATAGAGGAACTCTGAAAACCTTCAACATCACTCGTCTGAATAAATTTTTATTTTCCAGACTTGACGCGTTAACATCATGCTCATCAGATGCAGCGTAGCCTATTCTGAAAACCACACTGAATGTTTCATCAGGCATCAACATGGGAGAACAAGTCACACCCAGCAGAATGTTCCAGAGAACAGAGATTTAAGACAGACGACTGAAACAAGTCATGAAAAGTAATAAAATATAGACGGTCCATGTTATGTGTAGCAGGTTGAACAACACCGGAGTCCCCTTTATCAATTTCACATTTCTATCATGGAGGCCTGGATGAACAGAGATCAAGAATCAAATATTCCACTTCCACATAATCAGATAAAGCTGATGTCCTTTTATAGTCGACTTATGTTGCTTCCAAATGAACGATAAAAGCTTTATCATATCCCATCCCTGATGGCATGATGGTATCATTGGTCAGTGTGTGTACCTGTCCTCCTGTTGGGTGTGGATCTTATGTGTCTATGTAGACTTTCATCATGTTTTGTGTGTGTCTACACTGTGACTATGTTTCTATGAACATGCAGCATGCATGTGTGGTTTTTTTTTTTTCTTCCTATGTGAAATCAGCAGAGATACGATAGTCCCAGAGGGAGAGCAAAGAGCTGAAGCACAACACAAAGAGGATCATGAGCTCACACTGAAATGAACACACCATCGATCCTGGTAATGGAGCTGCTGTGCTTTCTGCTCCACTCTCCACAAGCCTCTATTATCACTTACAGTACATGGATACATTATGTGATCTATTATATTTGTGTGATTTGTAAGTTCACTCAGTGGAGGTATGGGCTCTTCGAGTGCCTCCTGTTACGTCCCTGTCAGGGAAACCTGAACGTAACATGCTTTTTTTGTGTGTGCGCGGCTCTTCCCACTCCCAATAAGCGCCCAAATGATGACAGGTCAATATCACTTAGCAGTTCATACCTGTATTTATTTCTGTACAGCATTAGAGCCCAAAACAACAAAACAAAAGATCTTACCTGAGCAAAAAAATATGTAAAAATGTTAAATATAAACAGAAAGACAGCCGCTTACCTAACTCAACACAGGAAGAAAACCCCCGTCTCAAAGCAAAAAGGGCTTGGTTTAAAACTGCTACAAGAGTTATTGACATTATTTACAAAGGTACCAGATCTCAGCGATGAACCGTTTTACTGATGCCAATCTGAAGTTACTAAAACACACCATCGTGTTCACAGCACCGTCACAAGAGAACACATCACATTATACCATGAAACACAATCCAAACTACACACAAGCCCTATAGAGAGTGGGTGAGAGCAGGGAGCGGCCGGCATCAGCTGGATCTTAAGGCTTCTCCCCCACCAATCCGCTGCCCTCTATCATCCACCCACGTAGGAGGTCACCACCTGCAGCTGATCTCAAAACACTGATTGACTAGAGAGAGAGAGAGAGAGAGAGAAAGAAAGAGAGAGAGAAAGAAAGAGAGAGAGAGAGAAAGAGAGAGAGAGAGAGAGAGAGAGAGAGAGAGAGAGAGAGGAGAGCAAGCGACGCCGTGACGCCGTGGAGGAGCAGCTCAGCAAGCAGCTGGCTGAGGAAGAGGAGCGTCACCAGCTTGAACTCTCTGAGACAGCAGAGAAGTTCAGGAGGGAACTCGCTGGGCAGGCAGAGAAGTTCCAGCAGGACCTTCTGGACAAGGACAAGCTCATCTCCGAGAAGGAGGTGAGCTTACAGGAGGTGATCACAGAGAACGTGAAGCTGTCCGAGCAGCAGTCCAACCAGGACGGGAATATTCAGCCACAGGTGAGATCCCTCAGCTCATGTTTTTTATTATAGAGCAAGAAATGATCATAAGTGAGCCGCTTGAACCAACAGCGAGAGGTTTGGATGTGAAATTAAACATGCTGTCTTTTTCTTTTTAGGAGCTCCTAACAGAGAAGGAGACAAGGAAGAAGAAGAGCTTCTGGAGGCGCTTATTCCACAGAAAGAAGAGGACTGCTTAACCCAGCTCTTACTAAGTGAGCCCTAACACCTCTGCCTCCACCCTGAACTGGACCCCAGCTCCATCTACCCCTCCTAGGTTTCTTACAACCACTAATGTGTCGTATATAAATACAAATAAATACAAAACAGACACCTGAACAGTTTCTCAGATAAATTTTTTACACCGTACTGAATACTTCCACTACTATACTGTGTATACATTATACCTTCTACTTAAACCTGTACTATATAAAAGTACATTAATATAATTTCTGAAGTATTGACTGACTCATTTGTTTCTAGTTTATGAAATAATGTTTCAGTCATGCCACAACCGTCACTCAGTAAATCAAATTAATACTTGAAAAATAATATGGAAGTGAGTCCTGGCTTAAATTCAGCTTGCCATTAATGATAGTGCATAATTTCTGAAAATAAAGTCAGAATTCTGAAAATAAAGTCAGAATTCTGACTTCCCCCCCCTGACTTTATAAAAAACAACATTTTTTAGACTTCTGAAAAAAATGAAGTCTAAAAAATCCGATGGGTAAAGACATCGGATATTAATTAATTTGTGAGGTGTTTTAGTATTTAGGCTTCATGTTGTCTTTTCCAGGGCGCCTTCAATGATGAAATAAAACCATTTCCAATGATAGTTTCACAATAAGCACTCAAAGGATGTAAAAATGCACTATTGTGCTTATCTGCAAAATTTGCTCTGGTAATTTCTGTTATATGAAAATAACAAGCTGTGTTTGGTTCCTTATTAACTTCTAATGATTATCTTAATTTAATCAGCAACAAAAACAAAGACACATTACAAAAACATTGAAAACATAGGCACCATAAATTTCAGTAACATTGGACAGGATCAACAATTAGTGTCATCATCGCTGGACGGTCCAGAACTGTGACAGAGCTCCGACTATGGGTTCTAATGGTCTCTGATGCTGTAGTGGTAGCTTGGTTGGACCCTGTTTCTGAGGTGCAGCAGGTGTTGATCCGGACTCTGGTTAGTTACATGTGGTCGACTAGGGCACATGTGGTCTGTTGTTGTTCCTTTGGCTCCAGTTTTGTGTAGATGCATAATTCAGGAATGCTGAGCATTCTCAGGGGTATTTGGCACAACAAACTGTGAACTGTGCAAAGTGTTGTTTTATATGAGTATTTAACAAGCAAATTTCCAATTGTCACATTTAAACGTTTCCACACATCCAGTATGAACAAATGTCTTTGGTGTAAAGAAAAGATACACATTCAAGTCAAACATCAGTCAAAATTTACTGCCAAATGCAACACAGTCGAAACAAATGATGCATTAGAATTACACAACATAGTCATGAACATTAAGACACAGGCCTCAGCTCAACATGAGATTCACACAGCGGCTCTGAGGAGTACAAAACTTACTCCCTGCAGATGATGAGGAAAACCTTTGACTTCAGGCCGAGTGAGTCTGCAGACGATAAAACCTCCACAACGCTGCTGCAACAATGTGATCATTCAAATAATTTTACAGAGTGCTTTTAACTTTAAGTGATGGCTAAAAACAGCAGTAAATTTGCATTAGAATTACAGCGTCTTTGCTCAAAGACACATGGCAACTGGTGAAGAGTAAATGTCGCAGGGTCTTCTAGAAGCAGCCCTCACACCTGCAGACTGATTCTCCTTTTGTTTTAATACAACCCTTTGATTTTTTCTTTAGGAATCAGCAAAACAAGCAGTGCTACCAATGTTAAAACCTCAAATAAGAAGCACAGTGAATCAGCTGTGATGGCCGCAACGAACTTCTGTGTGAAAAATGTGTTATTTCATAAACGTCAAACAGTGCTTCTTCTTAAAAAGTGCCCCTTTATGAGTCGTTAAATTAGATTAAATATTGTTAGTTTCTAGGCAGTAGTAGCTGAATGATGAATGATGAGCACAATCATCACTGTATTCCCACACACACACACACACACACACACGGGAAAACAGTCCTTCCAGTTGGTTAGACTCAGTTACATCACGTAGGCTGGAGTCTTTGAGATGTGTTCAAACATTGCTGAATGAGCCATGTGTCCGTCATCTGACCCACCTTCACCATCTACACATGCTGCTTCTGTGGTTCTTGCCAATCTGCCAAGGACAAGCTTCCTGAACTAGTGCAGTCAATTACAAGCCGTCGTCTGTCACCTTGTGGAAACCACTCCGCAGCTCCTGAGCGAACGCGTACAGGGATGAGGACAGCAACGTCATCCCTGCAGGTCAAAGGTCCGGAGGCAGTGACTGGAGCAGCAGTAGGCCACGAAACTCACAGTCGTCCTTCAGAGGAGGACAAGTGAGGAGAAAGAGGAACAAGTTAAGCTGAGAACAACATTTATCTTTCAATACTGTGGCCAAAAGGAGAGAAGGTGCCGTCAAGTTGTGACGAGTGTGCAGCAGCTCTGTGGGCAGAGGGAAAGGAGGTGCGTTTGTTCTGACCTGCGGTGCACTCCTGCCAGTGCGGTGTCACGGAGGGGGAAGTGTTTGGGGTAGATTATGGTGAACATGGCTTGACTGCAGCGATGGCAGTGTCCCAGAGGAAACTGCAGCAGGTCCAGAAGGCTCTTTGGCAGGCTGATGGGGGGCAGCAAGTTGGGGTCTAAGAACACAACAGTACAGGAAATATTAGTAACACCAATACAGCCAAATAAAGTCATTTTCAGTTACATGATTGACAACAGACTTGCTTGGTTGTTTGAATCATAGATTTCTCCTGTCACACACTGGGAGCAGCTCAGTATAAACAAAGAGAAAGTGCTTGATTCCACTTGGCACGGCTGTGTCTCTTTCAAGCTGTGACACCGAGCAGATCACAGCCATGCTGGATCATGCTTTTTGATTCCACCAGACTTGCCACAGGGCATTTAAGAAGTGCCCCTCTGCTCTGCTCCCCTTAAAATATGTGATTATTCTATTTTTGACAGAAGCCACTTCAAGCTGCAAAGAGCAGATTGAACCAGGCCGGGGGGGGGGGGGGTGTCAGACATAGGAACAGCATAGAGAATTGATTTCAAAATAAAACACCCCGTGCAGACGTCCAATTGTATATTTCGCCGAAACAGACAAAAAAAAAAAAATTTAACTACATGGCCTACTTCCCCCATTGTAGAAGCACAATGTCAAGAAAAAAAAAGACCAAATCAACAAATATGAGAAAAGTCAACAAAAACTGGCTTTGCAAAACATGCGGAGGATGGAACAAAACCCCAACCTGAATGTGACACAGCTGTGCCAAACAGGAATCAAACAATAATGCACAGCTGGCCACAGACATACAGGTATACATGGAGTATGTTATGCACTGTACATGAGTATTTCACTCCTCACCTGTTGGGTGATGGTGGTAGATACGATGCAAGGTTCTCATGGCGAGCTCCTCCAGGGGAACCACGTTATCTGTCTGCGAGCACACCGCCTTCACTTCAGCTGGAAGCCTGAACAATGTCTCGGCCGGTGCCTCACCCACGTCACCCTCCAACACCTGGGCTGACACACCACACCTGTACGAGAGAAACACACACACATACACACAGATACAGTGCTTCCATTTTTAAAAAGAAATCTCATACGAAACATCATGTAACTCAATTTCTTCTGCAGAGTCTCCATCATATTTTTTAAATATTGTCTTATAACTTTGTTCCATTATTCAACAAATACCTGGCCTTCATACTGGTCTTTATCAAATAAAGTTTGCACTGATCCACATCAAATGAACTGAATAAAACTTTAACAATCAAAACTCTATGAGAGCAATCTGTTTGGTGGGCTGCAGAAATGAAGTTAAACTGCATTTCTTAACTACTTAACCTAATGATGTAAATAAAGGTAAACAGATGCACGCATACACATACATGGCACATGTGCAAGATGTACATAAAATCCCAATATATCTTAGAAAAATAATGCACAGAAAATATCTTCATAGGCTATATTTTATACTGTCTGCACACCCAGTTGGTGTCTCTTATAATATTTGTAAGCACTTTAAAATTCAGACTAAATTTAGATAGGCTGGTGTGAGTGACGTAATGTTTAGCCACACTTGACAGACTTTTAGCTGCATGTGCCCCCTGAAGCCCTGAAGCTGCATTACCCGCTGCAGCCGATGACTTTGTTATACAAGTAGGAGGGAAGGCCTTTTAGGTCCACATTGTTGTCCACAAACACAAACTGCAGCTCCCGGGATTTGCCCAGATCTGAAACACATACAAAGACATTACCTTTGCCTTTCTCACAAATTTCTACATTGCTACAGCGACAAGTCAGATGAGCGGGTGTACAGTATACTGACCAAGTGGTAGGAAGGTCAGCCGGTTGGAGGCCATAGAGAGCTGATTGAGGCGGCGGAGCCAACAGAGCTGCCGCGGAATGTGGCTCAGCAGGTTGTGGTCTGCTGTCAGGTTCTGAAGAGAAGTACAGCGGTGCAGCTGATCTGGTAGAGACATCAGCTGGTTCATAGACACCTCCAGGGTCTCCAGGTCCCGCAGATCACCGATCTCTGAAGGTGTCAGACAGACACGAGAGTCTCAATCAATGTCAGGATAAAACATTTAACTAAGCACACACATTTTTGTAATGAGATCATTTCTGACTTTACAAATTTGTACGTTCCATGAAGCTGCTGAATAATATAGTATGACGCTGTGACATTTCCCACTGTGCTAATAACACATGCGGAACAATACTGGGATTGTCGTCCTAGAGAGGCTGTCTTCTCGCTTTGTTGGTTGTCAGTTCAGTAACTCTGTTGCTCTCTGCTGGCAAATAAAAATACTTACAGGGCAATTAAAGATGGTTTTCTCTCAACTGCAAATGGACAGTCAGTGGCAAACATGCCAAAGAGGCAGCACAGAGGAAATGTAACTGAATTTAGCTAATTTGTCTCCTTCATTCTTTGAATTAAGTATAAATAGAGACTCATGCAGGTGAGCTGTGTGGGACACACAAACATACAGGTAATGGATACACAGACAGAGTAAATACTGTATTCAAATATATATCTTTCTTGTTTTAGCTTCATGAGCTTATATATGCTTTTTATTGGACTCTATACTGTTATCTTTACTGGACTCAAGCGATGCTTTTATACAGTGGTCACGAAGAACCAATATTTATTTTCAACAGTTGGACTACTTTTTTACTGGTTAGAGTAAAAATATCAACAAGAGCGACCGCTGCTGTGTTTCACCTGGAGGAAGGTACTTCAGCTGGTTACTGGACAGTCTCAGGTGCCGTAGAGACCTCAGTCGGCCAATCTCTGGACAGAGGAGCTGGAGGGCATTATTGCTCAGATCCAATGACTGCAGTCTGGCCAGGTTTCCAATAGCTGCAGATCAAATCATAGCTGCCTCATGATGGTCAAAAGACTAACTCAACATGGTTGGTAGAGAACAGATAAAGGCTTTGCAGTCAAAAAATAACCTGACTTCACCTCCGAGGGCTTTCTAATATACAAATTTATATCATGCAATGTCATGTTAGATGGCTGGGCCTGTTTAGTTTCACTCACACTATGTCTTAAACTTAAAAGCACTCCAGTTTTCAGTATTACCTGAATATTTAATATCATTGAATCACTTTGAATCAGTGTTTTAGTAATAAACATTTATAAGCATAACACAATATCATGCACAGGCATTTGATGAACATGAGACTCTCTCAAAGTTGGACAGAAATAGATTCAAATGCTGTGGATTCAAATCGCTATGGACACTGGCACATTAGCCGAACTTACCTTCAGGAATAATAACTATGTTGTTTGAGTGCAAATACCTAAAATGGAAAAAATAAATAAATTACAATTTGTACAGATATAACTACATGAAATCTTATAGATGTTTCTTCTAAAACAGTAGGAGGCCTACCAGTCACCTACAGTCACAAAACAGACTAACATATTATCATAATGCTTAACAACTTAGCTCAATACTCACAGTTCAATCAAGTTTGGGAGCTTCTGAGCAAGATTATCAGGCTGAGAGAGAGAAGAAATAATTAGTAACTCTCACAGGAAATAAACTAAACTAAAATAAACCGCATTTAGGAAACTTGCTGCAAATTCAGATTAACACAAGACATTATAGGAAAAAAAGAAAAAAAACAACAAGGATTTCCAGGACACAATAAAAAGTGCTGAACAAGTCAACATGTTTGCTGTCGCTATGCTTTGAGACTCCTGATGTTCAAGAAGACGGGTCCATCTATCATTCTTTATGCTTAAATGTTTATGTTGTGGAATGACATCACTCTACTGCTGCACTCTGCACAAAGTGACAGCTGCATGCACATCGCAAGACCTTACAGACCCAAAAGTCTGAATTACTTTTAATCATTTCTGAGGAGATTTAGCGTTTATGACAGATATGAAAACTTTACTATGCGGTCCACCAGTATTGACAGATGACCTGGAGCCTTCATAGTAATCATATAGGCATTATTAGACAACAAATATCACAAGGTATAGGTTGCAATAGGCCAAGAATCGTTATGATAATAAGATAACATCATTCTAAGCATATATGTGTAATGCCTGTTTGTAAAATAGTATTATGTAGGTTTTTGTTTCCTGAAGTAAAAATAAAGTAATACTTAAATTAGATTTAAATAATTAAAAACATCAAATGATAAACTAGGTAAGACAGTGGCTTTGAATGAGAATAAATTGTAAGAACTAACAGATAAAAGTGAATTCAGACCCCAAAAGTACACCTCTAAAAACATGTTTTTAAACATGGTATAGGTACAGTATGACTTCTATAATCTCCTATATCTCAGACCAGCTTCTTGTTCCTCTGCATGGTTCTGTGGTGCGTGCAGCAGTAAAGCAGTAGTATACGTCAGACCATAACATGAACATTTAAACATGTGTTAAGCATTTACATATACAGCACATGAGATGCCAGCGTGAATACCAGAGTCGTGAGAGAATTCCTCTTCATGTACAGCCTCTCCAGATACTGAAGGCCTTCATCTTTCAGGAGCTCTGCAGGGAAGTTGTTCAGGTTTCTGTAGTTCAGAAACAGGTTTTTGTGTCGCTCCTGCTTGGCAATGAAAATACTCTCATGGAGTCCAGTTGCCATTTCTGAGGAAACCTCTCCTCCGCTGTGGAGAAGACTCGGCAGTGCCTCCTTGATCTATGGCATTACTATTTCCTGAAAGAATATATGAAAAGAGACATCAAGAGGCAGCAGCGTTGTCATTTTTAGCATCTTTAGCATGCTAGCTAAGTGGCTGCTATTAGCACATAACTATAGATAACTATTACGTATAAAAGCCAGTTATTTACCTTAGTTGTGAGGGACCATTTTCTTACATTTCATATCTCACATATAGTCATGTCCCATCGTATGTACCTGTAAAATTTATGTTTTTAACTGCGCGTTAGATCACGATGTTCCGCTCAACACAATTATCTACCTGAAAGTAATTTTGTTGTAGGATGGCGAAGTCACTATCTGTCTGATTCTGCATCTGATTGGCTGGTCAGAGTCGTAGGTATAGGCACAATGAATAGGATTGGTTAGAGTTAGGGTCGCCATGTAAAGGTAAGCCAATCAGAATTAGAGTAGGGCGGGTCATACTTCGCCATCCTATAGAAACATCAACAACCGTAAACAACGTAAGACGTCATTGTCCAGTCTGAGGTCAAAGGTGACGCGAGATGCTTCTCAAGCAGCTGTTTAACAAAACAGCTGACATACAGTATCTAGTTCTTCAAAGCCACATTGTCTGTAGTAAGCAGATGTAAAATTAATTTTTAATTGAAGAATTACAGTGGCCTCTGGTGGCCAATAGCTTTAAGTGTGTATTACTGGATACATTCAAATCATCTTCCCCACCTCAACATTTTTCTGCAAGGTTTTAACATCCAGGTTTTTGACAACGGATATTTATTTTTGTTCCCTCATTTTAACATATGCCACAGGTTTTCTGATTTTCCTTGATCTGATCCTTGATCTGGATCTTCCACCAAGTTAGGTGGGAATCATGTCAGAAACAATGCTTATAAAATACCAAATAAATGAACAAACAAAAATCTGAGTTGCAAATCAAAATATTTAATTTCATTTACAGCTTTTTATATGAATCATCGTTTGCAAATAAAAGCAAACAAGAATTATAACTTTGATTTTCCAGGAGGCACAGAACTGAACATTTTTCAAGTATTAAAGTAGAGTCTGTCCCTTAAAGTGACTGCTGATATCATATTTATCAAAATATTGATACTTCATGGAAGAACAGAATGTATGAAATCATTTGCTAATTTTGCTTGATTGTCCATCTGTTGTATAAATGAGATACCAGAGTGAGAATAGCTCACTCTGGTTTTAGCTAGCAATATTCTGCATCTCAGATTTCCTCATTCAGAATTTCTCACTGACGACGGGGCTGAGGGGTTTTGCAGACTCAGCCATTAAAGCCTCAATCTCCTCCACGGTGCGAGGGACGCAGGTCAGCAGCTCTATGCCATCAGCTGTCACTGCAATGTCATCTTCAATGCGAACCTGTACACAGTAGTGACACGGGTCAGTCAAACACAGTAGAATCAAAGCAGGAAACGCTTGAACGGTAACTCAGTCAATGCATAAATGTAGACTCATCAGAATTCACCAGGAGAATTAAAGGATATTAAACTTTTTTTGTACAGTTTCAAAATATTGATTATCATTTTTATATCATTCATGATGACTCGTCAACGTAATGGCTAAGGTCAGAGACATAAGTCGAACAGGGCAGGATACATGAGCAGTTTGATGACGACATGTTGTAGACAAATCTGACATTTTATTTAAATTACTTTTTAAAACTGTGCTCGGCTCATTGGAGCTCCAGCAATTTCAGCAATTTAGTCGATGATTTA
This sequence comes from Chaunax sp. Z400, assembly GCA_037577475.1. NCBI lineage: Eukaryota > Metazoa > Chordata > Actinopteri > Lophiiformes > Chaunacidae > Chaunax > Chaunax sp. Z400. The sequence goes on along the minus strand of CM075184.1, from coordinate 31,162,128 downwards.
AGAATTCAAGAATTTTCATAATCATCATCATCATCATCATCAGGGCTCTGACATAAGACTCAAAAAGTTTTACACAAATTAGTTTCCGTGACTATTCATGACACTGTCCAGTTTGGAAATGTTTTTATGAAAACCTTGAATAATTTGGGTCCATCACAACTTCCCTTCAGGATTTATTAAATTTCCTATGTCCAATCTTTGATCTCTAGACTGAAGAATATACTAGTTTTTGCTTTGTATTACTTCAGAGTTTCATGCTTTAAGTGTCATTACTTACAGCATTTAGACTCACAGTTGTAGATTTAGCCTGTTGCAATGCAGTGAGTTCACTCTGGTGAGGTAATTTCACTATCAGTGGGTTTGTAGCTTTATTTCTGTGGACAGCTTGATTCATTTCTTTTACCCCTCTGCTGAGTCCAATAAAACAAACTTTATACACTGACCCCTCCAAAGCCGCGGAAGCGAGCCAGCACTTGGTTATTGATGAAGCAGCTCTGGGCAGGGTTGGCCAAGGCCTCGTCCAGCAGGTGGTTGATGAAGTAGATGCCAGGCTCCACGGTGAGGACCATCCTCTCCTGCACCACGCGGCCCATCCGAAGACTTTTCAGACCAGGTTCATTAATACGCTCCAACCCCTGGAGACGAGAAGAGTTTGTTCAAACCACAGCCTCACAATTACACAAAACTGTGCTAACAATTTAAGATAATAGTATTGAGCTAGTTGCTCCCTGAATACAGCCACTGATACAGAAAACCACACTTCAATTTGATTCTATGCATTTTCGACTGTTAAATATTTTTCTTTAAACAGAAAAATATCTTTGGCAGCTTTCAATAAAAAAATTCCTTTAACTGTGAGATAGGATGGAACAAAAAATTCAGGTTCAGTCTGTGATTGGAGATGAATTATATCTGTTCTTTAAAACATTTCCTGTAGGCCTGACCGTTTTATTGAAACTAGCTGACACTGTAGTTTGTCAGTTTCTGAGTGTTTCTGTATTCATAATCAGTCCTGTTTTACAGTGTATCTCCCATATGGACACCTACTGCTGGTAAACACACAGCAGTTCCACTGGTGTGTTAATAGTCTTCCGTTATCCTGAAACCATCTGTGTTCAGAGGTCAGACAACATTTCAGCTTCCCCTCCCTCCTGCCCTCATCCTGAACTTGTTCCTGCACTGAGGGTCTCTATTATTGATGACACATCAATATTGAAGGACCAAGACTGCATCGACTTTTTCTAAATTCTGGAGTCTTTGAGTGTTAAAACCTTAGTTGCTGGTTGGTGATGATGTGGACAATTTCAGAATCAAGTCCTCAGTTCTCACCTCAGGGTATCCGCCCACATCGTGCACGTCGATGCCCAGCAGGTGTCCCAGGCCGTGGGGCATGAAGACGGAGCCCATGTGGACCTTCAACATGTCCTCCAAGCTGCCATTAAGGATGCCGATCTTCACCAGTTCCTCCAGGTGAACCTGATCAGCCAGGCGGTGCATGGCAGTCCACTTCACACCTTCGACACGACAATAACATCTCACTTAGAATTGTAGTTTACAAATAAATATTATTTCCAAGACCCCAGCAACTATAATTTAAGTAAAAGGACTATGCTTATCAACAGATCTCTATATGTAAAATGCAATAAAACAATTATCAGTTAACTGAACAGTATGTAGTTTCTGCAGCTAGGGGGCGCTCAATAACAAGACCATGTCAAAACAGAGCATATGACGGAACTGGCAATGGTTGAAAATGAATAGTTACTGGGGTCAGTCGTAGTGTCCATAATGTGAATTCCTGGATATTAAAATGTTATAGTGTATTGAAATAGTGCATGAAATGACATGATTGTGTTTCAAAAAAGGAGACGAATGAAGTTGAAAGAGCAATATTTCCCACTCAAACAGTACCTGAGGATGTTAAACTTGAAAGAGAACACGTTTTAGTTACTATTATAACTATTCTAATTCTCCTACCCTGCTCCGTCATCTTTTTCTATCTGCAGATGTCTCTTGTCTTTACAAAGAGTCACTCTGGATTGACTGTTTTGTCAGAGTCGTTGTTTTTTGCGATGCTTTAACTGCTTTAAGCTTGAATGACATTATAAATTTCTTTAGGAAACTTGTTGGAAACATTTGGGATAATGAAAATAAACCTCTCAGCTAAATATATAACAAAGGTGAGGTCGTTTTTAGACAATTTAATGCGAAAATGTTGCATTTATATCTAAACAAAATTTAATATTTTCAGACTGCTGTAAAAATTAATTTCAAAATGGACACTTCCTCAAACCACTGTTAAAAGTGCACTCAAGGAGGCATCACTTACAATTTAATGTGGAAATGCTACATATTATATCTACACACCTGTGCTGGTAGTACTTCTTTGAGTTCTTTTAAAGACTAAGTACTTTTCCTCACTTTACTTTTTACAGGTAAGGAAAGCAAACTCAATCGTTGAACTGACTAAAAGATGAAAACCTGGTTTGATGGCAGCCATGACGGTTCGGGAGGCTTTGAGGACGGCATCGTATATGGCCCTCTGGTCTGGAGTGAACTTCCCATTGGCTGGGAAGGAGCAGGTGATGTCTGAGGAGTAGCAGTAGTACTCTCCACCCATGTCAAACAGACTGCAGGGGACAAAACATCAGAACCGGTTTAGTCAAATTTTCAGTCCTCTGGAGTTGCGTGTTTTTGAACCAGAAGTTAAAAACTACTGAAGGCTATTTACCACATATCTCCATCCATAATTGTCTTGTCATTTGGAACCCCAGCATGGCCGTAGTGGAGAATGGCTGAGTTAGTGCCCCTGTTGTTAAACAGTAACACAATATGTGAAGTGAAATGAGACAGAAACTGGATTAAAGATTTTTTTTAAAAGATCACAAAAACAAATTTTAATAAATGTATTTCAATACAGCATCAAAGGAATTCCAAACTTCACACACTTCATCGATTTCCTCTTAATGAGGAAACCCAGACAAAGTGTACCTCTCATGAATAAATGTGATCATCAGGGCCTCTTTTTTTTCTTTTCTTCAAGCTCTTGATTTGAACAGGAAAATAGCTTGCATCCACTGAACACTAATCCTCAGGTGGTGGTCATTGCACATGGCCTTTAATACAAAAGGCCAGAGCTTGATTAGCAAAAATGTCTCAAAACACCTCATCCATAATGACGCCCTTTACCTGACAAGCAAAGAGTAAATGGATGTACTGTTATAGCATGCATGAGATGCAGGGCTACTACACTTTGCATTTAAAAAAAAAAAGCGCCACAAAGGTTTAAAGGGTGTTCTCCATTATACTTCAAATTAAAAACTAATATCTGTTTTTAAGCAATGCAATATATGATGAGAATCTTAAGCTGTGTGGTCCAAGGATTTGAAATGGTAGCTTCTTTAGCCTAAGGACTAACGTTTATTCCATTTATAACAACATCTTATCATATCTGGTGTGTAATTAGCACAACAAATATTTGAGATTTGGGAGATGTGCGTGTCAGCTCCTCTCTGAGGCTCTGCAACCTACGTCAAAAGTCACTTAAATGTGTTTGAAGAAGCATAATGTCAGGGTAAACATTCATTAATGAAGGCTTACGTTCCACATATACAGGTGTACGAGGTGTGACGCATCCCTCCTTTATTGTAGCAGTAGTGCTGGAACAGGCTGCAAAAAAAAAGAAGAAAAAAAAAGCATCTCCTAAGAAAAAGGAAGCTTAAAAATTTTCAGTAGAGATCACAGGAAATACTAATTAGCTGACAGCCTTTAACAGGCCTGTTCCTGACTCATTCAGCACTCATTCTCTAATCATCACACAGTCAAGGCCATCAAACATTTCTAAGGACCTCAACAGCATCGTAACACTGTGTACGATGATGAAGACTTTCCTGTTCTTGTTACACAGCAAAGACAAATTAGTATGACTGAACACTCATCTGACACAACAATGCTTAAAAAATAGCACACGATCGTAGTAAAAAAAAAAAAAAAAGACATTTTATTTCTGTCTTGTTACCAAACACATGCATTTAAATCACCTCCATTACTAAAGATGATCTATTGACAGAATGCACCACTTACCTCTCCATTTCATATTCTTTCTGTCCAGGCTTCACATGCTGCATGACCTGCAAAGAAAATCATCATATGTGGGTTACTGGATAAAACCGTCATTGACTTTTGAAATTTGATCTCGATGTACACAGTATGCACAAAGCACTGAAGCCTCATAGTCGTTCTGTATCAGCCTGACGGCATATATAGCAACTCAAAATTCTCGATCCCCTGTGCATGCTTTTTCACGCAAGTTTTCTCTCGCCTTTGATAATGTGATGCTTTTTGCACCATCACCTTCAGCACAACACACAGAATTGTTTATTACAGCCCTCAGGATAATCTGCAGGATTTATGCAATGAAGGCGTGAGAACTTCAAAAAGTCAGGGAGTGTTTCCTCAAGCACTTTCTGATTTCAATCTAAGTTATACCCGAAACTCTTACCTAAAAGGGTGACGAGTAACTTGAGAGGAACCTCTGAGGAGGGAGTTCATGGCGATGAGGTGAAATCATGTGCAGAATTAAAATATTGCTCTGATGCTACAGCTTATTGGTCAAAGGCTATCCCTGTCTCCCATCGCCTCAAAGCTACTGGATGAAGGTACATCATCTTGAACCGTTTGCCGAGCTTTAATCTCAATAAGATGCCTGATGAATAGATACTTCAAGAAACATCTCTTTCTATTTCACTGAAATAAACCTTACCATTTTGTGGGCTTCGCTGGAAATCCTGTTGGTGTAACGCAGGACCTCCAGCTCCATATCAGTCTTAATTAGACGGCTTCAGACAGGCAGAGACAAGAAATGAGACCATTATGATCATTCAACTGGCAGTATATCAATGCACAATACGATGAATGCACAGCTAAACAGTATAGGGAATTCAAACAAGTCTCTCATTGAGCTCTAAGGAATACAGTAACTGCATTGTGATGGCAGAAATAGACCTTTTTTTGAAATTCTTTCCAATAAACACTGCTGATATCAGAAGTGATGTCGAGAACAAACCGATGGCCCTCCATTATTCCCAGGAACATTGAATATAAATCAGGCACGTCTTTAAATTCCAGTGGGAAACTCTCATAATAGACAGTTGAAAGTGTTTTGAACCAGAATAAAAGGTAATGGTTTTTGATTTAAATCTAAGCTTTAAGACAGAGTTGGAACTTTCCTGCTGATCTTCTCATTCATTTATGATAGGAAAGCAGCAGCTGAAACTTAGATGGCTACATAATGAAGATTATGGATTTCTACTATAATAGAAAGAACTAAACAACACAAAACTGTGGTTTTACCAATGGTAAAACTGACTTGAGTTAGAATGAAATAGAAAAAAACCCAACAAAGTAGCCATGGAGAGTCATGCAAGCTCCGCAGAGCAGAGGAGGCAGGGGGCTTCAATCAAGTCTCTCCCCAGGAGGTGTGCCTGAAAAGCATTTCTACTCATTTCACAAAATGTCAATTCATCTGGAGGGTGCAAACTTTAATGCCACGGACCACTAAGCAAGCACGTAGTCCATTACATACGAGCGGACTGGATTCTGGTTCTAAGAGGGGGGGGGAAAAAAAAAAAAACAAGCTCCTGTTTCTTGTAGCAGACACACAATTACCTGACTGTGCAGCTGTAATTTGTACGGTTTGAGAGTGAAAAGAAGCAGAATGTCTGAAGAAACTTTGACTTTATTAAGGGAGAAGAGAACCGTTTTTTATCGTCATCTAAAGTCACCTTTCTTAATGTTATAAAAACATATTTCAATTACTTACCATTCCACAAAGACGGGGTGTAAAAGAGTGTTGTTTACTTGGAAGCTGATAAAAAAAATCACAACAAACAACATTGTAAATATAAAGCTGTGGCAAAACTTCAATTACATCTCTTCCCATATGTTCTGCCTTTGTTCCCGTACGGATGAACGTCTGTCATTTTTCCTGTCGTCCCCCCCCCCCCCCCCCCCCCCCCCATCACATTTGCTTTCCCATGCTGTCAAACTCCATATCATAATCCACATTCAGAGGCACCAGTAATCCACTGGGGAAGCCAACACACGCAGTTGCTCAAAACTTTATAGACAAAGCAGTTTAGAGTCCCCAACTTCTACCAAGTTGAAAATGAATCCTGGATTTAGATTCGGCAAATTTTGTTTTTCATTTATTTTTCAGGTGCGTAAAGATTAAGGAAATGTCTGATGAGGATGAGCTGAATCTCATTCCCTCCCTTATCGACAAAATGCACCTGGTGCAAGGGGCCACAGACGATGCTGCCGAGACGTTTCTGATAACCTTTGGCTGTAATAACTTCACACAGGACCCGAACAAATGAATCACTAGACCCAATGTCTGGTGTGTCACAACGAAGGACGCTGGATCGAACACCGTTATCAGACACCTGAAAACGTACGGGACAGCTGGGTCACTTGGTAATGTGACAACTAGACCGTTTGTGAACATGCTATGCTGAGCTTCAACAATCAAATGTTAGCTTGCAACTAGCTTTAAAGGTAAGGAAGTTTATTATATTTATTTTTTTTAAAAAGAGAGTTTGTTTGTGGTGGCTGTGGTTTACTTTCTGGTGTTCTCCCTCCTCTTTCACTTGCTTTTATCTACAGAATCGGCCTTTTTCTGGATCACTCACTCTGTACCGAGTGTTTTGTCAGAGTGACTGATATCAAGTGATTCGGCTGTGCACTCTTTCCCTTTCCTTATGGTGTATGGAGAGCTGCCTCCCCCCCCTACTCCGCTCTTCACTGGACTGTTACGGTGTACAACCTCCATCTCCACTTTCTCATGGCAATGGGTTTTATGTAATTCCCAGTCTTCATAGCTTCGAGGAGAATGCTAAATATTCCACTGTACTGCGCAACTGGGACAGCAAAAACAACAAAGACTAGCTAAGCAAAAAGCAATATTAGATTTACTTGAAACAATCTATTCAGAATTAGGTTAATCAGCAACAATCAGTATGCATGAGAGTCTGTTCTATTCTTGGTAATAAAAGAAAAACAAGACCCTCCTCAAACACAGTATAATTATGCCGATGTAAAGAGACACCAATTAAACATACCCACTAATTCCTTCAAAGGAGGCTTCACGGCAGATGCTCCCGCTGTCCGTATTCTGTCCTCGCTGAGTGGCAAGAAAGACAGCATTCACAGGAAAAGTGAAAAGTGTGCATTCATGTCAATATAGTACATTCAACTGACTTATAGCCACATTAATAATCTATTCCATAATGATGGACAAAGTTTTGAAAGTGGTGGAATTTATTACAATTACAATTTATATTGATTATTATATTGGTCTCACTTGATCAATATAATAGTCATCTTTTTGAAAGTTTAAAAAAAAATCTTGTATATATTAAGAGAGCTTATATCAGACAAGGTGAGAAAGTGTGAGGCAGAGCTGCAGGACGTTTTACAACCTGCCATGAGATCAGTCATCTGATATGAAATAAAATTGCCTGTAATAAGGTAGGAATGAGTGGTGCAACGCTAATTGCTAACTACACTCTGCAATACAGAGAAGTCATAGGAATACCAATGTAAGGAGAGTTGCTGGATTCAGGTTGGACAGGACATCAACAATCTGTGGAGAAACACACAGGGAGTAATTAAAAGACTGGGGGCACACAGTAGAGCAGCATAAACAGTTTTTTTCCTCTGCTCTCAGGCTGCAGACTAAAGGTCACTCTGGCAGAAGCCGGTGGTTACGTGGACTCTATGGTACTCAGCAACCCACTGCGTGACAAACCTCAAGTGACTTTATTATTCCTCGGCCGAGAGCCTAAATGTCAGATAACAGATCCCTGACTTTAGAGTTACTAAACTCTAACTTTTATTACTATTATTATTAATAATAAGTAATGATTGCCTTCCTAGAACATTCATAGTATTGACTCTGCAGAGTGGAAGCAGTTTGGTTGTTTGGTCAGCTGCTTTGGTTCATTGGAATACTTGCTATAATACGCTTTAATGATTCAATTATGAATAACTTCAACCTGTAAAAACAAGGTTACATTAATGATGGGAGACATTACATGAAATGTGTTTTTTGGATGAATAAGACAATTTCAGTCAAATAAACGAAGCATGCAGCGAAATAAATTATTAAAAAAATCAAAAATCAATGCAATTAAAACCATTGTGAATAGTCATGGGTTTTTAAACTACAGGGCTTATTTTCACCTGTACAAGGTTTGTGTTTTGAGCAGCTCCGCCATGTCTGCACTGCACTGCTTTTTGGTTTTCATATGAATTTATGGTCCTAAAAATCTTTGGCCGGAAGCAGACAAGATTTAGCTCTTCCTTAAGAAAATGGTGACAGCATAGATGCTTGTATAGAAGTGAGTGAATAAATGTAATTTTCACTACCCATAAAATCTCTTAATAAATACATAGAATTAATTTATTTATATAAAGTGGGAGATTATTGTGCTAACAAAACTGATTTAGTTAAGTTTTATAATAATTCCCTCAAAGTCTATAAATATATACTGGAAGTCAAACTATTGAAAACTGCTGCATATATTTTTTCATTTTTTTTCTGGGGAAGGATGCCTATGGGAAGTGTTTGAAAAATAGAAAACTACTCAAATGTTCCTGATCTGGTTCTGATAAAAAAGACAGAGGTATGCATTCAGAGGTAATTACTATTTGATTTAATGGTTTCTTCTATTAAACTGCAGTGTGGAGCTGCTAAAACCTCTTCATGCAGGAAGTGGCTGTTAATTGAAGTGATAATTAGAATCTTAACCTGTGACTACTTAGGAAAGCTCACACCTGACGCAGGTTTAGACATGTTATAAAATACCTGAAATATCGTCATCAGGATGAATCTTGGAAATGTCACAGTGTAAATTTAGAACTTCTAGTGATGTGTTAGCCGGTGAAAGCTGTTCACAGCATCATATTATGTTCATTTGCCAACATGCACACCTCCAAAATAGCTTTGGCGTCATCAACCCTCCAATATGGCTCCCCTGGGAGTCTGCTGTCAGCACTGAAATACTGTTTTCACAAACTCTCAAAATAGGCAATTACAGACTGTCTGAATGGGAATGTATATTTAGACTAGGCTGTTAAAAAAAAGAAGAAGAAAAAAAGAGAGAACGGAGCTGCTGCAGGTTCCAAATTTAAAATATAATTCAGATGGAAATAACTTTGGTGGCTGATCTCTGTCAGAGGTATGAACATGGATTAATTATTAAACCAAACTAAATAACAGTATGATGATCCACATGCATTGAATAAGCACAACTACTGTCCACATTCTCCTACTGATGCCATGAAATGCCACCAAAGCTAACAAATCCTCACATCTATAAGAGCATTAGAAAATCACATCATATAAATCATAACATGTTAGTTGATGTTTTACTCCCTTTGAATAACACACTGTGACAAATATTGAGCTGAGGTAAATGATGCAGGTCTACACTCTGTACTAAAAATGCATGAGATCCAAGTGCAAACTCACACTGGATATTGTTCCAACTATTTGGCACCACAGAATAAAAGAAGGATGACTTTCACCTATAAAACAGGGTATGAAGGGACAAATGTCCTTTGCTGTAACTTCACAGCTCAGTGACTGAACATCGACGTTCAGACACACACACACACACACACACACACACACACACACACACACACACACACACACACACACACACACACACACACACACACACACACACACACACACACACACACACACACACACACACACACACACACACACACACACACACACCCAGACACTGTACAGACCAGCACCAACACAGACAGACTTACATCACAGCTGTAGTGCACCTCATCAACAGCATACTTCTTTTTGAAGTGCTCTTTAGGGAAGATCCTGTCATCATATACAAAACACACAACATGTAAAGAAAAGTGCAGCCAACAAACAAAAAGATTTAATATACAGTCAAAGAGGGGCAAACGTGATTCTTAGATTGCAATTCTCTCAAAGGTTTATGCCTCAATGCAAAACAGTCAATGATCAGAAAAGGTAAGGGAAAGTCACATCATTATTATTACCATCATTATCAAAGGCAAACTCCATATAAACAGAAAGGGCTGGTTATAGCAGCACAACAGCAGAACTGCTGCAATGCTTGTTTTTTTTCAATCTGAACCAACTGGATGGTGAAACATAACAGACATAATCATGTGTGTCGTTCTTGGATTCTAAACTAGGCTAAAGCGGCTAAATGTGTAAAATAGTCTTGTTTAACTGCAAACTTCATGTCATTAAAAAGTTGCATTGCCAAAGTTGTATTTCTGATTATTCACAAGAGGATTAATGTTTTTTTGTTTTTTAAATCAAAAGCTAATACATACAACATTCCCCAACTGGTACACATGTATAAGATGTGGACAGGAAATACTGCAGCAGGCTTTGCTACCAGTATAATCAAATACGTCTGAGGGGGTTTGAGTGATGACAAAACCGCAAAGTCTTAAATAGTTCTTGGTGGCATAACAATAAATAAACTGAACACATATGCTAGGTGTAAAAGATGCATCTATGGTAACGCATGACTTTGTCAACCCTTTCTACATGTTATAGCTCACAGCTATGGACCAGCTTGCTGGCGACTGTTGGCCATGTGCTAAGCTCTTTGAAGATTAGTGCGACTCACTCGCCCATCCAAGTAGCATAGCTTTCAGGCAGTTTTGGAACAAAGAGGATGGATTTCCCAGAGTCCACAACAATGGCTCCATAACAGTCAGCCTCGGTGACTCCAAAGGCCCAGTGGAAGAAAGACTCCTGCAGAAAGGAAAGCGTCAGCCGCAGTATTAGTGAAGGGAGATTATGACGGTGAGCGTGACGAGAAAGTTAGCTAATTCTGGTCAGATTATTAAATAAGAAAAAAAATAAGATGCTGCACTGGTTAGGCCAGTTGAAGGTGAATACAGAGCTCAACAGCCAAACACAACATTTAATGTGCTTATTGATTTTGTAATAGAAGAGGCTTTATTTGTCACATACAGTTACACAGTATACACAGTACAAAGTGGCAGAATTGGCTCTCTGCATTTGACTCATCCCTGAGGAGGAGTGGGCAGCGATTACGATGCCCGGGGAGCAGTTTGGGGTTCAGTATCTTTGCTCAAGGGTACTTCGACAGATTGCAGATTGGGGGGAACTGGGGATCGAACCACCGACCTTCTAATGAGTGGACGACCGCTCTTACCCACTAAGCCACAGTCACCCTTTAGGCAAGAGTGTTGGGAAACACGTGAGATTTATTGACAAGATATTAATATGCAGCTGCTGCAGATTTGTCGACTGCACATGTCATTTTTGGATGATTTGCTTTCGTGCATTAAACCAAAGTACTAATACTAGTACTCAATAGTCAAACAAGCCTGTCTGGCAACACTAATAACCATGCCAAAGTCTAAGTCACTAAAATCATCTTTCTTCTCCATTCAGATGTTTGGTTTAACTTCAGCAGATCATCTTGACCATAAACTTCATAAATGAATGGATTGAGTTGCTGCCTTGCGATTGGCTGATTAGATACTTGCGTTGAAAAGCAGTTGAACAGTTGTACCTAATAAAGTGCATTTTTGATGAATGGAAGAATATTAAGAGACAGAAGAAGCTGGAGTATAGGTTCATGAGGCAGCTCAACAGAATGCCCTCTGGGTGCTGTTAGGGATCGACGGCACCACCAGCTGAGAGCAGACTGACACAGAACGTGCTTGAGGGACTTAAACTCACTGCTGGCTTGGGGATCATAGATTGATGGATGAATAAATGCAAGACCATGTTCCACACCTGAGGCACAGTTTTGCACCAATACCAGTCAACTTAAGAGTACCTACCTGCCTGAAAAGGAGGTCTGTGTCTGTGCAGTATCTCTGCTTCTGCGCTCCTCCCTGCAGCACCACCACTGACTGTGGCACCACTCCGTCTTTGGCTTTCAGCCCATTGCACAGTCGTCGACGGTTCTCTGCAAACAGGTTAGCAGACACCCTTAGGGTGTCATTACCCAGCCAGTAGATGGGTCTGAAAGAACAAGGAGACAGACAGCAGAGTGACTCAAAGAAAGGACTCTGGGTCTGGATTAGCATTGTGCTGTCATAATGAGCACAAGCCTAAAATAACAGAATGTTCTCCACATTGTGGATTCCACCGACTGTTCCCTGCTTTATTAGTGCTTAGTCACAAAAGCATAGCAGCAGCAGTCGGAATATCTATAGTATCTATATAATATAGTAATAATAATAACACATTTTATTTCTAAAGCGCTTTTCAAAATACTCAAAGACGCTTAACATGTCCAGAAACAACAGGAGAAACAACACATTTAAAAACAAATCAATATCAGATTTTTTTTTTTTTAAACCCAAAAAACAAACAAATACAATCAACTCAAATAACAAATTACATCACACTTAAACATTAAAAGCACATTGAGAGCTGGAGATGTTGTGGTTTAGGTTTACAATCGTGGTCTCCGACAATGACTTTAGTGTTAAGATAACAAACATCTGACTCAGCCTAGACTGTAACAAAGGTTAATCCTCACAGTATTTCATGGTTCAAGCATTTCTGTATCATTCATGGTTGGCTGAGGATACAGGGGTAACAGTATCTATGAGATAGATCATCCCTGACGAGGTGGTAAATGATGTGACTGAAGCAGGCAGACACAATCACGTACAACCCTGCAATCTAAATACCCTGCCGTTTTACGACTGAGTCACTGAGATAGTGATTAAGCCATGTTAAGTTTTGAAGGAAGAGTTTCTGGTGTTGTCGTGCGTTACATAATGTCACAAGGTGTGTCTGATGTTTGTTGCAATTTCTCAAAGGGGTCATCAAATAATTGCTGACTGTTCACTCCTTTATGATTGCCACAGCAAGTTCTTGCACGCTTTTATCTCATGATCACAAGAAGTGCATTTGAGTCCATGACAAATTTCCCTATGGGGGACAATAAAGTATATCCTATGCCAAGGTTGTGGTGTGGTACAAAAAAATGCCCTCAAATTAGTCAGACCTGCATGTAAACTGCTGGATTGGGATTTATTTGATATAAAAAAAAGCAGTTCTGATGTTTCCGCAAATCAATTTATAGTATTTAGAACCTTAATCAATCAATTTATTTATTTATTTATTAACTATATGGGTTATGGGTTACTTTTACAATCGCACACTCTTATTGTAAAACATATGACAACAACTACAAATACATTACACAACAATGGTGGTGCAGTTTTTGTCAATGTATTCATACATTTGTAATAGTAAGAAATTTAGCCAAGAGGTTTTCTTTTTCTTTTCTTGGATCACAAGATAAAGTCTTATCTAAAAAAGATTGAAAGGATAAGAAAAATAAATCCTGTTTAACAAACAAAATAATTTCTCAAGATTAACAGTGATGACACAATGTTAAAGAGGGCTAACACAAATAAAATGAGCTGCTTTCACTTGTTGTGGAATTCAATATACATGTCAATATACTTTAATATAATATAACTTTAGTGTGAACCTCTGTATGACCACTGTATAACCTTATAGTCATGCAGTTCTGTGTGCGGGAAGTGAGCGGCGTACATCCTGCTAGAGTTAAGCAATGGTCAGCACACACTGACCGAAAGTGAGGTGCATAAATCCTGCTGGAGTTGATCAACATGAACATAGGGTCATGTACACGGATATGGAGAATGTGCACACATAGTTCCTTTTGGAAGGTTAACTTGACCTAAGTATGAGGCACGTACGCAGATGAGAATAACATACGCACACACTAACATTGGAAGGGTATAGAAACTGCCGGGACCTGGGATCCAGTTTATTGCTGTGTATCTTGCATGGTCTGTGAATAAATTGGGAACCCACATGACTCTGAAGTTCCAGAGACTCCTGTGTGTTTTTCACGCCACAACACACTATGTCCACAGGCAGATTTATAGAAATGAGATATTTTGACGCCTGTCTTTCAGACAGAAATAATGGCTTTGGTTTTATAAAAAAACTTCAACTCTGGATGGGAAATTTACAAAATACTGTTAGAGCATCTGGACCTATAGCTTAGTGAGAACAAAAGTATGCATATGCTTATGTCGTAAAGGCAAGTATATAAGTAAGTATATGTCATTGGTCCATTTCAGAACTCTTGTTAAAGAGTTTAGATAATAAATTATGTTACCCAAAATTATTTCTACAAATTAACTCACCTAATTATTGTTTTATCTTTTGAAATATGTTCTTTAAAAATACTTCAAATTAACAGTGACGACTGGTCCCAAGTAGACATTGTTTACATTTAAGGGGACACAGCTATGCTTAGTTCAGTCTAAATATTTCTGCGCAGTTTAATTTTTAACTGAGGGCAGCTGTAAGCGGGCTAGTTCCGTCTATTGAAGTTATACTTTTTTTAAGTGTTTTCAATTTTGGTCTCTTGTGAAAACGTTTTCCTCAATTTATTTTTGTCGAGCCGGTTAATTCATCCTACTATCAATAGTCTTGAAACTACATTTGAATGCATTCCGTTCACTGCGCAGATTCAGAGTCTATTGTTAGTAATGGTTCTTCCGCCTAGCAACAGCGTTAGACGAGCTCGTGCGCCTAGCGAAATAACATCTTTCGGTAGTGACGGAGTCAATATAAAAGCTTCAATAACGACATGATTTCATTCAAAGCGCTGACAGAAAACAGAAGAGACGACTCACTGTGGTGCTGCAGCCATGTTGAGGCGGTAGTCCGGACTGTCACGTGCTGAACGGAGTCACGTGGGCTCTATACGCCACTAATTTTGTCACGTGGGATCATGCTGCGTTCAAATTTAGGAAATAAAAAAAAAGAAGCAGCTCTTACAATCTTAGACTTCCTTATTAGGCTGTCGTTTACAATAATCTGCTCTCAATACCAGATAAACTACCAAACAAATTAAAAGCACGTACAAGGTAAACAGAAGAAAACAAAAAATAAAAAATGTAGACCCATTAATTTCTATTTAAAATACCGGTCAGAATTCTGTGACATCATTGCAAATGCAGTGTAAATGTATGAAACTGTGGGATGGTGCGTCATTACATTCAACACAATAGAATACAATAAAGCACTTAGACAAAAGTCTCATTTACACTTTGACATGTATGCATGTTGAGAATCTTGTAAAAGATAATTATTTATTCTTTTTTTTCTTTCTTTTTTTTTTGGAAACACATAACACAGTATATTCTCTCTTGATTCTGCAGTGGTGATTTTACAGTAAAAACAGTAGGGGGAGATGCAACTCTCTTTTGTCACAATGCAGGGGGAGTTTGAGAAATAATTAATTATTATGAGTGACTGCAGATAAATGATGCAGGTAACTCTAAACAATGTGTCATAAAAGACAGCATCCAGGCATAGATAGATGCCACACTGTCAGGAGGGTTGACACACTGACAGTGAAAAATGGGCAGCTTTTACTGTGTTGACACATTGATGTATAGTGACAAGATTTTTTGACACATATCTGTTTTTCTGCAGAACTAGTTTTTAGTTTAATAAACTTCCAGTTTGGAATGGAAATTTAAAATAAACTGTTGAAACTTCTGGACTGCATGATTGCTAAATGAGAATAAATGTGTGCACATGAAGTAAATGTCATTATATAGTGTGTAAGTGAGTAAGTGAATGCCATTTGCTCATTTCTAAACTTTTGTCAAATGTGCACTTATTACATGGACATAATATTTTGTGGAAGAATGAACATTAAAGACGACCTATTTAGATTTCCAGATATTATTAATAAGGCTCATAACCTTTCCGCCACCCTTACTGCCAGTGTGGTCTCAGCTAAATGAGGACATTGTTCTCAGTAAGTTGTGAATTCATTATATTCATGCGAATACATTGACCAGTTTTGCAAAGACCAAAGCACAATCCAATTAGTCACCCTTGTTTTTCCAGCAAAATACAATCATTTTACAGAAAAGTCACAGACAAATCAGTGGCTTGATTCACAGTCCTTCCTGACACGCCACAAAAATGGATCCTGGTGTTACACGCTCTCAGTTTTGTTTTTCCCCCTAAGTGGCCCCCTGGCATGGAGGAAGTGATTCTGCTGGAAGGACAAAGGAAGACTCCGGGATGTCAAGCATCAAGCAACCACTGTCACTGTAGACTGAGTGCCAGTTCCCCTGCAACCTAAATTTTATCTCTAGCTCCAGCTGTAAGTTGTGCTGATACAGTTGAACTGTTTAGCTTTGAGCCCTTGACTTAACTCCTTGTGGGTGTTGGACATTTTCAATGGATGGAGGATTGTCTTCAAAGACACAAGGACCTTCAGGACAGCAAAAAGGGCCTAAAGAAATAGAAGAAAATGGGGTGGTTTGACACACTCACACTAGCCTGACTTAACAAGGTATTAAAAAGAGTGATTTTTTATTTTATTTTATTTTTTGGAAAATATGCAAAGTCTTGTGACCGGAAGGTTGCCCTTGCTCAAACTGCCTCTAAAAAAAAAACCTTCCTTCCCACTCCCTTGGTGACTACTTTGCTTGAGCAACTCACTTCACAAGTAAAACTAAAACTGTTAAGGCTATAGCTCCCAGACTTAAAAGTATTTCTCTTCTTCCCTATGAAACTGTCTGCAAGATCATTTCTAAAACATATGCTGCTCTTATTCAATATTTCCCATGAAGCCCAGCATTCAGCATGCAATTTAGTGAATAATTACAGACAAAAAGGAGAATAATTCTGGAACATAACAGCCATTTTCACAAATTGTCTGAAGACTTGGACCAAGGCAGTGTATTTGTCTCAAGCTAGGTGAAATATCACTGTCAGCATATGATCACCTACACTGTAAAATGTAAGATTGAATTTAATTAGAAATACTGAGTTGACCCAACTCAGTTTTTATCAACTTGTTAAAAACACTCATATTATTTTAGTTACTTTGGCATCAAGAAAACTGTCAAACTCAGTTTACTTGAGTTTGGTTCATTTAAACCAACCACTGGGAACTTTTGCTTTTTTTTCATCCCACAATATAACTAAGTATATTACTCTTGTACTTAAGTACTCCACAAATTACAGCTACTTTACTTGAATAGCCCGTTTTCTGTTCATACCACTTTCTACTTGTCCTCCACTACTTTTCATGGGAAAAAGCCCTTTTGTTATGTGAGAAAAGTTGGATAAATGGTGCTTTAGTTTTATAACACTCTACTCAGGTATCAGGTATTCTACTCAGCTTCTAAAATCTTTAATTCACATTCAGATCTGTCACACGGAGGCTCTTAACAGTTGTGTCAGTATCACACACCAGAATAGATTCACATGTACTTGTCTATTGTTCTGCAGATGTCCTGTTCAATGTTGCATAACTGAGGTTTTTTGCCCTTATGAAAATAAATGTTTAATGACAGTTGAAACACCCACTGTGGTTTTACACAATGGGTAAATAGATACTGTCGTGCTGAGGATAGACAGGTGGAGTTTCCCAGCATACCTTGAGACAATGTGTTTGAGGCCATAAGCCCAAGTAACCTGTGTTTAAAAGTGTTGTGAATAATTATCAGTTAAGCTGTAATGACTTCTTTAAAAATATTTCAATAGAAAATATTTAATTATACAACACCATTGCACCATGAGTTCAGTCTCTCACACGGTTAGTGACGTCCCGCCTGGGTGATGCAAGAGGCTGATAAAATAAAGTAGTGAGATGTTTTGTAATAATAAGCACTGCAGAGTAAAAAGCAAATCATTATGTCAAATTCATGCAATAAGAACTTTCAGCATGTTACAATACTTTTTAGGATATTGGTAGTTTAAGTTATCACAATAACAGTAAGCAAGCTAATTAAAGTGTTACACACAGAAAATAAAGAAGTTGGTCTCAGTATTGCACACTCAAAATCTCCAGTTTACTTTTCTTAATTTATCTAAGGCAATGAGTTTGCATAATATTTTCAAGTAACTCAACTTATTAGATTTTACAGTGTAATTCCTTGACCCTGGAAACCTATTTTTAACATCATGAATCATGCATTTACCATCAGTAGTTTGAGTTATCAACAAAAATATGATTTTCCATAATGGTGGATCCAGATACATTTATTCCTTTCGATATAAGTTCTTACCTTTCATAGGTTCATTCAATTCATTTGACTGATTAGAATTCTGCATTATTTCAGCTACGTATTTGGGGCAGTGTTTCTACCTCTCTCCGTTGCCTTACTGGGGGCCAAAACATACTGTTATTACCCCCCCCTCACAGATCAGGATAATGATTTGGATTCTGATCCATTTGCACATAGTGATGGATCATATTGAGTTGTCAATGTCTGGGTATTTTTACGTTGATTGGCCTATTATTATTTTTCATAATACCTGTATTGACAAAATGTTTTTAAAAAAGGCCCGACAGTATCCCACAATGTTGAACGAAGTGAAAAAGTGATCCGAAGATAGAAACATTTTACAATTACTTCTCAAGCCCGCAGAGGATTCATTTCCTCCAGGAACTGATCTTATCCCTCTCCAACAAGAAAACGCTTTATTCAGTTAGATACAGTAGTATAATAGTGGAGTATGGTGAGTTGCACAATTAACTTGGATTATTTACTATCCTCAGATGACCAAAAGAGAGTTTAATTAAAACACAAAAATCTGCCAGCATGCAGATGGACTCTGATGACTGGTAATACCCTCTGAAGAGTGTGTGTGTAAAGAAAATTTAATTACAAAAGCGTAATTGATCAAACATATTCTATAATTCCTTTGAAAACAAGTTGTTTTCATGCCTCATGCCAGTAGTACAAGGTTTTAAAGATTATAGCAACAAAGGGACACAGACAACATGGATCCCATCTGCTTTCAATTCTTTAATCCTTTTAAGTAAATTACAAAAAATAATGTGATTCTTTTTTTAAATTAAGTTTTACTTGCAGTCTTACACCCATGACTTCTACTTCATAGACAACATAAAGAACTTTATGAGCTCAATCTACTGGCTTCCTTGCAACTCTAATTTTAACAATACTGTAGGATACTTGCTTCAATGTAAATAAAGTACAAATTAAAACATGGGGTGTGGATGCAAAAATCCACTGTGGTGAGACCACAATCAGCAGCAGGGGAAAGAAGAAGATTCATTTAAATTCAGTTATAGTACAAATCTCTCAGTTTTTGTTAGCGCTTGACTATCAGATATTTGAAAATATCAATTTTAAAGCAGACGTCACCTTTTTCCCCAAGCTGCTGGATGACAGTCTAAAGTTTTACATATACCAGACAGCTCAGGTGTGGGGGCAAGCAAGAACATGAATGTGAATTAGGGTAGTGCTGAAAAAAAGCAAAATAATTTAAATTCAAAACTGCATGTGGGCCAAACTACACTGGAAATGTATGTAAAATGCTTTTATTATTTAAACAAAGGATATAGAATTATGAGCCTTTTTAAGTGTTTGAGAGATAAAGACTATTTGAAATTACATAAGAAAATTGGTCAAAGGTGAGAAACAGGATGAAAGCAGCCAAAGATAAGAGTAAACGCGAATCACCTCAGTTGCTATTAAATGTCTTCATCATAAACACTTTACTCCTATCTTACTCCTCCTTTCCTTACCTGCAGCTTTAAGATGTTACTTTAAATGTTCTCTCATCATCACACAAGTGGGCACATCAAACACTTCTGACAACTCAAAAATTATGAGCCAATTGAACCCCTTTTAACACAGGGATTGTGCAGAAGCACCAACCATTCTCTATGCCGCCGCCTTTGTTTCTTTACACTGAGCAAAGTGTGTCTTTTTAAATATCATGCATGCATTCTGCAAGCAAAACATGTGCATCGAGCTGTGCTTCGTAAACAATGAAAAACCAAAGCAACAAAAATCATTTACTTCCCCTGATCTCATCCTCTGCTGTGAGGCTAAGGATTTTTGAAGACATTTTCAGATCGATAGATAAATGCTTTATTGATCCCAAAGGAAATTTAAATGTATTTTCAGTTGATTTTCTTCTTCGCCGAGTTAGCTGCTAACTGCTTCTAGCTACTTTTCAAATCTACCGGTTGTGGATCGCACACATAATACGTCATCAAAGTGTCACACCTCCCTCCTGTCCTACTGCCTCGCTGGCTCGTCCATTTATATATCCGTAGATTTGCACTGCTAATACCTCTGTAGACGGCTCCCATTACTCCTTTGTAACATTTATACAGGAATGGTGGGGTGCAATAAAGGAGCAACAGTCCTGCCTTGAACAGGTGGTGTAAAAGAGTTTAGTGATATACTCTGTTCCTTTGCATTGGATGTCTGGTCCTTCCATAACCTTGAAATTCTTCCCCCAATTTAAGACACCAAACTTGCTGTAAGTTATTTTGGCAGTAATCAACACTTTAACCAGAGCAAGCCAAGATATGAATCGGGTTGCAAGACTAATTACTGAGATAAAATAAACAGATAAACGGTTTCATGAACAAGAATTACCCCCACACAGCAGGAACTAGAGCACAGTTGATTTGAGAATTGTGCTACAGCGTATAGAACTCAGGCCTGCATGGAAACACTGATCAGTATCTGAACAACAAAGGGCTGAGTTAACGGAATAATGGAAGTTGCAGCTAAAGCTCCCGCAGCAGGGGGTCTGTTTGAGGTAGAGTTACACTTATTAGTGGCTCCTAAAGCAAATGAGTAATAGGCTCATTACAACAACCTCCTCTCCAGTAGGAAAGGAAAGTTGTTTTGACAAAGTCAGACATGTGTAGAACTGCACGGGGGAAATTACACTTTACATTACACTGATAGGTATGCAGCTTAGAGACACATTTTCTGTGGAGTATATTTCATGCTATGAGAACTACCAACTGTCTTCAGCACTTCTGGTCTCAAAGGCTTGGTTTCAACTGCCTTGTTAAATGTCATGTCCCACAGAGGTCAGCGGTGGGTGTATGTGAATACAGCACTGTCTCTTGGTCAGAAAACACTGCGTTATTCTACTCAGTTAAACTGATAATTCAAACAGGAGCGACTACAAAGAGCAACAACAGAAAGAGACAATTAAAGTAATACTAAAGTCATTGTGAACAGAAGTATAGTCTTTGGCGCTTAGACCCCAGCAGGAAGCAGATCACCAAGGGAAGCCGTCCGATGAATTAGATGCTTCCGGTATGAAGGAGATTCCCCCCCCCCCGGAGCCTAGACACTGGTGGTGGTGGTGGTGGGAAGGAGTGGAGCTCGATGTTAGGAAGACTTCATGAAAGGAACTTCTGATGGGAGGATTCGGTTGGAGGTGGTCAGGTGAGGTGGAGGTGGGTTGCAGATCTTGCCGTTCTGAAATGACAGCTGAATGACAGCAGAGAGAGAGAGAGAGAGAGAGAGAGAGAGAGAGAGAGAGAGAGAGAGAGAGAGAGAGAGAGAGAGAGAGAGAGAGAGAGAGAGAGAGAGAGAGAGAGAGAGAGAGAGAGAGAGCATTTTTGAAGTCTGACAGCTTGCAAATGATTGGCTAGTAGGAGAATGTGACAGGTTGTGATTGGATAAGAGGAGGGTGAGGTATTTAAGCCTAGAGTAGCGATAGACTTCTTGCATGTGCATGAGGGCATCACTCAAAATTTATCAGAGTCCTCCCACCTTTTTGATAAACTGATTGGAATTTATTGGATTGGAAAGAGAGAAAAGAGGCCTTTTCCAGGATTTTGTATCACAACTCAATGTATCACGATGTGTGTGAAGCATAAGGTTGCTTTTTTTTGGAGACAGATGCGTGCAGTCTTTAGGATGGGAAACATTATTTGTGGCCACATGAGTGACGGTCCAAATCAATCTCGCTTTGGCTGGTAGAACTGATCTATTGAGGTCACATGTTCACTGCTCCAAGGTCAGAGTGCTTTCAACTATTCATTCATGGTCTGTCAAGATTACACGAATAAACCCTGAGGGAAATAATCAGTTCGTTTGATTTCCTTGCATGTTCCCATTTTAAAGCTGGTCTTATAAGCCTATGGGACATCATTTTTCTCAGCATACAGTGGCCTGTTCATTTAGACATTCATAATAAACTATCCATGAGTGGACCTTTGGGATTGGCAGCTGGAATATATGCACACAGACAAAAACACCAACAAACCAACACGCACACATACAGTTTACTGAAATGTAAATATCAAAACATGAAAACCCTTGTATTGGAAAAAACCCAGTATGCTATGGTCTTTACAATAACATTCTATCCTTCAAAGTTTGACAATCACTACTCTTGCTTCCCCATGGGCGCAATGTTGGTAGCACAAGTATGATGTGCCAATTCCTTTCCATCTGCCGAGATGCCAGAGCGAGAGATGAATGGTCCAGTAGAGGCGGCTCTGCTTGTTTTCATCTTGTTAATATGCCTCTGAGTGGCCTGCTGGAATCAGGAGACTCACAAGAGGCTGATCTCCAGAGAGCTGAACAACATAAACATGGCTACAGGAGGCAGGAGAGATCATCAGAGCTGCGTAAATAACCTTGTATGGAGGAGGGGACAAGTTGTTCTGCTCTGCTCTTTTTGCACAGAGGGAACTAGTTAAAAATGGATTAGGTTTTAAGCCTATAGGGAGTCTAATAAGATCCAGGCAAGTTGGGCAGAGTGGGTACAGTTGGAACGACCTTTGTAATTTTCCCAATAAATAAAAGGTCATTTATGCTGCGATAGCAAATTTACTATAGTCTCATGTTTCACCTATAACAATTTGTTACTTAAAAAAAACATGTACAGGTTGCAAAATGCATTTATATATATTTTATACTACATGAAAAATTTTGAGAGCAGTCAAATTATAGTTAAATAGTTATAATTATTTATTGGGTAGACATCTTGAATGCTAGCATAACTGTTGGTATTGTGTCTTTCTGCAACATGCAGGCCTTGTAAATTTCCCCACTGTGGGACTAATAAAGGGATATCTTATGTGTTGAGATTGTGAAATGTGTTGATACAAATGTAAATCAAATGCAAATTTCTTATGCTATCTTACGCTGTGTTGTTTGCAAACACTTGTCAACTTCAGGATCCATCAGGAGTAAAACTACAGTTTATGAGACCTCTCCTCAGTCATCTGTCCAACAATTTAATTTTCATTGGCATCTAAGCTCTGGTTTGGTATCTTGTTGCTACTGAGCATTATGTGTGGTTTATTGCACCAAGATAATTAGCTGAAAGTGGCTGAAAGATGCATAGAGGTGCATACAGGATTTATGTTTCTCATTAGGATCAGGGGCCGTTATTTTGTACAATATTAAGAAAAATATTGCTCAATACATCTGTAACCTGTTTTCTGTGGCAACTCTTTGTACCTCTGAACAGAGCTGTCATTAAACGGTCTCATAATGCACGGCTGAAATAAAAATGAATGGGCCAGGTAGTAATTTCATTCATCTTAATCTCAGGCCTGAATTAGCATTGTGTTCTCTCTTTAAACACATGTGAATAATAGGAAAATATTAGTATGACTAGTAACTATGGATCTGGACTGATCTAAGCCAGAAACATTCTTCTCTTTGTTTTCATTATTCACCAAAAAAAAAACAACACGTTTTCATTCCTGCTGTCATAGCTGTATGATATTTAATTTCATCCCACTTCAAGTGACAATATTCCCACTTGCAGTGGAAACCACCTTTGCCACATCCAGGTGTGTCTGTGTTGTTTTTCTCCACACATTCACATTTGTATCTGAATATTCTGTTAATCCTCTAAATTTGCCCAACCGTATCCTTTACTATAGTTGTCATGTGCAATTTAACAGCTGTGTAGCACTAACCCTGTACCGTGATGATGATTGCAATCATATATTTAGCCTGGCATGAGCATCATGAACAAATACATACAGAGAATGAATCCCAGAGAGGGGATCATATAGTAGCAGGGTCACATTTTGGGGTGAATGTAGGCCTGTTGCATTGTATCAGATTGGTGCACAGCTTCGCATATTCACCAATACCTAATACAGCATTTTAGATTATACTGAGGGCAATTCCAATACCGATATTGGTAATGGAAAGACTCTATTGATAATTGTCTGTGTAAACAGTCTTCCACTGAATTTACAATGAGACACCGGGGAGTTAAGTTCTTCAAACTTAAAGCATCAAGCTGTCAAAAGGATTGTAGTTTTTTCAATGCCATTGATAAAATGCCTCAGATTTTAACATTGACTTATTACATAACATTATCAATTACAGTAAGTTAGTAGATTTAAAGTGTTTAGTTTTATTTGCAAAGTTTACCTTTCATGCGGAGAACGATATAAGAATGCTTTTGACTGATTCAATTTACCTCAAAATTTTATTCATGAATTGAAAAAAATATGAAATTACATCTGTTGCCTATTTACATCAATTATTGTTCTTGTCACTAATCTTTTTACAGTTCCTATTCACTAGTTACTGTTAAAAATTAGGAAATGGAAACCTACCATACCTGAATGCAACATGTTATATTTATGAGCACTGATAGAATGGCACAAGAGACGATACAGAAGCAAACTAGACAGTCCATTGGGAAATTTCATAGCTCCACTGAGAAGGTTTAAACATAATAGCAACATTAGCCGAGCTGAATTTAAAATAAGGCAAAATGAATGCAGGATACATAATGAAACATTTGTTGATGCTGAAGAGGGAAATAAATACAGCAGCACAATTCTTGTATATTTATTTTCTATGTGGAAATTCACACCAGATGGTCTCCACAGTAAATTCCAGTCTTGACCATGATAAATGAAAAACTGTGTCAAACCAATATAATAAGCTAAACACTATTAGCAAAACTATTTCCCTGCAGGTTGCAAGAATTGGCATACAGTACATTATACCATCTGTAACTGAATTAAAGAACAAAATTTGATGAATGTGGTTGCACTCGACAGCGCTCACATCCCATTAGGGGGTAACTGAGAATAAAGTAAAGTTTAAAAAAACAAAACAAATGGAGACTCACGAATAAATGAGTTATTTTTTTCAAAACATATTTTTGATCCTGTTTAGCTTTCAAAATAAAAAAAAATAAAAAAGGACAGATGATGGGGGGGAAAAGGATCAGGTTAGTGTAGGCAAAGCCAAATCCAGATCAAGGGCTATGTGCAGGTTAAACAACAGTCACGTCCATCACGAAGGACAGATGTTTATGATTGAAGAGGATTAGGGCCAGCACACACATTTCATTAGGATTTATCAGCATAACATTCTAAAAGTGGATTGCTCTAAATCCTCTCACTTTAGCTCATAAATAATTTCAATTATTATGCAACTTCTCTCCAGTGTAGGTCAGCTGTGCCAATGTCTCAGGGATCTGGCAGATCAGTCATTATTACCCTCAAATGTCCTTCATGGTTAACAGTGCAGGAACAGAAATCTGCTTTCATTTAAAAATGACACAAATGCATCTCTTAGATATGCAGTCAGTCAAAATCAACATGCAAAGACTTGTAGGGGAGCTGTATAGGAAACCATGACCTCAAGTCTGTTGGGGAACTTTAATAGTGTAAAGGAACTTTGATTCTCCATGTCTTAATTTTTCTGTGAGAGAAACATCGATGAGGCCAGGAAAGACAACCAGGGAAAGAGATCTAGGTCTGTTTAACACATTTTATAATCTACATCTATCAGAATCTGTTCTGATGCCTATAAAAACAATTCAGCTTGATCTCCAGAGTCTGTTCTTCTTTTGGGTCCATTCATTAGTTCAAACAAAACATGGACAAGCAGCTCTAGGAGTCCTTGAACAGCACAAACAAACACTTTCTCTCCTTGTGGACTTTAAAATTAAGAAGCTGGAGGCCACCCAGGATTTTAATCTGCACCTCACCTTGCTCTACATTCTGTATACACAAATTTGTAAACAGTTTGAAGGCCATTTATGGGAGCGGGTATGATATTAAAGGCAGCTGTGTTCATTAATCTAACACCCCAGTTGGTTTAGCAGATGCTTAAGTGCGTCAGCACTTTACTCACGTCAATATTTACTGATGGGAATTGTGGAGTACCTCAGGGGTCTATTCTTGACCCTTTCCTCTTCCAAGCTACATATTTCACCTTGTGGCCAAATCCTACACACTTATGGACTAAATTTCACTGCTATGTTGATGATGCTGAACTGTATGTGCATCTAAATGCAGACATTCACTCTTGAGTTGCATGTATAAATGTAAAGGCCTGCTTGTTTGTGGTGAAAAACAGAATACTTCCTGTTTCTAAATTCTGATAAAACAACAGCCAAGAATCTTGGTTGTTGTTGTTTTAATCTGCACAGTAAGGGAATAACTAAGACTTGCAAAAACCTAAGTAAACATTAAAATGATGTTTTTCCTGTCCATGGTCAATACAGAAATCTTAACTCATAACTCTTTTACCCAGAATTGATTATTCTAACGATTTCTTGTCTGGTCTACCCCAAGCTGGCACTGAAAGCCTTCAAATGGTTCTGAATACTGCAGCTAGAATCTTAACTAAAACTAGAACATTTCATCATATTGCACAACCCTCAGCCTCACCTCATTGACTTCCTATTCATGCCAGATCAGACTTTAAGGTGCATCTGATGACTTGCAAAATTGTAAATGGGCTTTGCCCCTTCATACCTCTCTGACCTCATTAAATCTTATATCCCACCTCATGAATACAAGAGACCAGAGAAGTCAGCTGGAATAACCTCCATGCTCACATCAGACAATGGAGGCCTTCAGATAAACACTGCATTTGCCTAAATTCTATTGTCTATTGTCTCTCTCTCTCTCTCCACTTCTCTCTCATCTTCTCCTCTCTTTTTACTCAGGCTCCCCCCTGCTGGACCATCAGCTGCAGGTGCCTATGCACCTCTTTCTTAAATATGTTTAAGTGAACTTGATTAAATTATCTTTGCAGATTGACATCTTTGTATATTGTGAGTTGATCCTGGGGTATGCTGTCTGGTGCTGATGGGATTTTTCCAGCCTGTGGTACAGGTATAGTTCAGTATCCAGGGGAGTATCAGACTGAATCTCTTCAATGATGGCTCCAGTGCACTCATCCATATATGTTGTTTGACATTTCCTGGCCCAATCCACCTGACAGTAGAATTAATTACCTCTGCCAACAGGAGTTGGAGGACGTTATGTGATTGCCCATGTTTGTTTGTTTGTCTGTCTGCAAGGTATTTCAAAAAGCCGTCAACAGATGTTGATGAAATTGTGTACAGGGGAAGATCTTGGGCTAAGGGAGAGTTAATTAAAAAAAAAGGCAGATCTGGGCACAGGTGCAGATTTTGCGTCACTTTTTCACTTTCTATAATGAGGGTCTTTTTTTGGAATAATATCAATAATATCAATATCATGAAAAATAATAATAGGCCAATCAAATTAAGAATACCTAGGCATGGACACATCATGATGTGCCAGATCATAATCAGCATCTGGGAGACTAAACTATATATTTGGAGGGGCTAATATGTATTCACAGTCACAGAGTCACAGTACAGTAACAGACAGGGATAGAGACATGACACTGACACCGATATGTAGCCGAGATAATGCAGATTCAGAGTCATTCAAATGGATGTCATACATCCGTGAAAGGCAAGAAGTGATATCGAGATGATAAAGATGATAGATCCAGATCCACAATAATAGAAAATCATATTTTTCTCATAAACTACTGATGATAAACACATTATTCCACATGAGTAGGTCTCCAGGGTCTATGAATAGGTGGTATTCTTTATTTTGTCATGAGGCAGATCCGTGTAAAGCAATGTTATACCCTGGGTGCAAATTTACAACAATTGATGAACATTCACTGTGATACAAAATGCATCAGTGTAAGAATTCTTACAGGAATCTGTTTTGACTGGAAACTATGTTCCGATTGTTCAGGCTTTGGTGACAGTTGTTGGTTTGTGGTTTGCACATGACACCTAATCGGGATATTTCAACGTGTCATTTGCAAATTGCTTGGCATACAATAATGCACCAATTTAAGATCAATAACAGTTCATTCGTATACTCAGGTGGGTAAGAATAGACTCGGGCATCAGTGTAAGTTTCATGGATCCCATGTCCAATTTTCCTCTTTACTTTGTGCAAGAACAAATTTGAGAGACAAATAAAATACTCAAGCATGAGGCCCAGTTGTTGTTGTCAGGGTTCAGCAAAATACTTGACCCAAAAATGCAGACAACACAGGGGGCATTGTCCAAATGTAACATAACAGTACACAACAAAACAAAATCCAAAAAGAGGCAAAATACAACAGAAAGAAAACTTACTGAGGAGCACAGGGAAAAAACACAGAGAACACTGGAAACAGACGAGATCACACATTGATGAGGCATTGACAACAAACTGGCAACTCACACAGGGAATCACACAGACTAAATACACTATAGGATAATGAGGGAATGGCAAACAGGTGACACAGGGAGGAGGAGACAATCAGCAATCAGACAATCACAGACTGGAGGGAAAATAAATTAAAGGGGAAGATACAAGGAAAATACAAAGAAAAACTCACAAGAGACAAGGCTACAAAGGCACAGAGGGAGAGGGAACAAACCAGAACTAAAAACACAAGACTAAAACTGAGACAGGGGAAACAAAAGGTCAACACAGATCACAAGAGAAGGCAACAGGAAGTGTAAAGCAAAAACACAAGGCATGGACAGTGGCACGAATACATGACAGACCTTTCAAATTAAAAGAAACCAACAGACTGGGATCAGATACATGACAGGTCTCTTTTAGGTATAATTATATGAGAGTGTACAAAATAATGGCAAACACACATTGAGATTCTGCACATTGTTTTGGCATTTAATGTATAGTATTGAAGAATCTTCTCTATTTAAAAAAATTAATGCGAGAAAAAAATGCCATGAATATAAAATGCATGTGCAGTTTCTTTTACACCAAATAGTCCTAAGTCGATAAATAGGTGAGGATAGTGACTATTGAGGTAGACTGACATATTAATGAGAGCCTCTGTGTGCCACTGTAAAGAGTTAAACCTAACTCTGCATAAGAAGCTCAACTGGCAGGAAGTGTGGAACATAAATGTTATTTACGTTTTAGAGGGGAATGGAGGGTATAAGTTAATTGTCCATATATTGGGCTGTATTTTCACACATGCCCTCTGTCCTCAGCGGTGTGCCGTGACAGCAGGTTATTCATTTGGCTGTGACACTCTATCAGCAAAAAATAATTGCCTCTTGTGCCAGAGATAGCATGTGATTAATATTCTAATATAATTTAGCTAGATAACACATGCAAAAATACTTTTGTATCATGATGAGGTGTCCAAGGAAAGATATTTTTAGCTGTGAAACCGGCAGCCAAACATAGTTACCCTCACCACCAGGTATATGTAAAAGTTGAAGAGATTTTGATTTGAAATTTCATGGCTGTTGTCGGTCAGCTGGATAGCAAAAATGAACAGGAATCTTCTGACAGCTGACTTATGCAAACAGGGACACTCACTTCTAGAGTGTCAAAATGTGAACAGCCTGAAATGTAAAGTAGTAGACAAGTAATTGCTGAATGCAGGAACCTGTCACACACCAGCTTACAAAAACTATTTCTATGAATACAGAGGACTGAGAAAATAATTGGTATTGCCTCCATTTGAGGGAAGATAAACCGACAACTGTTTGGTGAATGAACAGAAAATTAAATAGCGACAGTTTTGATTTTTGATTATTCATTGAGGTCAATGTAAAGGGAAAAGGGGGGGGGGAAAGCAGATTCCAGCTCTTTAAATGTAAAGATGTGCAACTGTTCTTCTTACATTAGTAAACTGAATGACTTTGGGTTTTGAACTGTTGTTTGACCAAAACAAGTACATTGAAGGCATCGCCTCCGGCTCTCGGTCTTGTTTTGTAAGTTGCAAGTTGGGGACTCCATCGATTGGACTTATTTGTCCCGACGATGCTCGATTAGAATTGGGAATTGGAATTGGATCTGGGGAATTTGGAAGCCAAGTCAACTCCCTGAACTCGCTGTTGTGCTCCTAAAACCATTCCTGAACCATTTCAGCATGGGTACTGTGAGCCGTCTGCAGCTATGTAGCCCCATACATGGGCTATGACACTTTTTTCAGAACCAGCATGAACTTTTTCAGGGATTGTGCTCCAGTTGGTCTTTTGTGGGATTGGACAACATTTGTTCGGCTTCCAACACATCGATTCGATTTAACAAAACAAAATATTCACTTGCTGCACTAATATATCCCACCCATCATTGTTCTTTATTTGAGGTTAGGATACACACTTTAAATCAAATTTGTAATGTGAAAAAAATGACATCTGGTCTCTTGTATCTTTCCTCCGCATGTTTTAAAGTTAGTATATATACAAGTGTGCAGCATGTATCAAAGGAAAGATCTTATGTAACAGTTTTAAAAGGCGATTATGAAACAGCTAGATGCAAGTTGAGGGAATCTCAAAGTGAAAAAAAAGCATCTTATCAGTGTTATGAATTTGGAGGAATATACTGTAGTTAATATAAAATGAATGTGGGGGTGGGAACCCTTCAGCAATGCAGCTGTAGATCATATCTGCCTCATTAATCCTCACAGACAGCACCATGTTTTAACATTGCACTTGACCAATACTTACCTACATGTACCTTACAATTTTTAACCTAACAGGTGTCATGAATATTCATTCATATATTGAAAATATAGCTTTTCCATGTTTTTCTTTTAGCTCTGCAGTCAAAGAGAGTTGAAAATGACTTTGAAACACATCCTCCTCCTCTAGCCTTTTCATTCTTTTTTTAAAATTTTTTTTTACTTGATCACACAGCTCCAACAGAGTTTGTTTCTGGAAGGAAGATAACTCTTAAGTAAATGATAGGGAGAGATCCTGGTAGTTAACTACTGACTGGGAATCAGCAGAGGGATGGAATTCCTGCAGCCTATCTTATCTTACCTCCCACTCACATCATTACTGAGCTCTATGGCTGATGATCACTGCCCAGCAGTGCGATGCAACACTGAGCAACCATTTGCATGCCCTGGCTGGCTGCAAACCTGTACAGTAAGTTCCCTGGCATGTCGCAAATCAAAAGAAAGCCATGACTTGTTATCTCGTTGCAGCTTTTTCCCGGCCCTCCGCTATGGAGCCATATCTCCAGCTTTGAAGTCAGAGCCACTGGCTATGTCTCAAGCGCTGCTGCCATCAAGTGAGCGCCTCTTCATTAAATCCTTGAGCTGCTTCTAATTACAGTCTATATCGGGAGGCCTTCGGAGCTGGGCACTGGGGCAGAGAACAATGTGCATGACACAAATGCCAAAACTCACAGGGGAGACTGTCCATATCTCACTGCGTCTCTATTCCAAGACTGAACTTTGAAACTGCAGTGTCACAGTGGTCATTAACACAGTTCTTGCCATAGACATCAGCAGACAAAGCAACAACAGGATATAGAGATAAAATCAGATGATATGGCATTCAGGTGAGCCTCTATGCACACTTTAATTAATGCAGCAGAAGTTTCCATTTTGTTAGCCGATGTTTCCAAGTCTGTCTGCGTCAATGTTTCCCTTTAAATTAGCATATCTGCAGCAAGAGATTGTGGGGTGAATTTCATCTTTGTCTTTCATCCTGAAAATCTCTGTTTCCTTGTCACCTACACTCCCAGCTGTTCTATTTTTAACTTGTAACCATAACAACCTGTCTTTTCTCTTTGCCAAATGAAAGAATTCCTGTCACAAGGTGTCGTTGCGCCTCTGATGAATGTCATAGCACACCGAAACTTTAATCGTTGACAAAACTGATGTTACTCTCACAAATGTTAATGGTGATAACTGCAGCTATTAGCAGTGATTTACATTATTATCTTATAGCTGGAGCAAACCAGTCAAATCCGACCCGTTTGAAAGTCAGGAAGAGCAATTTGTTCCCGCTTGATGAATAAATTGTCACCGCTGAGCGATGACTGACAAAGATGAATGAGACTTCTGAGAAGAGCATATAGGCACTTTTTTATTCATTAAACTTTTCATTTATTTTAGCTTTTCATGTGGATGCATATGTATAAATTAACTGCAGCTGAGTCAGATGCACAGCATCTGCACACTGTGTCACACTGAAGATGATGGTATGTACCTGAAGTTTTTTTGTGATCCACTATTAACACAGAAAAGAAGAGGGAGAGAGGAACAAGTGCAGCTCACATGACATGACATTAGATTGCTGCATCTGGGTAGAGCCACACAATGTGGATAAGAGAGCCAAACATGTTGCCACTGGTATGGACAAGGGGAAACTTTAACAGAAACAGAAAGTAAAATATGATGGCTCAAACGTCAAGGAGGTGGTATAGGTAGGCGGAGTCTGCAGACACCTTGGGTTTACATGTCTAACTCAGAATAACTTCAGTCAGAATAACTTTGTGGCACATGTTCATGGCAACACAACCTCAACTTCCTCTTGAGAAGCTAAAACCCCACTAAGTGCTGTGTCTCAATTCAGGGGCTGCATCCTCCGAAGGCTGTATTTGAGGACTAAATGCATCACAGCGGTGCAACAAGATGGTTCCATTTAGAAGGCTCTTTCAAATGCAGTCTTTTCCCAGGCCACTAAGGATCAACACTTTTCCCAAAAGAAGTGTGCACCGGCATAATGGACGCCACACAGCAGCTGAGAAGTGAAGGTGAAGCATCTCAATTTCTGACACATACACACAATAAAAAAATATCTTGAGATACAGCTATAGTGTGTTCTTTTCATATCTAGACTTCAGCCGGTATCATAACAAGAAAAGGTAGACATATTACAATATTTTAAAATCAGGAAATCCAATAGCACTGCTGGATTCTTTACAAGCTATTCACATCAATGAATGGCTTTTAAAAGGGAATTAATCTCAAGAAATTAGTTTGGCATGCATCAGAAAACTATTATGACGAAAGAGAAAACCCTCCACTTGGTTTGGCCCAGTGATGTCATCCGTGACATCACCAATACCATAAAAAGCAGGAAATGCTGGGCGGGCCCATCTCTTTATTAGGGAAAACATCCAGGAAAGTGCAATGGGGCCTACTTAGATATCTGAAGGAAACGGGCATAAGAAGTAAAGCTTAGTGTATTTATATATATATATTTTTATTTATTTACCAATAGGTGGCAGTAATGCACTTATAAGCTAGTTGCCAAACACCAATAAACCCAAAGAAGAAGAAGAAGAGGTGGAATATTTCTGCATGGGAGGCCTGAACATAAGAACAAGCAATGGTAAGTATGAATAAAAAAATCAGCTGAACTATATTCAAACCTTCAACTTAGTTAAGTTAACTGAAACTAACTAATAGGAGTGTGTGTTTGCTTTAACTCACTCATATGGTTTGATGTGATCTTTAATATTATGCTAACAGCTAACAAATGCAAAAAACAAAAGCAATGTTACTCTAGCAATGGTAAATCAGAGCAAAATGGACAACTACAAAAATGTGGTGTAATATGAGAGATAAACGGGTGAGAGACAAGCGGTGAGTAAAGATCTCACCCACTTTGTCACACAGGACATATCTTAGAGCTGAGGAGCATCAAATCAGCCATCTTTGGTTACAGTTCAAGTGTGCCTAAACTATCCAGTAGGTTATTTACTTCATAAAAGTGTGAAATCATCTTCTGTCTCATGAGAAGCAGACAATTATTGATATCTGTGAAAAACATTTTATGCATCCCTTGTTTTTTTTTTTTTTTAGATGTAGACGAGCTGGCAAATAGATGTGACACGCCTGATGCACATTTTAGAGTCTGATTAACAAATGTGTGGTTTATGGGTGAATGGACTGCAACACAATTGTTTTACCACTTTAAATTAGACAGCCACACACACACACACACACACACACACACACACACACACACACACACACACACACACACACACACACACACTCCTCCCATCATAACATTACACAGCGAGGCAGGTTGTGTTGAACAGAGTCTGAAATCTCTCTGAGCCACAGTGTATGCAGCTGGGGAGAAATCACGCTGAAACACAAAACGCTGGCAGTTCACCCTCTCAGGAGCCGAGGCTAACAGGCGTTTAGTTGACGAGGGGTGAAGCTATTGTTTGACATGTTGCTGCTTCCCCATCCCAGATCCTTTGGTGAAAACTAATTGCTCCCGGAGGGACCAATCCTGTGGTCACACCTAAATGAACCTGACCCAAGTGCACTGTGGGGTAGAGTTGAGATTGTCTCCACTGTTTAATGTGTGGCAATCTTGCAGGCAAACAGATCCAAGATCAGCTCAACAACATGGGCTTTGGGAAGCAGAGAGGAGGTAGAAGCATTAAATCCCCGCACGGAGAGTGGAAACCAAAAAAAATGTTTATTTGTAACAACGGCGATAAAAAATAAATAAGCAGCATCGTTTATCTTGTGGTGTAACAGCTTGGGGATTAAAATGATTATTAAAATCTTATTATTTCAGAATGTGCGCTGACCTTGTTCGTAAAGTAATTTGGAGCGCCTTAAAAGATTATGAGATGAGATGAGTCACATTCTAGTCCTCAAATTACAGAACGGAGTGGTCTGCAGAGAGGCAGAGTGAATGCTAAACATAATGACTCAATCGTTTCAATGCCAGTGCAAGGTTGAACAGTTAAAGGACCAATCTGTCATTCATTATTCAAGGTTCTTTATTTTGGAAGATGCAAAAACCAAACTCTTATTCTAAGTATATGAATATGGTGACTAAGCCAGCATTGGTATTAGAGTGGTGTCAGCTGATATGCCAATGAATTGGTTAAGAAAAACGTATGTGGGTGTTTGCCCTGCTTCAAGTGTATGAAATAAAGCTTGTGCCATTAGACAACTTTATCTAATTAAGATGCAGGTGAATCTTAGTTTCTGTTTCAACAACAAATGTTACCTTCCACTTTTATTTATGAAGTACAGTTTGAACCTGTTACACAGGACTCACAGCAAATTAGATTTTTAAAATTTTTTTTATTTTCTAAGGCTGTACTCGGCAAAAACAAAGAAAGCATGAAGCGAGTTAAGCGAGCGTGGCGATGACAGCACTGTTTATATTTGTAGTGTAAAAAAAAAAGAAAAGAAAAAGACAGGTGATATCAAAACAAACATGTTCTTAGCTGGGCTAATGCTATCTGAAAAACAACTCATTTGGCATTTAATGAATCTTTTCAAGCATATAATGTATGTCTGGGGAGGTTGAACTGGGTGAATGTAGCCGAGGCGTCTGCTTTCTGCCGTTTTCTAAGAGCCTTTTGTTAGCTCGCTGAAGGTTACTAATCTCCTCTGTAAATTTGATCACCTAAAGTGGAGCAGCTTCCAAAAATCACCCTTTTCCTTTTCCATTTATTCCCCTCAATGCTCTGAGAATCACGACGGCAATAATCACAGGAGGACACACAAACGGGATTACTTGGTGTGGGCATGTTTAATCAATTCAACACCGTTTCACTTGTAGAATCCAGTAAACGTAATTTATGTTCTCGGAGAGCCGGGCCTCCAAAAACATTTAGCAAATGGTTAAGCTGAAATGTCCCTCGATGCAACATATGGTAAGTGTATCAAGTTTGTAAGCATATGTAAGCTGCAATCTGTGTCTCCAAATGTACATTTACTGTATTCTGTTAGCAATTATGTATCACCTCCTTCACATTTATGGACACTTTGAGTATAATTGGAATTCTATATTTAGGATAGTACATATATTTTGGGGGTAATAGTCTTCCCGTAAATTGGTGCATGTCAACGTTTACACTGTGTATGAAAAGCTCATATTCCTGCTACGAGAAACAACAATAAGACACCTGGGATCTGGCAATATGAGCTGGGTTACTGAGGCATGCAGCACCTTATGCCAGGGGTTTTGCAAATAGGGAAAGTACAGTTTCCATAGTGATACCTTCAATGTGATATTCATTCAATTTGTAGCTTTAAAAAAAGTAGCACAAAACAGAAAGTGAATTGTGTGATTGTAGTTACCCACAAGACTCAATGTGAATAACCTTAGCACAGGGCCACTGCCCAGTCTCTTACTGTCTGTGAGACTGGAGTATTTATTGTAAGGACAAAGCAATGATAAATGTCCAACACAACACAACACAACACAACTGTTGAAATACTCATTTTCAATTTAACTACAAGACTTAACTAGTTGTGGCTGCAGGAAGGTTGTGAGCAGAACTATTAGACTCCTGCTTTTTCATCTTACTTTTTAAAAAGTGGGACAAAAAAGTAGAATTACATTACACACACACAAATTAAATGCTGTCAATAGATTTTAAAACATTTAAAATGATTAAAATACACACAACATTGTCCCAAAAGGCAATGCATCACAGCAGAATGACATTTTGAGTGTTTTTATATTGCATGTTAAAATGAAATATCAATCAAATCATTGTGTAACCATGATCATGTAGTTGAAACAATCTAGTTTATCATTATTCAGTATCAGCCAACAATTCCAAATGCTACACAAGCAGCTGCTTTATTACTTTGCAAAAGTCCAAATGCACCCTGTGAAGCTGATAATGTGGAAAAATACAGGCAAATGTAGCCAGCAGGAGTTTGATGGTAGAGGGAGGTCATTTCCTACTTTAAATCTCCTAAAATGAAAAACACACAGAACACAACCACGTCTTACAAAGTCTGTGTAGGGAGCTACAAAAACCCAGCTCCATCCCACCTACAGTATGTGATGCGTCCCAGCTGTGTCCCAAGTATTTCTACAGTTACAGATGTTGCCTCTTCTTAGTTGATTTAAGGAGGATATGTGTTCCTCCATGTCTGTCTGTTGCTTTGTTTGCTTGTTTGTCTGTTATCAGGATTATGTACAAACTACTGAAATGATGTCCACTGAAAGTTGTGGAGGGGTGGGGCATGGGTCAGGCAAGTACCCAATCAAGTTTTGTGCAGATCTGAATTGAGGGCAGTTCCAGATAACTTTTTTGGGACTTTCCTTAGCATTGTTACATTTTTTTTGTCATTTCCCCTATTTTCTTAGGAAATAATCTGTAAATTCTGATGTAAAAAGTCAAATATTTATGGTGTTTATCTATGAGCAGGTAGTGATTCAGGCAATGATCTGGATCTTTTGTGTTGAACTAGGCTTTGTAAGTGTAATTTAACAAATTTATATAGTTTCTATTACCTACTACAGTACAGTATATGTTCCATGATAATAATTAAACAAAACATTTGTTTGCAGCCCATTTCCCCTTTCCTTCTATTCTTTTTCTTTTTATTCTATCTTCTTTTTAAAAAATTTTTTTTACTTCCACAGAGGAGGTTATTTTCACCACTAGGCAAGTGGCAAAGGAGGAACAGATACAATTTTTGAGTGGATCTCAATAAAAGGGCAGATGCAGGATTTAAAATTTTTTTTTTTACCAATGCAGCATGAAGGTTTTTTTCTCCATTTCTATCTATACACCATAATTTGATGGATTACACTTGGTGGAAGGGTAGGGCATGTGCCAAAGAAGAAACTCAAATTTTGGAGTGGATCCATATAAAGGGGTCCATCCAGGTGATCTGGCTTCCTTCGCTAAAAACAAAACAAAACATGTATATAGGTGAATTCTCCTGCCGGTGGTCTTGACTGAGGCACAGGCCTGGAGCTGGAGTTGGTCCCCTGGTGCCCACTGCTCCTCAGAGATACATTGAATACAGAAAACAAGTTTGACTATGGTTATTTGATCCATGCGTTGTATAGTTGTAATGGTTGTATATGACAAATAAAGTATCTTCAAAGCAAATCTCTGGAATTAAACATGGTGAGGACAAAAAACCAAACAAACCCAACAATATTCACAGCAACATTTAATTCATTTGGGCTGCAAAGTATGTAGCCGAGTCCCGAAAGTTGGAAAAAGTATTTGCACATCAAACAACATCAAATAAAATAGGCACCCACTATAAACTGCCTGCAGGATCTAACAAAAGTTCATCAGTGGTTGCTGAATGCTGGGATAATCAGTAATATTAATGTATCCAGTCAAGGGCGTAGATCTCATTATAACTCAAGGGGGACAGTGTTGGGGGAAATAATTAGTCTATGAAAAAAATAAGGACAAAGGAGTTAAGAAACGTTGCATACATACATAACAACCTTATTGATTCTCCTGGTAATGTATTCCTGATATCTGTCATTGTTTCTTTCTCTATTGTGCTGTTTGTCAGATGTGCCACTACTGTAAACTAATTACATCGCAGTGGAAAAGCGGAACCACTGTCTCTATTTTGATAGCTGTTTGTGTTTATTACCTGACCTTTAACTATGAGCTGAGAGGAAAAAAAGGGTTTTGCTCTACTTATTTATATTTGAAAGTGTGTCAGCTCAGTTTATATGAAATATTATAAGATAGAATATCGTCTTTGGTCTTTCAATTGGACAAACTGTTGAAGCAAACTCTGTTGTAAATGAAGGTATTTTATGATAGGACCATAGTTAGTTACACCATCATCACTAAAGCTCAATGAGCACACAATGATGGAACCTATGATGGAAGGGTTAGATATACTTCCATACTGCGGTATAGGACCAGTCTACTATTATCATCTTCTCTCTGGATGCCCTGATGCAACAGATCTCTTCTTTTCCTCTCCTTCGCTCTTTAGAGAAATAAAGAAAATCATTCCATTCAGATTTTAAGCTTAGTGGCATTTTTTTTATATAAATATAAATACTTTTATTTTATTTTTCAAACTAGCACCAGCACTTTCATCACTTGCTTTCATCCCAAAGGGGACGTTGTTGTGATGTGTGCCTGCTTGGCTCAGACCACAGATGTGGACACATAGAGGGGCATAAACAAAAGCTTCAAAAAGTGAGTTATTTCAACAGTGGAGTCGCTTTCTATTAAATACACACTTTCAATTACGTTCATGTAGAAATAAGTTATTGGACAGACAACTACATGTTGTAGAGAAGTTGTTGAGGGCATGTCTCCTCTGTCCAGCACCCATGCATCCAATGTAAACCCATTAGAAAAGATCCAAACAATAGCAATCAATCAGTACTTTTTAGTAAGGCAAAAATAATGTACTGTCAGGGATGAGTGTGGCATCAGGAAGATTTTATACAGCAGAAATAAGAGCCTGAGTCCTCATTACTGCAACACCATCACTGTAGACTCATATTCCAAGTGTCGCTGTATTACATATTCATGTCATGAAGCCATTATGATTCCTTTGTAGCATGGTCTGATGGCCGTCATACTG
This sequence comes from Chaunax sp. Z400, assembly GCA_037577475.1. Classification (NCBI taxonomy): domain Eukaryota; kingdom Metazoa; phylum Chordata; class Actinopteri; order Lophiiformes; family Chaunacidae; genus Chaunax; species Chaunax sp. Z400. The sequence continues at coordinate 31,122,894 of CM075184.1, read as the reverse complement.
TAACTCCCACTGCAGTTCTTTGCAGTGGGACTGCAGATTCCCAACTGACCAAATATTAAGGGACAAAAGACCACATTGCAGCTCAAAGGTTGCAGCCATCTCTAAGCCACCACAATGGATGTGATCAGGAACACTTTAACCTTCAGGAAGCCCAACTCTGCCTTTTAGACTGTGGCACCTGGAGCTGATCCTGTCTGATCACAGCTGTTATGATATCACATTTTCACTAAATGAATATCATGGCTAAACTAATTAAATATAATGATTTTATTGTGTTATTTTTTATTGAGAATTTGAAAAAAAAAAGAAAAGAGAAAGAAAACTCAAAAGGCAAGGGCATCAACCACCGACAGGCATCCTCCATCATTTCAAACTCATCCTTCAAGCAAAGCTCAAATGATTAATTACTTTCAGAGTAATTACATTTTCCACCATTGTTGACTGTGGAGACCCTCTGACTGTGATTACTCAATGCAGCAAGACTCATTAAAAGAAATCACCATATGCATTCTAATCTTGACAGATCTGATCCTCGTGGATAATAAACATCCGACTCCTCTCTTTTTTCTCATTCTAACAACAGAACCGAGCAGTGTCATGTAGGGCTGAGGCTGTCTTTACACCGCATGGTTCAAGTGACCCAATTCCAAATTTTGCTCCCATGCATGTGGCACAGATCGGATATGAATCATGAATGTGTGAGCAGGACAGAAGCACATGGAATCGGATATTCTCATATGGGAATCAAGCCTCATTCATATGTGGAAATATATCTGAAATGAATCCTATATATGCATTTGCATCTGTCTTCTAAGCGGGCAGATGGGATATTCCCTGTCAATGTGAGTCATACGTCGTTGAAAATGCAACGGTGGCAAATGACATTAACATAGGTGGACACAGACAGAGCCATCCCTCAAGCCTTTAAATGCGACCAATATTTTGCGCACCTCTAAAAATGCCTCGGAAAGCGATAGCTTGGATAATTAGCCCCTATGTCACACTCGTCTGCTTCCATTGGAAATAGCACTGCTTTTACTTCCGTTTCAGCCTAAACATTTCCAGGTCAAACCCCACCAAGTTTTAACCAATGTAAATGCAGATGTCGTTTATGGGCCACTTTTAAAAGTAGATGTAAGCAGGCGGATATAGGGAACAAATTGGAATTGGGCATCAAGACCTGTAGTGTAAAGACATCCTAAGAGAGCGAGCCTGTCGTCGTTCTGTCTTCTTTGCATGAGAATGTCAAATGGAGTTTACTGATGTCACACTATCCTGGTCAATAAAGTCTAAACTTTTTAATTATTTCTAAACCACTGCAATCGAAAGGAATCGGTCATGTTGAAAAAAAAAGAAAAAAGAATCTAACTGAAATGAAGCGGCCATTCTTTTTGCCATATGCTGAGATGAAAGCAGGTCAGAAGCCAGGTGTGTCCTATGAAAGCTGTGCCAAGCAAAGCGTGCTGTGTCAGGACACTGATATTGATGGGTCACCAGCTCTGTCCTTGTGTCATATGCTATCCTTCACGGTGAGGAACGTGCTCACAGACTGTCTCCTTCACCTGTGTCCTTCTCTGCTGCATCTTGTCTGCTTTCTAATTAGCACATACTCATTGGACCCCGTCAAATGGCCGGTGCAATACCTCGGCGCCTCAATGGAACAGAGAGACGGTAATATTCCTTTTCTTTAGTAATCATCAGCCCTCGAGTCCAATGCTGCATCCACACAGGGTCACACAGGAGCACATCTGCAGAGAGAGATAGGATCAGAGGGGTAATCCCATTTTATAATGCTCCAGTACATAAACAGGCCAAATGTGAGTGCAGACTGGAGCATCTGACAACGAGAGAGCACCATAGTGTGTGTGTGTCATATCTGTGGTCAGAAGTTGCAGTTTTAACACAGGACATGACTCCAGATACAACACCGATGCAGATAAGCCAAAACAATTACCCAGGTATCCCTGAAGCATTTTTGTCAGAATAATGGAGACAAAATCCAGCCGGAAATCTTATCTTGACTTGTTTTGAAGAGCTAAAGAAACTCCGGGTAGCTGCAAGAGAGGAGCTGTCCTCACTGTGTCTGGTGAAATATATACAACGGAACAATTGACGTTGATAAAGAACGTATTGTTCCTTCTATGGATAAAGGATCAGCACTTAACTGCATTTTACTGTCTGCAGTAAGTGAGTTGAGTTGAAGTTAAATCGCTGCAGACGTCTGATTGGTCAGGGAGAACTGGAGCAAGTCGTCTCGTCGTCTGTGCCCTGATCTAGAATTGCACAAACTCTTCTGTGTCTCTCAGCAGTCTTCTGTCTGATGCCTGCAGCCTTTTCTCAGACAAAGCTGGTCTCTTTGTTGCAATAAACAAGCACACACTGAGAGGGAAAAGCATGAAACGTTCAATTGTGTTCTTGTTGTGTAGTTCGGGAAGTTAATGTGTGTCTGCAGCAAGTGTGTGGTTGAGCAGGTGAGAGAGAATGGGAGCAGAGAAGAGCAAAGGGTTAGCGGTAAGTTGTCATTCTGGCAGTAAATGTATGCACTCTACAGGCTACAGCGTGCTAATGGCTGCTTATGTATTACTTCTCCGTGTATCATTATGTTGCACTCAGCAGGAACTTAGAAATAAAATTGTGAGTTGTGGAGATTTGACACACTTTGGACTTTCTTTCATCATCTCTGTAAGTAGAACATCTGCTCAATTGTGCAGCTACTGTCTTGTTAAAAGCACATATTGTTTCATAGCTAGAATTTTAGTTGAGATGAATGCCAGACTCTCGCCATGTCATATTTGCCTGTTTGGATTTGTAGAAAAGACAAAAGACATCATGAAGTTTTTTTTTTTAATGCAGCTGTCCTTAAAGTGGCACAACACCACGATTAGAAAAGGTCTGGTCATCCAGCACGACCTGATCTCCATAGATGGCTGAATAAAAAGTGACCTGTCTTTATATTTAAAAAAAACTGAGCTAGGGCATTGAAAGAGGACATTCGCATTTTAGCTCAGGGAGATAGGAGGGACGTGATCAGCCTAAAACAGGTCCAGGTGCTGGAAACAGAAATTTAATGACGTCCCAAGAGAAGACAAAGTCAAAGCAGGCTGACCCTGTCAAGTCCAAGCCAAGGATAGTTACACTGCCAGGGCATGGGACATGTAAATGAGCTTGTCCCTCTTCACGTTTTGACATTTCCACATTGACAAATCTATAGAAAGTAAAATGTTCAAAAAGAGCAAATTTCATTCTACAGCATCTGGGTGAAGTTAAACGGAGTCAAAAAACAAAGCGGACATGATGGTGACATGCAACAGTGTTTCTGCCATTGAGCTGGACAGGCTTTTTCTTTGGTGACAGATGGTGCGGTCAGCTTGAAAAAAAATGGCGAAGGACACTGCAGCCAAGATGTCACAGAGCTTCCCCCACCTCCTTCTATGTTGCCTTAATGTCAGCACAAGTAAGACGACCTCACACTGGGCTTCTTCTTATAGCGCACTACATCAACTTTATACAGTGTGTGTCTCTATTCCCCAGACCAAACCCTGCACAGCACTCTCTCATCAAGGAGGTCCAAGGGGTCAGATGGCTGCACAGTCCACCTCTTGTCAGATTTACAACATATGAGAGGCCTTGAGACACATTCTTACGTTTTCTCAACACAGTACATGACAGAGTGTGGCCTCTCATAGGAAATACAACCTCCATCATCCCCACTGGCCTTGAGGGGCGAGCCTTGCTTCGCCGGTCAATTTAACTATGTCGTCCTCAAATCATGTGCAGCCCATCCCACTGCGGTCACCTTTTTTAACTGTGACTGTTCAGGCTAATCTGCAATGCAGTATTTTTAAATTCTACCCCCCCCCTAATGTCAGCTGTGGAGGTGAAATCAAGCACCTGTTGGCTGTTCTTATCAATTCTTATTTCTCTATAATCATGTCAGCTGACCCAGTGGTTCCAACCATAAAGCCTAACAGCATCAGGAAGCTGGCTCACTTTTAACTGGGGCATGTCACTATGGTAACCTGAAAGGTGGACATGCTAACCTGCTCTGGAGGAGGCAGCGTCCGAGGGTAAGATCAGGTCATTCATGTGAGAGAATCATCATTCTTACAGGATTCTGACATGCTATAAGTGAAGAGAATAAACTGATGCTGTATTAAAAAGTTATAAAGAGCATCTCATATTTTTACAGGCCAGTAGAATCATTTTTCTATCCCAGGTTTGTTTTTAACAAAACACAACCTTGGCTAGGAACCCAGGACTTTCATCAGCGGCTTTTTCATTTATACTGTATGTCTCCAGTGGACTGACACACACATTCAAAGTGGCTTTGAGCGGCTTTCGGGTGACAATGGCTTTTTAGATGCAGTCTTTGGTTTTTATATGATGCTCACTATAGTGTCAGTAATGCAAAAATACACAAAAGCAGTTGCACCTCTACATTTGTGAGATGCTGTTGCACTGAATGGGAAAAAGAAATGACTATTTAAGAGACATCTGTTTAATTTCTAAGAGATTCAATGCCAGAAATCAGTTTTGGTAGAGGCTTCGATTTAATGACTTTAGGAAGAATAACCTTGAAGTTCTTTAACAAAAAGAATTCACACCTTTACAAGACCATTAAGGAAAAAATTTAATAAACTACAACCAAAGGGAAAAAAGACAAGTAGAATTAGGTTGCACATATCAAGTGTCCAAACTCTTGTACTTGTGCCGTGCTAATCAGGACACATGCACCAACAGCAACTTTCTTAAGAAAGCATCTCAATCGAGGCGTTTGCAGCTCCACACTTTGAATATAAATATTGGTTTGATTTGCCCAACATTACATTAACTGGAGAGGATTGCAGTCTAACTATCTCAGCATCCATTTGCCTCTGTATAACACAAAGTCATCAATTTAGAAACATGTTAAACAATGAATTCACTTTATTAAAATGCTAATCACAGAATGCTTAGTTTGTTCTCTGCAAAAAAAACGGCATAACAAACAGGCCTGGTAAGGCACTGTGGTGTTCATGTGGAACAACAACAACAACAGCTATAACAATAATATTAATAGCAATAATAATAGCAATAACAATAGTAATAATAGTAATAGTAGTAATAATAATAGTAATAATAGTAATAATAATAATTATAATAATAGTAATAATAGTAATAACAGTAATAGTAGTAATAATAATAATAATAATAATAATAGTAATAATAATAATTATAATAATAATAGTAATAATAATAGTAACAATAGTAATAATAATAATTATAATAATAATAGTAATAATAATAATAATGGGAATAACATGTTTATTCACCTTGGTAAGTGAGGAAGAGTAACTGTCATGTAACTGTACAAAGTCATTTTAATCAAGTTGTAAGGGATCACTGACATATTGCATTTAACAACATGCAGTATCTGCTTCTTCGGACTAGAACATAGATCATTCTGATCAGATGAATATGCACAGGCCTGCACTTTCCTTGACCCCTGCACTTGAAGACAGCAGAGTACTCCCCCCCCCCCCCCGTAAGATGAATCTATTGGTTTTTACACCATTGAGGCCTGCACTCCTCGGAGTATTCCTGCAACGATAAAAGACAGAGCCACAGCTGTTGAATGGAGTGCAGTTATTAGTCTTCATCAGACCAGTGAGACAATGACACTTATGAAGACCTATGCCGTTTAATATACATCGCCAGCTTTATCGCTGAAAATAGGAGCTTAGAGCACAACTCAGTGCCTCAGGCTTCAGGCTCAAGGTTGGCTTAACCAGGAGGCAAGGGGGAAAATTCAGGCCTGTCTTTCACGGCCACTTCTTCCACTGCTAGGATGTAGAAATGTATTATTTCGGTCCAAAAGACAACACTTAAAATAATTGCGCCCTCTTGAGTTTCTCACCCTTATGTCACAATTGAATTCTTTTAACAGCACAAGTAGATCTCCCTCTTTATATTTCACAATCAAGCCTAAAACTGAGCAACTGTTGAAATAATGAAGTGTTTTTGTTCTCTATCACATGTCTAATCAAAATCTTCTCTTAAAGCAGTTCAGAGATTTCTTTCTTTTCTCTTGCACAGCACCAATAAATCACATCTTCACTTCATAATCAGTGAGAAAATCAAGAAAAAAAACAACAGTCTTGTCCTATTTATTAATAAATTTAGAAGCGACAAGCAATTATTTCTCACGGTTAAAGTGCGTGACTTGAATCTTGACTGTCCAATTAGCCTGCGCTCAGTTTCTAAATGCATGTTTCACTTGAGCTCATCCATGGTTATTGTGAAGTTTTAAAAGGGAGACATTTTAAAGGAGAAACTTTACCGCTTGACTTAATAGCGCTGCCAGAAGTTCCAAAGTTCACCTCAAGTCTCATTACACAGTACAAAAGCACGGTTAACTGCAACTGGAGTTGGCTCGGAGGAGGATGGAGAATCCCTGCATGGTTATCACTCTATGTCAGACTAGCAGAATATGTAAATATCTAACTGACATGCTCTATGTTAGGTTAAATGTGTCCTATTACTGAAAATCTAATTAAAGCACCATTTTTGCCTTAAGCCATAGATAACTACAGTGTAGGCTTTGATTTAAAGTGAGGCGTTCACTCCCTGAAACCACCACCGAAAACTAGACGGATGTGTCGAGGTCTTATTTTAACTTAATAACATTGCCCGCAGTAATTGCGTTTACAGTCTTTCACTTACTTTTCATTATTTGAGATTGTGAGCTAAGTGAACAGTGAGTGTCTGTACATCCAGGTATCTTATTAATATTTTATGATTGTGATGAGCAGGTTTGCAGTGGACATGCCTTTGCTATAGATGTGTGTGACTGAAAACATTTTCCAGATTAACGTCTCCATCACCGCCATAGCCTTGACATGTAGCCACGTTTCTCAATATCAAGGTTGTATAGATTAAACAGCACATGAATGCAGCTGCAGTAAATCTGTTTAGCTTTGTCTTCAAAATGAAGCTTAAATCAGGAGGACTTCTCTTCACTATCTTAGATTGTCTCCCTCCCCCTCTCTCTTTCCCCCCCCTTTTCTCGCCTCCCATGTTCACTCTTTTAGTTAAACCAATCAGATTTTGCCGTGACATCTTAGCCAATAGTTTCGTGGCTGTCAAAAATTTTAAATCGTTCCCTTCCCTGATGCTGTCAGCTGTCATTTCAGTGTCAGATGGATGTGACCCTCCTCCGCCTCATTCACCTCCAGCTTTCATCACACCCAGCGCCCACGTGTCCTTCCACTGAGCTCATCACAAGTCCTGCCCCACAATATATATATACACATGTGTATATATATATAAAATAGAGCAGTTATTTTTAATTACATTGACTGGCATCAATAGTACAAATGTTGGCGAGTAGGAATCTGTTAAATTTTAGGTATAAGAAGCAGTTTTGAGACTGAAAGAACTAAATGAGGGTTGGAAAAAATAAATAACAAGGTGCTCAATAAGTATAATTTAAACATTCATTCATTTCTACAATCACTTATCCTTTGCAGGGTCACAGGTGCACTAGAGCCTATCCCAGCTGACATGGGGTGAGAGGCGGGGCACATCAGTGACATGTCGACAGTTCATCACAGGGCTGACACATAGAATGACAAACAACCAGCCGCGCATACATTCACACCTATGGACCGTTTAACATGTATGTTTATGGTCTGTGGGAGAAAGTTGGGGCACCTGGAGGAAACCCACGCAGACACAGGGAGAACATGCTAACCCCAGGCTCCAGGTCTGGATTAGAACCATCATCACTACACCACCATGAGGTCCATAATCTAAACCAAATTATTTCTTTTCTTTATTTTTATTGGCAAAAAACATGGGATCGTGAAAAATAAAAAGCAGCACATTGTCGATAATCACAGCTCAGTGTAAGCTGGCAAGTAGAACTATAAACTATTTGCAAATCCTGATACACACTTGTTACAACTAGTCACCAGTGATATGTGGATACTTGCATAATGCGTGTGTTTCTCACTCTGTGACTTGCAAGCTGGGTGATTATGGACATGTGCCATATTTTACAAAAGCCAAGAACATAGAAAAAGTTATTATTTATATCAAAAACATATTTTTCATGTTTGTATTGAGGATACATCCGATCTTAATCTTACCTGCTGAGGAGGGCCTGCTCAGTAAAGTGAACTGGCTAATTGAGGAATACAAAGACACAAGTTTAACATAGTTTCACACATAGAGTTCAAAACAACCTTTTAGTAGTTGTCAGCTATGCTTTTATTGCTGCAGACTGGACTTCCTATTTACTGCATTTGCAGCACCGGTCTCTAACAGCTTGAACAGAGCGCCGCAGAGGATGTCGACCCCTTATTTCCAAAATGCTCCGATCATGGCTTTTTGAAGAGGGTGCTCTGCTCCCCTGTGGCAGGTCTGTCCAGTCTCACAAGGTTTTGGAATTCAGCGAGCTCGACTGGGAAATCCTGTTAGTGTAACACAGCACCTCAAGCTCCGTTTCTGTCTTAATCAGAATCTATGAGAACAGGCAGCAGCAAGAAAGTGAGAGATCTGCTCTCTCTGATCATTACATCAGCTTTGTAGTTATTTTTTTATATTTTTATTTTTAGCATATATTTAGCTGCAAACTTTTTCAGGACATGTTGAAGGAGGGCGGGCCGTCCGTCAAAATGAATGGTAGGGGAAACACTGTAATTACTTATGTGTTTGTTTCGTGATTGTGTCCAAACTTTTGACTGGTGCTGTATGTGTATCTCTGTATTGTGTTATTATAGTGTTAACTTCTCTTCTGCATTCTGCTGCCGTCTTACTTTTCTCTGCCAGGCGGCCTTTCAAAATGTCAGGGAAATCAGTTGTTATCTTGTTAGCGAGATGTTCCTAATAGTCTATCTTTAGTCACTTTCTCTAGATTCCTTCTCGGTGATTCTTCAACAGTGACAAAACCTCTGATGACTCACTGAGCAACAGACAGCAGATATTATTCATGTTTTTACAAAAATAGTTACACTGAAGTAACTGCAGCAGCGGTAACCCATGGTTACAGAAATGACATCGCCTCCTATCATTGATCTCTTCATTCCCAAGTTCCAATTAATCCAAGGTGACAAGCTGTTGTGTCAGGATATATCGTCACCAAAGCTGCTTCCATTAATAAACAACAGAAAACACATTTTCTGTTCATTATTGCCACACAACCCAGGGGATATAAGTCGACGTTTTTCTCCAGTGGGAGATGTGTCTGGCTGGCATCCTGGCTCATTTGAGAGGGGTTGTATCATCAGAACGGTTCAGCCCTTGAACTCTCTTTGGTAATCTTTGATAATAAGTGAGGGGAGAAAAGAAATAGAAAGTTTACAGAGGAGAGATGCGTGGCGGTAATGAACCAGCTTCCTGCAGGGTAATAAAGGTCTGCGTCTAATGCCAAGGGCAGCCAGGCAAGCACGAAGACCATTACAGCTGAGCAGGCTGGCTTATAGCTCTGTCTGGGAGGCCAAAAACAGACAGCTCCCTCCCCATCCTGTTTTTGACTGCAGACACAATTATCTTGCAAGTTCGTGGCCAATATTTCCTTCTTTTGCCAAAGGTGAAGACATGTTATTTTTTTCTCCAAAAGAACAGGCAGTGAGTGCAGTCCCTGGAGCATTTCCTCAGGACAGCAGGACAGAGGAGAGAGGCTTAGTAAGGAGGGCAGGCAATGAAGTTGCTAAATGTAGATTGCTAGAAGCAATGGGTCTTGCTTTCTCAGTTTGCTCCTTGCAATGCTGAAAGCAACACAAAAAATGCTATGTAAATAGAAGCAGAATGTGATGATTTGCAAAACATTGAAACACCAAATTTAATTGAAAATAGCACAAAGACAACATATCAAATGTTGAAAATGAGAAATTTCATTGTTTTTTTGAAAATCGTATGCCCGTTTTGAATTTGATGCCAGCAACATGTTTCAAAAAAAGTTAGGACAGGGTCATGTTTTTATTTACATTTTACATAGTGTCCCAACCTTTTTTGGAAACAGGTTTTATAAGCTGATGGATCACAAAACAGGAGAATCATCCCAACTTACTGGAACTTATTTTGCACTTGTTCAAGGAAAAAATAGACTATTGGGATCTCAGTGTGACTCTCAACTATTGAATAGTTGAGAGTCACACTGAGATCTTTCAGCACCATGCAAAATAATTTGCAAAATGAGATGCAGGAAGTCATTTGAAGTGGCGCTGAGGCTTGAAGAGGAACACTGAAGACAGTGATTTGTTAAGAAGTAGCTCTGCATTTGATTTGCGTGGACTTTTGTGGATGAAAGGAAAGCTTGTAGTTTTTCTCATGCACTAAGCAAACTGGAATAGATTTATTAATATTATTTATTTGTTAAGCCATTTGCGCTCTTGATTCCTGTAATCCACCAGGCTTGTGTTGGAAAGTTGTCTGTATTCTATTCTGACTAAAGGCTCCTCCACCAAGCAGTTAATGTGAATCCAGCACAGAATGTAGACGTACTACTATATGTGCTATATGTGCTATATGTACCTGCATACTCTCTCCGTAGCCGCAGGAAAGACTTCAATCAGATGACATTTTTTTCTCATGCATTTCGTGCTTACAAAAAAATAATGTAATATCTAATCTTGAATCCATTTTTAGTTAGAATGAGAAACAGTTTACTGTACAGAACTTTATTGAAGTCATGCAATACTTTTTTTTAGCTTTACCAGCCCTTTATGAAGACAAAAACCTAACTCACATAGCCATTCCAATACAAAACATATTTTCACAATGTCACTTTTGCATGCAACCTTTGCATAGTTAACAAATAGGGTGAGAAAAAATTTTAAGCTTTGCCAAAAGACCATTGGCCCCAACTTGAATGATCTTGGCTATCATGTCTATCAAGTTAGAGCCACTCCGAGGGCAAAGGTCATTCTTGCAGACCCTCAACACCCTTTTTATACTTCAGCCTCTGCTATCAGGGAGGATGTACACTTTTCCTTAGAAGGCCAAATCAAACAGATGTCTTACATCACTTGTTCCCTCAACTGTGAGGTTTCTAATCGAGCTGTAGGACTAGTCTTATTGCTCACTCATTTTAACAATGGACTCTTAGTGCTTTTACAGTTCGTAGCAATTTTATTGATAGTATCTAATGTATATGTCTAATGTGAATGTGTATAATATGTCTTATTTATTTCATGATTACTTGGTTGTTGACTACTGTTTGCAAACCAAATTGCCCATTGGGGACATTAAAGACTATCTATCTTAATCCAACATCGCTCTGTAGAGTCACCAGTAACTGAGAAATGCTTCTGATCATTGTCCACTTGCTGCAATGATCTCCCTGTGGCATTAAGACTGAAAAGTAATATAGTGATTGTGCTATAGCTTCCTTTATATGCAAGACAACATAACTGCTGACTCAGACTGGCACTGCATTAAACAAATTATGCAAATTCAGAGTCTTGTATTCAACATTGTGTGTGAATCATCAGAGGATTATTCAAATATCCAGAGTCAACAGATTTAACAAAACACATTATAATTCATTTGTGCCCCCTTGAGAGAAATGATGCTGCTGGTTAGTCTGAGTATAGCCTAGGTGAGTGGACTATTATTGACAAGTAAATAAGGTGATATACAGTCAGCAATAATGATCAGAAGATACTGGCCCTCATTAGCCTGCCCATGAGCCAAATGGGAGACTAGATATGTTATGATTCATCATCGGTTTATTGAAACTGACCATGAGTTCTCATGTAATATTAGCTCAACCCAGTAAAAGCTGAAGGCTAGTTGAGAGACATAGAAGGGGACAGAACGAGGCAGACCTAAAGGTTACTGTTTTCTGGGGTGTCTGTTAATCTTCACATTAACACAGGTCATGGAATTAAGACTTTAAAAACACCTAATAGTGTATTTTCTTGAAAATTACAATAGATAATCCCTTTGTACCAAGCTTTTTATCGATACGAAGTTACAGACACACTAACATTCTCCTTAATCACATTATGTTAAACAGGTTTAATGCAGTCTTGTTAAATTACAGTCTGTTTGTTGGGTTATCCTATTCTGGGATTTGATCCTCTGCAAGGTCTCCAACAAACTGCAATCCTTCTCGTCGTTGCCCCTTTTTTGGGATGCCTTATGTTATTACCTCTCAATGATTGTAGTAGTCTGCTTTTGTGTTACTAAAGTAAATAAAGTAAAGTAGTGGTTTTTGAACATTTTGTCGCATTTGACTATAACGCTCTCTGTAAACAGCTGCAACAATTTCTCTTCACTTTCCTCTGCAATTATGTCTCAGTTTTGCATCTAACTGGTAGAGTATTGTAAATTTAGAGGGCAGGTATTTATTATTTAAGTATCAGCCACAGCTGATGATTTTTTTCTTTTTTGAGACAATTGTGTCATGTCTTGAAACAGGTTGAAACAGGTTTTCCTTGCTGTATTCTTCCAGTTCATATAGGTTGTTAAGATATCACTTTGTAGCATTCTTCTAATGGAGGAGACTATCGAGATCCACTGGCCTTCGTGAGGCTTCAGCAGACTGAATTAGAGAAACCTAAGTTGGCATCTTCCAAAGCTGCGGTCTTTTTAGTTTGAAAGTCAGACATGATTTATCAAATTTCAACGACTAAACATTCATATTGACTTCAAGTACAATTTAGACAATTGCTCTGCACAAAACAGGGACTGTGGCTTTCGTCCTCATCTTCCTGTATTTCTTACATTAGAAATTGATCTCCTGATGGCTAGTATGAGCAGGAAAACAATTACACCAACCACTGTAATTTCTTTAATTATTAATTTATCCTTTAATTAGTTATAGTGGATATAATCAATCTTATTGTATTGACAATTTAACAAATGACAATGTCCGTCCATCTGTCCATCCGTCCATCCGTCCATCCATCCATCCATCCGTCCAACCATCCGTTGCACATGCTCCAAAAGTCTTACAAGTGCACAGGGACAAACTAATCCGATGGAAATACTGAGCAGTGATTCCTGGCTCCAGACAAAAACGCGTCTCACATGAGCAGTGATGCGGTTTTATAGCTCCCCTGGCACAGAGCGGAACATTTAAAAGGCACGGCTCAAATGAGCTTAGCACACTTTATTACCCATCTGCAAACAGCTTAAGTGCTAAGGAGCGCATCCTCACGTTGTTAATGTTCACAGGCATACTGAAAGATGAGGGCAATTAGCCCTGAGAAGCACACATAGATAGGCACATAACCAAACAATGCAAAGCTCTTAGTCAAAGTAACAGCTAAACGACACAGTACTGTCCTATTGTAAGACCTGCATAACACGAGTCTTAATGGTAGAGCATGTTGTACCTGAGATGAGATAATGGGACTTAAACCATTTCTGTGTGGTTGATTGACTTTTACCAAAGTTCAGAATTATCCATTATCCTGCAGTACTTTTTTCTCCAAGTCGGGCATATGGTTTGTACAAAATTACTGTCACATGGTAATTGCGCATCAATTGCTTTCCAAGACTATTCCCACAATATATGCAATTGAAGTGTTAATTTATTGTGTTTCAGTGAAGACAAGGCATAATATTCTGATGTTTATGACTTTGCTGAGACCAATAGAAGATAATATTAATGACATTTCTCTTCCCGCCTGTCATGTCTTCTTCTTGTATGTTTCAGACGTGGATGCCATCTACTAACTGTATGACATTATCATTTTGGATTATTATCTCACTTAGTAGAGAATGTCATCTGCAAAATAAATTGTACTCAAAACAAACCTTGCAGAATTCAGGTCAAGATAAGGTCATTTGGAACCTGTTGAGAACGAAAGGTACAGATATGCAGGACCCCTTATATTTGATTGGCCAGCCCATTATCCTAAAGTATGATTGGCAATCAAAACAGGTGGAGCCTGGGTTGGAATCAACTATTGGTTGCATATTTTTAAATGAGCATTGTTTTTTTCTTTTGTATGTTGCTTACGTTTGAGGCTATACTTTCCAGTTGAGGACTTAAATAATAAGTGTGGGAGCTTAACATCATATTTTGGTCCCACTCTGCTGTATCATGGTTGGTAAAACTATTTGCTATATCTTTAAATCGTTTAAATTCACTTATTGTGAGTGACTTCCCATAATATATTGAGCTGAATTAATGTAATTAAAAAAAATACTAAACACAGAAATGTAAGAAATTCTAAGATTAAATTAAAGTAAATATGAGACATGCTCAAGTATTCCACCCCTGCATGAGTAAGTGCCCCACTTGGGCCACCCTAGGCAAAAATTCTAGACATGCCGCCTGCAATTATGAATACCAGTTTTCGCAGATGCAATGGGAAACATAGATCAAGGTATGCTATAGTTCATGTACTACTGGCGTCCTGCTGTCAGTCATCTATTCGAGTGATGCTGTTAAAGTATATAGGGAATCTCCAAGTTGCCTCCAGGCAATGAGGATATCAAAGCAGTCACAGCTCTCGGATCTTTTTTGCATATAGTTTTTTTTCCTAATGAGCAGCAGAGGTTCGGTTTTCCCTTTGCTAAATCTGTTGCCAGTCAAGCTTGCTCAGGATATTTTCCTACAAGTGTCAGTGTGCAACTGCCGAGAAATGCTGCCAAAATCCAACATCAGTTTGAAGTTTGAAGGTCATGAAGATGTCTTTTGGCTTCCAGTCATTACTTATTAAATAGATTTAGCAGTATTTTTATGTAGGACATGCTCACTTACACCAGCAAGGACAGCGGCTCTGCGACGCAAAGGTGATTTGTCAAAGCAAACTGAGAGTCATACCACTTTGTCAGTCCCGACAGCGTACAAGGAGCAACACATTCTTAAACTATAACTCAATAGCTTGGGGTCACTTTAACCTTTATTTGTTTAGGGAAATAGTTTGAACACTTGCGTGGTTCAGTCTCAATATCCCTCCTGTGCGCTGAAACCTTCTCACACTTAAATTAGCATTACATGTTTGCTCAGCAAAAAGGTGAGAAAGCAACTGGGGTGTAAAGGCAAAATGTTCTTGTTGGGACAGCACTTTATGGCATCATGTTATATAGGCATACAGCACATTCAAATAAGGCTCATTTGCTGTGTTTGATGCTGATCTGAAAGATTATTCAGATCTGATGAAACAAAGAATCAAAATACTTATTGCTATTGTGGCAGTGGTGGGATAATCTGGACTATAAGGGACCAACAACGGCACCTGGGGAATTACCCCCGCAGGAAATATGGGGAATAAGGACAAGTGAGAAAGGGGCATTACCAATAACCTTGAGTTCATAACCAAAAAGGTGCACACTGAGAGGAACGTCATTTCTCAAAATGAAGACATTTTTATTATAAAATAAGGTTGGAAAAAGTGCTGAAAGACAAGAAATTAGTGATTAAAAGATGCAATAAAATGTTATAAAAGTATTCTTTATTTTTACAAAACTACTTTAAAATATAATTAAAACCTTTTAAACCTTTAAATATATAATTATACTATAATAATACTTCAAAGAAAGACAAAACGTAAGGGAGCTGAGACCAGTAGATGGGGTGGCAGGCTATGAAGAGGAGGAGCAGGAGGAGGAGGAGCAGGAGGAGGAGGAGGAGGAGGAGCAGGAGGAGGAGGAGGGATCAGGTGAATCACTTCATGCTCCAGTGGCTTTAACCACAGCAAACACTGAAGGGGCCACAGCCAGGGTGACAAAAGTCAACAGCTGTCTCGTACAGTATGATGTGGTATTTATTCACTATGTATGTATAAAATTATTTCTCTTGCTGATAATATAATTATATAATATAATAATATAAGATAATATAATTATAAACAACTGATGATAAACACATGAATTAGCGGATATTAAGTAAATTGGCATGAGGCAGATAAAGTGACATCATCATGGTGACATCACCATAGTATGTGCTGTACCTGGGTGCAATGATGAAACAATGATCTTTTCAAAATGATACAAAATGAATTTTGTGCACCCTCACCAGTCCAACCAGTTCTTCTTTCAGAGGCCCAGATGCTGATGCAAACTGCAGGAAGTGCTTCTGAAAAGTATTTTTAAACTCTCCCTGAAAAATGATTCTCTAGAAGAACTTCAGGAGGTCCGACTCAGCATCCATGAATGTATAGCAGTGAGAGCTCACAATACCTCTGTGTCAGAGGTATTGTACTAGACTCCTGTCTATCAACATACTTAGAACTCATAAGGCGGTTAAGTGCATGAGAAATTCCCTGCTATTAAGCTTATGGACGAGGGCAGTGATGGTCATTTAATTCTGCGTAAAGGACCCAGAGGGATCCAAGCCTAGGCCATCATCATCATCTTATGTCCACACTCATCCTCATTCTAAGATGCATGGCTCTAAGTGTGGCTGAAATCTCTTTACTCTTTTAGACTGACGTCTGACTATGAATCTAGAATCAAATCCATGCCCAAAAGCATTTTCTATGATTTGTTTGATATTACATGGTTTACGGTTAACAGGAGTTCATGTCATTCATTCATCATCATCATTTACGAAGGACCTTATTTCCACAACTTCTGATCTGTTTGATGATTTTCGTCACAAAATATCCTGTTTATTTTTGATTTGCTGCGGTTGTGAGATCTACTGAGACCTAAAGTCTACAGTTTTCTTTTACTGGATGAAAAAACATCTGAAAAGCAGATTAGCAGTTAAGTGGAAAATGATGATGATTACAAGCAATCAAGATCAGCTTGTTTGCTTATTGCAGATAAGTTAAGCAGCTGTAATTACAGAACTGGGCACAGGGGCTTTTCTGCAGAGATTACATGCAATAGAAGAGGAGTATTCAAAGGTTTAATGCTAGAACTGTCATGGGCCCAGTTTCCCTTTAGTTTTCTCTTATGTAATGTTCGAGACCCCAAAGATGGTTTGTTTAAGTATCTGATGTAAAATAGTGGTTTTTTTTGTCATTTTGAAGATTTCCTCATAGTTTTGGAAAATATGCTGCTGTATATCAGATATTATTCTAATCACTATTAATGTAACTGTGACTGCTGCTGCTTTCTATAATGCATACTGGGTGAATGGTAGACATTGTCAACAGGGATCATACTGACAAAGAAAAGTCACATCACACAAAATTTCTCATTGTTTTAAAAAGACAGCCTTGAATCTTACAGTCTGAAAACAGTAGCTTACTTTTCCTCATGCATTAGTTCATCAGATTGACAGGATTGCTGGAGACTCTCTGAAGATATATTTGACATAAAGCAACGATGATGGTTATAACCTCGCGTCTCTTTGACAAGCATTCAGAGTTGACTTCAATATAAGTGGGGCTTATAGTGGGCTTTGCTAAATGTTGCCAGAATAGATAGGATTATTTTTTTCGTTTACTTTCCTCATGGTTTTCACTTAAAATGTGTTTGTAGATGATCCTTTGAACAGCTCATGACTGTCATATGTATGTCTGGTTTGATGCTGAAATAAAGACAGGTGATCATGATTGATGTAGAAAATATTTCTGGTTTCAACTTTGTGCCCTATTTGTATGCAAAGGGACTTTTATAACATTTCAAAGCCCAGCCATCTAAATAATCTATTATTAGCTTGCAGATATGTTGCACCTGTCATCCACGTTTTTCTCTTTAGATCTCAACTCTGGGTCATAGTAGTATTTTTTCTGTGTAACACAGTTTCTTACTTTGCCCTTATTCTTACCTGTGTTCTTATGTCGTAAAATATGTTCCACGTAGGATTTAGGAGAATATATATGACAGAAATTGAATTTAATATTCATAATTATGCTTTTATTAGTGAATAATCCCCCGAGGCAATGGTTGTTTGTCTTTCTATGTGTAGCCCTGTGATGAACTGGCGACTTGTCCAGGGTGTAGCCTTCCTCTCGCCCATTGTCAGCTGGGATAGGCTCCAATTCCCTTTCCTTGGGAGAGGAATTTGCTCTACTCAGTGCCATTCTAGTTTTTGATACTGAAAAAAAAGGCCCGCTCTCATAACGTTGAAGAAAGTAAAAAAGTGATCCAGAATCCAAACTATTTTCTTGTAAGGGAGGTTTTTCAAACATGTTTATAGATGATGCACAATTTATATTCACCTATATTTATTATGCAAACATGGAAAAATTTGTGAAAATGTGTTCTTATGGTGTCATCATTAATGTGTATATTGTTATGTTCATGATGTTAGATAACATCATGTGCTTAAAATAGTGATTTGATAGACAGTTTTATTCCTATAGCAGACCATTGCTGTTCCCTGAATAAGTAACATTTATGAGTCACTATTTGATTAACCTACCACTATATACTCAAACAGAAACAAAGTGAATATTCCTTATGTTTGACAATGTGTTTGACAGTTGGACAGTTCTGGTCACCTTCTCCTTGCCAGTGGTGAAATCAGCCATGAGTGTAACAGGTCTTTATAGCAGTCATTCATAATGAAATTCAATTTACCATCATAAATATACCCAAACACAACAAAAATGCAAATGATTTGTCTTTTAGAGAATGTATGAGGAAATAAAGTCACTAAATGATTTATTGAGAGGTTGTTTATTAATATTATTATTTTGTGAACTACTTTGCATAATGTTCTTTCAAAACAATTGTGATTTCCACTGAAGCTCTCGTAAGGAGATTGCATAGAAGGAGGCGTGATCTGATGCTAAATGCCAGACGAGCTCTGCATTATGCACACCATACAGTTCTGTAACATGTGTCCCATACAAAACAGCCCCTCTCAATGTGAATAATTATGGAAATACTTTAAAATCAGCAGTTGTTTCACAAACACCACCCGCTTGGTGTTTTCATATTCACAGCAGAGCCTTTTCCCATCATATTTCACTGCTTACAAAGCAGGATCAAAAGCTGTGAAGGGGAGTTATCAAACCGTGCCTGGATCTGTGTGGTGAGAGAAGTGTTCACCCTGGGGGCAGAGCAGACAACGCCTCTTTCACTTTCATCACCAGCACAGGGCTCCCTTTGGAGTGCAGGAGGGTGAACAATGCTTGTAAGAAGCCAACCAGCCCTTCCTCTTTAGAGGTGCCACAAGAGTATTTGTGTCATTGTGCTCCCTTCTTAACAAACCACACAAATTCCATGCTAACATGCAGCCCTTTAAGGTTAAGTGGGCAACTTTAAAATGTTTCCAGCCACCTCCTACACTGAGTCACGATACACTGTGGCAAATGCTGCTGAATTATTGACAAGCCAATACAGAGTCTAAGCCTAAAATCATCCCATTTCCACGTTGAGCTTCAAATGTATTTTTGTAACGGCAGCAATCCCCACATCGGTGCAGCCTGATCAGACAGGACATCAAATAATAATCAGCTTTCAATATTTAACTAAACAATTTAAATGTAAAACTTTTCTACTTGTGTGACACGTTCCATGTAATTCTTATTCTGTGAAATATCTTCATTACTTTGCCCCCCCCCCCAAAAAACAACAAAATAACAAAAAACAAAAAATAAACAAACAAACAAACAAACATATTAGAATGTGCCTTATATTTAGATTAAATGTTAAGAAAGATATGCAAATAATGCAAACAATGTCATAACTACACACAAAAATAAAAATACATGGCTGTTGTTGCTAAGCGACAGTGGGTCAGAGGAGCTGAATATCTAACCAGTCTTGTGAAGGAACAACACATCCTAATGCAGACAAGCTGTGAGTCCCTTTAAAGAGCATTTATCACAGGGAAGTGATGTGACTGACATTGAAGGAGCGAAAAGGCAAATTATAGGTGGGTAAAAGTTCATGTTTTTGTCTATCAAAATTTAACATGTCAATATATGTGGTGTTGCAGCTGAGTATTTATTTAGAATTCCTTTTCCATCAAAAGTTTTTTTTTTTAAATAAAAACTTAATCTGTCTTTTCCAAAGAATTTCCTAAATTTTCCATCGATGACCTTCTTACCGAAGCTGACAACATGCTCCAGTGTTACTTTGTACTCCATGTACATCACTAAATATCCCTGTCATTGCATAACATGACAGCTCATTCAACAGCGGACTCTTAAGTCTAATTACATACCTGGACAAGTTTCTGCATCGTAGTGTAGCTTAACGAGGATGCTCACAATAATCCTTTCACAAAGAGAAGAAACAAAACAGAAAATAACAGCAGAATGGTGATGTTGTGTTGACATAAAAACAAAAATCCTCACTTTGTTATTAAGAGAAATCAGTCAAAGTGTGTAATGTTTAAAAGACAAATTAATTATTCTGTGATCACAAAGAAACAAAGCCTGTAATGTCAAGCTCTGCAAAAAGCAAATCAAAGTTGCAAGCAATGTTGATCGGGCCCTCGCTGCCACATCTAGAGTTTTTCATTTATCATGAACACTGACACTAGAGAACACTTTTTAATTCATGCTCAGTCTGGATAACTGGCTGTAAATTGTGAAAAAAAATGAACACTAAACCCAAAAATTCTGTTAGGTTTAGGACGTGGTGACATGATGCTTTTTTGTAGATGTTGATATGATACATGTGTGCAGAGTTTTGTTCTTCTGGATGAAATGCACAGTGGGGGCTGCTTGTTTGATATTTTCTTGGGGGTCTCACAAATGTAGCAATTTTTATGAGTTTTCGAGTATCCTATGCTCCTCCTCGAAAATACATTCAAAAGGAAGAAAAAAAATATAGTATTAGTATAATAGTAATTTCTTCAGGAGGGACCATATCGGCTCTGGGCATCGTCGTTGCTCAGATCCTAAATATTCAGGTTATAACCCAGTAAGAATAATAATAATATTAATAATATTGAGTTTGCTTCTTATTCGCTGTTTCCCTCATTTACTAATTTCCTGCAAACAACCAGGTGTTACATCTTAAGAGACATTGGCCAAGTGTCAAAGCCAAGCATATATATTTAATCCTGATGAGCCATATGCTGGAGAAACGGTTAACAAGAAGCTAATTACCATGCAGCTCTTCAAGGATACAGACTGTTTCCATGGACAAATCATCCTGAGGGCTTTGTCTTTGTTTCGCTCACGATGGAAGAATGAAGGCAATGTGAACAGATAGCCGTGATGTTATCTTCATAGACACAACGGTACATTTTTAATGAGGTCAGATTTTTTCAAATATGGACCTTTCATAAATGCTAGGAATATTCAGAGTGAAGATGTCTTGAAAATGCGCTAATTTCTTTCTAAATGACCACAAATTCTGTTTATGCTGATAATTAGATCGTGTGTTAAGGCAGAAATCATAAAGTATCTGTGACAAAAAAAAAGAAAGGCCTTCTCTCATTTTTACACCTGACAGTGTTGTTGAGCTACGCCCTGCTTATACTCTTGCAGACCCTGTCAACAAGGGTAAACACAACCTCTTCTAATGAGCAGGCCAGAGGAGGCAGTGGGAGACGGCTGTTACAGAGTGGATTGGTGGATGCGGTAGTTAGGCTGTCTCCCGAGGGTGCTTACAGCCACACTGTCAGAGTCACTGTGACTTTGTTGTCAAGGTCAAGCAAATGAGTCAGGTGGTATGGCTCACTGCAGGGAGAGAAAATGCTACTGTCCTCCATCTGTCACGGCAGGATACACTTTGACTGTGATAACTTAATGCCACTGAGCCACTGTGGCTCAGCGGTCAGCGCTGTCATGTCACAGGAGGAAGGACACAGGTTTCATTTAGCTTCTTTGTCGACTTTCTCCCATCACACATTGTTGGCACGGGCTCCACCCAGGTGGTCTAGTTTTATACTGTACACACTAAAGACAAATACACTGAGATGAGCACATAAAGAGACTCAATAAGTGACAGAATACTGAGGGCGTTTAGCTCAGTTTAAAGGGAAGACAGGTAAAGAAGTAGGCTGGTTTTTTTTTACAAACTGATGCACCGAACCTGGGAATTAGAAAATGTCATAAATGGCCGTAGCCATGATAAATAACCTCATAGCATGTCATTGGGCAAGCGGCCTCACAAGATGTTTGCAGGCAATTAAGCATATAAGAGCTAATATTTTACCGTTGCCCCCATTACAGCTATATCAGCAGTGATATCATGGGAAAATAAGACGCTTACTGTTTGAAAAATAGTGTGTCCCAGTAGGCAAGCTTCCATAACCACCACAATAGTTAGAAAGATAAGTCAGCACAGCCCTAATTACCCCAACAGAGGAACTTTTAAGGGTTTGCATCAAAGCCAGGAGTTGAATAGATACATATATAAATCTACACAGAGAAAAATAAATTCCTTTCATTGTGATTAGCCATAAGCTAAAGCACTCCTCTGCAGGAGCTCTACGGTGTGTGTGAGAGCCTTTTTTTCTGATAAGCTGGATACACCTATTCAATTTGCTGATTAAAGTCATATCAAGCACCACCTCAGACGGCTAAGCTTCCGCGAAAAGATAAAGTATGAAGTCTAAGGAATCAGTTTCAAACCGCCGACATTTTTCCTCACACCAAAGAGGATGAATGCTACACGCATGCATAAAAAAAAAAAAAGATTCCATATCCACACTGAAATGTTTTCATTTAAAAATGAGGCCCCTCCTTTCTGGTGTGATGAAGCTAAGGCGCCTTGAATGATTTACTCTGTGTAGCTGGATGCTCTCAGGCTGACTGAAGGAGAAGAGGCTGCTCCGTCACTGCCTCCATCACTCTGAAAGCCCAGTGGAAGACCCTCATAAAAGCCCCAGCGTTCATTATTTCTCGGTCCACAGAGTATGCAGATGTCTCTTCTTTGTCAAGCCCATCTGAACATCCACAGTCATCTCCCAATGTCAGGAATGTTTGTGTAGCTACTTCCAATCAGAATGACTGAATCAACACACACTGCACAAAAAAAATCAAAAAAATCAAATCTTCCAGTGCTACAGTGTTCAGTCACTGTAAAGGATGATAGCTTTTAATAAATCTGATGCCATTGTTGCACTTCCACTGATGTTTTTAAAGAAAGAATCACACCAGTGGCATCCAACACACAGTATAAGGTATATAACTGTATATCTCTAGTTGGGGGAACACCAGTTTTTTTATTCAGCATGTGCAAGAATAATTACAGTATATTGTATATATTTTACATATTGTATGTATTCATGGCATTTAGACTGTTGTAAGTGGTGGGCATATTTTATACATATATTAGCTTTAGCTTGTGCTAGAGGCTGAAATGGTGTTTACTTCAGAAGCTTTCATTTAAAAGCATGAGAGAGCCCATTCTTCTGTGAATGTAATTAACTAATAATAAACCTGGTACTTTAGACCCTAAAGCCATGCAAAAAACATTATTATGTGTGAAGAGGTTTAATTCAAAACCAAATCTGCAAAATGCCACCAGTGATACTAAAATAGACCCTATATGAACATCAGTGACTGTGAAATCTGACTGTTTTATCCACTGATGATGATCAGTGTGGAAATGTCCAGCAAATGAGAGATGAGATGAGAACATCTTTTTTCCCCCAGCTTTTTCCACACTGCAATCACAATATAAATAATGTTTATTGTTTATATCTGGGTGACCACATGGAAAAACACTCAAATGCATGACTCAGAGAGCAGTTCAATTTGAGGTAAAACTCTTTTGTCCTAAATGTTATCCTTTTCTTGACAAAAACAGGAGGCTGCTGGCAGAGGCCAGGTAAGTAAACATACATTGACTCTAAGGGGGGGAGGAGGAAAACTAGACAAAGATGAACTCAGGACAAGGCACGCTATCAACTTGGCAGAAAAACACACAGGGTAGGGAACTGGGATGTGAACTGAGAGGAAAAATAAAACAGACAACTCAGAAAATGAGCGAAGCAGCGCGATGGGGTGTCACAGTTCCTGGCCTCGTCTTTATTCATTAAGAACAGACAGATTGAAGACGTTCTGCTTCACAATGTTTCCTGTCAACATTTGAACTACAACAGAGATGAGGGGGATTCAAATCCATAACCTTACTGAGAGGCGACAGCACTGAGCAGTCCACTGCCTTAAGATCAAGTAAAGGTAAAAAAGTCATCTCAGATAAACTAGAAAGAACCTTACATGTTCTTAGAACTGCAGAGCTGCAACAATGCTGCTGTCAATGATGGTACAACTTTTGCTCCGCATCTTATAAAACGGGGCAAGTGGGCCAGTGCAGGACTGCAGTACTGGTCAGAATACCCTAAAGAAGATTTTATCTCTTAGCAGAGCGCAAATACTCCCAGAGTATCATATGAGTTCTTTTTTTATGCTTTATAAAGATGCACTGTGCTTGATTTCCTCCTGTGGTCACACATAATGCAAATATGTATATTTTATATATATATATAAAAGCAAATATGCAGGCCTTACTGTACCTGAGCCCTGATGAGCTTGACTCACCTCATTCCTTCTGACACAGCGTTGGTCCTCTTGCTTGCGTTTGCCAGCCGTCCGCTGACTTCGCCGCACAGTTCATTTGGTTTGACAAGCAAACACAGAGAGAAACAAAACCAAAATACTTACTGTAGGGGTTGAGCTGTGTCATTCAGTGTCCATCACTGTCTCATCAGAAGTGTGTCCCTAGCAGCAGCACTTCACTCTCCGCTACTTTCCCCCCTCTCTCTCCATCCTCTGACATGCTTTTATTAGGCAAGACTTGCCTGTTTGACATTTGGCAAGTACTCAACAGAACAAATGACAACCTGCGAGAGTGATAATAGGGTGTTCCAGAGAAATGGTGGCCCCAGATGCTGAGGGAGGAAAATGCTGACAGTTGTGTCCTTGAGAACGTTGGTGGAACTCAGTCATAAACCTACACGGCTCTTGGATCGGTGTGTGCAGCTGACCCGTTGGTGGAATCTTTGGCAAAACAGATTGTATGATAGAAATGACTGACAACGCGTATTGCTGCCAGTCTATTCTTAACAGCGCATTCTTGCTTTGGAACCACGTCAGCTTTCTTCTTGTAGGAGTCACACATTACGCGCCCTCCCAGCTGCCACCATACACTTAGCTCTAATTAGCACTGAATCCATTTACTGCACCAGGTGACCATTAAGTCTCTCCCTCATGAAAATGTCACATGGGGATTTGTCTTTTCACAAGAAAAAAAAATCACAATTTTAGATGTGAACTGTGTATTTTTTTTTAATTAAATATGTGATTGGCTATTTTAGCATGTGAAAATAAGATACAATCACATGTGAACTAGACATTTTCACTAGTGATAACAAATGCTAACAATCATCGAGATTATGACAGCAGACGCTGGCTGTGGATTAGCCATTTTCTCTTGCAGGAGCTATCCCATCACCAAAGAGCGTGTTGGCTGTGTTTTTGTTGAAAGTGCATGATCAGCGGTTTAAGACTGTATAAACGCAATTGACCATATACCAATGACAAACCAATATTGCAGTAGAGAGTATAAGTACTTGCACTGTCTGTGATCTCAAAAGGCTCGGAAGCCACGGCTTTCCAGGAAGGATTTGTTGTTGTGGTTCCTTTGGGAGAGTTGAAAGGATGGAATGGTTTCATTTGGGTCAGGTCAGTTGTGCAGTTTGAGCCCTAGAGTACATTAGAAAGAGCTGAAAAAAAAAACGCTTTTAGACAGAACAAGGGGCTGACTTGAGTGCCACAGCAGCCCTGCAGTGCTTTTAAAATGCCCCGTGGATCCTTTGGCTTCATTAGAAGGTTTAAGGTTTTTGTCAGAAGTCTCTCCCAAACCTGCTGTGACATGGGGAAAATGCCCTTGACCTGAAAAAAAAAGGCTACATATAATGCCAGCAGGAAACCCTGAAGGGCACTTTCTCTGGAAGCTATTTACACAGGGAAAAATGAATAACCAGAATATAAACCTGACAGTAGATGATGAAGGACAGCAGAGTTCATAGTTAATAATTTCCATGCAACAATATTTTAACAATATATTTCTGGATTTTAAAAAAAAGATGTAGCAAAGACTAAAACTTGTAAAATAAAAACTTTCATTACCTTCTATCTTTCAAAAGTTATATTTCTGCTTTTAGTAATCTCAGAAAAGTGGTTATTTTTCATCTGAGGTTATTCACTTGACAACAAAGTCTGCCAATTAAAAAAAAAAAATCCCAGGCTGTTGCTTCTTAAGACCATCGTGTTCCAGCGATCAGAGCGAATGTGATTCAAGATGATGATATGCAGAGGCGCCATCCTCGTCTGGCAGGCAGTTGCTGCAGTGGCATAAAAGCATTCCCTTCAGCAGAAAGCATGTGTTGCTCCATAGCGGCTTCCAACTTAGAATTCACTAGAGATAGACTAAGTCTGCTGGCACTTATTCCAAACCTCTGTGTTAGATGTCTCTATTCTTTTCAAAATCTGCCTGAAATATGGCAAGCTTAAAAAAATGCTTTATCCAGAGTCAAACATATATTTTAGTCACTCTTTGTCATAAATAAGAACAAATGAGCAAATTCCATCATTCCATTTTCTGTAACCACTTATCCTGTGTAGGGTTGCGGGAGCTGGGACGGGAGCCTATCCCAGCTGTGATTGGGCGGGAGGTGGAGTACACCCCGAACAAGTCACCAGTTCATCACAGGGCCACATAGAAACACAACCAAGCATTCAGACCCACATTCACACCTTATGGACAATTTAGAGTCACCAATTCCTATATTGCATATTTTTGGTGGTGGGAGGAAGCCGGAGAACCCGGAGGGAACCCATGCAGACATGAGGAGAACATGCAAACTCCACTCAGACAAGTCCCAGGTGCTCAGGCTGGATTTGAACCCAGAACCTTTGCTGTGAGGGTACTATGCTGGATTTGCACACTGGGTAATGTTATGTATTGAGGCAGCATCCGGAGGCACTTGTTGTTCAGGATCCACTTGGAGGAGGCGAGTCAAATGGTCTGCATGTTAGGCTGAGACTGAGCTGGTTAACTGTGGATAACTGTGGCCTGCTGCAACGTCAACACCTTATAATCAACTGAACACGTTTGAAAGCTTTTGCAACTCAGTTCTGAGTTAATGTAGCTGTGTCTCATCGTGTTTCTTGTCTAGTTTCCTCTTGTTGGTCTGACTATAAGAACATAAAAGCTGTCGGCTGCAGACTCTGGTTGATGCTTCACTGACAGGGGCTATGAACAAAGACTATGTGTTTTCTGTTCTCTGGACAATTTGCTCCAAAAAAAAATCCCACTTTCAACACACTGTTTTCCATATGCAACAATTGGATGGACAATAAACATTTGGTAAAGGCTTTACCGAAGCCCTGTAAGCCCAGCCATGGTGCCGCCCATGGCTGAAATCAATATTTAATGTTCCTTTTCACCCTGCCTCCGCCTGAATGATAGAAAGCTGGTAGCTGTATGTTAGAAGCTGGCAAATGGAGCCAAAGATATGACTGCTGTTCAGCTGAAGTCACAACTCATCATTTTACACTTCTCTGGAAGAGACAGGCCATCCTGTGGTCCTGACACAAACATGAATCCTCCAAACCCAAACACAGCCATCCCAAAGCACATCAGCTAGTCTGTAGACAGGTGCTCTGAGGCAGATACCAATGCTCAGAGCCAATGAGGCCATTTATTTTCCTCCACACTAAAAGAGGCCAAAGAAAAAAAACTCCACGCAACAATAGAAAGAGACAGGATTATAACATTTGAACTTTTCAAGAACACTCGCAGTTACCCTAATTAAAGTCAGTTGAGTTGCATTATGGGAGTAAAATGTCTGTCTATGGTTTTCCCATCCTACACACATTCACGCTTGGCCTAATGCTTTTTGTCCACACCTTGATACCGGAGTGCTCAGCCAGGGGGGATTGGCTGCCCACGCAGTGCCTTGCTTGTCATTGATCAGGGTCTGAATCCAGCTTAGTGCAACCTCACTGGCAACCTCAAACGTGGTGCGGCAGAAATGCATTCGTCTTCATCAGATGAAGTATCAGTTAGTTTTTGTGCAGCAGAGATGATTAGAAGGAAAGCACTGGAGGTGATTTTTTTTCTGCCTCTTTTTGCAGTCACTATCACATACTGTCTGTGCTGTTTCCATGATGATGCTATATTGCAATATCTAATTATATTGGGCTTTTGTGGGTGTGTTTGTCGGCTCTTAGCTTGATGTTCCAATCATATACATTTCCATTACTATAATTGGTAAAGTCTACTTTCCTAATAAACATTTTGTTTGGAATAAATTGCAAATATGAAAGCTTGGTGCACCAATTCTTCTGGCAAGTCACATCTTTTTGATAAATTGCTTCTCCACCAGAGCTCTACTCACTACCATGAAAACATGAACATTTGAGACTTTGACCTGTTGAAATTAGAGACGTTAGCACGCTGGGTCAATACTAAATAATGAAACATCCCACTCAGATGGAGAATCCTGTTTTCATTCAGTGTAATTTATTAAACTATTGCTCGTGCCCATTCATTATAATCAATCAAAGGGCAGCTGGGCCGAAAGAGCAATTCACATCATTGCAGAGTCATACCAGTGCTGAGTCTATAATAAGTATGAGGAAGATCATTTGAGGCGATATTGCACCTTAGGGTACAGTTGGTGTCAAAATGTCATGAATCATTCATCGCTTGAGATCCATAACTTACTAAATCCTTCCACAGATCAACGTAGGATATAGATGGTGAAAGATGAAAATGAATGAAGCGTGGAGATACAAATACATTTAAAGCAACAGAGATCAAACAAGCCAGATGTTGAGAACATATTGAGGATTATGGATCATATCTAAGCAATGAAAACAACAGTGCTCTTTGTGCAGCTCAGTGGGTCTATCTTGTATGTCATGTTTTTTTTAATTTTTTTTAATTTTTTTTTCACATATCATACTTGAATTGTAACATAAGATTTTCAGATAGAAAGAGAAAAGACTTACTTTTCCCATGACGGAGACAGTATTCTGTGTGTGCTATATAATTGACAACTACTTGCTCTGGGTAGACTTTGGATCCCAACACTATTGATTATGAGTAACTCCAGATGCCAGAGTTGGATGAGCGATGTGCAGTGGGAAGATGTAACTGATGAGTGTGTCATGAGGGGGTTGTTTGTCTTTTGACCAGGGAATTGTGTCAAAACTCGCCGCCTCCAAAATCCATCAGAAACTAGCTGCCCAATACTACATGTTCATTAAGCCGCGTGCAGACTCTGCCTTATCAATATGCTGTTTAATGACCCCTTCAACTTTAAGACTGTTGCTTGAGCAAAAGCATAAAAGTAAAATCCAGAACAAAGGCATATTATTGATCATTTTTCAATAGGTTATGTGTTAATAACAGAGCATGATGGATTGTATCTGTTTAATGAATAGTATACAGGTATTTAAGTGTAATCAATAAGTAGTGCCTTTATAAAGTTGCATTCAAAAGCACATGCACAGATTTTCCTTCCTCACTAACGCAAAATAGGCAACACTGATCATTTTCAGCATATTTTCCAGTCAGGTCTGCTGATACCACACACAGTGAACGGCACACAGTCCCAGCAGAGACATGCTGCTGCAGCTGCAGCTGCTGGTGCCTCTTAGATCTTCAGGACTTGGGCGATGTTTTGCCCCACTTACATGAAGCAGCTTTGTGAATTAAAAAGGCTGTACAAAAAAGCTCACTTGTGCTGCAGTGGATGGCAAAGCCTTCCTGTGGGTCTGAATTAGTGTTCTTGGACTTGTACCCAGAGCCCCTGCAGCTAAACGTCAGAGAGAGAAGTTTCTTTGCGGCTTAACACCAGCAGAGGGGGGTGTGCTCAAGTCAAGAGGAGCATGCCAGTGTGTCAGCTGCACCGGCTGCAGCCACACCCTGAAATAAAACAAAACCGCAATGACATGTAACACTAATTTACTATTTACAGTCTGTGTATGTGCAGCATTTCACACATCCATTACTTTTAAACACAGTCAGGTGATTTGATGAGTTGAACACCAACAAAAATATATGTTTCTCAACTTGAAATATAATGTTGAAAAAAAAAGATAATTAAATTTGACATGAAATCAACCATAATAGTGGATGCCAAATAATAGGATTTTGAGATCCAACCTTAGCCATTCTGTGAAAGGCTTTCCCAGGGGTTCAGATTTCAGATTTTTATTTGAACTAGCTGTTACTTAGGAAACAAAACTGGAAAAAACATTCTGCCTCTGTAGATCCAAGTGAACTGTCTCCTTCCTGTGCAGTGCATAGGGCTAATATTTGGAGGTTTTTTTTAAAGAAAGCCCTCCTGCAGGGCTTTATGAAATAGTCTAAGATAAATTATGCACATTCACTGGCTTTTGATATCCATCCCATGGGGCCTTTTTTCTTTTCATTTTTTTCCCAACCATGCTTCCCATTTTTAGAGAAAATGACTAAGCAAAATCATTTAGTTCAAATCAGTGCAAGATTAAATATCTCATTGTGTGTGCTTTTTTCTGAGGCTGATGGCTGCTC
Organism: Chaunax sp. Z400; assembly: GCA_037577475.1. Classification (NCBI taxonomy): domain Eukaryota; kingdom Metazoa; phylum Chordata; class Actinopteri; order Lophiiformes; family Chaunacidae; genus Chaunax; species Chaunax sp. Z400. The sequence goes on along the minus strand of CM075184.1, from coordinate 31,092,576 downwards.
GATGGCTGGGGGCAATAATATCTAATATTAGCCTAATTGGGTTAGGGTCAACTTGTTGGAGTGGCACTTTGTTCTTATCGCAGTGAAAAAGATGAATGTGCCCTCAAATCGATAGAATCACCATCATGCTGAAATCATTTGGCCACTCTACACCTACAATGTATAGTGGGCTGGACATTAAGTGCATATTCTATGTCTTTGTCTATGGCTGGGCTGGAGCTGCTAAGGTAGGAAAATCTTCAGATCATCAGACCGGATGTTGAAAATGATTAAATAAAAGTGTCTTGAAAACACACATTTTGAAGACATATAATAGACTCGAGGGATTTAAAACCACATCACTCATATTTGGCCAAATTTGAGAAAACCTTTTCTCCAAACTGGTTGTACATCTATATTTATGGAGGTTTTGATAGATCTCAGTTTCAACACAGATATCCAGTCACGCTTGACAGATTTTAGAGAGTGGTCTCAAGTCTGAAAAGTCAAGTTCATTTGGGAAATAACCACAATGTCTTAATCCATCTGATCCCAAATGACCACTCCCTCTTTAAACTAACCCTCCCCTACAACAAGCACAAAGATTGGGGAGAAAAACCAGGGCTGCACAAATGCTACGGCTGGGACAGCATGACTGGTGAGCAGCAATGAGCCCTGACCAAAGCCCCACTGGAAACCTGTAGGGTCGGTTGAATGGGCGATTGCAGCAGTATGAACATACTCCCGACTCAGAGGCAGCCCAACTCTGGGCAGCTCTGATTGAGGGGTGGGCCTCCAAGCCCACAGGATGACATCTTGAAGTAGTGCCAGCCCATGAGGAGGAGGATTACTGCCGTAATCCCATGCTGATGGGGGACACACTAATTACTGATTATCTGATATGTTGTATATTCCAGTCGTGTCGCCTGAGAAATTTATGGTGCATACATTATTGGTGTTGCTTTATTTCTCATTGTTTTTATTTAAATAAAAAAATAACCATTAAAAGTTAGAAGGAAGCAAATGCAGGTTTTTAGTTTCACAGCACGCAATTACTACCCAGCTAATTTGCAAATAAAACCGTGGTGTATTTTTAAATCCCTTAAGTGTACATCATGTCTGCAGTCCTGCCATAACTAAACTCCCCAACCTAATGAATGCGAATATAATTTTACTCTACTGTCTGTGGTGTAAAGACATTGAAGACAGCAGCAGGTCTTATAGATTTCCCTACATTTAATTGTGCCTCATTAATTGGTTTAAAGCCTGAAAGTCATTCTCAGGCACCAATATAGACACTAGTAACATGACACTGTCATCTAATCATTATTAATAACTACTTCATAATTGATTAATGGCGTTGGACTTCATTGAGTGACTATATGTGTCTCACATCTCTGATAAAAGGAGAGGCTTCTTGGATAAACTCTATGCCGCCTCTACTGTAGCTCAGTTGCATTTATTATAGCAGCGCACATCATCCCATATCCACTTGCAGCGCACCGTGATCACGCCATTTGGAAAGGGAAGACCTGTTTTAATAACGACGATACACTGACTTAATCCGTATTAGAAGAGTCTCTAATAAACTCAGACCGTAAAAGACACTCCTCCTACTCCCGGCTCAGACCGCTCCGCTCCCGCACCCCATCGATGCGCGGGAGGGAATCCATAGCCCCTTCTTTATCAGTATCAGCATCAGCATCGCCTTGAAGACAAAGAGAGCGCCGCAAAATGAAGATGCGCTCCAATAGGAGGAGAAGCCAGTCTTAAAGACCAGGCGCCGGGCACTGGAGACTCCCCGGGGATGCGCAAAGATGTGAGGGTAAAAAGCGAGAGGCATCGTGATTGGCCATACTTTCTCCAAAAGCATCGTGCATGGCGAGTCATGTTCGCTCCAGCCAGAGCGTCAACGGGGTGGCATAAAACTTGAGGGCGACGTGTTTCTCAGTCTGCACAGCAGACGCGTTCAAAGCGGCAACGAGCAACTTGCATCATTTCACCAAAGAGGCGGGCGCGCTCTCCGCGGTGCTGAAACAGAACGACTTGGTTGATCAACTAGTGAAGAAGACGAAGACACTCTTCACCACCTTGCTTCTGAGCTGCGCGGTATTCGGGAGCTTTAGGACGGTAAGTCTAATACTGTATGTCCTGCACGCTAATGAGCTGTTCCAGTCATGTCTCTGAGATATTATTCTGAAGCCAACAGGCTGTCCGCGTCTTTATCCGTCGTCCTGAGTGTGACATGAGTTCGATCTTACAGCTGGACGACAAACTTGTAGTGTTAATGACTCTTGAGTTGTTTGGAAACGTATTGACCCACAAAAGTCTCTGATTGCTTGTTGATTGCATCCTTTGCTCTCCATTATGGAGAATTTGTACTTTCCAAAATTCCTCCGTGTCCATCCAGCTGCTTCCCCTGAATTGTTTTCTTTCTTATTTCAGCTTTCAAACCTTTTAGCAACAAATTAAATCACAACTAGACTTTTCTCCACATTGTTCATTTCTGCTTTAGTTCAAACATAGTTAATCTGTTGTGAAATGATGAGATCCTGGGGTCATTTCAAAAGTGCTTGGTGTCTAATTACTATATTATTGCACGTTGTTTTTTTGTGCTGTTCACTCACGTCATAATTCAACAAAGGACAGATCATTCTCTGTTTTCATTATTGGTGGTGACATGAGGGATTTATTTTTGACTTGTTTCTGTTCACTACATGAAATACTTTTAACATAGTACAGAGTTTACAGTACATTATGCAGAGTAAAGACTCCTTGAATTGGAGCAGTGACTGAGGGAGCGAGGTCTCTCAGTTTGCAGCCTGCTGGTAGGCTACCTGTTAACCTCATCTGTGTGGTACAGCTGTTTTATTTACTTGTTTATTTATTTTTTATATTCCACTCCTGACTTCCAAAATTCAATTAATATTCAATGTCTTTAGACACAAACGTTGGAACTTGGATCATGAGGGTCAGCGATCCATTGCACAGTTTTTACTGGCTTTGTTTTATTTTGTAGTGGCCAATATAGTGAATGTATTTTTGCATAACCCTGTGTCTCTTCCCGTTCATGCATTGAGTTTCTGTGTGTGTGAGGTGCGCAGTTCCATTGTAGCTTAGTTTGCGTGTATTTATGTAGGCTGCATTATATGCAGCTTGTTTGGGTATCATTGCGTACCAACACGATAAATCTCCTGCAGAATCAGTACAGGAGATGAATGTAATGACTGCAGCTTGGATACATCAAGGAGTATTAAAGGTGAACAAAATCAAAGTATCAACAAGTAAAAGTTCCTTCCTGAAAAAGTGTGTAGATGATAAGGCCCCAGTTCTTCTGAACATAACCTGGTTAACGTGTGCTTATTCTACTGGATGCTTAAACCTAAACATGAATTATTTGCTTTGTATAAGTCATGTTGTAAAGACGAAGGCAACCTGCTCCGTCTCCCAGACTGTGAGCGCCGAGCGTTGATCCGTTTTCCCCTCTCCCTTCACATTATCAGTACCGGTTCTCCCTGTGACATCAGACATCAGCAGATGGGAGCTGTATGTGCACATGACTGGAGATAAACTGTGCCCTTTCATCCACTGAATGAGGAAATGCAGACCAACCAAACCAGAACAAGCTTTAAGAAACCCAGTCTAATAAAACTAAATACAGAAAGTTCCTTAACAAAATGATTGTTTTAAAAACTTGAGATTGGATTTCAGCTCTAGGAGATCTTACATACTGTAGTGTTGTGATTGCAAGTATACTGTGACTTACCTGCTTTATTGAATTACTCTCTGTGAGCTGAGAGGAAGCGTGGGTGTCGTGAAAGCAGAACAAGGCCCCTTTCAGGTAGGAAACTTGTGGTTGAATGACTTAAGTTATGATAAATTTCAAAAGGCACTTTCTATACTCTTTTGTACTGAAATGAATTTGGTATTTTGTTTTACGGTCATTAAGCCAGAAAGCTTCAAACTGTGGGCTTGTGGGAGACTTTGCACACAGAGCGTAAAGCTGCACTAGACAAGCTTGCACATTAGTGGCTTAAATCCATCCAGTTCTTCACACTTTATATTGAAGGATTATAAAACTATAGAGTCAGTAGATCTGTTGTGATTGAACGCAGCCTTCGTAAGTTCGGCTTCTGTTTAGCCGAGTTTTATTTTGCTGTTATATGTGAAGTAAATGCAACACTTCCTGTGGACATAAGTCTTGCTGGTGTCACTGAATAATCGAATATGAATTTTGCATGCTTGTACAAGAGCAGATGGAATCATCTTCTAATTTGGCCAGACTTTGTCATTTAAACAGAGGACAGGCTTAAAGAAGCATGCCCGCTACTTGACCTGTTTGGCAGATTTTGATATTCCCTCTTCGTGCAAAGACAAACACTCCACCACATCAATAACGTTATGTAATTGCCAGCAAAGTTGCTCAGCGGCTTTAATCAATTACTGCACCATCCTCCATCCAGAGAGATGGTGGAGCGCAGGTGTCATCAAAGCAGAATGAGGTTCCTTTGAGGTGGGAAATGCGAGACTCAATGACTTCACTCAGCTGGGTCACTGGACACACAGCAGAGCTTTGACGCGTACAAATTGTGCTTGAAGATGCTGTGTTTGCCCTGGGAGGCTCAGCGCCTGGCAGAGGACCAGCGGAGCGGGGACATTGCACTCCAGATGGCCCAGAGAGGCCAGAGGAAGAGAGTTGTCCAAGCCCAGCTGGGAGTGAGGGAAGCTGGACTGTCGGTATTGCGTCGGTGTGTGTGTGTGTGTGTGTGTGTGTGTGTGTGTGTGTGTGTGTGTGTGTGTGTGTGTGTGCGCGCGTGTGTGTGTGTGTGTGTGTGTGTGCGTGTGCGTGCGTGCGTGTGCGTGCGTGCGTGCACAGGGACACAGGATGAAAGAAACAGTGACAGACAGACAGACAGAGGGAAAGAGAGAAAGAGATGTGAGTGTGCATCTTGAAGTAGTGACTAGGAATGAGTGGGTGAGGGAGAGAAAAATGTGCATGTGCGCATGGAAGTAGCGATAGAAAATGTGGGAGGGAGAAGAAACAAAAATTTGTAATTGTGTATTTCTGTGTGTGTGTGTGTGTGTGTCTGTGTGCACGAACAAGTGTCAGGGGTGGAGACATAGAAAATGAAAGAGAGAAAGAAACAGGCGCATGAGTGTGTCTGTGTGTGGGAGGGAGAGAAAATGAAACTGGAAGAAGCAGGCGTGTGTGTGTGTGTGTGTGTGTGTGTGTGATTGCAGAGAAAGCATTACTGGTAGAGAAGAAGCAGGAGACACTGCGAACAAAACAAAAAAAAAAGGAGGAAAAGAGGAATGTGTCTGTCTCTGGGAATGTAAAATGAAAAAATAAGATATTGATATGTAGGAAGGTGGCTTTATTTGTGTGTGAAGAGATGGGAGACACTTAATTCTGACAGTGGAATGCATGGAAAATGTCCATATGTTCACCAGATATAGTTCTAGTTTTCAGTCAGTCAGTCATTTCTGACTGTGATTTAATTTATTCACAGGCCCATCCAGGAGCCATGTGATGTACAGTTGTCGTTTTGGACGTGCTTTATGACGCGTGGCTTCAGGCACATAACCTCCCGCAGTGAGCCCGGAATCTGATATTCACTCCTCGCTCTGATTGAGCAGCTTTGCATATGGGACACTTTTTTTTTTTGTGTCTTTTACCGCGCGTTGCATTTTGGAGGTATTGCACTCCTTCTAAAAGTGAAGCCACTGGAGCACGAGCACGGAGCACATGATGACACGCACTCAGCGCCTTCACAGAGGTAACTTCGCCTCACTGTTTCCATTTGGGAAGCCGCTAGAGAGCAGACGGAGAGAAAGTGTGTTCTTTTCATTCTGCCACATCTGCTCTGTGATGGAATCGAGCATGATCTGCACTTTGATCACAATGAATTATTCCTATCCTTGGCTATAAATATGGTCTGTCTCCAGCATCTGGGCCCTCTTTCTTTACTTAAACTAGGAATCTGTGCTCGCCTCAGAGTAGCTCTCTACTGAGTGGGTCACCGAGGGCCGACTGCAGTTCTGGTTTTCTTCCTCACACTGTGAAGGAGCCAGACATCCAACCTTAGTGATAGCATTTTCTGGTAAAATTTTGAATATATTCTGTATATAAATCAATTAACAACTAATTTAGCAGCTAGCACTAATCTTTGTGAATTTGATGCATGCTCAATATTAATAAACTCTGAATAACCAGCACTCGCTGTACAGAGGCAGCGGCCGAACTCAGGGCATGACTCAACCCAGTGACACACATAGACACACACACAAACACACACCGACTGAATGACGAGGGACAAACAGCTGGGAAAAGGTTTTTTGCACGGCATGGACATTGCAAATAAATCTCATAATAGACATCGGTCAGTATGGCCGCAGTTTACTTTAGAGAAGTAGCTAAATCCATTTTAGCCCCCTGTAAGAAGACCCACCCACAAAACTGATACTGATACTGACAAAAAAGTTATCTTGATATTTTCTGCTATTTTCGTCAATAACAACAATTAGACAACATTTTGCATCCTTCAAAATGTGTTTATAAGATTCTTATATTATACTAGCTCACTCTTGTTTACAGGATTTTAATTGTTGCCTATTAATGTTAACATGTTTAAACAAAATATGTTTCAATTATCTGCTTATAGTCAAGTAAGAACCATGTCTTTTTGTGGTGGACTTGGGGCGGCTGTGGCTAATGAGGTAGAGTCGTCCACTTATCGGAAGGTCAGCGGTTCGATCCCCAGCCCCTGCAGCCTGCATGCTGAAATGTTTTTGACCAAGATAATGAACCCCAATTTGCTCCCAGTGGCTGTTCCATTGGTGTTTGAGTGATTGTGTGATTGTGTGAATGCTCCTGATGAGCAGATTGTGCCTTGCATGGCAGCCTCTGCCACCACTGTATGAATGGGTGAATGCTGCTGACTATAAAAGCACTGTAAAAGTATCATCCATTTATTTGGTGACAGCATTTCTTATGACCTGCGATCTGTTGCTTATCTTGTTATAAGGCAGTTTATTGCCAAATGATTAAGCCAAAATGAGCTGAATGTGTTTTTGTGCTGGTGCCTTGGCTGGTTTAGTCCTGTTGTGGACAGCTGACTCCTGGAGCTTTTCATATTCCTCATATTCTGAGTGGTGTTTTGCTCAGAGATTCTGAAACATGTTGGTTGTGGAGCTGTTTTTTAACGGCAACTCATCTTTTGAACAACTGATCTTTCCTGACGCTGTTTGTTCACTAATTTTTCAGTCACGATGTGCATGTGCAGTATGGTCTATCCTACTAGGCTAGAGCAGGCAATGAATGTGTGGACTCAAAATGGGTGTTTTTGACTGACATACTAGATGATGTCATCTCGCACCACATGTTGCACACCCCCACGTCCATATATGAGTGAGAAAATAAATTGATTTAAATAATTTTCCTCTCCCCAGACTGATGCAAAAAAATGTGCATAATAGTAAGTAAGCAGTGAAGAAATAAATCTGTGCCATAATGATTTTAATATTCAAGGCAAATACTTAAATAATACTTAATTCTCTAGTTCAGGGCATGTGTTGCTATGGCACCGTGATAGAATTAATCTGTGTCACAGCAATTAAATTCGAGGTCCAGTATTTTTATGCTTATGCATCTGACAAATAGACTCTACATCATCAACGTCATAACACAGCAGTGATATTGAAAACTAAATTATAATTGGAAGTTTCAATAAAAATCAGAAACATCAATATTTTTTATGATAATAAAAAAAATAGAATAATCAAAAAATGTGTTCCTATTTGAGTAATTGATGCTACAGGCATTACCATCTGGTTAAAAAACAATCATTAGGTGCAGCCATAAACTACATTATTCCTGCAGCCATGCAAAGAGAGAGTTGTTTCGCCCCTCTCTCTCAGCTGAGCTGGTCTTACCTAATAAGGCGTTAGCCAATTTCAGTTTTAACATTCACATTTTGATAACCCTGTGCAGTCAGTGTTGAGTGTGCTTTGGATGAGCAGTTCTTGAGAAACCTTCAAGCAGCAATAGATCAGCCAATACCAAACAGGCACATTTTGAACAGGCAATGCTTTAGTAGTTTAAATGGCAACAACAACAAAAAAAATGAGATAAACAAAATCCTTTAAACCAACAGAAAGTGAAAGAACAAGGACAGTTCAGGAGAGTTTAAAAGAAATGTTGCTAAGCATAGCTAACAAGAATGTTGTGAATGTAAAGGTGGATAGCAGCTGCTCTGACATTGGTAACCTACGTTCTGTAGCTTGTAAATGTGATTTTGACATTATTCAAATGTGCAAAATTGGCCTCTGGATGTCCATTTGATGAGGTTGTTAATATCATACATCATCTGAATTCCTGGCAGCAGCAGCTTGAACAGCACAAAGACATACAGGCAGGTGAGCTTTGGAGTCATGGTGAAATCTCAGGTTTAGTTGGTTTAAACAGAGAAGCATAAGGTATGGAAAACACAACGATCCTTAGTTTTAGGAGATTATACACAAATGGAAACATAACTCTGAATATTAAACTCCACATGTGCCCTTTAATCTCCCTAAATCCCTCACACTGACCCTTCAAATGTACTGCATAGATCTGGTGCTTTCAGGGTTCTATGATCCATTTTCCCGTTGAAAAACAAAACTGAGAAATAGACCATAATTCATTGAAACGCCACCAAACCGAACCTAACCAGCTTATGTGAGATTGTCTCACTGCATAGAGTAAATTCTGATTCACAGAGCCGACTACAAGCTGACAAACTCAAAATGCCTCTGATGTATTAGGAACAAACTACAGCACAATTCTTAGGAGAACACGGAAGTAGTGACAAAGAATGGCTTCAGGCTGTGCTTTAGGAACAATCAACAGAGACTGGATTTACGTCTTTGTACATCAACGCATTCCACAGGGATGCGGCAGGTTTCTATTCTTAGCATCCACTGCCTGTCCCCCAGAGTTTGGCTAATTTTTTTTTTTTTAGAACATTCGTAGTTCCTCACAAGCATCTCAAATCCTCTCACAGCCTCACCCCACAAAGTGTGGCGCTACCAACCTATCACCTCTAATGGGAACAAAAGGTCAGACCTTAATTATTCATTCAGGATGTCAAACAATGCTTGCCGGCTGTTATTTAGGGTGGGGGAGACCCGCTGAATAATTCAGGGGAAGGATTCTCTTTCCTCTGAAAAACAGCACAGAGGTTCAGATTTGTGAGAGTCTTACATCGATGTAGGAGCCCTCTGTCATCCCTTAACTGACCTTGAATGTCACTGGAGTGGCAACATGGGTGGCACAGAAGGTGGCAGGTGCTCTTGTTCTTCTCATACCTGCAGGTCTATGCCAGAGAGAGAGAGAGAGAGAGAGAGAGAGAGAGAGGGAGAGAGACAAGGAAGGACTGCAAGGAGCTGGCTGCTCCTTGTCTTGAGTTCCCCTAGTGTCTGTTTACAGTACACCGTGTGCCATGTTGCGCCAGGCTGGTGCCAATTTATTAAGAAAACCCCCCAGCAGATTACTCTTTAACAATGAGGTATTCTGCTTTTCACCTCAGGTATATTTCTGTTTTGGTACGCTTGCCATGTCAAATTGCTCTTAAGCGGCTTTCTTAAGATGTAAATGGTGTTTATTTCAGCTGAAGAGGCAAAAGCAGATATTAATGCTATTAAAGTGCATTTAACTGAAGAATGCGGTAATGTGAGTCACTTCCATGGAGGGATTAGAGGGAGGCGTCACGGATAGAATTCTGAGCAAGGGGAGAAAGTAAAAAATGCTCATCTTGTTATGTGAGACGCAGGAGGCAAAGAGAGAGACTGAGAGAGAAAAAGTGTGTGTGTGTGTGTGTGTGTGTGTGTGTGTGTGTGTGTGTGTGTGTGTGTGTGTGTGTGTGTGTGTGTGTGTGTGTGTGTGTGTGTGTGTGTGTGTGAAGCAAGACACTACCCTTGTGCCAAGTCTTACCTTCTCTGACCTCTGACAGCAGATGTCCAGATGCAGGACACATCCATCATGCAACAGATGGGAAGCTCAGAGGAAATCAAATCAGAAGCATGTTTGTCATTATAAATGCAGAAATCAACAGCATCTTATTAAGGAGACTATCTTACTGATGTCTTTACTGTAGCAGTCAGTGGAGGAGAGGAGATCATTAGGACTGTCACTGCTTTGCAATTACACATAAAATGATGATACAGTGTTAATAGTAATGGATATAGTTACATAAGACTTCAGCTGCATTAAAAGAAACCTGGGCTTAATCTGACGGGTTTAAACACCTGTGTCATCGTGACATCTACAAATGTATGGTATGGTAATTTATGTTACTCACACTTGGAGGCTTGTCATATCAAAATTAAAGACATCTTTTTGCAGTTAGTTACTATGAACCTCATAATTAATGCATTGGTAATAGTAGTTATCAAATAGCTGCAAATCAAGGAGTAAATAGTAGATAATGATGAGTCACTGCAGAACAAACTGGGAGATACTGAAGCTGGAGGCTGGAAACAAAGTTTAATTATTATGTAATTAGTAATGAATCAGGTGTTCATTTTGTGCTGCCTAGTGGCTGACTCACAGCTAATAAAGAGCTCCTCGTGAATAGAGGGGTCAGTATCTTCATTCACAGATATTTATTAACAAATCCTTATTTAATGGATCACTACTGCTGCATCTCCACTGGTGTGCCTCCACTGCTCAGTGGTGCTATAGTGCCAAATGGTTAAATTAAGATTAATGGTATTAACATTATCTTACATCTAGATGTGCTCAAGAATTCACATCAAGAAAAAAAAAAAATCAAACGTGTGCAAATTGAAATCGTGCGTTTTGATTTATCACCACATTAATCACAACATTCATCTTCAAATGTGTTTTTCTGTTAGTTATATAGCGACAAAGCCTCAGATGCAGCGACACAAAATGCTTCCTTTTTTTTTTAAATGGAAAAGTGATTTAGGAGACAACCCTCCTCCAATAAAAGGTGCGGAGCGTCTAGTGAGGAAATATGACCCTAAATGCATTAAATTTGGATTCATAATAGCCGGCAGTGATGGTGAGCTAAAGGCGTAGCACGTTGAATGTGGTGAAAAATCCTGCTACAGCTCACCTTATTTTCCTCCTTTTGTTTATTACCATGCTTTTTTTCTCATTTACTTGAGAATGTGGTCCCTGATCCTCCGATGAACTGATCGGTATCTTCTGTTTAGTCCTCAATTTTGAGTCATTCCTAACGACTTATTCATTCATTCATTATGAATTAATGATCAGATCCTTAACTTTCCTGATTTAGTCCTCACTCATATACCTTAGTAATGTATGTATCGGTACAAAGTTTTAACCAAACCACAAGAGAGATGGATCTGGATCTACTCATATGCATATCAGGCTTTGCAAAAGGCAGGCATTACTATCTGTAGCAGTAAATCATAGTTCTGTTTAAAATTGCAGTACCGGCAGTCTGTCTGTGTGTCTGGCATATTCAAGAGTTGTTGCTTGTTGCATTTTAGTTAAGTGAATCAAATATGCCAGCTATAAATCATGATCACTGAGTGCGGCTGAACATTCCTGTGAGCCAAGTGCACAAGTTAAAAATTAACAACTGACTCCTTCAGTTCAGGATCCAGGCTGATTAAATGCGGAGTGAAAACAGCAGAATGTTATTTGAGGACACTGATGCACAAGGATTTGGTTTGTGGAGCCAGCATTTCTTTTAGAGATACTCCTTTTATTGCCACCTTACCATGTGCAGAGCAGTGACAATGCTCATTTATCTTGGAGTTGGAAAAAAAAAAAAAAAAACAGTTGAAGAGATCGGGGTGTCTCTGTATAAGTGAGGACGAAGTGGATTGGCCCAAAGAAACTGAGGGGTAAAGAGCAGCCTTATAGTCTGACAAGGTGATTGCTTCAGAGACTGATGCTGAGCCACATGCTGTTTAAGTTGGGAGACAGAATGGTACCTTGAAAAGCCACCACCAAGGACACAAACGTGCTTATTACCAGCCTCTCACTCCACACATGCCTAATTGCCAGGGTGTTGATCAATTGGACCAGATTGTTGCTGCTAAAGTTAACCACCCTAATTCATTTTGTCTGAACTTGTCAGTAGCCTTGGCAACACATTCATGTCCTTGTGGATGTAGCGGCTAGGTCTTAATTTTCACTGTATGTGGTGCCCAAATGGGTTGATTGTTCTTGCATAGATCAACCAGTCAAAAATACCACATAGAGAATTAATTCCAGTTGCAGTCAATTTGAGATAAAAAGCTGTTCACTTCTATTTTGTGTTTTGAAAGTTTGAAATCCGTACATTAAAAGCGACATAAATGAGATTGGTTGCCAATCCATAGAGTTCTGTTCTGTTGGAATGGAATTTGAATGTTGTGATTAAAAGCATTCATAAACCCCCCCAACTGTGTTGATAAACTGGACACAATTCAGACGCTATCAGCACCTATTTCTCACTGATTTCTAAATGTAGAAATCATCATGCAACATTGAATTTGATTGAAGTGGATATTCAGAATTTTATTAAATAATCTTGAGGACATTTATTTCACTGCAATCCAATCACTGTTTCATATTGTATAACAGGCTTGTCTGAACTCTTCCAAAAAGGACCGAGCGGTTTTGATTCCAACCACTGATGTTCATAAAGTGGACAACATGTCTCCACTTCCTCCCACTACATCAAAAGATGGAGGCCAAAATATGCTGGACACAAGTGTAGCTATCTTGGGATGGTGATGTCATTTGGAGTCTGTGCCATAGTGACGGATAGTGGAGGCGACGGATCCAGTTCCCGCCCATACACCCACCAAACTACGAGTATAGGCCACAGCTGTCAATACCTAATTGAAACCAAACTCATCACAACAAGAGCTGGGAGGGGGCGTATCCCCTGTATTTACATTAATACAAGCTCTTTCAGTTTAGCAGTCAGTTAGAAATAATGATCTAAAGTCATGCTAATGAAAACTTAAACAATACATTTGCATAATTCCTGCTATACACAGTTTTACAAGATGTGCTTCAAAAATCAACCTCACTATTAAGAATAGCTGTAAGTTGTTTCCATGCAAATGAAAAAAATACAAATTATAAAAACTAAATAGCAAAAGCCACAAATCCAGCATATGGTTGATGTGTTTGCACAATTTGATGAAGATGTATCAAACGTTACACTCAGGAAAAACATGTTTAAAAATCCTAAACTACCTAAAGGCATCAGTCTAGCATATGTTTGGTATGTTAGCCAAGTTTCCTGAAAAAATATTTAAAAAATTTGGGGTAATGTGCCAGACAAAGAAAGGTTTACAGACAGACAGACAGACTATAAAACTACAAAACATCCTTGGGAAAAACTTATTTGAATTAAAATTAAAATGTATTTTTTATTGTTTTTTGACCCATGATCCATCTGCTAACATGGAGGATTATATAACCTATATTGCAATGACTGGTTGGAACAAAACCTGTATGCAAACAGCCCTTTTCTGTTCTAAATGGAATAGTTTAGACATGCCCATATAGGGGCTGCTCTTATCTCAAAGTTTATGTATTTAGTTTATGTATATATATTTGAATTGAAGACTATATGCTACATTTTAAATTAAGCTTAATGCAGATTATGTACTTTGTGTTCTTCATGTCATGATGCCTATGTGTAACAGTAGAAGCTTAGGTCTTGAATATACATTATGTGGTCTCTTAAAACACATTCATAGTTACTGTAGCTGTCTGATGATCCCAGTGCTTGTATCAAAAATATTCACTGCATTCTTTTGCATTACAAAATCAAACCGTGAGATAAAGCCAATAAATCAGCTGGGTGAGGAAACTCATACAGCACTGACATACAGTAATCACTGTTTGCACTGTAAATAACATCAACATACAGCAACGTATACATACAGAATAATATTTGGTAGGCATGTTAAACACAATATTCACTATTTAACTCATGAAATTATTCATGACTAATTATTTGAGGTAAATAATCATTTAAAATAAGAATAATCATGGACAGATTTGATCACTTCAAGTAAAGGTGTCATTTTTTACTTTACTACTGTTAATCATTCTATCCCTGAATTTCCTTTTTAATTGAGTCAATGCAAACACATCTGCCGTGATTGTTATTTAATGTTTATAGCTAAGTGATCAATTCACACCAACAACATTACAGCCACACCCCCCCCCCCCCCCCCCCATGAAAGTAAATGAGTCGCATTTTTGGTTCTATGCTTCTCCATATGATTAATCAAGAACTAGTGGGCAGTGGGTCGCTTATTATTCAATTACTGTTTCATTTATCACATGTAATTACCCACAATCTGTGCCCTATTTGACCCGGCAGGAAGCCACATTTGACTAATGATTGCGCTTACCTGATTTCCTTGCCTCATCTGCTCAAAGGGAGAGAGTTTATGTGGTGACTGAAGATTCAAGGTTTCCTTTTTGGGGGGAGGGGGTGAGTATGTATTTACCAGGGCAGGGATTTCTCGTATGAAAGCGTCTGTGACACTTCAAGCTAGATACCTTATTCCAGTCAGACACTTTGATCTTCCAACAGTCCATGCTAACAATTCTTAGAGTGCACCTGTTTATTATTAAGGCTGAATACTACTCTAAACTGGTTATCCTTCATTTTTGCACTGTATAGCACTAGATCATGTCCAAATGCCTGCAAACTGGCTCTTCATTTAGCCTCACATTGAAATGATTCATGTCTCATTTTGGACATGGTGTGTTTTAGACTTGAGATGAGGAAACTCCATCAATAAGCGCATAAACATGAAACACTCTGTCTCTAGTGATTGGACTGAATGATCAAATTCTCCTTTGTAGTGAGATTCAAGAGGCAACAGTGACCTGGTACGCTTTCCTAAAAGACAGACCAAAAGGTGATGACAGTATGAACACTCGGGAAACATTTAAATACAGCATGCAGGATCACAGACTTACAGTAATTAAGTATCACAGGACGCTGCTGTGCTTCACATCACACCTGGCAACCACTAGTTATTTACATGTTACACATTCAAAGTGGCAAAATGCTTTGTATCTGCAAAGTAACTAAAGATACGAAATAAATGTAGTGAGTAAAAAGAACCACATTTGCCTCCAAAATGCAGTGGAGTAGAAGTATGCAAGTTAGGCTCGAAAGGTTCAGTTTGCAGAAATATGTCATCAAGCATTGCAGCAGAATTGCAGCAGAATTGCACCACTAATTGCGCTACTTGAAACTATTGGTCACTCCTTCTCCAATGATATCTAAAACCTGTCCAAAGCCATGTCTTGGAGTTTAATGTGTGATCTTCCCTGATCTCTGCCAGTTGCTCCTGTGCCAGCATGCAGTGGAAAGTCTTTTCAGCTTTCCAGTGCACATGAACTCCATGAACATGAACAGACCCAGTGAAACTGTGCAAAACTCTAGTGGAGGATTTTCTTGTGGGATGAGGTCAGACAGTGTGCTGCTGTTGAATGGTCACAGAGGAAACATGTCATGTCTTTCCTGCTCCACAAAGGAATGCAATGCGTCACATGTAAATCAAAGTTGTATCGTGTTAGGCAGTCTTAGCTGACCAGTCGTACTCTGACATTGTGACATGGGGAAAGGGGCACATGAGACTCATTTTGATGATGTATGAGGCGCGTAATGACCTGCTTTTTCGTGAGAAGTTTCCTTTTTTGGAATTTTAATTATGATGCCAGCAACAGAATGTATTTTTGCTGCACCCCTGACAAAGCCAGACAGCATCCTACCTGGTTGAAAAAGGTGCCCCTTGATTATGAATAACCAGTTCTGGTGTCTATCCCGAGTTTAAATGTGGTCTCTAATTTTGTAATTGACATGCAAATCGTGTCACTAATTGCAGTCATGTAGACGTAATTTAAACACATTTTAAACTTTATGGTCTTGGCAGTAAAATCTGAAGAAATCCATAACACTTATGCAGCACTGCTAATAAAATAAAGTTGAATCGGCCTGAAGTTGTCCAATGACCTTTTGTCTTCTAGAATTGATCAGAACCGGTCCCTTCCAGGCAGAACTAATCGCAGTATTGGTGGCCAGTTTTTAAAAATGTGTGCATTGTCTTCACATTTCTGCATGAGCTTTAAAGTGGAGTGATCCCAGGTTGGAGAGCTCTGGCTATCAGATCTGGATTTAAAGATTGATGTGAGTTTAGATTTCGGCCATGTTGTTTCTGAGACAACTTAAAGGTTGAATCATTGTATCTTGTTATTATAGACACCACAGGAATATTATTCCTGCAACATACAGTACCAGTCAAAAATGTGGACACAGTTTCCCATTCAAGTGGATGGGAAGGTATGTCCAAACTATTGACTGGTACTGTAAGTGTTTTGCATTCAATTTTAATGAAAGGTGGTTATCAGTATTTAGAATTAAAAATTCCATCATGTGTCAGTCTGTAAACTCAGCATTGAGATCTTCAAGAATTCTCTGATAAGTAAACTCGTCTGTGTGGTTTAATACGATGATGATTTATGCAGCTATTAGATTTCACATTTGCATTCAGTTAGTGTTAATCCACTCCTAATCAGATGTGAGTCTATTATGCTTTAGCAGTTCAAGCCTGTTATTAAACAGGTATTACAAAGGGTACAACAGGCCCAGATGGTGGGCCAAGAACTTTTGCTCATTCAAAATAACTCCACAATAGAGTTTTACTTTTACCGAAATGTAGTTAAGATCTTTATATCACAATATGTTTCCTAGAAATCATCCTTACCTGTGTGTATGCTCCTGATTTGGATCGTCAAAAAGCAAATTCTGGGTTTGCATCCTGACTCCTGGCTGTGGTTAGTTAAGAAACAATCTCAAATTACATTAAACATGAAAGTGAATATTTCGTGTCTTGTGTTAAAATCACTCTTGATCACCTTCTTTCTCTACCCTCAGTCAACTGCTGAGGGTAGAGAAATACCCGAAAAATATAAGTGAAATATATCGTCAGGGGAAAATATGTTTATTTGCAAATATGCAAAAAACCCAAACATGTCATTATCTGCATTTCATTCATCAATCAAAAATAATGAGAGCAAACAAAGACGTTTATTGTGGAGTAGTGTGGGATCATGGGGGCCGTAATCGTGATTATTAAAAAAACAACAACATTGCTGATGAAAGTCTGACGTGACTCGTGAAACGTTCACTGACGAGGTAATAAATGGTTTAAAAAAATGTTTGGTCACATTCACAGACTCTCTCTCTCTCTGAAGTGATGACATTTGACCAAATTAAATTAACCATCAAACTGAAGAAAATGTCAAGAAGACAAAACAAAGGTCTAATAATTTTAGACATTACATTATGTTAATTTTACATATTAATTACTGACATTTACTCATTATATTGATAAAAAAAATATATAATGAAGGTGGAAACTGTTTTTCCAAAGAGGAACAAGAGAATCAGGCGCTCCAGAAACTTTCCTAAACTTACTAAGGTTTACATTCAAGTGGCAAAACCCTTTAAAGGCCATAATGATTATGACAGAAGCAAAGTAGACAACAAATAAAACTCCCCACTTTAACACAGGAGATATTTATTTGTTTCCTGTGGACAACTTTCTATCATCAATCATCTCCAGACCTTGACTGAGTGTTAATTAAAGTAATCATGACGATAATGCATGAGCAGCTTGAATATCCTGACAATAGTTAGTGCTGCTTCACATTGAAAGGAGCCAGTTGATGTGGTTCAGGCATTTGATTATAGGATGCCTCTGTTTGGAGGTTTTACAGACAGGACCAGCTGGCAGGAGACCCCATAGAACCAGAACTCGGATTGGAGGGATTGTCTGGAATTTGCTGTTCTCAAAAGACTTTGCTGTTACAAATTTGTAAAGATAAATATATATTACAGGAGACGCACTGGTTATATAGAGTGGAGGCTCCCCTTCAGTCTGCTTCATTTTTCATTCATGTATAGGCTACAGCACAGTAGCTCCTGAAACCAGGGAGCAGCCCAGCCGCTGCCACTGTTGGCCTGAGAACAGTTACTAAGAGACCGGAGAACATCACTCATTCCTTTGCCCTGGCCAAACTTTCTCAGCTGCTTCCGGAAATCAATCCAGCACCTTCTAGATCACACACCTGCTTTTGTTACCTTGTTTAATATGCTCCAAGATCCTGCTAATGTTTGAACATTCTCAAAAACAGGCTGTGGGGCTTCGTGCTGGTTTACTTTTTTACTTCTTGCTTTAGCAGAAAGAAAGAACTAAGACTACAAGTGTGTGTTGAGCCCTTTAAGAGTTTTCAAACAGGGTTTATTGTTGAAGGATTGCATTCCAGGGTTATTATCTTTAATGAAAAGACTAAAACTAAGCTAGCAGCGAAACACCATTTTCATTAATAAACTAAAAATGTGGCACAATTCAAAAATAACTAAAATTATAGATGAATAACTTTTGCCGGGAGGTGGGGTTACACCCTGGATAAGTCGCCAGTTCTTCTCAGGGCCTATGTGCAACATATGTTTTCTTTAAAAGGTTTCCAAAAACAAATATTGTATTTGTTCTTTTGAGCTCACGTCCTCTTTAAGATCTGAATGAGACCCCAGCGTTATTGTGACCAAAACGGAAGAAATCCAAGGACGGTCCGATCTACGTATTTTTCTACACAATTGAAGACTTAATATTATAGAACATAAATTCTATTTGACATAGTTGGTGAACATTAAATGAGCAGCATGTAGGCAGCATCATACTTCAAAAGGTTCAGCATTATATGAGGAGGGACCGCAGCATTTCCTCTCAGAGACCCTCACCATGATATGTCAAATAACTGTAACTCTCCCTTGATGGTGTTTCATTGACACTGAATAATTTTAATCAATATATGATTTGACTCAGATATGACTTTGATGCAGTGTAACAATGCAGAATATGTAAATCCACCTGACATCACTGAGCCAGACGCAGGATTAATGATGCAATAGTGTCTGTTGTGCTTTTTATTTGTCAAAGGACAGAAAAGGTATGATGAAGGTATGAAAAGGTATGAAAAAAAACTTTTCTGAGCAAAGGAAAAGCACTTTGTGCACATTTATGCACTGAAGAGACTGACATTCATTATATGCACTTCCTTTGGACAAATTATACAAATGAGCAGCCTTCTCTCCAGAGGTTAAGATCATACTACCGCAGCAGTGTTTTTAAGTTCTCTTCAAGTGTGAAGATAGTGAAGATATATATATATATAAATATATATATATATATATATGTATATATATATATATATATATATATACAGTATATATATATATATATATATATACAGTATATATATATATATATATATACTGTATATATATATGTATATATATATGTATATATATATATATACTGTATATATATATATACTGTATATATATATACTGTATGTATATATATATACATATATATGTATATACTGTATATATATATATATACATATATATATACATATATATATGTATATACTGTATATATATATATGTATATACTGTATATGTATATATACTGTATATATATATATACTGTGTATATATATATATATACTGTATATATGCAACTCCAGTCAGAGTTGCATTTAGTGCATATTAAATGTAATCTGTTGGTCTTCTATCTCTAGAATCTGAAAACTGCCTTGTGTTAACATCACGGAATATGATGCAAATTATGTCACAATTTGATGTTGATCGTATCGATTTTATTGTATCTCTAAATTGAAAAATATTTGTGCCATTAAAACTAAAGGGACAATGGGGCGTAAAGGTCAATAATGAACGATAATCATGTGATCCACTGTAATATGGGGCCTATTTGCAGAGGTTTAATCAGGCTGAGCGTTTCAAATTTGATAAAAACACACTAAAGTAATTCCAGCTTTGAGTTCGTCATGTCAGTTAGGTCCCTCTTTTATTGCCTGTAGAATAGCTGGGAAATAATAATTGTCTTTTTAAAAAGTGGATCGTGTTCTTCAAGTTAAAGGACACACCTTGAGGATTTTAATTTGGTGAGCTGAACTTCTTTTGAGTTTGAGGCTGACCTTGAGCTCTTTCATGTTATGAAGGATGTACAAGCAAACCTGAGTGTTTCTGGATTCATTCAGTTTTTATACAAGGTTCAAACTCCTTTCTTAGGGTTTTTGGAAATTAAACGAACAAAGACTGTCTTGAAGTTGTTCAGTTGGTTTTTTTTTGCTTATGTTCAGAGTAAATTAATGAATCATTTCTTTTAAGTCAAGGGCAACTGAGATCTAACACAGCAGGAATTTTCTTTCGTGTTAAGACTGGCTGTTGTCAGATGTCAGGTTTCAGCCTTTCTGAATTAAGTTATCCTATTTTGGTTCCATCACATTTTTGACTTTTAATTAATATCCTGACAAATTCTGGGTGGATTTCCACAAAGAAATCTAAAGACTTCAACAGTTTTCTCTTATCCTGTACAATAGCTCAACGTCTGCCGGATGAATTGGGGCAAATTCATGTGATTTCTTAACTTATCCACGTTACACCATTATCATATATATATTTTTAATTTTGTCAATCCATTACTTTTTTAATTCTTTCTGCTAAACTAATGAGATGCGGCTCAGTATGGAAACGTATTGCATTCATGTGAGAAAAAAAATGACCAGAATTTTATTTTTTCATGAAATCTTTTGTTTTTCTGAATTAACACAATAATTATCTCAAAATTCTGGGAAAGGTTTCCATAAAAAAATCTAATTCTGGTCTGTTTTTATGAATTAATGAGATCATTATGTCGTTAATTATGAAAAACAGACCTGGATTTTATTTTTTCATGAAAACTTATCTCAGAATTCTGAGATAATTATCTGATTAATAAAAAATTTTAAAAAAGCAAATTTTTTCTCTCAAGTGACTACAATACACTTCCCTACATCAGACTTACTTGTACTTATTTAGTCATTTTTTAGCGAATGTTAGCATGCTAACTTAATAAATTGTGATATTGTCATTGTGATCATGTTATGTTATAACTACACAGCCTCAAAGAGTTGCTTCTGTCATTTTTCCATGAATGTGTCTAAAGAATGAGAATCACTGTTTCACTCTTATCACAGTGGGAGCTGCTGTAATTTGGCATGGTTAATTGTTGGTGACATTACAAGACAGACAGACAATACAGGATTGACACTGATTTTAGAGTAAAACATCAACGAGGGCTGTACGGCATCAACAATGACATGAGATTGAATATAAACACATTGCAAGCTAATGAATCGTTCCAGTGCAGCGCACAACATGAATACAACATGAGAAAGCTGTTGAGTGTGGCGCAAAACAAAGAGGAAGGATTCTGCTGGTTGAGTCTGAACCAGGTTTGAGTTTGAGGCCAGGGACAGCATACGTTTTCACTGGGGTCCGGTGCACGGCTTTGGTTATTTTATCCACTTCTAAACTGTTTGCTGTATAATAACCTCCAAAAAGACCATCAAAGAAAACAACTCCAGAGCTGCTAACGCTGTAATGCTCAAGCCCACTTAATGAGGCCTGTGAGGACAATTCAGTGTTATTTAGTGTATTCTATGTCTTATTTAGAGTCTGTTAGGATGACCTTCAGTATATAGGTGAGAGGAAGCATCTCCAAAAATCCTCAACAAGTACAAGACTTAAAAGACGATGAAAGAAAATTCATTGATTCTTTGTTAGTGTTTTATTCAGCAACCATTTAACTCCCATATGGAACCAGATCAATTTTAAAAAAAAGGGTTATATTATGTTTATTTGCAGATTTTTTTTTTTATGAATGTCATCTTTGTTTTCATTGAGCCTTTCTTTGCTGGTGTTTTCTGTAACATATTGATTATATATCACACCTGCTCACTTTACACATACAGCATTATTTTGGATATCTGTCTTTGCATATCCTTTTTTTGTTTTCGACAATACATTTTGATTTAAAGTCCTCCGAGCATAACAAATACCACTCGTACTGTCAGTTGTCTTTTCATCACCTGCTTTCGTTGCAAACTGATTTTATTACTGTATGTCATAGATGTGCGGTGAACAGCTTCTTCCTGCATGACACCTATACTGACAAATTAATCACAGAAAGTCTTTAGCGAATTCTCGAATTCTGCCGAGACAAAGAACTCAGAATATCAGGAATGTGTTTTGGGCAATAAAATTGGCCACAGTCTTGTGATTTTAGCCCCCCATTACCCTCGCGTTGGGCTTCTCCTGATCATCTGAATCAAATTGTGAAATGTACATTATCAAATGTATTCCGGCTGGTGGGAAAGAGAAAGAACATGTGACAAAATGTGACACGTTTAGGATATGTTCTCGTTTTCATTTTTATTCACATCTATCCACAGAGCACAGAGGGAATTGTGTATTTATTCATTTAAGTGGTGAAGTTTAGGGACAGTATTTATACATGCACATATATGGCTCCTATTATTTCTAGAGCTGTACATGCCTGTGGGAAAAGAGCTACTTGGGCCTGTCGGAGTAAAGCATATTATTCAAAATTTCTTTCTGTCTGTTTAAATCCAAAATGGTCATAAATTAATATTCACTATCTTTGCCCTACCAAATTTGTTGTTGTAGTTACATAGCATTTTATTCTATTGTTCACTGACATTGGCCACGTAGAAAGGTTTTAATACAAAATCAAAATGCTGGATGTAACCAAGGTTCATTAAAGAAACTAAAATATTCTCTATTGACGTCTCAGTCCATTGGCTCATGTGGATCTAAAAGAAAGTAGCATATTCAGGTCAGCCTTTGTTACATCCTTTCTCATCCCTTCCGACTGATCATTGTCATGAGCCAACAGATAAAGCACAAATACAAAATGAAAAAAAACATCTTTTAAAAGTGCATTTCTCCTCAGATGGTCTGGTGTTTTGGGTCATGATGCTCCCCTGGGGGAACAATCTTTAACATTCGCTTTTAATACATCAATACTTGTATATCCTGCAGTGAAAGTACATTTTCATTTTCCCTACAAAATACATGTAAAAGATAAAAGGCACCATGAAACTGGGCAACTTTGAAATAGGACTGTGACAAAACAGGTTTACTTTTAGCAAAGACAGGTTCCATATCCACTTTCAAAACTGACAGATCAAGAATTACACACAACCAGAAACACTCACCAGTATTTCTAGTTTTTGTCTCTTGTCACTCCACATTTCCCATGTGAGGGATACATTTTGTGTCCTAGAGTTGGATAGCTAAGTGCTAAATGGTGTTTTGAAGGGTATGAAAGCATCTATGAGGCTGCCCAAGCTCAGCGATGAGTAATACAAGCTGGGATGGAAGACATCTATGCAGGTCGATGCATTTGTAGTGTTACTAAAAAAGAGCACGCTCCTTTTTTATATGTTGCTCTGTGATGCTCTGGAAAATGCAAGATTTTTTTTATGAGCTATCTTAATCTTTGAAACACTATTCTGAGGAAAAAATGATATGCATATCAGTAAGAACGTTTAGAGTTTTAATTTTAATGAATTTCCCTAAAAAAAAAAGAGAAACTGGGCCAAAAGAAGTAAAATTCATACTCAACATTTTCCTCTGATGGTAAACTATGCAGCCAAGGCGGATTGGCACACACTTTTTATAAAATTATTTTGAAAGTTGTATAAAAGCATCTGTGCATTCATCATTGGTGTATAGAAGTGATGGCTGTGGCGCCATCTTTCATCATCATGACTAGATGAGACAAGCTGCACAGGCACAAATGCAAAACAAGCAAAAATAACAGCTGCCAACAGCAGGAAATGTTTGAGATTGATAGCAAAGCACATAAAATCTCAGTATGCAGGATTGCGTCGGCCATAACTTCCTTGTAATTACATTATCGCCCCGATTAAATAAAGACACGACAATAATTAGATTGTTGTCTGTATGAAAATGTAGACACTGTTTTTGTCTCTCACGCTGAAGTTTAGAGGTGCATCGATTCTGTAACACGTACCGCCGCTAACGCTAATCCTCAATAATGCTGTGCCTCCACGTTCCATATACTGCCTGGGAAAGATAAAGAAAGGTCACTGCTGGTTTATTTACACATAATGTTGGAAAGTTGGATGCATAGATCCAGGGTGACACTCTAGTATCAATGCACTGTGCATATAGCATAAGAGCTCCTGCACCATGTCTGTACTTATGATGCTTTAGTTGAACAGTGAACAACAACGCTTATTCAGTGCTTTTAGATTTCCATTCACCCATTCATGCACACACTGATGGCAGAGAAATACAGGGTGCAAAGCCTTACTATCATTTCAGACACTTTTAAACCTGTGATGAGCAGAAAACCCACTCTAGTATACTTTTAACAATGCTCAATGATGAGTGATGCAAGCTGCATAAGAGGAAGGAGGGTCTGAGAAGTTTATACATGTGTGGTAGGATTACTGTAATGTACAGTTCTTTACACTTTTTGCTTGTTGGTGCTGTGTTTCATCAGATCATCAATGTCAGTTATGCTCCACTGGATAGACATTGCATAGAGTTGTATGTGCTTTCTGTATTTTGGCAACACTATTTATAGACATATTAGTATTCAGGAAGAATATGCATGTCAATAAGCAATCAATAGTGAAGTTTAGAGTTTAAAATTCTGTTTAGTATTTCAGCCAATTTCCTGGCAAAAGAGAACCTGCACCAATAGAATTTTTAACTCCTCTCAGCCTTTGCCCAGTTTTAAAGATAAATGAAACACTTTGATGGCAAACTGTTTAACCAGGAGGGATTGGCACATATTTTGTAAGATTAGTGTCATAGCTTTAAAACCTCTACTTTATAAAAACCTTGTATATGAAACCTCTAGCAATTTTTCAGTTTTTATGTAGAAGTGAAATTTGCGGCATTATACTTTTTTTTATCAGATGATCCAATGTTCACAGCTGAGACTCAATGACAGACAAGCTGCAGAGGCTCAAACACAAAAGCAAAAAAAAAAAAAAAAACCTACCATGCCAACAGGAGGAAATCATGTGACATTCATAGCAAAAACACACAAAATAAATGGCTTGTATTTACATTATCGCCATGATTGAATAAAGACATGACATTTTCTGTATAAAAATATCTACAGTTTTTTTTTTCTCTTATGCTGAAGTTTAGAAGGGTATAGATTCTGTAACACGTGCCCAATTGCTATCGCTAATCATCATTCAAGCTGTGCATCCACGTTCCATATACTGCCTGAGAAAGGCAAAGAAGGGTCACTGTTGATTTGTTTACAGCTAATGTCCAGGGTGACATTCTAGAATAAACACATTGTGCATACAGCATGAGAGCTCCTTCACCATGTATGTGGTGAAATGGTAAACAGGTGTTTGCTGCTCATTCTCCCATTTACAAACTAAGCTACCATACAGGGTGCTGGCTAACTATGGTTTCAGCTTCTTGCCCAGGAACACTTTAAAATGTGGACAGGAGGAGGTGGGGATCAAACTGCCACACCTGTGACCAAAAAGCCCTCCTGAGACACAGCCATCCTATTGCTGTTATGTCTCAGCACCAATGGTAATGAGACAAAATTATTCTTTTTTTCTTTTTTTTTGTATCAGAACATTTTTTCAAAGTTTTAAAGCATAAGAGTTGGAGGGTTAAAGTGATGAACATATTTTATCTATGAGTTGACGCTCACAGAATTTATATAAGAAAAGTTTGAAAATCCACATAGACTACTGTAGCTGGTATGATATTTACAGGGTTTTTTTGTTTGTTTTTTACAGAAACAACAACTGTACACATGCTCAATCATCACATGATCAATATGTGTTCATGGCCAAACATTGTGTTTTTCTATTGAACAGACAGAAGAGACAGAACCTCACCTTTTCTTCTTCACTCATGCATCTTTTATCCCCTTTGGCAGAAAAAGGATACTGGATATTAAGATTTGACAAGTGGCTGTTGAAAAGCAGCCTTTTTGAAAGAATCTTGCATAATCTTTTTGACAATGATCACACTTACCCTTTACTTACTTTCCTGGTTTCGTTTGCTGACAGCACAGCTTGTGAATGCAACGCTGTTTCGCAGTTGACTCACAAGGCTTCAATTTCCAGAACTTCACAACAGAACTTGAATGCAACACAGACTCAATACAGATGACTTGGTGAGAAGTGTATTTTCTTCCCCTGCAGTTTCATACATATTTTTTGGCTCTTTTAATTTCCATTATTCCCATTATTTTATAACCATCATTCTGCATTATCAACATTTTCAGATTGGTTTTACAACTGATAACGTTTTCAAAGATATATTTAGATCCCCCTTATGGAAACATTTTGAAACGACTGGTTGTTTATGAACTGATGAATGGAGAGCAAGGCGTTGCTTCACAAGTACCACCAAGTGGTCTCAAAGCGCGTGTCAAATAAAATATATGATTGAAGAATAGTAGCTTGAGGGTGGCACATCACTGTGTTGCTCAGTTTTGCAGTTAAGCCATGACTCCCTCAGGACTTGAACATGCATGCTGTCTCAATTTTTTTCCTAAATCACACTTGCATACATGGGTAATTTTTGACCCATGCTGTGTATTAGAAGGGGCTTGGATAGATTGTGCATCAAATGCTTAATATATGTAGTGATTTCAGGCTAAATCATCCCATGTTGACCCTTTGTTTTGACTGATTGCTCAAAGCTTGTGCATCAGAGACGGAAGTTTGGTTGTACTCGCCAAGGTTGCATGAATTTACTGATAGGCAAGAGTAAAAAAAACAAAAACGTTATTGCACTTTGCACAGTAAACTGCTTGCTGAACCTCACTTGGCAATGTGCCTTATTGAAATAAAAAAACAACAAATTATTGTCAACTATTTGTGATGCCTTTGTGTTATTAAGGCCAAACAGGATGCTTTCACACCACACCAGTAACAATATTTCAGTCCTTAGTGGGGATTAGTTGAGGCCCATTAACTGAGAATTAATGTAAGGTGAATAGAGAATGCTGTTAATAATGCACAATAATTTACATTACAGAGAAAACAGGCAAGGTTAGTAGTCACTGACCTCATGAATTATTGGTGGGAGGAATTTTAAAATCAGTCCTAATGCACCTTTAAACCAGCCAACCCACAGCGGACCTCAGGCTTCCTGTCTGTCTCAGTGATGCTTATTGACTTGAGCTACATGCCCTGCCCAGAGCCCTTCTCTAGCCCTGGGGTAAAAATTCCACTTTATTTAATTTGATTGTGATCTATTGGAGTTGCCAACTCTGAACACTGCATAGAAGCCTGAAAAACAGGCGTTCTTGTAATTTATAGTACATTACAGTAAGAGACACAAGAGAAGAGACACAATATTCCTAACATTGTTTGTATTTGCGATTGATTGATTGATTTATCTTTTTTGTTGTTGTACAGTCTGCCCATAACATTGTTCAACAAAGCTCCCTTAAACTGAGGTGTTTTGCTTTAGTGTCTCATTGTTGTCATTGATAATGATTGATAATAACCTCTTGGTAACAGTTGTCTGTTTCCACTTTAATTACAGAACCTTAAGGTAAATCGCTTGTTGATGAATGTTAATTATTGCATATGGCTTGTTATTCAGAATGCTGATGGTTTTCTTTAAATAATGTTTCCGTTAAGTGTATTGTCATCTGCAAAAACAGCATTGAAGGGAAACTTCACCAGGTTTAAACATCAGAGTGTGCTTCCATGCATTGGGGAGGAACTAAATATGTGAAAGAAGTTGAACAAACCTTATTGGGCTTCAAGTGATATCATTTAAATCAGCATCATCTGGGACTGAAGACCCTAAGTTTGAAAATGATGAATAATCTGGAGACATCGAGTTAGAAAGAAATGAGATACTGTACATTTGCCATTACAAGTATGTCACATTCAAAATCCCCCAATGATAGCTGCAGATTTGCATTGTGGGTATTATACCAGCAGAAGCATGCATGAAATACTTTCTGCTGCAGCGATTTTGATCCTTATTTACCACCTGTCTATCACGAGTCAAACACATTCTATGTTAGTATTTTTGTTCTTATGGAAAATACAACTTTTTTCACAGCAAACTGAATAGAGACGTCATGCTTTGGGCCCTTTGCATTGGGAGATTAGCCAGTGACTTGCTTTTTAAGCATGAAGTTGTGAAATCATCTACATGTCTCACGTGCCCCAGCTGTAGCTCATCAGCTTGTCACCTTAAATTATTATTTTCAGTGATTGTTGTTGGTTTAAAGGTTATCCAAAGGAGGGAGACTGAGTCATCACCTGTTTGTCTGACCAACTAACTCTGCTTTAGGGCTAAGCTATTGCCTCTAGAGTCCATAATATGTATTCTTACATAGTAGGAAATCTGTTTCTCTCCTCTTTGCATACTTACATTACAACATATGGTGAATGTCATAACAGAAATGTGGAAATATACAGTATTTAATCCTCATTCTTGTTTTTAGGTCAAATGATGCCCATGTAATTTATCTTACACAACAACTAAAGAGATTAAATTTGTTCTAACTTTAAAAATAACAATAAAAACAGTCTCTCAAAGGACTCTGGATTTGGCTTTGTTTGTTAATTAGGCGTGGAGTCCGCTGCCTACATTCAGGGCGTGTATTTTAATGCAACGTTACAACTTTCAAAGTGGCATTATGCTCAGACAAGAGAGACAAACATGAAAGGAATGAAGAGAAATGCAGTTAAATTTAGCGATCTGCCTCTGCAGTGTCCCTCCGTGGTATGATCTGTGCACGTTAATCTCATGAATGAGCACATCTGTGAGGGAAATGCTTTCAATTTACTTACGTTCTAAGTATCATTATGGTGTTCTCTGTTATAGCAAACATTTCACTAAGAGCTCAGAGCATGATTCATTGAAGGACAGAACCGAAGAGGACAGCTTTGTAGATACCTCTCCATTAGAAGAGTATATGTTCCCATCCAACTGCCCTACTGCACTGAAATGAGTGAATAAGAAAATCACATGAAAAACACACAGCAAGCTTCCGCTGAATGAACAAAGCAGACAATTATCTAGTAGATGTGAAGGAAGTGGTATGACCTCCCCCCTGGCAATCGGCAAAATCCTTTGACAATTAAAAAAATAGGTTAGGAAAAATGGTTGGGAGTCAGTGCTATTGATTGGTATGAGTGTTTACCTGTGCGGCGGACATGGATGGGAACATGTTCAGAGC
The DNA here is from genome assembly GCA_037577475.1 of Chaunax sp. Z400. Taxonomy (NCBI): domain Eukaryota; kingdom Metazoa; phylum Chordata; class Actinopteri; order Lophiiformes; family Chaunacidae; genus Chaunax; species Chaunax sp. Z400. The sequence continues at coordinate 31,063,431 of CM075184.1, read as the reverse complement.
TTGAGGCTGTAAATCCTGAGCAGGTCAAGGTTTAGTGGATGCTTGAATAAACCGAAGGACCTTTCTCTAATAGACTGAGGTTTAATAAGTTCTTGAGTGCATCAAGTGAGATCAGTAAAGAAATTAGGCCAAGGTGACAACACAAAGAAAGCTTCCAGTGAAATTTGAACCTAAGGCCACACCACGTTTTTAGTGGATGTATCAAATTTTATGTTGCATTTGAAAAAAAAAAATCTTTTATTGCTATGTTATCACCTAAAATGTTAATGGAACCCAACTACACACAACCTATAGTTGCAGATTGAGAATCTATTTCATCAGCCAGCATCTGCTTATATTTACATTATAGACGTCCAGCTAAAGCAGATAATCCACCTTCAATTCCTTGTTGAATCAAGACTATGATATTATTTTTTTGTGTTATACTTAATGCTCTATGTATCTGTTGAATATTTAATGCATGCATGCATATGTACATTCTTGTGTGCTTCTCACGAAGAGAAACTAGCAGGTGTCCAGAGAATCCCTGTAATCGATCTCCTACTTACACAAGAACTAAATATACACAGAGTTACTTTCATCTGCATCCTCATATGCAAATGAACTCACAACACTGCAACGGTTCACGGTGTTCATTACAAACAAAGGAAAGCAGCTGTTTGTTGGTTATATTTGAGACCTTCAGAGGAATGTGCGGCGGACATACAGTAGCTGCTTCCTTTAAAGCCAGCCTTCACTACTCGCTCCTCCTTTGACAGACTCAGAGGCAGAAAATAAGAGGAATACCTTCTCAAATACTGAGTTGCACCAGCATTGCACCATCTGTCTCTCAGCACGTTCAGGCTTAAAAGTTCCTCAGCCTGCTCCTCCCCTCCATCTACCTCTGCTTTTCATGAGTGAAGTGTGTTTGATAGAAGATATACAGTAAACGGAGCACACTGTACAATTTATATATATATATATAATTATATATATATATAATTATATATATATAATTTTATATATATATATAATTATATATTATTTTATATTATATTATATTATATTATTATATTATATTATTATATTATAATTGTATTGTATTGTATTGTATTATATATTAAGGCAGGCAACCCTTTGCACAAAGCTTTTAATAAGCTGAGTTGCTGGGGAGTGTCAGTGCACCATTAAGAGCCCAATGATTGTAATTACATTATTTTTAAATGGAAATGAAATTAATAGACAGTACAGCCTAACTGTGTGCCAAATGAATCATTTGTCTAGTGTGTCAGGCTCAGGTGTGTTACTGCTAGAGGAATTGGGCAGTAGCTTTGGCTGTTCATACTAGAATAGATTTCAATTATACATCAGAAATAAATAAAAAAAATGCTGCCAAAACGTGTTTGGACAACACAGAGACATGATTCATTTTCCCTTTGTGGTTATTAGCAGCAGATCCTCAACATTGCAAGGAAGTAGAAGAATCAAAATTACAGTTAATCACAGAAACACAAGAGAAGCAACATGCACATCTTTTTCAAACTTGCATTTAAAGCCTTAGAAAAATGGTTGGGAGTTCTTTTTGTCCCTCCATATAGGCTTGCTTGTAATTTATCTTCTCTGCACCTCTTGTAATCGGGTGGCTGTGAAGCTCCTACATATGAACAGAAACTAATCTGTAACCTCATCTGAGAGGTGTGTAGCAGAGCACAGCAGTGCCCTGTGGCAGGTATTGGGCTGACATGATATGGCAGGGATGTGTTGTATATGAGCATGTCCAATTGGGTTGGAGCTGTCATCACCTGCTCTGCAGGAGCTGCTAGTTATCCTGAGGCCAGTGCGCCAGGTCACCGTCACACAGCTTTCACGTGGGGGACGGAGTTGGTAGATTTTATTTTGGTGTGCAGTACTGTAGTAGCTGTACAGGTACATAATGTCATTTGATATTAACTATTTATTCATATGGCTCTGTTCCAAACAGCAAGGGGGGGCTGGTGGGAGGGGATCCAAAGGAACAGCTGTGGTTTGGTATGCAGTATAAATAATGAAAGAGAATTGTAATTGTGTTTAAAAATTTAGAGAGTGGAAACCAGATGCCCACACAGTTGATGTGTGGGCATTGCTTACAGAAAAAGGTGTTGAATGTGTTGCTTCCATTTTATAGGCTGAATTGTCTATTTTGTGGAGGAAGTCAGTGAGTGAGATATCTAGCAGGGTTGATGGATGATCTCACACTTATTACCAAGGCTCGTCAAAGTCGTGTGACAAATGCATTAATTCCTCTCAGAGATCACCAGCTGTCATAAATAAAGACAATTAGCAATGCTTTTGAACATGAACCTGTTCCAGCATCCGTTCTCCCCTCCAACATCATCTTTCATTTATGAAACAGGCCTTGCATCAGCTTTCAATTGTTTTTGTTGCTCGCCATCAATCTTCATTTTCTTGGCAGAGTACTGGAACTAGACATGAATCGTATAAATTCTACAATATTTTTTAGGACATCTGAAACATCCCCAACCTTTGGGAGGAAGCAAGTGAATGGACTGTGTGAAGAGAAAATGTAAATGGATTTTGTTTGCTCTTTTTTTCAGTGTGTGTTGTGAGGCATTCAGCTCACATGAAGTGCTTGATTTATGTTCCTTAGCTTGAGGTACATATTTCATATAAATGCATATTTCTTCCTTCAGAACTGTGATAGCTGATTACAGTGATGTAAAAAGTTTGAGGGGATGTGAAAGAAGACTGATAGTTATATATTATAACAATAGTTCTTTGAACAGACTATCTATGAGTCTGTGGAGCATTACAGTACATGTTCTACAAGCTGATACTCTCTATAATTCACAGTCTGGTACTCATAACTATCCTCACCAAAACACTAACATACATAAATCTTCCAAACAGAGCAAATATGCTCGAGAGAGATTAACCATACCACCAGCAAGCCCAGTAGGCAATCGTAGAACTGACAGTGTTACTGTGTGGTCACAGGCAATAACCTCTGGTAGAATCTCCCAAGGCAAATGGGGGAAGGGGCCAGACCAGGAGCGATCCGAAGACCCGAGATGAATCAGCCATGAAAGAGCTGTTGCACCTTGTCCTTTCTGGAACCTGACCTGGGAGGGGAACATGTTGATGAGCGTCTGTTGGCTGGAATAACCCAAACAATCTATAAGGAGCCGCCATTCCCACCTCCAGAAGAATTGCTCATGTGTCTCGGGGGGAGGATAGGGGCATAGAATCTGAGTGGGCCATGTTCAAAGGCCCCATCGTAGAGGTGGCTGCTAGGAGCTGTTTTCAGAAGGTCAGTCGCACAACCTAAGAACTTGCTCGAAGACACCAGCAGGGAAGGGCTGAGTGTGGGCTGCCCACTGGGGCCCCACACGGGCCCCATACTGTGGCCCCGCATGGGCCCCAAAGGGGCATGTTTGCTGGGTAGGTGCTACCCTTTGGAGGTTTTACAGACAGAGACCTCATGGTAGACCCAGAACTCAGATTGGAGGAATTAAATATCTTATCCAGCCTGTAACCGATGGAAAACATGCCTCCATGAATAGACTCATGATAATTGGAAGAAAGTGGATGGATGGATGATGGATGGATGGATGGATTGAAAAATAAATCATAAATGGACTTTAATAGACATCGATGCTGGTATTTTGAATAGGGGTGTTTTAGAAAACATATCACACTTAAACACTTTATTTACTGGTTGATGAAGACACGCATATAGACAGCACTGTTTTTACCAGCATAATTTCCATTTGCTTGGAACTAAAATGGGAAATTCTTTGATTTGTATTATACAGAACATCAAACAGAATCTCCTCCATTACAATTCTGCCACAGACTGGTTCTTTTTCTGCATAAAATAGGACATGTTATGTCATTTCCTGGCACATACATCTGTTCTGAAGTAAAGTTCAAAGGCAATGTTTTTAAAATGAAATGTTGTTTGATCATAATGAGATGTTTGTGTCAAGCTGTGATTGTTGCAGTGATTTTCTTTTTGCCTATTGTTTGTTTATTTCATATAAAGTTGAATGCGAACGTTTCCCAGCTCTGACCTGCTTCATCATCTTCTTCTGTCTCACCCTCACTGTAAAGTGTAGGGTTGTCACTGAGTATAACAACATGTACAATATTATCAATTGGTTTCAAAGGTCCTTCATTCATGAGTATCTTTGGGCATTGATTGGCACTCTGAGATAAATTAGGTGTGAACTATTTTACGATTTAGACAGCATCATAGCACTGAGACTGCGCTTGGGAGGGGCTACGTGACAAATGTCATCGTCATGCCAAGCCAATCAGAGTACAGCAGGTTCTGGCGTCGCCAAAGTAGGATTTGCTTGGCGGAGGTATGAGTTCTCCGACTGCCCTCTAGTTTCTAAGAGTTATTAATAAGTATTGAGTTCCTCAGAGGACCCCAGGACCACATTTTATTTAATGCTGTACTTTGTCTTCGAACACTTAATTTCAAAATCACTAATAAAATCATCCAGTTTTGCTCCTCTTACTTAAGAAATATCGATCCTTTCAGTGATATGTTTCAGCTTTAGACACACCGAAACATATCGTTTCAGTCCTGTGTGCACGGACGATTGCAATGACGTCCGAAAAGGCATAAGTCACTAAACATTTCAGATTCCAAATAGTTCTGAAGAGGCAGTCGAATTCAAAAACAAAAGACAAGAGTGAGAGGAGGAGAAAAATGATATGACTAATGTTTAAAGTAATTTTACAGGCTGTCAGTTTGATGTAGGAATCAGTTTCTGAAATCTTCTAAAATGCATTTTTCTAGTTTTACTTTTTTGTTTTTTATTGGTCTGCATTATCTGTATTTCCATATTAAATACTATTTCTGTCTATCTGATCTTAAGTTCTGTGTTCTTTTGCTTCCCATCTTACTCTTTTCCTAATATTTCACATAATTTGATAATAGTTAAGATAGAAATATATTTAACTTGAACTAATAGTAAAGTGACTTGTGCCGTCTTGGGTAAAATAAAAAGAGACCTGCTGACCAACCACTTCCTTGAGGCAAAAGAAGAAAAAAAAAGATTCTCTTTTCAAATCACAAGACACTGACATGAATTCATGCTTTTTCTCACTTAGCTGACAGTTCTCCTTTTCCATTTCTTGTAATGCACTTAAAAGGTTATGAATCTGAACACTAGTTTATGAACTTGTATCCAAGACCTGAAAACAACAGATGTGTTTACCTCGCCTAATCTTATGTACAAAACTAAGATGATGAAACTGTTGGCTGAGACCTGGAAGAAATAGAAGTTGCAGTCTGTGGTTTCGTTCTGTCAGTATGGATGACACTGGGGAAATAAAAGGTCAACCAGAAAATATTTAATCGTAAATGCATTAAATACTTTTATGACTGTAAAAGCATTGGAGACAAACTGAGTCATCTGGATAGCAATCGTTTTACACGCAGTGAAAGAGTGATATGATTTCAGTAAATGTGTCAACAAAGATGAAATATGATTTGCCTAGCATCTGTCAGCTATAAAGTATCCTCATAAAGGATTCATTATATCCGATCCGGAAAATCATCATGAGTATTATGACTTTAATACAATGGAAAGACATGTATGTCTATTAATTAAAAGATTTTCCTCAGGGGTGCATAGGGATAAGAAATGGCTGCCAGGTTACCTGGTTACCTGGTTACCTGATTACCTGAGCTGGCATGGCATCCATGCAATGTGTTGACAACCCCAACAACACAGAATATGATAATTCAGTTGGAATGTATGCACACTGTTTATTGCACCAATTTATTGTATAAACACATAATGAATAATCATGCAGAATATTACTTCCTTCTTTTTCTTATTTGCTTTACTCTCTATCAGCTTTATTCTCTCTGTTGCTCAGGCTGTTTGGGTCAAAGAGAGAGCAGATGATGGGAAATAACTCCTCAAAAGCACTCACTGATCACTCATCATCATTATTATATATTATTATTATCATTATTATTGTCATGATGTAACGTTATTGTACAATGAACACAGATCACTTACACCATCACATAACAATACATGTATAATGTTTATTTTAATTTTTATTGTGCACGCTGTAGTTTAGATTGTAACTCCACAAAATAACAATTTCCACTTGGTTGAATTTCCATCTTGGTGTTGTCATGTACAGCTGTTCTCCAGTACATCATGACATCACTTTGTGAAACAAGTGCTCAAATCCTTTCATACTAATAATAAAAAGTAAATAAAATTGCAAAATGATGAATTTATTGTAATGGTGTATATGGTAAAAAAAAAGAAGAAGATAATTACATTTCCATTCTCTCCTCTACATTAATGCAGAGCCTTCAGCCTGTTCATTATAATCATGCTTATGCACTGAGAAATTCTTTCTTGCACCTTTTGATGACACTTGCCGCCCAGTTAGTATCTATGCCTGCATGTCTTTTCCTTCAAAATGAATACATTAATATCAATCAGTAGCTGAATAGATGGGTTTCAGGGTGGACTAATGGTTTGACACATCAATGACTAGTTTAATTCCCACTAAAATAATTGCTGTCTTCTTGTTCACTTTGATTTTCAGTGCCATGTTAATCAAGTTATTGACTGTCCAATTGACAAGCATCATTTTCATTTTAATAGCATTTCATATTTCAAAACCATTGGCAGCTCGTAACTAAACCCTTTAACTTGCATTTATACTGTAAACAGTTCTTCTTCTAGAATTAGTGGCTTCTCCTTACATCCAGAGACATTTCTAAAATAGTAAATGCATATCTGAATAAAAAGAAGAAGAAACTCATATTGCATGATTCCAAAGCAGAGATTTCAAAAAGTGCCTCACAGAGGCTGCTATGACCTGAAGTAACCTCTATGAGAAAATGTTTTGTATAAAGACATTTTTTATTATCAGTTTTGAAGCATAAAATCTATCTCTTAAAGAGTAATTGGCCTTTGTGGAATTAGCTCTTCCTTTGGGTGGAGGGATGTTGTAACTATAATGTATCAGCAAACCTCAGCTGTGGCTGCATCTGCACTGATTAAAGCCCAAAAGCAAAAGTTTCATGTCAGTGAAATGCTTTCCCACAATGATTAATTAAAGAAATGTGGTGTATATGATCCAAACATGTATCTTCTTTCTTTCTTTTTTTTCTTCTGCTTTTAAAACACTCCAGGCAAAATACATTCTCTTGTTTCTCATATTTTTTTTTGCACCATTCTCCTCCGCGCTGACATTTTGATGTCTTTTATGTCTTTCTTTGTCACCTTGATTATGTGGTGAGACGCTGATGTAATCCCCTGTGATTTCTGTGTGTACCTCACGCCGTAGTTCATAACTTGATAATAAAATGAAAATCTTGACAGGGATCACTGTATATATTAAAGCATCATGGAATGAAACATGACACAAGCACAGGGGTCAACCTGACAGTAAAATTCTTTACACGACTAAAACAGACTTAAATGTAACTTATGCAATGACAGCGCATGCTTGAGTAGTCACCAAAGTTCATTTGCATATTAATTTGAAGACAGATGCCACACAGTCTTGTGTATGAACAGAGCCCAGAGTTGGTTTGCACTCATGCCGGTCCAACTGGGATTGTGTTTACCAAACTGTATCTTTACAAACAGACCACAGATTTCTCTATTTGGAGGAATTAAATGTTATCTCATTGATATGTTGAATTTTTGAACAACTTTAATTTGCCAGATCTCATATATGTTTATTTCTAACTTACACAGAGAGAGGTGTTGGACTTGCACTGACCTTTTTTGTTGTGTGTGCTGATGGCTCTATTATAATAACCAAGTTCAGAATGATTGGATTCTGTCTTTTATTCATTTGAGACAACTACTTTTTTCTTTTTTTTTGCAAATCAGGAACTAATATGTATGATGATATATATGTATGAGTTGAGACACAACTTCAACGGCGCAGAATAATTTTAATAGAATCTTTTAAGAACGGCTTAGTAATTGTGAAGAAGAATTCAGATCATTTACTTTAAGCAATAGTTGTAATACGACAATGTAGCTATGCTCTATTGCAAGTAAGTTGTCCTGTTTTGAGAATGTCATATATTGATATTTATTATTATATATATAAATGTATATATAATATATAACATGTTAATAACATTTTACTGTTGTACTTGGTTGAAGTAGAGCCAATTTTATTTCATTTATATCTATTTACACCTATTTGATATACTATTATTGGGTAATTCAACAAGTAAACTAGTCACTAGATCTATCAATAAATGTTGTGGAGTAAAAAGTAAAAAGTCTCTTTTAGCACTTGTTGCATTAAGTTACTTTCCTCTCATTTACTTTCCCTCATTTACTCTACTGGATGGATTTTGATTTGCACACTAGTGTCGATACAGAGAAATTAAAAACCAAGACCACTCTCTGCCTATTTTGCTCACACCACCACTTATGTCTTGTTTCCCCTCCTCTTCCCATTTCCCAGTTTCTTTGATTTTCTCCAGAATTTATTACATTACCATCAAAATCTGCCGCATCATGCTGTGGATGAAGTTGAAGATGGTGATGGACTCCCTATGTGGACGGAGAAGGAGGATGCCCTGCTCCCTCTGGTTCCTCCTGCTGTTAGCTGCTGGAGGTCTGGTTCTATTCATCCACCAGCGGGATCTGTCAGAGATGGTTCAGCAGCGTGGCCCAGGTTAGTCTTTGCCTTTCCTAAAAGAACATAAGGTTCAACCTGTATGGCTTTTGAAGGCTGATGCATGTACTGACGTTTACCCAAATGACACATTTTGTTCAACCATAAACCTTCTTAACTTTCCATTATAGTACTTCCCTTGAAACAGTTCTTTATCTTGTGAAAAGCTCTTAGACTGGGGGACAATAATAAAAAAATCAGTGTGTTAATTAACTGATGTAACAGATTTCAGCAAAAACAGAATGGAAGAGAACACATCACTTACACTTGATAATTACAATAATCTAAGTTTTCATTATTTTTTTCATGGTAAATGCAGAATCCTATATACCATGTTTCCTTAATTTACACAACAGTTCAAACTCTTTACATCTCTTAACTCTGTCCCAACATTACGTGCTTGATGAGGAAGATAGGAATAAAGTGTTTATTTATTATCTCATTAATATTATTTATATTATGTAGTTTTACTAAACGGTTTTACCTCATTGTTATCTTTAAATGTGTTTCCCCATTATTACCCATATTTTTTAGCCTCTAATTACCCTGTGACATACGCTTCACAATTATATAGACTTACACATTAATAATACCTGGCTATTACCTGGTTATTACCTTGGTAATTACATAGGATATTACCTATTTCTTTCCCCTTTATTATCAAACTATTACCCTACTATTACCATGATATTACCAAGCTGAAAAGTGAAGTTCTGCAAAATAATATATATATATATATATATATATATATATTTTTTTTTTTTTTTTTAAATCAAACTAAAATTATAATGTTTGTTGACATGTGTTGACAACGAATGTGTCATTTTTACTAAACAGATAAACTACATTAGAAGGCTATATTTTGCTGCAGAATAAACAGCATCAAGTTTTGTCCTCACAGTATTTTGTGCATGGATGTAATTGAAAATATTACATCAATACAATATGGAAGGCTACGGGCAATACACTGGCTGATTATAGAAATGTATAAAAACATAGATACCTGAGCTGCATACAGATAAGAGTAGCCATGCACACCAAGGCTGTCTGTGCATACACATACAAGTGTTTTGCCTTGTCTTGTTTTTTTTTTTTGCAAACATACAAGCATGAAAGCACACACAATGCATAAAACCAATCATACTACACAAATAATCACAGAACATGTGGATGCATAAGAACACATGTTGTATGCAAAGAATAGATGTATATGCATTTATGTAGTTGTTATTATTTGGTGGGTTGCCTTCAGGTTCACTAAGTGGTGATGGGAACCTTTGTGGCCTCTGTTTGAGATTTCTCCGTGGTAGAGGAAGGTTGCACTTTCAATCTCAAAATGAGTCAAACCCAATGTGCTTCTGCTTGGCACTCCACATGAAGGAGATTGGGGTTTAAGGAGCTGTGATGGAAGAATGTCCTGAGCGTGTAAAACTAAGCTGCTTCATGTCTCAGAAACAACAGATCAGCTGCTTGATTATGTGCCTCTTTGGCTTGTAGTACACTTTCCATCTAAATGAGAGCAGGATTATTTGCATGCTGTTGTTGATCGTCCCACATCATATGAGAGACTCATTGCTGACATTTCAGCTCATCTCGATTCCAGAAAACTGCATATTTCGGGCAATATTCTATGCAATAGTTTTGGATGACACTCTAAGTGGTACAAATAAAATGGCACCCAATTTCATCGTTTTAATGTTTTCATATATAGTCGAAGTGTTTTAGCACTATAAAAATTATGATTGACTGACCCAGCAGACTCTCTGCAGAGATAAAAGCAGGAGAGTCAGAGAAACTGTAATCCCCTCAGTTGAAACACTATTGTGTGTCGACAGCAGTATGAATCATGTATATCAGAGCGGTGTCACATTGGAAGGCAAAACGATCCACTTAGCAAGAGTGGAATCTTTCCAACCCTCTAATTTTATCCTGATTGTCAGTTGCTTTCAGGGACGGTGGCAGGAGAAACACTGGCATTCACAACGACACATGGTGGACAAAACAAGGAAAGATGACGCACTAATAAACAGCTACTTACAACCAGTATTTAACATAGATGGAATTTAAAAGAGGTGGGTGTGTGCACCCAGTTTTCATCCTTCAGATTTTCATGAGTAATAAGAACAAGATGCATTTGATAAACCCAGTTTTGAAAGCTGTTGCTGTCATGTGAGTCGACTACATCACTTTATGAGGGCAACATTTTTAATAAAAGCACTGGTCATTGGAAGTGCAGGTAGAGAGGTTTTGATTTCAACCTGAAATCTTTTGTATTTAATGACACTTAAAATGTTATTTGTGGTTTGCTACAACTTGCACTGCAACTACAAAGTTTTCTCCTACTTTTAGCCATAATTATGGTATTAATAATGATGTAAAGTAACAGCTGAGATCTGGAAACTCCACCACAACTCTTATAGGCAGTCAGATGATCATACAGGTGGTAAACAGGCCAAAATGTTAGTTCCAACATTTCTAGTTTTATTTACAGAGAAAAAAACAAACAAATGCAAGTCTCTCATTGTACAAGAAAAATTAATTCATGGACAACTACGGAAAGCACAGAGGGACAAAGTTCAACTGTGATAGGTGTTTATAACAGACATTATATTTAGCATTTAGCTGTTGGCATGATTGCTCGCTTTTCTCAGCATTGTCATCTGATCTAACTATTTTTTTTTTTGTTTTGTTATTATTTGTTTTTTCTCCGCACCTTCCCACTCAGAGCCTTAAGCATGTCTTCAGCAAAACCTCTGTATCCACATCAGCAGTTCTAATATATTTTACTCTTTGTATATTTTCTACGTACACTTGAAGCTGTTTTTTTTTGGCCACAAAACTGTTGCTTGCTTTGTTTAAATTGACATTATAATATAATATGAAATGAGCAATGTGAGCTTGTAGTAAAGATTACAATTACCAACATCTAATTATCCATTTTAACAACAGCTTTAACTTCCAGATTGTGTCTCACTCCAAGCAAATTCTACACATGTAATATATTCTCAGCAAACTGTGCTTTATAGTGTGTTGATAATCCAGATCACATACTACACAATTAGTGTACTGTTGTAGAGTAAGTGGTAAACAGAGTTAATTGAATAATAAATGTACTGTATATGCAATAGACATTCTCAATCATATTTATAACTGGATAACAAAGGCATGTAGTTTGATTAACAGATGATTGACAAATAAAAGTAACAATTTTGAATTTCAGTATTGAAGTGTTTTGAATAAGAATATTTTAGTGAATACTTTAAGTGGTACTGACTGTCAGTATACTTATTGTAAGTACATTTGAATGTAACAATAAGACAATAATAATATTTTTAAGGTACTCAAATGATAAAAAACTTGTTAATACTACAGAAAAAATTACACATGTATATGATACATAGTATATTATGTGCTAATGCTTCAATGCCTATCAATGATAAATATGACATTGACACTAGACATCTAGACAAAGCCCAATACAATCTATCGCTGCAATAGAAACCAAAAGAAAAATATGTCAGTGTTTTCGATATTAATATCACAAGAGACTAAGAATAATATACAGCATTTGCTGATGTTACCAAAATAGAGAGAGAGAGCTGAAAATGAAACAGATGTTTTGAGTTTTACAGTCTAAGCAAATCCTTTTCTCTCTTCTGCAATATTGTTACTTGAATATTCAAGTACAAATTCCAGTTTCCTAAATCATGCATGAGATTGAGCTCTGCACACAGAACACAGAGGCTTCACCTTCCACATTCTCAGCTACCTTCTTTAAAGCACAATGAGCAAGCAGTATCTTTGCCTTAAGCTATCGTGCTTCACCCTTGCAGAAGCTCATATCTAATAGAGCTGAGTTATAATACATTGGGTGTCAGCTTTTATCTGCCTCCCCCTCCTTCCCCACCTCTTTATTTGCCTTGGAGTGTGCTTGAGAGCGTGTATCCTGTGGTTTAGATGGCCTGCACAATGGTAGATGAGAAAAATGCACTTTAACTGGCAACAGTCTTCCCCTGATCTCTCCCAGGTAATTGCTTAAGAACAATTGGAGAAACACCAAACTTTTTTCTCAGAGAGAATAGACACCTTGAACAACTGGCTGTTCAGATAAAGTTTCCTACTCAAATTCACAGCTCTGGGCATTTTTAGGATGAGTGTGTCAGTGAGGACCAACTGCTCTGGTGAGTGGAAAGTCAAGGCTGTGTGCCACCTCTTCAACCTCCATGCAGAGCAATCCATAAATGTTCTGGTTGTCAATCCATTGGCCCTGCTGGGGCCGTTCTGTGTGTTTGTGTCGCTTACCTCCGAATAATTCCTCCCGCAGTCCAAAGACATGCAGGTTAGGTAAATTGGTGACTCTAAAGTGCCTGTAGGTGTGAATGCGAGTGGTTATTTGTCTCCATGTCTCTCTGTCCCGCGATGAACTGGCGACCCGTCCGGGGTGTACCCTGCAGCTCCAGCACCCCTACGACCCTGCAAATGATAAACAGTTGATGGATAATTCATGGAGGAGGTGAAGTTGTTGCCTCCTTAAGTGTGTCGGTGAAAATGTGTTTACTAGCAAGCAAGTGCCAAGATCTCAGTGTGAGCGATATTATGCCATCCATTTTTCTGAAGTGCTTTTAAAAGAGTAACATTACAACTGCATAGAGTTTAGCAGCACTCTGTAGGTGGAGCTGGGAAAAAATGATGGTCGAGGTTGTCGGTGTCCCCCTTGTCTGACCTTGATGCCCTTTTGAAAATTTTGCCCATCAGCCACTGCAAAACCGGTACGGAAGAGGATTAGGGCCACACGAAAAAAATTTTTTTTTAAACCTCGGACTTCATTCTCAAAATTCTGACTTTAATCTCAGAATTCTGACTTTGGAGATGTTCTTCAAAAACAGTTGTTTCTGTGACACTTTGGACCTGAGCTTTGACATTAAAATCAGAGTCGAAACTCACTCCTAGATGTTGAGCTTCTTTGCTTGTTTGAGTCTGTGTGTGTTTCGTTTGATGGCCAGTTTCTCTCTCTGAGCCTGGTAGTGATTAATTAAGAACGCAATTAACACGATTAACACAATTAACCCATTTCTGGTTAAAGAAATTGCAAACGTGCAAGAGCTCTTGTTTTGAAGCTTCTGATATGTCCATCCTGTCTAATCGGTGCTGTGCATGTGCAACTCTCAACAGAGATGATAAATAAGTGAGATGCCCACTAGCTACTTCCATCATCAGCTTCGACAAAGCAACGTGTTAACAGTGTTGCACACGTTAACACATGAACGCACAAGTTTACTGCAACTCAGAACAAATCCAGTGGTGGCTGATTTTCTATAGCCTTATGAAAGCTCACAGTCAAAATCACAGCCTCTAATTGGTCAATCATGCTAAAAATTAACAATAGCTGTTTTCAATTACTAATTGATAAATATTACAGGAGACATTCACGGTTGGATTTATCATTATGGATTTATTTTGTAAAGTTTCAAAGCAGTTTTGAGGCTATATTAAAAAGATGCTGAAAGGGATATGGTACATGAAATATACTGTAGATAAATTATTCATTTTATAAAAATTGCTTTTATTTCTCTAGAAGTATTATCTTGTTTATTAAAAACCATTGATGCTTCAAGAAATGTATTCACCCGTTTAAGTAAAATAAAAATTGCTTTTTTATCACTCATGGCCTTGATGCCCTGCCATGTGGCTTTTTTTAACCCCGCTGCAGGACAACTTGCTTTGCCTCTTAAATTATGAAATTCCATTACTGCTCACACTACACACATAAAATCCTTTTTTTTTAACTTAATCTTTCATTATAGTTCAAGTGAGTTACACAACTTTTAATTATACAATATAGTGTACATTGCGAAACATGTTTTGAGAGAGATCTTGCAGAAGCCTTGGGGAATATTAAAATTATTTTCCAACGTAAACTCTTACAACTATTCTGGAGGGTTAAAATAACAGCATTAGCTTGTTGAAACAGGCAAAACAACATGAAATGGAATGTTATGATAGCTCTCAGTTGAGTTTTTTAATTGAGCTTTTTGTAATTAAAAATATTAGTTTACTTTTCTTCTTCCTCTGTTGCTTCCAGTTGCAGCGTGCTTATGCTGGATCAGCTTAAACGGCACTGGCAAATAGTACACAGAAAGTGCCATCACTCTTAATGAAATGAAATGAATTCATTTTTGTAATGCAAGAACCTGCTAAAATGTCAGGATTCCATATGGGTGCGATAGGATTACAGCATCATATTTTCATTGGTGGAAGGTAGACCTTCGATCCGATGATGTCATCTACTTGTGCCGTCTCCGGTTATGGGTCGGAATGTGGTTCTGGTGGCACACACCCGGGGCACTCTTGGCACTGGAATGATGTGAGAAGTGCAGGTACAGAGGCTCTCCTTCATTCCCTGGTGCTGGTGATTCTCTCACATTGCTTGTTCTCATAGGAGGTGAACGCTCTATGTGTTCTGGCTCACCAGTTCTCTCTCACTCCAGCATGGACCTCAGGATCTCTTGTAGGGATGCCAGTGTTCCAGGTTGTCTTTGATATGTATTATGTATATAAAGATATTGATATGTATATATTGATATATTATTATATATTATTATATATTTACTTTTATCAAGGCCAAAACTTGACTGCATTTGTCATATTTGAATTTGCCATAGCAGACCGCCTTTGCAGTGAGCGACAACTCCCCACTGTATTGTAGATAGAGTCAAGACAATTAGCCACAAGGAAGAGAAATATAGCAGGGCATATAGCAGCTAAAGAGAGATGGGGTTTTTTTTCAGGAGGAGGTGAAGACTAAAATGACAGCTATAAAATGGTAAATATTGGAGGTTAGCACGTAAAACACAACTACAAATGTAGCTCTGCATCTGCTCAACAAGCTAAGAAGGTTGTCACACCGACTTAAAAGGTGATTATATGTCATTATTGTGTTTAAAGCTTATGACATCACTTCTTTCATTTTTATTTCACATGAATGTTAACAACATGACATCAGTACCTTTGGTTTGATCTCATGCCTAAACACAGAGGACTGGTTGATGCAGTAGACTAAGGTCTGAAAATGTTAGAAGAAGCTTAGCTCAACAATTCTTGCCTTAAAATGCCTTGTTAACTTTATTGCCCTACACAGCCCAGTCATATCTAATTGTGCTGCTACCAAGAGGAAGAAGGAGAAGTCAGAGGTCCAGAAGCAGTAAATGCAACACAACATTCAGTATACAGTAGGCTGGCAGCTGCAGAGGAAACATAGTGTTAAACTAGAAGGGCACTCAGTTGTTTTTTTAATCTCTGCCAAGGCTAATAGTCGACCCTTTTCTATCTTCTTTGAAATACAAATCTGCTATATCTAAAGCTGTATAATTCTGGATATATTTCCAGATATATTAAAATATATCAAAATATGGATGCATGTAGTCGAGGCCTCATCATCACCACTCAGTGTTTTAGTGGAGCCACATTGGAGGGTTTGTGAGCATGAACTGCTCTTTTCAGGTCCCACCACAGCATCTCAATGAGGTTCAGGTCTAGACTACGACTGGGCCATTCCAAAACTTTAATTGTATTCCTTTTGAGCCATTCAGAGGTGGACTAACTCTTACGATTGGGATCATTGTCTTGCTGCATGACCCAGTTCTGCTTGAGCTTCAACTCACAGACTGATGACCTGACATTCTCCTTCAGAGTTTTCTGGTAGAGAGCAGATGTTTCATTTTTTCCCTAAATTATGGCATGTCATCCTGGTCCTGAAGCAGCTAAGCATCCCCACAACATTACACTGCCACCTCCGTGCTTGACCGCAGGTAGAGTGCTCTTTTTGTTAAATGATATGCTTGGTTTACACCAGATGTTACAGTGACCCGTGTCTTCAAAACAGTTCAAATTTGGACTCTTCAGTCCATAGAGTATTCTCCCAAAAGCTCTGAGGGTCATCTAGGTGTGTTGTGGCAACATTCATGACTTTCGCCTCGCCACCCTCCCATGGGTGCCATTTTGCCCAGTGTCCTTCAAACAGTGGAGCCATGAACACTGACCTTTATTGAGATGGGAGAGCCCTGCAGTTCATTGGATGTTTTCTTTGGATCTTTTGTGACATCCTGAATGAGCCTTTGTCACGCTCTTTGAGGAATTTTGGTAGGTTGGCCATTTCTGGGAAGGTTCACTATTGTTCCAACTCTTCTCCATTTGTAGATAATGTGTCTCATTGTGGATCTGTGGAGTCCCAGAGCCCTAGCTTTTGTAACCCTTCCCAGGCTGACGTATTTCAATCACCTTCTTCCTCATCTCTCCTGGAATTTTGGCATTGTGTGAGGAGAAGGCTTTTAAATGCTGTTCTGTTCATTACAGTGATCCACTGCAGAGAAGCTAATATGAAAGAAATATAATCTATTTTATACTAGTTGTGTTTAGTACACCAACGGCAACATTCTGGATGAGATGAATGTGCACGACTTTTGCAATATTACACAGAAAGGCAGTCTTTGAAATGCGTTTTCTGTGGGAGTTAAAGACATAGTCTGATTAAAGATAACGCCCAGATTGCTCATGGTCAACGTAATGCCATCCAGAGTAGTCATATCATTAGATAATGTGTTTCTGAGAAGTTCAGGGCCCAGAACAATAACTGTTTTTCAGAGTTAAGTTACCTGAATAGTTTCATCTGGTTTCATTGTTACTATTGTGTCTCATCTGCATAACGATTAACAATTAATTTCTGGAGTGTTCCTTAATAATATTACCAAATGGGAGCATATGAAGGGTGAATAGTGTTGGTCCTAGTGACTAACATTTGTGCACATGGAGAATTCATTGTTCATTTATGTACAAAGTAGGATTGATCAGATAAATAGGACTTAAACCATCTTGATTCGGTTTCTTTAATGCCAAATAAATGCATAGAGGCAGAGGAGATAATGTCACTTTCATTGAGAACACTATGTCTTTCTAAATGCAGGTCATTTCTAATACAGTCAATAAAAAAGAGAATAAGAATAATTATCTGGTTGTCCATCATTGTCCCCTTTTGACCCTCCATCCCTCTCTCTCTATCTACGTGGAGTCTGTCCGGAACTGGGCATACTGTTTCATCCTTGAAGGTAAAATTTGATCTCCCTGTCAGAGGTCCAGTAATCCCTTAAGCCTTGTCTGTTTGCAAAGTCCAATTTAACTGTCGCTTAATGTAATTAAACTGTGCTGATGATGCTCAGAGCAATGGAACTGCACCATATTGAAATGCAAATCCTCCAATGGATGTTTGTGGAAAAAAACTGAATGTTATTTTACCCTGCTTTTCCATTCTTTCGTCTGTGTGTGCAAAGCTCCTTTAACAAAGCCTGTTTCTGTTGAGCTGGCACTAACCCCTCCATTCCTCCCAGAGCAGGAAGATCATTGGAAACAAATACTTGGCAAAGCCAACTCTGTCATAGTGATTTTTAAACCAACCACGTACAATTCCCTGCCTTTAAAACAAGGGGTCTCAGGGCTTTAGTGCATGAGTTCGACAACATACCTTGATTTGAATGTTAAAGCAGTCCAAGACAAGCTTTACTGTTGTTCGTTTGGCATGGGTCATGAGTGTCCCAGTACCTATTGCTGCAAATGCTGTACCACATTCAGCTCCATCTTCCCCAGTTCATCTCTGGGAGCAGATGACACCTAGAGCCTCTGCCATTCCCTGAAAAGAAAAATAGAAAAACAAACTATTCTCAAGCATGCGTATCAGGTGCCTGCATCACTCTCTCTCCAGCCTCTGCCAGAATTGGTCGATGCCAATTGAATTTAAAATGCAGTCTCTCAGTGCCAACTGCAAGGTCATGTGGCTTTCCATTAACATTAATGCCCAGGGTTGTACACCCTGCAACATGATCTGTTTTTCTTACCATCTTATCCTGCCTGCCAATAACATCTACTTTAGACTGTATGTCAGTTTATACAAATAGATTTTATTTTTCATATTCCTGCTCCTGACATTTTTGTTGAAAAAAAGGGGGCACTTTAAGATACTTAGATATCTTAATAATTATTGAGAAAGTTGTTTTTTTTCAGATACATTGTTAAATTTGGGTTGGAAAAAATCTTATTGTTTTTTTTAGAAAAAAAGAAACAATCATGGTTCAGTTTCTTCTTTGTACGGTGAAAGAAAGGCTGCTCAGTGTGGCACAGTGCAATGGGAGTGAGTGTGTACAGGCACACATCTCATTACTGCAGGGCTCTCCACTAAACCAGTTCTTCTCTCTGAAAAACAAAAAACTTTAAACTAGCTGATCTTCTACCATCCAGAAACGCATGAAATATGAAAGTGAACACATAGTTCGAGGAGGAAGATGAGAGGAAGAGCAGGAGGACATCGATTGAAACAAAAAGAAAAAGAAAAAGAAAATGTGTGCTGTGATCTTTCTCTCAACAACACAGCAGAGTTGAAGATTCATACTTTGAGCCACTGACAAGCAAACAGGGCTAGGACCCCCTGCTGAGCAGCAGAGCACATTCTGCTGCCGTCCTGCTGGTAGTGGGTGGGCTTTCAGGGTGCTCTTTCCCATAATGCCAGCTAGGTAACATTAAAAACTCCAAAGGAAATAAAACAGAACAAGGCCAAGGCACCTGGTGGATCCAGCAGTGAGGTTGATTTTTTTTTTTTAAATGTCTTTGAGGACTTAAATCACAGATGTTGCCTCTCAGCCTGCCCCCTTTGCTATGTCACAAGAACCACAGCTGAGGCTCAATTCACATTCTGTGGCTGTTGACACACAATGGTCCATCTTTAGGAGGACAGTTTCAGATAGAAATGGGCAGTTAGGAAATAATAGATAAAGCTGCAAACAAAAGATGAGTTCACATTCGTGCTCCCAATTCCAATCTTCTCTCCATATCTGATTGTTTTGGATGACTGACTATATCTATTTTAGGAAGGAGCCCATATCCAATGGCAATGCACATTACACTGTATAATCGCCATTTTAAAGCGACTTCTGTGAAGATGTCACATCTGCTTTTGTGCCCTTTGTGCCCCCACCACTTATATTGAATAAATATAGGTCAGTGCATGACGCTTTGAGATCTGACCGACCAGAAGCACTGAAATGCCAGCTGAGTCAGAGTTGGCAGGACGCCTCTACTGAAACAATGCATGTATTGTAATCATGTTCCTCAGTAATTATTGTGAATGGGTTGGCTTCAGCAGTATACAACCATGCAGACACTGATTAAACTCGCCACTTGGCTTCTTTTTTTTTTTTTTTTTACTATTACATTTTCCCAGCTGCCAGTGTCCCAAGTCGCTCTGCTGACTGTCAGACTGAATCTTTAGGCATCTCTGGGAACAAGAGGCATCTTGCTCCGATGGGAGCGCCAATTAATCAGAACTGGACTGGTTATCAAAAAGTGCTTAATAAGAGCGACATGACTAATAAATATGGAGCCAAAAATGACATCTCTGCTCTGTGTCCAAGAAACTGAGGACGAAAAACAAATAGTTTGTGTGTTTATTGCTCTTTGCTGTCATGGAAGTCCAAAATTGGTTTCAAGGTTTCAAAGAGAGTATAAAAGAATTAATTTACAGTAAGTATAACAATTAGTTTTCAGTCACAATGGGAGATTTTATGAATTAACTGATCCCTGAGGTGGAAGGCAGCCATATATTTTCAGTGCACTTTTATCAAATACTTAAATTTTCACCGACTTAGACATTGAGTTTTACAATCTATTTATTATTAAATTCTAAAAAAAGTCAGTCTTGGGGTGCAGATAGCGCAGTGGGTAGAGCGTGCTCCCCATATACCGAGGAGACAGACCTCTAACGGCAGCCGCGGGCTCAATTCCCGCCCATGGCCCTTTGCCACATGTCTTCCCCCTCACACTTTCTATCATACTTCCTGACATATCTCCAGCTGTCCTATCAAATAAAGGCAGAAATGCCCGAAAAAATTAATAATAAAAAAGGCAACCTTAAGTATAGGCACTCTACTTACAGTAACAGCTTCTCTTTATTTCTACATAATGTAGGTTTTGTGTCGCCATGGCATAGATGAAGGATGAGTAGCTTTGTGTGAACCAAGCATACATTAAAATCTGGGTGTAACTTAAACTTTCCAAACGATATTGTGCCCACAGTAAGTAAAAGATAAGAAAAGTGATTATATAAAAGTGATAATATAGGTAATGTCCATCACTGGGATTGTAGCTGTTGTCTATTAAGGGGTGAAAGGAGCCTTCATGGGGGTTTGAAGAATATTGAACCAAACTAATCATCTAGGACAAAATGTGGAATATTTCAAAATGACAGCAGTCTGACAGACAGAAACTTTGTCTATAGAATACATTTCATCAGACCACAGTGTAAGTGATGTATTACATAAGTGTGATTTTTTCCACTGTCACTGCCTCTGTATGAATCTGTTCATATCAAAGATAATGCTCCTGTTAGAAAACTTTGTCTTCACCACAGCAACACATCAAACAAGCAAAAAGCCTCGTCTTAAGCATTCCCAACCGAAGAAGCTCGTACATATGAGCTTTGCAGTCATCTTCCAGTAGGCTTGAGAGGCTGAAACAATGTAGACGGGAAGAGACACACACAGGGAGAGTGGGAGGAGAGGGGGATGTTATGTAACATCAGTTCTCACCAAGGAGACATCTTGTAGATTCAGAACAAAAGCCGTGATAATAAATGCCAACGTTCAAGGTATTGTTAGCATATCTATAGTGTGTATTTCATTCATTTGCTAAACAGGTTAATTAATATCTCTAAGTGTAAGTGCCTATCTCCGAAAGCCAAAGCTCAAATCCATTATTAAAGTATAAAACTGTCTTCTTTGTGAACTCCTTAAAGCACAATATTGAGGTTAATATATGCTTATTTGCGCAATTAATTTAATTATCTGTTTATAGATGAATGGTTTTCAGATTTCTGCTATTTGAGCCACCGAAATTGTAGCATCAATACAGCTGGATGACCACATGACATATCACAGTCAAACTATAACACACAAAATGTCATGTTTCTTGTCATCTGGAATCTGGCGTTTCTAATAAAACATCTCGTCTTGTTTCTTTGTAGTATTTTAAGCTAAGGAAAAGCTTTCCTCTAAACACCATTAGTATGAGCTGAGCAAAATCCGTGCCACTCTCCACCCCTATTATGGTCATGGTTATTATTCTGATCGGGATTCCACATGATTGTTCCCAGAGGACAAGCTCTGCCTTAGGAGCTGTGTTCAGCTCCTCCACACCGAAGCCAGCGTACTCATTATCAAATCAGACTAGAACCCATCCCCTGTCTGCAATGGAGACATGTTGAATGGGTATCATTGTGCACTGCTGAGGCTTCCATCACTGTAATCCCTCTACAAAGTGCAGGCACACTTAGAGGAAGATGAAAAGAGCAGAGGAGAGAGTGGCCTATTCACCATGTGTGTCACTGCAAAGGGGCACAAGGAGGGAAGTCAGTGGGATCATTGGCCTGAATCAACGACTTCTCTGGCCTGCCCGAGACAGAAGAGAACAAAAGATTAAGCCCTCCTGCTATCCAGAGTGATAACAAGCTGTCAACTTCTGAAATGTAATCTGCTGACTGCAGGAAGAAGTGTTGGTGTCAGTGGAGTGGGTCGCCAGCTGATGCGTATCTCCTGAATGACATTCCTTTGATGGAGAGAGTCATGGCCCTGCTGGCAGACACACACACAAAACACCTCTGTGTGCCACCAAACAAAGAGGTCTGCACGAGCAAATTAATCCATACTGAGCCAATTTTCAACATATTTATCTACATATATCCCCTCCAGACCTCAGCGCTCATTTTGATATGGGCCACAAAAGAAAAGGTGATGGGAATGATAAATGACATGAAAAGAAGCCAATAGACTGGGGATAATAAGGCATTGCCCCTGACAATGCTGACAAGTGATGGGAGGCTCCCCTCTGTCAACTTGTCTCCTGAACCCTTCCACTCTGTATGGGCATAGATTGTTAAATGTAAAAGCCATATTGCTGCCAAGTCCTAATGCACACTTCAGTGGCCAGTGAGGCAGTAATATGGGGCCTGTCAACGCTCTGCAGCCATTAAATCAATCCAACTTGGGCATTATCTGGCCTTTTAAAAAGTAGATTTTTTTTCCCTATATCTCGCTGTCCCTCATCATCCTCAACTATTACGACTCCAAAATGGCTTTCAAATTGCCCAACAGAGCTACCAGATGGCTGATAAAACATGCAAAGCCATGTTTGATCATATTAGTTATTAATATTGACAAGTTAGACTTTTGTTTTTTTGGGGATCTCTGTTGGCTAAGGAATAAGGGGGTAAAGAATCCAATTTTCTGGTCCATACAAAAAGCCACTAACAATGTCAGTAGTTATGGCAGAGAAAAGGAATTAGTCACGCAGGAGCTATTTCAGGCTGTTAACAATTTGATTTCAGACTTGCGAGCAGGAGGGTTTTCCCTTGTGGACTTTGGGCTATTGATCCCGAAACACCAGTCATATGATATGAAATGGATACTCTTAGTTGTTTTCCATAGAGCTGAGTGGGAGAGAAATCACTTTGACCTGGTGCTATTTTGGATACCTTGGAGTCACTCTGTGCAGGCAGGCTTGGTGGTGTCAGGTGCCCGAAAGGACGGACTAATAATGGAGTAAGTAATCAAGACAGAACAACAGAACCAATAGAACAGAACGGAATACATTTGTAAACGTCTAGAACGTTTCCATCTATGAAGAAAACGCAAAGCCTCATCTATCAATGACAATATCTTTGTGCACTTTGCAGAGGAATTCTTAAAAGCAGTGATAACAGTCATGTTTGTGGCTCTGTCTACTTATTAGGCAATGACAGTTCTTACATTCTAATGCAAAGCAGATAGAATGTTATCATCTCATATTAGCATGTAAGCACGCTAACATCTCTAATCAACTCTGAACATGTCAACAAGTACAACAGATGCTAGTGGGAATATCATCTTTTTTTTGTTGTTGTTGTTGTTGTTGGCATAAGGTCATAACCCAAATGAATGAAATTTGAAATTACCTGATAATGTGCAGTGAATGAAAGATTAGTGTGTCATTATTAGCTATTATAAATTCTGTTATGATTGTCTATATCTAATTTAATGGCTGAATTATTTCAATATGGACCTAAGTGTTAAATAATTGATATCCCAGAACCCTGCTGCTAGGGTAGCTGAAAATATACAGATTTGCTTGACGTTGACAGACTTTTTATAGAAAACAAATTGTGACTTATCTACATATATATTATATATATTATTGTTACTTACTGTATTTAGGACATTTGGGAAAGTTTTTGATGTGTTTTGAATTACAGTGAAGGGCCTTCGCTTTAGATTACATTTACTGTTAGAATACTATTAAAAATGTCCGTCTCAAGTTGCTATTTAGCAATCACTCTGGCTGATCAGGCAGTAACAGTGGTTGGACAATATTGTAATCTATTAGACTGGCCTTGGAAACAGAAGCCAATTTCCTGGCTGGGTTAGTGGTCTGGTAATGACTAGAATGATTGTGTCTGTGCCAGTGGCTGATGTAAGTGAAACCAGGGGCACAAAGACAGGAAATGATGTAGACTGAAATTCACGTTCCTTATTTTGCTTGCTTATTTCTTCATGAATGTGTCCTGGGTTATATTTACAGTCCAATGATTCAAAATTAAATTAAATTAAATTAAATTGAATTGAATTGAATTGAATTGAATTGAATTGAATTGAATTGAATTGAATTGAAATAAAATAGAATAAAATAAAAACAAAACTGCATCAAGCTAGACACAGGATTTGAAAATAAGTCAAAGATAAACTGTTGGGATTGATTCAGCAGCATCCAGCTTTCGTTTTAGACAAACTGATGACAGGGAAGATTTCCAGTTTGAATCTGTAAAACAAATGAGATGAATGTGACACTCTCTTCTCAGTGAATATCATAAGCACTGACGAGTGCCAACCCTTGTCTTTGACAAGTGAATTCCAAGCACTCCAGAAGAAGGTGTTTGCACTGGACCGACCCAAGGGAATGGTTTCATTATACATAAAAATGAATCTATATAAGTATTTCTGAAAAAAATAACAACTAAGAAATTGTAGATGAAAATAAAATAGGTACAAACAAGCGAAACCTTGGCTTTCTCAGAGAGCACAATGCAGAGTAGAAATTCTAATACATCATGCATGTATAAACTCATTCATACTTTAATGTAGGCCTTAGCACTGTACTGCAACACTCAATGGATGCATTATACATACAGGATATGTTGTGCGTTCTTTATACACCTGAATCAATCGCATTTGGTTGTATCTTCATGTATTTCTTTTGGCCTGTGCCCAGCCAAAAGCCCCAAGGGTCCAGGCAAAGCGGGACTAGCCCTGATTTCCCCTGTCTGAGGCGAGGTGCTGCAGTTTCTTCTTGGCAGTGAAATACGAGCAGCTAAAATGAGTTTCCTCCTGGTGGCTGGGCTCAGAGTTAGAGATGAGGAGCTCAGATATCTGGAGGGAACATGGAGGAGAGCCGCTGCTCCTTCACTTCGAGTGGAGCCAGCTGAGTTGGTTTGGGCCTCTGAATACTGCACATCTTACGCTCCTCCCTTTGGAGGTTTTCTGGGCATGTCCTGGGAGAAGATAGACTCAGAACTTGCAGGACAGATTTCATATCTCATTTGGCCTGGGAATGCCTATATGGATCATTTTACGTTACAAATCCTTGACATTACAGAGCATAGCATATTCCCAGCTTATCTTAGCTCCAGAGCTTTGTCCTACAGCTCATTGCTTTAAAGATCATTAATGTCAGTTTTGAGGATGCAGCAACAATCTAAACCTCATCTCTGGCTCAGTTACTTATTTCAGATGATGACCACATCTGTGGTGAGGAGACTTTTCTGAAATGAAAATAAGTGGTTATTTTCTCAGTGGTTGAGAAAGTGTTGAGACACTTATCTATACGTGAACTCCTAAAGTTCTGTGACAGACGAGCAAAAAAGAAAAATCAGCTCTTCTCATGTCTGTTTCCAGAAAATAAAATACAACCTCCTGAACACTGGAGTAACTTGAACATATTGTATCTGACGTTTCTTAGTTAAGGTGGAATGGAGGAATTTGTCTGGGGGTTTTATGTTGTTTACCCATATATGCTCGTGTCTGTTAACACCGCTCTCACAGCTGCCAGGCAGTTTACAGCCTGTTTCCCTGAGTAGCATTTTTGCTCATTGTGTTTTACTGCATTAGACTGAGCTCATAGCAGGTACAGGTCATTAAATTACATCGAGACAAATTGAGCTTGTCACTACCAATTTCCAATTTTCTCAGAGGTTGGCATGAAAGAGAATTAGACATAGATCCCATTCTATTTATTTTCTGACATCTCAGTGAGTCTTTGAGGTATAATGTCTCCCTGTACCATAAAACACAGCACTGCTTGTTTCATGAGAAAAGACCAGGTGAGGCAGAGGCTAAAGGACCTTAACCTATAAACAGTCGGACTGTCTTCCATTTCAAAATGCCTCTGTGTCATGGTTGAGGAATTTGTCCACTTCATCTTCACTTGATACACCTTATGTACTGTGTGCCTCACCGGCTATTTGTCTTATTGGTATTAAGACAATCAGCCAAATGAAAGGAGGACCCCACCTCTATCGCTCCCATCTATTGATTATGGCTCACACTATATTTCATGACAGAAAATGTCCTTATTTTTACCAACAACATTGTTGAGTGTTTATGTGCAAAGAGGATTCTGGAGAATCCATATAAAATTGCAGGAGCGCTGTTAAGAAATAAGCCCACTTCAATGGAGGGATTTGCTGAGCCCACTCAAAGGTAGGAGGGAGCCTCTCAAAGTCGCCCTTTTTCCAAGGCTGTTTACTGCACTACCCTCCACACAGTGACTGGCACCACTCAGCATGTTTCCCTCAGCCTACAAACCAACAGAACCAATGCTGCGTTCAAAACTGCAAGGTTTCACCAAAGGCCTGTCAAAGCCTGCTGAGTCTGCTATTGTTAAAGAACAATAAACACTAACATTTTTACTGTACCAATTTGACCTTTAAATAATCATGTTTTGTTTAAAGCCAAAATGAACACGGCTCCTATCCACAGCGTGAAATATTTGGTTTCTTGTATTTGTTTCAATCAAAAAAATAACCTTTAGCCTTTTCTTTATGAGACGCTGTGGAAATTAAAGATTCTGCTTCCAGATCAATGGAAGCTTGATCCTGACAAATATGCACCCATCACTGTCTGTCCCATCATGGTATGACTGACCCCTAAATGGCAATTCTATCAATTCAGTGTCAATCCTCCTCCCAGCTGAGGGACAGAGGGAAGTGAGGTAGCATTAATTATGAGCCTTCAAGCTCCAAGGGACGGTTAATCTTTGTCATTTTGCTACCGGAGACGTTTGGATCTGCCATCAAGATTGAGCCAGGTCACAGCACTTGACCCTTAACTAAGTAAAAGAATTCTACTCACGCTTATGGAAGAAACCTGTTCTACTTTTTTCCCCCCACACATTCCCTCCAGGCTGTTTGAATACATGCAGTAACCTGTTCTCTAACGGAAAAGTTTCCGTGATTAACAAAAAAAGAAGAAGAAGAAAAACGTAGTTTGAACTTAAAGAAAAGGAATTGATCTGGCTCGTAATAAATCCAAACAGTTTATCTATGACTTATTTTCAAATCCTGTGCTTCCTGTCCTTTTATTTTATTTTATTTTATTTTATTTTAATCATTTGATTTAATTATTTTACTTTATTTTATTTTATTCTCTTATTTCATTTTATCAAACATCCAACTATAACAACTTATTGTGCCTTTTATCATCATCCTATAAGTATTTATTTTAATTATTATTTTTATTTGATTTTGTCTTATTTTGTAGATAATTAGAATCACCTCTATAATTGAATTTGTTTGTGTCCAGCAAATGCTATCAGCTAGTTGGAAAAGAGGTCTCCCCATCCTTTACCAGTGCCACAGTAACACATAGAGATTAATGGTGCCATCATAACCAGGTGTAAAGATCTGATTCTCAGAGCCAGGCTACAAAGCACCACAGAAATAAAGCATGGAGACTCAGCGAGGCAAAATTTTGACAGAATTGGGGCATTGCCTCGATTTTACCTTCTCTGTACCCTTTTGTGTGTGTTTAATATCTTAGGGACGAGGCAGGTTTTACTGCAATGAAAACGATGATGACAATACATGCAAGTTTTCATCTGAGGCAGACCCTTGTGGATTCATGCATGCATACATTGTCTCCATGCTGACAGCAGTCTGAGAACACACACTCTGCATTCACAGCCTAAGTTGCACTGCAGTATGCAGGGTCACGGGCACAGGTGCAGGAAAGAGCAGATTTCAGAGCTGCTTAAGCTGCTAATTCTGTAAATGCCTTCAGGTTGTATTCAAATACACACACTGTTTGCCCTTTATCTGCTTCCCATCGCATGCTAAATCTTTGCTCTGACGACGTGCTGCACGTCCAAGGTGTTGAATAGCGCTTTCAAAAGTATATGCCACCAGACAGGCAGAGAGAAAAGGGAAACTCTGACTTGAGCCATTATAAAGATTAATGAGGCTCCGCTTCTCTGTGTCAGTTTTGGGCCATCTCTGAGCGTGGGATGTTTGAGGAAAGAGCCCCGCCGTGCAGCATCTCCTTGTTTGAGCTTGGTCCTTCTTATCTTGGAAACAAAAAGATGTGGTGGGCTGTGTGTGTGTGTGTGTGTGTGTGTGTGTGTGTGTGTGTGTGTGTGTGTGTGTGTGTGTGTGTGTGTGTCTCTGTGTGTGTGTTTGTGTGCATGTGGAGGGGCCACCACCCATGTGGGGGTTGGATGGGGCACACCGGAGCTGACGGAGGGGGATGTATTGACTGTGGAAAGTTCAAAGACATCATCAGCTTGATTTGTGGCATCAGAGCTCCTCCACTCAGGAAAACCCCAACAGCTGCTCCATCTGGACACCTAGCTTCTGCTGCCATTATCTCCACTGCAACGCCCTAGGTGGAGCATAGTGAGCTTACTAACACACTGACAAAAGAGACTGACAAATGAAGAATGACTGTGTGGAGGGATCCAGGATAGTTACTCTAAAACACTTTTGTTATCACCAGCTTTGGCATCTGTATTTATTTAGCATATATTTGGCTTGATGCCGCGCAGTAGTTCAAACTGTAGTTGTTCCATCACAGCCTTTGGATTAGTTCTTCTAAACATTGGTATCTGTAATGTAGAGATAAAAAAAACATTGTTGCCAAGATAATGTTTTATTTTTACAGATAACAGCTGCTTCATACTGTAAAATCAATAGAGAAAGGAATCACTCTGGTCAGAGCAACAAATTAAAACAATGACACGTTCCTCACTTTAGAAATAATTTGTCTTTTTATACAAATAGGCTTCACCATTATCTTTTATTTACAGACTACACAGACAGTGCAATCATTGGCTTGAATATTCTCCAAAAAGAAAACTTCTGATTCTCAAACGTAAGCAGCTGATTTGATCAGCTGTAAAAAAAAACAAAAAACAAAACAAATGTAGGATGAAATTGCATGGAACCATTTTATTTCATCATTTGTTTAATATCTAGTGGGGAAAAAATAAATCAGGTATCACATCATATAATATATGTGTTTAGTGTGTTATAGTCAGTAGTCAGTGTAGATCAGACCAGCTTGTTTGGAGGTTTGGGACCAGCTGTCATTACTTCAAAGTACTGCCCTTCAGCACAGATGTCACCAAAGGGAGAAAGGACAGTGATTTACATCATGACCTCTAATTGGATGTGTCCCCATTGAACAGATTATCAGATTATCCAGGATGTTGTCAGCTTAGAGATATTGTTTATTTATTTATTTATTTTTGGACTGACATGATCATACAGGCGATATTCCCACTTGAATATTCATATATTTGTTTAACGAGAACGTCATTTAAGATTTAAGTACACACACACACACACACACACACACACACACACACACACACACACACACACACACACACACACCCTAAAAGATGTATATGATTATCTGGGTTTTATGGTTGAGTGCATTCAAGAAGAATGACACTGCAGAAAATAAGCAGCTGCCCTTAATTTGTATTCTCTAATATTTGATGTCGATCTGTCATTAAAGAGAGGAGCTTTTCTTAGACATCCATAAATGAATGATGGGATCAAAGTGAAGGTTTTATCTGGGCCCTTCACCGTATGCTGCACCTGTCATGTTTGGAGTGACTGCACCAATCACCAAATCAGACAGATGATTATCATGTGCAAATTTAAACAGTCGATTACATGGACTTCACTGCTGTTTACACACCCTTTGATTAGGAGGACAAATACAGGTGATGGCCATAGAATAAGATATGCAAAGATTCTGCTTCTATTTTAGTCTCTGTTAGAGATCATCTGGAGGAGGTAAAATGCCTGAAGACATTCTACCAGTTTACAGAACAAATGGTGTTTGAGAGATTTATGTTCCTTGGGTAATACCCCACCTCTGCTTAAATGTCACCAAAAATCTGTTCATAATATTTCTAGTAATCCTGCTATCAGACAAACAAACACCGGAAAAAACATTTCCTCCTTGGCGGAAGTAATTACAGAGTCATCGGACAGTATAATTGCAGGATTTCAAAAAGTCACTCGATTAATGCGTCGCTAAAAGAAATAGCCTAAAACGAATCAAGGCAAAGCATAAAATATATTTCATCACTTCTCTCAGGTGACGTGAACAATACAGTACCTGATACCTTACCTCATCATATTAGTCCCTGTCCAGAGGGGAGACAGACTTATCTGTAACAGAAGATTAATCTATCGGTTCTCTAGATTCTCTGTTTCAGTGTGACAGCAAAACCTTAGCGCCTTGTCAAAAAATCTCTCATTTGCTGTTAGTCTAATTGTTTTTCCTGATATCATGTAGCTGATAAATCACTACCTGTGGAATATTCTTGACTGATTTGACATTACAACGTTTTTTTCTCTGTGTCAAACAGTTTGGCAAAGAACTATTTAATTAATTCACTTTTCAGTGATTATATAAATTAACACATAGCCACTAATGATGTGATAATTGTGCATAATAATATAAAAAACTAAAGCTTATAATATACTAACCTGTAGATAAAACACAGAATACATAATGTAATATCTTTTAATCTTATTTTTTGTGCATATATATGCAGGTTGCATGATTTTATCTCATTTTTTAGATAATATAATGTATTGTAAAAGAGCTAAATGAAATGTACCATAACCTATAGATATATCACAGCAAACTATCATATCTTTTTTATTATTTCTAAATTTCACATGTTGAAAAGTCAAAAACAGCCACATTTGTACAGTATGTGTCAGTTCACTTATTACTCATTGCTGTCCTGTGTGTTGACATGGAGACACACACTAAACTAGATGACATAAGTTTAACTTCTGATGCAGTATTTCATCTTGGCAGCAGATGCATCATTTTTTGAAGACGTCTGCATTCCACATCCCCGCCTCATCTTTCGCTTTGTCCCGTCTGTCCTCACGATTGCTTTTCTCTGTAATGCACACACGGTCACCCAAGTCAGGAATCCTTCTGTGACCAAAAAAAAAAAAAAAGAGGTCCTCCAATTTGTACCAGGATCACATATTTTTGGGTGCCTCTTTCCAAAAGTAAAAAAAAAGAGCAATAATTGCCTTAATCTATGCAGGTCAGTGAGTGGTTTAGGCCAGCAGGAGCATAGAGAATGGGTGAGGCCTTCTTGAGTAAGCCAAGCTCGTCTAATTAGTCCTCTTAGTGTAATTTGGCTACACGGTCCGTCTCACTCTGGTCCCCCTGCTCAACAAGGCCAGAGGGGTCAGCAGGCTCAATATCCCCCTCTTTAATTACTCACCTCATTAACGCAAGGCTCCTCTCCCTCTGTTGCGCTCGATGGACGCTCTCCAGCAACTGTGGCGAGACTCTGATAACACAGCCTGATCGATTGGACTCACTCTTGTTACAGCTGTTAACATTATTGGCACAATCAAAAAAGGTGACTTGGATGGAAGATCAGGATGTGTTGAGACAGGAATTTGTCAGTAATACAGTTATACTGTAATGTTTGGTTCTAATTGTGGGCAACTACAACAGCGACACGATGTGATGTGACAGACTTTCTTCGTCTTGCATGAAATAAGATGATTTATAGTTTCTCCTGGTGTCTTTGATTCGAAACAGTCAGACTAAGTGGAAAGCAAAAGTCCATTTCTAGTGGGCTAAGCCTTCGGAAAAGAACTAAGCACTTGCTCCCTAATCCTAAAGTGTCAGACTACAAAAAAAGTTTTGAATAATGCATAAACGCAAACCTCTTTCAGGGATCAGTAACCTTTCTGCTGACCAGTGATAAATCACACTTGCATTGACGAAAGAGTGAGGAGGACGATAAGTATGGTGCCACAGAGACAATGATAAATACTCATCCTTTGCATGGGAGAAGGGGGATTTTGGATCCGCTTTGCTCTATCTTGACATCTGAATTATTGATTCTCTTTCATTTGGATGGCTTTGGCTTAGGTTTCTAATTGGATCTATTCTCTGCCTGACTTTTATGTTATGGCTGCTTCAAATTAGACTTTTTTTCCCCAGCATATCAATGAAGGCATCTAATTTTTATGTTGTGGTTAAATTTATAACACTGCAGATCTTTACGGGAGAGGCACTGGGTTTGAATTTAGTTCAATCCGAAGGATTATGTTTGTTTCTTGAAAGGTTAATTTAATTTGTGACCAATCTCTGTTTGGGTGGCACACTCTAGCAAATGAATGCGGTGCTTTGCGTCAAAGGCACATAAAGGGTGGCTGTTTAGAGGTTTTCCGAGCTAAATTAAAAATGGTTGCCTCTGCTTTTTTTTTTCCACTAATCTCCTCCCAGATTGTCCTTCCCTTGAAATCTACCGCTAACAAGTTGTTAGCCATTTTGCATGCAGTTTTCACATAAAAGAAAACACTTGCAATGCTAAAGAAGGCCTGGTTACCATCTTTTCTGCTCAAGTATCACTTCAACACAGGGTCTCAGTATGACGTGAGCATAGTTAACCCCAACACTGTGTAAGCTGGACCCTGAGGCTATACTGGGTATAGTAGCATCTAATATTGGCACAGAGGCATCTAATGTACTGACATATCACTTCCAGCCAATTTGTTCCATTTATTTGGTCCATCTCTCTGGAAAGGACCTATTGTGTATGAGGCCTGGAGTTATTGCAGCCATTTGTTTGCTGGAGAGCAGCTTTATCGAAGACACGAGAATATGTTTTCTGAGTTCGACAGGCTGGTAGAGTCCTCCCCTCCACTTGGTTGGAGGTTTGACGTGACGAGTATTGTCAGGGACAGTATTAATAAAAGTCTAATTTTAAACTCCAGACAAAAGCGGAGCTTCAGCTTGTGCAGAAATCAGCTGAGAGCTTCTGCTTTGTGGATCAAAACAAAATACATGAAGGGTTTTTACATCATTATTTCATGACCTTTGCTCTAATTCCTCAGCACATTCTGGGTTGTTTTTGTATTCTATTTTTAAATGTGATGCTATAGTCTGCCTGTGTGCCATTGTTTGTTTTGCACTTGTAATTTTCTGTTATGAATATTTCTTATATAAGTGACGATTCCAGTGACAACCTTAAAATTATTCGTTTATTTACTTTACAAATTGAACGTTTACAGTTGTTCCAATTTTGAGAAAAATGCCCAAATTGGTTTATCAGTGACAAGAGACAGGAATTATTATTAACTTGAAATAAAATAACCAGCGGAAAGCAAAAGAAGCCTTGAATTTGCTATTTGTACACATCTTTATATGGATTAAACAACTGGAATTCATTAAGTAGTTTTAGAGGTGCTTAAAGGTCATTTTGAGTCATTTTGGGTCATTTTTTACCCTTTGAAAGAGCTTAAGAGTCTTAAACTTACCTCTCAAAACGTTAAATTGTTCCTTCAAGAAGCTCCACAAGTATAAAGTAACATGTTATATCTGGCTGCATACAGTAGAGACTTTGAAGTCAACAAAACCAACAATATGATGCTTAGTAGTTTTATTTATTTATGTTAAAATGCAACAAAAACTGTACTATATTTAAATTTTAATTAGAAAATGCACCATATGATGATCCCCACTTCACTGTATTAACTGAACTGTGAGAACTTATGTGCATGTCTTAAATCCATACAGCCATGTCCATACTGTACCAGTCCACGGAGGCCCTTCCTGTAATGCCAGCATGCATGGTTTGCTGTGCAGCTGCCCATTCATGTGTGTTTTTACATGCCCTGTTTACCGGCAGTACTTAGTCAAAATAACTGCTCCATTATCACAGTGTACTTTCAGTCCATTGGCAAGGGAGAAGTGTTTTAGAATCATTTTAGACTGACAGTTAGCAGGCTAAAACACTCCAGGGTCTTTGCATGTGAAAAGGGAAAGCATGCACATACAGAAGGGAACAAAATGAATAAAAACTGTAACAGATTATAGAGCTGTGAATACTGTACATTTCTTACAACATAAGCTGTTATTACCATGTTTCAATGTTTGTTGTATGCTTGGCCAAAAATCTTCTGTCAAAAACAAATAAAGACATTCGGGGGAAAATGAGTATTAAACCATGTTTTATGTGCTGTGCTGCTTTATGAGCCTAGCATAGAGTATGATTTAAATTTACCTCCTTTCAAATGTTATTATGTAGAATTCAGACAAAGTGCTTTATGTCTGTTTTTGGTTTAATACTCATGCTTTCCCAAATGTCTTTATTTGTTTTTGACAGAAATTAATGCAAAAAATCATCAGGAGTGTCAACAGTGTTGTGTGATGATGGATAGATAGATAGATAGATAGATGGATGGACAGATAGATAGATAGATGGATAGATGGATGGACAGATAGATAGATAGATGGATAGATAGATAGATAGATAGACAGATAGATAGATAGATGGATAGATGGATAGATGGATAGATAGACAGATAGATAGATAGACAGATAGATAGATAGATAGATAGATAGATAGACAGACAGACAGACAGATAGACAGATAGACAGATAGATGTATGGGTGTATGGATGGATGGATAGATGGATACATAGATAGATAGATGGATGGATGGATGGATAGATAGATCGATCATATGTCAGATGGAGAGAATAACTGATGCAGTTACAGGGTTGATGGGTGTCGGTCAGCCTGATTGGTGAGGACAGCAGGTGATGGCTGTTTTGCTTCTAGGTTGCTTGTTTGAATTTTGAAGGTGTCGTGGGACCAATTCGACATCTGTGCTGTTATGTGCTGACATCCTTTCACCTTTCCTGCTGTTCAGTCTAATTCTACAAAGGTGCCAACACTCTACATTACTGTACCTCCAATCCTGCCCTTTTTTTTAACAATCTTCCCAGCTTTAGAGTTCATAAAACTTTCTGTGAAAGTGTGAATTAAATCACTGAGTCATCACATTATCTTTTAGATGAGCTGCTTCTAACTCCACCGGCGTCCTCTCGGTGGCAGACAGATGAGTCCTCAGCTGTTTGGAATCTTTGAGGTTACACCTCCTCAATAGATTACAGTCACCTACGTTTTATAGTGTATTAACTCCATAAAGCGAGAGGATATAGCTGTTTTAAAAATCACATTTGGTTAATGAGCCCAGCGTTACCCGGCAGCACCGGGAGGTCACTGGAAAAAAATGATCATCTACATATCTGGTGTGCTCCCATTACATGCAAGTTCCCTGTTTTCGGCCCACGGCCCCTCCTGCTACGGAGGGAGGACTTAGAGGGCTACGAATAAGCGAGAGGGAGCGAGTCATTACCAGTAGTCTTCCTCTGCAGCAGGGTGGGTCAGCAGTTTAGATTAGCATTTTAATGAGGAGTGCTGGAAAAGCACAGCAGGATGAATATCAGGTGACATTTGGAGTATGTAAATGATTAATTACAGTATCTCAAATGCATTTGAGTCATTTGCTTGTTAAGTGAATGACGAGCCTGTCAGAATGTAATTCCTGTATTGATACTATGTCCCTGTAGCGCAGCTTTACAACAGCCATCCTTTTGAACGCAATGTGATGATACTTAAGTGGGGAATTAATGAGATTTCTCAAGGTAATATTTAAGAACATTGTCCAGTGAAAGCTGCTATCACCACTGGTGCCTGTTAGGATCAGAGAAGATTCATTGTTTCATCGTGTTTTAATAAAATCCTCATTATATATATAACGTGGTAACGCTTCCTAATCAGAGGTTTGTTTTGCTAAGGAAACAAATTAGCAGTGAAATTATGCAAAACTTAATATGACCTTGATAGTAAACAAGCTAAAATATGCATCACTGTTGCTCATGTTGTTCCACTTATGTTAAAATAGTAAAGCAAACATGGCAAGTTTAGTCAATGGTATGTAAAAGTCATGTCATGTGAGCAATGATCATGAATACGTTTGCTAAGCTTCGGCTTTTAATGTAGAATTTAATTGTATCGATTTGGAAATAAGTGCTGCCTTATGATTAACCTTTTCCTGTGAGGACAGGAATCCAAATCACTTGTCTAAGCAGTATAAATGCAGTATACTACAGTATACTGTATAAGTGCATGATTCAAATACGTGACCATTAGCTGCTCATACATTTATTATATGAAACAAGTTTTAACAGACAAGCACAGGTTAGAAAAAGACAAGTAACCCCATATAAAATAAAAGTTTCAACATTTCCTATTTGTGATTTTGGGGAGCAACAACTGTAATAAAAGTAGGCAATAAAAAAATAATGTGTTAGATAGAGTAGTGCTTTATGAAAGTGAGTTTGTACACAACATTTAGCGTTTTTCTTTTTTTTTCTTCATTACAGTATTACAAGTTAGTGAGTGTGAATCTGTATTGAGAAACTAGAAGCGGCTTTTTAAGCCTCTTCCTTCAAAGTATCCCAGAGACTATTTGTAATATTTAATGTCAGCCATAACTTGCATTAACTTTTTAAAAGCTGCACTTAAAAAATTTGATGTGTGTCACAGGTCTGACTCCCAGTGCCAAGGCAAGCCATTCGAACTGACAAGGAAGGAGATGACAGAAGGGAATGGATATGCAAAAAGTTTAGGTTTCCTCTGTGGAGATGAGACAGGCTGGGTTGGGCAGATTGTAAATTTTTTTTTTCTTTTTTTTCTTTTTTTTAGCAGTGATTCATTGTGTCTTGTCAGCTATAACTGCATCTGTTGTGCAGAGATCTGGAAAATGAATCTTATCAGTATCACACCAGGTCTGCTCATCAGATGTACCCCTGATTTCTAGTGTGTCCCCAGTGGAGACTTTCACAGTGGCGTTACAAATAAGGAGTTCTTCTTGCGATGATTGTGAAACAGTGTTATGCGTAGGAGAGAGAGCAGCACAGAAGGCCGGGGAGGAGGGGAATCACAGATGAATCCATGCAGCAAGGTCATTGTGATGAAATCTAGCTCATGTTGTGAAATGTGAACCTTCAAAATGCCACGAAACATAGATTTAAGGATATCTTCATTCACTTTTTATGTTATGGGCCAAAAAAAAATTATCATTTCAATTCACTCACAGCTAAAATGCCCATAAACCTTCTTCGGCAAAGAACTAAATGATGCCCTCCGCTGCAATGTTAAATGTAATTTTATGTTATTGTAATCTTCCACACAGGATAATCGTTGTTGTCACTCCGTTTTAGACATGCAGTAATTTCCGGAGAGAGTTTTTCATACCTGATTGTTTCCCCACGGTTTGGATTACAACGACTATGCCGGCTAACAAAAGCTTGAATAAAGCTCAAGCTGATTGTGTAAATATGTAATACCCACCCAGGGATTGTGCTTAGTGGTTCATGGCATCCAGAACACTGACTGCCCAGTGCTTCCTTAATTACTGTAATTATACAGCTTTGCTTCTGATTAGTTCCTGAGAAGAAGCCAGTGGGAAGCTAACTAATCCACACACAAGATTTGAAAACAATGCCTGGAAAGCATCTGACTATAACCTAGTAGCCAGCACAGACCAAAAGCAGATTTATTGATGCTTTGTGTGGCTTGTTTGCGCCTCTGAGGCTCCCATTCATGTAAAAATCACTTTAAAAAAGCACAGTACCTTCAAGCAATATTAGTCGTATGTGAAATATTTTTTAGTCAATCACAATCAAATTTCTTAGTTTAGTCTACAAAATCTTAGATTTTAATTTTGTGCTATCATTTTGCTTGGTTTTATGCAGCAGAGATGCATTTGTTCTCTGTTTTTTACCCATCCTTGAGGAGCAGTTAGCAGCCCTTACGGTGCCCCGGGGAGCAAATTGGGGTTCAGTATCTTGCTCAAGGACACTTGGACACTGGGGCTTGAACTACCACCCTTCCGATATAGGTGGAAGACTGCTACAGCCACACCCGCCCCTGAAGTGCTGAACAAGGGAAAGAGTTTCAGGTGTAACAAATGATATTCTAAGGCTGAATCTGGTTTTCTTTACTCAAAAATTATAAGAGGACAACCTCTAAACTCAAATTCATGAAATGTTATTATTTTATTTCTATTTAGAGCTACAGTTTTCCTTGTATGGGCCTATAACATCAACATTCTCAGCATGATACACATGAGACATTTGAGTAATTGATGGGAAAATTAATATTCTAAGTGCATTTTTTAGTTCTATAACATACAGCAACACTGCTTCCATTTATCCCGGAATCACTCCTCTCAAAATGACCGATTTCATTTTCAAATTGCGCCCTACTGCAGACCTGTGTGTGGAGGTAATTCATGACAAAATATTGACACCAGTCTTGAATACATTTCACCACCAACAGCTGCTTGTGTAAAACTTCCATTTATATAATGGAACATGTGGTGTGTATATATCCATACAGTATTGACCTTGAGCTGAATGAAGACAATTCCCATTCCAGGGGCCCTGCTCTGTGGTTGACCCCCTACTCTAGCTTCATTGGAAATGAAAGCGATCAATAAATTATCAAAAAGAATATGAAGCTAAGATGTCTTTCACTTTTAAACATTAATGTTGACATTTCTCCAATATGTGGAATGCCATTTATAGAAGGAGGGATGACAGAGGGTCTGCAAGTCACAATATCTACTTGCATTTTTAAAGGATGATAAACTTGTAGCTAACAGGACATCTGGCAAAAATTGGGAATAGGAAGAAAGCATATTTCTCTCTGGGGAAACAAGGCTAGTGGTTCCAAATTTGTATAATTAATTAAGAGATTTCCATCATGGCATGCAAATGATCTGTAGATCAACAGATTGGACCACAAACGACAAAAAGTGCTCACCATGTTCATATTTCACTTAACGGATGATGTCAGCAGATGTTATGTTCTAGGCTCATGCTGGCTCTTTTATTTCCTTTGGCTTTATTTCTTGTTTAGCACTTAAAGCTATTCAAATCCCCTGATAAGTAGCAATGGAAGCTGCTTCATTCCTCAGCAGAGTTATTTACTAAGTCATTTGGAAAATTAAGTAAAAGGGGAAAAAAGCCAGGTTTTGTTGTTATGACGCTGAAGACTTTCTATGGATAGAGGATTCCTGCACTGCAGATAATGGTTTCCTCCTTAGAGACAGCACGCAGCATTATGCCAAACCCCGCTCAGTAAATTAAATCTTTCATAGAGTGAATTGTTATCCCTCTGTAATAGCAACAGAGCCACTCTACCAGCCAATAATGAATGGAACAGATAATAATGAACCCAACTATATTATTCAAAAGATCCCTCACTTGTCAGAACTGTGTAATGATGCTTCCTATTTGACAGTCTATGGAACTGCCATCATTCATTTCATAGGCAACATGAAATGCAGAAGTACATGACATGATTATGCATGCTGCTCATGTCACTGGGAGAGGACAAGAATATGTGAATTTCCAGAATCCAGCACTGGTGACTCCTGTGAAGTTAATTCAGGAACATGAGAGGACAATGTGAGAAGAGCTCATGAATAGAGCAACTCTAATAACAGTGTATAGTGTACAAACAGCTCCAAAGATTATGATGCCACTGAGCAGATAACAAGTGATCCCAGCGGAGTGATGAAAACATTGATAAACATCACGTTTATCAGTGATCCTAGCACGCTGCCCTGTAAGTAAAACAGTTATTCTTCACATAATCTAATACTTTCTGCTGCAGGAACCCTTTGATAAAGCTTGTCAGAGGTCTGGTTAAATATAGTATAGTATATATGTGATTGCACATGAGTGTTTAATGATGGAGTGCGAGATGTGACCCCAGAGCCACCAAAGCCAAGGGCTTTATTCCTGATGAAATGTCTAACAAGAGCGCTCGGAGAGCACAAACCTCCACCAAGGCCGTTCAGAAAAATTCCCGCATCCAGATTCTGATCCGGATTAACACCAAAATGTAACCACCTCTAGGGTATGCTAGGGTCCATCTTTGGTGAAGATTTCATGCAAATCCATCCATTAGTTTTTGCGTAATCCTGCAAACAAACAAACCGAACCGATCACATAACCTCCTTGGCAGAGGTAAGAACAAGGTATTGATCTGGTACCTGCTCCAGAGGCCCCTTCTCCTCATTGCCCCAGTGGTGTAGCTATTGAAATTTCTGTGAGGAAAAATTTCCTGTGTGCAATAAAGCACAAAGTGCTCCTGTTGAAAAAGATCCCACCTGTGGCTGTGAGGTCTACATGTTGCCGAGATCGTGGCTTTGGCACAGGTGAGTGGGATGCTTAGTGGGAAGACAGATGACACAGCAGAAGCCAGTCTGCATCTCGCAGGCTGACTACATCACCAGTCTGCCCACCCACTTGCAGGGAAGAGTGAAGAAACCAGCGGGGCAGATGGGACCAGAATCTGACTCATTTAAATAGGCCTTGGAGTTTGCCAGTTGGCATTTAGCCTGT
Organism: Chaunax sp. Z400; assembly: GCA_037577475.1. Classification (NCBI taxonomy): domain Eukaryota; kingdom Metazoa; phylum Chordata; class Actinopteri; order Lophiiformes; family Chaunacidae; genus Chaunax; species Chaunax sp. Z400. Next base: position 31,022,867 of record CM075184.1, on the reverse strand, counting down.
GAACTGAGGCAGAAAATAAACCCTTCTAAATAATGAAATAAGCCTTCATTTAATGAAAGATTCAGGCTCCATGTCCCTTTACTTAATCTGAAAGCCTTGGATGAGGATTATGTTACTATGCCAGAGGTTCCACACATGCTATAGTGAGTGATGTTGCACACTTTGAATATTGCTCACTCTCTCTCTGCCTCTCCCTTTCCCTCAGTCTTTGACTTTACCAGAAGTATCTTAATGTGTCATGTAAAACAGGAAAACAGTTGTTACTGACACATTTCAAAGCAGAGGATCAACAGTATGCAAGAAACATACAATGTAACACACATGTAACAGATGGGATATGTTGTGTGATAGCAGTTAGGTATAGAGGGGGAGCCAAACATATGTATGCATAAAATAAATAAGATTTATACTGTGACCCCTGGGGGGGCTGAAAACCCATCAAACTATTATTTACAGTATCATGTTTCTCTAATTAGCCCTTTCTTCTGTGCGTTCCAGTATCCTCACCAGCAGTCAAAAGAATTACACCTCATTAATATTCTACCATTACTTGGACTACTTGCAGAATTTTACATAAGCATAATGTGACTTAACAACAAAAGACAGTCAGCTCATAGTAGTATTTTCTTCAGGATTCCCTGTTATTGCTAATAAACATTCACCTAAATAATTTTACCGGAGCATAAAGTGATTTAATTCAAAACACTGCCCTACAGCTGCAGAACATCCACAGTATGGATCCATGATGCAGGGCTGCAAACATTCATTTGAAGTACCTACTCACAACTACTCAGCAGTGTAAGCTAATGTACAGTAAAGGTCATACTTCCAGCATCTGCCATTAGTGTGTCTTCCTCTTCAGGGGTTCTCTGCTAATTTTTCCTCTTGTATCTTCCATTGGTTTAAACGATTGTATGCCCCAACATCCGGTTTCAAAACATATAACATATAGAAGTTACCCTTTCCAAAGGCTTTTAAGGTCTAATGCTCTTTACTCCAGACTTATTGCCATGTAACACTCAAATAGTGTTATTTTTGATGCCATATGATTTTATAATAGTAATTGGTGCATCACTGTAGTGCTATGGACTCCCAACTTGGCAACAGACACAGACCCTTATGGAGCTGATTTGCTGCCAAAACTCAACAAAAAACAAAACATGTTTTAAAAATGCAAATTCAAAGCAGTTGTCTTTAATTCTAGCTACAAGTACGATCACAATAATGATCCCTTAAAAGGCCTTTAAGCATTTAAATACATTTTGGGGGGGATTGCTGCACATTGCAGCCTTCATCCCTTCAGCCAGACAAACTGGCCCGCACCGGGAGGGAAGGAAATAGCTAGGATGGGAGCCATGCTAGTCCAGCTTGGACGTATGCCTGCTCCAGGCTATTGTGCATTCATAGGAAAATAAAATAAATGTAATGGGACTGGCCAAAGCTGGCCAAGCAATGGCAAATGAGAGACTGCTATGTTCACATCTTTAAAGACTTGTCTCCATAGCACCACGGATTCACGCAGTTGCACTTAACAGGGTGACCCGTGTTGTGTCATTGATGTTTGGTGCTCAAACGCCATCAAAGTTTATGGACAATGTTTCCCAAATGTCCTGGATCAACTTTTAACATGAAGATGGCGACCATAATAACGTCACCATCTTGTTGCTGCATTCGCCCAGAGGCAAATTTTTTAAAAATGCACAGATTTTGTTTATATGTGTTTATGTTTATATGTATGTGTTGATTAATATATATATGCAGAATTAAGGGGGAATACAAGCTTTACTTTTTCTGTGCAACCCAGTGTATTACCAGGACAAATTACCTTAATTATCAGTAAACACTACTGAAAAATCCATATAGATATACCATGATTGTAAAATGTGATGATTGCCTACCTTTCTTTTTTCAGATTGGTTAAACCTCCTCTCAGGGATGTGAAAGTGGTCCATCATGAAAACCACACCACGATGCAAACAAACAAAATATATGAATTCTCCAACCTCCAGATGTTTTTTTTATTTTATGTTTCTTTCTATAAATATTCTATTAAATGTTCCCAATGTCTGACACATTGCTCCTAAAAATTGAAATTGCCTTGTAGCACATAGCAAAAATGAGGCTCTACAAACAAAGCAGGAGAATTATTATCGCAAATAAGAGGCTCTTTGACAAGATCCCATCCTCAGTAGAGGTCAGATGTCTTGGGTCTGAGGCGCTCCCAGTTGATTGGATTATTCTGCTATTCAAGCAGAAGCGCTGCATGGCACACAAATGTAAAGTGAGAAAATTCAATGTGTAAGGCCAGATGAGATGCTAATAGAAAAGAAGAATTGCCCTCGGAAGAAATTCAAAGGGGAGACAACACATCAGATATTTTGAGACTGGGAGCAAGGCTGATGTCTAATGTTATCTCAGTCCTGCTGCTGTAAGAGCAGGATGAGACTCAGAGTAAGATAATCACACAGCACAATCAGCTTTCATGTGGGCAATCATAACTGCAATAATCCCCTTCCTGTCTAAACAATTCTAGTGTTCACATGCTTGTAGCTATAGCCGGCTGCCCTGCACGAGCCACTGACCAATGCTTTTGGAAAGCCCTCCACTGTGCAGTAGCTAATCCATCTCCCTTGTCTCACTCACAACCAAAAATGTGATTCTACCACAAAAACCTTGAACCGCCACCAGTGTTGTTCAGTGCCCAGTGGTTGTGAAGCATACAGATCCCTTCTCCGTAGAAGTCTTGGGCCTCTAGAAAGGGATCCAAAGCAGCGATAACATCATCATCGCTGTCAAAATGGCACTATGCTCCTTCTTCAGAAGGTAGTTATCTGAGGATGCCAAATCTGGTGAAAAGGGCAGGTGTTACACATTGCAGGATGGTAGCCCTCGTCACTGAGGATTTGTGGGTGAAACGTCCAGGTGGAAGAGCACTCCTCCTCTATTCATCAGCGTCCCATGATGAATCTTATGGATTTTCTCCCACTGCTGTTTTAGGATTAGCGCAGTAGGCCCCTGTAATACCCGAACCCATTTCCAAAGTCGTCCACCAGCAGCATCCATTTGCATACCAAAAAACGTCTGCCTGCGAACCTCATAGATTTGCCTTTCTTTCGGATTTGGAGGCTCCAGGTTTTTCCACACTTCATTCTTTAGTTTCTGGTTGGAAGTGCTGTACCAAAGTCTCATCCATGGCTATGAATTGCTGGAGAAATCTCCTGGAATCTACCTCAAAAACAGCAAGATTGTCACTTACGAAAAAGTCTGAATTCCAAATGATGTAGATATGTTGTAGTGCCCCTTCTTTCTAGTCAGACAGATCTTTATGTATATGTAAAACCCCAAAATGATCACTGGTCCCATCCTGGTCAAACCACTGAAAATTTCCTGGGTCTGCCACGACCTACCAAAGCTGATCTTACCACACAAACCCATGGTAAGGTATCCTCTGCACAGTGGCCACCTTTAATCAGCCAGTGTAAGCAGAGCCATATTCACAGCAAGAAAACTTGTTCCTCTCTCGAAATTACCCTGTCAGTCACAGCTCATTCTCAAGACTCTCCCATTTCCTCCCTCCGCTGCTGATTAATGGCATGAAGTGAGTTTATCAATGTGCCATATGCAGAATGCAATTCATTACCCTCATCTCCAGGAATAAGCAAAAAGCATGTCCTGCCTCCTCTGTGCCTCCTATCTGTGACCGTCCACAAGCAGAGGAGATGTAGCATACGCACAGTAACGGTGCTTGTTAGTATGCTAATGTAAAAATATCAGTTTAGCACACCCCCACAATTTCCAAGCAACTCTTTGTGAGACAAGCAAGAAACCCCTCCAGGTTGACATGCATCATGGGAGAGACACACCAGGAAGGGTGGCTATTAATCAAATCATCCACAACTAACAAGACAAACTTTTCTTCTTTCTTTTTTTCTTTCTGATTAGCAAACATGAGCCTGGGAACACAAAGCTGGTTACATATGCAGTCACCCTGGGGTGACTTGATACGGCGTTGCTTTGAATACATACATCATGCTGTATTTATTCGCCAATCTGCTGATTATTTTACAGGCTCAAGCAGGCTGCCTCGCTCATGATTTACGACAAAGCCCATGTAATAATTAATGTGTGCATTTATCTGTTAATCATCGCAATAAAGGAGTTTCTCAGTAAGTAAGGTGTCAAGGTTGACCTGCAAAACATGATTTCCCAAATTGTGGCAGTTTATGATCTCCTCAATGAAATATTAATTTTGATTTAGCTAAAATGTCCTAATGATTTAGTGAGGAAATATTTTTATAAAATCTCTTAACTAAAAACTGTAGAAATAATTCAGTGCTGTGGATCTGCAGATCGACATCACATCAGGAGCCATGTGATTTCTTCATTCGATATTAACTTGTTTTTGATTTGATGCCACTCCATTCACTTTATTTTATGACATGCAAGCTTAATGAATCTGGGGAGCCATGTACTTCACATAAATAACCCACAAGTGATGATGGTGACACCAAAGTGTACTTGCACCATATCTTCCAGTGTGGCTAAAAGTAACATCACTTTATCTGTTGAAGGCTTCACTGACTCTAAATAGCTTGTGCCTTTTTATCCTTGTGTTTCTAACTTTATCTTGGCAGCTGTATGATGTTGTCTGAGTGCGAGCTCCCCAGTGAGGTCGTAGAGAGAGCGTGAAGAGAGGGGGTGCTGCATGGTGAAGAACGGCAGCACAACACGGAGAGGCCAGTGTTACAAAGAGGGAGAGGGAGGTGTTGGTCCAAGGGTGCTGGAAATCCCATTCAACGTAGGTTTTAAGGGAATTAGTTGGCAACATCATCACCAAGTATCAGCATCCTTATGCTACATGGCTGCTAGATGGTGGCTCTCACATGATTAGGGGCTTCCCAACTTCACCTTTGTTGCACAGAGAGTGAGGATATAAGTTAAGGTGAGATATTGACACCAGACAAATAGGTTTACTGAGATTTAATGTTATCTCAGGTTATCACTCATTTATAGTTGTTGCACTTTATTTATCTCTCATTATCTCCATCAAGACCCCCTTTTTTGGGGGGGGGGCTAAATTTGGATTTATAAGAAGCTTCCAATATCATCCAACATCTAGAGAAAAGCAGGACTATTCCAATGATTACAGTCTTTTTTGGAATTATCCTGTTTTGTGAATTTGTTTGTCCCGCCTCGAGAAGCAAAGGACTGTCTTACCCATGTTTAATAGATTAAAAATGAATCATTAATTCCTAATATATACAGAGAAAACATCAGCCCATAGCCCTCTCTGCTCTAAATGTTTCCTCCTCCTGCCTGTCAGTAGTGTCAGAGTTTCTATGGTTACACAGACTCTTTCAAGTTCAATGTGTGCCTACATCTGTGCAGCATTGTGTGGGCTTATAATGCTGAGGTGGTTTTGTAAGCTTAATTTGGACATTTCAGTAATAAGCTTTAGATGTACAGATGTGTGTAACAGGGTCAGGGTGAGTGGCTCCATGACTTTGACATCTTTAACATTGTGATGAAGTCAACGGTGATGCAGTCCCAGTAGCCCTGGTCGTGTTCCAGACACGTTCACATTCACTTGTTCAGCATACAACTAATGCTCCCTTGGTGTTATTTGAGAAATGTTGGACAGTGTCATCTGGCAACCGTTGGGATTTCCATCTTGATGCAGAAATCGGATATCATATGCAAACTTTGAACTTTAGAATATATTTAGTAGACTAGGTGTTACTTGATGCTGTTTTTCACACCTGAAAAGGTATTTTCAGTTGCGGTGATAAAGCACCTTTTAGATTAAATTCCTTTTATGTCTCAAAGTCTGTCATTTGGTAAGTGACTGGTTACACATTGAGAAAGCAGCCCATTATTATATAATACTGGCACTATTAAAAAAATTAATAAAAACATTTTTTTAATGCTTTTGTGGGACTTTTTCACGGCCAAAATATTTCTTTCAGTGCAATTACATAATTTTTTTTCAAATCCAAAACTTTCAATGGCAATGAAGCCTTTTTCTGTTCGTGTTTTGTTTCCAATACCCATTTTATTACCAACATTAAACATGCATAAACACATGCAATTCTTACAGTTTGATGTTTTCAACATGCAGCTGCTGTACAAACTGTTTAATCATTTTGATGTATTTTTCATAAGCTTGAACCATGAAATCTGGACATGCAGCCAAACATACACCACCAGGACCACATGCTCTACCATACATGACCCATATCAATGACTAACTTTTTCCTAATGAGAGATAAAAGTGGGAGAACCATGTGGGAAATCACATAAAATTACAGTCAGAATCGGATATTGGTTCTATTACCATCATGAAATTGCAGATTGAGATCCCTTGTGAATCGAGTGTCGACAGCTATTACTTCTTATTTGATTTGCATGTCAAATGAATCTGAAGTGCCTCCCTCCCATTTACCAGTCTATTACTGTAACAAATATTGAGTGGATTTACACACATCCACTCTCTCAACGCCTGTGTTTACTGTCTTATTATAATGCAGACAAGTCTGATTGTCAGTATACAGTAATTAAAGCCCCTCTGTATTGTGAAAAAGGATTTTATGAACATGGACAGTCACACAAAAAAATGAATGATTTGATGATCACACACGATTCATGTGATGAACAAGCAAACTTCGCAGAAATACGATGAGGATGGGGAATGCTGTCGTTCTTTAGATGTCTTATGTATTCATTGGGAGACACAGAGCACATCTGTGTGTGTGTCAGTGTGTGTGAGAATTTAAATTTAAGTGTGTCTCTCTCTTCAATCAGATGTTGGTTATGTCTGTGAGCATAAAAGACGACCATGTATATACAGTATGCATGGTCAGTTAACAGGCTGTCTGTGTTTTCTGTAACCTTACAAACCAATGCACCGTTGCTTTTACAATGATGAAATGAAGCCTCTGAAAGGAGCAGTGTGAAAATACCATGGTGATAAATTTGCAATCAAACAGGATTTAGCACAGGGCAGAATAAACATCAGGCGCATCTTCTCATGATGGAGATGCTGGTTAGTTATTCCGTGAATAGTGAAAGCTTTTTCTGAACGTTTTGAGCACTGGCCAATGATTATGTTGTAAATTGAGTAGAGGCAGCATGAGTTCAAACTGCTCGGAGGATAATAGCTTGTTATTTTGGTTGTCAGGGAAAACTAATTGTAGAAACTCCACTGCTATGGTACTAGGCCTACTCAATCTACTCAAGAGTGAAAATTATGCGTCAGGTTTTTTTTTTTTTTTTCATTCCTTAAGTTCCGAAATGTTGCACAGTGTGCCATCTGGAGAGAGAGTATGTGGGGAGAAATGTCAAGAATAATTCATAGCAGCATGTTGTGGGTGTGAGGAAAACTCTGCGGAAATACGGTTGATTTATCGAGCTCGAAAAAGATGTGCCTTATTCCTTGTAACAGTTTTATTACGTGACTTTCTCCCACTGCCTTTTGGACACTTTTTTTTCTTTTGTTTTTACAAGCACATCATGTATGTTATCAGACTTCAATCACAATTCCTCATATTTCCAGATCAGACTGCATATTAAATGCGATCGTGTGATCTTGCACTGTTACTTTCATGTTGTCACAGGATATGATCCACCGCTCCGTCTGTCTCACTGCCACTAGCAGCAGACCATGAAGTCATTATCCAGCTTCAGTTTAAAAAGTCCCATGAGTTGGGACACTATCTTACACAGATAGTCCCTGTGCCACAGAGTTTATATAAGGCTTGTTCAAGTAAGAAATGCACATGAATGGTGCCTGCAGAGGCAACAAGCAGCCGACGGTTTTAGAGCCACCGCTTGGAGCCCCATTAAAGATAACACTCTGAATCAGCTATAACTCACACCCCTGGAACACCTCCGTATTGACCCGTTGCTGCTTTGATTGGGCACTTCTGTCCAAAGGTCCGCTATCACTCGGGGAGGCATACGAGACACAGCCAGAAGCCGTGTTATTTTATGACAGGCATTTCAACTGAAGAAGAGGGGGAAGAGGAAAACACAAGTATTATCATTAATTCCACCGCACGGCCATGAAATGCTGTGTTTTTGGGGGGGGGTTTCTGTTACAGACACACTTCCTCACAGACCCTATTGCACCTCTGGAAACGTAGTCCATATACACTAGGGAAGTATCTGTAACATATGTTGTGTAGGAAAAAAATAAGGATGTTAGGTGTGTTATTACAGCAGGTATACAGTCTTGTGTCTTAAAGTGTTGAAAAGGGGCTTCCATTATACCTAAGAATCAGGGTATCTGAGATAAATTACTACACACACAAATTATACATGTGTGGTTTCGTAAAAAAAAACATAATCGTTTGTAATAATGCCAACTTGGCAGTGACGTCTTCGTATGCTGCTTTTTACCTTTATACTTCATACAAATATTCCCCCACTTCGCCTCTTATGATGTGCAACCTGCCAGCATGCTAGCAATGCTCTCAAATATTTGCTGTAAAGCAATATTTCCATGCTGGACCAAGATGAAAACACAGAGATTACATTATTACTGCTGTTTGAAAGAGTGGCAATGTTTTCTTTATCCTTATTCCTGTATATGAATTGCAGTGATGCTCAGGATGCGTTGCTACAGTAGATCAGTCTGTCTGTTTGTCAGGGTAAGGGTGAGGGTGTCCTTCCTATCAACAAAGACTTGACTCTCAAAGCCAGAACAGGTGACGATCTCAAGGTTTCTCTTAGTCACATCTGCTATTGCAGAAGATTTGTTGGCTTCCTTTTCAAACCAACCTTTAGAGCCAACCTTGAATGTGCATAGGCTCAAACTTTATTCATTAAGTGGAAGGCTTTAGCTTGCTTATTTGATTAACTATTATATATTTATTGTATATGCTATAAGTTATTAACATGAATATGTAGTTTGTTACCTGTTAAGCCCCTTTGCTATGGGGAGTTCCCAGTTCAGAACAGTCTTCTGTTGTTCACCAGCAGCAGCCAGTGATAATTTAGCCAGCATAACTCAAATCATTCAATCATTTTTGTGACAAAAGTATAGGATGAAATAAAAAGCAACCCTTGAAAACAATACCTATGATTAGTAGTCATGCGTCAACAAATCAGCTGACAGAGAGAAACTCTGTTTAGTTTGACAAGAACTACTGGCTCTACTGAGGAAAGTCAGTCTGTTTTCTAGCAGAATGACATGTCCACCATGTCTGAACAAGTTAACAAGATCTTTTCCACTGACCTCAAGATAAATGAGAACGATACCTGTACCTATGGTAACTGTGCACAACAAAGTCGACAACAGCTGTGGCTTCAAAATGCTTTGAAAACAGAAAACAAGTTATGATGACAAAAACTTTCACTGACAAAATTTTATTTATTTTTTTCTTCACCAAACAACAAAAACAACATAACTGATATGACCCCTTGGATTACCCAGGTAGGTGATTTGGTGACCTGGGACACCTGTGGAGCCCAGTAGTTCCTGGTTTACTTAAGGCCAGGCTGCAGCCTAACCTCTCTCTCTCTCTCTCTCTCTCTCTCTCTCTCTCTCTCTCTCTCTCTCTCTCTCTCTCTCTCTTCATGTTATGTTAGAGTTATATTATGTTTTGCACCTTCACCCTCACACATAAATTCTCCACTCCACTCTCTCCACACCTTGACTGATTGCTCAATTCCATGCGTAAAAATTTACTTTAATTGCCACTTTAATTTGGTTTGGTTCAGTTTAATTTGGTTTAATAAAGCATTTTGGTTAACTGCTCCTCACGGTGTCACATCCTTGTTGTTGTGGCCCTCTGAGCTGGGTCATAACACAACAAACATGAGAAGAATTTGTCTAAAACTATTGTACATTTTCATCAAAAGATTTTTCCATATCCAGAAAATCTATCCCAACACAAGTCATACATGTTTGTGAATGTCAGGTGGAGATGGGATATCAAACAGTGTTTTAAAACAACATAACCTTTAACATTTGAGCAACACAATACATACATACATAAGTCTAAATAAATAAATAAGCTATTTATTACAGTTTTCATTTTCTAGTAATTAAGTTGCATTATGGTTAACTATTATTTTAACTAACTAATTATTTTGAGCTATATTCTAAACCTTTTGCATATTAAGTAATTGTCAAGCTGTGTATGTAATAGGCACAGAAAACCACTTTCTTCCAGAGCACAGTGGCAAAAATAAGACATTAGATTAGATGCCTGGCAGTTACATTAAAGTCCATTAGACAGATTTATTGTTCTCTATAGGAATGCTTATTTGAACCAAACATCCATTTCACATTTTCAGTGAGTCATGCTCCATTTAATTCAATGTGTTGAAGATGGAAGAGAGTATTATTAAGCTGAGCGGATGTGTGAATTAATTAAAGTTCTACTTTTAAATTCAACATAAATGTCAAGCTGTGTGTGGCAGGACACTAAAATCAATCAGGTTTTAATATACTGGGATCCTCCTCCTATGACAGGGATCAACACATCTGCAGCACATGTTTGCTACTCGTACATGAGAACTGGAGGAGTTCTGAAGGCTCAGACTCTCTGTCCTCCAATCTAGAGCTGTGTCTCCACGCACACATTTCCATTTCCAACCTCTCGTCGTTGTTGATAGTAATATATTTCCTTCAGCACTGTGTCACCTTCAGCAAAAATTAATTGGTATGAAAGTGAAATTAATCCCTGGTTTTTATATATCCTTGAGACAACTTTATGGAGTAAAGACAGGGGTTCACTAAGGGGAAAAAACATATAAACATATATATCCTTATATTGCCGCTCAACATCTAAAAATTATTTCAGTGTAAAACAAAAAAAGAAATGCTTTGAATTTTTAACTGCATGAAAAAAATCCAATGCAACAACAAATGTGAGCACAACATGAGCCAATTCATGGGCAAATGAGCCATACATGGACTGTACATACAGAAAAACACATAAACTGCATTTCTTTGTAAGAGACTGATGTCTGATTTGCCTGCAGTCACAGCAGATTGAAGAACAGTCAGAACTGACTGCTTTCTAATACTGTATAATGACAGTCAACAGGGACTAAAGGCAGTACCATTAAGTTACAATTAACAACTTCATTCAAGAGCATGGAGGGATTGATAGAGTTTGATTTTGTTAATCAATTTGCATTAGTGCATAGGGTATGTTCAACAATGCATCTGGAAAAAGTGAGGTGTTACCATTATAAAGTAGTATTAGCTGTAGCGATGATAAGGTGCACATGCTCATCATAACTAACCATGCTGTCCTTTAATCTCCTCTTCCTCCACTCAGATCATTATCAGTTGATCCAGTTGTAAGGTTTCAGGTCGTAATCATAAACCAATTTATATTTTAATGAGCATGACATGAGATGGAAGTATTGGATGGGCCGTGCTCAGCGATGCCAAGCATGAAGCAAAAAGGCAGGAAGAAAAGTTTGAGTCCTATTAAAGAAGGGAGAAAACCAGCTGACTATGATTTGTGGTAATTGGCCAGGCGTTCTGCTCGAGTGCACACACACACACCCCATTCTGTGTGGATTCAATCCAAAAAAGGAGCAAAAAGCATAATTATGTTTATTACTTTTCTGCACACAAAGTGAGTCCAATCGATCCCAACTGGATGGCTTCAGTCTCTCACAAGATATGACACACTGTAATATAACACCTAATTATTTCTGCTGACTGATGTCAGCAATATCCACATAACGAGCTGTACTTCTTCCCCTTCCCAGTTGATTTGGTAGGCTTCCTTACAAAAAAAAAAAAAAAAACGAACAGTCATAAAAATAGGAGCTTGTGTAAAAGTTATGATTCACTGTCAAATGTGCCACACTGGTAAGAAAATTAGCAAAACGTCATGATATGACCAGCAAAACCTGAAACTTGTTTCTATAGCCACCCATTGGAGATGGAAGAGAATTGTGGAAGGACATGATGTCACATGGTGACCCATAATAAAGACCAATAACTAGGTAATAGAGCTCAATTAGTGGTGGAAGAAATACTGAGATCTTTTAAAAAATAGGAATAAGATAAGATAAGATAAGATATCCCTTTATTAGTCCCACAGTGGGGAAATTCACAGAATACCACACTATGAAAATATTCCACATGTAAAAGTCATTCAGATTTTTGCTCAAGTAATTAGATATGACCAATAAAATGTTTAAAGTAAAAATCACAGCATAATATATATAATATTTTATTAAATTAAATGTTTAAGACAAAATCATTACTTGATAGTACTTATAGAAGACAGGAGGCCTGATTTGTGTCATTAGAAAAATAATTCGATATCAATCGGGAGAAATTTCATTTTGAGTGACTTAATATTTTTATTGCCATATGCACAATAAAGATGTTTTTAAAATGAGATTAGGGCCTGTGAGGAGATCAGGGTAGGGTAGTATACAGTAGGAAAACCCCTGATGGAGTATAGACACTGTTGGTGGTGGAAATGGGATGATAACTGAAGATCTGGATGTGACATGTGACCTCAACCTGGCCACTGGATATGATGAACTGGAGGTGAATGGGGTGGAGGTTTGGCACAAAATGACAGCCGACAGAAGAAGAGGGGAAAACAGATTCAAAGTTTGACAGCAACAGCGTGATTGGCTGTTTGAAATCTTGTCAAAAATCTGATTGGTTTAACTGAAAGATTAAATAAGAGAGACAACTGTGAATGAATGTGAGTAATTTTTCCATCATGAGATGAGCTTCGCTGAACATACGAACACATGGTCTGTCAAGACCACTTGTTCATCTTATGCATGCTATGATGTCATTTATCATGTTAAATTCCCACCAATCAAAAAGGCCTATACTACATGAGGGATTCCGGTGTCTGCTTTAGAGGGAAACAAACATTAAAACATTTGTTCTGGAACATTTTTGTTTTCAGCTGTTTCTCAGTTTTGTGCGGCTATACTTTAAACCACTGTGGAACAAAGTTTAACACACCTCAACCATAGCCAGATAAATAATAGTGACAAACCAAATTTTCACATCAGAATAATTATGGGAACATGATGGCTGTAAGTAAGTTAACAAAGGCAACTCTAACAAGTGACGACACCCAGGGTATTTCCTCAGCAGTGTTACTTTAATAGCACTAGACGTTGCTCTTGTCTGAAAACATTTTAAATATACTGTTCTTTTTACCCTTCGGCTCTGCTTTTTGCTGTTAAAGGCCCTGCATTTAAATCTTTTTCCAAAAACCTGAACTGATCATTCACTTTCAAAGATAATGATAAGAAAAACAGGTTAATTATTCATCCACTGTCCTCTGCATAATAATTCAGAGAAAGATATGTATGTTTAAGAGGTGTAGCGCGGCCACCACCGGTGATTTTCATAATTTAAACAGGCAAGACCATATGAAATGCAGATTAATTGCCAAGGTGAACACTTAATTCAATAACATATAATTTCCCTAATGTTTTATTTAAAACCACTGTATAATAAATTAAATCACTGGCAATTTATTATGAAACAGCAACACAGGCTGTCAAGACTGAATTAAAAAAATTACATGAAAGTTGTGCTAAAAGAATAGCCTCCATTCATTTCTTATTAAACTGACAGTATCTATTATGTTTTCACCATTCTTTCAGGGAGTAGAATGAGCAATCAAAAAAATGTAACCGTTGTATTTTCTCTCACCTCATCTGATAATGCCAACACCCCTCACTGTTTCCACATTGATTTAGGTCTATTTTGCCGTGGGCAAGGCCTCAAAGCCAAGCTGTATAGTCTTGCCGGAGGAAGCTGCAGGCCATGGGCCAAGGGCAGTCCTCACTGAGGCCCTGGGGCTAATGGCTGTAGGTAAAAGCAGAGAGACACGGGCCAATAGAAGGTCACGGGGCATGGGTCTTGCATTAATTAGTAAGTAAGAGGGTGAGAAATTGCTTTTAGGGAAGGAAAAAAGTCTGCAGGGATTGTCTTGAGATTTGTCTTGAATAGGCTCTGGAGATTTCTCTTTCTCGTGATGAACAAGGCTAGATTGCTCCTCACATTCTACGCCAGCTGCCCAAGACTGAGAGCACTGCCTGTGCATACTGCATGCCCCGTGTTTCTCTAATGCATTTGTGTTGTTCTTCTGAAACTTGTATTTCTACAGTATGCATGCATTTGCACACACACACATACACACACAGTAAAAAAACACACAGAAACACAGAAATAGAAAGAAGCACACACACATGCACAAACACGTGCACACACAAGTGTAAAGAGAGAGCTGCAGTGCTGTATATATTGATTGTGTATAGTATGTTGTATCTCTATATTTTATATTGTATTATATATTGTATTATACTGTATATTGGATTGCAGTACTGTATATAGTGAGTGCCACTGCAACATTGCACAGCAATGCGGATTAATGTAATATAATGAACCAAGTCAAAATAGAATGTGAACATTATGACCAAAATCATAAAGTATTGAAATGTACAATGAATGTTACAATTACATACTTTATTAATACCTGGCATTATACTTTGTTACAGGAGGATTACACTTGAGGACACACCACAGAACTCACACAAGTTTCTAGCATTTTCCATCATGCATGGATGAAACTGTCTTGGACTTCTTTACATTTATTTATTACGTTATTACTTTCCACCACTGTCATTGCTGCTGATGTGCCTCCTGCCCTCTGACCCTGTCACTGTCCCATACCATCCCTATACTGCCCCACACTGTTCATGTGCATATTGCACCTTGTGGATACATTGCCTTGAATTCTGAGGATGTGCAGAACCAACGCTTCAAACGGACACAGAGTTTTAAGAGGCAGCTATCGTGCACTCGTGAATGTGTAGTTAAAAGCGAGCTGAGATTAGTTAAACATCTGCTGGCTCTAGCTACATATTTCCTCTGCGATTATGAGTGGTATCAAGAATTTTCTGAAATGTCAGACTATTCCTTTAAATTCCTTTAAAAAATTTAGTCCTGTCGGCCACCATAAATCTCCTCGTTATGAACAAAGTAAATATTAAGCAATGATTGATCTCACAAAGCAAAATTGTCACTTTGTTTGATGGAAAACCAGCTACATTTGTTACACACTGAGTAATTTAACAAAGACACTGATGTGTGAAATGTGTGACTAACTCTGTTCTCTATTTGTTCCCCTTTCCCATGGGTCTCTCTGCACGGCCATTCCATTATCTGTTTATGCTGACACATGACAGGTAAGCACAATCTCTATTCTAACTATTGCCTTGAACTAAACATATTAGTATTACAGCATATTAATGCATAGTGATTAAGTCAACAATACTGAAGCTACACAAGCATTAAAAGATGAGTTTGACTCCTAAATAACAAGCAGTTGCTATTTGAAATTTCCCCAGAGTTGGCCATGAGTGCATCCAGTATCCCCTCATTCCTTCCTAAAAGAGTTACTGTATGTAATGCAATCATTACTGAAACTCCTCCTCAGACAGGACTCCTGTGATTTGCGTGTCTGTAGGCAGTTGTCAACTCGATGACTTGAAAACAGCAATGAGCCGAAAATTGATTTCAAAAGAAATATAAAAGAGATTTCAGATGAGTTCCACAAGGTTTCTTGTTCGCAGAGAAAGCGCATAATACATATGCAAAGTACATCCCTATGCACAGTGCAGCATGACAGAAAACATTTCAGCAGAGCTTGCATACTTGCATTTTTTTTGAAGATATCAAAGCTATTGTTTTTCCCTTAGAGGAATATATGTTGCTGGAGGAGGACATTTTTGTGAATTGTTTTCTGTTTTGAGGTGGTTGCACAAGACATGTAATGAATCTGTTTATGAACAGCTACATGAAAGTAATCTTAGGAAATAAATCGGTGGCAATTTTAAGTTGATAGGAGTTTAATGACTGCTTAGAAATTGCCGGCCAAGGGCTCCTTATGTAAAGTAAATCATTCAGTCTCGTATCAAACCGGAGCATCATGTGAGAAAATGCTTTGAAGGGTTTCGTCTTTGAGAATGAAGACAGTGACGAAGTTTTTCCTTGGATATAACATTATGAGGATCAGCTCTTATTAATTATTTATATTGACTGCATTGGTTTGGATGTGCTAAGTGTATTCCTGACAGGTATGTGATAAAGAAGACAAATATTGGCTTGACCACACCCTCAGAGGCCTGTTTGAGCAGAGGCCTTCTGACCACTGCTTCAAGGTCCCTGAACTCAGCTGTGAAAAGATTTGCTCTGTATTGACTTTTTGATCACTTCCAATGTATGAGAGCCATATTCTCTTAAACCACTACTTAAGGCTTTAAATGGCACGTGTTGGCATGTTATCATAAAGCATACAGCAGAGTAATATAACAACCCTGTGGGAGAGCATCTATGCAAAAACCTTGCTCAAATATTAAAGCAAAGATGGACTGAATGAGAATGAGTACCTGGATGCCACTGGGGTGTTGAATGTGCTCCTCCCATCACAGATGTGTCATAAATTTAGATACATGACACCTCCAGTGGGCCCAACACTAACCCATAACCATCTGACTCAACACACCCACCCTCAGCTATGGTATACACATCAGCACCTCACCTGCATTGTACTGTATGCCTGACTCACATCATTACACCCAATACTTCTCCTCCAGAGTCAGACTAGTGATTCTTAGAGAAAAATCCACAATATTGACATTTATATAGTAAGACAACAAGAAACCTAGAAACCTCAGTCTCTGATTTGTGCATTGATGCTCATACCGTTCTCATTCCCAGGTCATCATATACGGATGTATTGTCACATCCTTTGGCGTCAGATGCACATTTTTATTTATGTATTTATTTTTCATACGTCTGTATGAAACACCAGGCATTGACTAATTCCAATGTAAACCCACCCATAACACTCACAGCAAGTAAATTTCTCTAAAAATTTACACTGAGTTATTTAACTTATGAGGGTAAGTTAACATATTTTTTATAGGCTCCTACTAAGGCTACTGAGGGCTAAAATAGACTATTGCTAATGATTTCATTCATTAAGTTTTATTTGATATCTGGAAATCCTCCCCGGATCCCACCATTGCTGTCTCGCGACACCCTGGATGGACCACGACCCCCACTTTGGGAACCCCAGTTTATAGGTCACTGTCATCATTTGAATTTGAATGGCAGGTAATAACCTTTCAGACCATCTAATATTGTGAAACTTGCCTTGTTTAACAAAGGCAATGCTATTCTCACCAGATATCTTCTTTACTTGTTCTGTTTTTTTGCAGCTCTTTTTTGTTAATAAAAGCTTAGTCACTTTACAAAGGAGCAAGTAAATGTCTTGTAGTATGGGACCATGTGATCAGCTGACTTTGAGCAGTTTTCAAGGATGTGGTCAGTACACAGAATATGCACAAGGGAATCCCTGATCGCTGCCATTTCACTCAATTTGGGAATGGCCCCACTGTAAACTCCCAACGCTGACTGCAGCTCCTTGTGCAGACCGAAACCGGCTTCGTCTTCCACTCATCCCATAAACCATAAGCATGGAGGAAGTGCAGAAACCCTTTACTATTTCCTGTGCTGTTTGATTCACATCTCATTTAATTAATTAAACTCAACACAGACACAATGTACACAGTGGTGGTACGCAAAAGCACTTCTTGTTCTAAAATATGGTGCACATCGTTTATTTTGACCACGCATGTGCATCTGCACACCACTTATGTGCACCCCTGTACATAAGCATATTTTTTAACCCAAACCATGATCCATTTCCTAAACCTAACCAAATAGTTTTGGTGCTTAAACCCAACCAAATTCCATCACTTGCACAACTTTATGTAAGCAAGGCTTTCTGGTGTTAAAGCCTCTCTGGCAGTATCGTGGAGACACTAAAAGCTACCTTGTGCATCTGTATGAGGCGAAGGTGCATGTGAAAAAACATCTGTTGACAACCTGTGAATGAGAATGGGTTCTGATAGATTGTGCTACACCCAAGACATGAAATAACACCGAAAAAAAACACAACTTTCGTGTGCAGAAGGAAAATAAAAAATGATTTGTCTCACAGCAGCTTGAACAGTAATTCAGCGGATAGTGGTGTGTGATTCAGGCTAGATCAGACGATAATCAGAGACTCAGCAGGGACAGGCTCTCCTCCTCCTATCTGTGTCCAGTCAGAGAATCATTCTCTAACATTCTCCCTCAACCAACTCCTCCATGCCCCCCAGCCCCAGCCTGTTTATTGCATTTGTTGCAACTGCCTTTGATTTTCGGAGGGCAGGGGCATCACACATCAGCTGCCAGTGTATTGTCAAGACAAATCTGTCACATGAGAGGCATTCGGCTTGTTTGTTGCCACTGCTCTGCTCAGATAGGTGGGCAACATGGTCCGCCTGCTTGGCTCCTATATCACATTCACAACTAGAACATTCTTCCCACATAGATTGAACCCCATACCATGAGCTTGTCACTACAAAATGTGGTCAAGCTGTCTCACAGTCTGTGGAGATTTAACAGGGTCAGTCTCCCACAGCTCAGAGCCACACAAGGCCTGAACACTATCCTGCTCTTACCCATCCCACCTCATTGGTAAACCAAGCTCATGCAATGAATCAGTTATGTTGGTATATGCTGTATGCGTGCACACACACAAACACGCACGCACGCACACACACACACACACACACACACACACACACACACACACACACACACACACACACACACACACACACACACACACACACACACACAAACACAGTACATCTGTTTGTGGGGCAGAGTGCAGACTGCTGATATGGAAGTGAATGGGAGAACGGTGGCTTTTTGAGTCGAAGGATCGATGGCTGGTGACAGACTTTTGTCTTCATAAGGTTTTTAATGAAAGATGATATTTTGAATTGATTGATATGCATTTAGCAGGAGTCCTGATGGATGGATGTGATGAGGAGAGAGAATCAGATATAGCATTAAACTTTAACATGCCAGTCTTCAGGAAAAGAAGCATTTTGCGTTATATTTGGAGAAAAAAAACATTATAATATCTGCTGTATAGAGCTGTTTAAACATTTCTTGTCTGGTTTAGTTATTGCAGACAGCTGATAAATAGTTGGCCAGTAAACCTAATATATAATGGCGGTTCAATAATGCTGCTGTAATTATACTTCTTATATATTTGGCTGAAAAGGCATTAATTGGTGCTTCTTATATATCCACCCATCTGTTCGCTGCTGTGATGTCGCAATAAGCCCATCAATAAGGAGCCAGATCCAAGGCCTGGCTGTGACCTCATAAAACAATACAAGTCTGGGATAAATTGCTTCAATCTACCAGGGATTTCAAACTGCATCTAAAGTTTCTTGATCTCAGGCCCCCTGGATGGCATTGGAGAATTAGTCCTGTAAAGCCATATTTCATTGGCAGCTCTATTAGAAGCTCTACATGTTTGAAATTTATCACTCACACTGGCTTGGCCTTGGATCTGTCCACCGTATTTTCAGTTGCACAGAGAGGTCCCGTCCCCCCCCCCCCCCCCCCCCCCCTTCCTTTTTTTCTATGTCTCTCTCAAGGTTGCCAAATGCAGGATTTTTACTGACATCCGCTGCACATGTAAAAGTCATGTGATCATGACTGAACGACTTGGAAACCCTTTGTGCTCATTATTGTGTGCTCCTCAACAAAAAACAGTTGTAATAGCAGCAGCAGGAATGGCACTGATTTGTTTTCCATTATTTAATTGGCCTTTTTCTCATCCAAGAAACTCAACTGTCTCTCCATCCTCATAATTATGTGTTTATAGCCTTGTGGCATTGATTATTTCTCCTGCTTTGCCTCGCTGCCCTCCTCCTACAATGATCAAATAGCTAGAGGACAGACAACCACACAGGCCTTATTCACCAGCCCACTGGCCTATCGTGATTATCCACAAACCCGGGTAGAGGCAGCACAGAGCAGTCTGATTACCACCTGACCGTGGGCTACTTCTGCACAATATTGATGGCTCTGGTGGAACTTTTGACTCTGAAGTCACTGAAAATCCCACGCCTCTTCATCCTACCCAGGATTTCTTTCTCCTTCCATCAAACATTTGTGTTTCTCGGATGTGGCTCGTTAAATAAGGTTTCCAGACCTTTAGTCTCATTAAACAGTTAAGCTCTTTTCTATTACAGAATGTTATCTTGCTTCAGCCAGAGACTTAAAAGTGACTCAAATCTGGAGCTTATTAAAAGGAAAAGGAAACATTCAATTAAATGTCCATTACATTGATAATGGTGTTAGATTTTTAGAATTAAGGTTGCAGGGTTTGATTCATGCCTTGAGTATGGTGCCATATTGAGGAACGACTGAGACCTTTAAGATCCATGCAATCTGCGGGATTTTGTTCGTTCTTGCACCTGAAGACTGGCTCCGTGTCAGTCTCACATCAAAGGCTGATAGCTTGTGGACAGAATTCCAATTCGCCTGGACTACTGTACCGGAAGAACAGCAGAGGACAGACGTTTACCTGTCAGCCTTTGACTTTGAAACACATGCCGAAGTCTGTAGCCTGCATCCCTGAGAAACACGACACTTCATTTGTTTGTAGTGCTTCTAAAATGTTTTCCACAATCCTCTTAAGGTTTTATTCTCAGTAATATATTGTATTATATGCATAAACACTGGACAGCGGTATGTCCTCAAACGATCAATGCAATGACTTGTACAAGGACTTTGAATGACAGCTTGACGACTCAAATCCACCACAATGTATTACAGTATCAGACCCTATTATCAGTGAGTGAGCTGCCAGATTAAAATGAATGGATTCTGTCCCCAGACGAAAAGCTGTTTTGATGCTAAGACTACATGATCCATGTAGGAGTAGGCGCACACCGTCCTTGTTTTCATCCATTTAAATGGCCATTGCCTCATTCATGACTGCATGCGGTGCCGAGCTGTCAAACAGTTGTTAGTGGCACACAATAGTCAACATGAGCACAAGCTGGGGATGTTGGTTTCTTCATCTATGTCAATAACTGTTGAATTTCAAAACACCACACATCGCCTCTTTGAAATATATGGAGAGAAAAAAATCAGCACCTCTATATTTATCATCAGTCAATATTTTACTCTTTACTCTTAAATGTGCTGCATTTTCATGTAGACGTTAAGACTGTCATGAAAATTTATAACACGTCTTTTATATTTACGAAACATTAGTTATACCACTAAAACATATGTTATAATCTTTTGACAGCTCTTGGAATCCCATTTTATACAGAATTTAAACCACTGGACAGAAAAGAAAAAAAAAGGTGAAAAAGGTGATTCTGACTAAATGTAGCACTTTTTTTAAAAACAATATTTGAATTCTTTAAGAGTCATTTTTACATTTGGTATGCCTTTAATGCTTTACAAATGTGTTCTTTTAATCATAATTTAATGGTACTTTAATAGATGGCTTCAATATGTGTTTTAAAATTTAATTGTCTGCCATATTATATAAAAGAAAACATCATAAGACGAGTGATGTACGGTGGATTAGTTTATCTAAGCTGTGCATTGTTTTGTTGACCCAAAACATTTATTTTACACCAAAGTAAGAATCAGTTTTAAGTTCGATTTCACTAAAACAGCTAAAGAAAAACAGTCCTTTGTAAAGTGCTGTACGTAACATCACAAACACACAAAGCTTGTCCTCAACTTTAGCAGGCAGCAGGGAGTCGGCCCATCACAGCGGCTGACAGGTCAAGGTCACCTCTTTTCTGGCCTGCATCAAATGCCATCCCTTTTTCAGGCACTTAAAAGTGCAACCATTCCAGGATTTAGCAGACTGCAGCTCCTTTTTGATGATGCAACTCTGAGTAAATACATTTGCACACTACAAAACTTTTCATGTCCCTTCAACATACTTTTTCCCTGCTTTTGTAAGCCTGGGCCCATGTCCAGTCTTTATGCTGATTAATACAGTCAGAATTTTGTATTACTTATTAGAAATAGGAGTGATTCATGGATTAATGACACAGATGCAAGAAAAATAGAAGTGATTTACATAAGATGGCATATGTTTGTGTAGATTATCATTTAAAAAAAAGAGAGCCTATTAAAGTGATAGCTTTCAAACCGCAGGAAAACACAACCTCATGGTTCATCACTGAAAATGGAGCAATAAAGAATCCTAAATAAACGTAACGATTTTATTAATGTGAGGCAAAATTAATTAATTCTGAAACCGTTATCACCACTTTATGGAATGTTGCTGTAGAATAAATCTGAATATTTCCACAATGGATCATTGGATGGATTGTATTTGTATGGAAGACAGCAATAGTGGTATTTCCAGGTGGCTTCACAGATATAGGAGAGAAAGCAAAGCAAAAGGATTTAAAAACTTATTAGAATCTGTCTTATTTATATGCAAAGGTAGGAATTCAATTGCTTAAAAAGGCCACAGATTTTGCTTACAAATTGTTCAGATGTCTTACTATCATTTTTCTCAAATGCATTCTTTTGACAGTGATGGTTTATGGAGTCACATTGTTTCCCGCCACTGTGTTAGCTGCGGAAAGCTATTTCCAGACCAGAGTTCCAGAGAGCTGTAGTGGGTGTCTTTTTGCAACATCAACTATTTATTGGAATTCTTTGCTACACCTTTGAAATGCCTCCCATGCCATCCATTATCCTTGGGGAAGAACAATGCATGGATGTGAACACAAATTCCAAGAGAGGATGAATTTGAGTCCATTTTTCTAAGCGGGCTATTCATTTGTCACCCTCACCGCCTGAGGAGTGACTGCTCCCTCCCAGGTCTCTGATTAAACAGGAGAGAATTAATAACAGGTGTCTGAGGAAGAGGAGAGGCTCTGTCTATTGGAAAAAAAAGAAAAAGGATCCTCCTTGGGAAGAAAGGCCAAGCAATAAGCCACTATCTGCAATTAGAGCAAAGGAGCAGCGGGTGTGCTGTATCACATTGTTCTATACCCAACAGCTTATAGATCTTGCAGAGATATACAGTACAGTGTGGCTATAGAATTAGCGAGAAGATATTGTTAGACATTGTAGGGTGGTTGTTATTCATGAACACAGTCTTTGATAGAGTCACATAGAAGTTTCACCGTAAATTGCCACGAAGGAGAAACACTGTATCAGCTGGACGTCTTTCACAGCAAATCCACATTAAACCCATGACTTATGCCTGTACATAACTTGCCCTTTCAGTGAATGTGAGATGGAAAAAAAGTAGAACGTTCAAGGTGCTCGCTGGAAGCCAAGGTAACAAATTCAGAAGAATCTTTGATTACCTCTAATGTGGTTATAGGTAATGGTGACCTGTCTCTAAGGAGCCAAGCCTGAGCTAAATTATATTTCAAATCCATTAAACCTTACCTCAGATCCATGATTTGCTTCCAGCAAGCAGCTACCCAGGGCAGCACGTAATTGAATTTCAAACCTGAAGCCAGGCAGATAGGCCCCTGAGCTAAGTCCTCTGTATGAAGTGGAATACTGTTATGCAAAAAAGTCATGATTTATTTGTGCCTATCAAGTCTTATAATGGGATGCTGTCTGCCATGGAGAGGAATTAATCCATCTGTTGAAACAACACTTATGTGGGAAAGAAGTGATGGCTACGACCAGCAGACAAAAGCATGTATTAATTTTGGGCGTTCGACGTGACTGCGGAGTAAACTTTATGAAGATGGAGGGACATGCTTTACTTCACAGACATGAAAATGTGAACGAAGCACTTTGATATTTGTGCATTGATAAATCTGATTCATTAGCACTCTCCGCTACACAGGTTAGAGTCATCGGGCCCTTCGGCTATTTACTTTATGTATTTTTAGAATTGCATCCCATCATCACACATCACATTTGAAAAAAGGCTTTAAGTTAGTAATTGGGTGAGGTAGTGGTTAAAAAAACAGAGGAAATTAAAAAAAAGAAAAATCAAGTTTCTGTTCAACGAGTGCTGAAAAGGAAACCTGTCTTCATAAGCCGCTTTAACTCCGGTGACAGCCAGACTAAGCCATAACCTTGATGTGTCTAATTGCTTACAGTGGGTTGAACTCTCAGGGAGACAATGGGCTGTTAATAGGAGGAGGATGCACTCAGGGCAAAGCATTGGCTCTTCTTTCTCCCTGCTGTCGTCCCTGCTATTTCAAGACATCCCTCACAGCGGAGTCTAGACAGACGACACCAGACACGATCGTGAATCAATCATCAGACCAATTTACCAATTAGGGTCCAATGCACACTATAAATAAACACATCACAGTCCAGCCATCCTCTGCTCCGCTGGATAAGATGTCAACATCCAGTCCAGCAGGGCATACAGGGACAAATGTCACATGGATCAGGGACTTTTTATATTCTTTGTTTGTCATGATGCAGACTAATTATTCCTCAACATAACATCTCCTTTACAGAGTTTGGTTTTTCTAATCGGTTTGGTTGATTATCTTATCTGATTTTTTGGTTATGGGTATCAGTGTTTTTGTTTGTTTGTTTTTAGCCTGATTACAGATGAAATGAATTTAAAAAAAATATTTTTTAAAATATTGTAACGATACAGCAACATATGATAGATTTTAGATTTTGCATTATTGTTGTATCTGAATCTGCAAAGTAACTAGTAACTACAGCAATTACAAATAAATAAATGTGGTGGAGTAAAAAATTTGACTCCAAAATGTAGTGGAATGTAAGTATAAAGTGGAAAATACTCATGTACAAATATAGTACTTTAATAAATTGTACTTAGTTTACTTTGACATTCTGTCGCTGGTTATTCTAAACTTTTTACTTTAATAGCTTTTATTTTTTCTATGGTTTTCCTATCTTGTATCTGTTATCCTTCATCTTGATGACTAATAATTGGTATCAATATCAGCCCTGAAAAAACCATAATGGTCGATCCCTGATTTATACACAGATATTCACAACATGCATCATCCATACATGTATCCGCTTGGCTCTTACTAAGCATGCTGTAGCAAATGAGTGATTGTCACCTGCCATTATAAAATAATTATCCAAGTATAATTAAAGAATTTCCAAACATTTCTTATCAATTCTCATCAAATAGATGTATGTCCACTAAAAATGAGGACAGCATTTCACCAAGGGGTCATCTAAAATGTTTGGAAACAGCAGAGTTAAGATTTCATGATGTAGTGTATAATTTATAGTCAAAAGAGAGGCATTGTAATAATGCAACCACCTCCCCTGGTTGGTCGTCTCATGCTTTCAGCAGTGGTGCTGCTGCTGCTGCTGGTGGTGGTGGTGGTGGTGATGGTGGTGATGATGGTGGTGATGATGGTGGTGGTGATGGTGGGGCACAGCCTGCCAGCGCTCCAGCATGCTCTACCCACCTGTCACTACATAGAGAAAAACATTTCATTCACACTGAGGATACATTTCACTAGCTTTCACATAGAACCACATGCATTTACAATAACTGTCAAATCAGTGAGTTCAGGGGTAAAATATCTACAGCTTTCTTCTGATGTGTGCATCTGTCTTTCAAGGCATGAACATGCAGCGAATGTCAGAGCCAGAATCCCAAGTACAGGATTGTTAGGATTGTCTTGCTGATTGTAAACATACAGCCATGTTGGAAGTCAAGAATGTAGTATATACAGACGTACGTGCATGGGGTGAGAACAGCAGTGCAGGTACTAAATGCTGTAATGCATAGCCTATAAGAAAAACTTGTAAAAGTTCACAGCCAGGTTAGGCAAGACTACGAAGAGAAAATCTGTACATAGGGCACCAGAGAGTGGGAGTGCTCTGAGTTACTGCGAGTCTTTCAATGCCAGTGTGGCTTCAGTTGACAACCTCCCAGAAACTATTCCCAGAATAGAAAAAGAACTGGTTATTGACTCTGCAGTACGCCCAAGTGGGCTTTATGATTTAGTGCAGTGAGCCATCAAGTCTCTGAGCAATGTGCAGCAAACAAAAAACATTTTATCAATATTCCATCAGGCAACAGCCCTCTCCCTGTTAATATAGTGCCCAGACGCATCTTAGCACCACAGAAGATGCAGTCAGCCAGCAGCTCAGCTAATAGACCACTGCCAGCAGCTCATGGTACAGTGTTCAAGTAAATGGAGTACCACAGGCCATGTCACAATGCTGACAAGCATGTCATGGTTTGTTTTGTTTGTTTGTTTGTTTGTTTTTGTTTGTTTGTTTTTAGGGTACATTATTGTTTGACATGGTTGTGCATGCATGAGCCAAATTATGCCGAATGTATCATAAGTGCAAACAGGATCTCTTCGAAAAAGGCATAGCTAAATGAAAAACTATCAAATATACTGTATACATAAATAAAGTTTTGCAGTCAATAATATAGTTTAGTATTTCAGTAAATTCTAAGGAAACAGACTTAAAAGCAAATCTGCAGCTAGAGGCTACAGAAATGTACTGTTTGTCAGCCTTTTATAGAAATAACTACTTCTGCCACGAAAGACAGGCTTTAAGCCCCAAACCGGTTTTATTTCTCCAGGAACTGAGAATTGTCTGAATAATGTGTCCTTCAGTGTGTCACCATTTAGTATGTATAATCCTTTTTCTTTCATTGCAGCATGTGTGATAACTGTTAAATGTACATGTGTTTTATAGTGTCAGTATCTCAATGCGCACCATTGTGATTATTTTGATTATATGGAGAGACAGACCATTGTTACACTGTCTGACAAGGACTCTCGCTTTAAGGAGCCTGTTGGGCTTGAACAGGTTTCAAGCTTGTTGAACTCTATACTTAACACAGCCTTCAATCTGAGGGCCATTGTGGAGATATGTTGGTGTTCAATATCAAGTGTGGAAATATGAAAATGAAACTGAATTATACTGGTGTGACACATGGCTGTTTTTAGGAGTTGACAAGGTCTTGAGCAAGACCCAGACCATCTGTAGGGCTGGGTCTGCAGGTGCTCTAATTATTTTTGGGTTGGATCCTACTCTTCCAGCAGTGTTAACTAATTTTAATTATTAATAATAGTGTTAGGGCAATTGCTCTGGATAAAATGGACACATGCAGGGAGGCTAAGAAACATTTCTATTTATTATTTATTATATGTATTATTAATTATTATCCTGTTTTTACATTTTCTATGGCTTCAAATATAGTAATTATTTTTTGTGGTTTGCAGATGAAAAGGTTTCTGGGTTCAAACTTACTCTAAACTTATGAATGTCTGTTTTACATTTAAATGTTGTGCTCATCAGCATTTAATGACAATATATTTCAACGTTTGTAAATCTAAACATAGTCCCTGAAATGCTGTCAAAACTCATTTAAACTGTAAAGCAGTCTATATTCAAAAACTCACTTTTAAACTAGGCTACATTTAGTCAGGTTTGGGAATCTTCCAGCTGCACCACCATCATGCTCACTCAGAAATACGGCATGGCCTACATCCATTTCATATGAGAGTTACAGATACCTAGACGTGAGTAAAAGAGGATGTTACCCAGCCCAGCCCACTCCCTCAGTCTCTACATCAACACAAGTGAAAGAGCACTTATTTCCACGGGCACTCTAACTTGCAGATCAGGTGGGTCAGGTCATTAAATTAATTCTGTTTCATAGGGGATGGTTTGCGTAGTGAGTGAAATACATTGTAAAAGAGGAAAGTAAAACATTACCTGCAGTGATCCCTCAGCAGCAGAAATGATGAGTGTGTCTCACTATTAAGAGATGAGAGATCTCCAGACACGCTGACAGGACTGGTCAGGGTCTAATATTAATTTATGTCATGTGTTCTTCCACCCATCTTAAAGGTCACACAGTTCAGATTCTCACAGTGAAATTGTTTGGCGTAAAGCAGCCATCCCCCCCCCCAGATGAATCCTGAGCCCCATCCGAGCTGTCTGAAAATATTTATTTCAGAAGCTAATAGAGAAATCACATTGACAGCTCACACTCTTCAGCGTAATTAAATAAGCAACATAGTTTACAGGGACTGGAAGAGGTGGAGAGAAAATTCCATGCAAGTCTCTAAAATGGAGAAAATAATCCGTCTGGGTTTGTGACGGTGGATGATTATGGCGGATTCAGAGGAACAGAGCCTATGAACGCATCATTAATCCAAACACAGGCTGCAACAAGGATTGGACCGGTCTGGAATTACACTGTTTACATTTAGTGATGATTATAGTTTGTTTGTTTTTCCTCTGTCAAAATGTTTCAGGGCCAGTGAAAGAAATATTCCAGGCTGAAGCCCTGGAAGTCTGATACTGATGTTGCCGATGATATGAGAACTCTTCTGTGTTAGCTGATTGGTTTAAAACACATCCATTAATCACTAGAATGGCTGAGGCCATAATACGTGAATACAGACATGCTTATTTTTGCATCGCACCGATGGAAATAGAATTTAGTAGACTGTCATGCATGAAAGCATTTTTTCCAGACCTGTTACTACTTTCACAGACACTTTCAGATGCATTCCATCTCCATAATTCATATCTGCTACTTACTCTCTTATCCATCTTATACCAGTAGAGGGAGTGTAATTTTCTAAATTCGTAGCATTACAAGCGTATAATAATAAAACGGTTCAATGTGGTGCAAAATGACAACATTAAGGTGGAACATGGATTGAAGTTTTCTGTTTCTTGTAAGGTTAGGAAAAAGTGGTATGAGGAGAAAAGTGCTGCACGGTGCATATGGGATGGAGAGGTGAGTTAAAATGAAGGAAGAATGGAGAGAAAATGAGACCCTTTTTAGTTCATACGACAATGTCATGGAAACAGTCTTGATGCACACTTACTGTACTTGATGTAAAACAGTTGAAAACGCTGTAGTATGCATGCCAGGCCAGTAGTTGGCGATATAACTTTCCAGAATCAAAACACCACAGAGTAACACCACACGTTCTGTCCGCGCACAGCCATTTAGCTGAAAACGACGATAACAATGGTGTTTTCAAAACATTTCAAAAGTTTGACTGTATTAAATAATCGTGTTGCATGATTATAAAAATGATAACATTATAAAGTGGTGCCTTTGCATCATTCTATAAACTAAAACCTTAAATGGCCATAGAGCTGGCAGCTCTCTTACACACTAAAAATTGCTAGTATATAGTTATATAGCTAGTATATATAAATAGTTTATTTACTATTGCGTTGTATTGATTTATATTACACAGGTCTTACTTTGATTGTTTTCCCGCCCCCCGACAATCTTAAGCAACTCTTTTGTTGTGCCAGGACGTCAATATGACCCCCATATCTTCGACTTCTCCAACCAGTTTGAAGCTTCCTGCAAATTACTTGTCAGCTTTGCACAGCTTGATGATTCTATTTATTGCAGGAACCCAAAAATAAGATGCATACCCAGTGAATATTATTGGTTATTGAAGATTGATGTTGGGAGTATACTGTAATTCACCAGAATATCATGCAAATCAACTGTGCTTTTTATTGTGTAGTGCTGCAAAAAGCCTGTGGTGTATAAGGAAGAGTATAAATATTAAAGCACAATATACAGCCTGCTTATTTGGGTTTTGTTTTTATCATTTCCCAGGACAATTTGTGCTGTTTTCTGTGATATGAGGAACCCACAAGCAGGGGGCTTGTTCTGGTTTGAGATCAGCAAGGCAGCGCTCTGTGAAGGGGCAGAGAATTTGTAGCGCCACTTGTGTTGTGTATTATGATATTCATCATATGGCAGCGTGCCATTAAACGTGGTGTGGTAATCCAAACAGCCCTCTGTGACAAGTAGATGGTGCCGCAGATGATTGCAGCCCTGAGGAGAGGCGAGTTGAGTTGCTGAACCGGAACCCAGCCGCCTCTACCAGCTGAGGAGAGGGTCACAGGCTGAACTGAAATGAGGACTCTTCACAGCCATCAGGAAAATAGATGACTCTTTACTCAGAGTGGAAATCGGTGAATTCATGCTTTATGATTACAGTGATTCACCGCTAAACACTTTGACTGGGATCTATTTCATGATAAATGCAGCCCAAAATGAGTAAAGTTAAAATGACATTGTGTCTCTGTTGTGTTTGTGAATAAATTACTGCATTGCTCTTTTTTATTTAAATGCAAGACTGTGTGATTCTTAAAGGTACAGTAGGTGATTCTTGAGAGAGAGATTGTTGAGTCAGTCCAGGATTTGATGCTTTGGGCATCAGTAATTTATGACCATAATTCATAACCTTTCTCCAGAATCACCTCCTGCACTTTTAACAATCATAACATAAAAACAGTTCAAAAGTAGAATAAAGTTGATAATGCAGAACTTTTTTTATGGTTAACATTCTCACTCCTATCATCACTGGCAGCCAACAAACAATTTTTTTAGGTTCAATAAATCGAAAATTTCTTTTTCAATAATTTAGATTTTTCAAATCATAGATTTGACTGTTGTGACTGAGTCTGAAAGTAAAACAGCCTGAAAAGTCAACATAGCATTTGCATAGAAGCAAAGGTTGTGGTTTAATTTTATCTGTTTATTTTTAATTATTTATTTTATGCAAAACAAATGCAGAAATTGGTTAGATTTGTAACCATGCAGATTTGACAATCTTGTTACGGAATAAGAAATGGAAAACTGTAAGGTCAGGGTTGATTATTATTATTATTATTATTATTATTATTATTATTATGTTGTATGATTGTAAAACTGTAAATTCATACAGGTTGAGCTGAAAAGTATCTTCAAATGCACTCTTGGTTAGGTTTGGAATCATGATTAAAATTATTTAAAGTGCCATATGCCACCAGTCAGGAAGCATCACTGAAAAACCAACTGTGAGTTTGAGATGTATGCAGTCATTCCGGACTGCAGCTACCTCATCATTCTCTCCTGAAGTCACCAAAAGTTTGAAGAGGTCACCCCAGCAGAGTGCAGAGAAACAAATGTGCAAAACATGCCGACACAACACATTATATGGTCCTTCAGCCTTGGCATAGTGGCAAATGAGGGATTCAATGCGGAGCGCTGGAGCTGTGGCTTGAGTGGCAGAATGCTCCTAAAGCCCCAGGTAGTTCTAATGAGGCAGCTTGATGTAGCAACCAGGTCCACCGGGCTCAGAAAGGACCAGATGTCATTCGTACACTCACTCATTCCCTCCAGCACAGCCTGCATTCACCGTTCTGCCCATCTGCTGCTATAAAGCACAGTCAATATTTAGCCACTGGGAAAAGGACACACACTCTCTGCACCTGGATCATTATAGTGCCTCTGGTAAATTGGAGATATATTTTTCTTTTCTTTTTGTCAAAGCTTAACTAAGGAAAAGTAAACAGCTTTACCTCAGCTCACACTAACCCCTTGGATTGAACTCCTGATGTTTAAGATACTTTTTTTTCAGTCCCTGTAACAGTATATACTAAGGAGAAGAAATATAACACATCTTTATGCTAGATCACATTCCGGAACAGTTGAATAAGCCTCACAGCTCATGTTGCATGACTCAGCAGTGAATCGTGGGTCGGCAAAGCACCAGTGTGAAAAACTGACACGCAATGTGCCAATTATCACCTCAAGATTAGACCAACAAATTACTGCAGAGGAAAAATAATAATTTGTTTCCTGCAGAAAAATGGTTGGGTATGTTTCTCAGTGTGTCTCTTGCGTATTCTGTGTGACAAGTGTCTATTAAATCATTTAACTCAAGGCATCATGATGAAGCTGAAAAGTGATAAGGAGTATAGTTTAGTCAGAGGTGCAAACCAAAAATGAGGCTTTAATTTTCTTTACAATATTTCTGTTTTAATTTTAACGTTTACATTATGACATGCAAGTGTACAAAACAACAATTAAAGATTTTAAATTAGAGAAGAATTTTAGGAAGATAAAAATTCTATTTGTTTTAATGTAATAGCAACAGTTTGATTAAGAATATATACAAATCCTGTCAAGTGCAGCTTAAACATGACTGTGATTAAATAAAACAGAGAAATATACAGAATATACAGAAATTAAATGCACTCATCTATTCAGAATGGTACTTAGGCCACTTTTACTTACCATTTTCTTTCTTTTATAACATTTCGATCTAACATCAGAAGGGCCAGTTGTGGAAATTCAAACTTGATCTGCACTGAACAAAACTTATGTATTGCATGTTTTGTGCTGTAGACATCTCCTGCTCAAACAAAACGGTAAATCTGTATTCATTCTCTTTGTTGAGCATGATGAAAAACAGTAAATCTGCTGTACACTATTATCCTACTTACGCAGTTCAAATATTAAAACACAGGGCAGATGTTTGGAATGCCTTCTTTCCACTTGAAAAACCACGTGAAAAACCTGTCAAACCTTTTTATTACCTCTGCGTGTGAGTGTGTCTTGTGAAAGTTTGTGTATGGGTGCCATGCATCCCTGCCTGCATTCACTGTCAAAGGCCTTTAAGGATAGACAGCCTGTAAAAAAAAAAAAGCACTTGTCACATATTAGTTTTTTCTCCCAGCATGACGTGTGCTGCCTTGAGTCTCCGCTGTGGGGTGGGCTTATATTTAAATTCATACAACAGCATGCTTTGTTGCAGCGACCCCGCTCTTCTTGCACGAGGAATTTAAAAGGATGTGTTCATGTCGGTTTTCTACGGCAGGTTCCAGGCAAAAAGAGGGGAGTGTTGTTTCACCGCTAATTCCTAAGTTATGAATTGGATCATGGCATTACGCCGTGCAGCTTCGATGAACTGAGGAGCTCTTATTGGAGTTCATTTGCATTCCGAGTAGCTGTGACTATACAGTCTGTGCTTGGCTTGTACTGACTGGGAAAGCGAAGATTAACTTTCTTTTATAAAGAGATATGTGCTAAAATATTAAACAGCCCTCAGTCGTTTATCAAGTCAGTGATTTAAAAAATGCCCACACCTGAAATGGAGAGTGCAAAAAAGGCTTAGTTGTCTTGCATTACTTCACAGTCTCAAAGAAAGTTGAAAATCTTTCAATTACCTTTCAGACTATACTGCACTTAAGCACCAGCTATAACCAACACATCCAGTTAGAATTGTGATTGTCTAAAGCAGCCACTTCTAAAAGGTCCCAAATGGCTCAAGGATGGAGTAAAATTATAGGGTTTTGGCCAGATGGATAGTTTTAATGGACATGGGAAGTATTTAATAGAACTACTGAATGTCTTTCACACTAATCATGAACTTATATAGACAAAAAATTCAATTTCATGATATATTTTACTCAAGTGCATCTTAATTCACTGCTCATACATTTGCAAGCCTCACCTTAAAAATATCACTACTAATAAGGATACTACTAACAAGCACACTGAAAGTACATAACACATGAACATTAATGGTTTTTTATGAAATATGTGAAGTGATTTTCTGTGGACTGAAATCTGCGTCGGCTCCTTTCCACTTTCATGCACCACCACACATATTGTTTGCATGTCTGCTTACGGTTTGTGGTTTCTAATTCGAAGTGTTCTGTGAACATAGGACAGCATGTAGTTGTGTGTTTTCACATCAAGAAATGTTACCCATTAGCTCGCCGCCACATTTTCATGTCTGTAGATTGACATCTAATGGGGCTATTATGAGGCCAGTGTGCCTTGAGGACCAAACTGCCCTTTTCAGTTTGTGCTTCTGTAATTACATTAACATCAGACATATCAGACATCAAATACAGAGATAGCCTCTTGGTAGTCGCCAAGAAACAGCTAGGGCACATCTTCTGTTTAAGTGATCTGTCAGAAAAGCCCATCAAATGAAATATGATAGGATTTTTTTTTTCTGTGATTTTGAAGGAAAGTCAAGAGGGACAAACAATAGAGAAGACAATAGAGAAAAGGCTTAAGCAGGATTTATTCTGAGGTCAATAGTGACAGAAAAAAAATTGATGGTTTATTGTTTTTAAACACCTACTTAATTAGAAGTTAGCCTCCTTTTACAAAGCAGCTTCAGTTGTACTGGAGAAGTATATTGTCATGACTATGGCTATCATTATTGCTTCCTATTGCCTTCCAGTCAATAGTTCCAGGGTAAATAGAGGCCCATGAGTCGAGTGCTGGATTGTCTGTCTGCTCTGTCAGTTCTGATGCCCTTCAATCGACAGCATCCAAAATGAGCCCCTCTGTCCTTGTAAACACCGGATGATAAGGAAAGCAATGCTCATAATCTTCTCTGATTCCAACTCGGCGTACCGCACACATCTCAGAGTTTTCATCTCCATGTGGATCGGAGGCCTCATTCGGGCAATTTCTTCTGTTGTTTCAGCCAAATGCCTTCAGCAATAGCAGGTGTGTTGTCTGTTTTCCTAAATAAACCCCTTCAGTGTAGTATTTACTCATATTTTTTGTGTGTTTATGAATATGTGCAATAAATGAAATTGAGATCGCATCTAAATTGACAGCTTTATGGTTCAAGTGAGTGTGTTTTTGATTCAAAAGCTGCAGTCAAGTTTCTCACACTTGCTGCTGAAGCACCAGGATCGATTTGTAAGGAGATGCAAATAATCGGCTGCTTTTGCTCGTTTCCTCCCACAGGCTCTTGTGTTTGTAAAGAAAAAAAATTGACTCATAACTTATTTCATTTATTTTAGAATTTGTTAAATATTCAGTCGTCTGTTTTGCACAGATACAAATATCTTATATAGTGTATCAGCTCTGATTTTCAAGGTTAACCATGCTCAATCTGGATGCATTCATCTTCACTCATCCTTTCTTCAGTGGCTGCTCTGTTTTTCATCCTCATCTCCACCCTGCCTCTGAGCAATCCTCCCTTTTAAAGGCGAGGACCTTGCGACTTTTGGGTGATGCTCATGCTGAGCCACACTCAGAGCTAATATCTCATTAGAATACAATTACCAAGTGAAATCCGGCATCTACAGCTGTACCAGGACGATTTATCCGATTCCAAGAGCGCCTGTCAAAAGCAGAAAAGGAGAGTTCTGTATATATTTCAAAAAAGTCCAAATACAGCATGGCAGCATGCACTTAACTACCTCATGTTTGTTTTGCTTAATTTATAATTGCTAAAGCTTACTTCATCAGGCCTTAGAAGAACAAGAACGCCTCCGTAACATATGGTGTTTGTTGTAACTTTTCAGGTAAACACTATTAGAATAGATGTAATTTATAAATAAGTTTAGAGTAAGTTTAAATCAAAGTGTATTTATGTTTTTGAGAGTGAGCTGTTGGCGGGTGGCAGGTTGCCTGCATCCCCTCATTCTTGAACCAAACGCCCAAGCAGCCTCCCACCAACAGACGTCGACGCCTCAGCCTGTACTGTGTGCAGTTGGAGCTGCATCAATTCACTAAAGGAGATAAAAGATACCTGCAAAGAGGAGAGAGGGAAAGGAGATGGTTGCTGAAACAGATGGTCTCTTTCAGTGCAAATTATTCTGCACTGAATTATAGACTTGTGGGGGAAAAAAATACAGTTAGAAGCAAAGGGAATAAAAGTTCTCCTCGCAAACTATAACAAACAGGATTATCACTGTTTCATAGAAACCTTCAATTTCATAAGACAGTTTGTGTTTCCTGGCAACAAGTAAGTGGATAGGCCATGTGTTGATTACTGCAGCATAATTGAAACAGACAAGGTATATCAATAGTTTTACATTTCTTGTTTGCACACACAGCATAGAATACTGTCCATAAATAACCAACAGCAGGCAGCAGCCGCAGTGACGCCAATGAAAAGCACAAAAATTTGACTCCTCTGTGTTAGCAGAGTGTTGAAAGGAAACAACTTGGAGTTGTGGGACATGAAACTCTCCATTGACAGTTTGGCAGTCATTCATAACAAGAAAAAATGACAAGAAAACAAGAAAAGAAACAGACAAAAAGCTCATCTCAGTTTTTGATAGCTAAAAAAGCTTTTCTCTCAACCTGAAGAAGGGTCTTAAGAAGATTGCATCAATCACATTTCTTTCTGGTCTCAGATTACTTTTATATATGCAGTGCAGCCAATCCTATTACCCCCCAGACACAAAGGACCACTGACTGTTCTGTGCTTCTCACCAGCTCAGCACATTACATCGACATGGAAAAAGTAGATTTCGTATATCGTCAAGGTGAGGTGCACGATACCTCACCCTTTGCCCTTTGATTGGATGTTTTAAATTTGTTCACGCCTGGCCTCCGGCCTGCTATCAGCTCACCCTTGAGATTGCCCCTCTAGAGGAGATCTCCCCAAGCAGCTAGAGGCAAATGCAAGTGGGCAGCCCAGGAGAATGTGCTTTCACTGCAAAATAAATCAATCTGAAAGAGGGGCTTTAAATCAGGAAAGATGACACTGTTGTCCCATTTTGCCTGGCTGCATCCATGTGGCATTAGTTTGAGGTCAACTTCATCGCTTAGCACAGACACAGATATTGTTTGGCAAACTTTTATTTGTTCAGTTTTTATTCCCTGTAATTTCTCACGATCAGTAGAAGCAATCAGTGAACCAGAAGGCTCAGAGGTTGAGTAGAGGTCTATTTATAGCAGCTGGTGTTTGCTCTGTGTGTTTACCCTGCACCGCTGCACCTTCACTCACTGCAAGTTCAGACTTGCTAGAGAGAAATAGGTGTAAGACTCAAGGATTCATTGATAAGATGATGGTGTTAGTTTTAGCAAGTACTGATGGTGCTGGAAGAAGTGTTAAACTAACGAAGTAAGGAAATGAGGTCACTGGCACTCCCACTACCAACACTTCCAAGAGTTTGTTTATGAGCCACAGCTGTGAGTTAATGCAAAGTGAATAGGGGTTCGCACAGAGTGCAGGGAAAAATCTCAAACTGTAATATTAAACTCACATAGTGCGGAAAGAGCAAGTAATCAATTACAAGCAAAATAAATTGGATGGCAGGCGAGGAAGGGACGGACAGCTGATGACGTATTTATCAAGGCGCAATCACCACGGAGGAGTTTTCCACTTCTGCACTCGGTGAGTGACAGATGGATGGCACCGCCTCTGAACAGCTTCCCTAGGAGACAGGTTTTTAAGGAAATGGGGACCATGCAGTACATTTTAGCTACTTAGGGAGGAGACTTGTGTTTCAAAGCCGGAAGGCATCTGATGAAGAATTTATCTTTTACCTGAGAAAAAATAAAACAAAAACGGTTGAATTACGCATTTTAATCCCAACGCATGCATTTCTAACTATGCCATAAAATAAAGCTGATGAATTTCAAGACAACTAACTCCTTGTGCACATCTTATGTCATATTAATTAGCACAGCAGCCACACACACAGAGAGTAATTTGTACGGCGTACATACAGAAGTCACATTTTTCGCTCAGTCTTTCACAAAGATATCAGCCTCCACACTCACCAAACAATGCAGCTCCTCAGGCCATGCTCCCTGTCTGAGATGTGACAGCCAAGTAGAGGACAGCCACTGTGAGACATGTTTGTCTTTCTGGCCCATAGAGCATGCTCCAAATGAATCATACAAATGTTTATTTAAAATGATTAATTCCTCTTACAGTGTATTATTCATCAGGGTTTGAGCTCATCCTGGCTTATAATATAGCTTGTCATTTTCTCCAACTGACTGAAGCACACCTAAATTGCCCTGAATAATTCAGGAAGCTGGTAAATAAAACAGCAGACAAGGCCGGCGTTTGCCTGGATGGAACAGACTGAAAGGGCTCTTCAGTCTCCAGGTGAGGAATCTGCTTTCAGAAGCAGGGATGCAAGAGAGAAATGCACATTATTTAAGCTTGGAAGCACTAGGCCTTCATCCAACACAGGAAGCTACTGCAGGAGATGGAGGAGGGGAGGGAGGTTCAGAGGAGGAGCAGTTGGCAGCACGTAGTTGAGCCTGAGTGGGAAACAAACAGTAACAGTGAACAGAAGGCAGGACCTCGGAGGAGGGAAGGTGCAAAAGGCTGGACAGCACAGCATCAGTGCAAATAAAACATGTGATGGTGGATTGAAGACCCACTGTTTTTCATTTTCTGTGTATTTATGGGCCATGCACTTGGCAGGGAGAGAAGTCTCACGAGTTAGGGAACATTTCTACCTATGCAATCTGTCTGTCCGAAAGATTATCATCTTAAATATACTGTAAGCATATTTAGAGGGACCGTCCCTCACTAATAATACTGTATATCTATTCAGTATTCATCTCAGGTATTCCAAATCATTGCTCATGTGTGCCCATTTAAAATTTAACACCCCCCAAAAAACAGTCAAGTTTCCAACTGTGGTGCTTTCTCAGTACAAAAAGAATTTGTACACAACACTTAAATGAGAAAGCACATGTGCAGTAAAAGATCGGGCACACCCTGCGGGAGATTCATTGAAAAGTCTGCTGTATCTTGCATTACTTTCTGTGCCGGCTCTAAATACATTTTTAATCAACCCGAAAATTTCTGGCCCTGCCTAAACTCCCTAATTCAAATGTTTTGCTTGAAATTCTTGAGTAAAATTTGGAAAGATCCAAGATCAAAGTCATTTAAATTGGCTTCGAACCAGGGAGAGAATTTCCCAAAGTTTTCATCCGTTTTACCATCACAGTTAATTAAACATTAGTTAAAGAGGTTTTTGAGATCTGAGCTCACTGGCCTAATTACACAAAACAATGTTTTGCTTAATGTTCTTGATTAATATTATAAATATACCCAATACAGTACCTGAATTGGTTCTTTAAAACAGGGTATCCTTACACAGTGGTAACAGAGCATACATGCTGTTTGCCTTGGTGTGATTGCTGGGCCATGACAAGTCTCTTAAGGAAATCGATGAATTGGAGAGGACTGTTTCCTACGGTGGGTAATTGCCAGGTAATTGTCCCATTTCACTAAGAGGTGATTCTCTGAAAACCATTCATTACATAATACTGTGAGTGCAACACAAGTAATACAATTTGTGCAAGACACAGCTATTATGTGATTTTATTTTATTTCAACAAAGCATGAAAATGTCTGAAAAAATCTGTCAACGTCAGCCATCAAAACAAGTGAACAGGATCTAGAGAGGCTGAAAAATACAACTGCACTGCTTTTCTAGGGGAAAACTGGCTTTGATGAGCCAGAATTACATTTTAATCTGTAACATTAGTAGCACAAGCTATCCTTGTTTTGTTTTTTTGTTTGTTTGTTTTGTTTTGTTGTGTTGTGTGTGTGTGTGTTTACATTCAGTTACCATCAACCTTTCCTCGCTTAAACAAAACAGACAAGTAATAAGTAAGTTGGGTTACTGATTATTGATTAAATCTTGAACATTAGTGTTATTTGTTCTAACTATCTAATGAACACCATGTTTCCCCTGAAAGCATGATTTAAGGCGGGGGTAAAAGTTATATGCAAGTGAGTAAGAAGGTAGTTGACTGTTGAGTCTCATTCTGAGGTCTTCTGTATTTGACCCTCTGGGAATGAGAATCAACACCCAGAAATGTCCTGAACACAGCAAAAATAATGAGAAAATATAAGTAGAGGACAGGGTCTCTGCAGATACTGTCACTGCTTTCTGTTTCAGAGTGAACACCAGCAATTAAATCCAAAAGTTTTCATTTTACAGTGTGGTAGCCAGGATGGGAACGGTGGTAACTTTGGACACAGAAATAATTAATATATGTATATAAAAATGCATCTAAGGAAATAAGTGGCTGGTTTATGCAGAACACAAAACTGAACATTAGGCTATTTGGAATACAGACAGTGGAATAGATCAAATAATATTCTGTGTACCCAAGATTAAAGTAAAAAAAGAAGCTTACACTATAAGCTATAGAGGATTCCTGCTGTTCAGAGAGCTCTGAGCATCTTTCTCTTCATTTTTCTTTCTCTGACGCTCATGCAAAATGCAAAATACATGGACCTAGCCAACAACATAACAAGTCCTAACAAACTTATGACCATGACAGATGCTTCCCTATTAAAAACACGGTAATTATGATTTATTTTAATGTAGCTAATCGAATCAAGTTTACATAAACTGGTAACAATCCAAGTTTATTCCATAGTGAATGAAATTCTGAATGTAAGTTTTAGTAGTATTATTAGACTGAAAATCATTGCAATTTTAGACCCTTTTTTTTGGAATTTTCTTTATTAATGTCCCCAGTCCAAGATTTTCTATTTATGTAATTTATCTATTTTATGTGCACCCTTTTCTTTCACCTTAGTGTGAGTCTGTTCTGCATTTCATTGAAAAGTAATTTACAGTCACACCATATTTCTCTCCTCTTCGTTGTGGCCAGGGCTTAGGGTTGGCCCTCCACAGACACACACACACACACACACACACACACACACACACACACACACACACACACACACACACACACACACACACACATGCACAGCAGAGCAGTGGAGAGACAGTATAAGGGTTGTTATGTTTGCCTTTTGGTCAACAGCATAAAGAGGGAGAAAAGAGGATGGAGGATGAGAGAAAAAGAGAAGGAAGGATGGAATCAGCATCCTGTAGATTGTTCTGTACTTGCAAGATTTAAAATCTTGGATCTGGAAACATGAGATTAATTATCTTGTTCTTAAAGTTATTTACTAGTTTTTGGTTGTTGTTTTTTTCATTATTTCTAGACTAACCAACTTATTTTAAGCTTTCTTGACAAGTAAAATGATCTTGCTGCATAATTTCACTAGTATTGAGCCATTTTCTCCTCAAATTCAATGTTTATTTCTTATTCTAACATTGTTATCTTATGCCAAGTCAGCTACTGTTGCCCACATTCACTGCAGTTAACTTCACAATGATTTCACATTACTGTGTACTTATACACTGCTATCGAATTTGGATTCCCTCCAACCTCCTCTCACATTCATTTATAGCACAAACACTGTTTGCTTTATTTATTATCAGATTGCATGTTATATTCTATCTGTATATAATATGTTTACATGTGATTGTCAGTGCAAAGAGGGAGAGAGGAGGATGGAGAGAAAGAGGGAAGAGAGAGCAATTGCAGGAAGAAGCAGGTGAGGAAGTGGACAAATAGTGAAGACAAGATTGTTGTAATGGCAAAACTGGAACTGTTTAACTGAGAAAAAAAGACAACCATTTCATTCACAAGAGAATTTCACATGGATAGGAGCTGATAACCTCAGAATGATCCTAGTTTTATGAATAATGACTAACAGGTAGAGACAGGAAGAAAATGAGGCATCTTGTACTGTAATGATGTAGTGCTTATCACTGTGGGATTGCTTTCACACACATTTTAATGAGCATGAAGTGACAGCAATTTTAACATTAATCAAGGAAAATACATGTGTGCCATACGTGCATGTGTTACCATGGTTACCAAATGATTTTATGTCCTATACATGGCCTGCACAGATCGATTATTAAGACAGCTTCCCTAACTGTTGACCATCAGCTGATAGATTTAAAAGTATTTTTGAAATAATGCTAATATCTAATATCGACTGTCATAAATCCCGTGGTTGCTCTTGCTCATGCTTTCACACCACATATAAACCGCACAACAGAGACCCACCTTTTTTAAAGCTGTCTGGCTTCATTTGCACCAGGGTTTAATTTAATTCATAGCACTAACCTGGCAAATGCACACATATAACTCAACCACATGTTTCTGCATTAAAAGATTTAGCTCATGTTGTTGGCTCTATACTTTGCTAAATTCTTACAATAATGGATGGAGTATTTAAAAAAGACACACACAAAAAAATCTTCCTCCTGATATTTTTAGCTTACCTGGAATCATTGGTTAGTTGTAAAGTCAAGTCTGCAAAGCATTGGTGTAATGAGGAGAAACTCCAGAGGCACTCACGTTCACACCTAAAAGGGTATATATGCACACCTAAAATACTTTCCAGGTGTGTTATTGCTTCACAGAAAGTTCCAAATAAAAAAAAATACATACATGAGAAAAAATGCACCAATTTAGCTTACTTGAATGTATTATGATGACAAGATTGAACCAAGTTTAACCTAGAAAATGTTTGAACTTTTAATGATTTCTTTTGAAACATAATAATTGAGAATTCATATGTTATTTAAAAAACATAAATTATGTCAAATCATATTGGGACCTTCATCTTGTGTTTTTATTCAAATGCGTGGAATTTCTGATTGAGGAAATAGATCTGTTGATGGAGAGTACAGAGGAGAGAGAGCGGACACAGATGGCAGAGAAATTGGAACAACCTTGATCAGAATAGAAAATTTAATTAAAAGATCAGCAAAAGCAATGGTTCCTGACCAGATGTGTTTGTCATGCAGCCTCTTGCGTGTGATACAAAACTGATCGCACCATCTGTTCAGTTGGCTTTGTGCTTTTCTAGTTAATGAATGAATGAATGAATGAATTTCCGTATATAGGGACAGAAGAGAGGGAAGAAGAACCCTAGGTTTTAGAGACATGGGAGATCGTTGAGGGATCCTGTGACATAGCCTGAATTTCTTATAGAGGTATCAGACGTTGGGGTCTTTTTGCATTCATCCATCTTCATCAACAGTCAATGAGTAGAACATTAATTGGAAAAAGTGCGAAAGTATATAACTGTCTGATTTCCTTATAAAGCTTTGCTTAATAGTTCTGTTGAATTTATTCATTCATTGTCCCAGAGGGAACCCACGCACACGAGGGGAGAAACATGTAAACTCCACACAGAAAAGCCCCAGGTCCTCAGGTGGATTTGAACCCAGGACCTTCTTGCTGTGAGGCAACAGCAGCGCTACCCACCGTGCCACCCTGCTGCCCTCTGTTTATTTATTCATTCATTTATTTTATTGTTTGTTTTTACAGGGACAGTGCACAATTAAGAGTAATTGTACCAGAGTTAGCTCGCAGCTAATTTGAAAAAATAAAACGAAAACATAACCTCAGAACAACAAATACATCAAACAAAATAATAAATACATACATGCGTACACATAAGACCGATATCATATCACTGCTGTAAGCATCTGCATAACTGAATAAAAGTACATTACCTGAATTAAAAGAGCTCACAGCAAAAGTATACTTCAGCTTAAACTGCTCCAATTTCCAGCTGTTAGTTAAATCAAGCTACTGAGGATGGTAGGGGAGAGGTGGTGAGGAGGGCTGTAGGAAGAAGACAGTCGCTGGATGAATCTCCTTCAGCTCAGCCTATATATTGTTATGATTATGATCCTTCCATGGGGCTAAAGTCAGGCTGGCTAATCTTTTACAACTTAGTGAGAGGGCTGAGTAAGACTCTTGTACTGGAGTGTCACTGGAGTAACAATCCTTAGAGCAATCAGTGTGTATTTGTAGATACTGGGAAAGTGCTCTCTAACATGAACTGATATGAGCTTCTTTTCTTTTAAGTTGAAATACATAACAGGACTCAGCTGAACATCAGCCACAGCTGAGACTGTATATACACCTTCAACCTACTCAGAACATGCTTTTTATCAACTTTCTTTTTCCTGGAACTCCCGTAATACCACTTTAATGCAATGGCATTTGCCCTGTATTCATGTTAGTAATTAGTAATTAGTAATTAATTCATTACCTCTGACATCTAGTGACATTTCTCCGGCCAGAACCTGCAGTGCTGAAATAGAAGTTGACTTCACTGCTCCACAGCGCTGTCACAGAGCTTGAATTTCATTAAGCTTCAACAATACAATCTTTCAGACTCAGCCATAAAATGCAATGCCGTAATCAAGTACGGGGCGAAAAAGTGCGAGGTAAGTAAGTAAGTAGTATAGGTAGCCTGTATGGTTTTCAGAGAGGCGGTCCACTCCACTGAAGCACCTCATGACCCTTTTCTTCAGTTTCATTAATGTGGTCTATTTGACTTAAATTTGAGAATAAAGGAACTGCTAAAGGTCTGACTCCTTTAAGCCTGTGCAGACATCTAACATTCAGTTCAAACTAATGTCTAGGAATGTTTTCATTTGTATGGAATGGAGTCCTTTATTTCTACCAGACATCAAAGCCTTTTTATAGTCATATTTTCAATTCAACGTCGAACCTTGGTCTGTAATCAATCCCCATGTTAACATTTTTCACTTCTATAGTTATAAAAACATCAACTCTGAGCTCTGCGTCCTTGCTTCTGTTGCAGTGTATGCTAGATGAAAATGATGTATTTCCATTTCCTTAACCTCCTCTTTTAGTTATTAGCATTTAGCTGTATATAAATTGTGACTCTTTTGAATATGTGTTCATCTTCGTTAAATGCTGCGTATCTCAGGCTCTGCCAGGAAGTTTTTGAGCTCTGTTTGCTCACATTTGTTCATTGAAACTAAAACCTTGACTTGAGTTTGCTAACTGACCTGTTTTATTGGTTTTCACAATTGCGAATTTAAATCCGTACTCATAAGCCCACTGCCCCCACCTTACCGACTAGTTCTTCTTTATTTGTGCCTGTAATGAAAGAGAAGAAATATAAAATAAAAATACACAGATAGAGTGAAAAATAGACCCTGAGGTCTTGTAAAAGGAACCCAGCTAACATTGAAATGAAAGACAGCTGTATATGCTACAAATTTGATTTTGAAATGTCTAAAAGAGAAGATAAGCAACAAACACGAACCGCTAGAAATAAAGAATAAAAAAAACGAGGATTGCAATAATATTCTGTATACTGTATGTAATGAGAAAATGTTATTCCACTGCTTTTGGTGATATCTTACAGTGTTCACATATTACTGTACTTATTCAAGACAAGTTGTTTTAGATGTTTTTATTTATAAAATTTTAAAGGATTGGTAACTGCAAAGTGAAGCTCTTTCATATGACTGGACCTCTGCACCTCACTGACTTCTGCAGAACTGACTATATAGAAGAGATCAACAGACCTAGTGGGTCTGAGACACAGTTACAAATAAACTGTGAAAAGAAATGAGGAATGAATTGAAATACGAAAGTACCGATGTGAAGTTCATTCCCATATAAATACTGTGTGCCTCTCTAATCTTTCCATTGCTTCATGGATGTATAAGGACAGCTGGGTACGACACGACACTAAGCCCTGAGATATTCTCATTCTAGTGAGATCCCATCTTTGAGTCTGATATCCGATTTATAAACTTCATCCGTGGTTGAATCCCAAAGCGTTCCTGCTCTAATGCTTTTGATGCCATGGATTGTACAAGGTATGAGGGGGTTTGTCTTTGGTTTAATGTCTTCAATTTATTGGCATTTATTTGTTTAAGGTTGTTTGTA
The DNA here is from genome assembly GCA_037577475.1 of Chaunax sp. Z400. NCBI lineage: Eukaryota > Metazoa > Chordata > Actinopteri > Lophiiformes > Chaunacidae > Chaunax > Chaunax sp. Z400. The sequence continues at coordinate 30,977,889 of CM075184.1, read as the reverse complement.
ATATTTACTTATAGCTATATAGAGGATTCAGCCGGCCTTAGGAAGAGCTGCTCTCTGTTGAAGGTTTTCTCTTGTGGTTCTTATTTTTTGTTCTTTATTTTTTTGCTATGGACCCTACATTGAATTGAATTGAATGGATTTATTTTTTTTCTAATTTAAAAAACATTGTTAATAACCTGTTTCAGGTGTCAGAAATCATAGGGCTTATTAAGGGAGTTGTTCTTTGTCAGTCAAGAGAGAAAGATTTCTGCGTAACTGTGATGTTACTTGTAGTTAATTTCATGAGTCGCCTTAGTTGTTGGTCTTTTGTTTTGTTTTTTACGTTTGTATTTGATATGTACAATGGTCTGGTCCACATTTATCGAAAGAGTTATTTTTCAGGGGTATTTTAGCTGGTTAGGTTATTTTATACAGGTATAAGATGGACATTTAAAATATGAGGCGATAAGGAACTTGACAAATGAATCATATGCATACTATATATGAGGTAAAGCATACTGTACATGTCAGAATTACATCAGAGAGCAATCCTTTGTCCTTTTGTATTACCCTGTGGTGATAATCACTAGCTGGATCATGTTCAGAGAAAGACTGCAAGACTGTTTTTGCTGAAAACAAATGAAATACATCGTCAGTGAACAGTTTCCTGCTTCAGTATATTTGCACTTGGAAATTAGTGGTATATACAGTAGATGTAATTTCTAGCAAACGGGGCTGCACAGAGACGTAAAAGTCTACCTTTTAGCCAAGATGGTAATTGGTGGACAGATATATGCAGCAGAGAACCAAATGTATCAAGACATTAGAGTGATAATTAATTTTGTGACTGAACTTAAAACATTCCTGTCTGTTACCAATACCCTACCATTGGGTTTCAGTTTCATCTTGCTCTTCAAAAGCATCGTGTAGTTGTCACCAGACGACGAATCAGAATTACTTTTAAAAGACACCTTCAAGCCCACAAGCAAAACTTATGTGAGGTATAGAGGTATTAATGTCCTTATTTCTGCCTGCAAATAGCCTCTCCTGAAATCTGGAGTGAGAAAAAAAAAGCTCAGAGGAGCTCTTATTTCATTAGCAGCTGAGTTCTATGAGCATCACCAGCATAATACAGGCTTTGCCGTCCCTCAGGAGAATCCGCAGTGTCTGTGCCAAAAGTCAGGAAATGAATCACCATCATTCACTCTAATCCCCATCACCACTTTCACATGAGAGAAGTGAGAGACCATGCTGCTCTAGTTTTCATGTGTTTCACGAGGGAAGGGCCATGTACACAGCATTGTCTGGACCATTCTGCAGTGAAAATATACAGCGAACACTGGATTAGAGTTTGTCAGCATCATCCGCAAATGCCAGCCCACAATCCATCCAGAGCCTCCAGAGGCCCGTTTAGTAGCCGATTGACCCGACAAGTGTCGTTATGCTAAATAGATGTATCCATGAACCTGTTTGTTGTGTTTAACATAGTAGTTTTGTGAGCGTAAGTAGCTGATATTTGCATTATGTAACACAAAAAAAAATTGTTAAGAGTATTAGGAGGCCATCCATTCGCATTTCTGGTCACTTGTTAACATGGAATGTTTGCACCATATTGTTAAACGCTGCTGTTATGCACAAGTGTTGAGAGAATCCTGAGTGTCTGTGCCTAAAGTCAGGAAGTGCCTCAGGAGGGAAAGTCCACGTTTTGTTTGGATCATTCCTCACTGAAAATATCCAGTGAAGACTGCATTATGGTTTGTCAGCATCATCCACAAACACCACCCCAACAATCCATCCAGACCCTCCAGAGGCAGTCACTCACCATTACCCAGCCTAATCACTGAACATGCTGCTGTCTGCCATTAATAGACTGACAGTGTTCTGCAGCATCTGGGATGTGAGTTGAGTGGCACACGGCTTGCTTTACTGAGCACCTTATTGGCCCATCAGTGCACAGAGCTGTGCCGTGTTCTGTTGTGTGATCTAATGAGATATCCTGCCTGGTAGTCACTGTGTGAGGAAAAGGCTGCTTCTTATGCTGAGATAAGCTCCGCTGGGGAGAGAAACGACACTGGCCACCTCCATGAAGGCGGTGGATGATGATGCACATATATCTTTTTTTTCGTCCTGTTATCATTAGCGTTTCAAATGAGCCCTTTATGGCATAATGTGCAAAGATTCTGTTGGAATATGTTTATTCCATCCCCAGATAATACGATTCTATGCAAGCTCAACTAAAGACTTTTTCTTTACAAACTTTGTGGTAATAAATTACAAAGATTACCAATACCAGTCTATTATTAAAAGGCTAAAGTTCTGTATATTGAACAGATTATAGAATGCAAAGACCAATGCTGGACTGTAATAGAGATCATATAGAGTACTAATAGACAATCTCCGCTGATTCACTCACTCTATGGATTTCACATGATACATGTACATCTCAATAGAATTACATTATGCAGGAAATAGTTTAACAATGTTAAATTTCTCCAAGAGTTGAATATATATTGAAAAGGGCATATACTATACTGCTACCACTGATCCAGTCAGCCATTTAATAGGTACATTTTCTTCACATAATGGTTGGATATCAATACTGTACATGTATTGAACACAGGACTATGTGCAGTCAGCCCTATATTTATTTCTGGTATTGATATGTTCTAGGAGGTCCCTCCTTATCAGTAATGGAAATGTCCTCTCTAAACATCTTTCAATAAGGCACCCTGCAACATGCAATATGCCCTCAGTTGAAGGAAAAATAATGTTTTCTCTCTCATCTCTACAGACTCAGGAGTCAGTGAGGAAAGGGACAAATTAACTCTAAACCAATTATAAGCTTTACCGTTTGTATAACAGAAGATTAAATCATCTATAGGTAACTTTAATGTTGGTGACAATAGGAACTGTCCCCAGTGAAACAATTAAATATTTTTTTTCTCTGTTGAATATTAAATGACTTCCAAAGTTTCTCTTTTTATACAAATGCATCAACAAAAGCACTGCAAGTTTGGTCGCCACTGATGTTTTCATACAGTAGAGATGGTATTTGACCCAAAGCAGCTGAAGAGACTGTCTGACAAGACTCTCATTGTGGAGGTCATCTACATGGCATTACTGAGAGAAAGTTACAAAGTTTAACTGTTGCAAATTCTTCAAATGAAGACAGAAAAGGAAGGAAAAAAAGGAAGAAAAAAAAGGCATCTATGGCATCAACAAAACTGAAGGTTAGAATATATCCATTTTTGCATTCAGCCTTCACGTTTAAAATGATTTGTCAATTTCCACATTTTATGAAAGTATAGGAGGTTATAAATGCTATATGTATATCTTAAACGTAGGGTTTGGCCCAAAAAAATTTTGGATTTTGCACCTGCAGTTTTCCTACCAGGAGAGGGCACCAAGCTCCTGTGGAGGTGAGCTCCATTACGGACTTGTTTAGAAAAGGAAAGGAGCTTGAAGTGTCGCCACAAATTGCATTAAGAAACGACCTTCAGAGGGGAAACTTTATGATGAGAATGAGCTGCTTTGGCGTAGGTTTACGCTGCCTCTGCCAAGTACTTTAACTATTCTAACACTGTGTCGTTACATCATCACTTTAACGACAGTAAGCTATGCTCTCATGCTGTTGCGGATCCACCAAAGAGAATGTAGCTACAGGCTCAGAAATAAACAAGCACTGGTATGAGTAAGATGCTAACTTTTGGTCTTTTAATCCACAGACAGTTTATTTATTGACACAACAGTGCTCCTAGTCTGTGTAACAATTGCTGCCGGTCCAGATGTCCCCCTACAGCAGGCATTGTGCCAGTAGCAAAAGCCATGTGTGCATGTTTGTGTGGGCAAGTAGTAACATCATTTTCTTGCCAAGAACAAGCTCGGTTTATATCTAATGTGGCCCTCACACATTGCACCTTTATGAGACAATTGGTAAAAAGATAAACAAAAAACAGAGACAATGTTTTTGGTTACTGTGTCACGGTCAGTGTGTCTGTGTGCACATTTTGCAAGAAATTGAACATCATCTAACACCCTCTGGGTTTGACCATGGATCAGTTTAGACAATGAAGGTGAGACCAGTGAGGTGGATGTTATAATGATTATTATAACCCAAAAAAAACCTTTTAAAACCTCTGCAGCTGCTTAGTCACAGACGATGTAAGGACAACAATTAAACAAACATTTAAATGTCCCCATCCATCACCCTTAAACACAAATACACACTCTCAAACGCAACCTAACCCTGCCTCGTTCTAAAGTAGGGTCACACACATTGAAATCATAAGATTATAAACCACTGACTGAGCTAGTACAGTTGTGCTCATTCATTCAGGCGACACTAAACTAAAATAAAAAACTAGCAGTATGAAAATACAACTGATGTAAATAGTCTTGAGTAGGAATTAAAGTCCCATTTCATCAAATGAGTTGTTGACCTTGCCTGTGTTAGGGGAAATTATGCAGGCGGTGAACTCTTACAACTATTATGCAAAACTGCTTCCTCGCCATGTAATGTTCAACAGATTCAACTGCAAATTCCAATCATTAGCCAGCCCTGTGGGTTAAAAAAAAATCTGAAATATCCTCATATCATTGCTGTGAAATTATTACTCAGGACTGTCACTTAATGCATTACATCTACATTTTCTCTCCCTGGATGTAGGTTGCAGGGAGCGGTGTCAGACAGAGAGATAAAAATGAATCCTGCTGAGGATATTAAATTATAAGGATATTAAAACGGGTGAATACGAGGTACTGTCTATAGACCGTGGGATTTTAATAACAAAGTATTGCTTTGGATATTCATAATAAAAAACGGAATGATCTTTTCAGGCTGCTTTCTTTCATTTTGAGTATTAGTTATTGGTTTCTTGGTACACTGCAGCTCAATGAAGTGGCATTTTGAAAATGAGCTTGTCCTCTTTATCCAGCTCCCCAATTCTGATACAAAGGCAAGCTGTCTTTTCAACATGGGAAAGCTTGGCGATATTAATCCCTGGGCACAGCATGTTTCTTTTCATATAGTGCATTTCTACACGATATTAAACATTTTCAACATCAACAAATTAAATGTTAAGACAACGGCAAAGAAGCAATTGAGAAATGTCCAAAATCCTGCTTTAAGCTCAGATCACTAGATTCTTTTATTAACTTTGAATATGCTTGGGGGAACTGTGTGCTGCCAAGTACTTTGCGATTGCACTGAACTCAATCAATCAGTGGGAAGTACAAAAAACATCAGTCTGTCTATTTATCACATCAAAGCATTTCAGGCAAAACATGATTCATGAGAGGCTTAGATGCTTTGAGTTAGAAAAACATCATGACAAGACCTAAGATGACTCCTGATGGACAGCCAAGTAAGTCTTACCCCTAAGACTACATCATCACATCAATGTACAGCTAACTTTAGTAAGCATTTCTAGTTGATAACAGTATACAGTGCTGAGTATAGTTAAATTCTAAGCAATAGTACATCGTTGCATTGTTAATATTCACTTTTTGTCTTTTTTGAGAAGGTGGATTTAAGTACATTTTTGTCAGACTTTACTTGAGTAAAGTCATTTTACACCACTTTACTCTTCTACTCCACTACATGTCAAAGGGAAATATTGTGCTTACTTCACTATATTTATCTCATAGCTATATTTAATGGTTACTTGTACAGCATTAAAGGAACTAGTGCAGTGCCCGTTCTAAATGTGCCTCCATACATGACAGTAAAGTCATATCCCACGTCCAGCAGCAAAAGTCACGGTTCATTTATACTTCATTTATGTATGAAAACAGATACGTCCGTATCAAACGCTGTGGAAGTGAAATTGCAAAAGGTTCACCAACAACAAATATGGCCACAGTAGAGGAGGTTGTGATAATTTGCAGAGTAAATACAAAGCAGCAAAAGCGAAGTTACTTGTCGGTGCATGAGGACAGAGAGTTTTGTTCACTTTTTCATTTCGCTTCACTTTTTTCTTCTTCATAATTTCCATACATGTTTGTCGTGCCTTGCTTTAATCGTAGCTACACTGCTCCCAACCATTTCTGGTAGCGTTGCTGTGTTTCAGCAGAGCCCTGAAGCTGCATCCCCACGGCTGCACAGAGCACTGTTTGTCTGTTTATTCTAAATGTATTAATATTGAGTGTGTCGCATAACCAAATTGCACCAAATTCGAGAATTTCCTTCCCTTGGCCCCCAGAAACTCACATGCCATGTTTGTAGTAGATCAGATGAAAGGTTTTCACGATAGAAGAATTACAGACAGACAGATTCCTCACATTATAGTATGATGATAAATTGTATACATGCAAAATTGCCATACAAATTGACCACACAGACATTCACTGAAAAACAAAAAAATCATTGCACCTCCTCTCTTGCCTAAATACTTTGTAATTAAAATACTGATTGTAATTCTGCCGTTCTGGGTGTCTGGTTTCGTCAGGGGGTGCAGCAAATAAAAATAAAAAATTCAGACGGTGCTGTCTTTTGTTCGACTGCATGGATCTGTGCCCCTTGGAGTTCATGTGCACCGGAAAGCTTAAAAGACTTTCCACTGCTGGCACAGGAGCAACTGGCAGAGATCAAGCAAGATCATAAAGAGACAATTTCAAGACATGGCTTTGGACAGGTTTTAAATATCGTTGGAGAAGAAGTACCCAATAGTATCAAGCAGCATCATTGCAATTGTGCTACAATTCTGGATGTGGTATTTGTGTGAACGGAGCTTTCTTAAATCAAAAACAAGCAGAGGGAGCGACTGAGGTCTGTGGACCAGGAGCTAGGTTTCTGCCTCTCATGCAGCCCTGCCAGAATAAAGCGATTGTGTGTATTTTCCCGGCCTCAGAACTCTTGACTTGGGTGTAGAAAGCATTGAAAATGTGGGTGGGACAATCAAATAGGTTTCTGAGGGTCCTCCCCAAAGAAGTTTTAACAAAGTAGAAGCCATTTTCTAGTCTGTTGCTTTTTAACGGTGGTTTCATACTTTTATCTGGTGAAAATATAGCATTGTAGTTGTTGGCCCCGGATCTATTTAGATACAAATAAGATGTTAAGATATATATACTCTAAGATATGTTGCCTGTGTATCAAGGCTAGATTATGTCGTTATTAAGTTGTTTACACACACATTTTTATTACACATAATACTGCTAGAGAGAAGCACTCCACATAAATATTTATGGCAACATTTCTTAACAAAAGGCATCAATATAACAACCATCTGCCACCCCTCATGAAAAGCAATACACATGGATTCCTAAATGGCATATGTTTGAGGAGTGTGTGGGAATAAACCAATCAAATTAGGATGTTATGGATAGCATCATAATAGCTTTATGGCACAGGCCTCTGACAGATCATTGTTTTGGCAAAAATAGGCTACAAATTTACATATATTTGAAATAAAAATAATTTTTGCACAATAACTATTCTATGAACATGAAACCAAAAAAATCTCAGCATGTATTGACATGAATGTGACACAATTAACCACCATATTTTATATACTAAACATCATAACTTCACACGGTTATCAGGCCCTTACCTATTTTTATCAACTAATGTAATGTGGCACTGCAGTAAAATATTAAAGGATGGTAATAAAAACTAAAGGTTTACACCTGTACTTTCTCATGCTTTGGTTCCTCCTTTATTGTTTTCGTCATTCGTGCCTTTCTGTTCTCTTTTTTTCCCACTCGTTTCTCCTTTATTCTTCATTTCATCTGTTTCTTTCTTTTTCTAGTGTAATTTCCTCTTTTTCCCTACCTTCCTTTCCTCTTTCCTGTCTTGTTACCACTCTTTCTACCTATAGATTACTCTCTACTCAAGGCTTTTTGTGGAGACAGTCTGTGCCCCACCTTAACCTGGTGCTCTTGTATATGTGTGTGTACTGTGTGAGAATTTATGCAGGTGCATGCAGCAGTGAAAATGTGGCATGGAATTAAATTTATTTTGGCATTCTCAAAATAAAAAAAACCAAACGGAATGGTAGTACTGACACACCTGACACACTCTGACAACACACACACACACACACACACACACACATATAAATATATACTGCAAAGCGAGAGAGAGAGAGAGGTATTTCTACTTTTACACAAGTAAAGGATTGAAGTACGTCTTCCATCACTGCTGCCACATTAGATGTCAGCTGTTTTCGTGACATCTTTATATGTGTGACTCTTATTGACTTCTGTGTTTTGCAACCTCCAATTTTGTTTTGTTTTCCTCCATAGACTCTGATAAATATCTGCTGTACAGCTTTGGGAAATCTTGCACAAATAGGATCAATTTCTTCTGTATTACTGTGAATCAGCAGACTCTCATTTCATTTGTCAAGCAGGATAGCATCCATCGATTGGTCATTCATGTGCAACCACACCGTGGCAGGTTTTCAAAGCTTGAATCGGATCCAAGCCCGCCTTGGCAGGCCTGCAGGCGGGCCTGTGTCTGAGACGAAAAGTGGGTTCATTCCAGTGAGCCTACTCACTGCTCTTCTTTCCACGCTGCTACTTTTATTTATTTATTTTCTCATCATTGCTGCAATAGAATATAATTCGTAGCCCATGCACAGGGCAGTACATGCTGCCCATTTCTTTACACTGGTGTCTCTTTACAACCATCTGAAGACAGCATGTGTCTGTTCCATCTGCGGTCTCTGCTGGAGTGATGTTTTGCACTGTTAAGCCACAATTACTTACAGCAGATCCACTGGTTGAATTCCATTCAAGCAGCATCAAGCTGTTGTAAAACAAACCACTAAACTGTCTGTGCTTCTGTGTATATTAGCTTTGGAAATTGGAAACACACTGGACACACTGGAAAACAGTTTCATAAAAACGGATCTTTTAAAGTTTCTCTCTCTGCTAATAACTCGTTTAGGAAAATCTGTTCCCGTCAGTCATATCAGAGAGAGTGTGGGTTCAATATTTAATAAGGGGAGACTTCGTTCTGAGTGAATGAATAATTTTTTTTTTTTATTGCCAAGTGCATTAAAAAGAGAATTATCAGGATTCTGAGATTAGATGCCATCATGACAGCATCATATTTTAAAAGGGGAGGTGAAGTCGATGGAGCACAGACACTTTTGGTGATGGTGATGGGATGAGGAGTCGGCTTTGAGGAGCTCAAACTGAACACTGGATGGACATAAATTGGTTGAAGGAGGGTGAGAGCTGGCTGAGAACAAATTTAAAGTTTGACTGCAACAAATCGATTGGCTGATTGAAATCATGGCAACATCTGGTTGGTTGAACTGAACTTGTGAACACCCATAGTCAGCGGATTAAAAAGAAGCAGATTGTGGATAAATTAGCATCAAGGTAGTCTTCCTGGTTGAAGTTACACTGAGTTTCATAATGATGTTCCCAGAATGAGAAAAAGCTTTTGTCTTAAAAGTTTATAAGTCAAATAAGCTAGTTTAGAAATTATTTCAGGAAAAAAAAAACAACATGCAAAAGTTATTGTACGCTACGGAGCCCCTAAAGGGACATGAACAAGAAAAATATATATATAAAACTTTCTCATGCTCACGAGACGTTTCCCATCCCGTTCTCATTCATGGTGTGTGACAATGGACATGTGAAATCACTGAAATCAGAATTGAAAAGATCAGATTTTTTTTTGTGCTCCAGATATGCATCTGTGTTAACAGTCTGATCCGAATTGCTGTGATTTTTCTTTCACTGAGCATGTTGACATCACTTTTACATCAATATTTATCAATTGTCAGCACTGGTGGACAAATATGGAGGATGCAACGATGGCTGGGAGACCTGAGGGTTCAAATTATATAAAAGACAAATGGAAAGATGGGAGGAGAAAATCTAGAATCAGATCACTTTAAACCAGTGTGAATGGAGACTTTTATATGTGTTCCTAAATCTGATTCCTGCTGATGTGACAGCTGTCTGAACAGTCAGACGAGAATTCATGCAGTTGTCCTCTATTTCATTGTGCATTATTCATCATCTGTCAGCAGTGGTGGATAAAGCCAAATATGGAAGGTTCCAGATGGATATAGATAATAATTTAATAGATATACGGGAAGATGCTTCAATCAAAGCCCCTTTTTTGCCTTCTTGCCCTCAGCCTGAAAAGCTGAAGGACTGTCACCACACTACTGTTACCACAGCAAAAAAAAAGTCAAGAAATGAATGTCTGTATCAATATTTTATCACTTTTGATGATGGGCTGTCATGCCAATGACATTTTCTGTTGTCCAGAAGCCTGTTTTTTCATGGTGCCATCGTACAGATGTACTCACACTGATGTCAGACACAGGTCACATTAGAAGATGAATGTGAGCAGCCAAGGCAAAAAAGATAAGATTTGAGAAAAATCAGAATTGGTTTACTTTCAACCGCAGTGTGAACGCAATCTTTTTGTGCTGAAAGAACAGCGGCCACTATCAGCCTGTGGAGGTGAGGAGATGAAAACAAGAGCCAGGCACGGAGAAAGTCCTGACAGCTATTGATTGTGAGGACATACAGGGACACCTTATCTGAAACATGACGGATCATTAATAACACGTTGAATAAAACACCTCAAAGTAAATGGTAATCAGCACATACATGTAAAGTCTGTGTGCTATTCTTTCTCTTCTCCGTTTGACAGTTTTGACCGAGTCAGCAGCAGCTGAGCTTGTTGTGGTGAAGGTGGGGTTACGTTGACCTTTGTCTGATGGATTGTTTTCTCCCAAATGAAGGCACAAAGGAGGCAGCGTGGGTGATGGGGATTAGGTCTTTGTGCGGTGGGTGTGTGTGTGTGCCCTGCAGAAAACAGGAGAGGGGTTCCTGGAGTACCTTGAGATGAGCTTCTGCTCTGCCATGTAATTATGTACTCCTCTTTCACCTCCCTCCACTCGCCTCTTCTCCTCTCCTTCCCCCCCTCAGCTCTCATTTAGCAGCAGCTCCCAGTTGAGCCACAGGTGGTGGCAATCTCTGTCCCACTGCTTGGGCTGTACACACGGAGAGCTTAGAGCTGGAGGGCTGCTGCCCAATAACACAGGCTTTACCTCTCAGACAAGCACAACCACAATTACGAGCACATGCCTGCATGACCAGCATAGAAACGTATAGGAAGCCCCATGCAATAACACTGTGCTATTGCACATGTTGCTGAAACATTGACAGACATATCTATGCAAAAAAAGATCTGGAGTGTTACACACATCCATGTTCTTTTACACAACCTTAATTCAAGCACTTTAACAAAAGCTACCAAAATAAGGTAACCAAGGTAACATAATCATCTTGCAAAGAGGTTTACAAAACCAAAATACAAAAGTTGCATCTTCTAACTGATGAAGTATTCAATGATAAAAATGTAACCAAGAAGGATAGTTTTGTAATTTGAGATTTTAAAAAAAAGATATCAATTAGAATATTTTATCAGACTGCCACTAAATCAATTAGCGAGGCTGAAACTTTATCAATCTCATGTGAATTCATTTTTCCTAAGCTCTAAATTTATCCCTAAATGTGGACACATCCACACTTCCTGCGCCACAACAGCAAATGATCAGTTTGTTGCCTACATCATAAACGATATAGGATAAAAATATGTTAATTAAAAAGAGCTATATTTGAATCAAATCTTAAATCTTATCACGTGACAATATGTAATTTAGATTTACAAATGAACATGCTTTTCCATTTTTGATTGCATTGCATGCTTCTTTGTCAGATAGATTTCTAATTTAAATGCACAACAATAGCCAGATTCAGTTCTGACTCTAATTGATTCTCCCTGAACTTAACAAGAAGCATTTCTTTATAAGGGTTAACGCTCTCTTCTTCAACTCTTTCTCTTCTGTTTTATGCTCTTTCTATAACACACACAGCTCCCTCTGGAATTTACTCTCCTTTTATGGGAGGCTGGGTTCATTGTATATGAGAGTGGCCTTTCATTTTGCTAATGTAGGTGATTTTCTCCCCATGAAAGCACTGTAATCCATCTCCCGCTCACAGGGGGTGGCGATTTATGGCGCACACTTGGCGTTTACACACTACAGCTAAGAACAGACGTAGTGTTTTAAAAGATAACACATTGGAATAAGATGGAGCGTTCAGATTAGCTGTGGTGTCAAATAAATTGCGTGCCATTGCGTAAACCCGGAGTTCTGAAACAGTGTCTTCTACGTATATCTGATCTGCCGTAGGTTTTAGCATGACAGGGACTAAATGAAGCATAACTTTGCATGGGTTGCTTCCACATGGGACCTTCAGCCTGGCAGTGGAGCCTTTACAGGCAAGCACACATGAAAAAGCTTTCAATAGACATATAGACATTAAGCACGTGCATGTGATTTCACATGCAAAATCACGTGTTTCTCTGTTATTTTTCTCTGTCACTCCAATTCTAATACTTGCTCTCAGTAGTTTCAAGCAACAGCTACAAAGAGGATCAGCTGAACATGTTTCTTAAAAAGCCACATTCTCTTTGGTGGATGCTTTAACTTCAAGGCCTTTTATCAGTGCTTGACAGGCATGAGCAAGAGCGTATAGCGTTCTACTTTTTCTGTGAAATTCAATTCCACTCTAATATCCTGGTATTAATGTCTAATGTTCTGCACCATGACCATGTTTACTAGAAAAATCCATTTTTGCTTCTGAATGAAAACATTTAGAACTTAAATTATCTACAGGGTAATTACAAATGCATGCCTGTAGCTGCATTAATGTTGTAATAATATGCTTAATATGGAAAAAAGGTGGTTTCAAAATGAGATATCACCAACAGTTTTGTGGGTTTTTTTGCTGCATTCACAGATTTTTTCTTCTTCATTTTCTTCTTTGCTTTTGCGAGGGCCGACTTTTTCGTAGGAACGACAAAACCTTTAACTGTCAGACAGTCTGTGTGTTCATTTATTTGCACATTTACATATTTTATTTCTTTTATGCTGATTTATCTCATACTGTTATTTTTTTCCTACTTATTTCACCTTTTCGAAGACAGACTGGAAAGCACCTCTTATGTGTTGCAAAGGGGGAGGATAATTAGTGGGACACCTCATGTTGCATCCACACAAGTTTTCAAGACAGTAATACATCAAGAGAACTTTTAAGAGAACGGTTTTATCATTTATGAATTTGTTTTGTCGTATGTTTCGTTTCAGGTCTCAGAGCCTATTTCCATAGTGAAAATACAATAAACTACAGAACTACTACTGTCGCCATTAAACTGGAGAGAACTACAAAACATTTCGATGCCTTACACCTGCTGCTTTGTCCTCATTCACACTGAAGAGCTTAAATCAAATGACCAAGAGAGCCTTTTATTTTGTTGACTTATGCAAACTATTAATTAAGTGGTGCAAGTCCTGATTGTCTCCTTTAATCAAATAATCACATTTCCTCATTTACTAAATTTTACACCAGTCCCAGGGGAAGACTGGAATGGTTCTGAGCATCTGAAAACAGACCTTCACAATCAATGAACAGTTAACTGAAGCACCCAGTATTGTAGGAGAGGTGGCAACATCCCAATCAACAATACACCTCCGCTCCTTGTCCCACCGCCAACCTTTTCAGCTTCACTCCCATTAGCGTCTGAACCCCCTGTGTGGTGGTGAGGCGATGACTTCATTTTTTCTTTATTGATGGGGATGTGTATGAATATTTGAAGGGCCTCTCAGCCTACCATGAGAAGAAATAAGGAAACAGCAGCCTTTGTGGGTGGCATTTATCCTGCCACAGCGGCTATATAGGCCTTTTCTTAAGAGCCCTTTGTAACAGCTGTGAATTTTCTTCTGTGGCAAAATGTCAGTAACACCCAAAGGTCCATCGGCCACACCCACTGCAATGGTGTGATTCACATTACCCTCTCTTTCTTCCTGTCTTTCTTTCCTTTCGTTCCTTCCTTCCTTTCCTTTCTTTCATTCGTTCGCTTCCTCCCTCCATCATTCCCTTCTTTCTTTCTCCCCTTCTTTCATTTATTCACTCCTTACCTCCTATCTTTCCTTTCTTTCTTCCTCCTTCCTTCCCTCTTTTCTTTCATTTGCTCGTTCCTTCCTTCCTATCTTTCCTTTCTTTCTTTCCATCCATCCTTCCTTCCTTCTTTCCTTTTTTCTCTCTCTTTCTCTCTTCTTCTTCTCTCTCTTCTTTCTACCGTGAATGACTTATTTTTAATAAATAAGACAAAGATGGCCACAGTGGGAGGTTGAGGTGACAGGATCCAGAGTTATTATCCGTTGGTTCATCTACCAGCAGGTGGCCTCCTGTGATCATGCACATGCATTTGTTCGTATATTAAACAGCATCAGTGTAAGAAACTGTGGAACATAACAAAGAACTGAGAAATGAAGAAAACACAACCAGAGATCACGAGAGGTGCCCTCACAGCAGAGGTTGGTTTCAGGTCAGGATGACTCACCCCTCCACCAGCTCTGTCCACACCAGTTGCTTTGGATTCGATCCAGCCGCCTCTCATGAAAACAGGTCTGACCTTTTCCAGCACTCTGAGCCACAGTATATGGACTCAGAAAGGGTTGTGATCCTAGTCTTGGCATCACTCTCTATTATTTTTTATTGCATTCTCTTGTTGTAGAATGATTCCATCAGCATCGTGTGCACATTGTTATTTAGCATTTCATCAAAGGGGTTTAGAACACAGGAGGAAGCCTCCTGTATCCTCTGTTGAACCGGTACGGTTTCAGGTTTTTACTCACAGCCAATTCAACAGAGATACAAACATTCAAAAAGCTGCACCTGTCCTTCTCATCACCCTCCACAAACTCACACTTCTCACTCCTTACACGGCTCCTTCCGGCTGCTTCTATCAAACTCAGAACTGTGTTGGCACACAAGGCTATTTATACAGATTTCGTTTTATTCTCAAATTTGCTGCACTCAAAGTAAGTTGCTCGGAACAAGCGCATCGACTAAAGGATTGTACTGAAAATGTGGCGCTGGAGAGACATCAGTTTCCAGCCGACATGGTTTTTTCTCCTAAAAAGATAAAGTGATTCATTTTGTTCAAAATCACCAATATCAGGAGCTGTCTACCAACCTGGGGATCTGGTTGTCAGTGTTCATATCACCCGCTTATCTGTCTCACACTGCATCTGCATCGCATACTCATCATTATCATCGAGCTGCTTTCACATATGAGTTTTCATGTCATCCTTTCACACATGTCCCACATAACAGGAGATTGTCCACGTTGTTCTCATCGACTGCAAATACTCCTATTAGTTTAAAGCTTTGTTGAGAATTTTAAGTGAAATCAGTATTTTACTATATTAATGCCACACAGTGACACGCTGGAGACTGCCATGCAATCTGGGAGAAATAATATGTGATTACAGCACTTTAACAGAATTATCTACAGGAATTACTATAAACCTAAGTATAAACAGCAGAGCATCATGAGAAGGTGAAAGACAAGTGGGGAAACTAAAATTTGAAAATGCAACCGACATGCTTCAACCTGCTTAGCATTTTGACGCAGATGCCCAGATCTGCATTGATCAGGCAGCCTCTACTGAGTGACACAACCACATAAGTCAATGGTTCGATTCCCAGACCCTGAAGTCTATACATGCTCCATCATACCCTTTGTGTGTGAATCGGTAAATGATGGTTTGTGTTAAAGCACTTTGACTGATCAATCAGGCTAGAAAGGCGCTATATAAGTATGGAAATGCTATATAAGTATATAGCAATAGCATTACAGTAACATTCTTTAATTATCATTAAATACAGGATACATAATGTAGATTAAAATACACTTTATGTACTGTAAATATACAGTAATTTACTGACAAAACTATGACCACGTTTGTGTTGTAAATTTACAAAAATACAGTAATGAACTATATTTATTTCAAGTAATGTACTGGAATTCTGGAATTAAAATAATTAAGTTCTGCCACACCTGTTTATTCCAGTGTTTGCTCACTGACTTCCTTCACTTACTTGTCACTTATGGAGGTTTTGTTTGCAAGAAACAGAAACCTGCCACCCCGACCGCAGAACTCCCATCATCTGAAAATGTGTAGCTGTATACATCAGATGTTATGTGGCAATCTTTCAAGGTTGCATTTGTATTGTTAGGACCAACATTGATTCTGACAGCTGCTTTCTGGTTATGATTCAAAACCTCTGCAGAAAATGAATGCTTATGCCTGGCAATAATGGTAATAATAATTTAAAAAAGGTATACTGCTATGTTAATTGAACATATTTAGCAGTTGTTTAAACCTAATCACTCTTAATTTTTGTCACAGTATGAATTTGAGGTTGAATCTATATCAATAGTTATATTTCAATAAAATGGGCTGAATAAGTGAATACATTTTTAGCAGGATGCTACACAGTAGCTTTTCTACTCATACACTGGTGGGGCAGATAAACCTAAAAGCCATGAAATTTTAATTATAGGTCACTTTTTACTTCTCATGAAGCACGCTGGGCTTTTGTTCCCATTTGGTTTCATTAATATAGTACTTCATGCATTCCTGGTCAGTGTTTTCATTCCAAAGGTTTGATATGTTCCACATGAGCACCAGAGAGCCACCTTAAACACATTTGGCAGATAGTCAAATGAAGCAGCTCGTGTTACATCAAAGTGCCATAACCTTCAGAATGATGGAAACACTCGATGGGAGGCACTCGTTCCATGCTGGCAGGTAGTGCAATTACTGCACTGCACTGTGGGGGATGAAGGGTGCAGCCTAGCACAAATAACACGTAAAACTTCTTGTGTCCTTTGTGACTGCTGCTGCAGTTTTATGTCAGTTTAATATAATCTAAGATTCTCTCCATGTTTGAATAGAAAAGGGCTGTGAGGGGTTCACTGGCAGAAAGTCTGAAATAAGAAAAAAACGAATTTGGCAATTGGGGACTGGGAAATTTAATGCATGGCAGAGCAAGTTTATTTATGCAGCACCTTTCAAGAACAAGGTGATTTTAATTCATTGCAGACATAAAAGGCATTTAGATGAGATAAGAGAAGGAGGAACTTTCCGTCTCATAAACAGCTGTTAAGGCGCTCCAGAGCAAGACAAATGCAGCGTGCATGCTTCAGCAGAGCCGCTTATTGACAAGCATCATGATTAGTGTGATGAGATGCACATTTATTCTAAAATACAACAATACTGTCACTGGACAACAAAGGTTAAAGCAGTATTAACTGTGCTGTTTGTCTGTTTTTCCCTTCTTTCTTTTTTTTTTTTCATCCATTCTCCTCCAACTCCTGAGGGAAATATTTCAGAGCTTTTTCCGGCTGAAAACAACAGCCTGCCTCTAATGGAAACTATGCTAATAAGAGCCGTAGAGTGAAGGAGAACAGAGACGCTGCAGGTTGTGAAACCAAAACAATAAGCTGAAAGATGCTGTGAAGCAAATATTAATGGCCGTCAGAGTCGACCTCTGGCTTTTTTTGCTGTTTCTTTGGACGCTCTCTGTGTTGAACAGTTGAAAGAATCAGTCGTTCGTTTTCTGTGGAAGCTTTGGGAAGATTCATGACAGGTATTACAGTACCAGTCAAAACTATGTCCAAACTTTTGACTGGTACTGTGAGTCTAGCTATTTAAGTTTGATATAAACTTTGAACATGGGGAATAAACCCATCAGCTCCTAATCTCATCATTGCTGCTGTTTGACAGCCATAAGTGGCTGCTATTGTTCCTCATATGGAAACTATGATTATCCGACGGTAGACGGTGCTGCTCTTTCACATTTATAAACTCCATTTTTTTTCTTTCCTGGTATTAATGAGGCGCAATTTTATTTTGGTGGATGGTTAAGCATGTCATTTATTCATTACCTGGCCAATTCCCACCAGGCTGAATCTCTGAGCCATCAGGCGTGCTCACAAGCTCAGGCTGTAATAAGGTTTTAAGAGTCCGTCATTAATAATGCTGTGCTGACACGACACAAGGCTGATCTATCCTGGTATGTGGGTTTGTGGGCCGCCATCATTAGGCAGGAAGACTGGCAAGGTGGTTGACTTCCTTCTCTCTCTCTCTCTCTCTCTCTCTCTCTCTCTCTCTCTCTCTCTCTCTCTCTCTCTCTCTCTCTCCTCAGCTGCAGTGAGTAATTGGCTGTTTCCTTTTAGCTTTTATCGGCTGTGAATG
Organism: Chaunax sp. Z400; assembly: GCA_037577475.1. Taxonomy (NCBI): domain Eukaryota; kingdom Metazoa; phylum Chordata; class Actinopteri; order Lophiiformes; family Chaunacidae; genus Chaunax; species Chaunax sp. Z400. Next base: position 30,959,824 of record CM075184.1, on the reverse strand, counting down.
CCCAACAAGTCTGTCAATCACCTTACTGACAGCTCGTCCTCCTCATAGCTGATGTCATCTCCACTCTGTTGTTCACTTAAGGCCGCCATTGGCAGCTCACTTTGATGCAGAGGACAGATTAATGGCTTAAGTGGCATGAAGATGCTACTGGATGCAGAGGCATGGAGCTGAATCTGATGTTCAAGCCTTACTGGGAGAAAACATTTCTAGTGCACTTTATTTGATCTCACAGAGAAACTAATTGGTAGAAAGGCTTAAATTTGGTTTCCTCTAATCTTCAGAATTATGGAATTATTCAGAATTATTTATCTATGAGTTCCAGAAAATTGAGTTGGGTGCATTTATCTAATTGACAGGTGCTTCATAGTTTGTGGCACTCATTCTCCAGCTAAATGCTATTAAACAGCTGCAGAAGAAGGGAACACTACAAGATGATATATTAATTAAAAGAGCATCAGTCAAGCCTCAAAGGATGTGAAGCCATGTGGAAGGTATGGTTTAAAAAAGTTTTTTTTTAATGTATTTCATGTATCAAAAGTCTTCTCGTCTCTCCACATAGCTCATATTTTTAAGTCTCTTCCTTTGACCTTTCTTTTGAAGTTTTTTTACACACAAATCAAAAATGTGCATAAAAACAGGTGAATCTAAACGCACTTTTTGTAATTTACTTTGCAAGACATTTGAGCATTTAAATACGTCAAGTTAAGCCTCAAACCTTCTTTGGGTGTTATTTCATTAAACTGAGAGGTGTGTTATGACAAACTCACTCCAATCTCTGTAATGTGGCCTTTCAAAAAAGCTCATCAGTTGATCTAATTCCTTGTTTGAAATGGGAAACTGAAACTGAGCAGGACATGTGAACATTACGCAAAGTCCAAAAACAGAATAAAAGAAAATTGCATGATGAATGTCTCACATTGTTTGCTTCAGTTCAGACAGAGATGTTGAATAATAACAGCTCCCACGTGGCTTTTATAGTGTCCTTTCAGTACAATCTATGATTCATGGAAGCTTGGTGAATGATAAAAGCCATTATTAATAAATGGCTGAGACCACTATGAGCAGAAACAAGTAGAGATTTTCCCAATATGAAGTGTATTTGAAACATTTTAGCTTCTAAACATTCTAATTTGTAAAAACAAGGACAATAAAAACAGAGTTTTGTAGAAATTAGTATTATTACATTTACTAATGTTTTTTCAGATATATTTTGAAGGGCATTGTTACTTGGAAGATGTACACTGGAATTGTTTTATTATATTATTTTTTTTTAATTGGGGGAAGTCATCAGGAACAGGTAAAGATGAGTGGTGTCCATGCAAAGTAAAGGATTGATTTTGGCTATAATAACACTTTGGTTTTGGAAAGATTGTATTTTGCATTGATTTTTTATTGTTTACAATCACTCTGAAAACTTGAATTGATTTGAACTTCTAGGAGACGGGGTTACAAAATCACAGGTTTGGCCTTAAGAGATAAATGGAAATGGACGTATTATTCAAATCTAAGAACATTTATGTCGAAAATTTCAAAATAAAATGAAAGTCAAGAATGAATTGGTTCAATAAACCAGAGGAGGGTAAAGCATCAACAGGTGTAACTGAGACCAGATAAGTGGGTGGTTAGCAGGTACTCATGATAGGAATGACTGACCTCAGTTCATGCAGGATTACAGTGTGAATGGCTGGTGAGAGCATCTAAAGTACCTACTTCCCTTCTGTTTCATTTCATTGTCCTATCTGGGTCACATGCTCTATTATGTCTCTGTTTCTTGTGGAGTTTTGCTTTTGGTTTCTCTCCTTTTTCTTATTATCTGTGTTTCTGTCACTCTGCCTCTTAATTTCTGCTTCTCTCTCTCTCTCTGGATTCCATATCTCTCTATCTCCTTTGTTCCTCCCTCTCTTTTCTTTTTTTTGTTTACACCCCACGCTCCCAAGTACAACCCAGTTACAGATCCATTTTCAGCCACAGAGTAAGACGTTTTAATTCAAAGTGAGCCTCCTTCAATGACAGAGATCTGCCGTAGAGCCAGCGCTCTCACAACGCACCTCCGGCCAGATCCGTCATCAGGCGAACCTGCTTTTCATGCAACATCAGAGCTGTCATTCAATCAAGCCGCTGAGGGTAGAAACGTTTGCTCTGCTGCACAATCTCATCCCACAACACACTACAAAGAAAGACAGCACGGCTCTGCTATAGGTGCGAATGAATGCTTTCACTTTGTCATTGTAAGCATTTTACTGATGCTGGAAGTGCGATGATAAAATAAGCTTAAAGTTTTAGGTCAGCATCATCAAACAGCCAGAAGCACAATAACAATGCTGGGGAAGCTACTTAGTTTTAACTTAAGATGACGGGGCAATAAGAATAATAAGATAACAGTAAGGAAACAATGACATATGCTGGACAGTGAGTTTTCTGCTCTGTGCTACATAGTGTTGCTGTTTAAAAACCAAAAGTGGTATACTAACGCATAGAACAACCCCTCACACACCTGGGTGTGTGTGTCTGTGCCTTCAGATTGGATTGTGCTGCTTCTGATGTAAGTTCTGTATTTTTAATTTATCATCATATAGGTTGATTAAACTGAAACACCCTGGCACAGCCTCCTCTTGTTCTTCGGCGGTGTGTCAACATTGCATCATGTGTGTTGCAGTAATTTGTCTGCTTTCATTTGAACTCTATACTCCTTTGCCTCATATTTGCTGTTAAATTCTGACATCAATGATTACAACATAGTAGTTTCTAGTCTCACTCGAATCTTTTGTTCTTTTCTTCTTTCTTTTTTTTTTGCAGTTGTTGTTTGTTCCACCTCCCTCTTCTCGCACCTTTAAATGCAATAGAATATTAAATGCAAATGAATGAATCAGGCTTTGCGCTCGACCTGCTTCTCTCTCTTCCAACTAACGGTTGAAAATAATAATTCCATATTCATTTGCTAGTTAGATTATTTGCTACTTCTTTTTATCTTTTCTATGCTGATAGAGTAGTCAACCTTATTTAATGTATTTGTTGGACAAGCAATGTGCAAATAAGAAAACTAAATGAAAAATACTCTACCAGTGTAGGAAAACTGTGCTGTTTTGTGAATGGTAATTTTTCATTCCGAATTCACTAAATCGACACCAAACTATTTGTCCATCCATCCTGAGTCACTCTTAAGACCTTTGTAAGAAACTTCACATATGCAATATGGAAGGTTTAGATCGTGGCAGAGAAGGATCCAGAGCATAACTGCTGGATGCATATAAACAATCAATTATTTCCTAACACATATGTTGTGCTTACAGCTACTTCTCTTGCCACCAGTCTGTTCGGAGGTATTTCCTGACCGTCAGCAGCTAATTTTAGCCTCTATGCCTGCATCCAGCAGTTCCATCATCCCCATGAAGCTGCAAAGACTTACACACCCTTCATTATGAAACCCCCACCCCAAGGGATTCCTGAATCTAGGCTTATCAGTGACTATAGACAGCTATGAAGACACAACACATAAATAAAACATTTGAGTTACTAGAACTAATTTCTCACATATATGTTTATACATATCTTGATTTGACGCTGTCACTATACCTCAGACACAGAGGTGGAACAGGGGATTTTGGTGATTCTATACACTCTGGGTGACCCCAGGCAAAGAAGCCTGTCAATCAAATGTCATAATTTATTTAGAAAATAACAAATAACACCACACACACACACATCTGAATATAAAATGAAGGAGGTGCAACACATAAATATGTATCAGAGGGATGTTGGGGTGTTGGCAGTGCATTGTATTGTGCCTTCATGGGAGTGAACCTATGAGGCTCCCAAACACTTCCCTGGTTTGCCTCTCCCAACAGTAAATGCATGGGGCAAGTTTCTCCCTTTACTCTGTCTCCCTCATTTTTTTTTCTAACACTGTATCCCTCTCTATTACCTTTCAGCCTTACTCCCTTTACCTCTGTCCTTATACCTCTCTTCTTGTTCAATAAATTTTTTTATATTTCTATCTCATCTGTCCCTTTTCTCTCTCTCTTAATATATTGGTCCCTCTTTCCATCTGCTCCAGCTTTGCCTCTTCCCTGTCTTCCTCTCATCCGATTTCACTCTTCCTTTTTTTTCCCCCTGACAAGATATATGTTTGCCCTCCCACCCTCACTCCTGCACGTATGCACCGATGCGCACATCCCCTTCTCTCTTTCTGTCCATCTTATCTGGATCTCTACAAGACTATTGCCTGCCTCAGGGTAGAACAGCTGACTGGAGAGAAAAGCGGAGTAACACCTAAAGCCCAGCCTCCTTATCCTGATCATACACACACACATACACACACTGCCTAATACTAACACCACTCAAAAATGGGTTTAGTTATGAGCACTAGGGTCCTTGTAATTTGACTAAATTGCAATTCTCATAGGTGCATTTCCTAATGAAAAAACTACTTCTCTGCAACTGGAACTGGATTCCACAGAATAATTTCACAAGCCAGCCTTGAGGAAATTTCAAGCTGCATAAGGCACTGGTAAAAGACAGTCAGTCAAAGATAGGCGGTGATGTGACACGGCACTCCCAACAAGAGTGACAGTGTGGACAGCTACCTTCTTAAAGGTGACGTTTTGTAATGAAAGAAGTCCTGTCTTGCAGACCTCTCCCAGCAAATAAAGAGCGACGACTAGTATTTGCAAATCAATACTGATTGTGGCAGAGAATGTCTCTCCTTGTTCCTCTTGTCGCTGTATGTTGGATCCTCGACCAAATGAATCCAGAAAAAAGCTCATTTTCCCATTTTCCAAGACCCCAAGACCCCTCGCTTCAGGGAGTAACTCACCCCCAACCCGGAGGGACAATCCAATCTTCTGGTGGCCGGGCCTTCGGACCTGAAGGAATAGGCATTGGGGTCGGGTGCGATGTAGTACGGGTGACAGGTGATCGAAGGGACCTATAGGCGCTCCAACTCCTGGCTGTGCTGGTTCTATGGATGTGGCTGCCGAATGACGATATCTTTAAATTGCTGCTTTGACAAGTGGGCTCAATAAATTACTTGCAGTTGTCTAATTTTTGTCATATGTTAAATTCTGCTCATTTTCTTAATTTAGCAAGTTTGTGGTTAACACTTAATTTTACAGGTCTGTAATTTCTGAATTGTTTCTAAATAACTTTCAAGGACATTTTCTGAGAAGACCTATTACTACAATTACCAATTAATAAAATGGAGACATCCGGTGCATCTTTAGCTAATTAATTACTAGTGTAATGAAAAACAATTCTAAGTGTACAACATGTCAATTCAACATTCAAAATAAAATCTCCAGAAAAGTATACAAATACTAATAATAATTTGATGAGAAAATGTTTTCTTGGATTGAATTAAACTTTTCTTAAAGAAATGTATATTTTTCCTACAATTAGTGTCAAACACACATGGAACATGTATACCGCCAGTGATTCACCTTTTCTATCCGTCTGAATGGTCGTTCCAGAGGCTTTTGTTACTATCGTACTCTCAGTGCTTGACAAAGAATCACCATGACTGCAGAGAACATGACGAAAAAAATGTCCACAATTATTCTCCTCAATAGCGAACACTAACCTCAAGTGTACACAAACAGTGGGATGTAAGCACACCCATTCGTGCAAACAACAAACGTATGCATGCAGCACACAACACGCATGTGCACCTGTCCGTAAAAGCACACACACACACGCATACACACAAAAATGACGGCACCTACTCGCACATGCCAGCAGCTGTGGGCGGTCCCCGGCGAGGCAGAAACACACTAATGGATAATGACAGGGTTTGACAGCAGGAGAGTGAGCTGAGTCACTCTGGGCGCGCAGGCAATGAATAAAAGAGCAGGAGTGCTGTCTGAATATCTCTCACTGACTGGATTTCCTTTGATACCATACTCTTCCTGCTAGTCTCCCTTGGTAATCTTGCTCATTACACTGTACCTGTCCCTCTATTGTGAGACTGGCAGCAGCAGCCAGTAACATGAGAGCACAACAGGACAGGAAATTGGCTATAGCCATGCACCAGAGACAGGCTGCAAGCCAGTACTTGTGTTTTCTAGTCCGCATCTTGATCACGTGAGCATTCAACTTTCATCGTGGACCTCGCTTACCGTCATTGTCTGACACACTAACACAAACTCTGATATAACGGAACACATCTCAGCATGCCTTTAACACGGCAGCCTCTATTGTCCGAATTGTACAGAAGCGCCAGCGCTGTTGGAAGTGGAAGTGATGTTTTCGCTGAGGGATGTGGGGGTTTTGTTTTCTTCCTACAGAATATACAGACTGCTGCTGTTTGGCTCCCGTGTCATCTCCTAATAGGAAGATTCACCCTTTCCCCTTTGGGAGCTGCAGTGAATGTATACTGTTCAGTGGAAGGAGCCAATTAAAAAGTTCTGTGAAACTTGCCAGTCGTATCATCAAAATGCCATGTTGATTGTGGTTAGTGCTGTTTGACAGGTAAAGGTTCAGATAAATGTAACATGCCGTTTTGCTTCTTGCATCACCTGATAACAGGAGGATTGGCTGTCTGGAAAACATCACTGGGACAACTGCCAATCATATCATCCTATTGTCTTTCGATGCATCTGCCCAACTGAGTTAGGTCCAATTAAAACCATCAGCTGCCAGTGCTGGCCTGCATCGACTTGCTTACAGTTGTTTTCTCCCTGTGTCAGACACAAAAGCCCAGGATGTTTTCATTTGTCTGATTTACCCGCTTCTTTTTTTAGGTAGTCAACTTGTTAAATTTATTTTAGGAATCTCCAACTAGCATTTTTTTTCCCCCACATGTTAAATGTTGCGCTCTCTCCATCAGTGTCACACTGACACGTAAAATGCTATTCCAATTATTCTGCACCATCTTTGCTCGCTGTCAAATTACCAGCACTGGGAGCAGAGCATGGTGCTAACTGCACCTCTCTGGCATTTTCCCTGACAGGGAGAAGAAAGGAGTCTGAGGTAGCAGAATAGGGCTTGGCTTGGGGCTCAATGAGCACTTAAAATGCTGAAGCCAGGTAATCACAGAGTCAATGAGACCAGCCAAAAACTGGGACTTAAGACGCTTTGCCATGAATGGTTTTCAGATGATTTTCCATGCACGACTCTGGTGTATTAATTCCTAACCAGGTGCTTCCCACAGGAACATAATATAATAAAAATACGTGTTTACTGAATTCATGCTCCCTTATGAGCTGCTGTTTTTCTATCACACAGAATAACTCATCAATAAGCAGAGGCAGGTAAAAAGCATGTGACAGAAGGCCGATCATTTGGATCCTGCAAAGCAGAGTGCAAACCATGCTGCAAAATAAGACATCATTTCCAGGTGCTACAGGGGATGAATGCACAAGCAGGGTTTGGTTAATCTTGTTCAACAAAGTTGTATAATATAGATGAAAAATGTGTAAAAAAAAATGTAGCTGCAGATTTCAGATAATATTTGGTCGCATTCAGGATCAGTATCTGCCCCATCATTGTTGATTTTTAGGGGATCCTTCTGTGTTTGTCACATACATTTATATATTATGTTATGTTATGTTTATATTATTATGTCTTGTCTTTTGCCATGGCTCAATTTGCTTGTACTGGAATAAGCTAGAATAATATGGGAAGCAAGGAAGAACCCATTACGTTTTGGATCTGGATCAAGGGATGGATTCAGGATTCTTTCTCTACTCTTTTGAACATAGAGATAGCTCATTTTGTACGTTTTATTCAATTACACACAAACAACTTACACGTAAACTCCTTGATAGGTTTTCATGAACCTTGGTGGAAGAACTGGGCCATGTGCCATATGCCCTTGAATTATGGAGTAAATCTGGATAAAGAGGTGGATCCATGATTTTTCTTTCACTCACTTTAACTGAACCATTATCTGCCATTTTGTTGGAATTTTGATGAGTGTTTGGCCATGGTGGAGGTATGTGCTCTATTGGATGCTTGTCCAGTTTGTATATGTTTTCTGCACAGCAGACACAGCAGTGGGCCAGTAGTCAGCACCATATAAGATGCAGCAAAAACAAACTGTGATTCTTTAACGACACCGTAGCTCTGGGGACCTTGGAGCATCTGCCACCTGACGTGTGTAAGAGTTATTTCAGGCATAAGGGAGTGTCAGTCATTGCAATAGCTCTTTGCAGCAATCACACACACACACACACACATATGCTTCTATACTTGGGAGGATCCTCATTCACATGTTATATTCCCCAGCTTGTAATTCTAACCTTGATAATCACTGTCCTCTACGTTTACCCTAACTCGAACCTAAAACTAATCCTAACCTATCTTTAAAACCACATCTGAACGCCTGAAACAGGCCTTTGGTGTTCTGACTGAAAGTCTAGCCACAGTGTCCTCATTTTCCAAAAAAATGCTCACACCCAAGTTTTAAAACTCAAATTGGTTCTCACAAAGACAGCTGTACAACTACACACAGAGAGACACACACCTTATTAGCACAGAGTTGTAGAGGGCTTGAATAGGCTCTGCTCTGTTCAGATGTTCACACACACTTCACTTCTTGTCAGAGCTTCTTTAAAAAAAAAGAAAAAAAAAAGCTCTATGAGATGGAAACTTCCACCATCATTATTTCTATCTTTGTTCCCACACAGGGCTGACGACAGAGAGAAATCACAGCCACAGGGAGCTGTAATGGTACAGATTTAGTAGGAGTGTTGTTATGTTTATTCTTTTGGTGCTATTTTTATTGTTTTGCTGGTGATAAAGAATATAGCAGGAGGGGGAGCGACACAAAGAGCCGAGATGAGAGCAAGAGGAAATTATAGGTTGAAGACTGGAGGTCAGAGGTGGGGGAGTTGAGGAAAGAGGAGAGATAAGACACTTGGGGAGAATGGAGTAAAAGACCAGCATCTGGAGGAGGAAAGAATTATAATGGAGGGAATGTAGAGGATAACAAAGGCAAGACCAGAGGCGAGTAAGAAGAAAACATGCTCAAGGCTAGTCAGGAGTTGCTATGAAGACCTGGAATGGTCTTGTTTGTGTGTTGGTTGGACCCCAGAGGTGAGCTAGCAGGCATGTTAAAAATGTATGGCTCAAGGGCACTGACAGATAAATAAGGCCGCTTGGAGGAGTGAGGAAAAGTGCTTGTCCTGTTCCTCCCTCTCCTTAATGTCTGTTTGCTTATAACAGTTTATTAGTCTGAGTTATTTACAGTTCAGTTTACCATCAGTTAGTTTTACTGGAGAGGATTATATGTCAGTTTTACTAGCACAATGTATCTCTAGGATAGGATTAAAGAGCCTTGTGATTTCACTCAGTTTGCTGCTTGTTGATCATATTTTACAGGGTAATAATCTGCTCTTCGTCCTGTATGCTGTCCCTCACTTAACCAGAACTATACTAAAAACTACACACAAAAAAAAAATCCCCCAAAATTAAGTGCTAAACCACAGAATAGTAACTGCAGCTTATTATCACTACTAGAAGACTCTTGGTGCAAGCAGTCACGTTTAATGTCATCAACAACTCCATGATTTCATTGTTATTATGAAATCACAAGAGATTCTTAGATTCTTAACAAAGAACTCCCTAAATATGTGAAAGTTTTTGACAGAATTTGTACTGGGTCCCAAATCTGTGACTCAATTGAAACAATATGACCAGTCATAGTGGAACTGATCTTGTTCAAATAGAGTTTAACCACTGTTAGCGAAGAATTTATATGAGCCAGGATGATCCATGATTTGTCAAATCTGCAGATATCACAGTGAATTTATATCATTGTGACTCTACTTTTTTATTGTAGAGTAGAAATCATGAATTACTAACATATTATATTAAAAGCAAGGGTCCCCTGATAGTAAATAATTGTATAAACTTGTGAGATTTTTTTGAGATACAATTTCGTTTAAATCATCTTCCTTTCTTTCATCCTCCTTTCACCAGCAGTTTGGTATCATATGCAGGAATAATAATATAGTATTACCTTTATTGCATTTGGTTCTAAAGTCATTTCAATCCTCTTCCTGCATGTCCATGAGTTGATTTGGCATAAACTGCAGGCAGACGGTGAATGCTGATGCTTTAGTATTCAGCTGTGGCCCCTGTGCTTTACTCACATGTCTGGATTCATCAGTCGCTGCTGTAATCAGTAGTGCTCTGACAGGAAAACAAGGGGTGTGCAGGAGAACGTGAAGCTAACTCAAATGAGAGGCCAGGGTAAACAGTGACAGGGCCAATTCAAGTACCCAATCTCACCGCAAATAGAGGTGAACAGGGGAGCAGAGAGATTTAACGAAGACATAGCAGCATCTGATCACAGCCCCTCAGTGCATAGTGTGCCAACAGGTCACGATGAAAGGAATTTGGAACAGACTTTAATCTTGAAGAAATTAAAAACTGTGTGAGAAAAAGACTTAAAAGAGGTCATCAAACAGCTCATTTAATTCCTCCTAAAGCCAGCGCACAAAGCCTTAAATGGTTTTGTGAAAAACCTCAAGAAGTAAAAAAAGTATAGTGCTTACAATTATGCTATTAATTCTTTCACCTGCTTGAAGGGTTCAAACAAACTCAGCATCCCTTCTTCTATAAAAGCCATCAGGTCCTTCTCAAAGACAAAAAAATCCTCAATAAAGAAAATAAGAGTGATGCTTTTAAAACACCCTGACAGACATTTCCATGTTATTGTTTTTAAGTCGCCAACGCTGCCGCAGATAATAATCTTTGAACACTTATGAGATGCAAAAGCTCTTTTGAGATACGGGTGAAAACGTTTAGAGTTTGAATCAGAGATATATTGGTTTTAATCTGTTTCTTTTCAGATAGATGTGACCCTTATTTCCATCAGTGTAAGAAACAACCATCCTCACCCTTGTTTAATTGGTGATACCTGACCAGCTGAAGAAGTGGAGCACATCTGTTGTGTATTTGTCCATTTATAATGTAAAATGCAGTTGGTGTAAGGAACATACAGCTTTTGCAGGAGCAGGCCCTCCAGTGCATGATTGTCCTATATCAGCAGGAGGGAGGAGAGGAGAGTAACAGTACAGCGAGTGGTCAGTTGCAATTGTGTCTGCTATCCAGGTCAGGCCAGAGGATCCAAGCAAATACAAATGGGGAGGGTAATCAGTCGGACAAGTGTGTGTGCGATATTTGGTAACCTGTATCCATCTGTGATACTGAGCTTGGAGGAAAAAAAACAAATGGCTCCATGTAGTAGGACAGGCTGGATGACTGTGTGGTTGGTTCTAAATGAGGTATATGGATGGTGGAAAATTGGATTTGTGTTCTGGGGGAGCTGATGAGCATTTTGTTTCCAACATATTTACATAAAGGAAGGAAGGAAAAGCCCATTATTACATTTTTTTTATTTGCCAAAACAGAGTGAATGAGGACTGTATTTGCTGTATTTGTAGTTGCTGGTGTGTTTCCAATCCTTACCACTTCTGGTCTGTAACCTAGAGTAAAAAAAACTGCCTTACAGCTGAAATCAATAGAGTCGTCTGAAGTGGGTTCTGTGACTGTCTAGGTTTTGTTGGAGAAAATGCACAGGTCAAGTCCAGTCAATTTTATTTATATAGCTCAATATCTCAATTTTGCCTGAAGGGGCTTTACAGCCTGTACAGCACATGACACAGAAGCGTCCTCAGGACACCAATATGGATGGGGAAAAACTCGCTAAAATAAACTTGGATGTAAGGAAGAGCAACTAAGAACGGCTGCCAACGGTAGAAATATAGATTTGCAGCTTAAATCATTTACATTTTTAAATGTGGTTTAATTGTGGCTGGATTCCATGTTTTGTTTTCAATTCATTTCAATTCAACTCACCTCACAAAGCTCATGGAAAGTATTTAGACAGTACTTGAGAATTGAAATGGTAATACAGCTTATTGAATAACACTTCCAAAACCAAAGTCTGCTCCTTCTTTGCACTGATCAAAGAGCTTCCGCACCGAGTGAGGCATTGGTCCAAATATGTGCATGCTGCACAGCAAGTGAAGAGTCTTTTGTTCTGAAAGTCAAGCTTGATGTTACGTGCATACATGCATTGCTTCTGTCAAGACATTTTTGTTCATAATACGATTGTTAAACCAACTTTATACACTGGAAAACAAAGCACAGTATTGGTATAATCATAACATGGATTGATCATTATCGCAGATTCATGCCATTTTTATTGGGATTTGGATGACTTCTGGAACATGACTGAAGGTTTTGATGTGCATTGCCAAATCTCTCTCAAAGTCCACAACTTTCTTTTGGTATGCTAAAGTCTGCAGAGTTTGTCAGAACAGAGGATTTCTTCACAGTGAGTCCTCCTTCTCTTCCCCTTTGAATAGTTGACTCAGTACTCAGGCTACATAGATACATGAGAGCACATCACTCCTCTCATGTCAACATCAGTTCTGGTGAATCTTTTTCTTTATCTAGCCGTTGCCTGTGCAAATTCCAGGACAGCACAGAGCACCTCCGTCTGCAGACTTCGTGACTGTGTCAACTCCTTTCAAAAACTTCAGGCCTTCAAACAGAAAAAAGTTTACAAAACCTCCACTTAGTGTGTCACTTTTTCAATCCCATCTGCCTCTCGTTGTCATGGGCGAGGGAGTGGTTCAAAGGGAGTGCAGTGTTTTACTCAGTGGCTGGGTCAGGAGCTCTGCAGCATCTAAATATGATATGTGCCAATTAAAGCCTCCTGCACCTCGTCTCGGCCGAGGTAATTCACTTAACCCCAGGCGTGGTGCTGACAGGTAGCATTTGTTTACACATCCCTTCTCATGCAAGCTGCCATGCTCCGTCCTCCACAATGTATTCCAACAAGCCGCCTCCCAACACAGCCATACATACAGCTCTCTGGCTCTCTGTTTCCATGGAAATCGGCTCCAGGTAGTCTGTGCATCTCCTAACCTTGAAAGTGCCCCTCGTATGATCATCTCTGAGAATATATAGTTGTCAAAATTAATTGGCGTAACAGTCATAAGTACAACATTTGATGCCCCCTTTCAGTGGCTTCATATCTGTTCATTATTTCCCCTCCTGCTGTGTTCAGTGCCCAGTGTTAACAGCATGAGAGAGAGAATTTAAAGATTGCATGGAAGAAGAAGCTTAAAATTGGAGAAAACTGAGGGAGATTATAATAGCTACCAAGTTTATAGCCCCACAGAGTTAGTTTCTCTTTATCTTTAAATGCATGGGTTTTTTTTTGTCTTTATAAGAAAGGTTTTATTCCTAAAGTACTATACAGTATGTTCATTTAGGGGCCTCAGTTTCATCATTTAATTTTTCTGGCATAGAGAGCGGCTCCTCTCTGTAGAAACATCTCACAGCTGTCAAATGATCAATGCATCATTGCTGGAGTCAAACATATTTAAACATTTTTAATTGTATCTCATGCAAACGCATATGAATACCACTTTAAATTGCATCATTGTTAACCAATTCAAAAACTCATACATAGGATTGATGTTATGATGGAAGTGATGATTCATCTGTTGTTTAAAAGCACCAGAGCAAAGAGCTCTGAAAATAGTGCAAAGGTGTTAATGCAGCACCAGAGGATGGCATTATAAATAGTCTTGCAGTGGGCTTAGTTTTTATCTCACTGAATATTGATGTAGTCTTTGTATGCATTGTGTGCGCTCTGCCACAGAAGATTATGAGCCGAACTATATGTTATTTATGGTGCATGGAAGGAGTGCTGATTTAATGTGGTGGGGGGATTGAAAGAAGTGTCTTCTTTCATCTGAAATGCAACTAATGGCAGAGCACATCCCTGTCTTCCCAACGCTTGACCTTTACATGAGGTTAGAAGAGGAAGGAGAGCCATGGCACTTACACATGGCAATTTAAGGAATTATCTAATAACTCATAAATAAATATTCTTGTGTGCACACTCTGGGGTGCAGTAAAAAAAAAAAAGAAAGAATTGTGCTGAGGAGGTCAGAAGAATGTTGGGTAGAATTAGGAGGGGAGCTCAAGAAGTTTGATTAATACAGTTCACATGCTTAGCTAACCACAAAATTAGATTTTCTTTTTTTTTTCAGAGAAATCACTGCAGAGTTTTATTCATAGCTACAGTTTGACTACAAGGCTGGTCTACACTAAACAAAATGTAATCACATAGTTATTGTCAGCAATTCACATCACACACCCTTCTGTCTCATTCTTTCATTTCACTTACGTCAATCTCTCATATATATATTATTATATTATTATAATACTATTATTACTACTATTATTAATATAAAACTCTGTTGATGAGCAGAAGGAACTGCAGCAACATAATCATGACATGCAGAATATGGACTTAATTCATAGCAGCCTGTGACCCTATACTGTATGTAATTGAATCCCAGGTCTCTGATTGGACGGGGTGTTTCAGACTCAGCAGGTCAGACTTGGTGTGTAAAACTTAATTACATCAGTTTTAGTTAATCAAATCAGAGAACAACGTCTGCTGGAATGAATCTAAACCCTATTGATGTGAGTCTGCTTTGGTGTGTGGATAGAATCTGTTTCGTGGTGTCCTGGCTGTTTCATTTACAGGACAATAGACACGTGTTGTTGATTCATTCATGGCCAGATTTGGGCTTTGAGGTGGGGACATCTAAGAAAGACTTAACTCTGCCAAGCCTTCCTTCATAAAACGAGCCATCCGTCAGATGATGAGACACACAAATTTGAGATAGTCTGGTCTTTTGAGAACCTCTGCCAGCGCATCTCCAATCCCGAATCACTCACCGCTCACCCGTCACCTCCTCCTCCACCTGCAGCTGCTCCCTCTGGCCCAGTCCTGGAGGATTTCAGCACCAGCTGAAACATCATTTTATCTCTCACCAAAACAAGATTAAACATCAATGGACCCGAGTCTAACGCCTAATTCCTCTGTTCTCAAGTGTTTTCCCTCTGATAAACAGCAGCAGCGTGCCAAAGCTTTGTGTTGCCACACAGAGTCAAGTGGAGGAGGAGCGTGTGTGCAGAGTACAGGTGTGGGTGGTTTGCTGGGGAGAGCGAGAGGGGAGTGCAGTTGGTCGGGGTCACAGTTGCTCAGTGTGCTGAATGACTAATAAGGGTCTATGGTGGCACAATATCACTGCCTAGTTTAAAAAGTGGACTGGAGGAGGACACGCCTCATCTGGCTTCTATAGCAACCTTCTGGCCGGTCTCTGGATAAGACCAGGCATTTAACAAGTTCTCTCAGAACAGACAGGCTACAATCCTTCACTTAACAAGCTCATTATTTTTTCACATTGTTTTCGTCCATCGCCCCTCCTTTGTGACGGCGGCAGGGAAAAAGGATGTTTGATGTGTGTGTCTCTTCTAGAGAGTTGCACAAGGGGCTTTGAGAGGGAAGGATGGTAATGGATCTGCTAATGATGTGGCACTTGCTTATATGGATCCTTGCAGTAATGCGGGGTCGTCTGCATGAATATTCAGAGGCTTTGTCCCTACGAGAGAGAGAGAGAGGGATGCTTGAGGTTACTTTAGAGGGCAAGAGAGGACAAAGCTTCTCCTTATAAATCAGCTTCCATCATGAGGAAACATTGCAGAAAAATACCTGAGAATCAAACATATCAGAGACCCTCCGTGATTAATGATATGAGCAGGGGATTTTATATTTGTTCGAGTTTATTAGAGGCCTTTAGAGCTTGTAAGACAAGATAGTTTGATTTTTGATGTCTGAGGATAAAAACAGCTTCAGCTTTATTGGTTCAATTTTTTTTTTTCCCATGACAGGATGAGCCCAAATGTGCAGCTTTCCTGAATTTCTCTATTAGTGCTACAGAAAATCCTTTTAGTCAACGCTACAGAAAACAGTAACAACAAACCTAATGCAACTCAACCAACTTCTAGATTATACCTCGGCAGAAACAATTACTTGTAGATTATTTACAATCATTGATTTTATTATTATTGTTGCATAGAATTTGACCTGTAGCATTCTACACACGTGTGTTGAAATACCAGGATGAATTTTCTGCATTGCACAGACGAAAACCTCTGAACAATTTATCACTGTTTCACCACACAGCAGTAAAAATCAATACCATAGTTATACTGAGTGGAATTGACTGAGTGTGAAATTGCAATCAAACAGCAACTATTACACTCAACCAAACAGACGCTACAGAGATAAATGATGTTTACAAATCCCCCCTGAAATTCACTTAACATTGTTATATTACTTGTTTTAGTCATAGTCTGTTTGGTAAAAATGTTTCTCGCATGAAATGTCATTTTGGCATATTACTTCAGGGTGCATTGCATTCTCATTGACAGAATTTGCACGCTATTTGAAGCAGATGCTAAAGTTGAGATTTATCAGATCAAATCAAGCCATGCCAGATTTATTTTCAAAATAACTCTAACAAGATATCTTTGTCACAAAGGGCTGAACGGGACAGCTGCGTGTCTCGTATGCACCTTAGGCTGGGATCTAGTTTAACTTTAAATGCATTTTATTTTTGCTGAGTCATCAATGCCCACTCTTTGCAGAGCAGATGATGTAAATAAATGTTAAATATTCCATAAACGGGGCGGCGCAGATGGCGCAGTGGTTAGAGTGCTCGCCCCATGTACCGAGGTTATAGTCTTCTACGCAGTCGGCCCGAATTCGATTCTAACGCTTGCCGCATGTCTCCCCCCGACTCTCTCTCCCACATTTCCTGTCACCTCTTTGGCTGTCCTGTCCATTAAGGCATAAAAAGCCACAAAAAAACAATTTGAAAAAAAAAATTCAAGAAACATGTAATGCAACAAACATTTTTATCTTGTTGGTAGCTGTTCTGTCAGGCCGTTTACCGGACAACCGTTTCATCCAAAAACGGTCAACTTTTGTTGCGTTTTGGTCATTCGTTTACACAACAACAGCGTTGTCGAGGCCTGGAAATGCAAACCTTCGAAAACGGGCTCCAGAGTGTAATCTTTTGAGAACACCACTGTACCGTGTAAACGGGCAAAACGCAACTCCTCTGAAAATGATGACATCACAGCCCAGCTTCACTCATGCCTGTTACAGTTTCAGCCGTATTCGTGTATACGAGTACAGCTACCTATGGCCAGGACAACAACAAAAAACAACGTCCGACTGTCCGCTTTTGTTTGTGCTGAAGACTCTGTTGAGTTTATTAAAGCTCCTCCGATGTAGATTTGCTGAACCACCACTGTGATCTTATTCTGTGGTGTTTATTTTTGAAAGACTACACAGCCAATCACTGCCCTGGCATGCATGCTACAGTGTTTTCAGTCAGATCGTTACAACAACGTTGCCGTGTGATCGCAGAACTTTTTCAAAACGCAAAGAAAAAGTGACGCCGTGTAAACGGGGTCTAAGTGGTTCAGCACAGCAGGTTTAAGATTTGACTGTGCTTAAAGGTGTGATACGGAACAGCAGAGGATGACAGTATGCTGGCACCAACAGCTGTGACTAACCTTTAACAACAGCCAGACAAAAAAAAACCCAGAAGGAACCAATTAAACCTTAGGAGATTTCAATTACCCCCTTGATTGGGCTTTCCAAATTGATAACATAGCGTATATTTTGACAAGATCATCAGGACTACAAGGGGCTTGTGCCACTCCATCAGTCTAGAACACCAGCCATGAAAGGACTGTGGTTATTGTTGTGCTCGGATGTGTTTCCCTGGCGATTGCATCTGTTTTTGCTGTGATAAATATGAATGCACTTCACATGCACCAATGTAAACTGATAGCAAAGATGCACATCCTACATAAGCCATCATTAGGGCTAGGAGATCAAGCAGCACAGCCACATTCAAACAAGATTATAAAATGTCACACACCACCGCCTTAGTCCGCTCTTTTTTCTTTCTTTTTTTTTCCTCCTCTGCCTTTTCCTCCAGTGTCTCGTTCAGAAGAGCGAAGGCGAGTAAAGATTCAACTCACAGAGCCAGACAGCAACACAGAGCTCTCCAGCGCATACTAATCTAAAACAACATTGCACCTGGGCAACACATTTTATTCCCTCTCCAACGATGCGTGTTTAAGTGTGAGATGGGGATCTGCAGATCTCATCACTTAGGGAAGGTCATGACCTGCATCAACAGCCCCCACCACGACCACCCTCGTGCAGGTTCCTATCACTTCCACACTCAAATTGGAAGTGACAGGGCACTCAGGCAGAGGTGTCTTCGCTCCCTTCCATCAGTAGCCATACAGCTCCAGTCAGAGCTGTCAGTCTGATTATATACCAGCAGGATGGGTGGGGGGGGACCTAAGGAAAGGAGATGTCCAGCTGGAGACAGACCACTAAACACGCTGTCTGTCCTGCTGCTTCACATCTGCCAATATACATACCACCGGTCCCAAAGGCTGCCACAAAACCAGTCTGAACGCCTCTGTCAGTCGTCTGCTGTCCTCTACAAAACCGCATGTCTCTCTTCGTCTGTCTTTCTGTCATTACACTGGTATGCAAGCTAAACCTCTTTCAAACTTTCTTTGGTTCTTTCTTTCTTGCTTTCTTTCTTTCTTTCCTCTCTAGTATCTAGTTTTCAGTCTCTTTCCTGGTCTGTTAGCTCCCTCTGTCTCATCCTTAGTGCTTGCTACAGGGAGCACAACTCATTTACCAACTTCTCATGCTTGTGGCAGCTCATTACACACAGATATAACCTCTCCTCCCCCTGTGGACTCGTTGATCAGCGGTGGTTTTCCTGGGGATTAAAAGTAGACGTGCTAAGTGACAGGAAACATTAAATTATCGTGGCCTCCGATGCTTGACTCTCTTCCGCCAGGACAAAAAGTACACGATGTTTGCATTGGAGCTGATTTTCTCGTCTCTTTTCTCTTCTCTCTCCTCCAGGCGTGAAGCTTGGAAGCGCTCTACGGCAGTCCAGAGAGGTACAATGTTTATTCTCTTTCTCCCAGCACAGTTACACACGTTGCTCCCAACTGTTATCGGTTGCAAAACAAAGTGATTGTACTGCCTTGTACCTCTCAGCGTGTCCAATAGCATCTGTGTAGAGAGGCTGACCTCACACTGTGCAGGCAGCCAGTCAGACTCTACTGAGTAAAAGATCCTGGTAGAACCAGGCCTGTAGGTTCGACAGGGAGGTATCACACACCGCTTCTTTTTTTTTAATCCTCCACACTAGAAGCTTATGATTTTTGGTTAGTTTAGTTGCTTTAGAATAGTGAGCCAGCATTTATTAACATAAGCATGTAGATTTATAAGAAGCTCATCAATTCCATTAGGATTTTCAAGCATAAGTGGCTGCTGGATAATAACTAATATTATTATCAACCCTGTCACCCCATACAACTTTGCATTTTGAGGTCAATTCCTGTATTTTTAGGCAGTTAGAGAGCAAGTTTTAATGGAATTGCTCTCATGTGCCTGATCAAAATTCAATTAAAGCTCCAAGATTTGAATAAACCATTACAGGGCATTGAATGTGTCCTAAAATGCCCCTACAGCATTATTAAGGCATGGAGTATTTGAACCAGGCATTCATCATACTGCAATATATCACCTACAAGGTTCAGATTAAGAGAGAGCAATACCAGGCTTGACTCCAAGACATGTTTCTCTTCTCAACTGACCCCTTCTTGCTCTCAGCTTTGCTGTGATCATCAGCACCAATGAGAGCGCAAACATAAGTGCAAACCCCCAAAGTATGTGACGTCTGGTGGACAGGCTGCTGCCCTTTGCTGCTGGCCTTGCACAATAAACAGACAAGGAGCCACTCCTTCCTTTTTTCCCCCCCTCCAGATGTCCCTGCAGATGTAAGAATATGGCCATTTAAGCCATAAGGGGGGATGAGCCGAGATTCATGATGGTCTCCTCACCTTGTCTGTTGTAAAATTAAAATTATACATCCAGTCCATTGGCTTTATGACGCCATTACGGCATTTAATTGAAATAAAATGTCAGAATGCATGATCGCCCTGGGGATCGAATGATGCTAATCAGACTGTGGATGGTTCTAATTTAGATTCCCCATTAAGTGTTTATAAGACATTTATATGATATTACAGCTCAGTTTATTGATAGGTCATGGATGGCATTGGACAGTGAAGTATTTTCATGTCACTGAGTTGGACCTTTGTTGAAGATGTAGTGAAACAGCACCATCAAGTGGTCTATTTGAGTATTGAAGGCAATATGAGAGGGAAATGTGGTTGTTTCTGGTAATAAAGCTCAAATCAACTACCTCAACTATGTTCTTGCACATGTAAAGACATTGTCGTTTGAAGTTGATGCTTTTTTGGTCTAAAGACATGCTGCTATACTTTCTTCTCCAACCTATGCTGTCGTTCAATGTTTTATAGACTCTTTCTACGCCGGACAGAGAGAGAAGCAAAACTGACAACTATCAGGACCATCAAGCAGCAGAAGGCATCTTTTCCAGCCCGATCCCTCCGATGCAGTTCCCACACTTTGAGGAGAGCCGACAGGCGGCTACCACTGGGTCTCGGGAACAGGACATAGGCTCCCTTCATGTCTCCAAAAGACAGCGCAAACTGCTGAAAACAAGCCCCTCAATCAATCACACCAACAACAATGTTTCCTCGTCCTCCTCCTCTCCTTCCTCCACTTCCTCAGTGTCCTCCTCCTCCTCTGCCTTAGGCTCTTTTTCCCCCAATATCCTGCAAGCACGGCGGCAACTGATGAAGGAGATCTGTGCCAAGTACAAAAGCAGCATCTCCAAGACCGTCACAGGTCATCACGTGAAACACCTCTATGTGGAGGACAAGTACAAGGTGTTGTACTGCCAGGTGCCCAAGGCTGGTTGTTCCAACTGGAAGAGGACCCTGATGGTGTTGGCAGGCCAGGCCCCCAATGCCCAGAGCATCAAACACGACACAGTCCACTACGGCCACCATCTCAAGACACTCGACAGCTTTGACCATCAGGGAATCATGCACCGTCTGGAGACCTACACCAAAATCCTGTTTGTCCGAGAGCCCTTGGAGAGAATGGTGTCGGCATACAGAGACAAATTTGAAAATCCCAACAACTACTACCACTCCCTGTTTGGAAAACCCATCATTTCCAAGTACAGGGTGAACCCGTCCTGGGCAGCCCTGAATACAGGCAGCGGGGTCACGTTCAAAGAGTTTGTCCAGTACCTGCTGGACGTCCAACGGCCGGTGGGGATGGACATCCATTGGGAACAAGTGAACCAGCTCTGCAACCCTTGTCTCATAGACTATGACTTTATCGGCAAGTTTGAGAACATGGAGGAAGAGTCCAACTTTGTCCTGAGATTGACTGGGGCTCCACCCAACATCACACTGCCCAGTTTTAAAGACAGGAACCCAACTGACACAAGGACCTCAATGCAGATCACACAGAAGTACTTTTCACAGGTCAGCATGCTGGAGAGGCAGCGGGTTTATGACTTCTACTACATGGACTATCTGATGTTTAACTACTCCAAGCCTTTTAAAGATTTATACTGACTGTCTCCTATCAAGACGCTTGATTCACAGTCACATTCCAACACGTCTACATCTCTACCATGATATAGATCTTAACATGAAAAGCCTCACTCAACACGTTCACATGGATCTTTGAGTCAAAGCAGAGATCAGAGACCAAATAGATCTCTGAATTTCTCAAAAGTTGCTTTTTAATGAATACGTTTCTACCAGATTATCTTACTTTTTAGACAACTCTGAGATGAAAAAGTTTATGTGATGTCATATTAAATATTCTAAATAGTTGTGAAATGCAAGCTATTTATTCACTACTGGCACAAAGTGAGAAAGAATATTCAAATTATAAATGTTACGCTTCTAAAAAAAAAGTTTGTTGTTTTTAAACAGGCTTTAAATGATGCCTTACTGTGAGTCAAATAGCATTTGCAAATGCATTTTAGGGTGTGTTTAACACAAACACCACATGGGTGGGATTTTAAATAGGTTCTAATCACATTCCTAAAGAGATTTTGGTCGGCCTACAGTGTTTTAGTTTTTAATTACTTCAGCCTCTACCACCACCTTTGGAATAATCATAACAAAACATTTAGGAATATAGTTGCTTTAGTCCTCAGTTGACCTCAGATGAATATCAAGGAATAATTACTGCCATTTGTTCAAATTCTCTCAGCATTTGCATTTTTTAATTTGGAATATTTGCATTTACTATCTGACTTACAGCAGGTTAGGCAGCAGTATACCTCTAAGTATCAGTGCACACTAATACAAATATGCCATGTAAATGGTTCTACTAAAATTAAACTATAACAAAATTAAACAATATAAATCTATAAAATATGTCCAGTGCCACCCACTCTGAGGCCGTGTGCACTTACTGTAGCATTTTCTTACTTCTAACGTTGTCAGTTAGTTTTGTGCTTTAGTCTAACACATACATGTGCTGTTGTTACTGTTCGCCATCACTAGAGGTTTTTACTTGGGTTTTTTCAGGTTAAAAAGTGTTGCTGCCAACATCTTTTAAATACTTGTGAGTGTTACAGATTTGGAAATCTCTCTCTGGAGTCTTGGCAGCATTGGCAACCAAATGGAAAAAAGTCAACAGTGCAAAAAAATCAGGGTAAAAAAGCAAAAGGAGACATTTGAGACAGTCTAAAAATGTATGATTCGGACATTTTGATGTTTAAGAAAAAGAAAACTGTCCAAACTTCTCCATCTATTACACTAAACACCTCATTTAAGCTATCACTTACAAATCTCACAGTGTCAGCAACTCCATACCCTCTGTATGAATCCCATGTATTCTACACCATCTTATACGCTTTATACTGACACTACTGTGTAAAATTGTATAATGGGCATTCAGATTGCTATCTATTTTTCTATGTATTTCTAAAATCTATATATTCAGTGCTTCTTGGTGAAGGTATGTTTGTTTCCTTTTTGATGTCATTGATTGTTCTTTGTGTGGAACCAGTGTAGATTGTTGTACAAAAGAAGAGTGTCTTTCCAAAACAAAAATATCCACCAGCGGAAAAGTCCAAGTAACTGAAAAACATCTGATACCTTTTAAAATGAATGAGACAACTTAGTTTGATTGATTAAGTGACAAGAAATTGGTGCTTTGGAGATCCTGAAAGACATTTTAATGACTATGGATACAAAGAATTTTGGAAATAAGCTCTTTAATTACTTTTTCCTAATCAGTTTAGTCTCTGAATAGGATAATAGACCCTGTACAGATGAGCTGCATTCCACCTTTACCAATCCTGGCTAATGACATTTTCACCCACAGCAACTCCACTTGTGTGTGTGTGTGTGTGTGTGTGTGTGTGTGTGTGTGTGTGTGTGTGTGTGTGTGTGTGTGTGTGTGTGTGTGTGTGTGTGTGTGTGTGTGTGTGTGTGTGTGTGTGTAAGTCATAGAGTCACTTTTTTTTCTTAAGCACTTCTTGATAACTTGATGCAGTTTAGACCATAAAATGATGCCCACTTGTGGAAATTGCACCAACACTCTAAATTCATGGGTCCTGAGCTACTAGGAGCCTTTGTAACATTAGACGTGTCTAAAATAATGTGAGATTTAGTATGAGGTCAGAAGAAACAGAACCATTCAGCACATAATAATGTGCGGTAATTGTATTGGGATTTTATTGATTGAATGGAAACCTCAATCTTGGTTTCTCCCCAATTTAAGATTTAAATTTCAGTTTCCATCTTCTTGGATCACAGTTCAAGCTTACTTTACAGTTGACTACAATGACTAAGTGACAAAATATGATGACTATGACATCAAAAAAAAACAGATGCAAGTAATGTGAGGTTTAACTTTACACAGAAACACCTTGAATAAACACAACAAAAGGTAAACAATAATGAAGATGGTAAATTTGACTACAACTAAAGTGGAAAACAGTATTTTTTTATGAGGGCATGATGCAAGGATGATAACAAGTCAATATTCAGCTTTGCAGCTCACTGGAAATGTTTGTCATGTAACAAATTACTTTATAAAGAGACGCATTTGTCTATTAGTAAACAGAAATTCATGTAATTGAAGTCTTATAACTATAATCTGCTTTTGAGGACCTTTAACAATTTTGATGGTATTACCCATTCGCAGTGATGGTAATTGTATGAACCTTTGTCAGTATACTGTGTTAGCCTTTCCAAAATTAATCTTTGTTTATGTTTGTGGTCAGATTCTATGTAGGTAAAACCGATCTCTAGCCAAAACAGCTGTCGCATTCAGATGAGTGTCATTCTTGCAAACATCTGTCAGTCCCTGCCCGCCCTGCTAATGACGTTTTCTTGGTGTATGAGTGTATGCACAGATTTATCTAAAGCGTAATTACAGTATCAAGTGAATGTATTAATATTTATCGTTGGTGCAAAATTGTATAAAATATGATCTTAAGCCCTTTGCCTTATTTTACACTGCCAATTAAATGGTGTATTTCAGGAAGACATTCTTCAGGTAGTTATTCTTTCTGGCTGATGAGTGTCTACTAATAAATTGTCTTTAGCATTTTCAACATGTCCTTTTTATTCTTTGTGTTGTTTTGTCTGAAGTCCAATGTGGTTCCTGAACTTTGGACACTGAGCTCCACATAGGTGGGATTTAATGAGCTCCAGGATGAGAATCAGAAGCAGAGATCAGTTTGAGGCTTTGCTTTGGTTCATTGTTTTCAGTTTATATGAATTTGTGCCTCTTTTTTTTTCATTCATGAAGTTTTTCAATGCTTTTAAAAACAACCATGTTAGCGGCTCTGTCTCAGGCACTGTAGCGCTTTAGGCTAAAGGCTAAGGTCAGCATGCTAACATGTTTACAATGTTAATATTAACCTGCTGATGTCTGATATGTTCACCATGTTCAACATATTAATTTAGGTATTTTAGCATACTGCATCACATTAAACACCACAAACACACACACTACAAACACACACTATTAAGCCCAAGTATTGGACAAGGGTTTTTGTTTTGTTTTGTTGTTGTTTCTCTATGTTTTTGTTTGTTTTTTGGGGGGTTTTTGTTTCGCAGAGGGGAATATAAATGTCTGTACCTAATTTCATACTGATCCATACTGTAGATATATTTCATTTAAAGGCACAAACGTCAACCTCATGCAGGTGAAAAGGAAGAGAAGAATACCTTTTCTGGGACCCAGATACAGTAAGTCTGTACAAGATTTTATGCAAATCCATCTATCAAAAGATTGATATATTTCACAGCGTAATAACAAATGCACAGCATCCTTTTGTGCTCCAGCTATGTTACAGCTTCAATGTTAACTATAAAAGTTTCAGAAGCATAACATACCATTTATAATATATTGTACATTACATGTTACTGTACACATTTGCTGCTCATTTGCATAGTCAAAGGATGATTTTTGGCCTACTTGTATATCACAACCTTTAATGCTTCGAACGAGTTGTTAATTTCTGACATGGTCTTGATCAAAAAATAATTATTTTTAATAATTTTTTTGTAACCCTTGTATTATGTTGAAAAAAAATTACATTGATTATGTTGCGGGTCATTTTGACCCGTACTGTGTAAATCCACTCAAAACAGTAAAAAAAACAGGTTAAACCAATAACATCTTTATTTTAGATTATATGAACATTTAGAAAAGAGACATACAATACATTTTTAATTCCAACACTATATTTAAGAACTATTTAAAGTTTTTCCCTCTTCACGAACACTTTTTTTTTTCATTCGACTTGCCCCATTTTCTCAGATTTTCAATGTTCAACATTTTCAATGTTCTCCACATGATGGACAGAATGTAATTGTGTGCTTTCTGCAGATGTAATTCTTGCATTTCACACAACAGGTACTTGTTTTACTGTCATCTCGGGAGGGACAGACCTGGCATCTTTTCCGTTTCTTCACACCTGTATCCAATGGATCCATTGCAGATTGGTTGGGTGACGCAGCTGCAGCTGCTGGGGTTCGAGGTGGCCTGGCTCGACTCTGCATCTTGGGAGTGACAAGTGCTTTACCGAGTTGTTCCAGGAAAAGCCGACGTCGGTACAATTTGCCGGCATTCCATTGCTGGTTGATTTCAGTCCACAGGACATAGGCATTGTAAGCAGACACGTCCACAATGTTGTAGAAAATCACCAAGGGCCAACGGGCAGTCTTGCGCTGGCAGCTGTATGTTGCTGTGACTTTGTCCAGATTGTCAACTCCTCCTTTGGTGGAGTTGTAGTCCATGATCATTTGTGGCTTCATGTCTTCTCTTGTGCTCAGAGATGCATCTGTGTGCATTGTGCTCATTACAAGAACATTCTTGTTTCTCTTTGGGCAGTATGAAACAACTGTTGCTTTCTCACTGAAAGCAAATATTGAGGAATGCAGAGGTCTGCCCTGCACCTTCAGAATTTCCTTGGGAAGTTCTGGCTTATTTCTTCTGACTGTTCCCAACATAGTCAGCTTCCTCTTCTGAAGTTCATCTCCAAGGCGGTAGGATGTAAAGAAGTTGTCACATGTGATGTTATGACCTTGCAGCCCTTCACTCATCTCCAGCACGACACGCATCCCCATTTCTCTTGAAATACACGCCTCCCCTCCAAATTGGTCATGTCCAGTATAATCTTCTCTATTGGTGGGGATATGAAGAGCTGAAATGCTGATTGAATATCATCAACTCGTGTGACAGCAAATCTTGTAGGACCGGGAGTCATTTTGATGACATTGGAAGATGACAGTCTACCTCGGCTTTGGTGTGGTGATGTTGACCATTTTATATTACCATCTTTAGATGCCCATGTCCCCTCTGTGGAAGATGATTGCTGCATTCCTTGGTTTTCATCTGATGGAGAGACAACGGCAGACTCGTCCTCTGAATCCTCCTCATCGGAGGAAAATTGACAATCTGGATCATCAATAACATTGTCCTCGGTCTCTGAAAGATCCTCTGTCTCTGAAATCTCTTCCTCTGCATCACTATCCCAGTTCAAAATCTGTGCCAAAGTTTCTTCAACTGTAAACCTTCTGGAGCTCATTTTTGGTGTGTTTGTCAAAGAGATGACATGAGAACAGTGACAAGGACAAGGGAGAGAAAGTTCCTCCTCTACTCACACCTGGGTCTCTGGGTCTGAATAGCTATTCAGAGGCAATCAAAATACAAATAATTGGGCAATCTAAATAAAGTACATCAAAGAGACATGTTTATTTTGGATCTGAACAGCTACTTACCCACATTAAAGTGTCTGGGTCAAAATGACCCGCAACATCATCTTTGTATACAAACTCTGCACAGACATTCTACTACACATCAATGTGTCCAGATTTTACACACCAGTTCATGACCCAAGATGAGGAAAAGTCACAAAATCGTATGAAGAAAAAGAAAGGATAACCAGTACTTTGGTCAACACGAAAACTGAAATGGGTCAAATTGACCCTTAACATAATACATAATACAAAGCTAAGAAACTTTTTTTTGTTTTTGTTTTTTGCTTTTCATTTGCTTTACATCATATGCCATACTTGTTGAGTTGTATGGGACAGAGAGTAAATATATAAATAAAAAGATGACTTCAGCTGCATTAATAGACAGTATGGTGATCAGACACAGCAGGAGGGGCAGAACAGAGGTTTGATGGCCCGTTTCCTTCACTCAGTTTTCTCCTTCTCTCTCTTGCTCTCACTAACTATAAACATGAAAAATTCATTGTGCGATGTGCCCAGACAAAGTCAGAAACAAATAAAATGCATCATTGAAATTGACTCTTAAGTCAATAACCAATAAATAAAGGCATTTATGCACATCTACAAATGAATTTCACGCTTCAGAAATGCAAGCTGCTCCAGCAGAATTGGGGGAAGATCTGCATATCACACTTGATGCACACTAGAAGGATCCTGTATAAATTAAACATAAGTGTAAAATAAATGGTGTTCTGAGAGGAAATCAGGACATCATCAAACTGAGTGGGATTCATCCTCTGAGCACCATAATGTCTGGATCAGACTTCATTGCAATCCATACAATAGTTGTCACAACTTCTCACTAAAAACCAAAAACATCAACTTGAAGGTGGCACTACAGTAGAAGAAAAGTCAGGAGGTCATGAGTCAGTAGGAATCATCCTCTGGGGATCATGAATGCCTTTACAGAATGGCAAATCTGAGACTAAGAACAAAATGTTGTACAAAAGTACAGCTTTCAGAGTTTGTTCACTACCAGGAAAATTGTTTCTGTGTGATGCTAAAAGAAAGAAAATGTTGTGTGTCATCAGTCTGTGATGCTCTGTGTTTGCCAGGTGGGATTTTGTGTTGATTTTTTTTTTTTTCCAGACTGCTTCACCTATTTCTACAATGTAGAGCTTTTCAACACTTCTCAGGATGGCCTGTGAAAAGGCCCAGAGAACAACTTCTTTCATACACAGCTGTTGGTTTATATGAGATAAGAAGGACACAACAACACAAGCTCAAATTGTCTATATTTGTTTGTAACCACTGAGTTTGATAGTTGCAACAAAGAAAGTTGGATATCACTCAAACTAATTAGCAGCTGTGCTGCATTGTGGTCCATTTAGGGCACCATTGTTACTGTGTGCTCTATGATGGATTATTTAGTGTATGATTACTGAACACTGGTGGCATCGCTAAGATATTTAAAGGCTTTAAGATGGACTTTCCCTTTCATTCAGCTCAGTCCTTTACTTCTTTACTTTGGGCAAACTTAATTTTTACAAAAAACAATATCTAAAGCACACATTTAAACATTAATTTAATATATTGTATGTATTTAATCAGTAGAACATCAAATGAAAAAACATTTGTTTTCCATTCACTGTTTTTACCTTCACATTTTCAGTAGTTTTTTGCTTTCACTTTAATCATTTTAACATATAAAATGACAAAATCCAGAGTTACAACCCCGTGGCACCCATAATTCTTACTCTAGGTAGACACATCACATCTGGATGAATATTAACCAAACTGTAGTTAGAAATGAAGAGAGCAGGATTTATTCTACAGTAACTGCCTCTAAGGAATCTGAGGTTCTTCCTAAGCTCTGCATGTGATCTTGTGGCCAGTAGACAATAACAACAGACTACAATTTACTGCATATTCAAAGATTAAAATTATTATGTTATTTTACTTCTTTTTAAGCCAGCAAACTGATTAGATTCCCTAATGAACTATACTGACTTTTTGACCTTTGCTGCATATCATTTATGTCCTGTAGGCCCATACATTTTTCAAACCTTTACATTTGCCTGTGAATATGCACATAAACACAAGCCAGCTGGGATTTTTATCACTTGACGTTTAGTCCCAGTTTGCCCACAGGGTGCCACAAAGGACTGGTAGTCAGATTTCAGTTCCTGAGTATCCTCACATAACCTTATAAACCCACGCATTTGGAAATAACTGTCAACGCAGTATTCATGTCTGCAAGTAAAACTTTTCATTTTGAAATCTAAGCGCTTTCAAATTGGGGCTTTTATTCTTCCATCATTCGTAGCCGTGCAGCGCCTGTTCTGTGGGAAAGGATTTGCCTCATTTCCATTCTGTGATTAGATCTGAGTGGGTACTGTATGGTACCTGAATGTGCAATAATTTGCATGATTTTCACACATTGTACCCACATTTTCAAAGAGAGAAAAATCTGTCAGAGCAGAGCATTTTGTCATACTTTCATGCTGCCTTCCAAAATGACATTGTTTTAGTAGGAGGAACAAATTGCAACCTCAGATCTTTTGTTGTTGTGCTGGCATATATTTGTGTATGTGCATCTGAGATTATGTGCATGCTTGTGTGGCGGATGAATATTATAAAACAAATTGATAACTCTGTAGAGTTAGATATTTGATCAAGAGCTCAAGGCTGGATTTTCGAAACAGCTCTTGTGTAAGTCGTGCGAGCACTTTGGGCTAAGTTAAAACTGCGAAGAAAACAAAAGCCATCCATTTACCTCATTAGTGTGCATGGGGAATCTTGACATGCTTTGAAGACAATGTGCTTGTGTTGCTAAATCAGCTTAAGGGCCCAAAGCAGACATGCAAGGGAAGCAACCAAACATCTACCCGAGTGATAAACAATCTCTACTTGGTTGGGAGGACTGTAAAAACAGACTCTGCTCCATTTTTCAAGCATTATTATAATAGGTTGCTCAGTTAATACTCATGTTTGCCTTCCAGCCAGCATTAACATGGTTGATGACAGAATTCTCACATCGCACATGTAGCACAAAGACTCAGACACTGCTTTCACACACTGGCATGACAACAACTGCATTCATATCATTACAAAATCTATTTATTAACAGAGCAAAACCAATCTGAGGGGTTGACTCCTCTGCTCACTGGAGTGACAGAGAATATTTCCCTAAACGTCAAATAAAAAACTTCTCTGCATGCCAGGTTAATTCTCCCCCTGTCTCATGAGATCCGTCTGTGTTTTGTAGCACCACACCCCAGACACATCTCCCAGTCATATAAACTCCATTAAAATGATTTGCACAAGCTCTGCTGTTAATCATGCAAAGCAGAATGACGAGTGGGAAACAATTTTGTGAGGGAAATCTCCAAACTCAAGTCCTCTCGAGCCTCCCGAACATCTCATTTGGTTAACTAGCCCGGCCCTTTCATCAACTCACTGCCCATTCTGTCAGCACACGCTTACAGTAAGCATCATCCATTATCACAGACAACCAAGCAATGGACCAAACAGAGCAAATGCATCCCCATAATTCAATTGGTTATGATTTTGCTACCCCTCTTTTTGTCTTTTTTATCATAAACTCATCATCATACAGTCCCTAAAATCAGGCGATCATAACCAGCCTAAATGACCGTTTTACTATTTCCAACAAATGACAAAAACAAGCAATAAATACATTGGACCACCCTTTGAGCTTTTTTTCAGTCAAACACATCTCTGATTGTTTGCCACAGCATGCTTCAGCTGTCATTTACAATCTGTCAATCCACAAGGGAGTCTGAGTGTTTACAAAGGTGTCAAACATGACATTTAGTTAGGATTTAGGCACTGAAAATAGAACATAGGAAAATATTAACTAGCAGATGTTGAATGAACATGAATGAATGTTGGCCTACAGCCAAACTTAACATCAGCTAAAAGCAGGATTCTGTCTCCAGACTGTTGAACCGATTTGCAAGTTAATGTTAGCGTACTTGCCAGCCTGCCAATGTAATGTTAGCAAGACTTTAACCAAGGATCCGGTTCAAAGAGTTGGCTCTTTAAGATGTAACGAGGGTATAAATATTTTTGCATGTAGTGGAGGGTAAATACCATCCTGAAGGGCGCCGTGGCTCAGGAGGTAGAGCAGTCAAAAAAGTTGAGGGTTCAATCAAGATACTGACTTCCATATTGCTCCTGATGTTCCTTTTGTTCATGAGCATTCAAATGAATGTTTTTTGTGCTCCTGATGAGTTGGTGGCACCTTGCATGGTACCCTCTGCCACCAGTGTATGAACGTGGATGACAACAGATTAATGCTGGCTCGTGTTGTAAAGTGCTTTGGGTTGTCGGTCAGACTAGAAAACGGCAAAATAAATACAGCTCATTTACCGTTGAAATGCAACAAGTAATGTGTGCATTGCGGTTACATCCCTGAGTGTAGTGAGTATCTCATCCACACTATAAAAACTGATCTGATCAATAATGGAGGGAATGTGGGTGCATGTCAAAAAGCATAATTAATGAGGGAAATATCAATGATTTCGTTCCCAAAGCAGGAGGAACTTTAATGTGCCTCTGCATTTATATCGGCCTCCCAAACATTATACTACATTCAATCTAATCTAGACTCATGCAGGTGGCTCTTTCTTGACTTAATCCAAGAGGTTAAGTGAGTTAGAATTATGTATAAGGTTTGCTGTCCCATTTTAAAACATAACCAGGCACCAATGTGCACTGTTATTGTATAGTCGATAAACTCACACATGTAGCAGTTTGACTATGCAATGGCAGATCACTTTTTTGTCAGATTCCTGCTGTCTAGATGTGTGTGAAATCAGACATTAAGACTCTTTTCAGGTATCATCTCTGATGCAGACCTTTTTTTTAAAAATGCATATTGTACATAACCACATGATGGCAGTGCTGCATCTGAAATATAGCAAACCCCATCATGAGGTTTTTCAAAGAGTGATGCCCCCATAGTGCTGCACATGGAGGTATGTCTAGTGTAGTAATGGCCATTTTGATGTCCAATTTGCTGCCACCACCTGTCATGCTTCTGTTTTACACTAAAACACCCATGAAAGCCTCTGCAAGTCTTCTAATTAAGCTATGTACTGGCACAGGCATGAATTATGCAGCAGCTTTAATGAACTCGAATCAATAAACACAGGATCTATAATGAAGCCAGTCACACAAACTGCTGTGGACAGAGTGGTTCTTTAACCTCGGGGCTATATCTCTACTGGGATGACACATCTGCCGGGAATGGCTGAAACATTTTAGTGGATGAAATAATCCTCTTCCCCCCCCACACACTCATGATTCACAGACCAAATGATAATACTTATTTTCCTCAGTTGGAATGAGAGCAAGGTTTGGGAGCTGTTGTTCGCTTCTTCCTAACAATGCCTTCAAACACTGAGCACAGTGTCACATTACTGAAAACAACTTTGGTCATACAAAGATCAAACTGCGATGATCAGATTTGCTTTTATTAGAAGAGAAACTGATACACTGCAAAAAAGAGTAGGTAAAAAAATGGCTTAATTCTAGTGAAATCATCAATATTGTCAATACAATAAGATCATTTTACTTGTCAAAAAATCTTAAAATAAATTGGTTAGTCTTGAAATAAGACGGCTGATTATAAAACTAGTAAATAACCTTTAAAACAATATAAATTAATCAAACGTTTCCAGATGAAAGATTTTAAATTTTTGTGAACAATTTGCAGTATAATAACTAAATACTACCAAACAGAAAAGTAAAAGCAGCCGTTACTGTTTGCTTTTGGGTATTTAAGTTGCTGAGGATGGAAAAATCTACCAACAATCTTTGGTAATTTAGTGACAGTGTCTGAAACTTTAAATGATGGATGGGATAAAACTGAGGAGATCTAAAAAAAAAAATGTCAATAGAGTTTTAGTTACACAACAGATTATGAATCAGTTTAGGGTGAATGCTAAGCAAAACATAGAAACCTTCCTAAAAACAAAAGGATTCCATTCTTACATTGGATGTTCAGTTGTATTTGATTGGTATCTTTGTCTCCAAATATATTGTTCAAATATAAATAATACATCATAGGTAACAAAACAACCAAACATTTTCTTTCATACATGGATCCACACTGGGGAAAAGGCCTCCAACAGTCCTAAGCCTCAGAAGTCCTCCTAATTTGTTTGTCTTCTTCAACAAGAACACAGCTGTAGCACCACAGTCTCCTTCACTTATTCCCAACAATCCAGCGTTGCTTCTCAAACAGAAAGAACATCAAGCATATAGGTGGGAAACATTTTGTGCTCTTCACAAACTGGCTGGGATCCCCTGCCAATTTAGCACAGCTTGGCTTTAGCTCAAAAAAGGTGTGCATCAGACAACAGAGAATGTGTCAACCTCTTCTTTTTAAAAGGTTTTATTCTCAGAATGTGAATAATGGGCTCAGAGATTCAACAACATTGAAAGCATTTCCATTCTCCTCTTATTTCCTATAGTTGCTTGCAGCTCTTACACACACACACCCAAAAAAAAGCAACCACTGTTTCTCTGCCGTGCTCCCTTTCAAGGAGGGAGGTGAGCTTTCAATGAATCACCCCCTGCTCCCGTCGTGTTCTGAACTGTCTCCCCTTCGTCAAGCAGCGTGAGTGATGGGAGTGACAGAGTAGACACCTGCCCTGAACTACGGCTGACAGAGAGGGAGGAAAGAAGGAGAGAGGTGGAGGGAGGGAGGTGCACCGCCTGATGGAAGAAACACACAACAAGGCAACAAACTTGCAGAGACTATCACTTATAGTGACAGGCCAGGAGGTGCTGTGCTATTAGCAGGCCGTAGGGAGGGCCCTGAGCACGGCCCGTCCTACCTAGGATGGATGGGCCTCTCTCCCGGGACTAAATTAATACTGGGAGTCTAGTGAATTGCTTTTGGAACAATGTCCTCCTAAGGAGCTAATCAGACAGGAGTTATCTAGCAGTGCCTGTAGGCTGGCTGGTATATAGCTGCAGCTCTGTGGCTGCCTGGCATAAGGCAGATGCACCACGCCAACTCACAGCAGTTCATTTCTGAGCAGGACACAGTGTCATTCATTAGAATCTGATGAATATGAATCCTCAGACTCAAAGTTTCCAAAGAGAAAGTTTCCTGAGAGTTCTAATAGTAAAGAAGTCATCTCGAATTTCAAATAATTGTTTCTTAAATCTGCCATAATTGATTTTTTTTTTCCACTTGCAGCCACCATAGAAGTTGATGCAGTGAATCCAGCAGACGCAGAGCAACATTAGCATTCATTTGGTTTCATGTTACTGGTCAATACTCACTCTCCTATTGGCTCTGTTCCTGGTCTCTGACAACTCCAGATGGATATATCTGGACATTAAGCTGCTAAATGCTTCATTATGTTCACCAGTTGGTTGCTTTCGAGGTTTCCTTACTATTTCATACCCAGCAGGTAGTGAAAAGCAGATTTATCAGAACCTTTTCACTCAAAACAGTCTATGAGATGGTGATAGATAGATAGATAGATAGATAGATAGATAGATAGATAGATAGATAGATAGATAGATAGATAGATAGATAGATAGATAGATAGATAGATAGATAGATAGATAGATAGTTAGATATTCTAATGCAAACAGAAAATAAGAAAGGGGAGCAGCACAGCAACCAGAGGAATCTGACTTTTGAATCTTGGATTTATACTTCCAGACAAACCACAGAAGAAGCCTTGTGGCTGACTGTGCTTTGCTAGTCATCTGCACAGAAATGGAGTAACGCTGCATATCAGAGGTATAAACTGACAGGATGAGGTCAGAGCTGAAACATAGGGGAAGGCAACAGAGACCACACACACACACACAAGTGAACCATAACGATGTGTGAGAGAATAAACTCTCTAGCTGCATGCACAATGGAAACCCAATGTTACTCATGGCCACTTAACACAAAGTGTTGGTGAAATAAAGCAGTGTCTGTGGGGCGATGACTTCTCAGTGCGTGAGACCAGCCTGGAAGAGATCGTGCCTCTGGCGAGCCCCAGTCTCACTGCAAACACTTTCACTGCATAAAACAGATCATAAGCTAACAGTCCCATAGCACCATATCCAACTTTAAACACGGTTGTTTTATATGAGCACTTAGCATGTGGTCCCAAAAATACACTATTTTATAAAATGTCACTAGCCTAAAAGGTTGGAAAATGAAAATAAACTCAAGGGATTTAAAAACGCACTCATTGTTCTCTTTTTCAAAATTGGTTAGACATCCATATGTAGGGCAGGTCTTCTGTGTGGATTGTTATGAGTAGTCGTAAGCCTGAAAACACAATTTTTAGAGAAAAAGCCACAATGCCTCCATTCAACTAATCCCAAATGACCACTCCCTTATTGAAGTAATCCACCCCTATAACAAGGCACGAAGAAGGGAAGAAAATGGCATCTGCAAGACACACGTGGCTCATGTGTGTGCAAACTTCTGGAGGAGAATGGCATCACAGTTCTGGACTGGCCAGCGATGAGTCCCGACCTAAACTTGGTTGAGTGAGCGAGTGCCACAGCATGCACAGCCTCCACAGATTCAGCAACAACTCCAGCAGCAGCTCTGCCTCCCACAGTATGACATCTGGAGGTTGCGCCAGTCCATGAGGAGGAGGATTACTGCTGGAATCGATGCTGGTAGGGGACACACTAATTACGACTGTGTAAAATGTTGTATACTCCATTTGGGTCACCTGGGAAATGTATGGTACTTATGTTTTTTGTCATGTCATTGATTTTCTTTACTGATGAAATTAAATTGTCATTAAGCAACATAGATCACAATCACTATATAACATTAGATGAATGTCACAATTAATTAAATATTCATTTATAAATCCAGCAACATGCAGACAAAAACAAACAAAAATACTCATATATTGACTAATACAAATATTACACCCACATGGAGGCCATTACCAGACAGACAGCGGAGTGTTAGTGGATCACCAAATACAAACAGCTAAAAAATATCAAGTCTACACATAAGGTTGATGAAATTGATCTGAAGTCAACAGGCAAATTATTTTACCAACTGTTTTCCTAGCATGATGACCAGACAAACAGGTGTGAGCAGATTGAAGTGAAAAAATAAAAACAGATGAAAATAGGTTGAAGCCAGGGACAGTGGCGTGTCCAAAACGGGGGCTGGGGTGACACTGCCCCCCCTGAAATCTGATTGGCCACCACAGTTGAGGTCATTACTGCCACTACGCACGGCATTTTTTTAAGCTCCTTTTCTTCCTAAATGAAAGCTACACAAATATTTGAAAAAAACCGTCTGTTATCCTTCCATATGGTTTGAGTTTAGAGATTATTTTACCACCAATCTGATCCATTTACTGTAAAGGAGTCAAAACTCAAAGATGACATGCAAAACTGCTCAATTCTTTGTGGGGCTGTTACCAAAAAAAAAAAATTCAGTGTATGAAAACTGGATTTTCACTGACTAAAGTTGGGGGGATTGCATGTTGTGACCATAAAATGTCATCAGTCAGCAGCCTCAGTCCCTATCAGGCAGTCTGCTGCACGGAGCACTCTCCTCTTGCCTTGGGCACTGGCCACACTAGCTGGCACCCTTCCCCCCATCCCCTCTCTTTCCCTCTCTCCCTCTTTCTCTGTCTGTCTTTTTACCAGTGTGCAGTGACCCACCCTTCCTTCCTTCCCTCCCACCCGACCCTCCCCTCTCTGTCACCCTGAGGCGCTCAGCCTCCATAGTGTCAGTGCAAGAGGCCTCAGTGTTGACAAAGCAGCAGGCCTTCAGAAGACACATCAAACCCTGTCCCTTCTCTGTGCTCTTGGGGAGCTCAGTGCACAACAAAAGGACAGGGACTCCAGTTTCACTCGCAGGCCATTACTCGTCCCCACAACATGGCAAAAGACAGAAAGAGGCCCTGGAGGATGCTGTACGTGTACGCAAACAACCACGCGCAGGATCAGCTCAAACTGTTCAAGATGAAATTTGTGTTTTCTGACTGTTGTGATGGATGACTGTTAATATAAAGCATAAGTCAAGGCTGCGGGTTGATGTCATAATGACACATGCGCTCTAATGAGGACTATGGGTGCTCCGCAGTGCCAGGGACTTCCCCCCCAAGGCACGTTGAGTAGGGGGAAGAGTATGTGATGCATAGCAGATGTGATTGGAGACATCACACTGTTCACGTTGTTACTGCTATCCCAATAGTAGCAGCAACAAAAGCTAAAGACCATTTTTCCTCTGTTCACAAATTCAAAGCATGACGCTTGATATGTGTAAGACTGGTTGGAGCCAGAAGCAGAATAACACATTTCAGAGGATTTTTTCTTTTTAAAGACTTTCAGAAAGTATTGCACTTAGAATCACTGCTTGGTTGAGAGTGTGGTGAAGGATAACCTCAAAACAAAGCCACAGCATCACTTCTCCTCCCTATAACTCATCACGGAAACTGCTTATCGCCTTGCTCATTACATTCATGTACTGTAGTACAAACAAACATCATCCTCCCTGAGGTCTCTGCTACTTGAAGCTTCTCTTTCCATGAACCTTGCAGTTACTTAAAGCCTGTAAATGTTCTGTGATTAGAGCCTCAGACCACATGATGGCAGCAAAAGAGATTCTTTATCCAAATCTCAAGTACAACTTCTAGTTTGAGTTTAAATACGAATAAAAATCCATTTCATCTTAAATGGGGTAAAAGTCAACTATGTTCTGACCACTTCCAGACAATTAATATTTATTTAATGCCTCAACCAAACATGTAATATTCTGCGTTCATGAGAGAGATAACTTGATAGCATTAGGGTCACTGCAGTTTTACGTGTTTTCTGCCAAGTCTCAGAAATACACAGAAAAGTACATTCTTTGTGCTCAGCTTTTTTGGAAACTTAATTGCTGGTATTAAGCACTTGAGGGAATCCTGCACAGTGCTTGTTATGTGTTTGTGTGCAACACAACCACACACATTCTATTAATAATCTGATTCCCTTATACCTCCCCCTACCTCTCTCTCTCTCTCTCTCTCCCTCTCTCTCTGAAATAATGAACAATAAGTGTCGCTGCTGCACCTCAGACACACACCGACATCAAGCAGAATGTCAAATGGCTGGAAGAACGGAGCGATTGACAGAAACCAGGCTCCAAAAGGCACACACGTGACTAAAAGCAAGTTCTGAATGTTCTTTTCAAACTTCCTCCACATGCCAGAGGGGGGGAGCAGGGGTGTTGATCTGATGTGAAATGGTTGAAAGAGACTTGTGCAAATGCCTACGGTTAGAAGTGTGGATGTGACTGTACTGTATCTATTGTTTTCACCTCTGTGAGTAAGTACAGTGTGTAAGTAACCTGAGTTGTGAGGATGACAGGAAGATGATCTTTGGCCAGATGCCTTTAAGGCTTTGATAGAAATTATCTGAACATTGGTCCTTAAATCTGGGTTCATGTGCGAACATAACCTTTAAACTCAGACAAAGATCATCTTCAACCAGCTTCTACCCATAGGCTCTCAAATTACCAGTGAATAGATCCATACAGTATCATACAGTACGGTGGTTTATGCACGGTGTTGCTGCTTAACCAGCAGATGGTACTGTGTCCCAACTTCATGTGATTCTGCATTATTATAAATACACATTGAAGAAGCAGCTCGCATCGATTCCTCAGTGAAGGTTGCTGACCCTGGTTGTGCAATCTAGCTTTCCCAAAAACTACAAAAAGGTTTGTAATAAATGAATGTGCCAAAAATGATATCATAGCATTGCCCATGAATGTTTTACCAAAGGATAGCTTCAAAATAAAATAAATGTGGTGGGAGAATATTTTTGAGGACTTTTTTTTTTTTAGTGCACTGATTATCCTAGGGGCAATAAGAGCTTTGACATGCTGTTACTGAAGGTTTATTCATACAGTATATGTTAGAAAATCTTAAAAATCATATATCATCCTATTACATAGATGAGATACAGTGAAAAGTACTGTATTGTCCTCCTCTTCATCACCACTAATAGCACCATGCTTTTGATCCCACAGGCAAAGTTATTATTCTTATAGGGTCATGCATTCATTCATACACTTCATTAACATCTGATAACTGTAGGAGACTGAAAGGAGAGTTTGACTGTTTTTCATTCCTTCCTTTCATGTATGCAGTTTTATCTTTCTGAATGTTACTTAAAAATCTTACCTCAAAATTAAGCACAAATCTCTATTAATCAACCTCCGTAGTTTAATAAAGGCCAACGTGTGAAACTGTGTGGAAATACAGTGAACCAATCCTTTAATGAAAACTAGAACAGAGGTGGTATCTCTGACTGTGCGCACCTGGGAGATCAAACATCAATAATCTCATTACTTGGGTCAAATATTACAATCAGATATGTATTTTCTTACCCTGAAAACCATCTGTTTTTAACCGTGTTGATATTTTTGTCCCACTATAGTAGAAATGAAAAGCCTGGAGTGTCCTTTCACCTGCTGGTCAGAAGAGTCAGAGGTTTGGATCTGTTCTGAAATCTCAAAGCTGCATGCAAATCCTCAAGATGACCTACTTCCTCACTTCCACATAGACACTCCGCTAAAATCCATAAATTAAGGAAATTAACTGATGGGGC
This sequence comes from Chaunax sp. Z400, assembly GCA_037577475.1. Taxonomy (NCBI): domain Eukaryota; kingdom Metazoa; phylum Chordata; class Actinopteri; order Lophiiformes; family Chaunacidae; genus Chaunax; species Chaunax sp. Z400. The sequence continues at coordinate 30,920,167 of CM075184.1, read as the reverse complement.
CCGGGGCCACTTTGTAAGCTATTTAAATCTTTAAATTTACAACATCCCTGCATACTTCATGTAATTGAACTAACTCCAGGCTTGTTTCCTTTAATGAAAAAAAAAATCCAGTTTCCCCTCCAGCTTGTACCTCTGGAAACAACAAATCTGTGCCTGAAGGGAGATCGCTCTGAGGGCCTGAGGTCTGTCTAATTAGAGACGCATTCTCACACTCCCAGTGGTCCTGCTGTCAGTTCACAAGCACAACTATCTTATTTCCGGTTTGAAAACTTATATTTTTATATTTCATTTATGCAGAAAGAGCTTTAAGGAGCTACTTTAAGTTGCTTTAAGTCATCGGAGTATTATGGTGATACCAGTTTAAAATAGAACAATTTAAAGTTCCATAGAATCAATAATTCCGGATCAACAATGGAAAATATTTGCAAAAAGTGAGACTATAATTTCTGTGGTCCAATAATAAGTTCCTACACTGGTTGGCGCCAAATGTCAAGAAACTACCATCACACTTCTGATAGGATGCTGGTACTCAAGTATAATCACTGGGCTCAGTGTTGCATCAATTATTCACAGTTATTTACCCACAAATAAACAAACATGCAAATAAATAAATAATCGTCTCCTAGGTGTGAGCACCTGCTTGACTCTCTCTTTCTCCTTGACTGTGCTGAATTGGCGCACCACTTTTGCGCCTCATCACTTGCGTTGTTCCTTTAAATGTTGAATAATAACAATGATCAGCCAAGATCTTATTTTCCAAAAAAAAGTCTGGAGGCTGCCTGCTTTCATTAGAGAGCGAGGAGGGGGAGTTCTGGGCAGATATCTCCATCTAAACCCTGTGCTATAATTGAAATGGCGCATTTGGCTGCAGGCAGGTTGTGAGGGCGCTTTCTGCAGCAGCATGCATGCATGTCCATAGACGTCATTTGATTTTAATGGCCTGCAGGAAATTTGCCGTTACAACTCCAGACATTAAGGCGAGAGAGAGAGAGAGAGAGGGAAGAGAAAGAAAGAGCGGGGACACGGGGAAAAATCGCAGCATGAAAGATATTGGTTCAAGGATATCTCTTCATTTTCAACACATTTTTCTACTGGGACTTTATCAACAAGTTACTGCGCCTTTATTGCATGTTGCCAGAGTGAAGGACTATGGCAGCTCGCCCGGTTTTAAACTTTACATTTAGGCTGGAGATAGAGATGGAGATGGAAATGTATGCCTACTAGCTGGAACCGCCTGAGGAAATATTACATCAGACGAAATGACAATGATTAAAATCTGCTTTTTGCTGCTGTAAATCTATTGAGCCACTAACAGTTGCTGTTAGGTTTCATTCCCCATCTAAATCACAACTTCACACCGTTAAGGGGAACGATCCACTTTTGCCGGAAAAAATAGATAAGTTATTATATCTGTGCAGTCATAATTTCCAGAATACGGGGTATCACGTTTTCTTCCTTGAGAAAATTGCCTGGGTGAGAGAGTGGAGTTGAGCTAATTGTAGCCTAATCCCTGCCCCAGAGGCGCTTGGGCAGCCCGGAGCAAGAATTTTCTTTTTTAGCTCTGCTCTGTTATTTGGAGACGGATTATTGGCTTTCTTCTTCTCAAAACAAACCACGGGGGCAGTTTCATTTAGGCAAAAAAAAAAGAAAAAAAGCAGACAAGAAGCTGAAACACGGAGCAAGATTCGAACAAGAGCGCACATTTTTACGCGTATCCAAATAAGAGCACAGAAGGGGACGGAGATCATCGCATCTATGTACAAGGTAAGGACGCTTCCTGTGCGCTTTGGTACAAAGAAGCTTGGTGAGGACAGGTCGAGCCAGCATTGCGATAGAGCCTTTAAAGCCACAGAGGCTCTTTGCTATAGCAGTCCATCCCGACCGCAGCCTAGCGTCTTTAAAAACAGTTTTATGCGGGATACGGAGTAAAGACTGGGCTTTCCGTGTGACAGTACAGGTCCGTGCTGGAGCTGGATGGTGGTGTAGTTGTACCACAAACTCGTGGGCATTTGGAGAAAATATTTCAAATTTTTTGAGGTTATACGCGGACAGCAGCTGGGACTGACCGCCGGCACGGATTTCCTCTGGACTCCCTACAATGTTTGAAACGGTAGGGTGAAATTTCAATATTACAGAACCCGGTTTTTACGCACAGTGCAGGCTTAGTCTGTAGTTTTCGATGAGTATAGACGAGCTGGTGCTTTAGAGTAACGCTGCTTGACCCAAATGGGATTTCCTTCTTTTCTCACAGACCGGACATTTCAGACACGTGCGATCTTGATCCAGCGCATGTTTAATTACATGTGTCGGGATCATGCTTTTAATTGTACAGCAAGAATAAGACGCCATATTGAGTATTTGGCTGAAATACAGGCAGAGGACAGGCTTATAGTGGGATGTTGTATCGGATTGGTTCCTGTTCCAATGTTTCCGTGTCTGTTTTATGAATATCTAATGCGTGCGGTATCAGGATTATGTTTAGTGTTTTAAAAAAATGCTTGGAGAGAAGAAGGCAGAAACACAGCAGCACCGAGGAGAAAGTTGATGCACCTATGCTGCTGTGATCTTATGGAGGAATTTGTCTGGTGTGTGGGGGGGGGGGAGATAAGAGTGAGGAGTCAGGAGAGACAAAATGTTGGAATAATGAAAATTGTGATTGAAAGTGTGATATATTCGGGTCAGTGAGGAGATTTATGGGTCAATTTTTTTTTTCATCCATCTATTCCTTTTTCCATATCCAGGTAATTGAATCCGTTAATTGAGTGGTTTGTTGAAAGAGAGAGAGAGAGAAAGAGAGAGAGGACCGCCTGGTATGTGCCCCAAACTTCCCAAGTCTTTCCAAGTTTATTTTTTCCTTTTCCTGGGTAAACGTAACCCCGTCCTCCTGTGATCGCATTAAACGAACATGATACTGCTGTGAAGTGGGCGACACCCTGCGAGAAGCCTCAGTCTCAATTTGTGCCCCGCGGCATTTCTGTCAGAGCCGCGGGGCTGATCTGGACGTTCACAGCGGCCTTCAGCTTCCCAGTCATGCCGGTCCATAAGAGCAACAACAACCACATCAAATACTGGTTTACTCACAGGTTTGTTGGTATTGTCTCAATCTGTTTAAAGCCAGCTATGTAGCTCCGAGCATGTGTTAAAATTTTTGTTGTTATTTGCTTCAAGAATGGTCTGTTTTTCAACCAAGGCCTGGAGGATCAGAGACGTAATGGCAGAGTGCGCAAAGGGTGACCTTTAGTCTGTTGTCATTTAGAAAATATAAAATTAAGAGCTGAGGTAAATCTGCATGGATGTTTTCGTTTCTTAAAAGGATCAAACTCACAATCTGTCCTAAATCATTTCGACATTTTTACTTAACGTTGATTTGCACTTTCCAACAGAGACGCATTAAATGTGGCCAAACTGAGGTGAGGTGGTTTACCTAAAACAAATTACGCACCAACTTAACCACCAACTCTACTCCTCTATAATAAGCGCGGAATCAAATGAAGTGAATTATCCTAAATATATTTTCTCAAATAATTTAGCAGCTAATCAAATTTAGCTCCGTGCTGACCTCTGAGCCTATCAGCGTCCTCCGCAGTCAGTCCCCAACTTATTGTTTCGGCCTATTAATTGTGAAGCTTTAATTAATGTTGTACAGTGACTTAGAGCACCATCCCTATAATTTTGTGTCGCAGCATACATGGAGGATACTTACGGTTTTGGTTTATTGACGTGGATGTCTTGAATTGAATCCTGACGCGTATTTACGCATGGTTAGTTCTAAACTTATTTCTCCTGTGCCATTGCTTTTCAAAAGTACAACACGTCACAAGTACCTGACAAGCCATCACCTTTATCTTTTGTTTTGAATGTGTGTGTGTGTGTGTGTGTGTGTGTGTGTGTGTGTGTGTGTGTGTGTGTGTGTGTGTGTGTGTGTGTGTGTGTGTGTGTGTGTGTGTGTGTGTGTGTGCGCAAAGAGAAAAAGTTACCCCCTCCCCTCCACGCAGATTGGCGTTTGGTGTGTCGGGGTGCATCACGTCTAACACATAAGGCGACCTTTAATTAGAATATTGCAGCAGCAGAGTTTTATTCCCCTGGAGGCTGACACCTAGCATTCCTCCCTCTCTCTCTCTCTCTCCCTCTCTCTCTCGTTCTCTCTCTCTCTCTCCCTCTTTCTGTCTCTTTCACCCCGGTTCTCTAATTCTCTAATAAGCATCCTCCTATCCTCGCCTCCGGTGCTGCATGGAAAGATGCAAACATACTTAATTAGAGCGGTGGCAATGATTTCAGGGCTAAATATGCGACCAGACAGACATGGAAGTGATCTGATAGCATTCAGGAAGGACACTGCCTGCTTCCCTGTGTAGGATCACTGTATTGTTGTTTTTTTAAAATCTTTATTCCAATGGCTTTTCTGTACACTTGCTTTCAGGAGGGAAGAAGCATGTCACGGCTGTCTCTGACCCGGTCCCCGGTCTCTCCTCTGGCCACTCAGGGGATCCCTCTGCCGGCTCAGCTGACCAAGTCGAACGCTCCGGTGCACATCGATGTTGGGGGACACATGTACACCAGCAGCCTGGCGACACTCACCAAGTACCCAGACTCAAGGTAAGACAAGTCCCTGCATGGCTTTCTCACACACTTTAGTCTCATTACTGTTAGTTTATTCATTTATACCCTTTATTTGCTATCGAAAGTCGTTATAAAGGGAATATATTGCCTATTAGGAAAGTGATTTGCGTCTTTGTTGCTTTTGTTTTAAATGGGACAAAAATGCAGTTTGGATTTGAACACTCTGACTTTACTTTAAAAGCAAATCCTAATTAAATCATCAGGGAGATCATAGGCCTAATAGTTTATGTCACTATTTAAGAACTTAATATTGCATTTTTATTCATAAATTAATTACTAGATTATTTGACTAGTATTTGTCTAAATGAAGTCTAATTGGTTTTATGCTGTTGTCAAGTCATTTAGTTGGCATTGGCATTCACTGAAACTTCTTCTAGTTGCCCTCAGAAGCTCTGAATTTAATATCTTTTCTAACTGTTGAGGACATTTGTCTTCCTTTCATCATTTCCAAATTCTCAGAGCTTTAAACTGATTAAGTGGATTGTTTTTGTTTGTTTTACTTTTGATTATTTTAATTGTTTACCTCCGAGGCATTTTTTTTTCTCCTTTCACACAGTGGTTGTCTACATAAAAATTCATCTGCTGTCAAGCTGGAAACTACTGTACCTTTCACATGTTTTTCAGATTATTTGTTGGTGCTGTGTGAATTCACAGACCACACAAACATGCACTGAGCCCCTTTCCGCACCCTTTTTGTCGGTAGATCAGGGTGCTGTTAGGAATTCTTGGAGGAAAAAACAATGACGTAAATGTTGAAGTGCCTTTCATCAAAGCAGATGTGGGAAGCTTCAAATCTGATTAAAATGTAGCTCATTGGCGGGTTACATGTTGATTCTCTTAGAACCAGCATTTGCCTCCATTTATAGTGACTTTAACTTCATATTCATCATTAGTGGTCATTAATTGTGTCGGATTATTTGGTCAACTTTACAGTCATTTCCTCTGTTCAGTGAACATTTGTATGCTGGATAAGAATGAGACTCCTGCTCTCTTGTAGGCATCTGATTCTACCATCCAGGAAACAGGTTTTTTTTAGTTTTTTTTTATGCACTCCCATTGCAAGAGTTAGTCATGATGATTCAGATTGTGTAAGAGCTGTTGGTTATCCACCCTCCCATTTTATTCACCTACAAACAAAGTGACACCAGTTGAGGAAGCTCTGGAAACAAACACATACCACTAATGATTTCTCTGCAGATTTCCACTGCATGAATTTGACTGTGGGATGATTTATCCCCCCTTTCCTTTTCATCCTATATAATACGTCATTCGTTACATTATGCAATCATCAATTCTGCATCAGCTGACAAAGTCCCATGTGGGCCAAGATAAACATTCACCAGGTTGTTAGAAAATCTGCCAAATCAACTACAGGAAACAATCCGCATAATCCCCTGGTAATAAAGTCTTGATATTCACAGTCCGCTGACAGGAAATCTCTGGCAACTCTGCTTTTACTCCTGACTGTAACATGTCCTGAGAAAAATGTAGCTCATCTTAGTGAAGGGTTTATGATTGTTTTTCTTTTTAAGACACTTTTTGCCTACTGTTTGTGTAGTTTGGGGTTTATCCAGGGGACACATAGCCAGAGGGGTTTAACTAATGTTCTGTTATTCAAATCTATCTGAACATATCTCAGATAGTTGTTAAACTGCAAGACTATTTTTTTATTTTTATGTGGGTTTTTTTTGTGCAATCCTTGATTTTAAAGCTCCAGTGCAGCTTTACTCTTCAAAAAGGAGTTATTCACAGGGGGGGGGGTGCACACAGGGCACGCTGCAAATAGAGAACAGTCATGTCAGAGCACCCAAACAGTGTTTTTACAGTGAGAGTAAAGGCCGGATACCAGTGTGAGTTTTGGTTAGAATGCTCTCTCTCTTCCTCACACATGCGCCTTTGCTCCCTCTCTATCTTTCTCTGTCGCTTTTTGTGTCTTTCTCACTCTGGTTTACACACACACACACACACACACACACACACACACACACACACACACACACACACACACACACACACACACACACACACACACTCTCTCTCTCTAGCACGCACACACATGCATGCATGCATGCATACACTCACTGTTTGTCTCTCTCTCTCAGCCTCCTCAGTTGGCCTGAGGGCTCCACTTTCCACTGGAGCCAGTGGAAGGAGGGGCCCTTTTGTGTGAATTAGGATAATGGCTGACAGCAGAAAGCTAAACAATTACACTGGCATAGCCGTATACGCCGTGTTCAGCCATGTCGAGCGGGGCGAGCTGGCAAAACTGAAAACGCACTGACAGAAAGAGCAGGGTTAAAGAGTTTAAAGTTGATGATTACTTTTAATAGATTGGCCCCTAAATAATGTAGCATGCCAAGAGAAAGTTAGTCTAGTAACTAATGTGCGGTTATTCGTCTTCTTCTGTATGGCCCATATTAAGGGACAGGGATCATGAAACATTGATGCGCGCTCTGCGTAGCTCTCAAAGAGGACAGTCTGTGAAGTCACTTGAACAGAAGCTCAAGGAAATTAGGGAAAATATTCCAGAGACAAGGAAACTATTTTAAAAGGGCCGCTGGACTTTTTTTTTTTTTCTCTGTGAAGACCAGCTTTTTGTGTCCAGAGATGATAGATCTATTCTCACTTCATGCTCTATAAGTGGTCCTCGGTATCTAATGGTTTCCTCTTCTGTAAGCTGAAATCACATCTTTAATATAGCAAACACTGACTCATCATTTAGTATATGTGTGTCTCAGAAATTGCTATATTTCCTGTGATTTCTTTTCATTTTCACTGTTAGGCCTCTCAACTGTTCTAAACATGGCCTCAAATGGTTTTTTAACATGCAGTCAAGATCTAAAGTGAAATATGAAACTTTTCGTTTTTATCACTTAACATGAAATAATAATGAGAATGAATTGTTGTGGAGACAAAAGTTATGTGGCTCCATAATAACAGATAAAATGATTACCTATGATGTAATTGTTAACAATAATTAAGTATAATAGCGAGAATGTTTGGTTAAAACATCAAATCAATCAATTTATCAGTATAAGTGCAATCCACATTAAATACTTCATAATGTAATTTATCCCAGAGAAGAATATTTTTGTTGTTGCTGCTGGTTTATTATTGAAATGTAGATATTTGTAATACGCTGGTCCTACTTTGATCCATCATTGTCATATGTTCTCTGTAAGTCACAATATTTAGCTAAATTTAAATTGCATTTCGTTTTATTAAACTTTTGTCACACAACATTTGGTTATAGGCACAGCAGTGATCTAGTCTTTAACTTAGGCAGCTCTTGACGTCAGACTGGACTCACTCACCAAGATGCCTGGGTGTGTTTGTTTCACAGTGTGTTGCATTCAGGCGTCCATTAGTTTTACAGTTTCCAGACAGCATCTGTTGGTGTAGAATCAGTGATACCTGCCCTGTGCCTCCCTCCCTCCCACCTCCTGCAGAGCGCAGAAGCATCTCTGATTGCTCTGAGCTGCTGCAGCGAGCATCCTGACAGTTATTGCCCCCATGCCTGCCCTCACTTGGAACCGTTGGTGTGGGAGATCTGAGCTTTTCCTGTCCTCGATAACCTCCCACACCCACCACACTTTCACTTGTCTTTCTATGTAGTTCTGTCAGAGTTTTTTTTTTATCCTACTCTCTCCATCTCACTGTCCTCCTGTCTTATTGTGTTTGTTTCATTCTCTGCCTCTTTCTTTTATCCCACTTTACTTCTGCTGTATTTTTTTTTATCTTTGCCTGTCAGTTGCTTTGTCTTTTGGCCTCTCTGTTTTTGTATGTTCTCTCTTAATTTCTCTGTGTATCCCCCCCCCCCCCCCATACATACACACCCTTTTCTCTCTCCCCCACCTGATAAATAGAACCCCCTGCAATTCAGAGATTTAACAGAAAGGGAAAAATGAGAACAACAGAGAAAGAGAGAGAGAGAGAGAGAGAGAGAGAGAGAGAGAGTGAAGGGAGTAGAAGGAAGGGAAAGAAAAAGAAAAACAGGCAGCATTTTAATTGCTTTTTAAAAAAGTGGAGATGAAAAACAGAGTTAGCCCGAAGGGGTATGGTGAAATTCTAGCTGGAAGAATTGCAAGACCATATGAGAAAGGAACACCTCGGGCTAAACAGGGAGATGAGTATTGGTTTTTTATAAAGCATTTTGCATCGATTTCCAGAGAGAAAGCGAGTAAGGGAGAAGGATGGAGGCAGAGAAAGGGAAAGAAAGAAAGAGAAAGTGAAAGAGGGAAGGGATGGAAGGAGGCAAGATTGGGAGGCAGAAACATTTTCACTCTGCTTCTTCACCCGGTCAGGTCAAAGAAAAAGAAACCGCTTGAATTTTACATGACAGCTTCAGAGCGTTGAGCCGACACATCAGGAGTCAGGAGACACCTGATACAACAATTAAATAGAAACTCACACACTTTTACAAAGTAGAGTAATTGTGAATTCAATAAAACGAGTGTGTGAGTGAAGCAGCCCTGCCGTCGGTTCATTGACATTCCCACCGCAGCTCCCGTTCAGTGTTTTGTAATAGAGTTTGACAACGTCAGTGCTCAGGCAGTGCAGGGTGTATGTGTGTGCAGTGGACGGTGTTTTCAAATAGGTTTTACGATTTTCAGTGTTTTACAACTTTGTCAACCAACCTAGACTGTGACGCATGCATGTGATGCAGCTGAATGCACAAAAAGTATGATAATACCAGCAACATACTGTAGCGCTCTGCCAAGAGCTGTTTGTCAGGGGGGAAAAAACTATGAAAATGTGCAGCGAAACGGTTAAAGGAGGTTACATGCAACAGATTTCTTATGCAAATCAACAGCGTGACTTTTGGTTCAAAGTGAGTCACAAAATTAAAGCACAGATTTACATGTAACAGTTGTATAAATTTGAGTTTTTCGGGTACAAATGTTTACAAATAATTGAAATTGCACTTATACTGACATTCTCAATGTTAGAAAACTGATTTTAATGAATGAATGGGGATATTTAGCATGTGGGAGTGAACAAACCGAGAGTGGAGGAACCTAAATGAGATTATTATTAGAGCAACGAAGGAGGGAGCAGTGGGAAAACGACACAAAGACAAGGGGGAAATGAATATCCTTCCGAAGGTATCTCGAGGCACGGTGCCATCATAGTGTGATTTAAGTTTAAAGATTTCCACTCTTTGCCTTGATGAGCCCCTGTAGCCAACTTCAGCTCAGGCCTAAAACTTGACATATACCAGTGGAAGGCGTTGACCGTGGGACAATATAGACGGCAACAAGTGTAATATCTTGTCAATAGTTGGTCAAAGCTTAACCGCATACATCTAATGACTTTTGTGGTGTTGTTTAGTGGGAAAACATTATTCATGTAATTTTGGATGTTATCTTAATTGTTTCAGATGTTCTTAAATATTCGCTGTGCTTTTAAATATGAACCAATAACTAATCTAACTCAGCCTAATCTATACAAATAATATAGGAGAACCCCAGTGAACATATTTTCGGTTAGGACATATGGTCTAGAGTCATGTTGCATTTTCAAAAAAATAGATCCCTGACAGCAAATGTAAATTTAAATGCAAATATGTTGACTTCATTTTAATTGGTATTTTTTACCCAAATATGGATCTAAGAGGAGTTATACAACAGATTCCATACCCAGAAACATAAATATAGCTTTAAATAGACAATGCAATAGTCATTGATTGTGTAGTGAGATTGTATAAGCAAAACACAGAGCATGTGTTAGATATCATTACAAATGGTAACAGTGGCATACAGTAAAGGTGCATCAGTCCAGATCCTCTTTATATTCATAACTAACTATAGAAGAAAAACATTTTTCCACATGCCCTCCTCACATTAGTATGTGGACCTCCACCGCCTCCTACCTCTGTTTCATTTCCACCCTTCTGACAGATGGAATAATAGAGCTGTAATGCTACATTCATGCCATTAATTTCTGTAAGTACAAGCAGCAAGCGTGTGTGTTGTTATAATCTCTCTGCAGAAGGGACACTTCAAACAAGTCTGGAATGGAGGAACTGTGCCTTAAGCCCCTTGTTTCAACCTGGGATGCTAATGTATTTCAAGCTTAGTGCTAATAAAATTGAAAAATAAATGGAGGGTAATTGTTTCATGCATTTGAAGGGAGTTGGCTCATTCCATTTTGTGTGTGTGTTTGTGTGTGCCACTGCCTGTGTGCGCGCGTGTTTGTGTGTGTGTATTTCAATTTTCAGAATCAGTCGTCTGTTCAATGGCACAGAGCCCATCGTGTTGGACAGCTTGAAGCAGCACTACTTCATAGATCGGGACGGCGAGATATTCCGCTACATTCTCAGTTTCCTCAGGACCAGCAAATTGCTCCTTCCAGATGACTTCAAGGTAGATATCTGCACCACAACACTGTGTTGTGTGTACTTGACTGCGTCATCGCCTCACACAGTTCAAACAACATAGCAACACACAAAAAAAACCATGGATATGTTAAGCCATTTGCCCAGACATGCAGTAGTATGGTGTCAAATTCCTGATTTTTCATAAGATGATACACCAAAGTGTGGATATGTTTGTATTTATCAGTGTTTACCTGTCTTCTTAGGGGTTGCATGTTTCCATAATAGACCTGATACCACAACAGAGCCGACAGTTCTCCTCTCACATTGCCAACATTGACTCTCCCTCCTCCCATTCAACATGTTAATCATCTGTAGTATAAGCATAAGCAGTAATTAGGAAACTTTGGGGAGAGAAGGAACATGGAACCGACTCAACTTGGAGTTTAAAGTATTGGAGAAGTAAAATGCTAACTGGCTAACTGAAGCATGGCCCAGTGATGTAAGTGCCAAGGCCCTGAGCTGTTGTTTTACACTCACAGTGGTTTCTATGGAGGTGAGCTCAGGTGAAATAGCCTGCACACCCTTCTGTTCCCTGGCCGTCTGATGACCGACTCCCACACAGACTGGAAAACGAAGGACCCGCTGGGAGAGCTGTTGCATTTTTGGTGCTCTGCACCCATGTATACATGCATCTGTTCACAAATGCAGCCTTTCTGGGCCGTTGAATCTGCTTTGGCCTTTCTTAGACACACCTGGCTCCAGTTTTAGTGTCTGCATGACAGACTTCTATTCTTTTTAATTGAGTGTACACAGTGTGTATTATGTCTGTTATTATAGTCATGCTGCCGGGCTTGGTATCAAACAATAATTAAAATTTTCTCAGGTTTACATAGTGGCAAATTTCCCATCCTTACATTTAAGGTGTTTTGAGGGATTTGGTGACACAAATACTTGCAGGATTTGATATTTTTGTGATATTCATTTATGAGACACAGAACAGCTTTGGAGTATTTAGTTGGAGTTGTGTCACCTGCCAAATGTTTTCTTTTTTTAAATTTGTTTTACTGGAAACAGTTGCCTTCTGCTGTAGAATGAGGTGGAGGAGAGCAGTGAGAGTGAAGTAAAAACCCAGCAATGAGCTGATAGATGCTAAAATGCTCTGCAGAACATTCTACATCACACATAGTAATTTAATTCCATTGTTGATCTAATTAATGCCGCTTTAAACCAACTGATGGCATGACTAGCAAATAAGTCTCACCCGACAAGAATTCAAACAACCACTTGTGGCTTTGTCAGAGCAGTTATATATTCTGCCTACAGCTCCTTTCTGCTCAAGGTTTTTACTCAGTGAAACTGTTTCCTAGGTGTATTCTATTCCTCGCTTCTACTCCACCTTAACTTGCGTGACCTTACCACTGGGCTGGTGCTTGTTCATCATTCCCTTTAAGGAACCAGGGCGAGGCAAAGCCACACAGAGCCAGGGGCAAACTCTCCAGGCCTCACGAACAGTCTTAACAGGAGCCAAACCTCAGACAACAGAACATGACATGAAAGCCCTGCATATTTTCTGCAAATGATGGCCTGACTCAGTGCCGATTAGTTTTCCCCTTCTTATTCATGTTTTTCCTTCCCTTTCAACGGAGTCTTGACAGTCCAATCAGGCAACATTGTTGGAAGAGAACACATCAGACGTTATTGTTTCGACTGATTACGATCCCCTCGCATAAGCTCGTGTTGATCTGCGTACCTTTCAATTTGCGTGAAGCCGGGGAAGAAAAAAAAAATGCAAATAGTGCGAGGCAGAATTGAGCATGTCCTTATCTGAACACAATCAGCCTTGCCGTCGCCAGAGGGCCGGTTCTGTTCTGCTCCTGGCAGCTGCAGTGCTGTGTGTTTTACTAAATAAATGTGAAACTCTGAGCAAAGTAGGAAAGGACATTTTTCAGCCTACATCAGTGGAGCAAAAATATTCACTGTTAATATCCTCCTTAATGTCATTATTCAAACAATGATTAAACACAGGAGGGAAAGCAATGCTCAGTCATATTGAAGGCATTGTTTTAAATGCTAAGAGTGAGTCGTTTTGTTCAGACATTTTTACTGCACAGAAAACAGCAACGTTTTGTTTCTGTGGGTATCAAATGCTAAAGATTATCAGAAGGAGTTAAGTTTTTATTTTTTGTGAGTGCTGTATATTAGATGATGGCTGGTAGCCCATTTAATCAACAAGCTGTGAGCCTTTACTTGTATGGCTTTAGACATTTTTTGTATCCAAAACATATCCTAGGTCTTTATCCTCCGACTCCCTTATGGTGACAGTTCCCATCATTTTCTTCCCTCTTCCTCTTCTTCCCTGTTTCCCTCTCTGATTCTCCCTCCCTCTGTCCTTCTCTGAGTTGTTGCCTTGCCGGTGGGTGATCAGGTTAGATCATTATTTTGAAGCTCAAACGGGCTGTCTGGACACAGGATTGGGGGATGAATTGTTTCGGAGAGCTGGCAGGAGTAGCAGCAGCAGCAGCAGCAGCAGCAGCTCCAGCAGCCAGGACGGAGCTATTGGCTTCTGTCTCCCCTCTCATCCTCACCTCAGCACTTTGGATTACTGTGTTGTTTTCTGCACTGCTCAGGATGACTAAAGTGCCTCGCAGACAGGCCCCTGTTAAAAACATATCTATCCATGGCTTCAGACCTGAGAAGGATGAAGAGCTACACTTTGATACAGAGAGCTGCCTGAAGGGGGGCGTCTCAGTATGAGTTTTGTCAGCTGCAGCAAGAGGGCCAGGAGAGAAAAAGACAGGGATACAGGGAGAGAAAAAGGGAAAAAGGACCCCCCCCAACCCTAAATATTGAATCATCTTCTTAAGATGTGTTGCTCATCCAGATGGAGTTTTATTTAGGTGTCATTCACACACCTCAGATGAAGCGGAGATGACAGGGTGAGCCAGAGAGGGAGGCTTTTCGAGACGAGTCACTCTGAGAGAAGCAGCAGGGTTAATGAATATGCTGTTTGCTGCCATCCTCTGTTTCTCGACCCAGCAGTGGTCCAGAGACTCGAAGAGGAGAAACTTTAGTTCGGTCAGGGCTACCTGGCAGCCCCGGCTCCCAAACCTGACAGCGATCAATGATGCAGACTACAAGAAACATATGTTGTCTCCACATCACAAGCACACATCGGAGTTTAGACTTTGCACTGCACCAAGATGAACGACGTATATCTGTAGCCGTTAAATATGTAGCCATTGCACACCACAGATGTTTGCTGTGGTTTGACAATGTCAATACGATAGCCAGGAGCTAACAAATTAGCCTAAGAATATGAAAATAAGAAGGACGTTCATTAACTAACAATAGATTAAGTTGTCATTCTTTGTCACTGCGTAGCACTAATCAGAACACAGTTTTATTAATTACTAATTGTTTAGCAGGAGGATCTGCAGAATTTAGGTGTAACCTAATTAAACGGTTCTAATAGGAGCTCGACTCTGCGCCACAAGCCTTATTAACATAAAACTCCCTCCATGTGAGGAATACATTACAGCCTCTTTGGCTGATGATTGTCCTCATGTTCACTTCACATATCTATTCCTCACCTCCTGTCTGCCTCCAATAGCAAACCTCCACCTCCCTGTATTTTCTATGGTTGCGGTGAATGATGGTGCCATCTGGTCTAGTGGGAAATTAGAGGCAAGAGCACAGGGGCAAATGGCCCCCGGCAAGCCGTGCCCAGGAGGGAGAGGCAGACAATCTGCTGCAGACTGTCTGTACACAGGAATGCACCATCCCACTTCACTGGAGCCCTACTGACGGCCTTTCTGGAGTCAGCTCACTAAAACATGCTAAAGGCAAGCACAGCTCTGCCAGGCACTGCTGTGGAGGAGAGCTGCAGCGTGGCTACGCTTTGTTTATTGAGAGTGTTGTCCTGCTGGTTGGCCAGCTATTACATGTGGCGTCATGTGAGATGTTAAACAGCTCTGGTTTTAATCAGTAATTTCACAACAACAAACAAAGGCAACATTTTACATTTATATTTGGGTATTTGTCTGGATCTTAACCACAGCAACTTACAGCAAGTGCAGGAGTATATAGATTTAAACTCTTACACTGCTGATACTGTGAGAAGCCTTGGT
Organism: Chaunax sp. Z400; assembly: GCA_037577475.1. Classification (NCBI taxonomy): domain Eukaryota; kingdom Metazoa; phylum Chordata; class Actinopteri; order Lophiiformes; family Chaunacidae; genus Chaunax; species Chaunax sp. Z400. Next base: position 30,905,101 of record CM075184.1, on the reverse strand, counting down.
ATCAACATGATACCGTCACTCCTTAGTAATGGTTTCTTGTAACAAACATTGAAGATGAAGGATACTGGTAGAATCTCAAACACATATATGAAACAGTTTGTCTCTATTTAACCTGCAGGTAATCCTCATTGAGATTAAAAATCTCTTTTCCAAGAGTGACCTGGCCAAGAGAGCAGCATAGAAACTGATACAACAAGTAAACAGTACAATCAAACAACTTTCATACACTAAAAATAAAAGAACACAACACAATAAAATCAAAGAATAATTAAGAACAGGTTCAAAAACGATTCCAGCGCAATTTTAAAAGCAATCACATTCAACAAGAGTACGATTTTCTCGATCCTTTTATAATAGACTCAAATTCCCCCAAAGTAACAAGTTCTGACAGCTTCAGAACTTCATACGTTCTGTATATGTGAAGGGTTTCATTCTGATGATGTAGTGAAACTCACATATACAGTTTACATAAAGGACCGTACAGGCATGCAAAACTCACTGCACTTCTTCGTATTCATCTGTCTCCATAGGATTTCCACCTGCTGTACGAGGAGGCCCGCTACTACCAGCTGATCCCCATGATCAAGGAGCTGGAGCGCTGGAAGCAGGAGCGCGAGCAACGACGGCTGGCACAGCCCTGCGACTGCCTGGTGGTCCGAGTCACGCCCGACCTGGGCGAAAGGATCGCCTTGAGCGGGGAGAAGGTCCTCATCGAGGAGATCTTCCCAGAGACTGGAGACGTTATGTGTAACTCAGTCAACGCTGGCTGGAACCAGGACCCAACGCACGTCATCCGCTTTCCTCTCAATGGCTACTGCAGGCTCAACTCTGTCCAGGTAGCACACTGGGAAAAACCACGTCAGCTGCATACTATACAATTCATGCAAAACACCAACAAATGTAGTTTTGATAAATTAAAACATTTGACAATGCACTATTTTTTAAATCATGTTAGTGATTGAAGCAACCCAGTAGTGCTTTCACTTGTATTGGATTTATTCTGAGCAACATGTCCCAGGTTCTGACTATGGATTTCACACTCACTATAATAGTGAACCTCTGGTGGAACAGAGATATCCGGTTGTAGCACCGAACAACCTTAAAGGACACAACATGCAACAGAATAAATGCCAGTACAAGAGTAAACAATGGAGATAATCTCAGCGGTCTGCAGTGGATAGAAACATGTATGGTTGAATAATTCCCGGGGCAAGTATACAGTAATTTAAAGTGACACATTCCCAACATATTCATGAGGTGTTAAACTGGATGTCAAAACACATTAAGCAATGCATGCATGTGTGAGATGAGTCTATGATACAATAATGCTGAAAGACCTCATGTGTTTCCTCATATAAACTGTATTTTCGCTGTGAAATTCTTTGCTAGCATTCGTTTTTTTTTAAAGAGTTACATGATTTGTGGCCTTGTGTAGACTCTGCGTGATGCCACAGCGGTGACATTTCTTTACCTTTATTTATCCAGCAAAAGGGGTTTTGCTGAGCAAGCAAGTCATTTTTCACCTGTCAACACTTTAATACACACTTAAACTCCTTTTCTTGTATTTGTATCATATAACAACCGTGCCGCGCTTTGATGGCCAGCGTACAGCTCCATTATAGTGTTACTGAGCTTTAGCATCTGCTGAAGGAAAGGAGTCTCTCTCTCTCCTGTTCACCCTTGCAGTCCAGATATTCAGCCAGTTTGCACATTATAAATTTTGAATTCACAAGCCAGTATATAGGTTGAAATATACTCCAGTTCCAGCTAAAATTCCATAGAAGCTTTGCTTTAAGGCACTTGGTATGATTTGTAGTCCTTAATATTGCATAGAGATTATAGCTCGTTTCCACTGACTGAGAAATTAGCCACTCTGCTGCAGCTACTTTCAGTTTGTCAAGAGATTAGCAGAAGTAACAGGTGTACAGAGTGTGTAGTTTCTCATTCTGTTGCAGCCTCCAAGTAGCGTGATGTGAAATCTAGTCTGAGCCCGGTCTGCATTTTTCCATATGTGGCTGCTTATTATATTTTTTTATTGTACCCACATTATTGTGTTATACTAAAGAGGTAGTCTGACTGGGATGTGTAGCGAAGGAGTAAGATGTTAAAAACAACTTCAGAAAACTAGTTTTACAGTTGTGTTACCCAGAGAGGTCTGTGAGAGGGAGAACAGGGGGAAACATAACAGCCTCACACCACAGGCTCGATATAACACTTCAGTGCCCACAGCCATCATGAACAGGCCAACACATAGAGACGCCTTCCACCCTCCAGTACTCAGAGGGGCCTCTCGAAGGCAGGCTAGTGCACTCTGACACCTCCACCTCCCTCCTGCCAGTGCGAAAGACCACCTCCAGGGAGGAGAGCCCAGCAAGCGGGATAAAGCACATGTGGACTGCGGACATGTTTTCCTGTGAAACGATGAAGAAGAGGAATGGAAGAGGGGGAGAAATGATATGCATAATTTACGCTTTACTCCTTTTTAAGACACAGCTCCTTTTTAAAAAAAGACTCCAATATAACAGTGCTCAAGGCAATCGAAATACACGTATTGCATTTTTTAATACCATACTTACAATTTCTCAAACAGCCTAAACCGGTTTATACTTCTTTTATAGATTTTTAAATGACTTGCAATATAATTAATTGGCCGCATCAACTAACACAACATTTTCCCACTCTGTTTGCCAGTGAGACTGGTTATGGAATGTAAGCGCATCCGACTAACATGGTCTGAAAGGAGCTTTTATTGTTAAGGCATTTATTGGGCTGCTCCTCTGAAGGTGAGGTGAGCTGAAATCCTCCTTTCAGACAAACTGCCAACAGAAAGAGCCGCTAGATTTTCAAGGTTTCCTCTAAGAAATGCTCCCAAAAGCCGCACGGTATATGGTCTCTCCTGGTTAAGGTGGCATTAGCTGTGGCTTCAGGCTCTTTCTTTGTCTCAAGCTGGTCCCTCGAAGACACGCAGATATGCAAAATTCATAAAACCATCAGCGGAAACACAATCAGACCCGCGCTCACACACACATATGCAAGCACAGAAGAAGGGGCCCGGCTCATTGAGTCGATGTAGATGAGGACATGCGGAGCAGATGGAGGTGTTTTTCGGTGTAAGGGGAGATTTTTCTAAACAACTTACTCATTCTGTCCTCTCTCATTGTTGCGTGAAGGTATGAGGAGGTTAGGAAAATAATCCTTGTCTTACCCGCCAGACAATGAGCCTCTGATCTGATTTCAGTCCTGGACCCCAACGCAGGAGAACACACACACAACCACACCCTGCCCACAGAGGAAGAAGGGGGGGGGGGGGCAGATGTAGCCTCGTCTGGAACACATATTTATGGCTGGACTGGTTTTTTAGGAGGTCCTGACAACAGAGTTGTTGCTGTCTTGCCCAAGGCTGGAAACTGCTTGACCATGTGACACACTGGTCAAAATGAGATAACATGACATTTCTCAGCACTTAACTGTACGCTAAACATGATAGCATAGTTACTGCAGGTTTGATTTAGTTGTTTTCCACTTAAAGTAGCATCAATACGGTCAGAAAAAATTGAAATATCTTGTTCAATTTACTCTCTGATATTCAAAACATTTCAACTACTCTCCTTTTTTTTAGGCTGTTTCAAGAGTATCAAATTCCTGATATGTTATTGTTATTATACCATCCTTTATTTAGATTTACAACAGTCCTGTGTATATCTGTCTACAAAGAGACGGAAGGGAAGTCTTACCCTATTAAAACGTGTACTATAAATGTAGCCCCTCCCTTAGTCCTTCATCTTATGTTTTCAAATGTGAGAGTATGAGAATAAACAACTCCACATTGGCAAGTGATTCCCCATGAAGTCATGAATGGAATTTAGGGAATAATGCAAACCACCTGCGCTGTGATGTCGATCCAGCGGAGAGGAACAGAGAGCAGCAAAGGCACTTAACGGAGGGAAAACATTTAGCCAAAGAAGCACAGAGGCGTACACACACACGCGTCCCAGTGCTGGAGCCGGTCCTGCTGCTCCATACATCACCATGATGAAGCACTCAGATCAGACCAGAGCCGATCCGTCCTTCATCAATGTGACAGCGGAGGCAGTCTTAGAGAAGGGCCCCCATGTCCCCCTGCTGCCCAGGCTGAGAACGCAACATGTCGCAACACTCTCTTACATGTCACACTGCCACTCCATCAATCCTGCACCGGGTGGAAAAAGAGAGAGAGAGAGCACAGCTCATCAGAGCAGACAAGGCCACACAAACACCTCAGCTGTCCTCCTCTGTGGCAGAACAAGACATTTACACTGCTGTTGTTAGGGCTGTTTGGACCTCCTGAGCACCGGTAGTTCAGTGGGTATAGAGCACAGCATGAGGGCAGTCAGGCAGCAGATTAACCTGCAGTTTGGTGGAAGATGTTTTTGTTGGATTCAGGATGGTTAGGTGGTGGTTTGAAGATGTTTCAGCTCTCATCCAAGAGGCTCCTTCAGTTCTAACTTTAAACTCACATTGAGAGTCGGTAAGGTCACACGTTACAGTGACCTCAGAGGAGTTAGAACTGAAGAAGCCTCATGGGTGAGAGAAACGTCTTCAAACCCCAAACAGCCTCAGATTCAACCTTCAAGGATTACTATGAACCTGGATGAATGAGAATCTGCACCAACAACGGAAAGAGAATGAATCCGATGACTGTCGGGTTTGTACACCCTTTAGGAAGAAATAAACTTTTAAATTTACATTTAAATCAATTTAAATGTAGTTGAATGTAGAACCAAACAGTGCTTCTGTCTTGTGGTACAAAAAAAACAAATGTAGCCTTAAGTGTTAGTAAGAATTATTCAGACGCTTTACTAAAGTAAAAGTATCAATTCCTGGAAAAGTATTTTATTTAAAAATCATGCTTTAGTAAAAGTACAAATATATGATGAAAAATGTACTTAAAGTATCAAAAGTGTAAAAGTATTCCTAATTTTGAATGAATGTCATTTGAAGTTACATAGTGATGCGTTACAGTGTAAACAAATTGCATCAAGTCTGAAGAGCTGATGCACTATTTTGTATTTAAAATATTAATTTGCAAAGTGCAGTAGTAAATATTGCTGTCAAACAAATGAAGTGTAGTAAAAGGTAATAAAATGTACAATATTTCCCTCTTAAATGTAGTGGAGTAGAAGAATAAAGTAGCATAAAATGGAAATATTCAAATTAAGTACAAGTACTTTAAAACTTATTACTTAGGTATTTTAGTGGCATAAATCAAGCAATCACAGACCACATATGAATAAGAAAAGGTGACTGAATGAGTCAGGGAGTGAGATTCACTTTAAGTCTGAACTGGACTCCCAGTCGCTGCCTGATCTAACTCCAAATACTTCTGTTCCCTGTCCAGCTCAGTGAGTACTTACTCTGCCAAGGGAAAGGGTTACATTACCACTATAGGGTCAGCTGAGCTGCATTACAGCGTGGATTCATACTACTTTAAAAAAAAAAAAACACTTCAAGCCAAGTTCTGCCCGCTTCTAGATAATGATCCGCAAATGCTATCAGAATGCATCACACTGTCAAAGCGTGTTTGTCGCTTGCGATTCCAAAAAAAAAAAGCAAAAAAAAGAAAAAGCTGGCAGATGGCTTCGAGAATTAGAAAGAGTTGGAGCTTCTCGGCTGTTTCGTGCCAGATGCTTGTAGAGGATACGATGCAGAGACTGCACTTAGTGCTACTTGTCACATATTAAAGATTGTGCATAGTTAAACAAAAGCAACCCCCACGGTGCAGCGCCCATCCCATGCTACATTTTGTCATACGTGTCAATCAACTCTGAGCCACGTATCATGAGGAGCAAGTGTCTCCCAGCGCCTCTGGAGAGGTGTTGCGAGTGTGTGTGCACTCCGGTGGCCATCAATATTACATCGTGCTCCGGTTTCCAGCCCTGAGACTCCTCCGCTTTGATTCCTGCCATCTTCTCTGTGATGGAAATATAAACGTTGGTTGGAAGGTTAGAGGAGTGAGGCTGATGTATCTCCTTTTCTTCCCCGTTGCCACCCCAGATTGAGTGGCAGCTCGCTGGTTATGTGTGTGTGTTTTTTGGGGCCAGATCCCCGTGCAGAAAAGTCGACCCTGTAACAATGAGAATGGTTTATTATGTTTCAGATGTATGAGGATCTCTGGGGATGAAGAGACTTGAGGAGATCAGCTTTCTGCTTTCATCACACAGGCAGGAAAAGACAAGAAGAAGAGCTAAAGTTCAGGGTGGAACTAGTTGTTGTACTATCCTCTGCGGTCATCTCTAAGTTTCAAAAACACAACGCTAATTGGCCTTAATTCCATTTTACAGAAATCATCATGCTTGGACTCATACCTTGACCAATCAGATCGCTCATATGAAACGCACTGTTAGAATATTTCGCTATGGTTTCGCTCAAGTGAGTCAGGAAAACAAGCAGAGAAATCTGCAAGTCCAAGTAGAGCATACTATGTAAGCTGGGATCTGAAAGCCTGCAGACACAAGTATGTTGTGCTTAACTGAGCCATCAGGACATGTGTTAGCTTTTTAAGAGGGTGCGTTGCTTGCTGTCGTCAGCTGGGATTGATTTCAGGACAATGTCCCGTAGACATTGAAACCTTTTGCTTGGATACATCTTAATTATTCAATGTATTGTTTATGCCCCTGTAGCACTAATCCACAGTGTCAAACTGAATGTGAAGGTTTTTTTTTTCATGGCTCTTTATAGTCATTACACTATTCTTGAATCAGTTACAACTATCTGTAATAATATCCTTAAGTCTTTTGTGTTGCCGTGCGTTAATGATAAAAGTGTTTTCAGACTATCTGTATTGATCACTCCCCTCTCCTCTGTGACCAAATTCATTGCCAAACATGACAGAGTCCCACATGTGTTAAGAGATGATGGGGAAAAATGCAATGTGATGCAATGATCAAAGAAGTCGATGTAATATCATTTCCATAATCGTTAGGCTCCTCCGTCGTCTGTCATGGATATGGGGGTGTTTGATGCTTGGGCAGGTCTCTTAATTAGCCATCCTCACCATCAGCTGTCTGCCGCCCCTTCTGTCTCACAAATTACAGTGTTTGTCGCCGTCGTATGGCCGGCGGACAAAAGGGGGGGGCGAGCTTTTCCAAGTGGTCCTTTCTGCTCGCTAGCAGCACGTCAGCCCACATTTTAGTTTTAATCAGGAAGTGTGTGTGTGTGGGGGGGGGGGGGGGGGGGGGGGGGCGCGCGGCATGTGGTTTTCAGGTCTGTTCAACAAGTTTATGTGTGAATATGTGTTTTGCAGTTTGCATTTGTACTAAGCGTGAATTCTTGCTTACGTCTTATGGCTGTGTGTTTGTGCATGTGTGATTTAGCTGCTCCTCACTGTTGTGCTAATCCTCTGTCAGGTGAGGCTGCAGCACCTCAACCATGCAGGAGGCCTAAATGTTCTAATTTATCCCTCGGATGGAGCCCCCGCTCCTGAAATTAGAGAGGTCATCCTTCGCCATAAGTGTGCCAGTGTGTGTGTGTGTGTGTGTGTGTGTGTGTGTGTGTGGAAACTTTTTTTTGTGCAAACTTCTCTGGCTCGGAATCTTACAGGAGGGGTTAGCCCTCAGCAAGACCTTTCATTTCCACACACTGCACACTCCATTAAAAAGACGGGGGAGTAAGTAAATACACGACGCTCCTCGCACTTGGATTTAGATATGCCTCCCCCCCAAAACAAAACAACATCCCACAAGAATATTGGCAGATGAGGAGAGAAAAAGTGATGTTGGAGTTCACGTGACTGAGTTCATATATGCATTTGAGCGAGTGTGAATCAGTGCCCACACTCGAGGACTGACATGCACCCTGGTCTCCTGTCTTCTCCCTGCAGCTCCAACACTTTGTCCTCACAGACATCACCCATAACTCCCTATCCTCATTCCTCACACGTCGCTCACAGATCTCACGTCTCCTCTCACGGCAGCCTCATTACTAAAATTAGGAGCTCCAGTAATCACCACACCGTGCCCCCTTAACGCACCTCATTCGCACGCCGCTCCCCTTTGAGCTCAAGCCCTTGGTTCAGTTGCCGAACTGGCACCAGAGATATGAATATTGCAGAGGTGCTGGGATGCCCTCTGGTTTGATTCCATCAGTGTGTGTAGTTGGAGGAGGGGGAGGTTAATGACATGTTGTGTGTTGAGAATGATGAAAATCTGAGGTTGATGTGAGGATGGATGGATATCAAAACATGATACCCATCCAAGACTTGCATTTGTTGTCGGTCATTTGTTGAAAATGTACCTTTAAAGATTTACCTTGAACACTGTGGTACATGTGGACATCACTATAATTTCCTATATCCTGATTATTTTATGGAGGAAAAGAAAAGATCGACTGTGATCTGGTTCTGTTTGCAAAATCATGTCAAGCAGAAACACATGTTTTGCACAGAAAAATGTGCTTAAATGAAATGAAAGATGATGCCTTAATGTGCTTAAGTTAAAGAAAGAAAGAGATTTTGGAAAATAGATTAGATTAGATTAGATTAGATTAGATATTAGACTGTATTGTCATTGTGCAGAGACACGATCTGGGACAATGAAATTCACTTTCTCGCCAAAAGTTAGATGAGAAGATTCATATTTACAGACATTAAAGGTAAATATGAAGTTGATTTCCCAGAAAAGTTGAGCCCTTCTTTTCTGAGAAGACCTGCCTCTCTCTCAGTAATTCTTCAGTCAGATTGAGCTCTACTGACATGGCAGCTTGTTTTTTATACCCTTCTCTTGACTCTCTTTCTCTTTCGCCCCTCTGTTTTCAGGTCCTGGAGCGCCTTTTCCAGAAAGGTTTCAGCGTGGCGGCATCTTGTGGCGGCGGAGTCGACTCCTCCCAGTTCAGCGAGTATGTGTTGTGTCGTGAGGACCGGCGGAGTCTGTCCATCAACACTCCCATCAGGATAAAACAGGAACCCCTGGACTAAAGCATTCTGGGAGAGGAACTGCTAACCCCGCCCCCCAATACGCCTTCCATCTTCTCACACCACCCCAACCTTCCTATTCCTGACCCCTCCATGCCTTAACAGAATCACAACCACCACCTGCCCAACTTACCTAAGTATTAGTAGAGGCGTGTTTACCTCGTCAGCTCTGCAGAACTCTGGGGAATGTAGTACAAACCAAGGAAAAAAAATCAGCAGCAGAAGTTTTTGATTGTGGACTGTGATGAAAACAACGACGACAAATGGACTCAGCAGCTCGCTTGAACAAGTGACACAACCCTCCCCTCCTTCAACCTCAATGCACTCCACTTCTTAACACACCCACCTTTCTGCCCCTCTTCTAGCAGTGTTTCATCCACTTCTGTGCTGGTATGAGGCCCACGTCTTCCAAGTCTGGCCTGCTGTGGGACTAAGAGGTTTGGCAGAGGAGACACAGTTAAGGATGACATGAAGAGGAAATAATCCCATCTCCCCCAAAAGGCCCCAATCCCCCAGACCCCACGACTCTCCACCCCCATCCCACCTCACTCCACGGGCCTCGCTACAGACGGCGGAGTCTCATTGAAAGCAGCATTGTTTGCCAAACTGATTGTTTATTAAAATTTTCATTGTTGTTTCTAGAGTATGTTCTTCTTGCTCCTTTTGCTGTTCTTATCATGACATGGTGTAAACAATTATTATTAATAGGATAATTTTTAATGTCTCTTTTTTTTTTTTTCCTTTCTCCAATATGAAGGATGTATGAACGTTGTATTCATTAAGCTTTTAAAGCTTGTGGGGGAGCGTTTCTTGGCAGTAGCTGCAGAAACTCAGATGTCTGCAGGCTATGTGGCTAAAGCAATCTGGCTGGCAGTGCATTCAGAGCCGGAAAAAGTCTCATTGTTCAAGCCTGGATGGAAGAGAACCTGAATGTTTCAACATTGTTTATAGTCAAATGTGTAGCACACATAAAAAAAAAGTGCTGTGGAATTACTGCTCGTTAGCTCTAAAACATATCTCCGATCGGATTCTCTTCCATGAGCGCAAACCTTTGTTCGTGTTTAGCTAAAGTTTAAGAGAGTTTGGAGACTTGAAATTCAGGTTGAAGTTGCACAAGCTCAAAGTGGGTTTCCGTTTTGTTGAGTTAGAATATTAAAGACCTGAGGACCAAAATAGAGAGCTGACGTTTACCAGTATGTCTCACGATCAGCAAGAGATGTACTCTAAATGCTTCTAAACGTTTCTTTGCACTTAAACATTTCCAGAAGAGCTGCCCTGATCCATTCCCACCAAACACTTGTCTGAACCCAGTGACCAGTGTTAGTCAAGCTCTTTATTGTCTTGTTTTTTTAAGAGACTACTTACAACAGGCATAACATAATATAACAGAGCAAATGCTGTCGGTGCCAAAGGAGATAAGGTGCCTATTTTGTTGATTGTACAAACATGGAGACATCATCTCTTTTTACAGTTTATATAGCTGAAGACGACACAATGCATTATTCAAAGCTGTATGAGGGGCACCAACGTTTGTCCCTCCAGGCCTTCAAGTCCTGATAGTTTTGTTGAGGATAACTCAAGAGTACCTTCAAACAACGCTTGAGAGACAAAGTCTTGTTTCAATATTGTCACTTCTAGGCCAAGATTATTTCAATGGTTCTCCTCTTGTGTGTATGGCAGAACCCAAAATGAACTGTACTCCATCATCAGCATGTTATTCACAAAGAGGCGAGTGGGCAGCATTTACTCTACCCTGCTCTCATTCTTTTGGTCTTATTCTCAACATTTCTGGATCAAAGACAGAAACAAGAGAGGCCAAGTTTTTGCGCTTTATATTTGCGTGTAACTTACAGATGCCGTTTCTTCCATTCCAAAAGACTGATGAAAAAGAGAAGCTCATTCTGATCTTCGCCGGCTCTGGCAGTTGTTCGACTTTTACTGGGGTTGTTTTTTATAAACTAGCTGTTAATTAAAAATGGGTGGTAGTGCTTCAGACCATGTTGTCCTAATGTCTGTCCTCTCTGGATGGCTGCTGGTTAAACAAGGCCAATGAGTGTATAAAGACGAGCTGCGTTTAAGTGTAGCTCCCAGTCCAGAGCACTCCCGCCTGGGGCTCTCTCTTACAATCAAGCCCATCTTTGTTGTGACCTGCCAGTGGCCTGCGCCTTTGCATCCAGTCGCCTCAAAGGGAATGGTCAACCAGGCCTTTCATGTGCCGAGGCATGTTGGGCCTTTCACAGCGCTCCTCACCCCCCCCGCCTCCTCCGCCTTCCTGAAGGCTCCCAGCTCAGCGGTACCAGTAGAAACTCGGGCTGCACCCCCTGCTGCTGTGTCATCCCCGTGCCCTGGTTTTCAAAACGCCCTCCTATGCTGTGGCTCACTGGACCACACCACAGCAAACCAAACAAACTGATGAGTCAACTCTGAGCATCCTCAGAACATGCTGTACAGCCAGGCGACTTCTCCTTTGATGCAGTTGATACGAGTTGTAGAAACTCATCTGGGATGATACTTGAGGACAGGAGTAAAAATAATGATCAAGGTTGTACTAAAACCACACATCTGCAAGAATTACATTCCTTCAGGGAGGTTGGAGAGAAGACATATTTTCCCATTGTGTGGCATTTTGAAATCACAGACGAGGCTCTTAACAGCTCCGAAGTGCTAAGAGGTCATGTATATATGAATGAAAACAGATCTGACCATTCGTCCTATGCTTAAAGTGAGAAAAAAAAGTGAACAAAAGTTGCAATTTTGTGTTTGTCTGTCTGCAATAATCCAACCTGGGGTTCCCCCTTTTCAGCTAAGTGGCAGGTTAACTGCAGAGTGAGACAGATTCAACAGGACTGGGAGCTTCGCTGACGTGTTCACACATGCAACCCTTTCAGATGAAATACTGGTCAGTGTTTCAGCCACTTGACATGGCATCCACTCCTCCTCTGACGCGGGTCAGTTGTACAGTTACTGTATATTGAATTATCAGGACTCTGGGTTTCACGGGACCCTTGTTGTTTTTAAGAGACCTCTCCACAAAAAGAATGAAAAGAATTCAAAGCATTACATTGTGTACATACGGATTAATGAATTTCAAAGGGTATCATAAGGTGCAAATGTATATTATTTAAAGTGTTTAAAAACAATTAGACTGTGGTATTAAAGGGCATGTGTTCATTTACGGTGTCTCCATTTGACTTTTCTTGCATATTTGAGATAATAAAAGGATGTACTGTATATCTGATGTGTATCTCATTGCTGTTCCATTAACTTCAAAAGGGAAGGCTTAGTTCTAGCATTTATCTCTCTTGTGCAACAGCTCACTTTTGCTTGTGCTATTGGTGATCTCTTAAAAGTGTTATATATGTGATCACAGTCGCTAAGCTTCTGTGTCCTATAAGTGAACTGATGACTCTGACTCCGTACCAAAGCATCTGAGGGAGGGAAGGTCATCTTCAGGGCTGTATCCAGATCAGCAGTCTACAGCTCCAGGGGAACAGGGAACAGGCTGAGATATTGAAAAAAACAATATGCTCTCAAACCCCAATATTTTACACTGAGTTAAACAGTTTGGTCTTTTCAAAAATGCTTCTGCTTAATTAGCAGCAGAAACCTGGGGGGGACTTTTCTAAGTTGAGCAGCAGCGCTTGACTCAGTTTGTACTTAGCATGTGCAACGTTAGAAATGGAAATGAAGCAGGCTGATTTAGCAGTTGACTTAGGTAAAACTGTCTTGCAAAAACATAACAGTTTTAATTTAAATTTTTTTAAGGAATGAACAGAGAAAAACATATTGCTTAGTTATGAGGTAATTTTAGATTAAAATGATTTTTTTAAATTGCTAAGACTCCTGTAAACATTTAAATGTGTAAGCTGGTAGAGTCAAAGAAAAGAAGAACGGGGCAAAGTGCAAAACTGCTCAGTTTAGTAAACAGCTTATTTATTCCTTTACAAAATAGGTACAAATACTTAAGTATTGTTTTTTTCACACAAACAGGAAATTTTCAAGATATGTACAAGAGTTTACCAAAAATAACGTGGTTCTAATAAACACATAGTTTTGTAAACAATATTTACAAATCATCCTTACATTGAAATGTTATTTTCTCCATCTGTTTACATCAGTAACACTGTCCTAACATTTTGGCTAAAAAGCTGTAGTAGTAGTAGTAGTAGAAATGTCCTCCTGTGAAACCACCAGAAACCATAGAAATCACTAATAAAAACATCTGAAAACATTGTTGTTGTGCTTGTTTTGAAAACGCAGTATTTTGGAGATAAAATTTATGAAAATGTGTGTCGAGCGTAAAGCCAATCCAACAAGTAAAGAAAAGAAAATATATTAATAGTTAAAAAATAAGTCTCTTTTGACAGACGTTGGCAATACTGTTTACTACTTAAAATTTCAATTCTTTGCTATAATACATTGACAGCTTTGAGTTGTCAGGTAAAATAGATATTAAAAAAGTGCTGTCAAAATGTACAATGCACAACAGTTGTTCAAAATGTCACCCATATTTAAATAAATTTCAATGTGACAAGAAAAGCTGCATAGAGGCCAATATATTTAGTTAAATAGAAAAACATAATGGACATTATTACATAATACGATAATGATTTTTTTTTTAAAAAGGCAATTCAATAGGACATGTAAAAAGCAAGCATTTTGTCCCAATCATCTCTTCAACCAGTGACACAAAGATAGAAACAAAATAGGAACAAAACACAAATCCATTGTCGACTGAAATCAATTCCTACACTTAAACATGACTTTACAGCTGTGATATTCAATTTAGGACCAGAGTCCACGAGTATAAGTGCTGTTCACTGAATCGCTTCATGGACTACCTTCATCATTCAGTCATTACTAACATTGGTGGGGGCTGAAGGGGGAGGACAGTGAGAGGAAAAGACAGAGGAATGTTTCACTCTCCCCAGTCATCACCCCTCCAACAATACTGAAGCAAAACTCACCTCAACCAGTTTAAAACCTGTGAGCATGATAGTACACAACATACAAACATCTAGTCATAAAAACAATGTTCACATTATTTGTGGGTAAAAAAAAAAGAAAAAAAGAAAAGAAAAAAAAGGACATTAACTCACTCAACAAGGGTGACCATTCATTAAATGGTGTCATAGTGCGACGATGGTTTTGTTTACTGACCTTTGCAGAAGGGTCATAGGGACTCTGTCTTTTATCATGTATTCTACATGTGACCATAATAAACTGTCTAATCTCGACTCATTCAAAGTAACATGGTTTTACAAAACATCAGGTTTCATCATATCGACACATGGGTTACTCCTTTTCTTACAAAGCTTACACGTGATAAAAATATACATGCTGTAAAATAATTCTAAAAGAACTATTTACACATACAGTTAGGAAACTTAACATGATGCTGTTATTTGGAATCTTAATGTTTCAGAATGATGTCTCGCTATGGAAATCAGTGCAGTCTCTAATCTACTGATCAGCTGACCTGCACTCATTCACATTCATTCAACAACAATATCGTGGGCTGTATCTAGGTGGGAACATAATTCTCTTTGCTAAAATAATGCCTACTTTGCCAATGATGTCACATAAATACCTACCAAACATACATGGAGCAACTCCTGTGACACAAAAATCACTTTGTTCCTTGAACAAACACAAAGAATCTGATATGGCCTTTAAACTTAACTCTAAACAAAGAAGACATGAAACTACACTTTCATTTTCATCTGCTTCCCTCGCTCTCTCCTTATTAAAAGCTACATCAAACGTCACTACAGTACATACGGAGACACAGAGCTGAAACATTAGACCTGATCTGAAGGCACGTGGCTGGGGAAGAGGAGGAAGTGGAGGAGGTTGAGGTGGGCGCTGAGTGGACCAGAAGCTACTTGAGCAGGGCACGGTAAAGGAGGAGCGAGTGGGCGGTCTCTCTCTCCTGCTCCATATAGAAAATTAAGTCCCTGAGGTTGACGCGAGTGATGCGTTGCCGTGTGTACTGGCGCGATGAGGTGGACGGGGTGGAGGAGCTGGCCAGGGAGCCCGTCGTGCTGCCTGAAACCTGGAGACAAGGGAGAGGTCAAAAGGTGAGGAGAGGGACGTCACACCGCCTTCTTAATATTTACATTTACAAGTCAGACAGTTCAAGGATTATTATTACCTTTATATGGACTATAATTATGATTCCAGCTGTTTCTAGTTAGTTTCCAACAACAGAAACGACGCTGTGCTTGGAACAGACCGAACACCCAGGTAGTGATATTTTCAGTGAGCTTATGAACGGAAAGGCATCACTTAAAAAACTGACTTCAAACTGTCTGACTTACACAAAATTTCTGAACAGTAAAGCACAGCAGCAATGAGCACTTAGCACTTAATATGTCTGCTGAAAAAATTGAAAAAAAATTTTTTTTTTTAAATGACACCATGGAGTTTACTGATGTTTAAAATCACTGAAATATTGTCACACACAATGATAACATTTACAGTCATGCATACTGGGACCTATCACTGCTGCATGGATGGGAATGTCGGTCAGAACATCGGATGGATTTCCACGAGTATGTATGGTTCTCAGAGGACGATACCTAATGATGACTCCCCCTGACTTTTCCTCTGCCGTCCTCCATGAGGTCAGTATTTGTGGTCTTGAGGTGAAATGTCCAGACATCTACTAGATGAGCTGTTATAAGTTTAGTTATTCCTGAACTTTT
Source organism: Chaunax sp. Z400 (assembly GCA_037577475.1). NCBI lineage: Eukaryota > Metazoa > Chordata > Actinopteri > Lophiiformes > Chaunacidae > Chaunax > Chaunax sp. Z400. The sequence continues at coordinate 30,889,447 of CM075184.1, read as the reverse complement.
CATCTACAGCAGTGGCACCATGTGGTTTAAATTTTCAACTTGTCCAAATTTTCTGATTCACAGCCTCGGCTCTACATTGTATTTTACGATGTATGTGATAATTATCACGTTATAGCATGCTAACAAAGCAAAAGTAAGCTAGTGAACATGGTGAACATTGTAACTTTTTAAGCATCTACATGTTTCATATTCTCGTTGTGAACATTTGTTTCTGTCCAGTTCCTGAATTCTCTCCGACACAGAAATGGTCAAATTGATTTTGCACGCTTTTCTAAAGCTGCGCAGGAATCTTGAAACTAATCAGGAGGGAATATTCCAGTTTTGAGTTTTCAACATGTGAAGGTCATCGGTATTAATCAACAGCAGCCACCAACACTGCTGCATAGTGACCTTCAGAAACACATTGATCCAACTACACTCCACATGCTGGAGTGTACTGAGAGACTGAGAGACTGTCTTTACGTATCAAGCGTTCTGTTCTTGTGGGAGCTGCAAATAAAATTATTGTGCTCTTTATCAGAAACATCAAATGACTGTTTTTTATTTGTCTTTCATTAAATTTGTTTTATCCTTTATAGATGTGTGTTTTGCATTTTCTCCGTCTGGAAATTTGCCCTCAATTTTCAGCGGTGCAGTCATACGGATAGTTTTCATTGGGAAAGATACGAACAGTTCAGAAGTAATAGTAGTGTTTTATTGTTTTCCAGGTCCCATAAATGAGGTAATCATTGCTGACTGGCAAACATACTGACAGTATCAATAGTGAGGCATTTTGTGGGCTCTAAGCATGTATACACCTCCAATTAAGAAAATAATCTCTCTTGCAGAGCACAGATGAGATCAAAAAGATTCACTAACAGCATCCAGATCTTCAGGTGCAGCATAGTGTTCAGAGATTTTTATTATTTAACTAGCCAAACACAAGCTGAGAAAAACAGTGGTGACATGCTCCAATGGCAGGGGGAGCCATCATTTTTTATACGTGTGTTCTATTGCTCCTCACATCGCCCTGGATACGAACAGATTTTCCCCTCTTAACGAACAACGCCGCTGACACAGATCTGAGCTGACGTCTCACTGTGAAATGGAGCCCTTGTTGTTTGCATTTGATCCAGGAAAAACAAGAACGATAAAAGGAGAATGTATACAGAGGCTGATACAAATCAAGAGATGCATTTACATTTGGAAACACTGAGAAACAAATCCAGCAAGTGCCCACTTGAACCCAGACGCAGAGAAATAAGACAGACATTTCAGTGAAAAACACCCTCTCACAATTATATTGATTGCACCACTCTGTAAACACACAGTACAGACAGGCCTTAATTGCAAACATATGATGGGTATGAATTTACAAGGACCAAACAAAAGTCCCTCCAGCTCCCGCCTCCTTATACTTGTCTTGGATGCTGGATGATGAGTGAGGGTAGCCAGGCCACTTTTACCGCCAACTAACCTCCACCACACCTACTGGCTCTGGCAGCCGCGGACTGTGTCAGCACTGTGAGGCCAGTATTATTATTTTCTCTCTGTGTAATCAAATACATTCTCATTTATATGTTAATATGATTTTTGGCCCAAAATTCTTATTGCTGTAAAATTAGCTTGTATGTGTCTGCTGGGATTCGATTTGATTCATTTTTTTTTTAAATTTGGAATTGCAGATATGTTTAAAACCAGTGGAATGGTCCATAAAAAAAAAAAATGCTACAAGGTAAAAACATGCTAGCAAGGCCGTCCTCAGCATGTCACAATATGACAACTACCTTTCCTGAGTTTATTCTCTATTTTTTTTAAATCTACATAAATTACATGTATTACATGTATGTAAGGGAAAGCAGGAGATGTGTGTGTGCAAATAATATGGAAAACCAGAATGGCACTCAGGAGAGCCTATACCTCCGCCAAGGCAGAACAATCCAACACATGTTGGTCAGGTTGCCTGGCACCCCTCCACAAATGTTCATGGAAATTGGTTGAATAGTTTTTGTGTAATTATGCATTATGTTAAAAAAATGGTTACATCACAATGTTAAAGGAAGTGGAGAAAAAAAAATCCTGGATACGCCCCTTTATCTGGATCTGCACCATAATTTAACGGGTTCTTTCCTGGACCATGCTCCATCCTTCCACCAGGTCTTGTGGAAATCCCGCCAGTAGTTTTTGTGTAATCCTGCTGACAATCAAACTAACCAGCGGACACGGGTGGAAACATAACCTCATTGATGGAGGTCATAAAGCCACGTTTACTCTTTTCTGTCAGATAGAAGCAGCTCCAGTCACGTCGGAGCTCTGAGGAAATGTCAAGTGCAGAACAAACACTCACAGTGGTGTAGAGAAATTATACATATGAATATCTAATTCTGTAGCCTTAGTAATGAAGGAACAGCTGTCGAACTGAAGACACTTGAAACCAAAGACTCTTTTTGACTATTCTGGATGTCTGTTGGAGCAGTTGTTGAATGTAGTAATAAAACTAAAACATATGTTTCTGGCATCAACAGTTAACATTAAAATATTTCAACTACACAGTTCCAGTAAACATAGACTTTTGTTGGCCTGGGATGAAATAATAGCCCAGTCTGGCCCTGGTCTCTGGTAAGAAATGGCATGCTGGGAGAGGCCACAGGTCAAGGCACAAGTGGGTCGAGCCAGCTCGCCGGCATCCCGGGGCTCACCGGACCCTCACTTTAGTGAGCAGCCCTGGCCTCATCAGGTCAATCATGGCTGACCACATGTGAAAGATGGGCCTGCCTACCACCATGCCAATTACTGCCACTCACAAGTCAGCCCAGTGACAGTGCCACAGATTTAAGTAATCAAAGCCATCCATCCACCTGTACGGATGGGCAGTCGTAGCCATAGGCAGTTGGTGCTGGGGTGGTGCGGTAGCCGCAGTGGTTCATGGTGCGGAGGAGGAAGACGGCAAATATAGCCAGACATCGCTGCTCCCATAGCGTGTCACAGCTCCCAGAATGCCTCATTCCCTTCAGGGACAGCGGCAGCCTTACGTGATCCAAATACAGACAGAAAGGTCAGAGCTTGTCCAAAAATTTGCTCAACAGAGCCTCCCTTCTACCCTCTGTCTTTACATGCCCTCCATGTGCCAGCAAACACCATTGTGTTGTTGTCAGTAACTACGGAGTCTGATCCCTCTCACCAGCATTCGCAGGAAATCATGTTGTGTAGGAGGGAGTGGGGATGGGAGGGGTAAACACCAACACTAAACCAAGCAGATGGCTGAGTGTCAGTTAAAAGGGAAAGTGAGATATCAACAACCATGCTTTCCTTGTCGCTAGCAATTACACGGTAATTGTGTCTGAAATTCCATGAAAAACAAAATGGCAGGCTTTGTAAGGTCACGGTGGATGAAAAGAAAAAGTGAAAAGAAGAGAAAAAGTGGGAGAGCAGAGGCACAAACAGAGGGAGGAGGAGAGGAAAACTTGAAGTCTCAAAATCAGCTTGGCCAAGAAAGATCCATGAGGCAAAAAACAGCATCTGTCATTTTATCTGTGATGGGTGCTGGGAGGCATTATGTCATATGACATATCCATCGTACAGAGAGCACAGGGATACTTCGATACATCTCTTCAGACATTTGACTTGTTTGGAGCGGGGGACAGAGACAAAACAGAGAGAGAGAGAGAGAGAGAGAGAGAGAGAGAGAGAGAGAGAGAGAGCAATGGATAGAACCTAAGGAGAGGAGAGGAGAGGAGGAGCTTGTCAATAATAAGGCCTCTTTGCTGGTTCTGTCTTCAGCCACATTGTGTTGACATACATGACAATCTTATTTTACACCATTTTACCCTTCTGTGTTTTCCTGCACACGTTATTGCAGACAAAATCAGAAACAGAGAAACTGATTGCGATTGTGTAGCTGGCAAGTAGCATAATGGAGTGCAGTATGTGGAAAACAGTACAAAAGAATAAAAGGCTAATAGAGGAAAAACAAATATAAGTTTCACCCATGCAAATTCTGACACGGGACTCAGCTGAACTGAAATTTTCAAAAACTCCTTGTAAGCATAAACTTCATATAAGATTCATAAATGCTCCAGTCATGCTGTGGTCTTCATAAAAGGAACTTTAATAAGGTTACTTACATCTTTTGAAATAAGTGCTTTTCTTGTATTTTTTCTTGTTGTCTACGATGCTATTGATGATGTTACTCTATAGTACATTTTTATAAAAACGGCAAAGTAATATCCTAAAATTGTTTAAAACAGCTGTGAACTGTGGTTCCTAGGAAACATTTCTTACACAGGAGTAAAAGTCCATTTGTTGGGGACTATTCTCACTCATGGACTATGACCTATTTAATGCTCTGGTGAGTATTTACAATGGCAGTATTTGTATGTGTGGCAAAGATAATGTAGTGTTCATAGTGAGAACTGTGTGTCATATGATGCCTCGGGATCAAAAGAGGCTTGTTTCATTGATTAATAAAGATTTAAAAGTATAAAGAACTGTTCCAGGAAATGCGAACTACTCGTTTTGTACATAATAATAATAGGCCGCTATCGTGCTAATCGAATGACTGGAGCGCCATGTCCAAACATCTCATCTATTCCTTGATACATCTATGATATGGGGTGCAGAGAGAAGCAACATTCACTTCAAGCAATAGAGGACTAAAATAAATGTGCACTTTTTCTCTCTAGCCTTTTTTACACAGAGATTGTGCAACAGCGCAACAGCGAAGACCCTTCGCTACCAACACCTTTTGTTTGTTTACGCTGAACAAGACAGTGCCGGAACAACGCCGCTCCAGTGTCTGATTTTAAATAGCGAGCTGGGGTTCTGAGAGCAAAAGAGGTGTGACGTGTAACACAGCAGTGTCGGATTCATACGGCAAAAAAAACCCGATTCATCTTCCCTGTAACATGGTGACGGTTGACCTTGTCCTCTGATCAGATTAGGGGCTCCTAATCTGATTTTTTTCTTCTTTTCTGAGTTAGCTGCTAACTGCTACTAGCTGCTTTTACAGTCTACAGTTTGGACAGCCCGCATAATATGTCGTCAAAATGTCACAGCCCTGTCTTGACTTTCCACCTCACGTTTGGAACAAAAGAATAAAACAGGAGCCCCGTTGCACCTTCATTGCATTTATACAGAATGTCGGGGCAGAATAAAGGCGCACCAGTCCCGCCTTGAAAAGGCTGTGTAAATGGGGCTTCTGTCTCACTCTCTCTCTCTCTCTCTCTCTCTCTCCGCTTTTGCTTTTCCGTCTCCAACTGTGCAGCAGCTGCAGCGATGCTTGTGGGTGTCTTGAGGAATTTACATTCAGTCCTTTATTGTGGGAGAAGGGACAGTGAGTTGGGGACATGAGCAGAGGTGGGGTTCTTGCTGATCTGTGGCTTTGAACTCTGAGTGGCACCTGTGCCTTGATGCTGGAGCCAATATTGGATTTGGCCGAGGTCACACCTTAGGGCGCTGGGTTAATGGCTCACTTTGCCAGGCACACAGAGCAGCACGGCCCTGCACTGGCCAACCTGCTGTCTCAGCACTTCACTCCTCGCAGCAGAAGTTGCAGACATGGGAAAAGAACAAAAACACACACGTGCTGTATGTACTGGCATGTGATGACAACATACTCTGTTAACTAAAACTGGAGGACAATCTTTGCTCAGCAGTCATGTTGGAGAAAAAAGACTAGGGAGAGAAACATAAAAAAAACAGAGCTTTTCATGATACAATATTACTTCTTTTGTTTTTATTACTTTGATGCTGAAAAATCTGTTTAAACTCTGATGTCTATGCTTCAGGCAAGGACGGTATACTGTATATAGCACAACAGAGACAGACTGCTGACAAACTACATAAAGAACCAGAGCTAAAGCTGGACCAGGTGATGTTTTTTTCGATCAAAAGTGGAAACTAGCAGCAGCCACTGGTCAAATATTGATGAATCTTGTATATGTTGCTGGCCATTGTGGCAAGCAGCCAGCCATGAGTTTGAGGCTTGCAGGTAACTCAGGTATCACTGACGGGCATCCCCTCCTCAAGGAGTACCTGACTGACAAACTGGCTAACGTGTTACCTGAGTAGCAGACTAAAGGCCCATTGATGCTCCCTCTACGTACGACAATGGATACGTCCGTCCATAAACGGTCTGTCCGTCGACCCGTACACACTTCCGTACGTCCTCTACGTCGACATCGATACAACCGCAGGAGGGCAGTGAAGTTTCAAAAGTTTTGACAGCAACAAATATGGCGACGGCCGTAGTAGGTTGTGATAATGTACCTAGTGAATACAAAGCAGAGGTAACGATGTACTCGGCGGTGGTCTGTGAGGTCATCAAATACATCGAGACATGAGGACAGAGAGTTTTTACACTTTATCGCTTCACTTTTTTCTTCTTTGTTGTTTCCATAAATATTTGTCGTGCCTTGCTTGAATTGTAGCTACACTGCCCTCAACTGTTTCCGGTGGTATCGTTCCTTTTCCTCCGTCTCGTTCGTATCCGTAAGCTCTCCAAAAACATGTCTGATTCCATACGGAATGAACGCAGAAGAAGCACGAAAGGCTCCGTCCGTCTCCGCATCCATCTTTAACGTAAGCGCATAAAAGGGCCTTAACAGAAGAACTGTCTGTTTAGTGGACTGGCTGAAGGCCTGACTGACTCACGGACTGGCTGACCAATTTACTGACTGACTACTGCCCGGTTGACTGACTATGTACCAGAGAGCAAAGCTTTCCCACATGTTCTCCTCCACGCCACATTTCAGCTGGGGAACGCTGTCTTGTCCCTTCATAGTGTTTACAGTGTGGAGCCCAGCCGTGGGAGTGCAGCCCAGCTTCATCTCCTCACTCGGACTGAAATGCCACTCCTACGGCCGCCATTAATCAGCAACAGAGACTTTCTCTCTCCCTCCCTGGCTTCTCCTTTTTCTCGCTCCTCTACGCCCACAGACATGCTGGATGAGGCCATTCTGAAAGAGTTAACAGATGTCGGCTGATTTGCCCCAGGCTTTCTGACATTGCCCGAGTGATGTATTTGATGTGGAGTTTATTCAGCTCCAATAAACGTATAAAGAATTAGAATAATAATTCACAGATGTATATACACAGATTATATGCTGGAGCCTGTCTTTAAAGCAGACAATGCAGCCAAGATTAATAGAACCATGGGAAAGGGATGAAAAGAGTTTTGGTTCAGCCCTCTGATAATCAGAAAGGTCAGGATGGACTAATACCACAGCTTTCTGTTCATGCACCAACACAGGTGGCCTTTGTTCCTATCACAGGTTCCTTTTCTGTGAAAAACCTGAACAAGAGGCCATTGTCACTGTGCTAAAAAAAATGGAGCAGAATGACGCATGTTGGCTGTAACTGTTTTCTTCTTGTCTCATACATGCTTTTGTTATTCTGTCATTTTCTGTACAGCAAAGAGAAAAATGGGAGCGACACAAAGAGTGATAAGACTAAAGTGTAGCATTCTGATCATGGCAAAAAAAATGAGGGAATTACTTTAAAAGCAAACAACTTCCATTTGCTTCAGAGCTAAAGAACAACAAATCTCAAAAATGGCCAGTTGCAGAGCATCTTAATACCCACATAAACCATAAAAACAGCTACACAGCTCCATGGCAATGCATAGCAACTGAGCAGAATTTCAGTCAAGGAGAAAGAAGGCAAAAAACACCTTATTACTTCTAACTCCTGCAAGCCATTTTGGTCTCCAAAGGTTTTAGAGCGCCGCAGGCCATGTGTCTGCAGTGTTTCGGGAAATGACTTGCCTTCGCACGAACACTGCTATGTTCTGCAGCACTGCTGCCCCCAGCATCCCCGCTCAATTTCTGTTTAACCCCTTCCTTCCTTCCCTCACTCTGACTCACTGCAACAGAGAGCTCACACCCAGCACAACACTGTCACATTGTTCAGCCTCCAACAAACCAAGGCAAATCATACCAGCTTTTTCATGAGCTAACACATTAAGTGCACGTCTAATTTGGCTACTTAAGCATGTGATGGCTCTTAGCAAACACGGTGCAGGAAAGGTGTAAGGTTATATGGAGCAGAGGAAGATGGAGCAAAAAGCCCCTTCGCCGTTCCACTTCATCTACTACAATGTGCGACACAGTTTGCACACTTGAGTGTGTATCAACGGTGGATTAAATCTGCAAACTCGTTGACACAACACATAATTAAAACATCTTGCTCGGGGTCAGGAATTTTCTAATTAGTAGTGTACTGACAAAGCTGCAATTCCATTGCCCTGAGTTTCAAAGTCCACAGGTTACTGCTAAGATGAAAGCCGACCCTGGAGCACAATTCTGCAGGGCTGCTCATACAATTTCTCAGAAGACAGTCACAGGGTCACCAAGCTAAACAGTGTGCTGCTCCCGGAACCTAGCTTCCAAACAAAGAACTTCAACAACCCCCCCCCCCTCCATTCTATTATAACCTGAGAGAAACAAACGGTCGTGTGAAGGCAACCAGATGCAGAAATCATAACATTGTTTTTAATCTATTTAATTAAAATGTTCTGAGCCTGGTTAACTGAACAACTTGTTAAACACTACAAAGGCTTTCTTAGCTTCATGTAGGATAGTTGGGTAATAACATATAACAATGTTAAAAATGCAGTTTTTTGTCTTAATAACCATAATGTTTTTCAATATGACTGGCCAACTAAAGGAGGTGGCGTTGCCAGTTTTGAGAGAAGTTGTTTATCTGTTGTTACCTCTGTATCCAAGCTGAAATGCTTTGAATTCTTGGCTGTGAGTGTTTGCCTGGGGAAAAATAATGCGGGAAAAATACTAGTTATTGGCTACTATTGTTCGGCCTCTGCACCTATGAGTGCAATAGATAATTTATTTGATTTAACAACCAGCCATGCAAGTTCTGAACTTCTTATTCTGGGGATTTTGAACATTAAATTGGTTAATTAAGACTTCTAACAATTTAAAGGATCTCTAAACTGAATTTATTCTAATGCAGCTTATGTCCTTCCTAACTCAACACAGATCCTCATGATGCAGGAAAAGCTTCTAGATATTATCTTAACCAATAGAGCCCTGCATCATAAATCTAGCGGTGCTTTTCCTCTCAAATTTAGGAATCACTGCCCAATAGCATGTATTGTTGGCACAAAATTACAGAGGTCCAAACCGTATCATTTCCATACCATACAGCTGATGGCTATCAGTCCAGTTTCATCAGTATTTACAAATGTGTGCCACAGGGTTCTATCTAAAGACCATTCTTATTCAATATTTTTAGTTTGGGTGTAAACGTAAGAAACATTTAACAACTCTGTCTCTTTTTACATAATAGCTCAAAAGTTACATTCAGATTTTGCTTCAATACAGCAAACTTTAATTACTCTTAACATAGCTAACCCATGAAGTTCCTACAAGGCATTCGTCTCTATATAAAAATGATAGGTGTGTCTGTATTATCGACATAAAGTCAAACATATTTCAGTGGGTGTTGGACTCTGCCGGGGTTGCCCCTTTTTTCTGATCCCGCCTCTGACATTCAAAACATGATCTCAAGGTGCAGCCGGAGCGAAGCGAGTGTTTGGTTCGGGAACCTCAGAATTGTGTCTCTGCTCTTTATAGATGGCGGTCGGCAAGAAAGTCAGCACCTCCAAGTCTGAGGCCATGGTTCTCTGCCAGAAAATGGTGGACTGTTCTCAATGGGTTGGGGGCGAGTTGATGCCTCCAGCAAAGAAGAAGAATATCTCGGGGCTCGTGATGATGGGAACTGGATTACTTTTTGTCTCAATAACTGTGCTTCACAAAACATTAATGACCTGAGTAAGGCCTTAAGAGCAAAAACTGGTATTTTCTATAGAAATAAGGCATCTATTAGACATAACTGCAGAAGGTATTATGGCACAATCAACATTTGTATCCATTATGGACTATGATTATATAAGGCACATGCATTCTCCTTCCTCCACTCTTTACCCTCTATTATTCTGCAGTTCTTAGTTCTTAGACAAGTTCTCTACTATTCTTGCAGTTCTCAGATTCATAACAGCAGATGGCTTTAAAATACATCGTTGCTTATGACATGAGACAATTGTGTGGCCCTAATTTATTACTAAGAAGAGAACGGTATCTTGTCTTAATTATAAATCAAGTTACTGTACCAGGTCCTCAGACTATTTGGCCTTTGAAAATCACCATGTAAGTACTGAGATTGGGAAACTGGCTCTAGAATGCTATGCTCCACACAAGCGGAACAATCTGCAGAAGCTTGTAAAATTAGATGAGCCGATTCCATTTAATCAATTTGAGTCTCTTTTGATGTGTGACGTGTGGATGTGAGTGCTCTCTCTGAATTGTCCTTAGTGTTGTGGCCTAACGTATTGATGTTTCTGTCCTGTTCCTCTATTGCTTCATATGTATTGTAATAATGCTATGTATTTCTTATAAATAGTATATTGTATATGTATTGTGATCAGGGCATCATTGCAAAAAAAGAGCATGCTCATTGGCAAACAAAGGTAAATAAATATATTCACATATTGGGTATTGTTATCTTTCAAATGAATACAAAGTCCATTTGTCAGAATAGCACAGCAGCAGTGTGGCAGCTAATATAACAACAATCCAGATGATGATACTGTTGTTGTTGTGATTTATAAATCAGCTTTATTTGTCATAATCCAATCTATAATCCAATAAATAGTGTTTTCAATGCCTTTCGTCGCTTGTTTCTATGGAGCGAGCAAAAGCAACAAAGAAATCTCAACAGCTTGCCTGATAACCTGGACAATTAACGCAGGCCAAGACTCTTTAGCTACATAAAGTATCAGAAGTAGAACTTTTTCAACATTAAATATTTAAGGCGTTTCATATATAAAATGAACCCAATTAGAGTTAAAATAGGAGAAGTGTAATGAGTCTCAAGTCAGAATGCATGTCTTCAGAACTATTCACTAATGAGCCCTTGTTGGTTTTGCAGACTTTACTTGCAATGGTGTGGCACTGTCATTTCTGCTGGGTTTTAATTTTTAATTCAAGTTGAATGAGAGGGTGGTGACTGAGCTAATAATCAAGGCACCAGGGTGTTTTGTAGCCGATGGATCGCTTGAAGAAGTTGCCAAATGAGGCTTGTGGTCCGCCCTTTGATGTCTTAGCGAAACGTTCCAAATACGAACAACTGGTTAACAAAAGCCTATCAGTTCAGAGTGGTATTGAACACAAATGACCACACTACGGGGAACGAATCCTGCAAATGGCCTAATTAGGGAAAAGAGAAGGCAACCAAAATAGCATGACACACTGTAGAATAACACAGAACACGAGCACTAACAGACACTGACTCGAGAATGAGTTGGGAGACCAAGTGTCGCTCTGCAGACGTGATGTATGCTGAACTGTCAGCCTTCACATAAATCCTCATATGAGCACTGAGACATTTCACTTACAAGAAAGGGAACGCACCAAGGGGCCATAGTAGATATGCAGATGGGGGAGATTAAAAAGCACATTTACGGCAGAGGTTCACACTATGAAACGGTCCTTGATCTCAAATTGACATAAATGGGACCATTTTTGACATCATTTAGCCATCATAGGCTCAGTTGCAGCGCCGCTGTCACTGATCCCCTTGCACCTGATGTGACGCCTGCTAAGTATGAGAGGCAGGGAAAAGGCTGTCTGTGGAGCAGGTCGGATTAAAATCCAGAATCTTCTGGGGAAAGAGTCGTGTTTTATATAGATGGCCCAGAAAGATGAACCGAAACTTTACTGGAAGATAGTTTTTATGTCTGCAGAGTGCTTCTGTGAACATTTGTGACCCCCAGTGATATTGTTTTTCATCCAACAAGCTGGCAGGGTGAGAGGCTCACAAAGTTTTTTACAGCTTCTCAGATATAAAAAGTTTCCTTTACCATTTTAGACATTTGAATATGTCAATTTAACTTTAATATGAATATACAAGTAATATTACTACTAGTCGTAGTAATTCTGTTGAAAAGTATGATATATGATAGAAATCTGCTCGTTCCAAAATATGGTACATTTAGCACAACACTGTCAAAGTTAAAATCACAAAATACACTGTCAATTAAAGCTGCAAGCAGCGTTGAACGGGCCCTCGCACCCCGGCTCCCATCGGGGCTTGTGCCCATCGAGCCGTACGCCAACTTCAGCCTCACTACTGTACACCTGGATAAATGCAAGGCTCTGTATCTGCATGCATTATGGACACTGATGGAGGGATTGTGATTATTAGGTGACACCACCTAATAATTTTGACTCATCTTTGACTATATCATGTGAAGCCCACACTATGAAAATGTAATTAAAATCAAACAAAAACTGTCACATGAGACATTTTTTCATTTGCCAGCAGGTGGCGCTATCACTTTTACTCAATATTGTTTTGTAGATGTCTTCAGGGTGGGACTTTAAACATATCTATCAAATTTCATACATGTAGGTTAAACACAGACTCTGATATGCTTATTTGAAGTTTTACAGGGGGCGCTGTCGAATTATTTTACCCCAAGCTATCCTGTAAACCATATGAGATCGTAAGTACAACGCCTTTGACGAGTGTGTCAATTTTGGTGAGCATCTGAGCTTCCCTGGCCTCTCAACACCAACTTCCTGTTTGATGGGCGAACATCAAATGTCGCAACACCACCATGTGACCCAAACTCACAATATTTTGTGGTGAACGGCCTGATAGTAGCACGTCAAATTCTGAAGTATATAACTTCCTGTTGCCACTAGGTGGCGCTGTGACTATTATCAAATTTATCTGTATAGATGTGTTCAGGGCAGGACTCTTATCAAAAATGTGAAGTTTGCAACGACAGACAGATGGCACCTTGTGGCTCCAAGAGAAGGACCTGATGGAGAAGGAGATCTCTGGTCTCAAAGCCCAGCTGGCTCAGACCAATCAGGAGAACTCCTCAGAGGACATCAAGGATCTGAAATCACAGCTGGAAACCCTCAGTGAGAGGCTGTGCAACATTCAGACCAACCTTGGGCAGCAGACCTCCTACAACTCGTCTCTCCTTCAGGATACAGAAGCTCTGAAAAAGGCCCTGCTGGAAAAGGAGAAGGAGTGGAAGGAGAAGGAGAGCACCATGACATCCCTGATGAAGAAGATTGGTAGATATGTGGCTCAGCTTGAGGTGCAGAAGAAGGAGATGAACACCATTAAGGCTGCCCTGCAGCAGGCTGAGTGTCAGTCGGACACCAATCTGATCCGATGGCAGGAGGAGAAATCGTCCCTCCTTCAGGAGACAGAGGCCCTGAGGAAGACTCTATTGAAGAGGGAGCAGGAGTGGGAGGAGAAGGATAGCGCCTTGACAACTCAGCTTGACGACATGGAGAAATCCAGATCTGTGGCTCAGCTCGAGGAGCAGAAACAGTTCAACACCCTTACAGCTGCTCTGAAGGATGAAGGAGGCTGAACAACAGGTGGAGACCAATCGGGTCCACTGGCAGGAGGACAGGTCATCACACCTTCAGGAGACAGAGGCCCTTAAAAAGGATCTGCTGAAGAATCAGCAGGAGTGGGAGGAGAAGGAGAGGGTCATGACGTCCCAGCTGGTAGAGCTCGAGGCCCAGATCCAGAAGAAGAAGAAGAAGAAGAAGTGGTACAGGAGATTTTTCTAGAGCTCTTTTTTGTATCTTCGTCCGGATGGACAGCCTAAACTCGTGAAAAACACCTGTTTGAGCGTCAAGATTTGGAGACACCAGAAAAGTCAGGCCAAACAAAGTGGTCTCACTTTTTAGGTGTAAACCCGAATCTGGTCTTCGTGAAGATACGAGAGCAGATACTAACCTGGTCCTGATCTAGGTCTGTAGGACTGAACAAACCTCCAGCCACATAAATTTTCTGTATTTAACTTCTGGACTTAAAATAAAAATATATATATTTTTTTTTTAAAAGTCCTGTCTGTTGTTGTGTTGTTGTTTAGTATCTAAAGTTACATTACAGTCATGTGTTTTATTAAATATGTTTGATGGAGACATCAGAGTTTTTCAGTCAGTTCTCATCACTGAAAAACTCTGAACATGTGACAACTTTCTGTTTCATGGCGAAACATCAAAATTTGATGAAAATTGACGCATAGCCACGCCCACACCATTCAACGAAAAAACTCAGGATTTGAGCAACATTTCATCCTCATGGGATTAAGATAGTACTGACCAAATTTGAAGTTCATCGGGTAAAATCTCTAGGAGGAGTTCATTAAAATACAAAGTGTGTGATTTTCCAAAAATGGCCACAAAAATCAAAATGGCCGACTTCCTGTTTGTTTGGAGCCATAGCTCCAAGAGACTTTTTTGTCGGTCTCCATCAGTTACATATGTGTACCGGGTTTCGTACATGTACGTTAAACTGGAGGCAGGGGTTGCATTTTGCCATTTTGCCATGCCCATTTCCAATCACCATATCACACATAAATTTCACACCTGACTAATTTTTCTGCCAACTTTCATGAGTTTTTGAGTATGGGCAAGTCCTCAAAAAGGCAATTCATTTCGGAGAAAAAAAAAATTTCCTTGCAGAACAATAGGGTCCTCGCACCCTTGTTGCTCGGGCCCTAATTAGTATTCTAGGTGGCTTGGGGGTAATCAAGGCAGGCAGCATCACAAAAATTGGACTCAGTGAAGGAGTTCCTCACTACAGTCTTTCAAGCTCTTTCCTGGAGGCCCCATTCCTCCCATCAGGTTCCTCTTCCACAAGCCCAGAAGGCTTCCTTCCTACCTGCACAGCATTTTGGCAATGTGCTTTGTTCGCTGTTGTACAACGGCATCATTTTCCATGCAGCTGTGCACGTCTGTGTGTGTATAATGCTTATCTACATATTGACTTGGTTTAAATACACACCCTTGTCTGCCATAATTATTACACATCTTGTAAAAGGAAGTACTCAATTCTTATAGCACCTGAGGCGGACAGCTGCAGGAGCCGCCCTTCGGCGCCCAGCAAACACACCTCCGGCGCTGCCTGGTATCCAAACAGCTTCGGCGCACACCCACAGCCATTGCCTTCCATGGCGTAATGGCGGCTTTAAGTGAATAGAGAGCGCCATTGCGAGCCCGGTTAAATATGTTTTCTGTGTGTTGCAGGAGCAAAGCTGTTGAAATAGGCTGGACAGGTAATAAAGGCAGCAGGGGCCTGCTTTATAGTTTTCAACGAGTAAGACCACACACACACACACACACACACACACACGCATGACTGCCCACACCAGAATACACACGCATATACAAACACACAACAAAGCAGTGGTGTGTAGAGACACAGGCCAGGCCAGCCAGTGTGTTTACATTTTGTGGCTCTCTGGACCTTGTTGTGTGTGTGTATATAAAAATCAGTCCAAAACGCCAAAAGTCTTTTCTCAGCCAAACCGCATCCACTGGTCTGAACTGTCAGAACAATGATGTTGGTGATGGAGGCCATATCCAGCGATTCACAATTCACAATTCAATCAGTGAAGGGTGCTCATTAGTCCAACAAATACATAATTCATGCAATCTAAAAAATATATGTGATCATAAATCAGAATGGGAATAAGAGACACAGAAACACTAAGGTTCTCAGTGATGAATATTCTTTGTTTCTGGAAAAAAAAAAGCAAATGGAGGTCATGTGTTGGGAAGCTGTCCTGTCAAAAAACTGCCAATCACATCATTGCTGTGCTAATGTGAGGCCAATAATACTCCAAAATAACAGCAATAGGTTGTTGTTGTTGTGTTTTTTTTCCAGACCTGATTTTCAGAGGCATCTGTTTTCTCCAGTATTCATGTAACAGTTTAACACATTCAACAACATTCATGTCAAATCTAACCTATTGTTTTTCCAATATACATGATGTCTCATTGCACTTAGTGGAATGTAAATAGCTGTAAATAGAGAGGGGCTCCATCCAGGAAACTTGGGAGACATTAGGTTAGACTCCATGCTAACTGACAAGAACAACACACTGCTGGGAGCACACATTATTTTCAGCATCTACAACAGCACCGGAGCCAACAGCCTTTATCCTCTCTCCATTCAGGACTGATAACATTCATGAACATGGTGATGTCTGAATTCTGCGGAGATTATTTGTCAAAATCGCCGGAATTTCACAGTTAATTGGCCTCCCTAATTAGCACAGGATGTCTAATTCCCATTACAGTCAGTGTGCTAAATGGTAAAGCTTTAGTAAGCGGATGCCATTGCTTCTCGTTTGAGCAGAGAGACTCCCTGTGCAAGCGGAGCTACACTGTACATTACACACTCAATGATCGATTCTAAATCTTAATTAGGGAAACGACAAACAAGCAAGGGGACTTAATGAACTGTGTACCTTGTCAAACAGCTGGCTGATTATATTTATTGAGATATATATTAAATTTAATGGTTTGGGCAATTAACCATAGCCCCCTCTGTAATCTCTGAGGGACATAAAGGGGTCAGAGAGGCGAGCATCAGGGCCAAAGACCTAATGGAAAGCAGCTGACAAATATTTGTTATCCCCAGACTGCTGAGAGAGGCATCGGTGGCTCAGAAGTGTGCTGTGCTTCAGGAATAAAGATATCATTCAGACTTTACTCCCTTGTGAGCCTCTGTCCTTGTCATTTATAGTCTTTATACCACCCTCATGCTGTAATAAGACATGTTTTAGGCACTCTATGCTTTGCTGGGACCCTCATCCCATTTAATGATCTGAAAACAATATAGAAACATAACAAAAAAAAAGTGGGCAGAGTCTTATCGTCTGTGCCTTTTTTTTTCACGGCCATCCATTTCAAACTTTTTTTCTAAATTGGTCAAATGGAAAGCAGTGAAAAGCGAGGAAAAAAAATTAAGCCGAGCCGAAAAGTGCGACTTGGATTTAATATTTTATAATTGCCAAGGGACATTCTAAGATCAATGAATTTTTGCCCGGGACGCACATCAGAAAGAGATGTACTTCAGTCTTTTTAGGGAACATTGGTCTATTTAATTCCAGTGTCTGATGCATGTGAAATATGCCTTCCATGGCCTGCTTCTTCGTCCCCAGGCACTGCTGCAGGCAGACATTACCACTTTTAATGGGCCGCCATGAGAAGAGGCAAGTCAGCCAATAACCCATCCTCACTAATGGATCGCCTTGTTTGTTCTCTTTCACCATTTCGTGAAGCCAATTTTAGACGTTCTGTTTTTCCGTTAAAAAACAAAACAGAGGAAAATGGATCACAACTATATTTTTGCACAAAAAGATGAAATGAATGGTCCTTAGACTGTAGAGCAGCGAAGAACTGTATTATTCGAGCAATTTACTTTAACCATCTCTGTCGAATAAAGTAGCTGGTGGTTGGTCCAGGTTATGAGGGGTAACTCAAAAATAACTGGAAGCCCAAACAGGGCCTCTCCTAGCGGGAGGCTACAAGAAAAAAGGAGCATCTGTGCCCTGCAGTAAACAGCTTATAAAAAAGCTTATATTAGAATAATGTAGAAGGTCAAAAACAGTGGTAGTTTGTAGGGGTGTGAATGATCACCTCTAGATTGATTTACCATCAGCTGAACCAGACAACAATATACTATATTCACTATTCAAAATATGAATTTAACCTGTATTTAACAGTCCAATTCAAACGATGAAGCCGACATAAAACTTGGGAGTCGAAGAAAAACACATTTAAATACATAGCGATGAGAAAATGCACTGCTGCTTGGTACTGACACAGTGCTCTTCCACAAAAAAGCAATCAGGGTTAAAATCTAACAGCAATGCAGGAGGTTCTATAAAGTCACACAAAGACACAGGAGTTCCTTAAGTGAGCCATAACAGAAGGAAGTCTCTTGGCTCTCCAGGGCTCCGCCACGATTGAGTTTCACAGTTTCACATGTTGACAACTTCATTAGCGGCGCTCACACTCTAAAACTCTCAAGTCATTCAAAAACATAACCACATGTTAAGATTTAGAAGTTGGAGGCCCAGATTCCATCTCCTCCAGGATGGAGGAAACACAAGCAGGCGTAGAATGGCAATCCTGTGATTGAGGCACTTTCTCTGCATGTCTATCCCTGAGTGGTGAAGGCGTAGGATGGGTGGAGTGGGTTTGCACAGTGTGGTTTAGCACAGCATGAGGCCCAGAATGTTACGCTGTCCCCATGTCCCTGGCTAGGAGGCTAGCTAGAGACCAAGCCATTATCTGCTCGCCTCCATAACAACGAGGCGTAGAGGGGGGGGGGGGGGGTAAGGCAGCAAAATCCATTCTTCAGAAATTTAATTATATCAAGATTAACAAGGGAGGTAATTAATTTCTTTAAGATGGGTATCTTTTAAGAGCCTGGGGCTCAACTTTGTTGTCAAAACTGTATATTTAACCATTATTTAAGGGCAAAGTTTTAAAGGCAGAAATGAGGGGGGTCGCTACTTTGCCATGAAAACGGATATGTAGGATGTTCTAATCTAAATAGGGAATTTATAGTGTTAACACTAATGTGTGCATTTATGTACATATATACATTTTAGGTAGGTTTAGAAATTTAGAAAGAAAAAAAACCCAGCTGCTTTAACTGCATTTTAAATAATTTCTTGAATGTATAATCACAATGGATTTTTTCTTTTCAGCCTGTTTTTCTCACCCTGTTGCAGATACACATTGCACTCTTAATTCAAGGATGACCCCGTGGACCATACAACAAACATCACTTTTGGGAGATGCGCTCACACAATCAGATAATTTTCATCAGTTTTCGTCAAATCTTTTGTGTGGTTAAATTATAAGTCAGAGCCACATGTGATCCATACCCTGTTTGAAAGATAACACATCATACATCCCCTTTAGCTATTGACAAGAAAACATTTCCACTGTCAAAAGCATACAAATATTTCTCTATTTTCCCCTTTGAGACTAATTTGAGATTTATTGCAGAGATGCAGATTGATTTTCTAGCTAAGATAGAGCACCATGCTAAATTATATACCTATATATCTGCCAGCTCTTTGTGTTTAGTTGAGGGTTTTTTGTACATTTCTTTTGAATATAACACTGAAAAAACAAAAATAAATATACAAAAAAATAAAAGAAATTACTATCTACTGTCACAAACACCATGGAAGTAATTTGGCTCAGAAGATAGAGAAGCCATCACTCATGAGAAGCTCCATGGTTCCATTCCTGGCCTTTAATCCTAGAGAAAGATGAACCCCAAATTGCCCTCAATGGCTGTTAGACTGTGTGTGTGGGTGTTCATGTGAATGGTGGCACCCTGCATGGTAGCCTCTGCTACCACTGTAAGAACTGGGGTGTGAATGGGTGAATGCTGGCTTGTGTTGTAAAACGCTCTGAGTGGTTGGTCAGACAGAAAAAAACTATTATATAATTACAGCATAATCTAACTTTATGGAATCAGTATAAAGTTGATATTTTATGGTCTGATTGGTATATGTTGTATCTACCTTTAATCCTCTGTCCGTCACTTTATAATGTATAATGTATTATGAATTATATTAGAATTTAGAATTTGAAGGACTTTGGTGTTTTTGCCTGTTCCTGTACCATTCCCAGCAGGTCTAAATTTTCACTGATTCTTGAACTATCCTAACATCTACCGGATAAATTGGCACAAAACTTGGTGCAGACATTCATCATTCCTAGAGGATAAAGGCCAAAAAGTTTAGTGATGTCCTGACTTTTACTCAAACACCAATGGGGCTTGACATTTTTGGTTTTGAGTGAAATGTCTCAACAAGTATCGGATGGTTTGCCATGACATTTTTTATGCACATGTATAGCCCCCAGCACCCAAATCCTTTAGTTTATGACCAAATACCTTTTTGATGAAGACACAATGATGTTAAAGCCGTAATTAGTCCACTGGGCCTTTTTTCACTTTAAAAAACATCTGTAAAACTTCTGACATACCGATCAGCTTCAGCTGTGTTTAGTGGTAATCAGCAAATATTTCTTTTTTCAGTATAGGGAGTGACTGAGAACCTTTTTTTTTAGATACTTTATTAATCCCACAGGGGGAAATTCTTTCTCAGCATTTGACTCATCCCTGAGGAGCAGTGGGCTGCCATTACATTACGTTGCCCGGGGAAGCAAATTGGGTTTCAGTATCTTGCTCAACGATACTTCAACTTGTAGACTTGCAGGGTATGGGGATCGAACCATTGTGACCAAGTTAGCATGCTGATGTTAGCATTTAGCTCAACGCACAGTGTGTGTTACACAGTGCACTGTAGCTGTGTTGTGTCCTTGACACATTGTGGTATTTCATCAGTACAGTAAATAGCATCAAAATGACATGTTTCATATCTAACATATTATATGTAATGTGTGTAGCGTGCCATGTAGATGTAATGTCACTTTTATGTTCTGCTACATTTGCAACTGAATCATTTTCAGGTATTCCAGATGATATTAGCATTAGTATTATACATTAGTAGTATCACTAGTGTGTTTCATATTTTGTTTTCATTATAGAGCTATAGGGAAGTGGATAAATGCTTCGATATAACTGAAGAAAAAAATGCATATATACGTATGCATCTTTTCATGCTAATGATATGGCTGTATTTTAAATGCTTTAACCCATAGTCCACAGTGCAATAACCACTGGTGGCAACCACTGTGCTCTGCATTGTGGAGGGGAAGGGAAAGTTGGCAAAGTGCACTGTTTTAAAGTTCTAAGAATGCATGGCATCCAGCCAAGGAGCCCCTGTAACCATTCTGAAGACTCAACTCTGTTTCTTTTGTGTCCTCACTGGAAGTACAGAATTGCCTTGAGATGTAGAGTCAAACTAATATTACAATCTTCTTGACATTATGAAACCAATATCAGCCTCTCTGTGCCCTCTTTAATCATATTTATGTTGCATGTGGAGAAGGAGAGCCCACATGGGAATCCATATGCTTCATTATAGCCTGATATAAGTCATGCTAAATTCATTGGATTATACATCAGATCCCACACTGCATTACTGTAAGTGCATAAATAAACAAATGTAACTAACTAACTAACTAACTAACTAAGCGTTTGGTTTGGACATGGGGGGGGAAACACAGGAAAACCAAATGCTATCCCCAACAGACTGTGAGCCGTGAAGGAGGGAGGAGGAGCAAGTGGTTTCCACCACGCTGTCCCTTCTACTAGCATTTAGTTGGCCCTTCTCCTTCTTAACCAAACAGCCTAGTTGGTCCTATAGTCCTCTGAGTCATTACCCCACTCCCACAGCTCCGGAACCCTCGTGCTCTGCGAGTTTCCTGTTTGTCTGGCTGAAGACCTGGCCATTTTGCTCCCAAGCGGCACACTTGGAGCGACGCAGGAGGAGGAGAAGGAGAAAGAGAAGAAGAAAGCACAAGAGAGAAGGACAGAGGGGAGGTTGGCGGGGAGAAGGCAAAGGGAGAGACACTGAGCACTCCCGAGTTGGGATTGATTTACTTCATTAACCGAGATTACAAGTTTAACTTACAAACCAGAGGTCAAAATTTCTCATTAACAAGGGGACCGTGGAGAACCTCGGGGCTTGGAGACCACTCTTATTACTGACTACACATTTCAATCTGTCTTTGATGTTCCATGTCTGCCTTTCTACCCCCTCTTTCCCCCTCCTATTTTTTGGCAGCGAGGTTGATTTTAATTGTAGCTATAGAACAGAGCATAGTTTGCCTGTAAGCCAGCCTCCACATCTGTAGTGAGTGCAGCTTTAGTGATATTGGGTGCAGTCCATAGCTTGGGGCTAATTTTAATGGTCCCCCCCCCCCCTTCATTGGAGACTCAGATTGTTTTCCACGTGATTCCTGTTAATTTAGCTGGAGGAAAGGGCATCAGTTTTCCTTGTGCTTTTCCCCCTCTCTCCCCATGCCTCTCACTCTATTGCCTCACTCCTTCTTTCTGATCTACAGCCTCAAAGAAAGAAGGTGAAATGAATTCAAATGGAAAAATAGACTGTGCTCACTATTAAATCGCTCACCTACCTTTGTCCCTTGCATTGCACCTGGTCGAGACAGATATGGGAAAGGCAGTGTGGCTGTACAAACCGAGGCAATTTAGCCGCTATTGTCGCCTTTTTACGTCAACAAACAAAGCTTTCCCTTTGATGTGATAAACGGCCTCAGTGGCAGGATGATAGCTAAGAGCCTGAAAATGTGTCAAGGATGTTTCAAAGCTCTGAGCATGTTTATCACTGCAGGACATTGTTGAGGTACATTTTACACAGCAGAAACTTTCATGCTATCGTTAAAGAGCACCGAGGAGTCTCCATCTTATATGAGCCAGCATAACAAAGAAGCTACGCAGTTTAGTCAGGATCCACCGAATGGGAAGAGAGGGAGGCATAGCACACGGAAATCAATGGGGGGGGGGAAATGAAACAGTGAGGTGGTTCAAATAATGTGAAACGTGTGAAAGGACAGAATATAGAGGGTGTGATGGAATAATCATTGTGAATAAAGCCCTACTTGACAGACTGTCCTTTATCCCCAATACTGAATGTCAGCTTCTTGCAGTGATGCATGTTTAATCATTTGTACATTTCGTATAGAGGTGTATGAGTTTTTGGTAAGAAATGAATCCTAGGAATAAAGATATCCTTTTTCCAAAAGCTTGTTTTAATCGGGAATTACAGTATAAGGGTCCACGTCCTCCAGCTAAAGTTTAGAGGGCATTTAAGCCTTTGCTGCATTTCCATCACCTTTTCAGCTGCCCTTTGTCACTTGCACTTAATCCCTCCACCTTCTTCAAGGCAGCTCACCCTTGACTTTGGTGTTGAACTTCAAAAAACTGCATGCTGATTGAAGGGTTACGTTTGTAGGATGGGGACGGTTGTGCTGGAGGGGTGTTTGGTGTGCGGCTCCTGCCTGTGCAGTGACCCACCACGGGGGCCACAGCAGGCCTTCCTCCAGCTAGCCAGCAGCCTCTGCCATTGGCTCCTTGGAACTAATCCACGGTCTGCAGAGGCCTGTAAGGCCCCCTTTGTTCCCTCCTGGAGACTAGATCAGGCTGGAGACATACTCTCCAGCCTTGAGTAACTATCAGTTTCACAGCCCATGGCCATCCACATCCAGGCTCAGTTCCAAGCCCAGCCGAGCCTCCATCAAATTAAAGGTGGGTGAATAGGGGGTGTGGGGGGGAAGTTGGGGGGCAATGGAGCAAAATTGTGTCACCTGAATTCCGTCACAGTCCGAATACGGTGAAAAGGTGGTCTGATGAGGAAAAGAACAAGCAGGAGGGAAGGAATATTAAAGAGGAGGATTTCAACAGGAGCTCTGCCTCTCGGTGAACAGGGCAGGATCTCAACAAGGGCATTATCTGGATCCTTATTTGAGCTCTGGCACAGCACTGAAGGGCTGCCTTTGTCTGGGATTAATGCGGAAAGCTCAGGATGCGATGTCAGAGGGAAATAATCAGCATGGACCCTTCATAACGTTGGCTGCTTGTGCTCCTGGCCAGCGCCCCCCGGCTCATTTCTGTGGAGATGAAATCTATGACAAGCCCCTCAGTGAAGCTGAGAGCAGGCAACAGTCCAGTAACACCCACAGGCCTCCAGGCATCCTGTGACCCCCTTAGAAAAGTCACATTCACTTTGCTCTGGAGAAGGAAAAGAGAACGCTGCAGGCGCTTCCAGCCCATGTGAAATGAAGAAATGTGAGGAGGTGAAAACGAAGTGAAAATAAGTTAAGATTTCTCCTCCGCCCCCTCTGCAATCACTCCAGAGGAAAGGCACACTGTGCCTTCACTTCATTATGCCCCTCTAATTAAACATGAACAGGACATTAAAAAAAGGGATAAAATAGAAACAACTCCAGCATGATGTATATTCATGTTTATGTTGTGTAACTGCATTTGGGAGAGCAGTTTGAGAAAGCAGCTTTTTTTTCTTTTTTTTTAATGCAGCAGAAGGTCGCGGGCTAATACCCATCAGGGTAGAACATTCTGAAAGAGGTTGGCACTGCACTCAAGGACCAGAAGTAATGCTTTTATTTTGTTATTTATGCTGTTTTAGCGGGTGCATTACTATCCTCCTCTGCAGCTTATTTCTGCTATGCGAAGGATGTGAAGATGCAACTCGATAAGCAGGTTATTAAAATGACCAATTCCCATTCAAAATTCAGGCTTATTTCAGATGCATCATATTTACAGATGAATATGTGGAATTCAAATGTTTCCCCTGCTGCCTAAGGGAAAATGTTCCCGTGGTACCGCAACTGTGCATGACTTCATGTATGACCCTGTTGTGCAGAAATATGATACTCAAGTCATTGCTTATGGAACCTCAAACAGGAGACAGTCCTCTATAATAACACTGTTCAGCTTAATTAAGAACAGACGAGGCGAGTCACATGGGAGTATGTCGCCTTCTCCCTGTTACATACACAGATATTTCCTACCATCTAGGTCATGTTCGCCAACTTAAATTGTGGAGAGCGGGTTATTAGACACATGGTTGATGCTGAACAGGTTAAGCGTGACAAGGACGTCTGGCAATAAGAATATAATGGCTCTCAAAACTAAAACCATGGGGCGAAGAAGACAAACAAAGCATCCTGTCTACAAATCTAACCCACTCCACTCTCTGTTGCCTCCGGAAAGGTATTGGCTCGTGACTCCAGTCTGAAATTTGTTCATCTTCATCCACTATGTAGATGAATAAACATGAGAACAATGGTTCAAAGGGTGCACACACTGAGTTGCCAACTCACCAGTGCACTTCACATCTCCCTCATCATGCAACAATTAATCATTAGTGTGTGGATACACACAATCAGCTCGATTCAGTGGGGATGAGGATGCCAAGCTAGAGCTGAATGCTTACTCAATCTGTCGATCTGTGGACATTCAGGAAAAACGTATGAGCTATGAACACATAAATATGGAATGAAGTGGAGGCAAGAGTTCATCTCCTCTAACTTGTCATGCTCTCAGTGAGTACACTTGGTCACCCACACAATAAATTATTCTAATGCAGGATGATAGTAACCCACTGACCTGCAGCCCATGTGATCGTCACGCATCACTCACTGTGGCATCTTATTATTATTATATAATATTATATTATAAATTATAATTCCAAGTGCAGCTTTTTCATGCCATTTTTTCCATTGGTTTCAATCTCTATTTGGTTATATGATAATATCTAACATGAATATTTCCATATTTTTATTTAGATGCTTTGAAATGGTATATTATTCTTTCCCTGTTATTCTTTTTCCTGTTCTATTCTTCAGATTCTGATTTTAATGATTTGTTAATCATATCTTAATTTGCGGTATTGTGTCTTTATTGTGTTGTCCATGGCACCATTGTAAGTAAATGTTTCTCTTAAATGTACTTATAAATTAACTGAAATCCTAGAATCCCAATAAACTATTGGTATAACTTATAATTAGTAAGTGCAAAATACAACAAGAAGAACTGACACAGACTCAGTCAATAAACTAATACCTTGTTATTGATTATATTTACCATTGTTATTGAAGTACAGCAAAATGGCACAGAAATATTATCGGCATTTTTATCCTCTCACATTCTGTTCACCTCAGTAAAAATTAGAGCAAATAATATGTCGAACTATCAGTGTTTTCTACATGACCCCTGGAGAGTCTGACAAAGAGAAAACTGTTGGAGAAGTTGGTATCATACTCCCTCAGAGAGTTTTATTCGTATATTCAATCATTACTTTTATGTCTTCTAATGCATTTTGACATCTTTACATCTTTTCATATACAGTACATTACATAACTGAACAATTAAAGCTATTAAATTATATTAAAATACAAATTCACCCCTTAAAGTATTAAGCCTGGTTTTCACTGTACTATGAAAAGATTGGATGTCCAAAGAAGATTTTTAGGAAGGAATTTAAATGAACTTGAAAAGGGATTTAAATAGAAGCCTGTTGGTACAAAGGGAGTCCCAAGAGTGAACAGTAATGTGATCACAGTTTCCACTACATGACATGTGTTATTCTATCAGCAGAGACTAAATGGGTTACAGAAGCATGAAATACTCCAATACATGATGCTCCACCACGGGTGAAAAGACAAAAGCTTATTTTGACTAAGGGATACACAGCTATGATCCCATGTGCCTGGGCCCTCTTGCAGAAAGTAACTTGTTGTGGTGTGGTGTTAATTGCCATCCTTGTAATTATACTGTGTGTCTGAAAAAGTTCAATTTTCAAAATAAAACAAAAATGAAATGCTTAAAATTCCCCAAATATCAAAAATACAAATGATGAAAGTCCCTAAATAGCAAAAGGCACCACTTCGTAAAAATATTCTACAGTTTTTAAGTTTGGTTTAATTTAAGTTTGGTTAGTTTTTAAGTTTATGTCACAAAGTGTGATGGACAGAAGAACAGATGGCATGGACAGAACGTATTCCTGTACCCCCCTCCTCACTTCATTGGTTGCAGGGGATAATTATAGAAATTAACAATTTTCTTTCTGGAGGAAATAAGTAGTGTAACATTGGTTGGTTGCACGGAGGCACTAATCTTGTTTCTGCATCAGAAAAATATGTTGTGATGAGCTGTGCTGTTGAAAACTGACATATACGACTTCATGACAATAAATATAAAACAAATAAATGAAACACACTAGAGCTGTTAAAAAGAGTTGACACGATTAAATATGCTAATTTATCAGGGATAATAGGGGAACAACTGAACAAAACGAGGACTGTTTGTTCACTGGGAGCATCTCTGACTACAATACCAGATCCTACTGTTCTTATTGTTTAATTGTCCTAGAAGCAATGTCACAAATGTCACGTATAATATAATAACATCAGAAAACTTTTACAACCACTAAGGGATGAATTTCTGGCTACTACAAAACTTGACTACAGACAGTTTGGAGTATTCTGTGAAAAATGACTGATTTACAACCTGAAGTGTATAAAAATACAGCATGGTAATTAGATTCAGGGAAATGTTCTGCATTAAAACAAAAACTTCTTTCAAACTATCTGACCAGCTGCTGGAATTGGAACTGCTTTATTATTAACTTATGAACACAGTTATGACCATGAATATTTCCATCAAAAGCTGTCTACACCAAACATACACTCTAAGAGAAAACTGAGAAATAATGATCTTTTATTCTTAGAAAGGCCAGTAGGCAGGTTGTCATGTTTATTTTTATAGTATCATCAGTCGGGTGATAAAAGATCCTCACTTCCTTATCATTACAACTGGATTGAATTCTGCTCTTCTCAGATGTCTAAAAGGAATGGTGGAATATTGTTCCTATATATTATACCAAATGTTGACAGATTAATCGGTTTGGGCCCGATACAATGTTTTATAGACTATTGCTATCAGCAGAATTTGGCTCCAATAGTGGGAAATGGCTGCAAAGCCTCCATCGGTCACATGGGATGAACAGAATCATTTTGGATGGAGGCTCAAAACATGAAGACGAGGTAATGTCAACGTCTACCTGAGATTATTTACATTTAAATGAAAGTTAACTTTATATAGGAAAATTAGTCCTCTGCCAAAGGCACGCCGACTCTGTTGTCCCGTGTGTAACATTCATTAAAGGTATACTCCCACTCAGTATTTTCCTGCTCAAGGCGTGTGAAGAATTTTGAAAGTAACCAGGATATTTTTATTCAGTGGGACGAATGCTATTCTACAGCCTGATATAACTGTCATATTTTTAGCACAGCAGAATACAGAGAACAATTCCAATTTTAAGCCAGTGAAGGGCGAAAAATATAAAGTAAACAAAGGGCCATTTTGAAAATTCGGTGACATCACGCGTGACCTATGTTTTCCCCAAGGGCTTCCACAGGTTTCCACGCCAGGCAAGGCCCCACGCACAAGGCGAAAGTTTGAAATCTGTGAGAATGTGGAGAACATGTAACCCAGGTTTAAAAAGTAATTTTATTTATTTATGACTTATATTTTTTAACCATCCGATCCCAGATCGTTATATCATATCCGGGTCAGGACAGGTTGACTTCCTCTTTCTGCACTCTGGCTGGTTGGCATGTGTTTGTGCATAAAATAACAGATAGTGCGAGGAAAAGGCGTAAACTGGTAAAAAAAACAACTGGTAAATACTGGAGAGCAGAAGGATCGATGGGAGCTACTGAAATCGAAATCTGGACACATACTGCTGTCGTCAGTATGCATTAAAGTCAAAGATATTTAATTTATGACAGAGTTGGGGGGGGGGTATGGCAGATGATTTGGCTTTTTGCTATTACCTCAGTCTTTAAAAACCTCTACAGTATAAAATGCAGCTGATATAAATAATAAGTTCCCTCCTTTATGTCAGAAATATTTCTGCAAAAGTTAACAGTGATAGTGTTGTTAAGTGCATCATCTCAAGACGACACTGGCAACTAGATATGGACAAAAAAAAAGTGAAGTAGAGTCATTGGGTGAGTTTAGTTCATACCTCTGTCCCTGATGGAGTGGCCCCTGGTGAATCCACTTTACGTTTTTTGCGGGGTCCAATGGCGGCTAGTGCTGTAAGGTTGGCATCTCGCTGCCTCATCTGGGCCAGTTCCTGCTGTTGCATCTGAAGAAGACAATACAAACAGAAAACAAATAAAAATAGGGTTTTTTGGGTAGTAGCACTGATGGTCTTTTGGGACTGACACCCGGAATTCAGTACCTGTGCCCAGTGGTACCTTTTTTTAGTACTTTATTCTCTCTTGCATTTTCCATTAGATTTTGTATTGCAGCAAGTGCATTAAATATATACATTTTTCCTTACGCCCCTATATATAATATATAGGGGCATAAAGGAGAAAGATATCCTTTTCTTCCTTCCATCTGCCCATCCATGTATTGGTTAAGGTCTCCTGAGTCCAACAAAAGTTAACCTTTCATCAGCTACTGTCAAAGATAAATTATGTCGGTGTGTGTGTGTAGTGAACTGGTCCCTCTGTGATTTTTGCAGTTTGAGATGTATAAAGGAGAAGTTGTGGGGAGGCGCTGCCCAAGGTAATGTCATGTCTAGCCGCAGGGCTGAGGGGGAACCCAGCGTTGCTGGGAGCTGCCCTTTCCATTGTGTGGATGTGTGACGGCCTAGGGCCATGGCACAGAGGGTGTCAGCACTCCCTCCAACATGCAAACACAGTACACACACACACACACACACACACACATACACATACACAGACATAGCACACACACACACGTGCCTATCAATCCTGGCCTCAGCATAGGGAATGCCTACCCACCAGCTTGCCTGCACGCTTGCCTGCTGGGGGAAGAGAGGCCTGGGTTGAAGCGAACAGGGACAATCAATGTACGCTTTCATGTCTTTTATGTTATCTCTCAGCATGGATTCACTGGGTGCTGGTGTTTGTGTGAAGCATGTGTGTTGTCTGATCGGGAGAAAATTCCATGTTACTTTCAGATGCGCTCTTTAAAAGGTTGTTTTGGTGTATAAAGTGATGATCTAAAATGTGCATGCAGCTGCCTCTGATTTTTCCCCAAAAAAACCCCCACAGCGAGGCATGCCCTTTAGGGTGTTGCCACTTCACATTTAGCACGGCGGAACTGTTCAAACACACTGACAACACAACATAGTGGAAATAATAGCAGTAGTACCAACCAGCTGAATATCTAAACCACATTTACTTGGAAATGTATATATAGTTGTCAAGACATCAAGTACACAAAGTGATTCCAGACAGTGTCAAGTTGAGAATCAGGCTCTTAATACTATGCAAATGGATCAGAGGGTATAATGTGGTCCGAAACTGGGAATCGTGACTGGCTAAGGCAAACAGACTGGAGATGTTCAGTACATTGCAAATGTAGCATTAATGTCATCAATGCTAACCTTATTAAGGCTTTGCCACAAACAACACACAAATCTCTCCAGGCCTGACCTTAAAGCGTATCGCTGCAAAGTGAGCTGGGAGAAAACGATAGAGCGGAAGAGTGGGAGAGAGCGAGAGAGAGAGAGAAAGACTGAAAGAGATTGGTCCGTTATCTCACTGATGGCACCAGGATGCCGGCATCTCCGCCTGGCAGTTGGCACCAGGCATGGGCTGCCAGCGCCCACAGCAACTGCCTGCATTTTCAGATTTATGACTGTATGATAAATGAAGGCTTCAGTTTACCATCTGCAACCTTCCAGTCTGCGTTTCCCGTCAATAAAGACCCCGCCATGACACAGGGAGACTGATTTCTGATTTCAATCTGGTGCCACTGTGCCGAGGTTACCTTCCCTTAATGACAGCCAACTGATACGAGCCAGAGTTGGGCCAGGCCTTGAGAGATTTGTTTACCCTAAGGAGTTGTTTTTTTTAATCACCATTCAATTCAAACACTTACATAAAGTATGTCCATGTGCACAAACACAGTTGTGTAGATGCAGCGAAGAAGTAGCAGTAGCTATGAAGAGTTGTGGATACATGTTCAAAATGTACACTGTTCATTTTAGTCATGTGTTTCACTATATATTTTATTTTACATATTATTTTTTGGTGTAAAGCAATTCTGCTGATAAGAATCTGTATATTTTAGTGAGATTCTACATGCAAAATCTTTACTGATGCCACCAGGGCATCACTCTGATAGGAAATTCTTTACCTCTTTACCTTCTCGACCAGCCTGTGGGCAATGTGGAGCCATAGGTGCTCCCACCGCCGGAGACTGCAAAGGTCACTACAGAGATTCATCCCAGACTGCAGTTATAACCAGGCAGCAGGACGCATACATTTGCCAGGTCCGATCAATGGTACCACATGACTGTCTG
Source organism: Chaunax sp. Z400 (assembly GCA_037577475.1). Lineage (NCBI taxonomy): Eukaryota > Metazoa > Chordata > Actinopteri > Lophiiformes > Chaunacidae > Chaunax > Chaunax sp. Z400. The sequence goes on along the minus strand of CM075184.1, from coordinate 30,858,801 downwards.
CTATTTCAAAGTCACGTAAATACCAGTGCTTCCAGTCTGGCTCTATGGCCTTTTAAAGCAAGGAACTAGAACTTGTAAAGTCAAATTATTAGCAAAGGTCAGGAGCTGTAAGAACATAAGGATGCCCAACAGAATCAATCTATATAGCTTTGTTAGAATTGGGGTTTTAGTCGTGATGAAAGAAGAACATGTCAGGTGATGATGATTAGTGTGGGAAGTGTATGGACAACACAAATATTTTTATTTGCATAATCTGCACAGTTTAATTACAAATAAAAATACACTGCTGATTTCAGCTTTTACACACTGCTCTCTGCAAGATGTAAGAGCTCTCCTCAGAGAATAAATAACACCACCCAATGTTTAAATGACAATTAAATATATAACATGAAATCACCCATAACCCACTCCAAAAAATACTAAATCTATTTTCTGATATGAAAGTTTAATGTGCTTGAAAATTAAAATTACACGTATTCATCAGATTATTCGTATCATAGGGTTACGTCCTGGAAGATTCTTTCAAATCATATTTAAATAAGACCTCGAGTTGTAGGGCATCTGACATAAATATTTATCAGCAATGTCAACAGCTTGTTTGTGAGTTTTTAACACACAGTGTCTGAATCACAGCTGGAGCTCGCAAACTTAAAGGTGAATGAGTAAAAGAAAGATAAACAACTTTATGCAACATTAGTCACATTTTCATTAATAATGTTTGTTATTGTCTGTTTCTCTGAACCGATTGGAACACTTTTGCAAACGCCAAATGATGCTCAATGCATTCAAACAAATCATTTCAAAATGATTTCCCAACATGGTGTTTTCACTAATTCACAATTTATATATGTGTTAATATAGATTTTGGTAGTTTGGATGAAATCTAATGCTTTTTAAAAAAAATCATAGCACACTACTCCTTTGCCTGTAAATAAGAAGAAATCAGTGGTCTGAGCATATTCTGTTTTTATTGTTATTTACACTATTACGAATACAATCCACTGAGAAAAGAAGAACTGAATATAATGACATCCACTTGCTGTCTTACTGTTGCTTTTTCAGTTAAGTATTTACCACATCTTGTGTAACCTCAAGCTCTGCACCCTTAATAGATCAGTAAAAAATGTCCATCAAGGCGTACATACGCTTTTTATCAACACAGAAGAAAGAAAAGTATTTTTCCTTATGATGCAAAAACACCCAAAATATGGCAAGAACCTCGGAGCATTCTAATACGCTTGGAGTGAAGAGTGGTGAGAGCTGCATGAGCCATGATGGCCAACTTGCCATTCTCCATCTCTGCTGTTTTGAACAAAGGCTTTTTCTCTCCATCCTCCCTTTCTCCCTCCTCCTGGCCTGAGGGGCTGCTTGCGGCCCCCCAGACGCTTACAGACAGATGTCCTTGGTAGAGCAGAACACGCTCTGCTTGACGTCACAAGCAGCTACGGGGCTGTGAAGGAAGCTAAAGGGCTGTCTGTCTTGTAAAGACCGCAGAATAAAAGCCAGACCACGGGTTTTGAGTTGGTCTCTCTCTTACCCTCCCCCTAAAAAAGCTATGGTCCATCAGGACACAGTGGGGAGCGTCTCAGTATATAACATATGTTACTTTTAGTGAATGCTTCGTTTTCCCCCTGGTAGATATAAGAAACAAATTGCTTGTAATAGCTCTAACCTTGGCACTGCTATAGCCTAAACTGTAGGGTGAGCTATAGGTTATAATGGAAAGTGTTCACTGGATGTGTATGCTGACAAATATTAAACTACATTTGAATTAACTAAAAACATTGAAATGTAGAAGGGCACTTTGAGAGCGCATACTTCCATCAAGGCCAATTTTGCTGCATTAGAGACATTTCTGTGCATTGGATAGTCTCCCACCCAAAAACATGGATGCTTAAGAGCTGCAGGTGGGTGTGTGTTTGATGTACGCTTCATCTGAATTCACACAAAATCCAGCAATGTCACACCTTCCTGCAGCGATGTGCGGAGGTGTGGGCATGTTTATTTGTGCTGTACAACATATCTTCTGTAAAACAATGAGAAAAAAACAACAACTATTTTCTCATTCGCTGCTTAGATGTCGCTAAAGCCCGCTCCCTCTCTCTCATTCACTGTCTATCTGGCTCGCCCGCTGCAATTCTTTCAAGCTATATAGGGAGGAGGGGATGACCAGCAGGTTAGTCCTTCACATTGAAAGTGAAAACTAATTTCTGTATCTGCCCCCGATTCGGATCCGCACCGCAATTTAATGGGTTCTTATCTGATCGCTCAATAAAGTTTTGCGGAAATCAGTTAATTTGTTTTTGCATAATACTGCTAACAGACTAACAAAACCACAACAAACTGAATAAATAGGGTAATTTTTTTAGTACATGGTGGAAATCCTGGATATGGTAAATGCCATGGGAAGAACAAGGAAAGTCCTAGAGAGTGGAAAGTGAATGCAGTCAGAGGGTCACCAGACAGATGACATTTGCTACACTGAATGTTGGGCTTTCTGCATTTTAACCAACCTATATTTGTGTACAGGTGTGCAGGTAGATGTTAGTTAAAATACATCAAAATGTGTTGATACATATCACGTCAGAGCCATGTATTAAAATACTGAGACCAGAAACATTTATGAATTTTGATCTAGGTTAAAAAAAAAACACTCTGATTAAAGACATTAACTCTACTGGTGGGGTCTATATTAACAGTAACAGAATATTAAAGGAACACCAATAATGATGACTTTTAGTGTCAGGAGTGTAGGAGAAAGGTTTACAGGATGTGACTGGCATTCAACTCATTCTAAATCTCAACTCAACACTAAAATTGATGAACATAGTAAACATTATGCCTGCATAGCATCAGCCTTTTAGCATTATCACTGTGAGCATATCAGCGTGCTGATATTAGCTGGACCTACAACCTCACAGAGTTGCTAGCCTAACTGTAGCTTTGTTTAAACTGGGACTCAATATTCATGGTAACATTGAATTGAAAGTCTTGTTTTCACAATAGGCATTATTTTTTACTTTGTGACGACTGAAATCTTTATCATTATTGGTTATAATGTGTGTACAAATGTTCCTTGAATGAGACTCAATGAGGGAAGGTATTTTCCCGACTTCATAAAATATGAATAACAAATAATTATTCTGTGTTTCAAACACCAATTTCAAGTATTGATTTCCAAACTGGTGCAGTGTGAGTGTCCGACTTTACCTCGCACGAGAGTGTGTTGAAATTCTGCATATGTGTTTCATGCACGTCTGTAATCCAGTGATCTCATTCACCTAACCACCACATGGCCGACTTCACATGAACATCTGTGAGCTGCATCTTCAGGCCTTCCTTCATGTAAAGTGCCTGGCAGTTAGTTTGCTGCGGGGAGAAGGGCCATTTGCAGCAACCAATCAGGTTTCACTTCTCCATCTGCACCCAGACACTACAAAGAGACGAGTTCAGCCTCAAACTGCTAATGTAGGCAAGTCTTTGTGCTGGATTTAGACATGTAGGACTTTATCAACACAACTCAATAATTGCGTATGATATCATTCCTCAAGAGAAAATATTCTAATATTGAAGTTACATATGGAAATATAGTGAGTCTAATGTGTGCATGGGGCTACGTACTGCACTGTGAGCTGTCACGTCTGATTTGCCCAAAAGGAAGTTGTATTGTGTTGACCAAATCTGATGGCACTGACGAGTTGTGGTAAGCAGTCAGAGATCAATGGAACACCACACAGTAAAAGACTTTCAGACAGCTTCCCCAAATGGCTGTTTTCTGAAGAAAAACAGAGGAGCTACCCCATACTAAAATGTACCCATGCACACAGACAGTGCTACAATATTGTCTAACACTGTTGCTTATTTCACTTGTATTTGTTACAATAAAACAGTAATTATAAAAACAATATGATCAATCCTGTTTGCCTGATTTTTTTTGCCAGGGGTGTACGTGTATATAGTAATTATATGCATAGATTAAATAGAATATATTGTTTTTAAGCCACATTGACAAACACCTTTATTGTATTTATCAGGTACGACATTTAAAACAACTCGTGTTAGAACTATTGCATCTAAACCAATCACATCGAATAACAATAAATTGGTTGAGTTTGAAAAAAAAAGGCAAAATGCTTTGAAATGTCTTTTATCCTCACACACACACACACACACACACACACACACCCTCTAATATTCTAGCCAATCTGTTTGTGATTATATGATTTTACCTATGGAGATGAATTCAAAATACATGCATGAGCTACGGGTCTTGGCTCAGAGTGCTCCAGTTCTTCTGAAGCTGAGTATGTCTGAAGTGTTTCCAGGGCCAAGGACCAATTATTCACAGCCCTCAGCTGTCCCTGGAGCTAAGGTCATTATGTGAGTGTCACTATCATGACCCTATGGTTCCTCTTCATCTGCAACTTATTTGCAGGAATTAAACTGTGTATAAGGAGACTGTGGGAAATGTGTGGATAAATTGAATGTGTCTAACAGACTTAATGGCTTTTCTTTGGAGTTCGGATTATTTTTATAAATAATAACATTTGCGGTGCACATTTTGCCAAGGAGCAGTGTTTAATGAAGGAGCCAGAAATCAATATCAAGCAGAATCTGACGGTGCTACACCGGAGCGTCGAGAGGAGAGTGGTGATCATTAAAAATACTGCTTATCTAAGGGAAAATTTCCTACTTTAAATGTTCTCTCGCTTTGTCTAATTCTATGCTGCCGTGCTTCGTCTAGCAGTCTTCTCTCTCTCTCTCTCTCTTTTTTTTTTTTACATTTAGATTCGCTGCTCCTCACCTTCTATTGATCACGCCTAATTTGCATCCAAGAAAAGATGAGAACTCAGATATTCACACTCGGAGAGAGGACGATGTCAATGATTTATTCATTTCCAAATCAAAAAAGGGAGTGAAAGGAAGGTAGATGAGAAGGGGAATCTTCATAGGCAGCAGGCGACTAGCAGGCTCTGAGGCTGGGCTTCTCTTCCCCACACCGCCCCCAGGCACATGGTGTGCAAGTACTCCTAATTAAGAAGGTGAATCATGCTGCCGCTCTCTAATTAGCCAACATGACAATCTAATGGAAACATGCAGGCCGAGCTGGCACACTTAGCATCACCTCATAAAGACCCCTGGTTCTGTCCTTCCCATATGAATTCCACAGAAATTACACCTCCGATTTTGAAGGGAAAAGAAGAGAAAAGGTGGGGCAGAGAAGTTCACAGAAGTGTGTTTTTGGGAAAGGTCAGAAGGGAGACGTTAGCTGGCAAGGGTACTTTTTTTTCTTTCCCTCCAATCCTCTGTATGCTGTGTTTGTTGCCTAATTGAAACGTGTCCTGCCTCCCTCTCACTTATATCCCAGGCACAGGAGGCTGGCACCTAGCCACCAGCGTAGCTCAGCATGCCCAATTCCCCAGTCGCAAGAGTCCCAAGGAGTGCTCTGGCGCACAAAGAGAAGAGTGAACCTACAGGCTTGTACAGCGAGGAGATGAGTCGCTATCTCCCTTTGAGGCAAAAAAAAAAAAATCTCATTTTTTTTGTTGTTTTGCTTCTCATTACAGCACTTTGTAATATTCGAAAACACACAGGAACACCAAAGGTACTTTTAAAGCCTGCTGCTTTTTTTCTTGTAATATGTCTTGAGGTGAAGAAAAAAAAAACTAAAGTTAAGACGACCGACAACAAAGCAACAAATAAAAATAGGGTTAGTGTACTATCTTTAGGACCTACAAAACAGTTATTATGTGATAATTAAATTATTCACATCAAGCCCTTGTAAGATCTTTCAAAACACATAAAAATCTGATTTAATTTCATTTAATAAAAGGACACCTGCTTAACTGATGTATAAATCAATTTGTTAAAAAAAAAACAAAAGTACAAAAACTTGCTATTTCCACTTGACGTGAACATGACCATAATATTCTACTACAGGCCCACGAGCTGACCATGAATGATGATGCTCTAATCATACTTAAGGTACAGTATTGTGCATCTGCGAGGCCAGAAGACAAGAATATAACAACCACGAATTGGGACACACAAAACAGCAGGATTTCTCTTTGAAAATCAGCACAGACAGAGAGAGAACGTGGAGGAGGGTAGCAGGCTTTTGCCCTGAGGCCTGCCTAATGGGGGAGAGCGCCTCTTTGAGCAGAGCAGTTCGTGGAGGGCCAGAGGATGATAGCCTATGAACTAGCAAATATAACTGGCCTAATGAAAACTAAGGAGCTGCTACATAGTCCTCTGACAAACAAGAGCCTCCTCTTTACAGAGAAGTATGAGGTTCTGGGTGTTCGAGGCTCAGTGTGGGTGGATTCCAGTCTCTCCTGGCCACTTGTGGAGGATGCCAGGCCAATCAAGAAACATGTATGTGTGCATTAAGGTCTGGTGCATACTGGCTAAGCAAAGGGTCGAGGATTAAATAACATACACAACATTCATGTGAAGCAACTCTATATCATGTGAGCAATGAGGCAAAATATGTTAAATCTGACCATGGTTGTGCATGTGTCACATGGATTGATAGATTCTGACATACATGTTGGTGCAGCAAATAATAATGTTCAACTGTGGGCTCTTAATTGGAGGCATGCAAGGTTCAAGGTTGAGCTAGGGCAGAATTCATTCTGTAAAGTTTCAAGACATTTTAAGCAATGCTGGTGCATCAAAAAGAGCAACAAAAACAACTCTCAGTGCATGAACACAAAAATATTTGAGGAAGATTATTCCAACAAAAAAGCTTCCAGATTCCTACTGGACAGCTCACAAGTCCTTTGGGATCAATTTGCAGGTTTTTTAAATGTAGGTATTCAAAATAGGTGATTAACTCCTTTAACTTCATCATCTTATATGAGTTTGTCTTTCTGATTTTTTTCTGGCATGTCACATTTGACGTCAGAAGCATGGCAGAATTAAAGGACCAACAGAAAGCAGCATGGATGCCAGTGATAATGTTATGGTTACATTTTATATCTTTTACATCAGTCTCTCTTTCAAACTCAACACCGACTGAACGATGCTTCAACAGAGACGGATGGAAGATATTTCTTATTTAACACATGTCCAAGCATCATACTAGTAAAGGGGTGAAAATTAGCATGTCCACCCAGGTGTCATGTTTCCATCACTGCCAATCAGCGCTGGGGCTGAACTATACCTTTACCAACTGTAGAGTCATTTAAAGCGGTAATCGTTGTCAATTGTACTCTTTTCCAGTAAAGACAAAAGCCAGACATTAACAGGTGGCTATTTACCTCTGCCAGCAAGAGTTAGAGGAAGTTATGTGATCGCACATGTTTGTTTGTCCACAGGATATCTGGAAAACTTGTAAATGGATTTTGATTGGGGCGCAGATAGCACATGCGCAGATAGCACATGTACAGAGCCGTGGGCTCGGCCCTTTGCCGCATGTCTACTCCCTCACTCTCTCTCCCCATTTCCTGCCACATACCTTCAGCTGTCCTATCACATTAAAGGCAAAATGCCTCAAAAAATAACTTTTTGGGGGGATTTTGGAAGGATTTTGATTACATTTTGAGGCGGATCCAGCTATGGATGCAGATTCTGGATCGCTTTTTCACTTATTTTGCCAATATTATGAATAATGCAGCTTCAAAGATCATTTAAATGGATTCCATGTTTGCATGAAGGGTAAGATGTTATATCTGGATGAAAAATAGATCCAAATCCAGCATTATCCAGCATTAGCATCAGATCTGAGTAAAGCGACATCATCATGGTGGCATCACCATACTGTATCCAATGTACTGTGTGTGATGATACAAAAATGTATGATATTCTCTTCTCACAGTGGTCCAAAATGAAATGCACTCTCTGGTGCACACATTTATTCTTTTAGAGAATCAAATACCGATGGAAATTGTTGACAGAGCTCTTGCATGAGAAAGCTACTTTCTGATTGCTCAGGATTTAGTGACAATGGCGCTGAGTTCAGTTCAGTGTAAGCTAGAGGTGGAGTCTTGCTGCAAGTTAAGGTCATGTTGCGACCAGAAAAAGAGCAACAGTTTATAAAGGTTGGGTCTTGAACCAACTTAAGTTACCAAATTGGAACTGGTTCTAAAACTCAGATTCATCGGAATCCTGAGGAGGTTTTAATTTCAATTCTGCTAATTGGTTCCTAAAGACGTTTCACTCGTGCTCAAGTTAAGTTTCGGTTTCCGTGGTGGTGGCATGCAGTGTCCATAGTTTCCGACTCACAGGTTGGATGGGTACATCAAGCCTGGCTCCGCCATGGAGCACAGCAAACAGCGATCATAAGTGTGGCTTTATTTTGCCCTGAATAATGCCGAGTTGGCACAGTGGTCAACACCTGTGCCACACTTACTTAGTGCAAGGGAAAAAAGAACCAGAATCTTGAACCGTGAAGAACCGGAACCGTAAGGCAGAATCAGAACCGGAATCAGAATCCTTAAAAATCTAGACGATGCCCAACCCAAGCTACACAGTGGAACGATTACCATTGGTGGAATGACACGGTTTACTTAAGCAGCTGATCAGACCCGAGCGGGAGCATTGGTCAGATTTTGGCCAGCTGCCGTAGCAAATTTGTCTTTCCCCTCGTCGCTCTCTGCCCGCCCTTGCTCCACTCCTCTTCTTCAGTTCACTCCTTTCCTGTGTCCAGTTGTGCCTGCAGACGCAGTTGCGATGATGAATCTGTGGCTGCAGTGTGTCTGTGTGTCTGACATTGTGATGAATCTCTACTGGCCTAAACTCCCTCTTCACCTCCCATCCCACCCCCAAGTCTTCTTCTTTTCTCTCCGTCTCTTTGTCTCTCTTGTCTCCGTCCTCGCTCTCTCTCATTTGCTCACTTTCAATGACTAGGCATTGCCTGGCCTCCTACCTCAGTGATGGAACAGACAGAACACACAGACGTACCACCACCAACAAAAACAACAAACAGGAGCTGAGTTCCACAATTTGCCCATTGATTTTCACTGGGGGCATTTCTGAAACGGCCGATCTGACCTTTTGACCAAATGGTAGTGAATGCAGGAAACAGAAGCGCTAGCGACCGTTATGCCTCCCTCTCATGCAAAACCGTGCCAGCATCCATCTGATCAGCCTCCTCTGCTGGTGACAAGTTTCTGTGTTAGGTTGCTAGTGCAAATACACATTTAGAAATTTTAATGAGTAAATGTTGCATTTTTTAAAAATATGTTTGAGTTTATTCTGAAACCAGTTCCAGCAGACATGTTAACAAGTGTGTGTGTGTTATCCCCCTAGGAGCACTCTGCTCTGTAAAGTTCACCACAACTTTGTCGTGCGAGTGGCACAAGCAGAGAGCTTACGGTTTGTCCACAAGGGAACAGGTTCTGCACTGGGGAGCATGAATGTGCTAAGTCATTGCAATCTTCTGATTAGACTCTGATGTTTCTTTTTTTACAAGTGAGCATTTTGTCTTGATTGTATTTTTGGCGTAAGGAAAGTTGACAAAAACATCAGGATTCATCCTCTGCGGAACATGAACACCAAAGTGTTTGTTTGGACTCCCTGAACAACAGGATCCCATTGGTGGTTCCACCAACAACACATTTTAGATTGAGGAGTAACAATCCAATCTAACTTATAGCCTATGCTTATAGTCACCATTTTAACCTTTAAGAACTGCTGCATAGTGAGAACTGATAATTCTGTTATGCTATCAGACTAAATGAGAGAGACTGCGAGCAATGAGAGTTAACTGTAGCCATTCAACATCTGCCATGAGGTCTGTGTGGATCAAATGGGTGCAAATAATATCGCTTCTTAGACAAAGACCATTTTCACCTTTGAAAACCTTGGCAGGACGAAGGATCTTCGACACAGGTTGGTAGAGGGATCCTCTCTCTTTTGCTCTTCCTCAGGTTTTCTCCCTTTGCCTCCTTTTGTTGGGAGTTTTTACTCTAAATTAAGTGTCTACAGATGGGGGTGTTACATGCTGTACAGATTGTAAAGCCCTTAGAGGAAATTTTGTGATTTTGGCCCTGGTTTTACATTCAACCACTCATACTATTCATTTAGTTCTCCTGGGTTAATACATGTTCACTGGACAGATCTGCAGCAGTCATTTCCCAACACACAGTTGGTAAATTTAGCTTGCACAAATCATTTGCAAGCTCAGTTTACACATCAACACTTTGTTCAAGTATATAATTCCATCTCTCCAAAATGATGATTGTTTGGTGATGGTGGTTGTTTTGTATGCGTGACCAGGGAGAGGGGCTTAAATAGAGGCTGCCTCCTCTGCCCATTGCCTGGAAGAGTAGCTAAGGCTCATTATCCTGATGAAATTTGCACAGATGTGTGAGCTGCCGACAGACTCTGTAGTGACACAAACAGCCAGCTCAGGTGATGAAAACCAGAGAGGCAGAGGGGCTGAAAAACGATGGCCATTAAGCAAAAAAAGAAAGAGGTGAGGGAGGGTGGAGGAGTGTGTGTGTGTGTGTGTGTGTGTGTGTGTGTACGTGGGAGAGGAAGTTCGGGGGGTGGTTGTCTTCCTTGTCTCTCGGGAGAAAGCATTAGATAAAGTAACAATTTCCAAACCGCCTTCTTAAAATTCCAGATGAAAATGAAAATGTGCATACATGCACGCGGCATCTCCTCATGAGGCACTAATCTGGCCGTATCCAGATGACGAGCGGACTGCCACTTAACAGGGAGGAGATCCACTTTGATCACATGGCCCCTGGGGCTAAACCTATCACGCTGCCTATTACGCTGCTTCATTTGCATATGTGGGGCTTATGGGTAGGCTGAGATCTAGAGTGAATGTTCTAAACTGCAGCAGGGCTTAATGTTGCTAGAAAGAAATGTCCAGGAGAGACACAGAGAAAAGAGAGCGCTGACAGTAGCCAAAGGTAAGAGGAGTCCACGTGGCACTTGAAGGTCACACGTTCAACACCACAGAATGACTGAGAGAATCCTAAAAAATTACATACTTTTACCAAACAACAATACTGAGTTGACCTGGAGCAAAATTTTTACACTTACTGCTAAATGTAAATGGCAGAGTGGCCCACAATTGAGGACACTGGCAAAGCAGTCGGATTGAAAACTATAGAACTGTGTAAGTATAAGCAAGAGTGTAAGTGAGAAAAGTGCATACAAGCGCAGTAAACTTTACCTGGATGAATAAAAAGCTTTTTTGAAACAGAGCAAGTGGCTTAGAAGAAACCACGTCTGGTCCTTCAGTTCTACATCAACAGCAACAACAACAACAACAACAGGTGAATGGTGCTTGTTTTATCCTCCTGCCTACTGAGACTACTCTATGGAAGCCCCACACAATCCTCTTGATCCTTGTTAGCGAGCCAAGGACTGAAGGCACCCAGTGAAGTTATTCTGGAGTAAACAAAGAAAAGAAAAAAATTCAAACACAAACTTCCGCTGTGACAGAATTATTTGGATTTGCGTAAACACCATTAACTAACCACTAAAATAAGAGTGGTCTACTTTCCGGGGTCCACTGGGAATTTTATCATACACAAGACCTGCGCTTTAAAATGAGCAGGATACAGCATCAAACTGCCAAGTGAAGTGCACTACATCAGTGAGACAGTTCTCAGTTTGTAACACTGCATGTTGTGCCTCGGCCTGCTGCTACTTGAAGGAGGAAGCAACTTCTTTTAATACTTGCAAGCAGTAAAATTTGATGTAGAAGGAGCATGAATTGGTACATCTGAACACCTCATTACACCATCCGCTCGTTTTTCTGCTTATCCTCGTCCTGAAATATTATTGCAAATTGACTCTTTTACAAAGACAAATGAAAAGGAAATATTTGTCTGCTCTTTTTTTAGGCTATAAGCCTACAAAGGTGACCACACAGGCGCTCAGTGAAGACAGATCCATGAAGCGAAGAAAGAAAAGGGTGGTGGGAGCGGGGGGGAGGGTGCGCAGAAAATCATTTTCCATACAGAATTCAATCGCTGCAAATAATTCCTCAAACTTTTTTAAGTCGGACTTTAAATGGCATTACATATGTAGTGAGGCATGAAAAATTAATACGTTGGAGTCGGGGAAATGTCAAGGGTAATGATCTCCACAGCAGCTTACCTCCTTAGCTTTCTGTTTCAGTCGAGCTTGCTCTGGGTCCTCTTGCCTGGAGCGACTCTGTGGAGTTAAAGGGGGGGGGGAACACAGGTTAACAGCTGGTTTAAGGAGACCACCCCCAAAAACCCCCTCTCTACTCATCTGTTGCTGCTGCAGCAGCAAAAATAGTGCAAAATGGGAACAGGATACAGAGGTGTCAAGGACATCGTATTTGAATTCAGAGAAGTGCAATGGAGCCCCCCCCCCCACCCCGGGGGGGCGGTGGCCTTTAAACCCGCTCCAAATCCAGCCCTAAATAAGCCGCTGGAGGGGGATTCTAATCAAAAGAGGTTATTAAGAATTCTGCACGAGCCAGCATACACACACAGTCGCACACACACACACACACACACAAACACACACGCACACACACAGGCCAAAGGATGCTAGGGAGTATCAGTGGCAGTGGCTGTGTGTGTGTGTGTGTGTGTGTGTGTGTGTGTGTGTGTGTGTGTGTGTGTGTGTGTGTGTGTGTGTGTGTGTGTCCCTGGCCTAACAACACAGCACTTCTATTTTAATCAGCAGCCAAGATCTGGGTGAATGTACTTGTCCCTGGGAATCCTTCACCACGCAGCCAAATGTACATGTACGTCTGGACACTGCAGGCAGTACGGGCAGATTATGGTTCTACACACACACTGAGTGTTCTTAGGTCATGGATCTGGATATAATCAGAGTAGTTATATTTTTTGCTGGATTAAACAGAATTAGTTCAGGTCCATAAGAAAACACTTTTCCCCTTATCATCCAATATTTTCCTTTTGGCAAATATTTTAGAGCATCAGTCGTATATGTGGTTTAATACCTTCCTTTTATTAAAGACACAGTTTATGTAGGCCTGTATGAAGACAATTTCAAGGATAAAACAATATGCAAACTTGAATATATTTTTACAGTATGCTCTGCGCACCACACAGTAGCTTTGGTTTTACACTTAATTTCTCCTCCCAATACACTATCAGTCAGAGTGAGTGCTGGTCCTGCCTCAACACTCTACCTCCCTGTCTCCCTCTCCTCCCCTCATCCTCTCTGCCTTATGGACGGAGAGCTGCTCCCTCTAGCCTTCCTGCTAATTGGCTTTAAATATATCAGGCAGTTCACATACTGGTTGCTATCTCAACTATCGCTATCTAAGACTAATGTGTTTACCCTCCGGTTGGCCAGAGCGTCCCTCAAGACTTGAGTCATATTTTAAATGGGCGGCGTAGAGGAGGGGGAGGGCTTGTTGTGGAAGGAAGGAAGGAGGAGGGAAGACAGGGGTGGAGGGGATTATTTTCGTGGGTTTCTTATTCAAGAGGTCAAATTAGCGGGCGCTATGAGGAGGAGAGAGGTAGGCGGGCAGCGAGGGAGGTGGGTGGGTGGGTGGCGGAGGAGTGGGAGGGGTTGGTACAGATGGACTGTTTACAAAGGGCAGCGGTGCCACTGGCATGCTTTACATCTCCTCTGTCAGCTGCCCTGATTTTCCCACTTACAGGAGAGAACAGAGGGGAGAGGAAGACTGGGCAGTAGACGCTGACAAGCTTTGTTAAGCTATCAGAGTGCAGCGAATGCACTTTAATAATAGACACTCAATACTCCAATACTGTAGTCTTCTACGCTACATGATCAATTTATGACGTGATGATATTGCAGGAGATATTTGGTGATAGTGTGTGTTGATTTTTCTTTTCACCTTGTCTAGTTTTGTCTGCTTTTACTTCTTAAACCCCCAGAGGGTTGTACTTGTTTTATTTGGCTGTGGGTTGTGTGTGGAAAGAGTGAAGTTAACTTTATATTGAATATTCCTTCAACATATTCTCCCAAATATCCAGTCCAGCAGGTGAAACTTGTATTGCAGTCGCTCCTCTTGTAGTAATCACTGGTAGACGTGTTTAACTAAGGGGCTTTTCTCATTTGCTTTACAGATGACTGAAAATGAAAGACACGAATATCCTCACGAATCTCCTTTACAACTGTTTTTAGACATGAGAGTGAAAAACGCTGTATGCTGAGTAAAAGTGAGACAAGCTGCTTCTGCAATATGTCGCCTGGCTGCATAACTTTATGAAATTCTGATTTATGATATATTCACTGCAGGATATCTCCCTGGATTTAAACTGAGTGTACAAATAAAAGTGTTTGGTCTCTTGCCAAAACATGACGTTTAGGATTTGGGCAGTTAAATGGAAACAGAAAAGAAAAAGATCAAATGAAACAAAGCTACTTTAATGGATTTTCGCTGTTATGATAAAACAGACATGATAAATATGCTTGTGTCTGTACAATAACACAGAAAAAGATATCGCATACATGGTTAAATAGGCAGTGTGATGATGTAATATATTGTACAGTTATTAGGCAAAAAGACATTTTCCAAACTTCTCCTTGAACTTAAATGCCATGGCAACAAGGGCCAAAAAGTCATAGACATGGCCCTGAGGTGAAGTCAAACTACTCAACGATTGCGATGCAAATAGACTCAAGGTAAGCCCTTCCAACAAGAAATTCTTCACTAATCCTGTTAATAAAGAGAAGTGTTCACAGTAAAAAAGATTACACTGTTCAACCATGTAGAACTGGGCACTGAGAGAGGATATAAAAGCGTCACAGTTTTTTAACAACACACTTCACAATGTTGTTTTCCTGCTGAGTTAATGTCTTTTCTCTTTTCTTTTCTTTTTTTTTTTTTTTACAAGGAGTGAGGCTATCTGGTCTCTCTTAGAAGAAAAAGCAGACAGGTCATGAGGTTTGGTGGCCAGTCTTCATCAACTAGAGGATTTTCTAATATCCTGCATGGCAGGATCGGAGCGTAATAATGCAATTAAGACGGTGAGGTGTGCTTCAATGAGAATCTTTACTGTGGGACATTGGCTCCATTCAAAATTAATTAAATTAACCTAGCTTTCTCCTAATGTTGCACCGCGAGGCAATTTCATTTGCAAAAGATTCTCTTTTTTTTTGTTCAGCAGTGATCTTTCCAAATTTAAAGACCTTCTGTTTTTTTTTTCCACTGATAAACAAAAGTAGAGGCGCAGGGCTGAGATCAGAACTGTGGGCAGGTAACAATGGAAGGATCCTGTTGGAGATAAGCAGTTTAAACGCTTTCTTGCAAAGTTTGTGCACTAATTCCTGTTCTACATGCTTCATTGTGTCATGAGCTGTGATGTAACCAAACAAAAGTGTCACCTACACCCTGCAACAATCTATAGCATGTTTCAAAAGACAATTCAATATTCCACATTCAATACACTTCTTCCTGAAGGAATATTCTGGGATATAATCCATACATGACTTATTACATAACTTTCCATTAGTGCTAAATATGTTTAGAGAGTTTGTTGTGGTATTTGTTGTTGAATCCTTTTTGAACAGGGGGACTAAGACAAATTTCCAAACTTTTTAAACCCACTCTAGCCTCGTACACCAGCTAGTCAACATACTAAAGTTAAATATGTGTTTTGGGGAAAATAAATAATGTCTTGGTTTGAAGTTCTAATTTATGATATCTGCAATTTTATATAGGTTTTTGCAACATTTTGCCAGAACAAGGTTATTGCGTTTATTTGTGCTGTTTCTAAAGACCACCTCAAAATCAAGCAGCGCATCTTCCTCTAAATTTCTGTTAAAACGAAGCAACTATCTCTGTCCATGATCGCTCAGGCACTTCATGCCAAACAAATATTTGTTGTTGGGAAAAAATGCGACGCATCAGATGTTCAGAAAAGAAATCAGGACTCTTCTGTAAACTGATGCTCTGTTTCACCTGAGCTGTCAAAGCTTGTGACAGAGAGATGTTTTGCAGCGTGTACACAGGGGGGGGTGAGCGTGTGTTGGTTGCATGGTGCATGGTGCGTTGCGTATTGTACATGGTTCCCCATTCTCGCTGTGTCCGAGGAGAAAAAGCCAGGACAGAGGAGCCCTGGGGGCAGGAGCCTGGGAGGACACAGGGAGGTCACTTCATCCACTGGTGTCACACTCTAATTCATCTGTCAGGGCCTGCGCAGGAGCAACATTCACACAACATACCACAGTCGTACACAAAAACAAAAAACATAACAACTCTCTGACACACACACACACACACACACACAGAGTAAGATGGTGAGGTGACAATAACTTACTTTAGCGGCTTTCAACAGGATCTCTCTCTCCTGCTCGTCCTTCCTCTGCTTCTCAATTCTCTCCAGCTGCTCGAAGAAGCGGAGCTGAGAGCGAACGTCTGCAGACTGCTCATAACACTCATCATCCTGACAAGGAGATTGAGAGAAAATCACTGCGACGGCAACAGTTGGGGAAAAAAAAAACTAAAAGTCCCATTCAGCGGCTGCTGATGAGACTTTGGGCACAAATTTCAGGACGTCAGTGCGGTTGATCAATACAGACTAAATTACCTTAAAAAATAATACATCATCTACTGTAATTAAATTACCAGAACATCTATTTCACCCAAAGCACAGATAATGGTAGTAAAATATTTGTCTGACATCAATGACAGGGAATTAAGTGAGAGGCAAAGTATAGCAAGATGAGTCATCCTCTCCACTAATCTCCTGACAAATTGTGTAGTTGAGACCACTTTTGTTACAGATTGTCGTACATTGTGGGGGTCGCACAACATAAGTAAATCATGCAGAGCAGCAGATTAATCATCGGTTCTTTGTAGAATGATGTTATAATGGTAAGCCTCAAACAAATGGTGAAGTAAATTCTGTTAGACAGCATCAAATGCTTTCTTCTGTGTGGCCAACAGTGCAAAACCAAAACCAAAGAAATACTCATTAAAATGCTATAGAACAATTCAAAGCAGTAAATCCTAAGATTAACTGGATGGACCCAGCAGTTTCTTTTGGCCACTTTGCTTGAAGAGAACTTTTCTGTCTATTCAGTGAATAAGGCAGTTTATTCAATCACTAGTTTCAGCACTATTCCACAGTGGATGTACGTAAGCAGGTCGTGCCAAAAAAAATCAGGCGCCGCAGCTAAAAGAAGACACAACATGAGACAGCTGGACAGGTGGAGAGAAAACTGCCAAAAAGAAAGTCTGACAGGATGTGTTTGTGCATATCTGTCCTCAGCTGGGAGTAATAATAGGACATTAAAATATTGCACATTAAAATATGGGCTTTCTGTGTTTTTTTAATGTGTTTTACTTGCTTGTTTTTTTCTAGCTCTTGAAGACTTGAATAAAATGTAAATACATTTCTCACAGACCAAATTAATAAAACACTTTGTCCAGGTGTGATTGATTGTATGAAGTGACTGTAATAGTGGTCTCTGTATCCTGTAGCCACTGCACACATAAAGCATAATGGACTGCATGACCATTCAAATATTATGACTAAAGATCAAAATAGATAAGCCAGGCATGCCCCTCTGATGAGTAATTAAAAAAATACCTTAATTAAGAAGTACACATTTAGTTAAAAACCAACTTTTAGACACTTTGAGCTCATCTGAAACAGAACTGAACACACAAACTTTTTCTATTTACAGTCTGTGTGCCTCCAATGCAGCTCTGTTCTCCTCTTCTACTTAATTTCTATATCACTAACGTTTCCATCGCTCTCTCAATGTGTGTGTGTGTGTGTGTGTGTGTGTGTGTGTGTGTGTGTGTGTGTGTGTGTGTGTGTGGGTGTGTGTGGGTGTCTATGAGTGGATGAGAGACGCTGGGTGGCACAGAGCACAAAGACACATCAGAGAAGACTCCTCGCCAGCACCCCTACACTCCCCCCTCTCATCCAGCCTCCCCCCCTCTTTGTTTGAGCGCTGAGCCTGCACTCTTGCCGTAGCTCCTGCTGCTGCTGCTGAGGCCCGGTTGCTCTTTAAGGCCGCTTTGTCTTTTGGTCTTTACAGGGGTTTTTTTCTTTTTTCTTTTTTTCTTCTTTTTTTTCCGCTGATGTCAACAGAGTGGCTTCACAAGAGCTTCGTGCCTCTCTCAGACACACCTCATTTACAAAACCACAAAAAAGGAAAAGAACGAATGAATAGAAGAAAAAGAATCACAAAACAAGATGGGGACAGCTGTAGCAATGCTCTTCCTCACCCCCCCTCCTCTTCCTCCATTTGTGGTGTCAGGAAAAACACATTTTCAAAGTTTCCCCTCAGTTCTCCCAACAACGCCAAGATTTAGGTTTGTAGTTGGGATGGATTTGTGCTTTAATGTATACCAATTAAATGTGGTTTTGTATGGTTACATTCAAGGGCAATGCGAGACGAAGTCACCAATGACGAGAAAAGTACCCAGGTGTACGCAAACGAGGACTTACAGGTTCTTTCATAGCCCAAGTTTTAGCTGACTGTAAAGTCTGAGCTCTATTTATCAACCCAAGGCTAAAAAAGATTTATTATACTAACTTTTATGTGTTTATGTTAGTGGCACACCTGCATTTTTGTCTGGGTTTATGAGTGAGACAGATAAAAGTGTATTTGTGTGCAAGCTACTGTGTGTCTGTGTGGGAATGCTGGAGCTTCTAAGCAAGCCAAGTTTGTGTGCTTCACTGTCCTGATGAAGTTTCTTTGCCAACTCAAGCGTTTTTTATCCAGTACTTAGTGTATATTTCCCCTTCATATGATCTGCCCATTTATGTGAAGGGCTGGTCAGATACATGCCACATGCCGGCTATTAATAATGTGGCAATGCATCAACAGATTTTGCACAAAAAAAAATATGTATGATGGCTTTTTTTTCCACATCAATGTGTTTAACGTTGGTGATGTTGCTTCCAAAATTTAATAGCTATAAAATTGTTGATGGAGGTTATCCCAGCTGACATTGGACGACACATTTAGAGACAAACAACCATCCACCCGCTATGGGCAATTCATTCATTTATACTTATGTGTGTGTGATATTGACAAAAAATATCTCTCATATATACTGTATACCTCTGTATAATATTCTTGTGTTGCCTTAGCTCGTTCTTCTTAATAGAATGTTAATTTGTTGCCTACTCTCGACACCTCCTCTTTGCAGTGCGTGTATGAGTGTGTGTCTTTGCATCCGTCCTACCTTACAGGAGTCCAATCGGTGCTGTGCGATAATAGAAACTTTTTCTAGCACAGTACGAAGTCGTGACTGCGTGGCATGCGAGATGAATGTCACTGCCTCCATAGGGACCTCTGTGACTCCAAACTTCTTGGCTGCGAAGAATACACACACACACACACACACACACACACACACACACACACACACACACACACACACACACACACACACACACACATATTTAGGAAAAGATGAAACTCCTCTGTGTAAAATTGATAACAACTGGACACGTCATTCTCACAGGAACAGTTAATACTTTTGCTTCTCAAAATTAAAAACCGGATTTCTCATTTGCAACATTGATTCCATCCAATCCTCCACTTTATCATCTGGGAGTTTTTAATATAAGCTTTATGATTGTTTTATCATCACTCCCTTTGCCTCCATGAATTGCCTTTTTGAAGGAAACAACAGCAAAGGTGATTACGTCACCACAAACACACACACACACACACACACACACACACACACACACACACACACACACACACACACACACACACACACACACACACACACACACACACACACACACACAACAACAACTCATTAAAAAACATGCCAACTGAGGATAACACACAGCTTTCATTTAGTACCTCTGCTCTTACACACACACACCTACTGTACTCACACTCACATTCCGTCTGGATTAGTATGTGCAATTAACTCCCATAAATAGGACTCATAACAAAAAAAAGTTAATTTGTTTCACAGTCTCACTGCAAATTCCAGAGTGACTTTACTAGCTATGCTCCTTCATGTGTGCAAACAACATTGACCATCTCTTTTAGTAGGAGAAGGCTAATTTAGTTTCCTTGGGCGAAACTCATCTGAAGTCATAACAAAAGAGAGGACAGTCTTTGGCAGGGTTACTATCTTTTCCCAACTCTCCTTTTAATTATTCCATTACCATCATTTTTCTGTGGCACCCTTTTAAATAAACCACACCAATTATTTAAATCAGCTGAACAATACATATACTTCTCGCCCGCTCAAGCTTTGATATGGATGGAGGCAGCCCTGTTAGCCTTATAATTACAGTGCCGATATATGTAGCAATGTCACAAGGTTAAAGAAAAAACACAAACAGGCTTCCACTTGCTAAAAAAATAAGATCTTTCAGGGACATTAATATTTCAGAGAAAGTTTAAGAGACTTAAGAGCCATGGAGCCACATTTCTTTGAGCTAAACAGCTGCACTCTTGGACTGATACAAATCATTATTTTTCACTTTGAAAAAAAACGGCCTAGCGCACAGTTAACAACAGGCTAATTAACTGAACAGCTTTAATATTTTGCTTGATTTTTATATAAAAGACTGAAGCGATGAAAAGATGAACTCAAAAGATTACAGGAACAACCTGCACCAAAGATTCTAACATCTCCATAACACATAATCTAGTGGTCGACATTTTTTTGGACTTCCAGAGCTTTTTTTTTTAGATACAACTTATTAGAGGGTCTCTGCAATTTTTTGATATATTAAGTGAGAGTTATGGAGTGAATTATAAGATTACTAAAGCTGTGTGTGTTTTTATGTGTCATGCTTCTCTCTTCACATCATACGAAATTGGCTAATGCACACATATATTATTTATGCTGTTGCTTTATTTATTTATTTTTATTTGACCTTTATTTAACCAGGAAAAAGTCCCACTGAGATTTAAAATCTCTTTTACAAGAGCATCCCGGCTCATCACTTTCAACACAGACAAGATAAAGAAACCCAATGAGACAGAAATCTACAATGGGACCTGATAACCTCGATAAATTCATCGTATAAAATTGAACAAAATTGAATGGTATCCATAACAGTTTCCAAAAGGGTATAACGCCTAATAAGCCAAGACCCTGAGATACATGAACTCCACTTGGGGCAGATGCTCCCCCTCACCTGAATCGAACAATTACCTTTTCTGGGAGAGAATGATGATCTCAAATGAAATCTTTTCCACTGAACATTTGGAGTCAAGTGATGTCAAGCACAGGCGCAAGGACCTCTCCATCCTTAAATAGCAGAGATGGCATCACACCAAATCGTGTCCTTGCTGAACATGCTTGCTGGCATGCAAATAATAACACTGCTTTATCTCAAAATGTATAGTCACAGGATGGCTCACAAAAGCTAATTCTAAAAACCACTTGATGATCAGTTATGAGGCAAAATGTTGGTTCTGTATTCTGTGAATACTGTAGGTTTCAGAAATTCTCAAACATGGATGATGCTTCACACACAGCTTCGAGCCAGCAGCTCATATGATCTGTAAATCACCACAGTTTTCAAGGTGAGCACCTAAGATAGTGGATGTCGCATAGAAATGCAGTGCATGACTGCACCACTCCTTGGCTGCATGGATTATTGAAGGAAGCTAACAAGTTGGTCCAGGTTAGATACTGCAGTTTAAGAGCTGTGCTGGTTATTAAAGTATTGGTAGATAATGCCACTACATTGTATAAACGTTAAACACACTCCACTATTTCTGAAACCGAGAGAGACACTCATATCATGGCGCTCATGTCTAACATGTTGATCAGTGTTTTCCCCAATAGGAAGTCATTCAAATTTATTGATAATGTGAGGATGGTTATCGGTTTCATGGTATAACGTTGAAGGTTATCATACCATGGAAATTTGGTTTACTTTTTAAAAAAACGAAGGGAGAATCTAATACGTGCATCTCCATTACGCCTCGACTGCCTGTCAGACTATGCAATGGGCACCACACACGCATGCAGCAGAGAAAATGGCAGAGAGAAGGGAGACGGATATCACTTGGAAAAAGAAAGTACAATCAACAGCGTGGAACTTTTTTTTGAATTTTTCCATGAGGACGCATACATAGTTTGTAAGAAATGTGGGCACAAAAAGTCGCTAAAGGAGGAAACACGTTCAACTTGTTCACCCATCTTCACAAACATCATGCCTTTGTGCAGATCAACGTGTGTATTCATGACTTTAATCCCTAACAAAGACACCTGTGAATGATCAACAAACAACATTCATACGACTTTGAAGGACTAAAATGATTGAAATCAGTCGGTTTCTACTGAAACTGAGACTACAGAGAGTTTCTTTACAGTTATTGAAGTAAACAAACACAGGTGTTTCTTTGTGGGATCCTTTCCATGTTGACAGACACTGAATAACATTATGAGCCTGTAAGTGGTGAAAACAAGTGGTTTGCATTAATGTGCATTCCTTCCCCCATAGGATTACTTTGTTTTGCTGTTGTTTGTTTAATGGTCTGACTAAACTGGACCAATTTCACTTGTTTTAGTCGGTTTGCACCCAAAAAGATAGGGGAAAAAAATAATTTTTAAATCCCAAGGTTTTCATTTAAATGTCGATCATAAAATGCGCTATGAAAATAATTTCCCAGCAGCAACATCTGCGCTGTCTGTCCGTTCAACATGTTACAGTTGCATGACAGTTTTATCATGATTATCATTCTGTTTATTATTCTAATTCTGCAAAGCCACTTCCTGGTGTCTAAAAACACTTCAGGTTAACGGCTTTTATAATCAAACAAGTCAACAGCCTTTGTCAGTGTTCAGTAATACGTATAGCATAAATAATACCATCTATACAAACTATGAAGGACAGAGTGGGTTTGTTGGCACGCTCAGTGATCTTGAGCGTTTGATGCTGATCATGTGCTCAATCTACTTGTGTCCATCCACATGTGTAAACCGATGTGATAAAGCCCATGTGCATGTATGTGCACGAGTGTGTGTGGACCTTCAAGGAATCAGTGTCCTGTCATTACTTCGAGGAGCTTTTCTAGAGAGCTCCAGCTGTGCCTGTGTTCTGGTCCCTGAGGTGGGGGGGGGGGGAGGCCTGTTTTGCAGCTCCACAAATGAAACTAACCCTCCAGCTTATAGACCAGCCTGAGGAAAATTTGAGGGGAGGGAGAGAGAAGTTTTAAGAGAGGAGGGTGGCACAAGTGTTCATATGGAGGGGATCAACACAAGGGAAGCAGAAAATAAAGAAGGGGACGGAAAGAGGCGCCCAACATTCTCTCCTCCGATCAGTATTCAAAAAAGAAACTAAAAAATTTGTGTTCAAGGACACAGATGCACTCACAGCTGGAAAAATTTGATTTGTGCTGATGTGGATGGACCACAACACCTGTATTAGGTGAATGTGAGCAAGATGACATGAAAAAAATGCCCAAGTTGTGGTAAAAAAAAAAAAGTGAAAATAAACAAATTAAAGAAACCAGTTTGGGGATGCAAACCTTTAGGACCCCTACAAAGCATGTGAGAAATGTCATTGAATTCTGATTGAATTTTTGAGGAGATGTGGATAGACCATACCCCACTACATACGGGACAGACGGATGGAAGGACGGTCGAGCCCTATATTCCCTCTTTGATGGGGGCATTAAAATGAGAAACTAAATAAAACAATAAATATGGAAAACAACTAGAAATCAGGCCGTCTCCTACTACTTGAAAACACAAAAGTAGCAAAGAAAACAGAGATGCTGGAACCCATCATTTGGGGGGGGGGGTAACCAGAGGGCAGGAAAGGTCGCAGTGAAGTTTCAGCGGGATGTAAATGAGAAGGCAGAGCAGAGTCTAACCTCGGTGCTTGTACGGTAAAGAGGAGCAGTCGAGGCCGTCTGACTGAGTGGAGCTGGCAGGCCGGGGGAGTCTCCCTTGGACTGCTGTCAGCTGA
Organism: Chaunax sp. Z400; assembly: GCA_037577475.1. Taxonomy (NCBI): domain Eukaryota; kingdom Metazoa; phylum Chordata; class Actinopteri; order Lophiiformes; family Chaunacidae; genus Chaunax; species Chaunax sp. Z400. The sequence goes on along the minus strand of CM075184.1, from coordinate 30,834,994 downwards.
GAGCGTGGTGAGGCCAATCACTGACACAACAAAGCTGCATAAGTGCCACTTCCCCAGCAGGGGGCACCCTAGCCTGCTGCCCTGTTTCATGCTGAGTGCCCCCCCCCCAAGGAAAGACTTATATTTTTAAACAACCCCTCTGCCCCAAGGCGACGGTATAACAACCATGCCAAGAGTCCATGTACTGAAACATGGCCCGCAGGCCTCCGTGCTACACTAAAGATACTTTAATTGAGATAAAACAAGATGAGGGCGCTAGACTCCCCGTCACGTGGAATTATGCTGTGTGTTTTTTGATCTGATGCACAGGAACAAAGATGCTAGGCACAGTTTTATTTTTAGTATTAATGCTCATTATATGTTTTCACGGGTTTCACTGTGCAGCGAGCGCCTAAAGTATATTTCAAGCAATAAAATTAATTGCCGGTAGCGAAAAGAGGTAATGAAGACATCATCACTCTTCTGTGATGTTGCAAAGGAACCGAGACTTCTCAGCCCGTATTGATTAGCGCACGCAATACTGTGTGCTATCAGAGTTCCAAGATCCACTAAAATGAAAGATCTCACTGCCAAGTCTCATTCCTCTAAACTGTGTTCCTTTAGTCCAGAGGACAATCTGACAGTGAGCCTTCAAAAGACAAACCCATAAAGTATTTATGTGTGTGCCTGAGGTCCAGTGAGTTCAGACAGCCACTGAAGAATTCATTAAAGGAGGTGAAAGAATTGTTAAGTGTATGAAATTTGAACCAAGGCCAAACAAGAAAAGGCTCACTCTGAACCACTGTAGGAGAGAAAATCAAAACCGTCTTTAGTGATGACACTATAAACACAGAAACAACACGTTTCTCACACAAAAGACAACAGACAGATTTCATCACCACTACAGCCTAGACTGGGTTGTTCAGAGTGGAAGGCTAAGGGTGCGCTAATATAGAAAAAGATTCTTTTCTACAGTTAAAATAACCACTTGGTTTCAGAGAGGCTAGCCTTTAACTGCAGCTAAGAACATCTAAAAGTTAAATGTTTTTGAGTTGTGGTTTTACGAAACTGAGAGACGGACAATGGGAACTTATCTTACCCGTTTCCAATATTCTTCGATGGAGCAGTCCCGGGTGGAGAAAGGCTTCGTCTTTACATGAGCGGATCTGCGTTCCCACTAGTTCAGAGTTGGTGGCGAGTATTCTTGCACTCTCTTCATTCAGGTTCACCCCAGCCATGGAGGCTACATCATTGATGTCATCATCATCCCTGCAAACATGAGAGGTGGGAGATTAGCGAAGCACATCCCACAAAACAAAACGTCTCGTTTAAAATCCATTCAAATCACTACCTAAATGTGTCAAGTGATTCGTATTCGTTAGAATTCAATGATATATGCAGATAGTGATTAAGTAAATAAAAATGTTTACAAACCCCATTAGAAATATGTTTATTGTATTGTAATCAAAACATCATGATGGTGAAAAAAGACATAACATAGATGTACCTGAGATGTAGAGGGAACTTTCTGTCAAGATTTGCACCACTTCATAGTAAACTAAAGGTAAAGTCACCAAATTAAGTGAAAATCGTAAACAGGAAGTGAAGGGGAAACACCCACTTGGGAAGCTTATACTGTAGGATTGTGTTCTTGACTCAGCATTAGCGACTCCTACTGGTTGTTCTGATCACACCGTCTCCTTCTGTCTGCATACTCCACAGTGAGCATACACCATGGCTGCACTGCAGTGGGAAATGCTCATTATAATTTTAAGAAAAGGCACAATTCTGTTTGATCCACTATAGAAACATAATTCAGTTTTGGGTATGAAGGAATGGCCTCGTGAACAAACCCACAAACATTATCAAAATATATTCAGAGATCCTGCTTGTATTCATGAATATTTCTTTGGACGACAACGTGCATTAGTTTTGTGAGGGAGTGTTATGCTTTGGTCTTAATGGCATAGAATTCCCATACCAGGGTCTATTTGTGTCTGCATTCTGTGCGGCCAGAAGATGAAGAGCGTTCGGAGGGAGTTTAGCTGAGTTAAGATGCTCCTGAGGATTGGCACAGAGCTGTTATTAATCTGGCTATATACTAATGTGAGCAAACTCTATTTGCACACCATTTTTTTTTGCTGCTCTTTGTTTTGTATTTGTTAAAGTGGTCATTGGTCATTTCTCACAGGCCTAATGCAGGAATTTGACAGTTAATGAGGTTCCCATTTCCTTGACAGGCTGCAACTTTCTCTGTGAGTTGTCACCAATACAAATTCCCCTACAATTATTGCACTTGGCAAGCAACGATCCCGACTCTGGTCTGAATTAGCTGAGCGGTGACTTGTTGTGCTTACAGGACTGGCCCAGAGGAAGATGAGGATTATCTGAGTGGCTCTGACGGAAGGAACAAAGAACAGCAGAACACATGCAGAGCGGCCTCTCACCACTCACTGGCTCACCTCCACAGTCATTTATGTTCATACCGCCGATGTTGGTTGCGACAGAGCCTGTGCGTGCGTTGCTTTGCTTTTGTGTATGATGTGGACACACACTGTTGACCAACTCCACCTCACTGAGGGCATCCTGTTCCTTGGTGTGGCCACAGAGAGCCAATATGAAACTTGACACTACAGCAGGAGGTTGACAAAGACAATTAGAGCAACTCCCTGATCCTCACACACCTCTACCCTCTCTCCCATTTTCCTTCTCTCCGTCTAATTATGCCTTCACAGAGACTGTCTCCCTAACAACACAAGCATGGATACATAGGATTATGCCGTGTGCTGCACCTCAGGCAAGTGCGCCTCTCTTCATTACATCCTCATGGATAACTTAACCTGTCCTAAAAAGGAGCATGCCTGGGGCCATGTTCACTCAGTTAGAGAAGAAAGAGTGCTACTTCCACAGCGTCATATGTACCAGACAGGTAGACGACTTTATCTTGTCTGCAACACTGTTTGACTAAGGCTTAGTGGCTAGTTTAATTATCATTTTTAAATAATGAGGAAAATAACAGTGTGAAACACAATGTTTACGACATCTTCGCTACATATTTAGCACAATGGGTAAGACACACAGTAGTGCAGTCAGACTATCTATCTATGTCCCTTTTACATAAACATAATCTGGATCTGTTCATATAGAAATAACCAAAATAAAAGCTACAAAAGTGGAAGAAAAGCAAACTATAAGCTTTGAACTCTTAATATTGAGCAATAGAATTAGCCTACATGATGATAGATTAGACCTTAGATGTAGTTTTCATTTTATATTGTGCTGACACAACAGCTCCTAGAGATCTCCAAGAGATAAAGAAAAAGAAAAAAGAAAACATTGAATCTAATGGGTCACATCAAAAAAATGTCAGCAGTAATATAAGGTGTTATTACAACACTGTAAAATAACTGTATAGGTACTTACATCAAACAGTATTCAAGAACATTGGTAATATTATAATATTTTTTCTTGGATGGTCTGATTTCTGGCTACTTGTTTCCACCGGGGCTCAAATCAAATGATAATGCCAAAGACAGGTCTGACATTAAAAGGAGGGAATGAGATATGAAATGTAAAATATTCCAGACTATACCTCTGCACCAATAAAGCAGAGATGTAATTAGCTGGCACAGAAGCTAAAGAGCAGCCTCTCAGTTATTGGTTTGGGTTGGCTCCAGGACATAGAGCCGGCAGTCACATGAATACATATGCATGTCGTTTCCATATCAGGCTTGTGCTTCAGAGAGGGCACACCGTAGGTGGTGAGAGGATTGCATTGCCATTTAGAGGTTGAGTGTGTGAGCGTGTGAATAGATGGGGGGGGGTGCATCAAGATCTCCTGGCCCCCCCACGTATCATCACCACCATCACCATCACCCCCTCCAAAAAAAACTCCTGCGGATAAAGGTCCCCGTGGCCCGGCAGGAGGCCCTGATTGATCCCTGTGACTAACACCCAGGCCATGCAGGCTGGTTGCACCCACACTGAGAGACATGAACCAGTGGAGAAGCGCAGAGTTCTCCACAAAGCAGCCAGGGGCTAACTGGGCAGCTGATGGGATTCATGACCCAAATGGATGACAATTCCAAGTCTCTGCATCTACGATTTTTGTGGAGGTCATTTTTAAGTTCTAATTGTGTCACATTTATTCTTAAAGTTTCTTACGGCTGAACAGCCACTTAAGGAGCACAAAGAGCTGGTGGACTTTTAAATCCACTGGCAACAATGATCTGTGAACAAAACTTTTTCTTCCTAATCTTGCAGGTATGTCGGTGTGTCTTCTCTTTTCCTATAGAACTCTGTTAGTGTTAGTGTGTTTAAGTGTGTCCACCATGTAGGACAGGGCGGGAGCGGCTGAGGCTGAGCCCGGAGGTTGGCAGAGGGCTGAGGGCCTCGGCTGGTTTGCCTGTGATTACAGCGGATGCAGAGTGTTTACACAGAGAGATGAGGGAGGGGTGGACATGGGGGGGGGGGGGGGGGGGGGGGGGGGGCGCGCGCACAGAGACAGCTGCTTTCACTCTGTACTGTAAACTACACACACATACATACACACACAAGCACTTACACAGAAGGCTGTAGCTGCACTGGAACCCCCACAAGCCCTGCAGTGTGTATGTGTGTGTTTGTGCTATACAGCTGGCCCACCGAGACCAGTGGCTCGGAGTGACAGCCATACACACATCAGTCCCCTGACTACAGCTGAACATGGTGCAGGGTGGATGTAAGAGAGGCTGGTGGATGCTGAGTGACCGGGACGGCTGCACTCGGGAGATTTTCTTCTCTTTTTTGAAAAGGATATTCGCTCTTCTCTTAAGAGTTTTTGCATTAGTAAGTGCTTAAAAACATCAAGTCAAAAACCTGAATCAATCTGACCTGAATAGACTTTAACATGCTAACAGCATGTTGTACGTGATGAACGTCAGGAGAAATTCAAAGGGAAACATGGCCGACACCCCCCAGTTCACAGGTCACGTCATTATGTTCACGTTGCAGGTTTTTGGGGCCTGGTGTGGAGACGCGATGGCGTCCAACCTATCGCCTTGCAACATTGAGCTCTGTTGCTACGTGTTTACATCCTCAGGCAAGAGTGTCGACAACAAAAAAATATACAACGAATGACATCAGACATCAGTGAGCAACTAAGGGCCAATTAAAACCTTAAGATGTGGAGGGTTTGCATTCATAAGAATACAGATGATAGTAAAAATGCATTTGTATTTTCACTCAGAAATGCATAACACAGACTGAAAAAAATACAACGCCAGCAGAGGTCTATCACTCATTAAACATTCAAATAAATATCAACCTCAGCAGCCTCTTATTTAACTTAACTTAAACATATGAGGACTTTCAGCAAAGAGCATGTTGTGAGAAAGAAACAAATAGTCTGCATGTAGAGACAAACACAAGGGTGGAATCAAGTGTTGAGGGACCACAAATTATGTAGCTAGCCTGTTCAACAAATAAGTGCAGACCAGGAAGACTATGACTTGACCTGAATACAATGAAAATATGCTATAAAATGTCAGAAATGTTCCTTGCGTGGCAGTGGTGCTATATGCAATATTGGGACTTATGTTGCAACCAGTGTGTTTGTGTGTTAAGGGCCACAGTGATTCACCGCAGGGGGAAATAGGTTGTCAGTAACAAGCGAGCCTGACAGCTTAATTACCAACGCAACTAAAGATTTATTGGTTTATCAATCAGAGCCTGAGGCGCTGCCTTTCCCCTCAGGAGACGGGCGCCATTACCATGAACTCGTTGGCCCATGTGACCCAGACACTCTGCTTGCCTCGGCCCAGTCACACCAGGGCAATCCTAAAACCCCTGCTGCTGTCAATATACGCATGCACAGAATCTGATATGCGCACATAAACATTGCTCTCATATTTTAAGGATATACACATATGCTCCCATGCACCCAAGCAGGGACACAAACAAACACAGAGAAATGGAGGCATGTATGCAAACATGAACATGCACACTAGCATGTATACGCTTCGTACACACTGACAAGCACAAATACACAAAACATAGACCACAGAGGCCAGCATGTGGGCGATGAACCTTTTATGTTTTGAGACAAAAGCCTAGCTGAGGCAGAGACAAGACCAGAAAGAGAGAGAGAGAGAGAGAGCAAAGCTTCAGGCTGAATACCGTTTGTTTGATTTAACCAAAAAGGTATTTTCAGAACCACATCCAGAAATTCCAACCATCTGGACACAATTACCGCATTTCTAAATTAAGCTTTGGCTCATTTCTAATCCTGTCGATGAGTTGTGACACTGACACAAGGAGGGCGATCGTGAGGGTGATCTATTGGCTGGCAGTGTGTTGCTATGTGGTGGGCGCAGAGAGAGAGAGAGAGAGGGCCAACGATCAACCAGCCTGGCAGCCGGGAAGGCAGGCAGCCAGGTGGCCAGGCAGGCAACTGGGATAAACATTCATAGCCTTAGCTCAGAGTGTAGCCTGTAGTCATTGGAAGGCATCTTAGTGAAATGCTGCCCCCATGTGACGGCTGCTGGGAACAACAGGCAGTCTGCAGTCCGGGTGAGTCGTACCTGAAAGAGCCTCCTCCTGGGTCATTGAGCTTGTTTTTCTGATTCCCAGAGATCTGCACAGTGAAGCCCATGGGACTTTTGCCTGCTTGGATGATGGCTCCCTTCCCCATTGTGCCTGTTAAGCAAATAAGAAAGAAAAAAAAAGAAAAGAAAACACTAAACAAAATAGGAAAAGTGTAGTGTTATCATTGAAGTGTCCCTTTCTATCTGCGTCAAATATCCTCCCGCCTAACGACTACCTTCAACCATGACTGTCATCCTCTCGGGGGGGTAGATGGAGGGGGGCTGGGAGGAGAGCGGTACCGTCGCTCTCCCCAGGTTGCTGCGGAAAGCGTCACTCTGTCAATATCACTGCGCTTCACCGGCTCTCCTTACACTCTTAAACCGCATCCTGCTCCGAGATACGTTTTCCAGAGAGGCACAAGGACTGCCAGAGTGAATTTAAACTTGATTTTAACAGGCATGTTCCTAGCCAAGAGGCACAGAAAAGTATTTTTAGAACTATCCCCGCATTCCAATTTATGGGCATAAAACAACCTACAGATCTTTTACTGCAGGCAATCTGGGGAAGGGGGCAGATCAAATTTGTATGCACCTCCAATCATACGCACACACACACACACGCACAGACATACACAAGCAAAAACAGGTACATACACGAACACATATTACACACACCACCTGAGAGCACACAGCTCTCTTAAGGGAGCGTTACGCCCGATTGGAGTTTGGGCGATATTTGTGGGCTTCTGTGGGAAGAGTGTTTGTGAATCAGTGTGAGTAAGCAGCACTGCAAATGTTTGAGAAGGCTTCATAAAGCAGAAAGGAAAAACACCTGTTCTCTCTGTGGCCCTGTCTGTTTACACATCCTAAATCCTACTGAGAGAACATATTCAGATTTCACTAAAGGTTATCTTCCTTTAGCAGATTTCACTAGCTCTTTATTTAAGATCAGGCTGGAGTTTGACCATCGTGATGTGTGTGGCTGAGCAGTCCAGAAACTGAAGAAAAGAGCGTGTCAGAGGACTTCATCAAAGACTAAATACTGGAACTCAAATTTTCTGAACGCTTTGTTAAATCTTTTGTCGGAAACTGAACTTACTTTGGTGTGCATATTTTCTTAAAATCTTTCTTCTGAGGGACACACAAACTAAAGAACGTCTAAAATAAAAATGACAGATGCAGTACATGTGGTTAAAATCAATAGATTTTAATCAAAATCTAGTGTGGCTCCAAATGTGGTTACCTTGCGCTCTGATAGACTGTGTGATCACCATGGGCATCCGGACCTGGCCGCTGACAGCAGCTGCTGTCTTCATACCCTGAGGAAGCAAAAATAATGAATGAATATCAGGGTTTTTCTGAACCAGGTAACTGGGGCGCTGCACCCTCTTACTTTGGGAATGTGCCCTATTACAGAAATGCTGATTTAAGTCTTAAATCTCATACATCATCCCTGATGATGTGGCCAACTTGCACCACTTGGTGTTTCAAGTAAGCATAAGAATTAAACAATTCCTAAGTGAGAGAGGAGATTTAAAGTATGAAACTGCATCCCTGCTGAACCTTTTTTTTTTACACTTTTACACCACCCCCAAGGGAAATTGTTCAGGGAAAAAGCAACTTTTGCTCCTCTTTCGAACTTAGTCAGTTGCCAGAAATGATACAGGCAAGCTGGCTGAGAGCCACTTGAGTTTTGTGAACTGATTTCTATTCGTCTGTAAGATATGAAAAATATCTACAGTAGCAAAGAGGGAAAGATCACTTTTACAGGGACTATCCCTACACACTGTATACTGATAATATTGAGATTTACTTACGCACACAATGAGAATGGATTTCTGTCACTTTATGTGACCTACATTTGCTTCAGATAAGGCAATAAAAAGTCAAGACCACACAAGACTGCAGAGAAAAAGTAGTTTAGAAGAAGTAGTAGTAGTGGTAGAATAAGAAGCAGGAGCAAAGGGAGGGGGGCGGCTGTGCTGGGCTATTAGAGTCACTTCCTTCCTTGGTAGCAGCCATGGGCCCAGCCTCAGGCTCAGCCATCCATTCCTACCAGTTTGCTTCTCGCTGCATATTTTTTAGCCTTGTTTTCCATTCCCTGACACATGCTATATTACTGCTCAAGCTACTGAAAAAAGACAGAGGCCATTTTTCCCAGAGATCCACTGCAGGGGCCTGTGAGAGTGGGAGGGAAGGGAAAAAAAAAATACATTCAGCACAGGCAGAGATAGCTAGCACCTCTGGGCCCGCCAGCGACACAGTTAAGAGGAGAGAAAAGTCAGGTAGAAAGTTTGGAAATCAGACAACATGTGTTAGCACGCATTGTGACAGTACACACACACACACATACACACACACACACTACAGCTTAACGTTGGCTAATAATCATTTGTGGTGTAGTAAAAAATAATAATCTCAATGTGTCATCCTTCAGATCGTTGTTTCCTGAGCCCATGCAGTAACATCCTTTATATAATCACACGTTTCACAAATGGTGAACCTCGTCCCATCCTGGTTGTTTTTGTTGTTTTTTTAATGACGGAGCCTTTCAAGGATGCTCCTTTCATATCCAATCATGACACTATCATCCATTATCTGTGGGATGATCCAAAAAGGTGTTTTTGGGGCATTCCATAACTCTTCCAGTTTTGTTGCCCTTGTCCCAACGTGTTTGAAATGTGTTGCTGCACCAAACTTAATAAGCATGTGTTCACAAAATCAATATCGTTGATGGGGTTTAAAGATTAAACATATTGTCTTTGTATTGCTGTCAATCAGGGATATGTCTAAAAAAAAGATTGAATGATTATTACAGCGGTCCATCTTTTTTTCTGGAATCAGGGGTTACAGAAGAAACTTTATATAACGCCACATCTTTAGACTTATAATTGCACCAGTTTACATTTGTTACAATTACATTTTACATTTCACACTACTGTAAGAAATGCTATCACTACTGTGGTAAGAGCAGATCTTTTTTAGCCTAATTCAACTGTCTGTCTGGTTTCAGACTGCTCATGTGCCAGGGGCGATCATTTTTACTAATGTTTTGTTTGATAGCTTATGTTGGTGTTTTATGCATCTGTGTGTGCGAGCGTGTGTGTGTCAGAGAGAGAGAGAGAGAGATGGATGGAGAGAGACCAGAGGCATGTTCTGGACATAGACTGCGGCCGCCACATTGCTTTAAAATTGACCTGGGGCTGACCTAGTTACCTCGCTTCACCCTTCAACGGTTAACGGGTAGAAAGAGGGAGGGAGCGGGATGAGAGCGGGATGCAAGAGTAGATACAGAGAGAGAGAAACTGTTTGAAAAAAGGGAGAGCAGAGGGGGGAGGAGAAAAGAGAAAGCAAAAGAGAGAGAGACAAAAACTAGTGAGAGAAATGGTGAGAGAAAGGAAGGAAGGAAGGAGGGACAGTCAGAGAAAGTTAGAACCCTCTAGCTGCCTGGACCAATCTGACTCTGACCTCACTTGACCCATCAATAGACGGCTGTGCTCTGGGTGAACACATTAATTTCAGTGTGCGCGCACACACACACACACACACACACACACACACACACACACACACACACACACACACACACACAGCTTCATCCACTCACCGACACGGTGATGCGATGCCGCTGTGAGTCGAGTAAGGCGGTCTAGTTTAGGACCCTGCAGGTTACTTGGCCTTATTTTAGCTGCGTACCCTCACTGTTTCAGGATGAACTGCTCACAACCGTGGGTACTACTTGTCCAGCTGCCAGGAGAGAGCTGGACCTAAAAGATCTTTGATTGGCATAAAGCGCACAATAATCCTCAGCAAAGATGTCACCAAAAATATTTTCTCTTTTTGGCATTCATTTGATTTTCAGGAACATTTTACCGTGTAATACAGTCAGACACAAACGGTTTAAGATCCACAGGGAACAATGCCAGGGGGAGATTTGGTTAAAGGAAAAAGCAACACAGAACCATAAATACAATTTAATTTACAGAGAAAGCAGAGGTCCAGTGTGCTCAGTTTTTAAAAAAATGGTTACAGCTGGTATCTGAGTTCAAAACATTCCCAAAGAGGAGCCTTTATGTGCTTCTTGTGATCTTGAGGATTCATTTTGTGTTTCATTGCCCAAAGTATTTGAGGTATCATCTGTTTGAAAAAATATATATATAAAATCTGTGTTAAGGAGTTTGTTTAGATGTTCTGATAGTATTATGTTGAATTGGCTTTAATGAGGGTTTTCTTTTTGTGGCAGAATATAGATAGACATTATAAAAGCATAAACTGAAATGCTCCCTTTTTGAATTTGTGTAACTGTACATTGTGACATGTGACAAGAAGACCGTCCTGGGTGAATAAATAAATCAACTAGAATGGGTTCCTTTAACCGGAGGAGGACGCAGTAGACCAGGACTCAGGGTGGTGCTCCTGACTTTGCTGCAGGTCAATGTGATATGTTATATAGGGTCAACATGTGTTGGGAGTTGTATTTTACTTCTTGTGAATGTGTATGCTGAAATGACGGGTGTAGTGTCATTTAGTGAATTGTATTTTTTATGATTGTGTATGCTGTGATAATGTACGGTTGTGTGTATTGTGTTTTTACTACATGCTTTCAAGCAAATTTCCATACAGTGGATAAGAAAGTTTTTGTATAGTATCATATGGTATTGTATCGTATCGTATCAGAGTTTAAGTCTGGTGTGTGGGCATTATAATTAAATTATCTATTTAATTATCATACTTAATAGCAAGTAAGAAATGTTGTTGTTGTTTACTTATACATCATCTTTCCTACACGCAATGCAGCATTTAAGAGAGTACAAAATGATCTTGTCACTGTAAAGTCCGGGTGTCAGGTACTTTTATTCATCAGTCAAAGGCTGAGCAGGACTAAACCATTATCAACAAGGTGCCCTTGAACCAAATGTTTGACCACCATCTGCTCTGATCAGTTGCCAGCAGGACAGATCGTCATACTGAGCGTGTTAAAGGTGTGAACACGTAGGTTTATGATAAGTGTGCATATAGAAATAGAAATATCTGTGTTAAGTTTATATGTTGTTCCAGTGTCTGCGTGGAGATCTGTTCAGTACGTACTTACAATGATCCTGCTTTGACAGCTGACCTCAGTCCAACTCTCCTAAAACTGAGAGTGATTCCTCAGTGTGTAGGTGACTCTAACTCACTATTGGCTGTGTGACTCCCAGCCGTGGCAGTGTGACACTCTTCAGCCTAATAATTCAGGCTTGTTTAGAATCTATCAACACACACACACACACACACACACACACACACACACACACACACACACACACACACACACACACACATACCAACACCACCCCCTGCAGGTCTGCATCCATCACATTTCAGGACTTCTCTATTGAATGTAGGAATATTGTGGGTAAATATTTGTCACATCTATTACCTGACCTCTATCACTCTTCATCTCTCCATTCTCACACACCCTACATACAAATTTCCCTTTACACACTTCTGAAAACTGTCCCTGTACTGGACTATAATATATTTTATTTGCCGTATTACACTGCAATTATCCACTTTCCCAAATAGTGTAATAGTGTAAACAATGTGATAACTGTCTGCAATGGGGTCTGGTCCAGCTGGTCCACTCACACATATATACATACCATAGCAGCTGCATGTCCAAGTGTCCCAGCAGGCAGAGCACTGGCACCGGCAGTGGTGCTGATGCTATTAGGGTGGTGTATTCGGACAGCTGGCCCAGCCACAATGGCAGGGGGGGTGCCGCCGGGTACTGGTTTGACTCCCTGGTGCGGAGGCTGGGTCAGGGTCTGCTGACTATTCAGCAAAGACAGCCTCAGGGCCGGGAGGCTCTTCTGTTGACGGGCAAAGAGAGGCCAGAGTTTGTCATCAAAAAGCAAAACAGACACGCAAGAGGGAAAAAAGCATATACAACTAGTGCGGTCACTAGCTAATTTAGCATGATGCTATCAGATAAAACATAGTTACATGCAAGTAAAGGAACACGTCACGACATGTGACAATACTTGCATTTCTTGTACCATGATTCATGTGGTGTTATACACTGTAAAAGAAACGTTTACCTTTACAGGGAAACTGATTAGATTTCAGGACAATGAACCTGCAGTATGTTAAAGTAGGCCTTACGTGGAACGTGGCTGTAGGCCATTTCTGATAACCCACTGTCATAGCTGACCTGAGGAGTTGATGTTGCTCCATACAGACTATTCCAGGCAGATTTTTGACGTAACCGACCTAACATTGCATGACAACATGTGTCTGTGGCCGGGTTGGGCGGTTGGGTGCTTTGATGTGACGCTCATCACGGCTGGCTGTAGAAAACTACTGGCTACTGGCAGGGACGACTGCAGGCGGCCATTGTCACACACAGTCAGACGTAAGGCCAGAGGGGCATGTTTGTGTGTGTGTGTGTGTGTGTGTGTGTGTGTGTGTGTGTGTGTGTGTGTGTGTGTGTGTGTGTGTGTGTGTGTGTGTCATTCCTCTGTCAGGCCTAGCCATCCCTGGCTCTGGTGCCAGGGAAAGGACCACTTTAGGGGTCAGTTTAGGAAAAAAACACAAGAGGGCCAACTTAAGGAGCCAGGTTAGAGGATGGTTTGAGGGGCAGGTTAGGGAGCAGTTCAAGAAACACTTTTATGTTAGGGGTTAATCCAAAAAGCAGTTAAGGGGTCCAGTTAATGGTCAGCGTGAGACTGGGGCTACTATTTGGTGGAGGTGTGGATGGTAACCTTAGAGTTAAGTGTTAGAAGGCCTGGTTTGGAGAAGTGTAGGGAAAAACAATTTAGAGCCACGTGTTTAGAGGACCAGCTCTGGGAGCAGTTCAGGGAACAATTGCATCAGTCACTATTGGAGGTGGTTTTAAAAAGAGAAACTTCAACAAAAAGTTTACAAGACCCACACCTTGAGAAAGGGCACCAGATAAGGCTGCGGAGATGACTTGAGCTCAGTCTGCAGTCGGCTGGTGAACTCCTCCGGTTCTATCTTGGCATCCTGTAAGGTTAAAGGTAAAGTACAAGAGAAGACAGTGTGAGTACACCGTGGTGACTTGAACACAACAATACGAGGCCCCATCGCTACAGCTGATGAGCAACCGCTCAACTCCCATCCCGGCACCTCAGGGTGCAGCTCATTTATGTGTAACTATGTTCATGATAGAGCGAAGAGAGAAAGGAAAGAGTTTCATGCTGCCATCTACAGGTTTAAAATATTTAATACAGCAACACATTAATGTCTTCTTTAACTTACCCCTACTTATATTTTTAACTGGAAAAACATTTTAAAAGGAACGACTAAAAAAGACATTTTAAAAGGAACGACTAAAAGAAAGACACTTCAGTCAAAGTTAATCAAGACTTTCAAACAGGCTGGTTCTTCAAATATTATTTTTCTTTGTCGAAATATGCTTAAAAATGTGAGCGAACATGATTGAGATGACCGTGTGCAGGACAACAGTGTTGGTTGGTTTTTGAAGCTTACTAGCAGGTCCTGAACCAGAGACTTGACGTTCTTGGAAGTCTCAGGGGAAGGAGAATTGTGAGACGCCAGCTTGATGAGTGTGGCCAGGAAATTCTTACACTTCTTGACATTCTCTTGCATTTCCTGTAAAAGTTAAGAAAACGATGACAGTATTTAGCTTCTGTGCAAAATTTAGACAAATTAAAAGATCAAATGACATAAAATGTCTCAAGACTTTACTTCAAAGGTGCTATTCAACATTGAAAGTACATTTCTTTTTGATATTGCCGTTAGAGTTATTGTTATTAGAGTGAAAATGTAGGACCATAATTTAACGCCAGTGTCTTGGATTTACTGGCATCTTTGGTGGCTGGTAAAAATGTGAGCCGTGTGTAGCCAAATGAGACATGGCGCCTGTGCATTCAAACTTTCAGTGGCGACAACCTCTAGAAGCACTGAGGGCTCTCTGGTCTGCATACATGAAGAAGTGAGAGTCTGTCTGTGTGTGTGAGATCCTCTATCTCTGTATGAGTTATGTGAAAGTGAGTTTGCATCTATTGCTGAGTCCATTTGTCCCTAAATGCATGTTGGATCATGCGTCCTTGGTTGGTCAGTACTTGTGTGTGACTCTCGGTGCACGTCCAGCTGTGTAATGCTGTGGGTCCAGGGCTGAGCTTGTGACACAGCCAGCCTGCTGGCAGCTGTGACAGCGCTGATGCCCTTAAGGGTGGCATGTGGGTGGTGCAGAGGGCAGGATGTGTGTGTGTGTGTGTGTGTGGGGGGGGGTGCACAGACAACAGAACCTGGGACACGACAGGAGCTCCGGGTGCAGTGGAGATGCCCGTCTGCGGAGGCTGCGCTGGTTGGGAGGCAGTCTGGGCCAGGGCCTGGGGGGCCATAACCACAGGGGTCTGCTGTGGAGCCGTCACAGCCACGGCCGGTGCCACGGGGCCCTTCTGGAAGAGCAAGGAGGAGACAGAGAGATAAACAGGACGTGACGCCTCGCTTGCAGCAAGGCCAAAGAGAACAGGAGGCAGGCGCCACAGCGCTCCTGTCACATCTGGTGTCCTGACTTCGGTGGACATTGCTTAACAGACAAGGAGGAGGAAGGGGAGGTAGCGACAAGCTAAAGGCAAGAAAAGATGGGAAGCCATCATAGCTTTTCTTGATAGTTACCAACTTCATAAGGAAAACCACAAATCAAGATTTCTTCCTGGTCAGGCCAAACATTAGCCACCAGTTGTACTTCCTCATAATGAAATGTGGGGATGAACAACCAGAAAATATCTCACTTCTAAAACACAAATTTTGCCGAGCAGATGAGGTGCCATCAGCAGTCTCTCACTCTAAAGCCCTCATCACCTCTTTGAAATCTCTCAGGGCCTGTTCACACTTGGCAATAAAATGCATTTTACGTGATGCAATCACAATTGGACAGTTCTAAATACAGGTGTGAATGCACCCAAAATACATAGAGGACACATTAGCCTCCGATCACTTAAGTCACATATGGATTGGGGCAAGGCCAAATGTACGTCGTCAACATACAATGTACATTTATATCTGCACTGAAGTTAGACAAATCTCCTGAGAACAGAGGAAAGGTCAAGGTACCAAAGAGCCACAGCGACGCTCTACTCTGAGCACAAGTGTGCAATATGTGGTGGACATTTTCTGTTAAGCAAAATATGAAAATATAAGAAGCAAAAATCAAATTTGCTTGGCATCTCAACTGGATCCAGATACAATCTGAACACACAGTATTTGGATAGGAAACACTGTCTGATCAGAGCCTCAGGGGCCTCATAAATAAAATAGATTAGCTTAAAATATTATCTCCATCAGTGCCAGTTTACAGCAGGGCAGCAATGCCCGCAAGTTATGCTTGTTTTAGTTGGTGGATAGCAGATATTATTCCCATATTTTCTCTGCAAAAGAACTTTCTAACAACATTATATTTAAAAATAAATGGTTTTAGATACATTTGGCAGAAACATTACTTGATTTTCAATATTATATCTTTAAAAACTACATTTGAGAGCAACCTGTAAAATGTTCAGGATAGTTACAAACCTCAACAATAACAAATTAGGACTGCGCCTTCAGATGTGAAATTCATAAATTGCAGCACTGAACATTTTCACATTCAAATGCAATTTTTTTAGAAAACAGAACTTGAGAAAAACACAAAATGAAAAAGGGCATTCCTGCTGTAATTAACAAATGAGAAGTATTGGGGTCACTATTTTTGCTGACATACCAAATCGGAAGGTGTAGAAAACAGGCCTTATTCATTCCATCCCCACCCAAACTCTCCACCTTGGTTCACAAACTAATGTATGACTACTACAGAGCTACAGCACTATTTCTTGGCACCACCCATCGGATTGCCAAAGGAAAATGTAAAATAGAGGACTAAAATATAGGTGAGTAACGAGGATTATCTCACTGGGCGGAGTGCAGGACAGGAGGAGGAGGAGGAGGAGGAAGAAGAGGAATTAGAGGAAGTCTGGAGGACAGGGCTGGAGGGAGTGGCAGAGGCAGATGGCAACATCTTGGCTGGGGTCAAAGGACACTGCCTGGTGGTCTGAGAGGTCACAGGAGACTGCAGGAAAGAAAAGAGGACAACATACAGAGGCAGAGAGAAGAGAAAGAGGGAAACAAGAGAGCATAAAGGCATCAGAGAGGGTAGGTGAGAAGGGGGAATCAGAGGAGGTAAAGGAACACAAAGCGAGGTTAGTCTGTGGTGAAAGGTGACAGAAAGAGTGAGGACAAAGTGAATGGAGGGTAAAAAAAAGAAAAAGACTGGGACAGCATGTGAAAGACAGAGCAACAGAGGAAGAAAAGAGCAGCAGCGTGCCTTGCAGACAGATGAGGAAAGGTCATGACAGCAGGATAGAAGGAAGATGGCAGCATGTTGGTGGTGCTGAAGCCTGAGCCAGATGGGAGCATGTTTGGTCACATAGCAGTGGGTCATGGTGTAATACAGGCAACTACACACACGACATTTATCTGTACAGAAGCTAATTCGGCCTCTTGCTTTCCTGTTCCTGGTGTAAAAAGCAATTAATTAAGAATTAAGTGGAAAATCTAATTAACAATTTGACGATTTCCTATGAAATATTCTTGCTAGACTGAGGAAGCAGACGTAGATTTGTGATTGATTTGTGAGTCAAAGCAAGACAGCTTATATCTGTTGAAATGCTGCAGTGTAACAGATGACAGATAAACCGCCAAGGACTTTGGCAACTACTTCATGATAATGGCAGGTTATGACCTAAGTTGCTGTTTCTTGGAATATCATATTTCAAGTGGGAAATTAGTTTATCTAATTGCAATTTGTTTTAATAAAACCTCCAGACGCCATAACAGTTGGTAAGACTAATGCAACTATTGAAGAAATAAGCATAAGATGTCATCTGCACAGACTCAGTTCTGTCTCTAAATGTGTCTGTGTATCTAGTATTGATTCTGTTTCACAATGAGAGACGTCACAGCAAAGAGAAGTATGGTAAGACAGCGCCCATCAATAACGTTAAATAAACTGGAACAACTTTATATGTTGCAGTTAAATGAATGCAGTAATGAACGGATGAATAAGTAAATTAATAGATAACAGAATTGACCGTATTTTTTTTTATCTGAAATTACATTTGCTAAGGAAGTGATTACTGTGCTACATATAGTGCCATGAATGCTATATATATATATATATATATATATACATATATATCACAGAACAATCACAGAACAATCAGAAAATAGTTTCCAGGCTATGTCAAAATGAAATCTTGTAACAATTCCCAGGAGATCATCAATTGTTGTATCAATGCTTCCAGGGCATGGCACACACTATGGTGATGTCGCCAGGATGAAGTCACTTTCCTCAGATCTGCCTCATGCCATATAAAGTAATAACCCCTAATTCATTGACCCTGGAAAGATACTCCTGGAATTTGGAATCAGCTGTTTATCATCCGTAGTGTATTTATATAGTGTATATATCAGTATGATATCCCATGACGACGGATCCGGATCTATTTTTCATCTAGATATACTTTTTTCTTTTCACACATGCAATCCATCTGAATGACAATGAATCTGCATTATCTCAGCCACATAACGGTGGCTGTGCCGTGTCTCTAAAGCTCCACATTACCATACTGTGACCACATACATCGAGCTCTGCTTCAAATATATATTCTGCTATAACAGATCTGGATTGCAATCTGGATCGGGATCCAATGGCACATAGTGGTGGATCATCAAGGGGTTGTCCATGACTGTCTTCTTAAGATTTTTCATGATAATGGCAAATGTTTGTTTTTTTAAAGGCCCCAGGTCATAACGTTGAAGAAAGTGAAAAAGTGATCCAGAATCGGCATCTGTTCCCGAATCCGACTGAAAATGTAATCAACTCTTCCTTGGCTGAAGATCCACCACTACACAAACTTTCATCAAAATGTATTGAAAGCTTTTTGAGATATCTTGCAGACAAATACACAGACAAACACTTAAACATGGTGATCACATAAGCAAGATGTCGAATGTTGATTCTAGGTGTGACTTTTGTGTTTGGAGTCTGCCGTATGTGATGAATTTCAACCGGTGTGCCGAGATGTGTCGTATTAATATGTATATAATATAATATGTGGATTGGCACACTGTGTTGTTTAGTTTTGCACTGGACCAATACACTCAATCATGTATATTTGTACTAAAATGAGTTTACAAATGTGTGGCACATTGGGCTTTGCGCTATGGACTATGGGCCGAGACAACCCAAGAGGGCCTCTGCCCTGACCACTGGCACACAGACTTCCATTCAAAGACGGGCCAGAGCATTCAAACACACACACACACACACACACACACACACACACACACACACACACACACACACACACACACACACACACACACACACACACACACACACACACACACACACACACACACACACACACACAGAAGCACTGACAGACAGGAGAGCAAACACACACACTCAAGTACATGATAAACTGCACTTATCTTGCACACAAATGAAAAACCATAAGCAGACACACAACACAGCCAAGGACAAAAGAAAAGAGGCAAAGAATAGAGCGTCGAGGAGAATAAGTAGGATAAGAGAGACTGAGAGGAGGAGGAGGAGGAGGGAGTTTCTCCTCCACTAAAAGTTTTGTAGGATGCCAGAGAGTTGTGCTGAGGAGTTGGGAGAAGTGTATGTGGGATGAGGGGATGGGGGGGATGGGGGAGGCAGTATGGGTAAAGGGGGGCTGATAAGAGCCAGGGGGTGCATCCCACCGCGAGCAATGCCTCTCTCTTGCTCACTCTCTTTCCATCTCAAACACACATACAGACACACACAAACAACAGCGAAGAACCAAAGCCTTGTTAGGTTTTAAAATAATCAGGCAGTTGGATGATGAATGATTTAACAGGTATGGAAGGAAGGAAGCTCAGGATGCCTTCCGTTTCTCCCCTCAGGGTCATGGTAAGAGTGACAGGCCGACGGAGGGGTTGAGCTCTGGGAATAAACACCATTCCCTTTCATTTCCCTACTTCTGCTTTTCCTGTCGAGATGGCAACGCTGCAGCCCCGCTAATTTGTCATCAGTGTGACTGCGAGAGGCGATGACAATCTGCAACTCTCTTTTGAGCGAGTTTCGTATCAGGATGGATGCAGGTTGGCTGGCTATGAGTACAGAGGCAGGAAGGGGCTGTTGGTATGTAGCTGATGTGGACTTCTGTCCTGGCGAACATTAACACCTGCCACAGGATTCATCAGCAAGAAGTATCTTATACTAAGAAGGTCAGAGTAACAGAGGGTGGAATATTCCTTCAATAAGGTTAAACACTTAGTCTCATTTTTGAAAGGTCCTGGCTGAGAATGTAAAACTCCCATCCACACAGCAGAGTCATATATATGGGTATATCACACACTAGTATGGCAGGCCAACACTTATCACATTGGTATACATTATGTACGTGTTTGTTACTGTAGGCTGTATTTCCTGGACATTTATTGTCAGATTTTATGCTACTAACTACTTCTGCCAAAGAAGTTATGTTTTAATATGTTTGTTTGTTGGTTTGTCGGAGGGATTACACAAAAAACTAACAGATAGATTTCCATGAAACGTGGTGGGAGGATGGATCTTGAGCCAGAATAGACCCCATTAACTTTTGGAGTGGATCCGGATAAAGGAGCGGATCCAGGATTTTGTTTTTCACATTCTTTAATATTGCGAGATTTTCTTTATATTCTCAATGCATAAAAATTTAATTCTCAAGAGGGAAAACAAATCCAGCATATTAATACTTAAATTGGTATCTGTTAGGGTATGTGATTCGGTTCAGATCCAAACAAAAATCTGGATCCACCAGATTTAAATAGGGATAGTCTTTTCCTGTACGGTAACATATCGGGCTAGAAACCTGCAATGACCACTAATGTGTAGCTGAGATAATAAGGATTCAAGATGGATTAAAGCGGACTGCTGGGCCTTGGAGTGCTATTCTAGTTCCACATTATTTTCATTTTGTGTCATTTTTGCATTCATAGATACCGATAATAGTAGTATAAAATAGGATAGGCTATATATATACATTACTTCAGTACTGAGTTCAAAACAGGAAGAACAGGAGGAAGTTTGTTCATATATGAAAGCAGAGGTAGAGCGACAGATGCATAGCTGTACAGACAAAGACTATAAAATGCTGCCCTCTAGAGTCAGTCTTTTGTCCTCACAGCCTATGATATGATGAACAGGCACTTGAGATCTATAGAGGGCCGCTTTAATGCTGCCTTGAGAAAGAATGTGCTGAAGAACTTTGGAGTTCATATGAAAATACAGTTTTGTGTCTCAAGCATTTAGTAAAATAACTCTTTGTTTGTTTGTTTTTTTGGGGGGGAATTATACCCTAATAAAATGGATATAATTAAGGCTTATTGAAAAGCCTCTTTTATTGCAATACATTTTATTACAAAGCTAGTAGACATGTGATCTGCTAACTGAATTGTGCTTTCAATAGTGTGCTTTGTGCCAGACACTGAAAGTCATTTTTTTGTTTCAGTGCCCAATAGAACCAACAAATACCAACATTTTACCTCCAGTTCAGTGTTAAAAATTCTAAAATTCAATCAACGTCAAAGCTGATGTTCAAAACACTCTGAGTTGAGACGAGCTATTTGAACATTACAGTATTTATTTGAGCTATTTTGACATTGCACTGATCATAGTTTGATGCTATCTCAGCTGTCTCACTGTGGTGAACTGAACAACAATGCTTTAGTATGAATGTTCTGAGGACAGTAAGAAAGACACAGATTTACATAATGAACATCTCACTATAACTATCAAGTGATAACCACATTATTAAAAGCAATTAGGTTCCAAAGCTGTGGACCCGGCAGCATAAGCTGAAGTTTTTACATGAATGATGTATCTACAGGTGATAATAAGCAAACTCCAATTAATGATTCAGTGGCTCATTAAATTTTGAAGAGAGGACCCCATGGAATCATGAAGGAGCCTTAAGACATTAATTCACTTCCTAATCTCAGTTTAATCTATATGTAAAATAAAACACTCATTCATTATAATTACACAGTTTAACATATTAATCACATCCTAATTAGGGTCTTACCATGAAGCTGTCCAATCTCCTGCTGATTGGACGCCTCTGACTGCAAACAGGGTCAATTTAGGCTCTTTCTATTAGTTTAAGAATTTCTCATTTTGAGGTTGTATTTGTAGAAGTTTTCTTGAGTGAGAAAAAAGCTATTTAAAAATTTCTGACATCATCACAGTTGTGCGTTGTCTATGGACTGAATTTGAACTCACGTCAGGACCAGCGCCAGAAACCCTACTCTGCATATTCAGTGGGCCTCATGCCCAGGAAGTAAATCTGGAAGCTAGAAATCTTTGTGCACCAGGCATTGGACTGAATAAGCGCCACCTTTGGGTCTAGTATCTAGTTCCATTCTACATCTACAGTATGACTGTAGCACACAAAGTGTCAGTCTACTTAAGAGTTATACCTTTGCATCTTGTCTAAAACGTCGCTGTCAGCAGGTCATGGTCCCACCGAACACGAGTGATTGGCCCTCAGTGGCAAACCTCCACAGAAGTCAGGTAAGAATTCTGAAGTATTGCTAATTTGACTTTTTAGCAATGTAATATTCACTTTATTCATTCAGCTGCTTCTTGTGAAGTTGGTATAACACCATGAGATTATCCTTATTTTGACCCAACATAAGATTAAATGACTGTCCTGATACAAAAGTTAAGCTAATTTCTTTCTTTTTCTTTCAGCTGCTCCTGATTCGCTGTCGGCACAGTGGATTTTTTCCATCCCCATTCTGGATCTGGCACAGGTTTTATGCCGGATGCCTTTCCTGATGCAACCCTCCCTGTCTATCCGGGCTAGGATGAGCAAATTGGGGTTCAGGATACTTCGACATGTAGACTGCAGGGGTATTTTATGCTCCTTTTTTTCTTTTCTTTTTTCTACATCATTTTATGTACAAATGAACTTCACCATATTGCTGACTCCCCATCTTAACAAACTGCCTGCATTTCCATGCAAATAATGTACCCAGGTTTCTATCTGATTAATTCCACAGTAAAATTTTCATTTACACACAACATCTTATTCATGCATGACCTAACATGGCCTTGGTTATGTGGGTCTTATTTTAAATTCAGTAAGTGCATAAAAACCACACTGGAAATATTTAGTTTTTAGTTGTATGTCGTGAGGTCAGATGTTGGGGCATCAAACAGAACAGGTCACTGGAGCCGCCTGAGGCTACAGGTAATTACTCATGCTTTCCTGTTAACCCCTCCATCTACGTACTAAACTACATTCACAGAATACGATTAATATGTGGATGATTAAGTGCTTTGGCCTCGTATTTTAAACAAATCAGATTTTTCAGCTGAGCTCCATGACAACAGTCATAAGAGAATGATGATGGTGAGGTCACTGGAGCTGCCGGAGGCCACAGGTAATTATCATCCTTTCCTCTTGGTGCTTTTCATGCATGTCCTATATTTTTGTTCAGTGTTGATATTAAATTAATATTATATTTTTTGATGTGTTTATCACAGTTAAGATAAGAAATAATGGTTACACACTGCAATTTTTGTTGTTCACATTATATGCACAGTTACAACATGGAAAGATCTAAGCAATAGACTTATGAATTCCTCTGGTATTTCCCCTGGACCAATTAGTGACACAAGCTTCATTCACAAATACTGCAGTGTTACAATGACTCTACCAACAGGCAGCAAAAGGGGTTTCATTTGATCCAGACGGCAGATCTTCTCTTCCACAAATTTGTTACTGTTAATTTTATTGGTCTCTTTACTTGTAAAACAATTAATGAATGAATGAGTACGGAAAAAAAATTAGACAACGTTGCATCTAATGCAGGGAACAGGCACAGAACACTGATCTGTTCTCACCCAAATGAAAATCACCACCTTAAAATTACATTTCTGCTCAGGAATGTTAACGAATGAAGCCCATTGTGTGTGACGCACATGTGGACACACAAGTCAGATGATCTCTTGTCTTTCTGTGGCTGGTAACAAAATGAAACAAAACCCATTATACCATGAGCAAAACAAAGCACACCAGGGTACAAAGCCAGATGTGATATATGTATTTAATAGCACACCTCATTAACTTCTCACTTTTCTTCTTCTCATTCTTGTCTAGCTGTAAAGAAACGTTATGGTGCAGAAATGTGTGCTGCAGTCATACTAATGAAAGTGAAGAGGTGGCAGCTACCACATGGGTTGTGTCGCTCTCACCTGTGGAGTTGTTACTCTGAAGGATGCTCCTGTGGTGGGGGTGGCAGGTCGTGGAGAGACGCTGTTCTGGGCCTGAGCTTGAGCCTGAACTTGAGCCAAAGCCTGCTGAGGAACCATCACTAACTGACCCAACTCTGTCCGTACCAGCACCATCCCTGAAGAATCACAGAGGACATTCATTACAGGAGACACTGGCAACATAGTCGCTGAATGGCATGTAAATCATATTGAGCCAAATGCAGATATATTTTGGCAGGTTGGCGGACTGGAAAAAAAAAACTCTTAACAAGCAGCCAGACTTAATCCTAAAACTAAAAATGAAGAAGAATGCAAAAATTAGACAAATGAGATCAGTTGATTTCCACACTAAATGGCAATAAACATAAAATATTAATCAAGTGCACTATAACTGAATGGTGAATGAGCTTTACCATGGGCATCGAAAATACTTGTTTCTGATTGGCTGGAGGGTGTCTGTTAAAATCATACAGGACACCTCATGTAGTCCCATTCAACATAATCAACCACTGAGTTCTAAGCAAACCTTAACAAGGTTAAAACAGACATAACCATGATATAAAGTGACAGTAAAGAAAATGATGGGCTTTTCGTGTTGTCAGCGGCCACAGCCTAAATGTGAAGCATCCAAATATATGAAAATAACAGGAGGTATCAGCTGTTATTTTCATCTATCAGGACAACCCATCATGTATTTTTTATTTTTATTTCATTGCACTATAACAAAATTAACATTTCAAGTAAAGATCTAGACCTTGCAGACTGATTCCAGAGTTTCAGTTGAACATCAAGATAAAATGATTTTTTTACACATTTGTTTATCTTTTCAGAATTTATATAAAGTAAAAAAAAAAAACATGGTGACACGAGTATCCAAACTAGGGATACCAAAATGTTGCACCACTTAGCAGGTGGCTTTACGGGGAAAATCCCCCTCTGATTTTTTTTTTTTTTTAATGTGGGAAACTAGTTTAATCTTTATTTGGACAATCATAAATGTTTACAATGTAAGTTTACAATGTTGGGTGATTATATTGGGTCTTTGAAACAACAGTCCATCCCAAGCGTTTTCTAAAAACGATAAACTCCACTGATTAAACACTGAACACCTCTTGCCCATCTAAGTTGCTCAAAAATATTTCCCTGTCTGTCCCCAACTTTACTTACAGCAACCAAAGAACAAAAAAAACTCTAATTCTGCAAAGTCTGTGTGAAGGCAACAGGTCTCCACTTATTAAGTTGGCTTGTAGGCAGCCGTGATGGTATGAAAGAGCTACTGCATTTTAAGATTTTGTGGCAGTTCTTTAACAGTATATGATGTGTGAATATCTTGGTGGTTGTATTTCTAAATTATTTATGTGAAAAGAGCCCAGTCTTCTCTTGACAGTGACCTCATACTAACTCTTAGAAGTGAACTAGTAAAACCATTTGCTTTGGGATATATGTGGACATATAACGTTACAGAGTTTTTCATTAAAATCATCTCTTCTGGAGTGTTAAATTAAAGTTTTAATTATCAGTTAAATTACTCAAACGCACATACTTTCATTGCAAACTCCATGCAAGTTTTTTCTTTTTTCTCATCATTAATTTCCCAACTGTGGCATCAATGTTGTGTTATGGTGCTGTTAAGGGTGCTTGTGTATATTTAATACTTTGCACAGCTCAGCTGGTACATCGTTGCGCTACCACTGCTGGGCACAGCGTCCGTCGTGGCTCAACTCCTGATTCACCCCAGAGTCCATGTTAAAACTCACAGTATCTCAGGGACTGGCACACTATACAATATGTACACAGGATAATATAGAAAGCAGGGATGCATTATATTTTTTTTCCGACCAATTCCAATAAATAACTTAACTGCTTCTCATGGCAGATACTGATAACACATAATTTAAAATTGTTTGCATTTTAAAAAGATGTTCATCACCACAACGATGTATGCACACCTGAGCATAAGAAATGCTATGATGTAGTGAGCAAAGATAGATTATTTATTTCGTAACAAAAATGTCCACACCAGAAATGACGTGCTTGGTTGTCTAGTATACAGTGCACAAGTCTATTCAAGTGCAGCAGTTTGACATCATGAGCATAACAAGAGTGTGCTGCATCTGTTCACATTCTTTAAAGCTGCCTACTAGCATCTAATGTATGACAGTGAGTAGATGCAATTTGGCTTCGTTTTATCAGCTCTATATTTCAGCTATGACAAGATTATCAGCCAATAGCTAATGATATCAATTTCTCATTATCGGGCAGATATGTTTTTCTGTCTGATAAGTATTGTGCATCCCTACTGGAAAGCTTCCCAAACATATTCAGACAAACACGGTACAAGAACAGAATGTTACACACACAATCTCCTCTACTGAATACAGTCAAACACACACTGTATCCCACTGACAACCAAACCCATGAGCCAAAAAGGAAGGTCATTTTAACACAGGAGTGAACAGCTGCTCTCCTCCACCTCCTGCAAACCTTACCCGGTGGAATGGTAAACCCTGGAGGCAACTGAATGGTTGTCTGCTGCTGAGGTGGTCTGACAATCAGCTGGGGAGCTACAATCCTTTGAGGTGCTGTAAGTCCAGGTCGGGGTTGAGACTGTGCGGAGGTGGCCAAAGCAGGTGTTGGCGATGGGGCTGTGGGCCTGACCAAACTAAGAGTGGTAGTCACTGATGTAGTTTGAGCAGTTCCACACACAGTACTTGTTGCCACCCCTGTGACACAGGCAGCAGTGGTGGCAGAGCTCAAAGGCTGGGTTACTGTTGTGGTTGTAGTTGCTGTTGTAGCTGTTGGTGTGACAACACAAGGCGCAGGGGGAACAGTGTTTATTACAGAATTGACAGTACCAGACTGGCTTGACATTACAATTTTGGACTGACAATCGTCTGCTTTGGAAGCACCAGTGTCTGTGACCGTTTTGTCGCGATTCTCCGGTGAAGCTGAAGAAGTCGTGGGTCCAGTGTCAGTGTCCTGCTGGACCAAGGCCGAAACATTGGTCCCATTACCGTTCTGCGCTATGCTCGCTACAATATGACTCGGGAGTCTATGCAAAGCGATGGTAGGAGTCCCCCGGTCGAGCGCAATAGCCGACTGACCTACAGGCAGGTTAGCGTTCGATAAAGTGAAAGTCGAAGTGTTGATAGAGGATGTCACAGCTCGAGTAGAGTTTGGTGTAACGGTACTTGCACTGGTCTCCACGGGGTTAGTGTTTTCACTCATCGCTGCGTTGCTGTTCTTTCTTGTCGTTATAGCTGCGCCGTTCAAACTCTTTATCCGAGCCGAAGCGCTCCTCCGAGCTGTGGTTATGCGTTTTCTAGGTGGGCTAGCTTCTGTCGACGTCTCTCCTGTGCCCGGGCTACCCTTAGACACCTGGCTGGATGTGGTGCTGGTGCTGATGCTGGCTGGCGTAGACGCCAAAGTTGACACACCAGATGCAGTCAGTGTTGTGATGGATGCTCCGTGTGATTGCGAACCGCCGCTACTGACGGCAGCCGAAGTGGTGGAAGGCTCGTCAAAAGAAGGGGTACAGCTCTGAGGAAGAGATATGGAAGTTTTATCCGGGTTAACGTCTTTGGAGTTGATCTCCTGGCGCATCTCAGGTTTATTAACCCGTCCTTGTTGTTGTTGTTCTAGTGTTGTGGTGCCCACTGAAGCTGGTAGCGTTTTTCCTAAGTGATGGTTAGCGGGGGCCACTGAGCCAGCGCCTCCGTTTTCGTCTGTTTTCCCTGCTGGGTTGCTTTGGCCAGCAAGCTGTGACTCCAATGAGCCCACTAGGTCGCTCACAGCTTTTTCATCCACCTCTGAAAAGAGCATATCTTCCAGGGGGTCGGAGGCGCCCGCCATCTCTGATCACAGATAGCTATTATATATTTCTACAGTGCGCCTGCGTGTTACTGGGCATTGTGGGAATGTATGTGACGTCATTAAGTGGACGCGGCGTCTGAGTTGCACTTTTCATGATTTTTCTTCTCATGATTGTAGTCTAAATTAATTAAGTATAACAAAGAGATGTTGTAACAATAGGCTTACATGTAGTTTTGTGACGATGAAGAACAAGGATATGTAGACATACTTTCTAGGCGTCTAAGATTGACTCTTTACAACGAAAAGTCAACAGCAAATTATGCAGTATAAACATTTTTCACATCTAGAATGTATTGTATGGCAATATGGGGACAGGGTGGAGAGAAGTCAGTCTGTGAAATATCGCGATATGTTCGAATGTCTCGTTCTCAAACCTCTGTTAAGTATCATATGAATAGTTAAATAAGAAACACGCATAAAAGTGAAAAAAAATGCTAATGAAATCTTAATATCACTAATTTCACAATGTTCAAATCACGTTTTTTGTTTTATTATATGAGAAAAGGTAGCTGTAAGAGGAGGAGGGCGCAACGTAAAAAGAAAAGGGCGCAACCTTTATCCCAGCAGCCTTAGCGAAGGGAAATGAAATCGGCCATGTCGTTGTAGAAAATCGGTACAGAAACGAACGACTCCGACTCACGGCATAATTTACGTATTCATGTGATGTAGCATCAAACTGCAGCTCTGAAAGCAACGTATATACTCTCTCGTTTAACAAAAGACAGATTTTGTGCAAGTAAGGGCTTTATTAAAATAAGAAGACAAACATGAGCGGAGGTGGGACGCCATACATCGGCAGCAAAATTAGCCTCATCTCCAAGGCCGGGATTCGCTATGAAGGAATTTTGTACACCATTGATACTGAAAACTCGACAGTAGCTCTTGCTAAAGGTACGTTAAGTAACCAAGACGCGGACTACAGTACTTTGAAGCAGTTAGCTAAAAAAAATACGGAGTAATTGGATAACAAATCAATGGTAGCGCAAGTGGCTATGTTAGCTAGCTTTGTAGCCAACAAGTATTTAATTGATGGCTGGCTTTGATTCGTGTTAACTTTTGCGTCCTTTGTTTTTATTGCGTTTGAGATAACGTGAAATTTGTGGTTCTCAGTGCCGAATATTAACTATACCTTGGGTCGTTAGCTTAGCTAACTCTGTAATGTGATGTAATGTTACAATGTGAAGCATATAGCCTACAAACCTGTCAAAGACCCGTTTAGCAAAGTAGATGTCGATTCGCTAAAGGTCAGTCTTTGGGTAATTTCGCGTGGTTATTGTTGGGATACCCTTTTAGCACCTGGCCAGGAAAGAAATTTACTACACATGTATGCTAATTGTTAAATCTGGGTAATGAAGTTTAATCTCTTTTGAACTATGAACATTTCACTGAATGAAAAAAATCAATTTAAATAAAATTCATACATACTATGTCCAAAATTGATTCATTAGAAAGTACAATATATCACTACTGTAATAGGCAATAATTGGATATATCGCCCACTGCAAGGTTCTGCACTGAAGCCCACATGTATTTAGCTCCCACAAAAGGCTAATGGTGTTAAGTCATTTGAATTGTTCTGTGGAATTTCCCAACAGTTCGCTCTTTTGGAACTGAAGACCGGCCTACGGACAGGCCTATTCCACCTCGGGAGGAAATATTTGAGTACATCATCTTCAGAGGAAGTGATATAAAAGACCTAACAGTTTGCGAGCCACCTAAAGCCACAAGTAGCCTGCCTCAGGACCCTGCCATTGTTCAAGTAAGTTGACTTGTATGTATTCTAGCTTTAAATAAGGTAATTTTTGTCTTTGGGGTTCATCCTATTGTGTAAGATGGTTCAGGTTCATGGCTTACTGGGACATTTGACTTGAAGAAAGCCATTGTTGAATGTTATTAGTAACACCTGTGCTTTGCCAACAAGTCAAAATGTGTGCTGTGAAAGGGTGCATTCCTTTAGTTAAGCAGGGCAGACGTATGTTTTTTAGAAATGTTATTTAATTCTTACTTGTACTCTTAGTAAATGTGAAGCCAAGGCTCATCTTTACCATCTGGGCCAAACCCATAATATCACCAAAAAAATAAAACTTGTTTATTTCTTTGACTGAAGACCATGTCATCCATGCTGACATTTAACTCGGGTTAAACTCCCCCACCCCCCTCATGCCCCCTGGTACTAGTGCACTCATGAGTAACCACAGCTGGCCCATGTGAAAATCAAAAAGATGGCCCAACCCTAGCACAGGTATATCTAATAACATCAATTAGGGCTACATTTTATTTCAAAGTCTCCCAATAAGCCAGCCTACATAACACCACAGCACGTCATATCTGATTCACTTAAGAATTCATCCATCATTAATTAATGAAGTATTTGGTGTGGAGGTGTATGTAAAGTGTATTGCATCGATTTGTCCGATGTAGAAATTTGAATCAAAATAAGAAATGACTAAACACACCTAGTCATACTGTAGCCCATAAATTGCTCCAAGTAAATATAAATGTGAAATTCATTTTGCACCAACTGCTTGAAGTAGTAAAATTGCTCTGCAACTGAGACTAGATGTTAGTCCAATGAAAAAATGCATACATTGAATACTCAATCATCTCCAGCGCCATGGATCAAAATGTATTAAATATCTTCCATTTGTAGCTGATATGTTTTGTCTATATGATTTCTCTTTTTATGGTGTCAATAATCATAAACTCTGTGGCTCGCTGAATGTGCAAAGTTTTTCATGAAATTGGAGTTGCTGTAGAAATTGTTTGCTTGTGCAACATTTGCAAATGTGATAGGGTCAGTCACAGCAAGTGTTTATTACAGTTATTTTTCAGAACTAACAGCACATTCATGTCTTATGGATGATGATGATTGTATCGGTGTTATTGGTCTGAAATGACTGGATAAGTTATTTATCATATATGTAAGCCACAAGACATTGTTTGAACGGGCTGGTGGTCTCGTCAGTGTTTTTTACATGACTATACATTTGTTTTTTTAGTCATCAGTTGGATCCACCAATGCTGCAACAGCACCATCATTCCCGTTGGCTGCGCCCTATGCCCCATACAACAGGGCAGTTGGCCCACCATACACTCAGTTTGGTGTAACAGCTCAGCAGTTTGGATCTGCTGGAACAGGCGGTAAGGATTAGTTCTTGTTCAAATGTGTGTCTAATGGTTCCTGTTCCCAAACGATGATATTAATAATTTCTTTGACAAAAATAAAGGCAACAAATCTTAGATGATCCCTAATTCAAGTGAGAAGGCAGGCACAAGTTATGCTATATGGTTAGTTAAAACCAATGCTTATCTGGAGAGTGGGAAATCAGTCTAAAGCCCTGTGAAGTTAGTTAATGTAAAGCTGTTTTTTTCTTTTTTCTTTTAAACTTCACTATCTAGAACATAAAAAACCACCAGTATGTAGACCACTTGTCAGCAGGCTATGTGGTCTACATACATATCAGCAGGCCATGTGGTCTACATACTGAGAGAAATATATTTTCGGTTTTTAGGCCGCTGGCCCATATACAACCTCAACTTAAACTCAACTATTGATCTACATACTGGTGGTTTTCCGAAGCTTTGCAATTGATGTATTTGTAGTGTGGTATGAAACAAATTTCATACCACACTACAAATATGTCAAGACAAGTAAAAGCCAAGACAAGTAAAGCGCTATATATGTACAATGTTTAATTATTATTAAATATTTTGATTTCAATTCTATTTTTGTTGTCAAATTATAACATTGGTTTGTAAATACAATGAATTGATATAGGCCTTATTAAATATCAGATGTCAGTGCTGCCTTTGCCAATATAATGGACGGACGTTCCCCGTCTGAGTTGCATTATTTAGTTCCAGGTATTTTGTTACACTCATGTAATATTGCATCACCAAACTCTCATTGCCTCTGTCAGCTGCTGCAAGCCAAGTGGCCGCCTCTTTTAAGAAAATCATATACTGTACTTTGAATGTCACTTTGCTGTCTTCTGCAGGGCGCACTAGTCCCCTGCTGGACACTTTAAGAAGAAGTCCCACCCAGGAGCAGGCAGCGCAGGCCCCACCATCAGCTGCACCAGCACCACCTGCATCTGTAGGACAAAGGAGTCAGACAGGGGTAGCAGCTCCCAGATCCACCAGCACCACCTCTGGCAACCAGAGGCCCCTAGACCTCCTGGAGCAGAGAAAAGGTGGGGGTACCTTCTGGCCTTGTTAAAGATCATTTCCACAAAGATCTCTTCTGTGTCTGAAGTAGTCTGCTTCACCATTTTGTGTTCATGCGTGTCTTACAAATGTTGTCTTTTGCTGTTCAGCTCCTGAGGCTCAGACGGTGGCGCGGCCAGATACTGAACAAGGTGCTGTTGAAAACCGGGATCCTAACAGGCATCAAGCTGCTGGTTGGTAGTTTTACACATTTACTTAATAACACACTTAATTACAACCACTAAATGTTTGTCACATTTTCTTTCACAAAAGTTTCTACACACAACAACCAAGTGGTGCCTTTTGCTTTTTAGGGACTTTCGTCATTTGTATTTTTTCCGTTTCCATGGCTACAGGTTGAATTTGGGCTCATCCCGTTCATGGGATTTGTCTCAGATGAGGGTTTTTGATATTTTAGGAATTTTAAGGATCTCGTTTAATTTATTTAGCTTCGAAGAATGAACATTTTCTCAGATACGCAGCTAACAAGAATTGCAATCAACAGGGGAAACTTAAATAACCTTTCTTACTGTCTTTCTTCAATAAAATGTATCTATAGCAGGGGATCCCTCCATGGGTCCATCCCGCCAAATGAATGGTAGGGGAAACACTGCTTTAACTAACCCTAACCCTATTCTCCCTTTTACAACTGAGTGTACCATTAAAAATTAGTCAAAGCTGCTATTTTAAGGTAAAATAGAAACATACGTGATGTTGCTTTTAAGGTTTTTAGCCGTGCAAATTTGCACTTAAGCTCTGGCAGAACATGACCAGCAAAATAAACCAGTGTTTTCTGATGTAGACTACAGCCAGTCACTGACTTCAAAAGATTTGCTGCCATTGCCTGATTAATAAATCATTCAATAACTGTGGCACCTAATGGGGATGATGGATTTGATTGAAAGGGCTGCAGTTTCCACCATTTGATTTATGGGTTTTAACATCCCTAAATTACAGCTGATAAATCGGTACTCAAATTGTAAAGACATGGTGTTATTTTTATAAATGTGCTGTAGCGCAAACGCAACACTTCCAATATTATTGACCTCACACTTTTGCCCTGTTATTTTTCAGCTGCGGCTCAATCCATCCGCCGAGGCCGTGGACGAGGAAACCGCAGCAGAGGCAAAGTAAATGTGCGCAGGGATGGCCCCATGACGTTTGAGGAAGACTTTGACTTTGAGACTGCCAACGCCCAGTTCCACAAAGAGGAGATTGACAAGGAGCTCCAAAACAAGCTCAAACTGAAAGGTATAAAATGGGCTGTCACAACATCAGATTTCCACTACCTGATCATCAGCTTGTCAAGAAAATGGATTTGCAACCAGAAGCAAATCTATGGTAGAAGTAAGATGTTTGCATTGTATTGAATCAGTAATTCTGTTTCATGGAATACTGCACTGAGATGGGCACAGATGTATGTGGCATCTTTGCACAAAACAAGTCCTAAGATAATGTTTGGGATGCTGCTCAGCTCTGATGGTCACCTGTTTCTTGTCTAACTCTGTCTTTAAGATGTTTGACAAAACCTCTCATCACCACAGATGACAAGACACTGAATGGAGAAGAAACCACTGACTCAGAACATCTGCCCAATGAGGAGGAGGAGGAGGCTGCAGTAAACAACACATGTTACTATGACAAGACCAAGTCCTTCTTTGATAACCTGTCCTGTAATGACTCGAGGTACCTCAATATGTCCAAATTCATGTTTTTTTTAGAATGAACTGAACTCTGTTCTGACGGGGGGGGGATTGTGAAGCTGTGTTCAGACTCATAATAGCACTGCCTCAAAACATGCAAAGGTCCGTGTTGGTACAGTTACACATAAAATATAAATATGAGGTTAAATACAAAGCAGAAAGTCTAATTTATCAGATTTAAGGCAGGATTTTACAGTTTTGGAAGAACATGACATACATTTGCTCGTCCTTCTCAACACTTGCAGGTTGACCAGTCGGACTGGCTCATTATTTGCCAGTAGATATTATTCCTCATATGACCACCCTGAATTATTTTGCAGATTCTCCTTTAGGACTTTATTGAAACAAATCATGAGGCTCTGTTTATGACAGTGTTATTGTTAGTCAGAACCGTATCTGTGTGAAACTTGGTCCATGAGATTATACATTGAACACCAGCCTTAATGCATTGAGTTAAACATGTGATTGTACTGATAGACTTTTTGTTTTTATCTCTTGCAGTAAATCGGGAGAACGAGGTTTTTCGAGGTAAGTTGCATATTTTCTTCGCTGTGTTGACAAAGGCACAGCAGGTGAATGGGGACAAAAATCAACATGAAGGTTTTCCACTTTTTAAATGTACTCCTCACTTATTATCAAACTCAACACAGAAAAAGGAAGTGATATAAAAGACCTACCAGAAAAAGGCACATATTTGCATTTTAGTCCGCCATTAAAACTACAAAGCACTTCCTAGTTTTCTACACAGAGAACACATACAGACTGAATGAGGGACACAAAGCGACCTTAAATGTTGAATTACTTAATGTTCTGTAAATTCTACATTGTAACATAAACTGAGTTGTTCTGCAGAAAGAATCAAACTTAAACTGCTTTTTCATAACTATAAACCAACACATAGGTTTCACTGGTTATTTAAATAAATGATAAATAATGTGTGTGTGTTAGGGAGCGGAGGCCGACCTGGGCAGAGGAGAGACGGATGAATTCGGAGACATTCGGCATCCCTCTCAGACACAATCGTGGAAGAGGGGGTTACCGTGGCAGAGGTTTCATGGGGCCGCGTGGAGGCCGAGGGCGACCGCTGAGCAGGGGTTCCTTCGGACCACCCCGGGGTGCCCCACCAGGTTTCAGAGGCGGATTCAGAGGTGGCAGAGGAGGCCGAGATTTCTCTGATTTTGAATACAGGGTAAATCATTAAAAGGTACAATTTAAGTGCAGTATGCACTTCCTTACAACATGTAGGAAAAGAAGATAGGTGTTGTTCTAAAACTTTTTTTTTTTTTTTTGCTTTTTCCAGAAGGATAACAAGGTGGCTGCATAGTACTGCAGTGATGCGTCCACCAACAGTTGTAGCCCCTCTTCATGAAATGATTCCCGTTCTTTGGTCTCAACATTTGACAGAAAGAATGAAGACATCCTCAGTCACCAGCACCAGGGTCGACTGCTTTACATCAGGTAGTGAAAGTGCAGCTCCCTTTTCTCCACGTTGAGAAACAGGCTTTTTGTTTGTTTCGTTTTTTTGTTTTTTTTGCCCCAGTGACCAGATTGACATGAACATGTGTAAATACTTTGCTTTGGAGTAATTCTGTATTTTTGCATCAGCCAATTTCATTTCTTACTGAAGTCTTTGATGTTGATGGCTGCATACAGAAAGCCCACCGATACTGTGAGTGGATCACAATCATGTGATCGATAGCTTTACTTGTTTTCTTTCAGTTTTTGATCTTATCATTTATGTTGTCACCAAATTATGCTGCACTGCCTGTTGCATCATAACTTTCCTCTGCTCAGACTTACTTAGTTTAGTTGCCATGTGTTCAGTATTTGTAGGAAATGTTTTTTCTTTTTGTAATTTCTCTATGAAGTACTGGCGTCAATGTTGTCTACAAAAAAAAGCTGTATCTGAACTGAGAAATTGTAATGAACGAATGTGTATCAAGCTCATCCTCGGCTTAGTGAACCGTCGACCTGTCCAGGATGAACCCCATCCCTGCTCAGTGTCGGCTGGGATCAGCTCCGGTGCCCCCATGGCCCTCCAAAGGATAGGTTGTAGGTGATAGATTAATAGATCTTCGACTCAGTGCCTCCCATGAATTGGGGCTCTCCAGACAGACTTTTAGTTAAAACTTTTTTTTAAATATGTATTAAGTATTTAGAATCCCCTCAAACGTCCCACATCAGAAATCTGTTTCTGCTTTACGTTTGTAGGTGAACATCTGGAGGTCTGCTAATGAAAGCCTGACATAGGCCAACGATAGGAACCAGTCATTTGATTGATATATGGGGTTTACAGCTTTAGCCTTAGAAGTATTATTGTTGACTGTAGGGTTTGTTTGTTTTTTTGGCCAGGTCTGTTTTAGTAGTCGGTTAAACAAAAGAGCATTATGTTTTGTGTTTGTGAAAACGGGAACATCCATCACTAAGTCCATCCATTATAGGCCTTTAGCACTTCCTTGTAAAGGTGAGCCTTGAGTTTGTTCTGTCAGAATGACCTTAAGCAAGTTATATTTGGATGAAAAATGCTCTTCTATTTAAAGAACATGAGAGCGTTTGGGAACAAAAATAACTACCAGCCCATACGTGCATGTGTTCCCATTTTAGTAGCTGTTAAATCTACCTTTCTATGTCCGAAACGTACTGAGCCATCAGTTAAAGCACGTTCTTGTTAATCAAACCTTTGAATTGTCTTACAGTTGTGTCATCAGTGTTGTTTTTCCCACTGTCTTGACAGTTGGCTGTTTGCACTGCACAACTCTGTGCTTGCAGTGTATAGATTGTTTACTAAAAATGGAAAATCTTGTAAGTGAATTGATGTCTGAAAACGTTGCGTTCACAACAAATTTCTTACCGCTGTCAGACCTCTGGCTTGTTTGCAGCCCCTCTTGTTGCATTGTTATTAAAGTCATTGTTCTCCTGAGCAAATTTATTTTTTTACTGACTTGTGCACCAAGGGACAAGAGCTGGAGGTGGTGCCAGTGTGCTGGGAGGAGACGAGATCTTTTTTCTTTTCTTTACTTTTTGATACTGATTTGTTAGTACTTAAGGGACTTCAGAGTACTTCTGCCTTCAGAATGGTGATTATTTTACAGCTCTCCCTTTAACTTAAAGGTTAGCTTTTTGACAAAAGTATTGATAGCACTACGACATGAAACTAGATCCTCCAGAAGCCGTGGCTGTTTAGAACAAAGCAGCCTGGTTGAAAACCTTTTAACTGGATATTGCACAGATTGCTAATCACTGCATGATCGCCTTACAAACCATCATTTCATATGGGCTTTCGCAATAACCAGCAAGATTGTATTTGAGACAAAATGTATTACTGAACTATTAAAACTGACCTGATTTCATATGTTTGTTACTCCTTCCAGTCACTGGAATTGTAAACCAGGAATTGTTTCTTGAGAATATCAACAAAACGGAGTTTTTACATTAAATAAAGAGTTGTACAATGTCCATGTCTCTGTTTTGTTTATAATCTGCACTTTTCTCAATTGTTCACATAAATGCTACCTCTTCGAAGTGAATTTGTAAAGTCTCCCCTAAATAATGTCCTAGTTTTTGTTGAAGTTACTGGAATAGTCTGTTTTGTATTTGGACTCATTTTAAATTTGTGAAAATACAGTTGCTTTCAGCAGGAAAGGAGGCGTTGATTTAAGTATTTCCTTAAATTCTGCAAATTCTCTGTGCCACTGTTGTTATTCTGGCTAGAATATATTAATTGTAACTTCTTATTATTTCTAATATTCACAGATTTGCTGCAAGTGAATAGAAACAACCAGTGCATCTGATTACCTTTTCAGTCAATATAAATGACCAAAAAAATGCTACAAAAATAACTTCCAGCAGCTCACGGAACGTCTGTCCTAAGATCCATTATTATTGCCTACTTACCTCCACATGTTTCTAATCCAATGTGAGATAAATACTTCTATATGTATCCTTGCATCATATCAAGACCTGAAACAACATTTCATTGTGGATTCACTGGTTTATACAGAATATAATGTATTCTGTATTGTAGTGCTTATCAGGATTATAATGCAAATACATGCAGTATTTGCACAAAAGGCCTTTTTCCTCTACAAAAGTTTTGCACGTGATAACACGAAAAACAAAGATGTAATTGATAACATTATTAAAGGCTGCACAATACAGAAAAACTGCTAATCGTATTTG
This sequence comes from Chaunax sp. Z400, assembly GCA_037577475.1. Taxonomy (NCBI): domain Eukaryota; kingdom Metazoa; phylum Chordata; class Actinopteri; order Lophiiformes; family Chaunacidae; genus Chaunax; species Chaunax sp. Z400. The sequence goes on along the minus strand of CM075184.1, from coordinate 30,797,174 downwards.
TTACACCTGTTCTTTTCCTGCTATGACAGGCCACAATGTCTGCTGTGAAATGTCCAACTACTATCCTGAAATAAATCAAATCACTTAAATTATTTAAAGTGGTCAGTGATGTAGAATATGAAGAGTGTAAATGTTTTGTCCCTTAAATGACACATTAAGGCACTGCCAGCACATATTAACATGCTGCATTAGTAAGTTTTACGACATTAATATACAAAAAGAAAGATTCAAACTAAAGATCTCCTGGTACTACGAACAAAGTAAAGATGGGGCACTGTCGGTGCATGAAATAATGACTGCAGCTCGCCACAAGATGGCGATAACAAAAAGGACACGACCGTCGGTTAATGTAGTCGACGAAGAAGAAGCCTTCCGTCGTACACAAACAAAACCAACCTGCGATTAGCTCATACCAAAATGTCGATTGTCTTTGTGCCAAAGAAGTTACGAGGAACGGCGAAAATCAATCAAGAAACAATACAGAGGGTAAGACACCGGTAAATGACATTTAACGAAACTACTAACTAGCCATTAGCGCATATTGCGTGCATTTACCAGTAGCGCGAGCATTAGCATTAGCTTTAGAGCCTGGTAACATCAACATATTAGCTACAGTAAGTTATGGAAGTCGGATTGGTTCATATTTTTGTTTTCTCTGTCCCAGTTGCTGGATGAGAACGACCAGTTAATTCGATGTATCGCCGAATACATGCAGAAAGGACGAGCTGTGGAGTGTGTGCAGTAAGTGAAACAGCCCTCAGTGCTAAATTAGCTAATTTAGCTAACTCTACACACAACGAATTTCAAATGGTCATCACAGAAACGTAGCACGTGTCTGCACACCGTGTAATGTTCTGCGGATATTTAAATGTCTCTTCAGCTGCTGTTTTTTTTTTTTGTGCTTGTTCATCAGATACCAACAAATCCTGCACCGCAACATCGTCTATCTGGCGACCATAGCTGATGCTAGCCCAGACAATGTGGCCCCCTCTTCAAATGTAAAGACAGTTCATTTGTAAATATTGCAGTCATACTTTTAATAGTTTTCTGTTTACTAGTTTCATATTCTTAATACTTACCATTTGTATTTGCAGGCAACCTCCACACCAGCTGTGAACGGGCATACCGGGACATGATGCCAGCCTCTGTGAATTTGGAATGCTGTGAACTCTTGATTTCAATGTGGTTGATTCGTGGTTTCACATCACATGGACACATTTTTATGGCTATTTTCTGTAATGTAATCCATTCAATGACCACTGCTCTTTCAGTTGGATTTTTTATTTAATAATGTATATTCATTTTTGAACTTTAAGTGGAAAAGTTCAATGAATACGAAGTATGAGTTTTACATTAAAAATGTATATTTAAATTGTTCATGGCATCAAATTATTTCAAATTTTCCATGAAGTCCACATTGTATCAAAAAAATGTTTTTTCGCAGGAGCTGGAGCAAAGTGAGCGTCACTTCAGCTGAAAAACTACAGACAATATTTGAATTGCTAGTCATTTTTATTCATTTTATGCATTGCTGGTACACTTGGAAAGATTCAGTTGCCAGCTCAAGAGAACAATAAGCAACATAAGCCAAGCAGTTCCCCTTCATATCTTCTATCAGGGCAACATGTTTTTTTTGTTTTTTTTCCTTTTTAAAAAGCCACTAGTAAACCATTTGACACAGCTGAGAAGCTAACAGTTACAGTCCAAGGTCTGTAGTGATGTCTTTAAAAAAGGCTGCAACAGTTAGGGAGAAAACACAGACAAATAGCAACAAACCCTATATCTTGATTGTGCAAAGCACATTAACTATAAAAAGATATATATATATATTTATATATGTATATACAGCAAACAACTCTCTGTAAACATGTTAAGTATGTTAGTTTTCTGAAAACATGGTGTCATTTCATAAATACAGGCAACATTGGCATCCGCAAACATCACAAAAAGATAACATTCTGGGCTTTTAAATGCAGCCCACTGCCATAGAAACCGAGAAACGAGGGCTCGAAAACACCCTCATCACAATGTTTTAGTGTTTAGCATGGCATATTTGGTAACCTTTTTAGATAGTTTAGTTCAACTCTGTAGGAAAGAAAATGTGCTTTTTCACATATTGGGAAGTGGAAAAAAAATAATGTTTTTTTTTAATGTAATATCCCTAGAAGAATACTAACATACAGTAATGGTATAACATGTATGAAAATACAAAAATAAGATTAATACTGTCAATAATTGTACAAGAAAAATATTATATTATTAAAGAAAAGTTAGGTTTATGGGAGTTAGTGTCAATCTGGAGCAAACGACCGCCAATTATAGAGGAGGAAATGAATGTGCTTCTGGGTGTGAAGATGTTCCCTAATGCTCTCGTCCAATAGGGTGCGTAACCTCACTGTTTATCAAAAAATCTCAGACTGCCTCTTCTCTCTTCAGCACCATTCATCTTGTGAACGCCGCTTTGGTTGAAAATAATATTCTGCAAGTGCTATCAATACCAACATGGCACATTGTTACTGCTATAATTCTTAACTCTGGTCAGTTGTTGAAAAAGTAGTGTATTTCTCTCAAATTATACCTCTGCAGTGACGTACTATATTTATGCTGAGCCTGCTCAAAGCCTCTTAATAAAAAGAACTAAATATTTATATTTCAACTTCAGTATTTTACAAGCTATGAAACAGTAGATGGTAGCTGTATTCTGAATCATCTTGCGTGAGATTTGGCAGTTACAGCTATGTAGACACAGTATATTTATTATGGGCAAAATGAGAGCATTTCAAGCCCCTGACCCATAGTAATCCCCTCCTTTAAACACACGCTCAGCTGCAGATGTAAGTGTGTGACGGCCGTGCACATCTCCAGCTCTTGTCTGAGGAGACGTCGGCTCAACAGACAGAGAAACGACCGCTTGACTAACTGCTGCCAGCATGGCGCATGCACCTTTCCTGGTTAAAAGATGGCAGTTCAGAAAACTTCAAAATGCGCCTCTTTTTCAAATGCGGATGTCTGACGTGGAAAAATATAGATACAAAAATGTCGAGCCAGTGTGTATACTTAATTTTGCCTCTGAGGCTTAGAAATCTTCCAATTCTATGGGTGTGGACTGTAATGGCTGCTGCTCGGCCCACTCAGTGGCTCATCTAACAGAGCTGCAGGCCCTCGATGGTACATCACCATAAACCTGTACGACATTTACAATCAGTACTGGTGAAGGTAGGAGGGCCTGTGCTCGTGCTTGAAGGGGAAGGATTTAAAGCCCTTGGTCATGGGTTTGTGTTGTTGCTGCTGCTGCTGTTGCTGCTGTTGTTGCTGCTGCTGTTGCTGCTGCTGGGTGAAGGGAAAACCAGAGATGCCGCCCGTAGAGGGAGAGCAGTCACTGGCATTGGACCATATGGGAGACTGCAGCATCTGCATGGAGTCACTCCACTGGGAGGAAGGAGGGATGTTCATCTGGTACAAGGAAGAGCTGGGATTGGGCATGGTGTTGATGTGGTTAGAGTGCTGCCATGGTGCTTTGGGAGGCCAGGTTTTAGTTTTGCTGTCCTGTAGAACACAGACCGAAATCAGTAGAGCTGAAAAGTTTTATAACCAATCAAAAAGTCACAACAAGCTCTTACCGATCTGTGAAAATTAGGACAAAAATTAAACTATTTCTCTGTAGTGCTGTAACATACAACTAACTGTTGTTTCCTTGCCAGCAAAGAAGATGTGAAAAAAGTTATTCATGTACTGTTTACATAAAAGAGAAACTGACCATGATTTTCCCCCCATACATTTTCTCATGGATTCAAGTCTGAGCCTGGAGGTGTCCTTTCACACCAGTACAAATTAAAACTGTTGAAAGTGTGTATATTTGGTCAAATGCATCCAATCAGTAGCCTTTTTAAAATTTCACGTTAAAAACACACTAAGCAACCCAGACAAGAAATTATTCCAAATATTTAAAAAGTCACAAAAGTTTTGTCACTGGTTGTCTCCATACACGGCGGTCTAACTACTGGAAGACTCTCATACCTGGTTGTCATCGCTGATGTGATGGAGTGGTGGGGAGGGCAGGGTGCACACCTCAGGCTCACCACAGCTGTGTTTTCTGAGAACAGAGAAATGCACATTAAACCTCATCTGCATTCACATATTGTACAGAGAATTACTCAAACTGCCACACTTGTAAATCCTCTCCAATGCAAAGGAAGAGAAAAGGCATCGTGTTTTACCAACAAATAATTTCGATTGATCACATTTTCCTGAGATCGGTGCAGTTTGAATGTTTCCCTCCACAGTAAACCAGGCTGATGAGGTCGAATCCAAGGCAGTGGATGAGTTTGGGACTCACCTCCTTTGTTTGACTGCAGCTACGAGGTCCGGCCCAGAAAACATGGAGAACAAACTGTCGCCATTGGCTGAAGACGTCTCATCGCTGGAGCTGGCGGAGTCCCCCTGATTTGCTGACCAGCTACTGTTCATGGCCTCCCTGAGGACGCAACCAGAGAAAGCTTGTTTTCCTAAACTAGATCATAATTGCACGGGGGTTTATAAGTGAGATGCCGCTGCAGCATAATAGCGGTTTACATCTGCCTACTTTCTCAGATTAGACTAAGCAGCTTGGGGCTGTCTCACACTGGTGGGCTGAATTTAATGACATCAGTCATGATGAGCGTGGTAAATGTCTCATGTCGATTTACTTCAGATTAACAACTGGATGAAAACATTCCTCATTGTCTCTTCTGTCTGCTGGCACACAACAGAAAAATGCCTAAAAGCTGCCATGTAGAGAGATGCACTACCAACAGGCTAAATAACCCTGAACTAAGTTTTTATAAGCTGTCGAACCAACAAACGGAACCTTTTAAGACAAATGTGGATACAAGCTGGGAGATCCTGACACTAAGTATGTTGGTGTGTGTGCAGCAAGTATTTTGATATGTAATAAGCTATTCTATATCTTGTGATATTTAGTTTAAGAGTTAATTTGTTGAGCTCACATTATCAGATGGTGACTTTGCTAGCTGGTAGCTTCTTAAGAAATCTCTTTGGTGTAACCAACAATTAGCTAAATCATTTCTTTGTTTTAGCATTTCAGATTTTGGTTGTATATTGTGGTGGTGCTAGTTTCCCCTCTGGTGGGTGTGGTTTTCATGGTATGACACACACATCTCTGTCTCTATAATCTGTACACTGCTACATCTCCTAGCCTAAGAGTAAGAGCTGAGGACAATGGTAGAAAATGATCTGCCTTTATTAACTACTCTGTATGGATTTGTGTTGTCCACATTTAAACAGTGATTCCAGGGAAAGACTTTCATTAAGATGAACTCATAGCAGATTATAGCAAACTGTGGGTATCATCTCATTTTTGCAAGTAAAAAAAAAAGAAGAAGAAAAAAAGAATTGAAATTGAAAAAAATGTTTTCTGTATAGCAGTGGATCAGTCATGAGGGTAACCCTCAGACACCTACCCCTCACTGTAGTACTCTGGATGGGACCAGGTCCTGTGCTGCTCATCAGGGATTGGCCAGTTGCTGCGCGGGTTGCTGGGGCGACGGATGTGCTGCACCTGCCGTTTCTGTTGCATGGCTTGACTGACGCCAGCAACGTAACGTGCAAACTCCGGGTCAGAGCCGACTGTGTGTGGAAAGGGAGGATAAACACAACTGTGAGTTTCTGACACTCTCAGCTTTTCTCTTTGGCTCTCTGGAGCTCAATCCGTTCACCCAGACTGTCTACCATAGCAGAAAAATCACAATAGCTGTAAAGTCAACTCTGCACAATAGGCCTAGACTGCAATCAAAAGAGTCTGCTGCACTGTAAAAATAGCAACTGGTACAGACTAAAACTCAGCATATACCATCGACTTACAGCCACATGTGGATCTTCATGCTGTCTAAACTACATTCATTATGCTACTCAGACTGGGTTCCTAAGTTGATCAGACATACTATTTTATTATACACTGTCAGGATGCATAACATGATACCCGTACTGTATGACATGCATTTAATATTGCAGACATTTGCATACTGAATGCAAATAAACACTTATTTATGAAGGTTGGCCTTATTTCCTTGTGATTTGTTCTCTTGAAATCAGTAGCATTTAGCTGAGGACTAAAATAACCAGGGACCTCATTTATACCCACTGCTTTACTTTTATGGAATGATGTTGCCTTTTGTGCATAATAATAATCTTTGTTTAGTAGCCCATTATGCCATCAACTGATGCCTGATCTTTTATGAGGAAATAAAGATTATCATTTCGATGAGGAGCTTCATCTGTCAGCTGGATAACCATTGCACGCGTCTTAATGGTTTCAACTGGAATATATGGACACTTAGGGTAAATCAGGATGCCCAATCCCTATTATGAATATTAGTCTCCTGGTATTATGGATAATTAAATAACTACATTATAAGTCTTTCTATCATTATAAATATATTACTATGCTGCTGGATATGAAAGGAAAAGTCCTATTTTAGACATTTTTTAATGACAAAAGACACAACAAATTTATAAAAATGATGCTTGGAACATTTCTGTCTTTTATGACAGATGTACAGAGGATGATAACTCCCAGAGAAAATGAACAAAATGCTAATTTGTCCTTACATAAATGGGCATGTGTATATGATGATTACCTCATATTCTTTTTTTTTGTTTTGGAGTGAACTGATGAATAATGTCAGTCTCAGTGTGAGGTGTATGATAAGTACGTCCCATGGACATGAGTGAGCAGGGTGAAACTCACCTGCTGGGTCAAAGGGCAGCGTGTCTCCCAGGACTCCAAACACTCCTTCACTCTGGTCCCTGTTGGGCCAAGTATTATTGCGGGGCCCTTGTGGCTTCTGACCCAGCATCTCAGACATGACACTGTCCATGTAGGTGCTAACCAGGCCCAGACTGTACAGATCTGAGCTCAGATCTGGCAGTCCAGGAGAGCTCCACTGCCCGATTGGGCCTAGGGGTGACAGCCCTGCTGCGGAGCCTTGCGGTGGAGGTTGTTGCCCAGAGGAGCTGAGCCACTTGCTTGCCACTCTTTGCTGTTGCAGAACTTGGGGTGGTGTCTGCTGAGGAGGAAGCTGAGGAGGAGGAGGCTGCTGCTGACTGATAGGCTGCAGGAGGTGCTGGTAGTACTGCAGGGCCTGTGGGGAGGGCTGTTGGGGTGGAGGAGGGGGCTGTTGCTGCTGCTGTTGTTGTTGCTGCGGAGGTGGAGGCTGTGGTTGTGGCTGAGGCTGCTGCTTCTGCACTGCCTGGGCCTGGGGCGGAGGCTGAGGCTGGGGTTGGGGCTGAGGCAGGGTCTGAGCTGGAGGCTGCAGGGCATTGTGAGAGATGGATTGGGAAGTTGGCGGCGGCCCACTTGGGGGCTTCAGCTCAGCAGGGTTTGCAGATGCCACAGAGTTCCTCCTCTTGACCAGAGGTGAAGCCTGCTGGGATTTTCCCATGTTGAATCCTGAGAGAAAGTCGATGACATCCTGCATCTCTTGGTCAGTGGGCAGGTTCATCCCCTGGTCCTCGGACACAGAGCCGTTGGCCAGCTGGCTTTGCTGGGTAGAGTCAGGGGTGCAGGACAGGCTGGTCATCTGCAGGATGCTCTGTAGCCTCCCATCATTGCGGCCCAGGCTCTTGGCCTTCTCCTCAGAGCTACTGGTTGTTAGCATGCTGCGGGATGGGGTGCTAGGGATGGAGTAACTGCCCCCACTGTTAGAGCTGGATGACACTTTCTTGGTAAACTTGGAAGTCAGCTTGGATATTGTTTTGGGCAGTCCACTGGAGGTCTTGGAGGTGGTGCCTGGAGGCAGGTCTGCCTGACCGCCATAGTCTGGGCTCTCCCGCTGCAGCTGTATCTGTATGGTGGGCAAGGCTTGCTCCCTTTTGAAGGGAGGAGAAAGGCACACATTTAATCTAATTAACAGGACTGAATATAGCAATCTTAATTCACTTGACTAACGGTGATTCACATCTTAAACATTTGTTCTGAACCAAAGGAAAAAAATAATTATTGCATTTAAATCCAAATCTACTTTAAACTGACTTTTTGCAAACAAACCAAGGGGAGTAAACATGAAGTTATACAGACTGAAAGGTAACACTTTTAGGCGATTGTCATCCTGCATCATCAGGACTCATGCAGGGAAATTAACTCTGGGGACTGGCAGAAGTTTGTGGAGCACTTTAATGCGTCTGATGTGTATATTTATACTACTTCATGTCACAAAGGGCTCACGAAAAAAATCTGATTATAAGCATGACTAATATTATTAGATGGAATATCAACAGCATGATATGAATAATAAACTAAAACCTAACGATAAGAAGAAAAGGAGGCGTTTTGCACAGAAGTGACTCTGGGTTCTCTGTCATTGCATTCATTTCAAGCCTCACTCTGGGATAAACTTGTACCATTGTTCCAGCCAGCCATGACGTCTGCATCAGGGCCCATGACTCATGACTATGCAGAGTCACTTGTCATTCAATCACCCCTTCTCACATCAGAAGCTAGTTTCACCTGTCTGATTTGCGTAAATAAATATTGCTTATACAGATCATTTAGAAGATCCACTTCCTGATCAGGTGTCACAATCAGCACATGGTTTTATTAGTGGTTTAGCAATTGAAATAATGCCAAAATTCCATATGTGCCAAGACCAAAATGCTAGAGGTGGTTGGTCCATTTGCTTTAACACCACAAATGAATGGTCTCAGCCCGGTTGTGGTTGTTTGTTCGGTCGACAGCTTTTAGCACAGCTAGGGTTCCTTTAACATCACCAGTATAGACAACTACTTGTAAGACAATTAAGTGATTGTTTATTATGATTTAACATGGACTCACTTTCTCTCTTTCCACCTGCTGATGTCGAACACTGCAGTGTAGAGCACGTCTACTAAACCGAGTGTCCTCTCCGGATCCAAGCTTCGCTGGAGCAGAGACATCGTGGCTGGGTCCTCCTTCAGACACCTGAACATATGCACATGACAGACATGCATAACATGACATGAATTGCAAATCCAACACAATATCTTCCACACAAAAGCCCCGGTGTATTTCCTAAAGAGATGAATGCATGGCAATTAAACAAGAAGAGTAAAAAAAAACTAACTAGACGGGTTACTTTGTATTTAGTGGATTTATCATATTCACATCCCAACTGCTCAGAGCTGCAAATCAAACATCTCATTAATGGCCTCTCTAATGTATTTCAGTTCACTACCATTACAAACTAACCTGAATTCAAAACAAAAGATGATAATGCAAGGGCCTGAAGTATGTGTAATGCAGATGTGATAACACTATATTAGAAAAGTGTTGAGCAGGTTTGTGTTCTCTTGTCTATTAAATCCAATGTATTATAGAGATTCTCCATTCCTCTTTATTGTGAATGCTAGATCCTGACAGACACATGCTACTTTGAGGAAGCCTGTTAGCTAAGAATATGAATCATCTCTGACTGTGTACACTACATTTAGATGTGCAAACTTGTCTGTTTACACATTCTGTTGTGTGCACAGAAGCACATGATTGAGCACTGGTGCATGTGATTGTACCTTAGTTATAATCAAGTTCCTGTTTCATAAGATTGATGTTTATTAGAAATTAAATATCGTTGATTTGTCTGAGATAAAGAGGTTGTAAGATGTCCAGTTCTTTAAAAACAAAGTGTCTAGATGTGCCTACCATGTAGAGGGAACCTGGACCACCACCTTGGAACCCTCAAGAGTGATCTGGGGAGCATAGGCCTCCTTGTTCTCAATCTGAGCTGTATCAACAACCACCTGTTGGGACACAGAAACACACCTAAGCATCTCCTGACACACAAGCTTTCCTCACAGCCAAGCATTTCCTTATTGTGAATTCTGCTTTAGCACAGAGTCCACAAAAGTCTATAACATACTGTCTTTGCTGTCTAATTTACACATTCAGCAACTGAAATAATAAGGGGATCAATTTATCCAAATGTAAACCAAACAAAAACAAAAAAACAGACTAAATGAGTGCAGTATGTAAATAACGCAGATTTATTACCATGGAGGATAAAATGAAAAACCTAGCGAGAAGTTAAAGGCTTGTCGTTGGTGTCTGGAATTAATTTCCCACCGAGCACAGATCGGCGGTTCAAGGTGAGGAAGCTGAACTCACTCAATCAGACAGTGACAACAAGCAGGTTTCACTTCCTGCCTGCTTCTAGTCAAATGTATTTGCGAGTTCTTTGAAAGTGTCCTTGGCTCTCGGAGTCCCATACAGCTGGGTCACAGAAAGGGAGGGAAGGTGGGAGGAGTCTGTTTCCTGTATCATAGGAAGTCACCCTATTGTTATTTTAAAAAAACAACTAAAAAAACAGGTGTATCCTTGGAAACCTCGGGCTGCTCATGTGAGAGTCGCACGCACAAACTGTCAGCCATGTAGAAACACATACGATACAAGGTCATTGGTAGGAGGAAGAGGGAGGGACGGCAGCAAAATAGATGTGGTCAACTTGTTTGAAGGGCTGCGATCGGCATGACTCGAAAGAAAAAGTGGGTTGCAGCTGAACGGGGTTTCCAGGAACGACAGCGGAGCAGATCTGTTGATTCTTACTAGTTTAAGTGGAAAAGAATGAAAATAGGGAGGAGAAAGACAAGTTTGTGGGAAGGTTTGAATTTGATTAATGTACGGGTGTGCAAGTGTTAAAAAGTGTGCGAAAGATACTGTGTGTGTGTGTGTGTGTGTGTGTGTGTGTGTGTGTGTGTGTGTGTGTGTGTGTGTGTGTGTGTGTGTGTGTGTGTGTGTGTGTGTGTGTGTGTGTGTGTGTGTCCATGCACGCTGATCTATTCTGAGTCGAGTGGTCATAGCCTCTGATAAGGAGTTAATGCAAAGGGCTCATCCATCATCCAGGGATAGTTTTACAGTTAGCTTCGGGGTGGCAGGACTGGATGGTAACACTCCCTCTGCTTGACACACAAAACAGGGCAGGCCCCACAGAGGAAATAAACACCAGAGCATAAACATACTGGTGTTACTCTGAGGAGAATCCTGCTGCTCACTCACCCTCCCAATGACTCTCTTTTTTAACAGGAGAAGGGGGGTGGGGGGGGGGGGTTCTGTTTTCAGACCCACCCAAGCGAGCCCATCCTTCACCCAGATGCAACAGGAATGCTTCTTCTCTCTTGTGTCTCTCTGGCGTTTGTTTACACCTCTCGGCTGCCTCAAAGCAAGCGAAGATATCTCCTCATCTCCATTACAAATCTGACAAACAATGAGACGCGAGCTGCCAAACCCACAGACGCACAAAAGGAGAGGATTCAGTAACTTGTCGGTGAAGTACAACAGGCCTGTTCACATCAGCCTGCCATCCCCTCTGCACTGCTCTGTAGTATCAACCACACCGTGGTGACTGATGTTAACCAGACAAATATGCTGAATAAAGATAGACTTTTCAACTCAACTGTTTCTTCATACACCTTGCCCAAACAGGATTTTTAAAAATGTGGAGAGAGAGAGAGAAAAAAATCCAGAACATGATCTGCATTAAAGAAAAAAAATCTTTTTCTTCCCTTTTTTCAAATGTTGGTAATAGACAGATTTAACACGACTCAATTCAGCCTAGATCCTACATACTGTCACCTAACCTTTTATGAAATGTAGTAATAGTTGTTAAAAGTGTGGCTTATGTCAAAAATTCAAATTCAAAAAATTTCAATCAATTTATATCCTGTTAGAATAAAGACAAGGCTAGAAATTGGAGATTGCCCTGTTGTACCGGTTTTTAACAACTTTTACTCACCAGACCAGCCTGGGCAAACAGCAGCTGGACAGCCGTCTTGCAGGGTCCTCTCCAACTGGACGGGCAGACCTGGTTGAGAACCTCAGTGACAGGAGAGTCATCCCTGGAGGTCACTCCGTTCTGGCCCAGCAAATCCTTAATGAGTTGCAGCATCGTGTGCTGAGGAGGAAAAACATGGTGGACCATCAACAAGGCTGTTTGCCATCACCGTCTGCTGATGTTATACTACAGATGCCAGTCAGAAAAAAAAGGGACTAGAGGTTTCAGTAGCCCACATATCTGCTGATGTTATCATTCAGAAGATAGTGACCATTTTTCCAACTACTGACACCAGAAAAATCTGTCACTTTGCAACAGACACAGAATAGAATCTGGAAGGAAACATGGTTGTCTGGTTGACACGTCAACTTTCTTTGGTAACCGACAGGGCAACTTGAACTTTTTGGGTGAACATGTGCAACCAGTCAGAGAGAATACCGTTTTCAGTTTGAGGTTTTCAGCTGCTGACTCATTGAAGGACACTCCTTTAAGGAAGTGTGTGCCGATCTGCAGAGGGATGGTGGGCAGCTCGCATTGGATTGGCTGGGAGGTGGTCTGTATTCTGCCTGCCTGCTGGGCCTCTGCATCACTGCAGCAGCTCTGCACACACACACACACACACACACACACACACAAGCATGTAAACATATACACAACAGTGCAAAACACAAAAACACTGATACATGATGGCATTTTAACATTAGAATTTAAGTAAAATGCAGCAAACATTTCCCATAGGGAGAATATGTCTGCATGTATTTAAAGTATCGATAAATCTTCAGTTGTATTTTCTAATTACCCGATTGATCACCCCTCCCCACTTGAGTGTGAACCCACCTGTAAGGCTGCCTCCACAGCTTTAGGGTTTAGGTGAAAGCCGGCCTTCAGAGCATACTCACTGTGGCCCAGGCTCTCTAATGCTGCTTTGTAGGCCTGGAGAGACATGACAGGTCATCAGTCCAAACATTGCTTTGGTCTTTAAGAACAACAGCTTTTGATCATACTAATTCCGACAGCAATTTTATTAATGACACAAACTAGTTTCCCCCTGTTTATGAAATCTAAATCTACAAGCCACCTGCAATAACAGTAAGTGTAATTCTCTACCGCGGATCTGTGGGTAGATCACTGTACCTGTAAAGCATTGTCAATCTTCATGTTGAGCTCCTTCAGCTGATGCTCAGGGATGGTTGGGTTGTTGGAGCAGAAGAGCTGCTGAACCTGGATACCTGCCAGACAACCATCCCGGCCCCTCTCTCTCAGCCTCGCTGTAGCCTGAGGGCATCGCAGAGGATTGGGTCAGATTGACAGCAGGAACATCTACTCTATTACAGAACAATCTCACACAGAAATACTTGAGGACGAGTGGATTTTATGGGAATTTTTTTTTTAAAAGATCATTTAAAAAGAGTTAATAAGGATGTATAGAACATGACGTAAACGCAGGTTTTTGTTGTTGTTTTTTAAAGGATAGGAGATTTACAGGCCAGTTTTCTTTGTACACTGCAAAATAACTCACAAAACACAAAACTTTTGACTGTAGATATGTTAAGCACCAACAAACATAACTTTTTAGATAAGAAGCATGTGTGAAGCATCTGGAAAAGAATCCTGGTCACCTCCCTTTGCTTTAACATCCAACCCCAGCACATTGTACTGGGGCCTGTTCTATAAAAGGATGCCAAGAAAAGAAGCAATGAAGGTCTAAAACCTGACTTAAACTAACCTAACAAACCATTACATACCATAAAATCAAACACATATGAAGGTTTGTATGCTTTTATTAATAATTGTGCAATTAGTTTTATTAATTATTAATTTAAGATTCTTTTCTCTTTTTTTAACTGACAGTGAACAATATAGTCAAATAATATTGCAGTTCACCATAGAACCAGTGGTAAAATGTTTCTTCCATCAGATCAGTGTTTCATGATCTGTGGTTAAATAACAATGGAGGCTTAGCCCGACACTTTGCCTGCCCTGAATCAGGCTAGTTTCCAGCATAAGTTTCCATAATGACGGTGCTTAAACAATGTTGAACTTCCTTTATGGAACCAAATCAAGTGAAACTAAGCCGGACAAACCGGAATAAGCCTGGCTTGTTTGATAAGCCTGCTTTCTGGAACAGGCCTCTGGGGTGTATCAAGCCATAGTCTCCTTCAGGGCCAACACTTTGCATGCCAAAGCTTAAAAGATCAATCACCCCACTATTCTCTTGTCTGCTTCACTTCATACAACAAAGTTCAAAATGGGCCAGAGGGACTGACTGGCCTGGGGATTAGTTAGGTTCTTACGAAACTACCTTTTTTACATGGGTTAGCGTGTAGAGGGGTAAAGAATAAAACACTATGGGTTCACAGAAAACTGCAGCCCACCCAAAAAATAAATAAATAAATAAATAAAGGAAATTGAGGCATTTCAGCATTTCTTAGGAATGTGTAACAAGTCAGCTTTTCCAAGGCTTAAACCAGAAAGAGTCCTGGGGCACCCTGTGGCTGCATACCTGAGCTGCACCTTTCCATGAGCGAGAGGCCTCCTCCAGCTCTGTGAGAGGCCCGAGGTCGGCGCTTTGGGAGCGGGCGTTGGCGCAACGCTCCTGGGCCTGGGCGAGAGCCTCTGCTAGGCAGGACTGAGCCACAGGCTGCACCTTCTGCAAAGCCTGTGATAGAAACTGGAAATGGACCTGCATCACCGTGAGGAAGCACCGACCCAGCACCTAGAAAAACATGACAGATCATTGTTATAACATACCTCGCTCTCATTCTTAGCATGCCAGAGGACCTGAGTCAGGATATTTGACAAACAGAACAATTTGAATGCCGCAGGACAGGACACCATCATGTAAGTTTGCACGCATCAGTGATTGGTTAACACTCCTAATGACAAAGCTCTTATGCTACTTGACCGACAAAATGAGCTCATGTTATCGTTTTAACACCTTGACAAAGAAGATTAACCTCAACAGGAAAAGTGTGGCTATTCCGAGGTACGTTATGTGGTGTCAACATTCTGTGTTTCCTTTTGTTCATGCTAACAGATCACATGAACAATACAAGGCTGCACCTTTTAATTGATAATGGAATGAATTATTAAACCACAAAAGGAGATGAGGACATCTGAAAGTGTTGCCATCCACAAATACAATAGTGGATTACATTTTAGGCTTTTGGATATACCAGATGGTGTTCAAGACGTTTGTCCACCTCGTTTCCATACTGTTTGCTACAACAAAAGGTTTTCAACTAAGACTCTTGACAGCTTATGTGCGTCATGAAGCAAACATCAGTGTCAAGACTACAGCACCTTTCAAAATAAAACACCTTGCAGCTAACTTAAGATGTGCATGTGTTTGAATGTGGATTTATTATGGAATATATAGACAGATATCAAACATCTGAGAATGAAAGTTGCCGAGACAACAACTGGTTTCGTGGTATATGTAACTGGTAAATGGTGACAATTCAATGGTTATCACTGATTTCTAAAACATGTTTACCTACATATCTATCTCAACCTCAACAGTAGTTATAACCTTCTTATTTCAACTGTGTATTAATTTGATCAGGGCAAGTAGCAATTATAAAATTGCTCAATTGTTAACTTTATTATATACTGTAAAAAAATAATAAAAAAAAGTGCAATTATGAGAACGCAGCTGAAATGTTCAAACAAATGTTTCAGGATATTTCTGCTCCACACCCCTACAGAGTTGAATGTGTGTGTGTGTGTGTGTGTGTGTGTGTGTGTGTGTGTGTGTGTGTGTGTGTGTGTGTGTGTGTGTGTGTGTGTGTGTGTGTGTGTGTGTGTGTGTGTGTGTGTCTGTGTGTGTGTCTGTGTGTGTGTCTGTGTGTGTGTCTGTGTCTGTGTGTGTGTGTGTCTGTGTGTGTGGTGAGTGAATAGTCCAGGTTTAGATGTTGTTTGTTGTCCAGTTAGCAAAATAAGAGAAACAGGACACCACAGGGTCCACACCATGGTCACAGAGCTTTCTTTTTCAGGTACCTGCTGAAAATATCTCATGGGGGAGGCTGAGTTGTAAGGACAGAAATGTGCCTCTGTTTTCTCACGGCAGACGGGATACACCCAATAGCTACTTTCAATCTTCAATACCACACTGAACCAAAAAAATAACAATTCTCGCATTCTTTTGATTATTATAGCTCCAAGAGACCAAGAGTCATGCTTTCAATCATAAAGATAATCTCATATTTGTTTATTTTTATTGCAGATGTTGATTTGATTTTGTTTCAGTTTTACCTGAAATTAATACGTAAGACCTGTCTTTGCATTTTGAACGGCTAATATACTACATAAAGCAATATCTTCTATGTAGAAACACTGTGTAGAACATTTTGTATGATGGTCTTTATAGACAGGCAATTGCAATACTAAACACATGAGAAAAACACATCTCCTGTGACATATTCATATATTTATTTCAGAAATTGTACATAAGGAAAGATATCTCTAACTCTCTTGCACAAAAACACACACACTGCTTGTTTTTTAGTTAATCATAATGGGGTTTGTTTGTGAAGAAGTTGAAGAGCCCAACTAACCGTGACAAGGATTTATTTTTGTTGACAAAACAACTTTTGGTTGGAAATTTGTGCCATAAAGATGAACTCAATTGTCTTTCATTCTCGTCACAATGACACCTGATCACATGATAATGCATTGAAATTACTGGAATGTTTCAAAACTGCCAGGTTTTGTCCTGAACTACAGAAAAACAAATCTCCTTTTTTCGATTGGGTTATTTTACATTTACACGACATGCATTGCTTAAATTTTTCATGACTGAAAAGAAAAGCATGTAAAAGCATGATGTAAACTGACAGCTGATGTTAATATATGACGACTGTTCAGTGCTGCAGTCAAGGATGTGTCTACTCGCCTCTGTGTACCAGTCAAGTTGCAGTTCTGTCTGAAGCACCAACCCTGCACCTATAATATGTCCAGGCTCATATTATATGCAGTGACAGAGGGAGCTTCATCACATGCTGCAACCACAATCACCTGAAGCTCAGCATCAGCAAAAACAAGGAGCTTGTGGTCGACTGCAATGCTTCAAATATGGATGCTACTGCAAAGAAGATACAAGATACATGGTTCACATGCATCTTCAAACCGGACGGATGGACAATTTAAAACAATGATTTTTGGCCTAACAAAACTATGAATCGAGACCCATAGGTATGCTTTAATCACAACAATAACATCAACATGTTAACGTTAAGCTAGCATGTTGATGCTTTGGCAGGTAAAATGGTTAATATGGTCAAATTTGCCACTTATCATTTAACACAAAACACAACTGGAGCTGATGAGAACGCCATTAGCGTTGCAGGTATTTAGTCATAAACCACATATTGTACAAAGAGACAGCATAAGATGGCATAAGATGAAACGGTCAGGGATTCAAAGCTTTTACAAATAATCCTCTGAGGACCATAAATATAGCTACCAAATTTCAGAGCGATGCATCCAATAGTTGTTGAGATATTTAAATAAGAACAAAAATGTCAACCTGCAGGAGGTGCAAGTTGAAAGAATATCAAAGTCAGTTGGATACACGGAATAGGAGCCATGAATATATATGTGTGTAGAAAATTTATTGCCAATCTATCAAGCAGAAGTTGTGATATTTAGTAAAAAGCTTGACCTACAGGTGACGATGGAGGATGGAAAGTGAAAGGGGTTACAAGAATTGTAACCGGACAAAAACAAGAATCCCCCTGTGCTTCCTTGACTATGGTCTGGAAGCTGAGCAGGAAAGGAAAGGCTAAGATTGAAAAGGCTGTAACAAGCCAGGAAAGGGTACGGCTGCCTCGCAGAGATCACTAAAAATCGAACCCATTTTTATTTTTATTCTAAGTAGAGAAATTGAATCAACACACTGCATCTTCCTTATATACATCCCTCGTGAGTATGTGTGTGTTTGATGAGGCTATGATCAGACATTAGTCCATGCCTCAACAATGCATGAGCAACAATAAACCTATGTTTACTTTGCATGAACAGACACATGGCTTTCCTGGTGTGAGTCAAGTTTTCTTTAAACATCACTACTCTCTGTGTGCAGGCCAACTTATAAACTGACTGAAGACTGATGAATTCTAACGTTTTGAATACGTTTAATGTTTGACTGATAATTAATAATTGTCTAATATTAAACAGACACATGCACACATAGTATAAACATTTATGTAATGCGTTGATTGTAAATGACCCTGTTACTTGAATAACATTGAGCCTGGTGCAAAGGAGACAAATAATAGCTGACAGAAGACACATATGCACAACTGAGAGTGAAGCTTGGATGCAATATACACAGCCAAATAATGCAAACTGAAATTACCTGCAGTGTATCCTAATGAGGAACACAAAACAGAATGAACACAGGCTGAAAAGAGACCAAATGTAAGTGAAAGTGTTACTAAGTCGTCTACAATAACAAAGTGAGGAGAGAGAAAAAATGAGGCCGTGGCTACAGCACAAGATAATGGATAACACATGTGATTGGCTGTGCAGTATCCCACACAGTCATGGAAAATATGAGAAATAAGAGTGCAGCAGAGCCAAGCCGACGTTGGGCCCCTCTCAAGCCCAAACAAGGCGAATCGTGAATCAATCAACATGGATACTTCTATTCTCTGAGAACACCTGCACTATAAAGGCACCAAATCTGACAGAGTGGTGCTCCTGAGATCTAGTGCAGCATGAACCAAGAAGGAACAGATTACACTTTGGAGCAAATCTGGACCATGTGAAGCTTACACAAATGCTTTTTCACTTTTGTTAACATTGCGTGATCGAACATTTGGTCTTGGCAGAATAAACGGCATGCATCTTAAAATCCATATGGAGCACTCGACAGCGCTGTCATTGGAGAGCCAATAAGGTTGTTTTTTTTCTATATGTAAATTTATATCTGACCCACATAAAAATGTCTTCCGTTCCTTCCTTGTCAAACATTTGCCAACGATGATTTGTTTAGTTAGAAATGTAGCAATGTGCCACTGTGTGGACACACTGCTGCACTTCTTACCCTGATGCTACGTCCTACAATCTATTGGTGAAAAAACTAAATGGCAAGAGAACATTGGTAGGAATGTGTATCACATCACTATCGTGCAGATACAAGATATGATGCACTCCTAAAGGCATTTATCCATAGCAACTTTACTGTAGACATCCTCCAACTAATGTTACTTCATTTTTGTACTTTGGCATGTTTTTCTTCTCTAATTTTGTCTCTTTGCGCAATATTCGATCAAAAGACCCAAGGAAATATAACCTGCAATACAATACATTAAAACGTAATAAATTCATCAAAAAAATTATAAAGCTCTCATATGATAGAGCAACATTTCATTAAGAAACCAGCAACTATGTAAAACAAAGACACCACAAGCATTTTTTAAGAGCTGAAGATGTCGGGGTTGTTTCACCAGCATTGCACTGGGGTTAGGCTTAAAGCAGCCATAAAGGTCTCTCTGGTCGTAGGGACCTCTCGTCTGCCTCTGGTCTTCACTCTGTGGTTTAAGCTTACAAGCTCGGCAAATGGCCTCTTAACAAACCGTGACATATTCATGCATATTTGGCAGAAGAGGCACACTGAGCAGCCAGCGATCCGGGCTATGATGGAAAAAAAAAAGAAAAAGAGTGGCGTGTTTTGCAGACTGCACTGACCTGAACTTTTGGAGGATCTTGGTGCAAAAAAGAAAGAAGAAAAAAAGGGGAGGAGTGTGTGTGTGTGTGTGTGTGTGTGTGTGTGTGTGTGTGTGTGTGTGCGCGCGCGTGCGGGGGGTGGGGGGGCTTCACATACCACAACCCCCCAAACTCAGAAATGCATTTGTTTCTCTCTGAAGACCTCAATGCATCCAGCTGCCAAACAGCATTCCTCAACTTTTGCAGACAAAGGAAAATCCCTTCAACAGTCAAATACATCACATCATGAAGGGCCAGGCCAAATTAGCAGCAATGATCACAAGCTAGGTCTAAACAAGTTTAAGCTGTGCGTGTGCACCAAACTTCATCTGTCAAGCAAGAACTTTGGAGATAGTACAGCATATTGTTCACTTTTAACGTACTTATTGTGTGACTGTATTTTCATGAACACTGCCCTATAGCAGTAAGAGAATAATACTAATACTTGTACAGTTATTATGTTCGATAGTGTGAATGTCAACATATGTTGTGATTAAAAGTGCTCACTCACTGTGTCATTTGAGTTTTTGTTAACATTTTATTAATATTATTGTGTTCATGCAGCGTTTTTCTTACAGGTTAATACAGCTAACACACTCAAATAAGGCCATTGTGAAGTATCAATGTATTTCCCTCTCTGCTTTAACAAATGTACCCTTTATGCCCAGAGCCAGACAGCAAGTGAGAGTTCCAAGACATGCGGTCTAAACTTTCAGACTTGGGCTTCCTCAATATTCATCTGTGCATATCCAAGACCACAGAGAGTCAGATTTACTGACTGTGGTGCAAAAGTGTTTCCTGTTTTGGGCTCAGCCACATCCACTGAGGTCCTGCGGCCCCCACCGGTGTCTCGGTCGCAGCCATGTACCATGTTATTGGATTATGGAAACACCAATAACCCCATTATTTTTATTTCAAATTTTAGTATTAACGTAACAAAGCCACAGAATCAGACATAATGTTATTTTGTCTAAATTGTTAAAAGCATTCTTTATTCCGCACCAAGTGGCAAATATGAAGACGAACAGGTGAAATACAGGAATTGAGGGGTTGAAAAGATGAATTTGACAAAGTATGTAGAAAGTTTTGCCATGACAAAAAGTGTGTGTGGTCTTATTTCAAACAATATACATAAATTGTATTGTACATATTCCCTATGTTTGTGTTTGGGGTTTATCCAGTGCCATGTAGTGTTCTGTATATCGACCATGTAAAGTATGAATCTGGACCTGCACTAGATTTTGTCGTATTCACATCTTGCGTTATTCAATTCCATATGCAACAAACATGCCTTTTAAATATTTGTCTTTAACTGTTGGACTTTCCTTCATTCAAATTTAAATAGTAATTATACGTGAAAGTAATTCAGCTAGTAATTCAGTAATAGTGAAGTAAAAACCCAGTAACTGCTTACCTCTACTCATGTTGTGATTATACTTACTTAACAGGAATTCTACATTTGGTGCCAGAAGACAAGTGACTTCTTCTACTAATCTGTGAAATAGAAGGTGGAAAGCCACACAGAGAGTTCCACAGGCTCACAACTGTGTATTAAATGGAGGATAAATAAGCAGATGCTGTAATCATAAGGAAGTATGGGGTTTAGGCAGGGTTTGGGTGTGGTGTACAGCTGAAAATACAGATAATTGATGCGGATGGCTCCACTTCAGAGGCCGTCTATTATGGCAGCACAGTGCAGTAAAATTGCCAATTGGAATCACTGATAAACACGGCAATTAAGATTTTCCATCACAATAGCGATGATCACTGCGACATCTAAAAACAAGAGCACCTGTTAAGGTGCCCAATTCCAACTGATGCAGTAACCTGAAAGGAACCCGTGTTTGAGGTTTGACAGTGTCAACACGTGTTATATAATGTGGCCTGGTGAACCTGCCGTGCTGAGGCCTCAACTACAAAGCAAGCTCGACGCAGCCAGGCTCACTTTGGAAGGGTCGGCTCCACAAAATCCTAACCCTCAACTCTCTCCCCCCCCCCCCCCCAGTGAGAGATAATGAGTATCACGACGGCGGTTATCAAGTTTCTTTGTTAAGCCAGGCTTCCTGCTTCAGGCTCTGTGGACGCCCCCATAAAAAAAGGGGGCATTTGAGCGTCACTTGACTCTCCTTCCATGAGATGGATCGCACGCCGCCTACTTCAGCCGACAGGAATAAGTCAAGATGTGAAGACTATAAAAACATTAAAGCAATTATTTTACCACTGAATGCACCTTCAATGCACTGCTTATTTCTACAAAGTAGACACAGCATGTTAAACGTTTGCGTTTAGGTCAGACACTATCCCATAATGCAGATTAGGACCAGATTAGGTGTGTAGAATAAGTAGCCGTGGTGATGTAGCCAGGTTTAGAGGTACCTTTGTGACATTGAAAACCCTGGCTCTAGGCTGAACATACCTCGATAACTCATGAAACTTCGTATTACACCGCCCAAGAACCAAAGTGGGACTGATGCAGGGTAGATTTAGAGGCAAGGGTTTCTACAGCTATAGGATTAGCACACTGCTATGATTGCTAGTGATTTATATACAGTACCAGTCTAAAGTTTGGACATCCTATCTGACTGGTAGCGTACGTCATTAGGTCAGCTCCTTTCAATAATGCTCATGTTCTTTTCTTTCCCCGTTCATACAGTCCTCACCTCTGCTGTCCATCTCGAATTTCAGATGGGACACAGAGCAGATATACGGGCCTGACTCCTGTGTGAACTACAACAACCACATATTGTCTGGATTTAATAATCACATGCAGGTGTGCAGGTATATCCCACTGTGATGTTCAGGAAAAGCTAAAAGTCAATCAAGTGTGACAAATGACCAATTACAAAAAAAAAAAGAGAGAGAGAGACATACAAAAGGAATTTGAGACGGAGAGAGAAAATGATTCCCACAACACAACTAAGCACAACTGGTTATTGTAGTCCTCCAAATAAAACTCGTATGAGAAACACCTCGGCTACAGTGTTCCACATTTTACATATCAGCGATTGCAGAGCTATGGAGATGGTGCGGTATTCAGGCTGACAAAAGAAGACTATTCTTCTCACATCCTCAGTGTTTTTCACACCTCACCCTCAGATCCTGACACCCGCTTAACACCTGGCGTGAGAAGCTTATTTGAGCCACGAAACACTGATTCATGGAATGCAACCTTCTGACAGAGTACAGCCGAGCATCTTTGACGCTACTGCTAGAAGATGAGTCATGAGCAAATTAATATGATAAAAGGACATGGAGCTTAACTTTAGTGCCCGGGGTTATGTGCTTATTCATATTCTCTCCAGTAGAGCTAACAGTAGACCTGAATGTCAATACGTTTTTTGTTTGTTTGTTGGAAAACATGAGACTGAGTTATTTTACTTAAGTCAACATATGTGACATACTCGTGTGTGCATACAAGTTCAACAAGTGGTTACAGTGACATGGTGCAGGATTCTGTGAGAGCACCTACCTCGACATCCTGCAGGCTGAAGTCGTTCTGGTCTTTGAAGTTGGCGGCTCCAACGCTCAGCTCCATGAGCATTTTGGCGATCTCAGGCTTTATTGCTGCAGTCAGCCTACTGGCCGCCTCCATGACGTGTTCCTGCACGTCCTTCAGTTGCATAGCTGCTTTGGAATAGTGAGAGTTCCTGAACACACTGCTGAACAGGTCTGTAAGGAAGGCGCTGGCCCTGCAGAACACATTGAGAGCATCCAAATACTTGGAGATGCCTTGCTGGATGTCTGCAACCGCGGTAGTGGCGATGGATGGAGGTGGGTGACAGCTGCCAGGCATGCCCACCCCAGTGCCGATAGGCGAAGAGGCCGAGCAAGAGGAGGCCAGGGGGGCGCTCAGGGTCCGGCTCAGCTCAGGCATCTGGTACTGCTGGTGCTGTTGCACTTTCTGCTTGGACCCGCCAAGCAAAAAGCGACGCTTGTAGTCCATTTTACTTTCCTGCGCACTACAACAATACATAAGTGGTGCGACAGCACCGGAAGCTGCTGTTTTAATTCGTTTTTTTTCCCCAACAAAGTGCTCTTGTCCTCTTTACAAGAACACCAAACCCAAAAGTCCTGAAACTGTTCAAGTTAAGTAAAAAGACAGCTCAAGGATTCCACCTGCCAGAGGCTCATCTCAGTGTGCCTTGTAGAAAGGCAGCGCAGACTTGGGGAGTTCAGAGTGCGTTGAAAAAGACCGTCAGTCTGAGTGAAATGCTTAACATGCAGCCCTGCTGCAGATACGCCAAGCCCAGCTTAAAAAAAGCACAGACACACCTCCAAATTCTCTATTTCCAACTTCAAACAAAATTATCATAAGAGGGGAAGAAAAGTCAAACCACTCCTTAATTTAATTTAAGTAATAATACAGCCTAGATATAAAGTGCGTTAACTTTCCTTCACAACGGGGGGGGGAAAAAAATCCTTCATACAGTATATAGAGTACGTGTATGTATATGTACATATATAAACCTATACCAGCTTGCACTGATAAAAGTAGAAAACCCTTTTAAAAGCTGAGAGGAAAAAATGAGTCCTAGGAATATGAGACACTGGTCAACAGCACAGTGGAAAATGACAAACGACTAAGTAAATGCTGGAATCAGAGGATGTGGTTTCGGCTCTCTTTGTGCACTGGCTGGTAGAGGAGCTGTGGGAGGTGAAGAGCAGACAGATCCAGTCCGTCTCAGATCCTCTTCACAAGGCAGGACTCTGCAGGCGGTGAGCAAGTGGCCAGCTGATAGCTCTGTCTGCCTGTCCGAAGTCTCCTGCAGCTTCCTGGTTTCTCCCCCGTCTGCTGGCTGAGGTAGATATTACTCACCACGGAAACAAGTGTGCTTCCAGATCTTGCTGTTCTCTGCGGATGCAGATGAGAACGGCAAAAGCACAAATGTATCTGTAAGGCCTCTAGGTCATTTCCTAAGGGAGGAAAGGGCAGAGACACAGAAAAGAGGGTAAACATCATGTCAAAGACGAAGGATGAGCTTCATTTCAACCGTTTTATTGTTGCACCCTTAAATAAACTGGTCTGCCCTTTGCAACACACAACATAACTGATAGATAGGCGGCTACTTTACTTGACCTGGAGCATTAAAATTATTGGCAAATATTAACAGTGTAAAAGATTTTTTATGATAAGCCTGAATGTTTTACTGAATGGCAGGAAGACAAATCCAATTTAACAAATGATATCCCTCTAAAAATAGCTGGGTCTATAAATAATTTATATTCTGTTGTAAAAACATCAATGAATGATCAAACTGAAAGCAGAAGTGAGAAAGTTTACATTAGTTGTTTTGCAATAATAATAAAAAATCTGATCAAATTAATCTTGATCTCCACCAAGGAGTGTTTTCACTTGTGTCTGTCTGTTAGTTTGTTTGACTAAGCAGGGTGACACAAAAATTACCCGACGGATTTTCAGGAAACTTGGTCAGCGGGTTCTGCATTTGGCAGGGAAGAACCCATTAACTTTTTTTAAGTGCATCTCAACAAAAAAAGGGGCCGATCCAGGAATTTCTCTCTCTTTATTTAACCTTGCAAGATATTACACGTTAACTACTCAACGGATTTCCAGGAAACTGGGCGGGAAGGTGAGGCGTGTGCCAAAGACAGAAGCATTGAATGTTGGAGTAGATCCAGATAAAGGGTTGTTGTCACCATCTTCTGTCTCCAACATTAAGAGAACCCTGAATGGTGCCATTTTAACAGCATTACTTGGCTGAAGTACGCTCTCTATGGAGTGGCCTTCTACTTTATAAGAAATGAGATGCATGCATATATATATATATATTTATAGAAAGATAATTACTGTACAACCAGAGGACACAGGACAAACATACTGGAGCTTGAGTCATGACACTTTATGAGTGCTATCAAACTTTGTGTTGATCTACAGGAGCTGACCATTGTTCAGAAATGGCTGATCTGTGCTGTGCAGTGACAACCTGCCAACGTCAGCAGAAAAACTTTATTACGGTATTTTTGATTGCCATCTAACCAGATAGATACCCAATCATATTCTGTCACAGTGATGCAAAGCTGGGGGCCGCCTTCATGAAATAATAAAAATAAAAAATACATTGTATAAATGTCACCCTTTTCCTCAAAGGAGAGCACAAGACAAGTGATTTACAGAGCAAATAAGTATATAGCAGACAAAAAAAAACATTTAATATCAACCCCCCCCCCCCCCATCACCATAAATGATACTCGGTGTCAAGCTGCAGCTACGTCTTTTACAGAAAATGTCACATCCAAGTTACAAATATGGTTTCAGGTTTTTACAGGTGTGGTCTATCTTCTTCTTATGTCTACTAGAATCTTAAAAATCCCTTCAGGATACAACGGCTCTTAGTATCACATTACAGTATTCACGACTTCACATGCTGCCGTTCACAATTTAAATCTAATTACCAGAACCCTCTCGTCACTGCTATATGGTTTCCTTGGTTCAATTCATCCCACGGTGAAAACATTTGAGGGTAACATTTATGAGTCGTATCAAAAGGAGAAAGACAGATAATCTAGTTCAGACTTCCAGTTTTTATTCTATATCAAAATACCATGATTGTTACAATCCATGCTATGGAGCGTTACGACTTGCGCAGTTCAACACACCTACTTCATAGTTAGAGATATCGCAAAGAATGCGACACAATAACTTTTGGTAACTTCATCAATTCAGTGATAATATTACAGCCCAACTGTTGTTCTTCTCTGTCTGGAAAAAGGACCATATTTAGCCACATTTCTCTAAACTTGGTGGTGGTAATATTATATCACAGTTTGTTAAAGCGCGGTGGTTTAATGTTGTACATTTCCAGACGATTACTAACACCATACCTCACAGAGAGCGTCTCTGAAAAGATTCTTTGGCAGTGTCTGGTTTAGCAGAACACAGCTGCAGAGAGAAATTCCTGCAAGAAGCCATTGTTGGAAGACACTGCAAGGTCTGTTGAGCTCCACACAGTAGGAGTCACAAAACTCTCATTCAATACCCGAGCATTATGTGGCTTGTCCTGCTCCCTGTAGCCTTTTCACTTGATTATGAATATAATATTTTACATTGTCAAGATCAAGGAGAATGTGGCCTGACATCTCTTTCTACAACTAATCTAGACAGCCAAAGGTCAGCTAGTGACTGAAAAACACATTTAAGCCTGAGGACACTTAGTGACTTTTTGACATGGAAATAAAAATAATTAAGTTATGGAATCTTCAAAAATGTGACTTTTAAATTGTACAAAAAAAAATGTCCATGATGACAAAACTGCTGGAACTTGAAATAAAAACTCCTTTAAAAAGTCAGAATGTCAGAAGCATACATTGGAAGAGGTGCAAGCAGGTCTATAGCAAATTATTTATCTGTGTTAAAAACACTTTTAGAGGGGAAACTGGATTCACTGGAATCAATATTCTGATTATATGTTATACTTTACACTGGCAGGTATAGCTTTCAAAGAAATCCGTCCATCACTAAACTTCCTTTGCTATTTAGAGCACTAGTGGCAATGAAATGGATATAGCCACACTCCTGATATTACACTCATTGGGACACCAAACATCAACATGACAGTCTAATCTGCTAGATACACAGCTTGCAACACAGCAGGACTATCATTCTGTGGAGCATTCAGACTCTGTTATCTTGTAGTACCATGCTAAAAGCCTCCGTGTTTTGGGATTGTGAAAAAAAACAAAGAAAAAACACCATTCAGTCTGCTGTCACTGCACACAACGCTGCTGCGTAGCAGTCTTACATGCATAGCTTCAATTATGAATCTCTGCCAACATTCTCCTGACCTTCAAACCACACTTCCTTTGACAAACAGAGGGGTAAAATCAACTCACCCTCATCTGTCCCTAGCAGTAAAGTGGAGAGACAGAGCCAAAGGAAACTGGTGACCTTCTCATGAAGGGACAACAGATCTGCTTCCTACTTTTTAACCCTTTGATTGCAGACAAACGTTATTAAGTTATTATTTTAAGAAGTTGTACAGAGGTTTATCTACTAACACAGTCACATGCTTTCACACTTGCGCTACAGCCAGTGAGATTTTATCTCGCTCGTGGGCTCTAACTTGTTCACATCTCCCCAAGATTTCCTCCAATATGGTCACCTGGTGATTTCCACAGCTGTTGTGTCATAACTACATCACTTATAATTAGATGTTTCCACTGTAAGTTTGATTCATTCAGTCACATCAGGGTGTTCTGATCTGATCCCCCCCTGATCCCCTTGTGTTTTCCTATGTAAGCATGGACTTAATCTGCTGTCAAACTACACTGTAGTTGTACTAATATTTCCTTAAAAAGCTAATTCTCAGCCTTTTAGCTACAATCACAAATTTAAAGATAATGTCCTGGACTGAGCACAAAAAACACAACCAACCAAATAGCTGGGCAGATAGATTCAAGGTATAGTATGTTGCCAACTTTATAAGGATGAGGTTTTGCCAAGATGAAGAGCATATGCAATGCACCGACTTTGTTACTCGGTGACTTGTGGCATTGAGGGCAACTAAGTAGTGCAACAGGTCAGACTTTCAAATCCCAGGGACTGCAGCCACAGAACCAGCCAGGTGCCCCACAAGGCTTGATATTTGACACAGTTAATGGGATATTAGCTTTTGAGAGGTAAACAGGAAACCTGAGCTTAGCTAGCCTGGAGCTAACCACTCCCAATTCACACACTTTCACACAGCTGGGCTGAATAACAGGGAATATGGAAGAAGACTTAAAAGGTTTGCATAATGAACAAAACTTTTACTAAAGGTGTACATTTTATACAATAATCAATATATTTGTCATGGTGGCCCAGCAAATCACCATGGGATGTATTATTACTTTCATATAATATTTTCAAGTCATTTGTTACACTTGCCTAGCTATTTATATAATAATCTATTGGGAGTATTTCTTGAGATACACTGTTGTCATATGCAATGCAAGATGAAATGCAGGTCCTACTCACAGCTGGAAATAATAAAAAAATAATTGTGTGGACAGTGGTAAGACAACTTTAGGAGGGTAGAGTTTGGAAGACCAAAACTGAAATATTTAATCTGTGAGAAAATCATTTTCTATTTATGTTTAATTGGCAGGGTTAGTCCAAAGTCACAGTTTGACATCTGTTTCCTCACATCTTTTGTCCTTCTCATGCCCTGAATGTAAAAATATGCCACACTGTAATGATTTCTACTTTTATAAAGAAGATGTTCATAAAAGCCCCTTTTTACACGGCCTGTTCAGGGCAGGACTGGTGCACCTTCATTCTATCTGACCGTTCTGTATGAACACTATGAAGGCGTAATGGGGGGGGGGGTCGGTCTATGTTGTTCCACCTCTGCGACGGTTGCGGAGGTAATAACTGCCGAATTAGACATCTGTGTAAATGCTTGAGCCACTGAGACAGCAGGACAGGACGAGGGTGTGACGTTTTGACGACTTATCATGTGAACGGCCCACAAAAAAAACAACTATAGATTCAAAAAGCAGCTATTAGCAGTTAGCAGCTAACTCAAACGAGACCGAGGACAAGATCAGCCACCATGTAACATGGAAGGTAAACAGTGAACTGCTCAACACATATATAAAATGGCCCACTAGACACAGACGCTGCTGTGTTATACGTCATGCCTCTTTGATTGCAGCACATCGGCTCGCTATTTTTAAAAAAAAAGAAAATAACACAGGAGCAGCGTTATGTCACCGTTGTTTTGTTCAGTGTAGACAAACAAAGCCATCATAGAGGAAAAGGTCTTCATTGTGGCATTGTGATCTCTGTGTAAAAAGGGCTCCAGTATAAAATATGTGACAGGACGTATGTAGCATTGTATTGAGGCTTGACATGCTTCTCTGAAAGTGAAAATCTCTTCTTGGTTTGATTTAGTTTATGGCAATCTCCTCAGAGTGAATAACAAAAGTAGGAACTGATTAAATGCAGTGAGTCACGGTTCATTCAGCCAGAACAACAAAGCTAGATTTTTATTTCAGAGAAAGTTGTGGGCTACTTGCTTTGCTCCATGGTTGTTCCAGGCAGATATAATTTATCTGTGAAACGAGTGTTAGTGGTCAACATTGCTTTCCTGGCTACAAAACTCAGTAATCACAGGTTATCCCAAGAAAACCAGACATGGCATAATGAGGCCTGCCTGCTTCTGTTGGCTCTCTTGGCTGCCAGCCTCTTGCAGGGCACACTATTAGAGATTGCACCCAAACAAACACATGTGATAACAGAGTCCCTCCGGATGCGTGCTGGAGTTGTGCCAGCCCACCTTAATGCCCTTCCTCCAGCAGGGGGCTGCTTTGGGCTAATGATAGCTCTACTTCTCCTCTCACAGTATGTGTCAGCTGCTCAGCTTCAACAGGAAGAGGGTTAAGGTTTCCTGGAGCAAGCACCCTGTCGCCAGGAACAAAAACGTCAAACAAAACTACGCCACCGGGTAGGAGTATGTAGTAAATCACGGAACCAAGTATGATTTACCCATCTGTGCAACCCACTAGGCAAACAACTGCAGCCATCAACAGACAATTAGGGGGTCGATTCGTTAAATGGCAACATTCTAGCAATAAACTCTTAAAATCTAAAAACGAAAAAAAAACAAATGTTTGTTCCTTCTTTTTTTTTTTTAGATAAACTGCAAAGAATACAGAACTTTTCCGCAAAAACCTACTTTCCTTTCATTACGGTTAACATCTTTACACCTGGGATGGTGTCCAGTACATCTGCAGAAGTGCCATTGCTCAAAGGCACCTCCACACCAGCTGTTGCGAAGCATGAGCCTTGCATTTTTACTCATTTTCCACTTGACAAAACAAACCAGTCAACCCTCCGGTCAGAAGCCCACTTATGCAACCTCAAGGATATTGCAACTTATTTTAACAAATGCAGTTACTTCTCGAGCTACATTTTTGTGGGTGTAATATCACAGCTAGGTAGCTTAATAGCTGCGGATGGGGCAGCTGTTACCTATGCCGACAGCTCCCTATCCATCTGCCACTGTGAGGCAAACACAGTCCCTCTGACGCTCCAGCCGCAGGCCTGACATTAGCTCTCTCAAGAAGTCTATTTCAGCCTCCATGGGCAAAACAGCTGCCCTGGTCCACACCACACTGTTTTTAGACACTCCAAAAGGTTCAGCTCAAAGAAAGAAAAAAAAATTTCTCCCCTACATCTGTTGCCAATGAAGCAAAGGAATGCATTTCCCCAGAACCCTCTTTATGTGGGTTCAAATGAGCACAAAAAAAGGAGGTCAGGAAAACCAGCCATATGTTGTAAAACATCTTCTCAAAATATGGCTGCATGTAAAATTATTAGACTGAATATATATCAAGTCATTGTTTAAAAAAACAACTTTTTTCACATTTTTAATTAAAAAAAACCCAGATAAATAAAATAACCAATTGAGTTTCGGAAAAGGAGATAGGAGAAGCTTCAGTGAAGACATTCCAGAGAGCAGATAAGCTACAGTGAGGAGAATCAGCAGACAGGTCGAAGAGGTCAGTCCAAATGACAGGACAAGTGCCGTGAGCAACTGTGTGACAGGAGCTGAGCCAGGCTTCTCTAGCCCGCAGAACACAAGGAGAGTATTGTGACAAACCCTGGTCTCCTATACCAGCACACAGAAAAAATACTCTCTCACTCAGCAGGACTTTGTGGTAGAGAAAAATAAAGTCCATGGCAGGGATTTAACATTTACTGTGAGAATACATCTACCATATTAACACGTAGTATTTCTCCTGGAATTATTTCATATTTTGCTTGGTTTGAGGGTGGTGTTTGGTTTTGTTCCCATGACTGATCCTATTATGGTCCCATTTTGGATCTGAGGGTTTGGAGATTAAAAAAAAAAAAAAAAAATTCTTTGACAGTCAGTTATCATAACAAGCTGTTCAAAAACACTGTCCGGTAAAGTCGCAGCTTATTTTTCCTTGATTGCATTTTTTTGGGGTCGATTCAGCACTTTTTAAGCAGTAGTGAAACTTTTCCTGCCATTAAAATAAACCACTGTTGAGTAAGTTAGGACAAAACCCAATACTCATATCAGTCAAAAGGCTGATACAGTTGGTAAACAGGCTGGATAATATTAGGCTAACCTGTACAGTTATAACAGTCTTTGTAAGTAGCTTATGGCTCCAATAAAAATAGCAGACAGGCCTGTCTAACAAAGGACATACTTGAGGATAGATCTGTGTCACATATGCAAACACAGATTTTCAACATGTTCCTTTGCATTAATCAAATGACAATGTGTTCCAACACTCTAAAATACAGTACATTTACTAATTAACTTGTGTCTCACATGGGAATCACAATGACAATGGACTTCTGAATGGATAAGTGAACAAGAAAGAAAAATATGATATAATCTAATCAGCATAATGCCTTTCAGTATTTAAGTGGACGAAAACAGAATAAGCACATCACCTTCAGAAAAGCAGTTTACAACAGTGTGTGTTTCCTGTTCCCAACTGATGGGTTTCAATAAGAGGGAGCTGTGATAAAAGGCTTTGATAATAATAATAATGACAACCTTGGTGATGTCGTGATGTCAGTTCCATTCATAAAAGGCTGGCGGCAACATGTGGGGATGAAAATGTTTCCCTCAGCCTATACTGAGCAGACGATATACTGAGGTTGCAGGTTCTGCTGCATGCCAGCCAAAAAGGGTTGTGTATTTTTAGCCTGGACTAAAGTAAGAATTTATTCCTCAACTTAAGGCACAATGAGGCAGGATGTGGAAGAGCCACACAAGTCAGAAATCTCAACCTGGTCACACAAAGCAAAGCTGTTTCTTTACATTTCAACACCAGAAAAAATCAGGCCAATACACCAGAAAGTGCATTAAGTGCACAGAAACCACAACCTTCTTTCTGCACAGAGGAGAAAAAAAGGTCTCCTTCACTATTGATGACTTAAGTACGTGTCGAATATTTTGACAGGTATAATAACAACAGGATATAGCAAGTCGGTGGAGTAAGGAATTAAAGTATTAAACTCTGAACCCCGGTTTAAGCCATTGCTTAAGTTGCCTTGGGCAACATATCGAATCTGTATCAGCTCGACTATTCACTGCTTAGCTGTGCAGCTGACCCCGACTTCCAGCCTACTTTCTAAGAACCACAAGAAAAATATTTCCTGCTGTGATTCTTGCTGTATTTGATCATCACAAGCATTCATGCATCTCACTGGGAACATTTGCCTGAAGCTAAGCTGGTTTCCCAGGAGACACGGGTGAGATTTCCCATGCTACAAGGCCTGTGCCACAGAGTTTCCCCCAGAAAAGTTATTATGCCCAGTGGCCATTATCTTTCGACTGGGGCCAACAAGGGCTGAGAAATTAACCGCATTACCGCAATACCACGATCACTCGATGCCTACCGCGGGGTTGAGCTCATTACCATCATGACTGCAATTGTTTTGTATGTGTTGTTTTTTTTTTGTTGGTGCAAGCTACAGGAGTGCTGTGTTATACGTATGTGTGGCGGGAATGTATCATTTAAAAGTCAGCTGACTTAGGGGTGTCCCGTCGCTGCTTGCGTCCAACCATCTTCCTTTATGAGAAGACAGCAGGAGCCCCGTTACGAACCGGAACAGAACGCAAGTTACCTGTATGGGCAACATAGTTAAAGGTTGGCGGTAATGCACCTCAAAGCTGTTTGCCAATTGCCATTAAAAGGAAGAAGAACGAGGAAGTAGTTATAGCTGTCTCAACCCTCTGCAGAGCCTGATCAACAACCTCGGTTTAATGACAGATTGTTTGACTTTCATTTCAACTGAGGTATGTGGAAGGTTAAAGTATGTTGACCTATTGTTTTAAACGTAAGGTTTATTCCCCCAAACCCCATATACTGCTTTTTCACCACAGTAAGAAAAACTCCATACTGCTACAGCCCTACGTCAAACAGTCCGGACCGGCTGTCTCTTTTCTTTTTTTGTGCAGGCTCGGCACATGCCTAACCAACAGATGTTAATAGTTTAGAAAACATCTAAAGACTTTAGACTGGGATGATAGACTTATTTTCTGATTAATACTATGATAACACTTGGATGAATTTCAATTTCAATTTGATTCTGAATCAATTCTCAACTGAATGAATACATGAGCAGCACTATTTTAAGTTCCAGTATGTTGTGTCAAAACCATTCATTAGTGTCTTTAGTCCACTGAAATACAATATGAAACACAAATTTTAAGATGAACAATCTGCAGTGTTTTTATTTTACATGATTAACTGTATTAATTAATGCCTTTAATATTTTGAAAGCAAATTTGAACATTCTCCAGCCTTGTTTGAGAATAACAAATGAGGGGAAGGTGAAGCATCCTGATATGTTATTAAAATGAAGTCTCAGAGTTATTTTCTTCACCATCGAGTCGGTTTAAGTTATTTAATGCAGCAGTGTGTTGGTAAGCAGGTCTCCTTTGTTACATCTGGAGTTCATTGCTCCACTGATGTTGGTCTCTGGGTCAGAGTAGAAAGTTCACAATACACCTCATCTCTCAATGGTAATTTATTTGGCCATGAAGTCAAAACATGCTCACAATTAGATGCTTTTTTTGTGTTGGATGAATTACATCATTACAAAAGTAACCGTCTCTGGAGTCAACTCTGGCGTGCGTATGCTATAGACTGTCCAGGTGCTGCACTGCCCTCAGAGATGAGTTCCACAAATTTTCATTCCATCATCACCAAATTAACTAACTTTCAGAAAATTGATTTTCCCAAAATTCCCAATGCTTACGCCTGGTGGGAGGTCAACTTAGCCCTGGTGGTCTCCTTAGGTATTGTGGTGGAAACCCTGCTCTTCCACTTATCTGCAAACCTGGTAGCTACTTCCCCTCTAGCTTAGGAGTGGCATTTTATTTAATTCTGCCAACTAAATAGCCTATTTGGTTTAGGTGTAAAGAATAGCTGTGCTAACCAAGCACCAGAAGAAAGTAGGGAACAACATCAGCTGTAAGGGCTGAAACATCAGCTGTTACGGAAGAAGCAGACCTCTGTTGCCTGTCACACACCAATATAAATAGTGTTGTTAGCTCTGTGCATCCAAATGAAAATCCTGTCACACAAGGTAAACTCAAACAAGCCTGAACCTATGTGATGCATGGGGCTGCAAAACTTGTTGTGGCTGGATATTATCTAACACACTGATGGAACTGTATCCAAATCATCCTTTGCATCTAATTATTTGGCGAGAGGGGGATAACATGGCATATCACTATAATAGCAATATTATTCAATAGTAACATCAGAGCTGTATTGTTATTTCTAATGAACAGCATTGAGATTTTCCAGTAAATTTTAAGTCCATTTTGTAAAATAAATATATACATTTGTTGTGTTTTTTTTAATAGGCTGCTTCATCTAATGTTTAAAAAATGTTATCATTAAGTTTAACACAGGTAAGTTTTTAATTTACAGTAATTTAAGAAATCTCAATATTTTATAATTTCAAGTCACCTCGGTATAAAATGTATTTGAAAATGTAAACACCCTCTGACACCCACGCATGCACACACACATTTGGATGAGGCAGGAAATTATCTGGATTTTTTCGTCAATGTTATTAATTTTATGATTTCAGCAAAGAAACAATATTTTTGACGGCACCCCTGACAATGTCAGACAGCTCCCAGGGTGTGAAAAGCTATTCTATATCTTTCTGCGGTATCCCTGACAGTACAGTTAACATTTAGTATTGCCACACAACTTAGAGATGAGAGGTTCCTTCAAAGCATCAAAATATTACACAAAACTATGAAGCGTTTATTATATGATATACATGCTCACTTCTTTATCATGACAATGAGTCTAATATGTTTGCAATTAACAGATCATTTGAATGAATTGATTTGCTTAAGTTACTACCAAGCTATATGTTTGAGCTTTGCCATGGACATTAGTACCAAAGCATGCAGATGTAACAATATCCCTGACATACACTAATAAGTACAACCAAGCCAAAAATAAGAATATGGTGTTGCCGCCTACTGTTTTTTTTTTTTAAATACCATCTTGAGAAAGTCAGCTTAGTCAAACTCCAAAACTTCAGAGATAAAGCAGCTACTGCCCATATACATTCTCACTTTAAAAATAATAATTAAAAGTACTAACTTAATGAAACTGCCAGGCCCAAATCTGAAAGAAGAAAGTAAAAATGAATACATAAAATGTTAGATTTCTCAGGTTCTCATAATATCATAGCCAGGGTTAACTATTCCCCCAGGAGTCTATATAATCTAAAAATGTGCACCATGAGAAACACTAGGAAGCTCCTTTACTGAAGGAAACATCATTCAGATCTGTGGAGATGGAGCCAGTAAAACACTGGCCATGTCTGTTCTCCACCCAAGGCAAACGCAAACAGCAATCTTGTGACTGTATGTTGACTACCTCACAAATGCATCCGGATTCAGTGTTAGACAAAGGTACGTGTTACCGCTGGGTCATATTTTAGGATGACAAATACTGACAACAACTACAAAATACTTAGAAAAACAACTGGAGCCCTCATAATAGTAAGTCCAGTTACTGTGATGACTATTCAGGTGCACAGTTGAATAAGCTATTGAAAAGAATGAGTTTAAACAGAGACAGGAATTTGCAGAGCAAAGCACGCATTTCCATAGTGACACAGCTGTGGCAGACGTCAACACGTAGGTCCAGGATTGTGTCAATGAAAAAAAAAAAACTGTACGGACCTGTAAAACTCAACAAGAAGAAAAAATACCTTAATATGAATGCCTCATTCTCGGCCTGAAATTACACAGTAGGATTTTAATGTCAGTCAAATCTGTTTAAGACCCCCATTGAACGCAATCAACACCCACACTGTCCTAATCAACAAACAACTTTTCTATATGATTCAAGGCGAATTAAAGGTCATAACTTTATTTACAGTCACATTTCTCAACTCTGTTAACTAATAAAACTTTGCTTTAAACATGCAGTAAGACAAATCCATCTCTTTGATCATACAAGAATAAAATTTTGCATTAAAGTCAACAGGCGCATTTAACGTCCTAATTCTGTTTACACCAGGTACTTTCCCTGGTAAAATACTGAGGAT
This sequence comes from Chaunax sp. Z400, assembly GCA_037577475.1. Lineage (NCBI taxonomy): Eukaryota > Metazoa > Chordata > Actinopteri > Lophiiformes > Chaunacidae > Chaunax > Chaunax sp. Z400. The sequence goes on along the minus strand of CM075184.1, from coordinate 30,760,595 downwards.
ATAATAAAAATGGAAGTTCTGAGCTGACTTTCAGAGTGTGAACTGATTGGCTTCTTGATGATAAACCTTGTAGCCCTAGATAACTTACATTCAGGCATTCAATGCAAAGACAACCTCAATCACTGACTGATCATGAGCAATCTCTCCTTGTTCTACATGATCAAATCCCAGGAAGAGCTAAATGATCATATTATCTACATACATTTCTTAAGGCCAAATACCAAAACAAGACTGTGCCTAGCCAGCGCAACCAATTATTCAAAGTAATTCCACATATCTCCTCTGCAATGTAGAGATTATATTAAGCCACGTACATAAATTTACTGAGGTTGTGTAACTTAGAGCTCTTGTATCATTTACAAATAGCCTCTTTAAATTGATCAAAGAAACAGTTCCCATATATTCTGGTGCACGATCGAAGCATTTAATTGTCATTTGACATTTTGTATCAGATCTGATAATATTACAATAACGCTACAGCAGTGCTGCTCGGCTACACTCGGACGACATGCTATAAGTGCAAAAACGAAACACTGTTGATTACTTAATGCTTTAACTTCAATGAGAAAGAAAGCAGATCACTTTATTAGTATTGCACTTGCTAAAGGGTTATTTTAAACCCCGATCACTATTTAGCAGGAAGGTGTAACGGAATCCCCGCAAGCGCAGTTAGCCGGTTTCACCGAAACTCTCCAAGATGACATGGCCCAAGTCATGGGAACACTATGTCGCAGCTATTAATACGGCCTTTGACGCCCTAAATGCAGAATTGCTGTAAAGGCTCCCGAGGCATCAATGTATCAACACGCCGAACATTAGAATAGAGTGACACAGAAGACGCCATAGCGTACACAGACTGCAATACCCGGTGGCCAGGGTCGGCTGCATTCCCGACTTTGACACTCGCCCACTTCTCGCACAGAACCACCAGACACTCGACTGTTAGCTACCAAGCTAGTCCACCCTTCACGAAGACTATCAATGGTTAGTCTAACGCTGCCACACGGACAGTAAAACACGCCTCAGTTTGTCTAATGTTAACTTGACGGTGCATTCCATTTTGTACGGTGGGTGATGACCGACAGCACCGCGTAACCTAACCTTACAACCAAGAACGCCCAGGTCTGTCGTTGGACATGCAGTCAAGCCAGGTCGCCACTAACGATAAAGCTCATTATCCTCCGTCTGATCTGCATTGTCACGACTTTTCTGTTGCCACGACATGGATCAAATCTGAAGCATCGCCCCTACAGATTCAAGGCAGTGGCAATGGAAACAGAAATAAACGATACCGCCAATTGCTCCTCCTTTGCTAGTCTAGGCGGATGCGCTTCATCAGCAGACAGCAAATTGGTTTAATATACCAAAATAAGAATGTTGTATATTCACACAAAAATATTATATGCATTTCCTCCCTGAAAATAACTATACCACTGTTTATGTGGTATAGGTTTTCAGAGAGGTACGTCCGATAATGGACACATCAATGTTTCATCGGTTCTAAGGAGGTTCTGGGCTGGCTAGCTACATTGCTAAGCGAGCTAACGTTAGCTACAGAGCTAGCTCTCTGCGACACGATTGTAAGCGCTGGAGGAAAGCACAAGCAAATGTAAGCGCCCAAGTGGTGCGCCAGTACATGCTAACAACAGTCAGTGACACTGTAAACCAGAGGAAACCAAACAGCTTCAGTAAAACAGATTAACATGTTAGTAAACGTTAAGTTAATCTTCACATCGCTCACCAGCTCTAGGCATCCACCCTCTTGACAGCGAATCCCCTGTCTGTGTGACCACTGTTAAGATCACGTCAATAAAAGCTAAAAATTTCCGGTAAAGTCTTCACAATAAAAAACGTTATAGGAAAATGTTTAACTCTTCAGAATAAAAGCACGACAGAGAAATGTGTCCTGTACAAAGCGAGAACTGGAACCACAGAGCCAAATTTTGAACGCCAGCTGGGAATTCACAACTGGTTTTAAATAAAAAATATATTTGCATTTTAATATTTTAATATCTATATCTTCTAATTTTCAATATTTGCTTAATATAATCACTAATTTAAGATACCTCTATTATCCAATACAAAACAACCAAGGGCATGAAGGAATTTTCAATTGAATTAAATATGAATGGGATTGTGCATCATGTCTTAACTATATTAGAAATAGTAGTACAGGACAATATGGTTATTCAAGTGGAAACGGCCATATATAAAAACCTTTTTTTTACCTAGAATTTCTTTTAGTGTAGAGGCAGTTTGTTACCATATAAAACAAGAATGGTAAAACAGACCATTACAAAACATAATGATAATTTTTTCAGGGTATTTGTTAGTGCCTTCCAATCCACTCCACCCTTATTTTTAAATTGTGATACTATTTCTGAAATGAACTTAAACAGTATGAATATGAGTATGCAAACTGCTTGGCAGTGTTCCCTCAAAGAAGAAAAGCTTCTCTATCATAAGGAATGAAAGTGGGTTATCAAATATTATGAAGAGCCATTACAAGTGTACTACTTTTCATAAGCTATCAGATGACTACATTTTGCCTGCTATGTTGGTGATGTGTAAATCTAAGGGCATTCTAATGTTATAAATCCTTATAAAATACACCAAGTCCACCTTTGGTCAAATCAATTAACCATGTGCTGCAGATGTATGCATAAAAAAGATCTGTTCAAGCTATAGACTAAGCCTTTATCGCCCCCTAACGTTAGAAAAAGAATATTACATCCTGTAATGCATAGGCCTACTTTTGAAAACGGTCAGTTGGGGGCGTTTAGGTCCACAAATTGTACTGTACGCAACAGGGGATGTGAGCAGCACCCTATTTGTCCCACCCTATTGAAAAGTTGACTAATTCCAGTAAAGACATGAACATTTTTAAAGGCAACAATTCAAATGTCCTTTTAGGAACTATAGTGTTGGAATGATATTGGTCTACAATGCCTTTGAAAGCGGTTTCAATTCTTATGTTCAGATATTTACGGATAAGCAGTAAAAGTCTCAATTTGCACTGGATATAAGTTGACTTTAGAAATATGTGCCTTGGTATAAAACATGATCTACACAAAATCTACCTTATAATGTAAATGGTTATTGTATGAATCGACACTTTCTATGGGATAAGAGGAAATGGCTCAGACTATAAAAATTGATAAAAGATTTAAATGAATTTTTTTGTTACGACAGAATTGAACACTAGGATAAGGATTTAAGGTGCTTTTGCTTTGCCAAAAAATTATTTGGTAAAAGCATTTAAGTTTGATGTATTTTTGTCTGTAATCTAAGTGTTACTTAATTTTGCAATGACTATTGCCAATGTAAACAGCTTATGGCATATTTCAGAAGGTTTTACAATGAGCCCAATGAGTTTGAACTTCTTGCCACTGTGTTGCTTTACCAATTGCACTCAACATGCACTGTAATCTCATGGAGGTGTGGCGTGAATATGGGGTTTCTCTTGTAGGAGGAGCAAACTTGGAACTGGACTGGATGCCCTTCAAAAAGCTCTCCCTCTGACCTGCTCGATCCCACTCTGCCTGGGTAGTTGAGCACAGCGGAGCACAGCAAGCCCTTCTGGACATCATGGGACTCCCACATGACCCCAACTTCCACAAGCTGCAGGACTGGTACACAGCCCACGCCCTGAACCTCAACATGAGGCATATGTTCAATGATGACAAGGAGAGATTCAACAAGTTCAGGTACAGATCCTTCCAAAAATCCTTCCAAAACTATTCTAAACTAGATGTCAAACCACCCTTCAACCACAGAATCATGCTGTATGTTTGGATAAATGCATACAAATAAAATGGCACCATCTTTGCTGCTGAGTCACTGATGTCTTTTTGACAGCCTAACACTTGAAACTGAGGATGGAGACATTCTTCTGGATTACTCCAAGAATCTCATCACTAATGAAGTCATGAAGATGTTGGTTGATCTGGTAAATTAATTTTCATATTGATTATCCCTAGATTTTAAAATACTTCAGTAGATTTGCTTATTAGCTCCCTGATAATACAGTTTGATTAAGAGCTTATGCGGGCAGCTGTGAGGTGGGAATATCATCGCTGCTGCAGTGGGGGTCCATTCATCTGATACATGGTACTTATGTACAGTATGTGCACAAGTTGAATGTATTGTTTGAAGTTGGATTGGTCATTTTTGGATTCATAACCATTTAAAGATTGACATATAAAGTGTGTTAATTAACCTACATTTGTTGTCTTCTTTAGGGGAAGTCAAGAGACATTGAAGCTGCCAGAGAGAAGATGTTCAGTGGAGAGAAGATCAACTTCACTGAGGTGCTCATTGCCAGCAGCTGACTTAGGCCAGTGTTTACCTCTTGACATTTATCCTAGTGGGACCAACGGCACTGCATTTACAACATGGGACACAATGGTTCTTGCCCATAAGAAATGTCTTTGTCTTGTTAAACTGAACACAATGAATGCGACAGCTGGATAATATTGGCAAAACCCCTGATCAATGATGCTGATTGTGTGTTTGAGTGCGACTCTGTATTTTTGTCTCCCGGTGCTGTATATGTAGGGCCGTGCTGTGCTCCATGTGGCGCTGAGAAATCGCTCCAACACTCCCATCATAGTCGAGGGCAAGGATGTGATGCCAGACGTCAACAGCGTTCTAGAGAAGATGAAGGGCTTCTGTCATGTGAGGGAACAGAAAGACGAACAATCACATGCTGCACCAGCGCAAACACATTTCACAGCATGAGTTTAGACAGCATTCTGTAGAGATATCTGCTTAATGTTTGTCATGATTGTGTTCATCTGTTTGCAGAGAGTTCGCAGCGGTGAGTGGAAGGGCTACACGGGAAAGGCCATCACAGATGTTGTCAATATTGGCATCGGAGGATCTGACCTTGTGAGTGCAATTTATGGAAAAGATGTGTTTCTACTGAAAAATTCAATAAACTATGTTACACACATTCACCCTTATGAGATGCCCAGTACAGCCACAGGCGACCTGAACTTCATGTTGAATCTATTTGAATCGCAGGGCCCACTGATGGTGACTGAGGCCCTTAAGCCTTACTCAAAGGGCGGGCCACGTGTGTGGTTTGTGTCCAATATTGATGGAACTCACATTGCCAAAACCCTGGCACAGCTGGATCCTGAGACAACCCTCTTCATCATCGCATCCAAGGTAGCTGGTTAACACAAAACACAAACCAAATTTACATCTGAATTTAAAAATGCCTTCTAATTCATATTTATGTTTGCACAGTCAGTTTGTACAAAATCTTTGCAAGATGGACCGATAACCAATACTCCATTCAGGCAAATGTGTCTGGTCATGCTTTCCATGCAGTTCAGCCAATATTACGTCAGTGACATTCATGTCTGAATGACTTTCATATCGATCGTCCAGCCTTGGCATGAGTAACATGGAAAGAGCAGCTAAAAGACTAACAGCAGTTTCTCCAAAATACTGTGCACCCATTCAGGAGAATCAGACTTACCTTATATTTAGTGTTAAACATCTTAAAGCACACAGACAAACTGTTCTGGTATCTGCTGATGTGTCATTTTGCAATGGAACTCTCTAGTTCCTCTTTTGCAGGCAGAAGTCTACCGTGAGTTTATTTGCATTATGTACTGATACCTGGTTATCATTGATTTTGTCTATCTAATTCTCTATTTAAAGACATTCACCACCCAAGAGACCATAACCAATGCTGAGTCTGCCAAAGCATGGCTCCTTGAGCATGCCAGAGATGTGAGTATGCAGCCACCTCAGACAGCAGCAGCAGCATTTTGTCAACTGGTTCATTGATACCCTTCAATCTGTATGTTTCCATAGAAAGCTGCTGTTGCCAAGCACTTTGTGGCCCTTTCCACCAATGGAGTAAGTAGCAAAACTCTATTTACAGGTTAAAACCAAAAACTTTCTCTCCAGACATCTGATTCTAACTGTCTCGCTTTTCTCCATCTCCCTCTCAGCCCAAAGTGAAGGACTTTGGCATCGACACAGTGAACATGTTCGAGTTCTGGGATGTGAGTTATCTTAAAGCCTTGAAGCAGACTGCATGCAGCAGGTCCTGTATTCACTGAGAGACCATGATAGGGGCCATAGGCAGCAGCTATAAATAAACTAGACTTTTGACCTGTGAAGTAGGTGGGACAGACGCTCTGGCCAGCAGCTGCTGGGTAATCAGAAGCCTCTCTCCTCTGACTCGGTTATTATTGGTAGCGACCTTCTCTCTTGCAGAGGTTACTGTAAAGGCTGGGTTGCATCAAAGGTCAGGAAGCTGCATTTAGATACATTGTTGGTATTTAAATGAGAGAAGCTAGAATATTGCCTTTTCATAAAAAAAATGGCAGCCAGTGTTATACACTTAATACATGCACAGAATATTAAGTTTTTCTGTCTCTAAGAAAGTGAAAAAAACGTGACCGACAAGACAGGACTTATGCAAACTATCAAAATCTAAATGATGAAGGGCTTATTGCACCGCTATACTCTTACTGATGCTTATTAGAGATGCAAATATTTTTGTCCTGAGTGGGCAGTAGTTCAATCCAAATTATGCATCCTCTGTTGTGTGCACAGCTTGTTTCAATGTTATTAAAATCCCATATTTTGCACAGGAGTTTTGCATATGGTATGAATATTTTCTAAAGATGTTTTTCTTTTAGTGGGTTGGTGGACGTTTCTCCTTGTGGTCTGCAATTGGGATGTCCATTGCCTTGCATATTGGTATGTACAGTGAAAATATTGTATTTTTTTTACAGCCACATAAAACCAATTTATTTCAAGGGGTTATGTTTTGAATCTGAATCTGGGCGCTACCAGTTGTCTTATCAAAAAAGACACTTTGGCAGAAAACAACGCATGAATCATCTGTTCGATTTCAGAGATGCTGTAATGACATAACAGATGAATGAATAGTCTGCAGTCATGCTATCAGCTGTGTGAGGTTTTTCTTATGCACAGCAGTGCTTGTAAATAAATACTAACCCTTGCATATTAACATGCTCATACAAACGATGTTATTCATCTTAGTAGCATCTTTGCATGCTAAAATCTAATAATTAGCACTTAACACAGTTTACAGCTGAGGCTGTTGGGAATTCAATTTGCAGGTTATTGGTCATAGACCAAAGTAAATCCTGAATCTTTTCATGCAGCACCAATAATGTTAAATCTAGAGTGGATGAAAAGTAAAAGGATCACCACAGTTATTACAATTCATCCTGAGGAGACATAAATACAGTATGTCCACCAAAATTCAAGGTAATCCATCAAATAGTTGTTGAACTCAAAACCACAAATGTCACCCTCATGGCGGCACTGGTGAAAAAGTGGAATGATCACCAGAGACATTCAGATTCAGCCACACTGGTCAATCTAACTGACCAGTATTACCATTCCTATGTATCTGTCTTGTTAATATTGGTGGGAAGACACACAAATTACATAACAAGAAATTTCAAGAACCATTCTAAGCAATCTCTTCAACTATTTAAGCAACAGTTTATTCAGTCAGTTAATTTCTCTGTCATACCTCCTCTTCTCGTCAGGCTTCGACAACTTTGAAAAGCTTCTTTCAGGAGCACATTGGATGGTAGGTACTTCTCCAACAGCTTCTGCTCTCCACCTTCAGAAACTTTTCATACGTATGAGCCTTCCTGGAGAGAAGATAGAGAAAGCATGAATGTAATTTAGCATCCCTCTATTTGCTGCAGGACAACCACTTCCGCACCGCTCCCCTGGATAAGAACGCTCCTGTCCTGTTGGCTCTGCTGGGCATCTGGTACATCAACTTCTTCCACAGTGAGACCCATGCCATGTTGCCCTACGACCAGTACATGCACCGCTTCACTGCCTACTTCCAACAGGTCAGCCTCACAGGTTTCTGCAAGAACATCCAAGAGAGTTTTGAATTAGCTACTCAGGCAACATCATTCCAAGTCGCTCAAGAAAGAATGACTGTGTATCAGACAAGGATTAACATGGTGTTAGGAACACAGACTGACAGAGCTGAGGCTCAACACTATGTCTGCAGTGGTAGACATTAAAGAGAATTTAATGCATGTGTTTTGACATTTTGTAGGGTGACATGGAGTCAAATGGAAAGTACATTACTAATCATGGAGCACGTGTAAACTACCACACCGGGCCAATAGTGTGGGGAGAGCCAGGAACCAATGGACAGCATGCTTTCTACCAGCTCATCCATCAAGGTAACATCTCTAAAGATCATATGATTACAGCAACATTTAGATGATTCAGTACGTCAGGGCTTAGTATTCTGCTTGTCTACCTTTACTGGCAGCGTTAGTAGCTGGTTAGCAGAATTCCTCAGTGGGTAACTTGTGTTATTAATGCCGTCCATCTATGTCCAACTCAGGAACACGCATGGTACCTTGTGATTTCCTGATTCCAGCTCAGTCACATCATCCCATCAGGGACAACCTGCACCACAAGGTATCACTGTGTCAGAGGACTTATTCAGCTTAAGTACTAGAGATGTGGTCAAGAGTATTTATGCTGATATGATGAAGCTCCCTCCCTTCTTTAATAGAGTATACCTATTGATTTTTGTATGTTTGTTTAATCAAGTATTGGTTAAACCATAGATGCTGCAAAAAAATATTTATACAAGATTTAATTTATGGTATAGAGTCAAGATATTGTTTTTCACATTCCATAAATTATGTCACAGACTGAAAATGTCATCTCGTGACCTTGAAGGAAGTACAGCTGCAGCAGTATGTATTTATCATATGCATTAACTGCCTGGAAACTGAGGATATATATTTATATTTTATTATTTTATTATTCTAATATGTGACCTTTATTTTGAAGTTCACATATTCCTCCACCAGAAGTGCCAGCTGAAGTAAAAGGGACTTTTTCTCTGTGCTCTAACAGTGTCGATCAGACCTCCACCAAGCTTTTACCCTTTTGCTGACAGGTTTAATTGAATATGCACTCTAGGGAGATATATGGAGAACTCAATAATGAGGAAAGTCACTGTTAAACTCTGTGAAAAGATAACAGAAAAACTGTTTTTGCAACCAAAACTACATATTGTAATAGCCGCTATAGATCTGAAAGGCAATTACATGTCAGAGTGCAACATAGAGGAAACTGGAATCTACAATATATCTGTCATTGTAAAACATATACAATACTGGACTGCATCTGAAGGTGTGTGTCCGTGTTTTATGTGGCTATAGATCCTGTTAGCCAACTTCCTGGCCCAGACAGAAGCTCTGATGAAGGGTAAGACCACAGAGGAGGCCAAGAAGGAGCTGGAGGCCAGCGGACTGAGCGGAGAGGCTCTGGAGAAAATCCTGCCACACAAAGTAAGTGAAACAAGGCGGAAGAAAGACTGGCTGCAGAAAATGGGCAATCTCATAACAATGACAGCAAAAGTTAATCCTTCATTTAAGGAGAGTTGGTTCTGTCATGTTGCTTAAGCAAAATAAATCATGCTTGACTTGAGGATGTGGAAACAACAGACTACAGTCAAGTACCAGGACTAGAATATGAAAGCCTATGAGGCAGTGCCCCCCCCTGTGACCATGAGCAAACAGCTATCCAAACCGTATAAAGAACATTTGAAGCGGTGCAAACAGTGGTTTATATGATGACATATTTCCCCTTGTTTAACTCAGGTATTCCAAGGGAACAGGCCAACCAACTCAATCATCTTCAAGAAACTGTCCCCATACACTCTGGGAGCACTAATAGGTGAGTCCCAGCGCTGTTTCTCTCTAAACTTGCAGATACTGATTAAAGAAAACTTTAGTTCGTGGTTTTAGATGTGGTTTTATTTTGTTTCTTTCAGTTTCTATCCTTGTTAGCCCAATTTTAATCTCCATTTCTGAGCTGAATTTTATTTCTGTCACACCAATATCAGTTTGTCTCGACTGCTTTCTTCTGTCCAGATAGTTCTTTTGAATGTTGTCTCGCATGTTTCAGCACTGCAGCCCATCGAAGCGCAGCAAGCCATTATGTAGTGGCACTCACTCGTCTCTATTTTAAGCACACATTCTAAGATAATTCCTACTCCAATCTGTCTGTATCACTCTGAGCTGCATTGCTCCACTGTGTACAGTAATATCTGATATGACTATATATCAATCTGTAAGAAAACCCTTTAAGAAAACAGCCAAAAAGCTAAAAATATACAGATGAGGTTTGATCTGGAACACTGTTGCATAGTAACAAGCAGTCTGTTTGTACTTGGGACACCATACTGGGAGGACAGGTTGTATTATGTGCAGTACCTTGGTTCATTTAATGGAAGACAAACAACCATTTAAGCTTCTTATTTTCTGTGTGTGTTAATGATTGTGTCTTGTTTTACAGCGTTGTATGAGCACAAGATCTTTATCCAGGGGGTGATGTGGGAGATCAACAGTTTTGACCAGTGGGGGTGAGACAGTCTTTAACAACACACATACTATACAGTCTATACATACAGCTGATAATCACAGCTGATGGAGCCATTTTCATTTCATTAACTCTGATCAGCCAGCCATCACTACATACTCATGTTGCTGAGCCAAGATTTATTTAAGCCCACAGAACTCTATTTTAAATTCAAGTGAAGTTTCCAAATTTTCCAAAAAATACTAAATATTTCCGACTTAATTTAAAGAGAGAAATGCGATTTTACAGATTCCTGACTCATCTAGAATATTTACATCTGATGAATGATGCATGTAGTCTTGAGTGTGAATATTTCATTTATTCAGTTATAGAGCGCTCACATACTGAATGTATTAATGATGTTATATATGATGGTTTCAAAGGAATAAATTAAAACTGGTTGGGTAAATGACTGTGAATCAAGGAGTTGGTGAAAAAGAGCTGAATTTTTCAGAATGTAAGGATTGCTGAAAAATCAGACATATATTTATCCTTTTTCAATCCTGGAAGACATCTTTAAAATTAGCATTTTGAAAATAATTTAATTAAAATGGTTAATGTGGCTAGAACTGATAAAACCCTTTGAATGTTCTTCAAGTGTCTGTGTCACACTGAACCCATCATCTCTCTCCTGTTTCTGTCTGCTCTCCTTCCACCTCCGCCTGATCAGAGTCGAACTGGGCAAACAACTGGCAAAGAAGATCGAGCCTGAGCTCAGTGACTCTACAGAGGTCCACTCTCATGACTCCTCCACCAACGGACTCTTAAACTTCCTCAAGAAGAACTTTGCTTGAGTTGAGTCACACCAACAAAAACGAACAAAAAAAACCCCTCCACATCATTATCCATCTCATCAGCTCCTGAGCTGCATGGACAGGAGACCCAGAGATGCAGCTGGTCACTCCCACACTGAGGCACTCTGTATGTTTGTACGCTCCTTATGAATATCGTGTCTGTGCTGCCTGTTCTACGTTTGTTCGTTTAATACTGGGAGGGAAAAATCTTTTTGTATTAGAGTGCTGTGGAAGGCAAAATGAGATGTGCTTTTACTGTCTTTCCACATCACAAGAACAGTTTCTGGAATAAATATCTTTGCACAATGTGACTTTTCATTGTCAGTCATACCCTGTCTGATGTAAACGAGAGTCATCTGAAGATGACATCCCAAAAAACAGTGCACAATAAATGCATCAATGATGTACTCCATTCCTTTGACGAGCCCAGAGTAGAGTAAATTGTTTTGGATGTGCAATGGAGAAGATGACCCACATTAAACCACCTTAAAATCATTTCTCCATGGAAAACTCAAAATATAAGATTTGTATAAAATTCAACATATTAAAAGGCATAACTCACTATCATGATTAATTTATAATATTCGTGAAGTAAGAATATATAGTTTGTGAGATCCAGACAAGATGACCACCCCTCAGAGCCGCCTAAAACAACACGTTTCCATGGAAACCACACAAAGTAAAAGCAGTATAAAATTCTAAACATATGAAGGTGCAGCTACTCAATATGGTTGATATGTGTGTGTTACTGAAGCTGGTGAAGGAATGTATAGTTAGCCAGATATACTCTGAACAAGATGACCGCCTTAAAAATCATGTTTCAACGGAAACAGCAAAACGTTAAATGTGTTGAAAATTCAAAATGTGAAAAGGCCCAACTCTCCATCATGGTTAATATGTGTGTAAAACCTGGTGAAGCTAGCATGTATACAGCTTATGAGATATGATGTGGACAAAAAGTTATCATGGACAGACGGACGAACTGATATCTATATGATGCAATTAAATAATTTGTATGTAGGGGGATAAAAACAAACATACTAAAACAGCTGCTGGTCTTTCTGCTCTGATGTATAAATGGCTTTTACTGTGACAATGTGCTCGGTTGTAATCACATCACTAGATGGCATCAGCGTGCCGGATTTATTTGCTGGGAGCAAATCAGCCTTCCAGTAATTTACCATTTATGCAGTGGAACAAAGGGTCAAAGGTCAGTGCATCTGCTCTCTTCCTCCCCACAAATCCCCAGACTCCACAGCATCATCCACTTAGAGAGAAAAACAATCAGCTGCACAAAACAGCATCTGGCAAGCCAGTCCTCATTGGCACTATATCCAAACAGCATTAAACTTTTTATTCTGCATACTTTCTCAGCATCATGTGCCAGAATGTGCCTGTGAATCCCTCTCGCACACATAAAATCACATATAATAATGATTTGCGAGACATTTATTTATAATCACGTGGTTCCATTAACCACAGGATCAAATGTGTGTCACGGTCCTTCTCCTCACACTCACTGTTAGGTGTAATTACAGGGTGTGTATGAAGACAAACAGAAAATTTAAGAACATCCTAGAACCCCAGATACTGCCGGATGTTCAATGCTGTTGCCAGGCAACAATACTTTCCTTCAAAATCTAACTTGTCCTTTTTCATCTTCAGCTGTGAAACGATACCAAACAAAGTGAATTTGACAAAGGATAGAAAAGCCTCCTTGTTGTCAGGATGTGGAATATTGTTCCAGTGGATCCAGTGGATGTGGAATATTGTTGTTATATATGTGTCCAGACCACACATCACATTTCTGAATGAAAACATCCAAGGAGGACGGCCAGCTAAGTCAAGGATACAGACGTACCTGGAATGCACGGCCGACTGAGTTAGGATTCTGCTCTAGACGACCTAAGTCTGGTGCAGGAGGTTGAAATAAACAAACAGCGAGCCAACATGAGGAAATAAGTGATTAGGCCGTGGCTAAGTTCAGAGGGTGGAATCAAATAGCAGCATGAAGGGATGAAAAAGGTTCTGTGTGCGTTCCTGAGATGTTTGTTGAACAATAGCCGTCGCATTCCCTCACATTCCACTTCATGCTTTATTGGTTGAGCCTGTCGGTCATTTTTTTTTCTCTCCTGCCTGTTAAAGCGCTGCCACCCACACCCCCCCGCCCTGGCCCGATCAGGGTCGCAACCTGCCCCAGTGGCGGTGGTTGCCATGGTGACATCACCCCCTGCCACATTCGACAGTGCTGTCCCAAGTTCATGGTGGTGTCATATAAAAGGCTGGAGCCGGGTTTGGGATTCTCCTGAGGTGACTAACTACACCACCAAGCTCTCACGCTGCAGCTCAGTGAAACATCTTCTCTGAGGCAGGTTCTCCATGCATTTGTACTGTATCATTTGTATTCATCATGAGACACAGTGCCGGGAGCGGTTTGAGGGTCAGCCTCCTCGCATGTAAACAAGTTCGGAAACTTGGCCTCAAAGGCGTAGAGAGGCCTTCAGGTCCACAGCCAGTTTCAATTCTCCTTTTAAGACTGGAGTGCTTTTAATGTGCTTGAATTTAACTACCCCCGACTGCCGGCACCGCCACAAACCACCCCCCAGAACCTTTCAGGGAACATATTCTCTTATGCTAAACATCAGCCCTGCACACGTATGACTAACCCTTAAACCCCCTACATACACACACACACACACACACACACACACACACACACACACACACACACACACACACACACAGAGAACACACATTTCCTGTTATCAAACCCAGTGAATTCCCAGTCAGTAGTCTGTGGCTGCCATTTACAGGAGTGACAGAGAAATCCTGGAGGCTAAAAAAAAAAAAAAAAATAGCCATCAGGCCCAGCTTCTTTTCCCACGACCAGTAGAGTTATATAAAGATTAAGTTTAGTACGTGGGCAGAGCTCGTCACGCTGCAGCGTTGGAGGCCAGAAGCTGTCCCGTGAGGCTTCAGGCTCCGGCTGACCCCTTGTTGCTCAGGCTCCACATCTCCTCCCAAAACGTTTCTTCAGATCCCCATTAGCTGGATGCATCTTCTAAAGTATTGGGGTCTAAATGAAAACACAAGACGGCCCTTGTCCTTAAAAAATACAAGAACTACAGTACCAGTCAATAGTTTGGACACAGTTTCCCATCCACTTGAATGGGAAACTGTGTCCAAATTTTTGACTGGTACTGTATATGATCTAAGATTTTCCTGTGTGAAAGGAAAATTAAGCAATGCTGCTCTCTTCTCCCTGAAAAATTATTTTCTTAGGAGTGAAAAACATTACATTTTATGTTTTGTAATAAAATATCACATGAAAATATTTGCATGCTCCATTTCTGGATGATTTCTCCGAGATGCTTCTGCCTTGTCAGAGCAGTCAGACGTTTTCCTTTAGCGGCTCATCACCAGACAGCCGGGCTTGTTTGTCCTCCTGGAACGCTTAAAGGTCAGTTATGTGGTTATCTGTGTGGGTTTCTGAATACTGTGTAGCCACTGTAACATTTGTTTTTGTCTCCGCCGCCTCTCCTGAATCCAGGATTGTAATGTGAAAAATCTTTAAAAAGAAAACAAAACTCCCACGTTGATTTCAACCTCTGTTGGTCTACATGTGATGCTGTATACCAGAATGTTCACAGTGTTTTTAATTAAAGCTCTTTCTAGTTGTGATGGCATATTTGTGCCGAGCAGACACGACTGTGGAGTTTATGTCATGAGCCGTCAGAGGTCAGATGAACTCTTTTAACCTTCGCAGTTGTTTATGGCTGGTTTATGGAAGTGACTCAGTTCAGCATGACTGAAAAAAAAATCTTTCATCAGAGGAATGTAATTGTTCATTTAATCTTTAATCGAGTGAATCACCTCTGCACTGTGACAAATGGGCAGTTTATATGCTCTATACAGCACTTAAGTGGTTTGTTATGGCAGCAACTTAACCCTACAGTAGCAACTGAACCACACATTACTGTACTTCATGAAGTACATCAGGGCCCTCCGGTGATTTAATCTTGCGCGTCCATAAAGGTGGGCCTCACAAGAGGCATCCTGACTTTAAGTCCTGAGTTATGGGGACAAGTTCCAAAAACAATGGATGCTATAAATCCTCCGATGCAACCCTTATGACATCATCAAGGTTACTTTCCAGAGCCACAGAAGACATACGATTCTTTTTATAGGGCTGAATCCGACTCTTTGAATATCTAAAATAAAATGCTTTGTGAGATTACTCAACGATAAGTAGGGCTCTAAATATTCTTACTTGCAGACAAGATGCTAAAAGTTGTGTTGCCGCACGAGGACAAAGTGTCAGTAACCAAAGATTCAGAGTGTATGAGGTAATCCTGTGGCGAGCATATTTCCACTCATTTCCTAGCAGTGGAGGGACCTGGGTTCTCCAGAGGGAAGGTGTTCTTTTGTGCCATGTAACAGAGCCCACCTCACAGCCGATCCCCTGAGGCTCTGCTACCTCTGCGCACACACACACACCCACACCCACACACACACACACACACACACACACACACACACACACACACACACACACACACACACCCACACCCACACACACACACACACACACACACACACACACACACGCAGCTCCCTGAGTCACAGGGTGGAACCCTCACACTCATAAAGGGTGCTTTGTGCCCCAACTCATGGAGCTGACAACCAACACCAGAGAGCTCCTCACACTGAACTCCACTGTTCAGCGAACAGGAGCGCTCAATAAGTGGGCAGACAACGCTTTTATGTCCACCCACACAAAATGCAGCCACATCTCCTACTCTCTGTATCGGTGGCTTAAAAACACAGCTGCACCTACTGTAATTGAAAGTGAGACTAAAAGGGTGATGTGCATGCTTAGAATCGTCCTGTTCAAATTCTCTCCTCAGCTGCAGGTGCAGGTACTGTGAGAGTCCCCGTTTCTTCCTTTCCCCCCGTCCATCCTTTCTGAAAGTTATACAGTCATGACAGGCATCCATGAGGCTGTCTCTCAAACAAGCATTTCTCAAGTTGAAAGGAGAGGATGACTTGATTTATTGATTCCTGGGTGAGCAGTGAAAAATGGAAGAACTCCTACTTACAATGAAACGAACCTGCAGGATCTGCAGAGGGACGACAGCAGCACTGACTTTCCAATCTCATATAGAAGCAGTGTTAACTTTAAAATCTAAAGTTGCTATAATGAACAACTTTTATTTCAACAGTGATTGTAAGGAATGATATAAAAGGGGTCTCTTGGTCTCCAGTCAATGGCTAATGCAAATGAGCATTTAGCAGCTAAAGAATTGGATATTTTTCTATAGAGTAAGCAGAGACTAAAATCAGAGGTAATTTTGGATTTGGAGAATCATGACTGTAATTCTAACGTTTCTCCATATCGACTAGATGTGTAAATTAGCTACAAGCTATCACATTAGCCATAGAAACTTTATATGGTGATGATATGACATAAAGGTAACATATTAGCCGGGGTGTGGCCCGCCCTCCTCTGCCTCTGATTGGTTTATCCTTCTCAGTTTAACTCCTTATGTTTAACCCAATCAGCTCCATTAATAAGGGAAACAAGGGCGATCCAACCAGGTAGAATGGGGGGCATCAAAGTCTTTAAAATCATATTAATGGAGCAATAACTTCCAAAATGACCACCAGAAAACACATTAGAGGACCTGAATTTAGTGATTGTTGTAAAAAAAATATTGGTAATACTTAGAAAATATGAAAAAAAACATGGATTTACATGATGATAACTTGCAGGGATCCTCTCTACTTAGTTTAAGGGTTTGGAAAAAGATTCACACGATCATATTTGACATAAGGAGGAAGATTCCTGTCAATCAATCAACTTTATGCTCCAATTAGCCCAAATATTGTCCATTACAGTGCATCACCACAGGGGTGCAGTCTCCTCATTCATCTCATCAGCTGAAAGGCTTCACTCAAGTAGTAAAGCCTAATGAGCAGTCTAGAGCCCATTATGTAATGTAATAGGGACAGGAGACAACTGTGAATTAAGTTACAGTTGCACAAATATGAAGTTTTCTCCAACAATATTCTTTCATTCTGACCATTTTTGCAGAAACCTAATAATTTCTGATGTACAATGAAACATAATATTTGTATTTCTAAATGTATCTTGACTTGAAACATTCCATGGTTGACTTGAGGTTTGTTTTGTACTTCTGTAACTAAGCTTAACATGTATGGACATCATCGTTTTATCTTCCTGTGTGGTATTTCCAGGAATATTTATGTGCTGGAGGAGTTTACTAAAATGCTCAGTGCCCGGGGAATCGCCTCAGTGACTGTGTTCCTGCTGCCTGCTCTGTATCTTCCCATACTATTCTGCTGAAATTCAGTTTAACAATTGTTGCTACTCTCCTCTATTGTTTTATTTATCTATTTTTTTAGATGAAATGTTTCTGATGGTCATAATTTTTTCCAGGCTCCAGTTTATCCGACCTTCAGGCAGCTGGACAGCGTCCCAGGAGGGAGAGCCCATCACATAGCAGGCTACAAGGTTGCTTATATGACTGCAGTTATACAGCAGTATTTTAAAGACTGTAAACCATGAAGACTCTATGTGCACATATTTATATTGCTAATGATGATGTGTGGGAGTTGTTGTAGTTCCCAGAGGAAGTCTGAATTTTAAAAAGCAGTTTTTAACAGTTTTTTTTATTGGGTCATAATATCTACATTATGAAGCTGTTTGAGACTGTTGGCTGTCAGTAAGTGTGATATAAATGAGCTTGACAAGAGTAAAGTATGATGTGTAAAACATCAATATTAAAGGCATGCAGTATTACAGGAGGACAGTGACCCCCGAATGATCATATTCGGGAAACTTGTCAGCAGAAAACATTAAGAACTACAAGAAAATAAAATACAAATACAGGAACAGAAAGTTAGGCCTCGCAGAAAAAACCTAGCCCAACCATGGGAAAACAATTTCCATGAGATCATCGTCAAAATGTTGTTGAATCATCTCCATATGTTGTTCCTGTCTGTACCCTTAAACACTGACTGTATGTTACGGTTGCTTTTGGCTCCGTCTTAATCTGCAAAACAAGCATGTTTCATATCTTATGACTCAGATCACTGAATCAATACAACATGTATCATGGTAAGAACCAACATAAATCCTAAATCCTTTACATATACGATAAGACTTTACAGTATTACTGGAGCTTACTGTATTTTGGATGATTACTGTAAAAGTACAAGTGAAATACTGTTATTATGAGGTTTGGTTACTGCCTCATGGTGCCTTCATGAACCAGTCAAGCTGCAGTTTATATTCATGTCTGTCCAGACTCATATATTTAGTAAAGACTTTTAAGTACTACTACTACTACTACTACTAATAATAATAATAATGCTTGTGGTAAACTACTACTGACTATTAGTGTTAACAAAAACAGAGTCAAACATAAAAGTGTTCACATGCTTGGCCAATAAATCTGATTCTGTTAGAATAAGGAGAAGCTAAAAAAAAATGTGGATGCATCACACACACTTCAACACTGCAGCAGAAAATCTCTGCAATCACCTCAAAGCAGGCACCCAAGATCAGCATCACCTATTCAAAAATATGCAACCAAAAGTCATGATTCCCGCCTCTGTTCCTGAGTTACAGCGTTGGATAAAGGGCAGAAAGGTGTTTCAGTAAAAGATTATGATGCCACAGTGAAGCTGACCCTTGATTTTTTTGGACGCAAAATGTAATCAATTCATCATTCATCAGATGGACGGCCAACCCGAAAACATACTACAGTGCCTCCGGCCATGGCTATCACTGGGGCAGAGGCATTTTCTCACACTGGATCTTACAGTGATTTCAACATACGTTGCACACTTATTTTGTTCCTAGGATATGTTCTAGCCCCCCTGAGACCCTGGAACTGATAAGCAGTTAGAGAAAATGGATGGATGGATGGACAGCAGCTGGTTAGCGTAGCTTAGCACAACGAGGGGGAAACAGCCTGTCTGGCTTTGTTCGAAAGTAACAAAATAAGCCTCAACACATGTTGTTATAACTACTGTAAAGCTGTGACATGTGGCGTTGCTGTTATGAATCACACCAGCTGTCATTTTTAGACTTGTAAAATAAAAGCATCAAGGATGTACGTGAAGCAGATTCTTGAGGATGAAACGGTTTCATATTGGCAGTACTTTGTGAGTGGGTGTAACTTTGTGGTGTCATATAACAAACAAATACCAACAGACAAATAAAAGAGGAAAAAAAACAGACATTCTTACAGTTAGCTACAAAACCACTTTATTGAAAAAGCAGATTACGTCATCTACAGTTAAATGATAAGTCCCGATTTTTAATACATTAAATAACTTTAGAGTTTTTTTTTTTCATGTTTAGATAAATAGATCTACTTTCCTTTTTTTTTATGAACCATCTAGGTAATCAAAACACTTACCAAAAAACATGTGTGACAGGTATCAAGATGTGCTTGTAGGAACTACCAGTAGGAGAGAACGTCTTCTCTTTCCAAGTGATTTCTGACAGAAAAATAAAGAAACTAGCCTCTTTATGTACAGGGTGACTAGTTGTGTGCTAGGCAATAGAAACCGAAGTAGTACTTTTAAAACAGGTAAATAAAGACATCTTTGAAAAGGGGATAAACTCTGATCTCGGGTTGATATTAACCCCAAACATGCCTCATTCTTTTAAGTATGGCGCACATTATTTGTCTAGAACCCCTGTACAGATCTGAGGTCAGTTATTTGACGAGGGGAATGTCTCACATATGCAGTCCTTTTCTTCTCTGCTTTTACAAATATACAACCAGGACGAGAACAAACACTAGTCATTACATTCGAATGAATCTCATCATTACCGGGTATCATTAAAAGCATCTTCTGCCTGTGGTGACCCCACCTTCAGCCTCTGCTTCAGTCTTTTCTTTTTGACACATTCAGTAGTATTTATTTAGACCTGCGTGTACAGTAATACAGTATGAATAAGAGCTGAGCCAGTGTTTGCATACAATCGTTGGTGATTGTTTTAAACCTTCTTTAAATACCAGACGGGTGGAGTCAGTCGGTCAGAGGATGATATATCAGCTACTGGAACATTTACTGGAACATGTGTACGCCCCACCAATATGGCACCAGACAGAGGTCCCCAACAAATCCCAAGAATTAGACGCTAACATCTGGAGAAAGGATGCGACGAATGAACGCAGCCATCAACATCACTGGATTCAACAGAAAGAGCAGGGGGGACGTTGTGCTGCGCTTTCCTGCAAACACACTGAGGCGCAAGTGCCATGGCCCTGCCACTGGCATGCACACACACACACACACACACACACACACACACACACACACACACACACACACACACACACACACACACACACACACACACACACACACACACACTCACACATGAATACACACAGTTTGCTCATATGTGAAATAAGCATATATAGTCGGGGTTTACCTGCATAAATGTGCAACAGCTTAGATTTTTTGCTTGGTGTAAAGGTGTAAAGATCATGAAAATATCTTAAAGGGGAGGGATTCTATTCTATTCTATTCTAATGCCAATCCAAAACAAACCTCATATATGATAGTAATCCAGTTGGGCGGGGTGAGTTTGTCTGTCCAGCACCAATGTAACTCAGAGTTTCATGTAGTTTTTGTTCCACATATACACACCTTCATTCATTTACATGCAAATGCCTGCCCACACACACACACACACACACACACACACACACACACACACACACACACACACACACACACACACACACACACACACACACACACACACACACACACACACAACACACAACCAGCAAGGGAGACATGGGGGTACATCCTAAAAACTCGGGTGAGACCAGCAACTCCGGGTTTTCAGGGACATCTTCCCAAAACACAACAGCAGACTGTTACACATACACACACACACACACACATACACACACACCTGTTTTGTCTTAAGGCATGTGGACAAGTGGAGGTTCCTCATAGTAACAAGTCGTGTTCTTAGTGCTCATGTAAAAAACACAGTGTCTGGAAAGCAAACCAGGAAACAGTGTCCTGAACAGATCTGGTGCAAAAGGCATTTGTAGTTGTTTAATTCCTCTCTGAGTACCAGAGGAGCAAGAAGCCACGTTCAATGTCAGGCAGGCGTCAGTGACAGAAAATCACTAGTGGACTCACCAGATGACTAATTCCTCTTTTTAACATGTAAATCATGAATATTGCATAAGTATAAATAAGTAAAAGTTATAAGCCCATTGATGATTTTTTAAAATCCAGATCTTTATCTCTCTGTTGTCGTGTCTGGTGCACACAGCATGTTGTGTATTCATCGCACTTTCTACCATTATTAACATACAAATGTTTAGCAAATGCATTTCCATAGTTAAGCCACAGACCTCATTTTCAACAACACAAAAAGCTGTTTGGATTTCATCACGTCATGAGCTGATATTTGATTTCTATGATGACGGCTGAGTGTCTTTTATTGTTCCACCAAAGGGCCTAAAAGGCCTAAAATTTGAAGGCAACTTTAAAATAAACACACTGCTCAAGGTTTAACTAGAACCAGGGACATTTCTACATTTCTGTTGGTGTGTGTTACAGCCAATAGGGAACATTTAATGTCAAAAATCTTCATTGGTACTCAAGGAGGAATTAAAATTATTCAGGGCAAATGCTGTTTGAGCCAGGTCTGCTCCGACAGCACAAAGCCTGTGGATCTGTGAGCCACTGACAGACGAGAGGAGGCTCAGTGTCCTGGAGCAGAGATGACACAACAAACCCAGAATCTTCAGAAGCTTCGGACTGCGTAACAGACAACAGGTTTCACTTCTGAATGTATCGTGAGCGCAGGGGGGGAAAAAAAGAAGAAAAAACAGAGCGAGGATCTACATCTATGATCTTATGTGGAAAACATTTGCAAAATATATATTCAAATAGAAAAGACAATCTATGTGCTTCTAAACTTTTCTTTTTTCTGTCATAATATAATCATTATTTAAGACACTGCTTGTGAATCTCTTGAGGTCTCGTCTAAGACTTCTACGTGGAATGTCAGTTGATCCTTCAGGCTTGTGGTGCTACGTTGCATCCGTTTAACTCAGGGTACCGGATGAAGAACGATGAGTTCGTGGTTTTTCTCACAGCCCTGTGTCATGATGCTGGGTGTCCTTTGCATAGCCTTTAACAGGACTCCATTTCAGTGTTAGAAGCTGCACAGAGAGAGCCCCGCTCTGAAGGCACAGCATGTCCACCCTGGGGTCTGTCTTGTCCAGCCAAGATTGGAATGTCGTGGCTCGTTCCTTGGCCTTCCCGACGGCAACATCAGCAGCGCTCTCTTGGAGTGACAGCATCGGTGAACCCTTAGCGGTACAACCACTTCAGGAATGAAAAACAGGTAAAGGAAGAGAGGAAAGCGAGATGAGCTCTCGTCCTCCAATCCAAAATCCCTTTCTTTGATGAATGTGCAGGGGTCAGGAAGTTCGATGTCACCCGGGGCCTTTGGGTGAGCCGGCATGTTGGCTTTCAGGGTTCAGGCACCCCAGGGAATGGGAGGAGGGTTAGGGTTAGCCGACCATTTGACGACAGGGGCCGCAGCTCAGAGGCTTCCCTGGAATTGCTGAAGGGGCTCAGGCCTTTTTTTCCCCCTCACTGCTGGTGTCTTGGATCACTTGGGAGGCGGGGCTTGGTTGCTGCCCTCCTCCCCCTCACAGCTCTGTGACATGGAGGGGGTAGCTGGGGGGCAGGTGGGCAGGAACCTGCGACTGGAGCCGGTGGATGTGGCAGCCGTGGCAGAGCAAGTGGCCTTCCAGTGGATAACAGCGGTGGCCCTCTTCGTCGTTTAGCTGGAGACCACAGTCCTGAAAGAGCGACAAAAAAAAACGCAGGAGCTTGAACGCACCACGAAAACAATGAGCAACTAAACCCTGATTTGTGTTCTTTGTAAGAGCAAAATCTATTTAAAGGACCAAATTTTCATTTGTGATTTGACTCTCATGTATTTCTCTGTTAGAATCTGAAGGTACAGCCAGTGGCCAGTTAGCTTAGCTTAGCATAAAGACTGGAAACAGAGGGAAACAGCTAGCCAGCACTGCAAACTGTTCGGTACTTGCCAAGATTTAAAATCTGGAAACATGAGATTAATTATCTTGTTAAAAAAGTTATTTATCCAATTTTTTTATTTTAGCCTACAAATTTCTAATATAACCAACATATTTTAAGATTTCTTGACAAGTAAAATGATTTTGCTGCATGGACAGATATTTCACGATTTAGCAACTCTTTTTTTGCAGTGTGGTGCTTGTCAAAGACCTTTAAAGCTAATAAATTAACTTGCTAAATGTTGTCTGTGAAATCTGTACAAAACATGAGGGTGAAAATGGCACAAACCCCCCTGAAAAACTGTGAATAGTTGTTACTACTATTCTTTTGTGTACAGATTAAACAAATGCGATACAATTTGTAAAGTAATGACCTTTAGAGGTACTGGTAGATTTTTTTTTATTTGCACAGTGCCTTGCTGGCTATGATAAGCTGCTATTGACTGACCTAACTCTGCAAGAAACGCTGTTATTACCAAAACACTGAAGTCTGAATTGCCACATTTACTGTGGTCACATACAGTGAATTAATTGTAATTAGGCTGAGGGAGGAATGGACAGATGCATTCATGTAGTGACCTCAGTCATGTGGATGTTTTTACTGGACCCTTAAGGTGCTGACCTGGAATCCAAAGAGTACAGTAAGTACAAGGAGCTGGTTTAATGTTTAGTTGGAGGAACCTCATGTGTTACAGAAACTAAAAAAAACACATAATTTTCTTCCTAGAATGTAATGAGTTTACAATCTCTAGGATGACTCAGCCCTGGACTTTACCCTTCCTCTGTCCACAAGGCCGCCACCTCTGCCACTAATCGGCTGAATGATTACCTGCTGCTTACATAATGATCATTTCTATGAAGTGGGATATCACTTATCCAGAGAAATCAGTCTCATTGTGCTCATGAGGACACCTTTCTATCAAATCTACAATGCAAAAACAAAAGTCACTGTGACATGAAATGTTAATGTTAAGATGTCTCTTTCACACTTGAACTGCAAACTATCTGATGACGTTGAGTGGCAGGATGATTTCACAATCCTGGTTGAAGCAACAAGCCCCCAGAGTTCAGAGCTCAACACAGGAATGTTCATTATGGATGAGTCACAGTGTTGATCTGTAACTCTGGGTTGATATCTGTCTGTGTGTTTTTGCTATGTCTGTCTCAATAATTGCACAATGGACTGTGGGGGGGGGGGGGGGGGGGGGGGGGGGGGGGGGTGAATGAATCACACTCACTGCAACAAACTCTAGTGTCTCGATTTGCAGCCATTACCCAGGTTCACTGAGCAGACCCTGAGAGGATGTGCATGTGAATGTGTCTGTTTCAAAGTGACTCAAGACGAATCACATGCATGGTAGCCTCATACCTCGCAGTGGTAACATTCCACGTGGTAGTCCTTGTCCATAGAAACTACCCGGATGGTTTCCTCAGAGCCCTGATGGGACAAACACACATAGTAAGACATCATCATTACATCAGTCCAGTGTGCCGTTAAAGTGACGTTCCAATCAGCAGCAGGTTTCAGGTTTGATTCCCAACAGCTGCCACAGGCTCTAAAATATTCATGGTTTTATGGCAAACAGAAAAAGAACGTTTTATAAGTTATTTGTGTTTAAGTCTTTGTTTTTTCTGTTTTCATTGAAGAAATGTTTACTTTCATTCTGGTTTTCTTCAAGCAGACATTTTTGGCCCAGCAGTATTTCAGATAAGCAATCAAGATAGGATTTCAGAAAAGTTTGCTAGTAAATGAGCTCATTTCACCTCAATTTGGATTTTTCTCATTAATTTTGTTTCGGTTCTGTTTTTTAAAATAAATGTTGTCTTATGATATTCTCACCCCTATTGTAATTATTTTGAAACTGCTTGGCTAATAAAAGACATTAGAACATAGTTTGACATATTAAGAGAACCCAAGAAGACCTGAGGCGCATTTGTCTCACATGAATTTATTTAAAATGCTATTTTTAATTTAGAAAAAAGGCTCATCTGGTGTTTATCTTTTAATCTTTATAATCAAGTCTGTTAAAATGTCCTAATTATGAAAGATAAGAACTTCAGTCCATGAAATCTGTAACTGGACATTTTGAACTCTTAAGCCCTGTTAACCAGGTACTGACATGTGTCTTTAAAGATGGCAATTTAGTAAAACTTCAGTCCCTTGAATTTAGATTGGCTCCTTACCTGGGCTGGAAGGATGGGCTGGTTGCAGGAGGCACACTTGGGAGCAAAAACCCTGTCATGGAAGAGACAGCAAAGTTACCAGACATGAAAATGTACCTTCTTATTCCACTCTCCATACACATTTTTACCTATAAATGTCAGTATAATACTAATTCAAGGAAAAGGCAAAGCAGGCAGGAGCAGAATGAGCACCATACATTTTGTGACGACTATTTCCACGTTCCACATTTTCCTTTCAGTGCTGAACAGCATGTAAGACCACATTCAGCCATGTATCATCACATTTTACCAGTGTGCAGAACAGAGAAGTCCTTCCTTACGTGTGGTAGTCTTTGACACAGTAGATGTTGTTCTCAACATCCACGGTGAAAGGCACTCCATCTAGACCTTCTTTACACACCACGCAGCGGAAACAGCCAGGATGGTAGGACTTGCCAAGCGCCTGGAGGATCTAGACGCCCACACACACACATACACACACACACATACACACACACAAAGAAGAAACACACACAAGATAACAGTAAGACTTGTGGGGCCAGGTAGGCTTCTTAAAAACAAGGCATAAACCCAATGAGGGTGTGGTGATGTTAAGGAGGCAGTGGAAGTGAATAAGGCCTAAGACTGTGAGACATATAAATTTAAACCTTTAATAAAACAATCTGGTGTACATAAAGTTTGGTGAAAAAACATTTTCGAGTTATGCCTCAGAAAACCTCACCTGAGAGGTGAGACCACCTTAAGTCAACTTGTAACCATGGAAACGGAAAACATAAAAATGACAAAATCCCTTAAAAGCAAAAGGCGCCGCTTCAGTACTTTGTTGTTGTGTGTAGAAAGTGTGGTGATGAAATATTTAACAATTTTTAAGTCATGCTCCAGGAGGAGGAGGAGGAGGGTCAAACCCCCCCCTCCAACTTTCTTCATGGCAGGAAATAATGTTTCAAGCAGATGGGGAACTTCCAAACATTACACAGACATTCGTTCTTTGCTTTCTGTGTCCTGTTTGAGGCTCTTACCATCTCCATGATGAGGTGCCCACACACAAAGCACTTCTCAGCCGTCTGCTGGAACCCAGAGTACTGTGGAGGAGACAAGACACAGGATTGATTTTAATGAGAAGTGAATTTTGAAGTGAAACTTCTTCACACCTGATGGATAAACTTATTTCAGTCCATCACTCATCTATAGAGGGTGCTGGTGCTCTCTTTCAATTAACATGAGAGGGGGTTTCTTTCTGAATCCTTCATCTCTCATCTGACAGACTCAACATGCAGAAGCAACCTGTGGCTCCTAATCTAATGTTAATGAGGGTGTGGAGGTTTTCCTGCAAGGCTTTCCATCATATTCATATAGTTAGACCCATCCCCATTTAGGAACTGCCATATGTTTGTTGGTCAGCACCCATCTCCACTGGACTAATTGGGTGTGAAGTGCCTTCTGTGCCTTCCCTCGTCACATCGATGGCTCCTTTCCCTTACACCCTGAGCGCAGGCAGATAATGAAGGTGACCATCTGCAGCTCACAAACCCCTCAGGGTCGTGACCTGATGACCCGGGGTGGGGGTAGAGATAGAGGAGACATTGCTACCAGGTGGAGGTTGGAGGTGGTGATGGGCAGTCTGCCCCCCTGCCCTGACATCTCTACTCCAGATCTGCCATATGCCACCACCTCCCCCCAACCCCAAAGAGACCCCCTGAGGTGACAGGCCAGACTAGTCGAGTCTTAGCACCCTATGGAGGGAGATGGAAGAGGATTAGTCTCATCCCATCCCATCATGACTTCCAGTATCAGTTTATCTGTAAGGCAGGGATTGTAATGTGTGGAATGAGGAATTTTCGTATTATCTAATATATGAACAGGTTCAACTCAGGCGAAGCTGCTGATAAACAGTAAA
Organism: Chaunax sp. Z400; assembly: GCA_037577475.1. Classification (NCBI taxonomy): domain Eukaryota; kingdom Metazoa; phylum Chordata; class Actinopteri; order Lophiiformes; family Chaunacidae; genus Chaunax; species Chaunax sp. Z400. Next base: position 30,733,179 of record CM075184.1, on the reverse strand, counting down.
AAAAAAAAAAACAGCAGATGAGGCTGTTTTCATCCTTTATGTCACAGGAGCCTTTAAGAAGGTCCTTTCTTTGTATTTTAATTCAAATGCTCTTAATAACAGCGTCACATACAGCTACAGTAAAATATAAAGATCAGAAATGTCAGGAAAAACATTCCTCTTGTTGTCATTGTCTACATTAAACATATATTATTAGAATATTTCTGACAGGACATGAAGGCATCATGGGAGCAGGTCCTGTGTCTGCCCTGCTAACCTGAAGCAGATGGGCCAGGAGCCTGAAGGCCACAGCTGCCCTCCTCCAGCTCTTAACGGTAAGTTCCAGGGAGCAGCTTGTGGGGTAATTGAGCTCCTTGGGGAAATTTGGGGGAAATTAGAGTGAATTGGAGGGGTGGTGCGAAAAATTCCCAATTGAAGCCACAATTTCTGTTTCTGTTCCACCTGCTCTTTTCTGTCACCTCACCATGAGGCAGCAGCTCTTTTTACACTGGAAAAAAAAACCCTACCTTGAGTTAGCTGCTAACTGCTACTAGCTGCTGTTTTAATCCTCCCAGCTGTGGGTCCCACACATAATACGTTGTCAAAACGTCACACACCCCTCCTGTCCGAACACCTGCTCATCATAGACCATGATCAATAATCATAAACACACAGGTGACTTACCAGGAAGTCCTCCTCACAATAGACCTTCCCATTGACATTGTAAAATGCTTTCCCTCGCAGCCTCCGTCCTGGAAAGAGAGACAACAAATGAAGTCTACATATTCAAGTTATCCAACGGACTCAATGTACAGATTCCCTACATGGCCAAAAGTATTTGGACACTCCTTTATGTAGTTTTGGTTTGGGGCTGTAGGTCCACCTAGGTTCCCTTTTATCCCCACTGACAGCGCTTTCCTATTTCAAAATTACAATGCCATATTGTCAAAAATCAGGTCCATCAAGAAATAATTGTGTTGGTTTAGTGTGGAAAAACTCCATCTAATACCTTTAGGATGACTTGGGAAGATGAATGTGAGATCGGACCTTATCATTCAAACATCAGTGCACAACCTCACTAAAGGCCTCGTCACACCTCCATTTAAAACGGGAAATATCTGCTGCAAATTCATTTAACTCCAGGAGAATCAATGGGCAAAGTAGATCCACACACATGTTCCATGTTGCATTTATGTTTGGTGAATTTTAAGCTGCAGATTTGACCTATTGACCAAATAGCCAGCTGTCTGGACACTGCTAAAGTTTAAGGAGATGGAGACTATCACAAATAGAGGACGTCAACATTGTTTAATTAGCTATGTTGCTACATCGTCTATCCTCTATTCTGGCCCAAGACCCACCCACCAAGTTTCGTGGAGATCTGCTCTGTAGTTTTTGAGTAATCCTGCTGAAAAACCATCACACTGTATTTTGCATTCTGCCTCTAATCTCTCCAATTTACAAGCACAACAGCAGGTCAGTGTAGAGCAGATGGGTAGTAGCTGAACGCAGGCAACATCCTGCCTGAGCCCCCATTTAATTACTTCAATCATTGATCCCAATAGAATTCCATTCACTTCCAGGACATCATCAATACAACAGTCTAGTTTCCAAACCTCCCCCACCAAAAAAAACCTCTCCTTTTTCCATCTCTGCAATTGTGCACCGTTTTCAGAGACAGACCAACAACAGCAGGCTGAAGGGAGGATGTCCCTAACTTTGACACGCATGAACAGGGCTGTGATAATAAACACATTACCACATAACTGTGGTCATGTGATGCCTACCGTAGGGTTGAGCTCATTACCGTCATCACTGCAAATTTGTTTTTTGTGTCTTTCTTTTGTTGCTAGTGGAAGCTACAGGGGTGCATATGGCGTGATAACATGTGGAGCAGGACTTCCTGTCATTTTAGCCTGAAAGGTCAGCTCACTAGGGCATGCCCTGTCGCCTCTTAGCCAACCTTCCTTCTAAAACTCTAGCAGCCCCGTCGCAAACCGGAATATCTGGTCTGCATTAAGATACCTGTGCGGGCATCATAGTTCTACTTTATATATGAGAATTGAGTAGAATAAAATGAATGAATAAAAGAGTGGTAGGCAGTAATGGAATATTTTGGATGCAAATCGCCTTTGGACACCACCAAAGAAGAAGAAGTATGTAGCTATACGTTTCTCGACCCTCTGCAGAGCTTGATCGATGAGCTCATTTTGATGACAGATCGTTTTGACTTTCCCGGGTTTATACATTGCTTTTTCACCTCGGTAAGAAAAAGAAAATCCATACCACCACATGGACACCAAAGGGTAATGAATCAATCTGAATAATGAAATGATAAACCATTAAAATCTTTGGTGCTTCTTCAAGATACTAAACTCAATCACTGCTGCTGATATTGACTTTTTCTCATTTTTCCACAACATAATCAAAAACCTTGTTGATTTTCTTTGCCTGCTGCTTCTGAACTTTCATCACTTTGAGAAGACTATAAGCCATGAAAACCATCAATAGCTGCATTTCTGCACCTTGCAAAACCCATCCAGGGGACCAGGCCCACACCACAGCAGGGCCCAGGGTTCAGCAATACTGAGCTTCCAGCTTTGAGTGTGGCTGAATTCCTCCGGGCGAGTCTTCATTCATCAGAATCTAAGTCTGAATCGAATCTTAAAGAGAAGGTTCTGCAGTGGGCTGGCTTCTGCAGCCCCCTGCTCGCCCATTCAAAGTCACTTAACAGCAGTGGTGTCTCTCTGGCAGCTCGGTGACTTCACCCGAGCCTGGCAGAGCAGGCGAAGCTCACGAATCTCATAAATCTGCTGCATTAGTCAGATTTAATTGTCGTCCCCCAAGCCACCATTGATTTTATGGGTGTCACAGCATGGGAAACCGCCCCCCCCCCCCCCCCCCCCCTCCCTCTCTCCTTTTTTTTAACACTGAAATTTATGCAATCGCTGTATTTCACACAAACACTGTGTCACAATGCTGGGAGATGGCAATACATTAACACCCACATAAATGGCTGGAGCAGCCAAGGAATGCTGTCTGCACAATAGGTGAGACTTTTAAGACTTTGAGACTGAAGAGCAATTAGCATTTTGGAGAAAAAGAAGAAAAAAAGGGATCGAGGAAGAACTCCATGTGAAGCAACTTTTCAGAGACAGGGCCTTCACACTAAGAGCTTAGAGAGGCTGAACTTGCAGGAAAAGTGAGACTATGGTGAGCAGTGCCTGCAGCAGGGGCTGTGAGGTGGAGATGTCCTCGTCTGTGGCCTCTGCTCTGGAGTTTGGGGTCTGGACGGTGAAAACAAAGGCCCCAGCGCTGATGACTGTGTGGAGCGCTGCTAGGGAGCGGGCCGACTGAGCAAACGGGGACATTCTTTCTGACTGAGGTCACTAGCTGGTCCCATTCAACCCCCCACACCTCTCCAACACCCGCTCTCTGCCCGCTTCCCTCGCCGAGAAAGGGAGGGGGAGGGCTCCATGCCTCCTCTCCTCTGGCCTTTTGTCACCAGACAGAGAGCCTGGACCTCCTCACCGCGCTGCGAGTGATAGAGCCAGAGGCCCTGTTTCTACGTCACTGTCTATCCTCAGGTTCTAGAGAGCCAAACTTGTGACCTCTTTAACTCTACAACTGGATGCATGGCAGACTTAAACGCACCATGTGAGGTCCAAATATGGACCTAATGAACATAAGATTGGAGCCTCCTATCAGTCGAAGCAGACCTGTATTTTCAATTATAACTGGTTGGAAATCAAACTGATTTTCTCCTCCTGCTCCAGCTCCTCAAAAACGTTACTGTGGAGGCCTTAAGGCCTTGATTTCCCCACTCCCCGACACTATCTGGTTGTAATTTTTGGTCATTTAGGGAACACAGCTTGTCTTGCTAATGCACCCATCTTGAAGGATTGTGTTGCCATGGAAATGAGTATCATTTTGGTGAAAGAGGACTAACGTGTCACCAGGCAAAGGTTTTATTTGTCTAATTTTCCCTCCGGTACAGTGGCTGTGTTGAGTCTGTTCAAACGTATCAAAGTGGAACACACTTGTTTCCATGAATAAACCAGCAGCATTTATTGGCCCCTCAGGTAGGCTGAATGGAGAAAAGGGCTTTTCAGGTGTTCACTGAAATGAAATGGTCTCATTAAAATGAACGAGGAGGTGCTGTGATGTGATCAACATGTCAGATATACAGTGTGCTATACTCCAAACCCTTTATTAGAACACTTAACGCCATGGTTAGTTATTAAAGACGGATTTTCACCCTTGTTTTCTATGTTCTTCTGTACTTGATTGACTGAAAACATGATTAAACTAACAAAAGAGATCCTGGTATCACTTTTTCCAACATAAGCAAGTAAGGGTGCTCGGATGAGAATCTTTGGGACCCGATCACTGATTGGTGACAGATCTTATCATAGGATCAAGTTGAGAAGACGCACTCTATTGTGGCTCTTCTGATTGGCTTTTATTGAGGCCACCAATCAAACTATTTAGAATTAATATTGGTTGATAACAATCTGTGGCTAATCAATGGGAGCACTGTCAGAAACAAGTTCTCACATTCAAATCCTAAAGGGTTACATAGAAAGCAAAATGACTTATTTTTTAAAATTTGGAAGATTTTGCCTCTTGGATGAGAAGTGAAACATCTTCAGAAAAAAAAAGAAAGTCCAAGTTACCTTCTAATTAAAAGCCATTAGGATTACCATGACCTGGATGAGTGAGAATCTTCACAAACATTCAAATGTTTTTGGCTTCATTTAAATGGTTAAGCTTTCAGGATCAAGGCTGAGGTTCAAGTCTGTTCATGTAAAGCTGCCAATACACTGTACAATTTTAGAAACGCTGTTTTAATTCCAACTCATGTGTGATTAAATCATCTGCGATGTAATGAATTGATGTCCTCGTGCTGTAAAGTTTGATCATCAAAGCGTGACCTGACTGCTCACACTGTACATGTATGCATACAGGTGTCGGCCCCTGCAGGGAGGACCGGCCTGGCTAATGACGATGGTCAAGAAATATTTGTTTGAAAGCTCCTCGGTACTAAAGTAGAAGTTTGTCTGCAAGAAGAGAATTAACAAGGCGTACAAAGCAGTAACGTGATGCTTTGAACATCTTGTGTGTGATTTGTTGCGTGTTATTTGAGCTGTTTTTAATATTTGATATGTGATTTCATACCTGTTTTTAACATGTTTTTTTTTCTTTTTTTGCCTGTAAAGCGTCCTTGAAAATTTAAAAAAACAAAACAAACCCCGCTAAATAAGAGTGAATTATTATTATTATTAATTATTATCTGTGTCGTCCTGTTTGCTGAAATGTATAGAAAAAGAGACTTGGGAAGTATGTTTTGTCGATTTTGCAGAGAGAATTGGAGGCCATGTTTTACTGTATAGATAATATAATGCTGGCATGACAGACGCAGTCAGAAAAAAAAACAAGAGAGAGTTTTGGAAAGTTTGTGTCAGAACATTAATCCCACCATTCTATATTATATTCTATATTAATGAAATATTCCTATCAAACATTTTAAATACTGATCTATAACAATGATTGTAGAGCTTTTACCTTTGAAACATCCACATTGCAAAACCTGCTAAAGAAGGTGGGTCACATCAGGTCACATACCAAGTGTAAGTTTCTCAGCTTCCTACTGGTCAAAAGCTTTAGGTGTGTGTCAGCATGTGATAACTGTTGCTCTTTTGTTTTATCATTCAGTGCTCATGCTGACATGAAATTATTTTGCAGTTTTCATAACTCACGGGAATTGACCTGGAATCTCTGGATGGGCAAACCAATGCAAAAAAACAAACAACTACAACAGTGAAACAAAGAGTGTTGAGAGAAGAATACAATCTGTGTGAATCTTGGTAACTGAGTAAAGAACACAAAACATGCTCTATGACATTTTTGCAATGCCTGATTGACTAAAGGAGATCCCTCCAGTACAGTAAAAAAAACAACACCTTTTTGAGTGTTTTTACCTGTTTTCTAGATGTGACAGCCACACTGACAGACAACAACAGGGATGTCTTCTGTTATTTATAGTCCATCACCTCAGTATTTTTATTCCCTTGCCTCGTCTTATCAGAGTTCCTGCTATAGCTGGTGGGATGCGTCACTTAAGCCGGGCCCACACTGCAGGAGTTTCACAATCTTAACCAATTTTGAAAGGTCATCACACACATAAGCATCTGCAGCAACTCATAATGGCATAATGTAATAACTGCACATAGTGTGATAAATGTGCATAATGTCACAACAGTTTTGTGCATAATGTAATAAGTTGTTACATTGTGAGAAGATTATTACATTATAAATTAAGCATAAAACATATTTGGATAGTGTAGTAATTTTAAAAAATGAGTGTTCTCTTTGTCTTCTTTAAGCTATAGGAAACCTTCAAGTTTGAAAAGACACAAGTGGAGTTGTTAATTTACAGCGGCTGCTCTTTGGTCTAGAGCAGCGGTTCTCAACCTGGGGTCCATGGGTCCCCAGGGGTCCTTGAGGGGTTTCCAGGAGGTCCCCAGAAAAGTGGGGAATATTATAATTATTACCTCCGCCAAGCTTAGTTTATTATTATTATTATTATTACATTTAAAATATTACATTATGTGCAGTTATTACATCATGAGTTGCTACAGCATCACACAGCGCAGGATTTCATTAAGAATCTCATGCCAGAGGGGGGCAACAGATGCACAGTGATCTCTGGAGAAGCAGCTGTGTGGCTTGTACAAAATGACTGACGAAGTTGCCGTAGCGAACGGCCGATTTGTTAGTGGGAAAACAAGAAAAGAGAAGAAACAAGTGTGGATGAGGAAATGGTTGGGAAGATGTGGTCAATACTGGGTGTGCAGTCAGTTTAGCCTAAAAGGCTAAATGTTTACTGCTGCATGGCAGCGCTGTTAGCTGCTCTGAGTCTCTCATTGGCACATTGTAGTGATCTCACCTGGAAAGTACTGACGTAATCACCAAGATTTTAAATCCTAAAACTTAAACATGTTTGTTTGCAAATTATCGGGATGGACCCGGTCAGCCACGAGCACATTAGGAGGCAGAAAACTGGATCTGGAGACGCCTCACACTCCCAGACAATCTGGGCCAAACATGGGGATGGATCAAAGCTCCAGAACTTCTCTCCCTGAGGGTGAATCAGCCCGAATCTCCTGCAGTGCGAGCCTCTCTGTTCTCTGGCAGAGAAACTAGAGCTCTAGCTGGTAGGACAGATAAATGTGATCATTTGCTCACATTTGCTCAAACTGATTTTTTTACACCATGCCATGATGAGCGTGTGCAGGCCTGCGGTTTCAACACGATTTGTTAGTGTCCATGGCATGGGTAACACCTGTGAAGGCACCGTTAATGCTGAAGGTATACATACAGGTTTTGGAACGACATATGCTGCCATCCAGACTACGTCTTTTTCATGGTCACATTCTACCGCCTTACAGCAGCGTTGCTTCAGAGAAAAAGAGTCCCGGCACTAGACTGACCTGTCTGCAGGCTAGACCTGTCCCATATTGAAATGTGTGGCGCACTACGAAGCGCCAAATACGACAACGGAGTCCTCAGACTGTTGAGCAGCTGAAGTCGTGTATCAATGGTAATGGTAACGATCGTTAATATAACCATGTCCCAACTTTTTTTGAAACGTGTTGCAAGCATCAAAATCAGAATGTACGTATATTTATAAAAAAAAAAACATAACATAACATAAAAGTTTAGCAGTTTGAATATTAACTATCTTGTCTTTGTATTGTTTTCAATTGTATTTCGGTTAAAAAGGATTTACAAATCATCGCATTCTGTTTTTATTTTCATTTTACATAACATCCCAACCAAGAACATCTAAGGTTTACAGGTAAGATTTTCACTTTCCATAAGATTTCAAACATGATTGGGTGACATATTCATATTTTCAAAACTGTTTGATATTAAATAAGAAACATACAAACTGTCACTTCTTTTCTGAGTGGACCAAAGTCGATCCACAGTAAAGAGTGAGAGAGAGATCTACAAGAGGACTTTCTCGTGTTGTCATCTGAGTGTTTGACAGTAGATCAGCTTGAAAGCTGTGAAATCTCTACTGACAACATTGCCAAAAACCATTAAATGTGTTCATGTCATGTTCAAAAGGACAGTGGACCGGACATTTAGTCATGCAACAGATACTACAGAAGGCTGTTTCCAAAGAACAAACTGATACTGAGGCATAATAATGAGGCATTGAGCTTCCTGCCTTCACAAATGCAGAGATGCATAAGTCCACATGCAGTCATCTTTTCGTGCAAATTAAGACTAAATAAAAAAATTAATGCATAGTGAAAATAATATTGAGCTGCGCCTGAAGTCCAAGGCAATATTATGACACAGATCCTGGAGCAACATGTCCCACAGCTGCCTGTTATTCATTACAAGAAGAGGAACTGTTAGAACAGAACAAGCTACTGACTTTTAGGAAGTATATATTATATATTGACAGTTTCATACTGTTATCTGAGATCTATACAAGATGACAGCTTCCATAGTGGAACTTTTGTCTTTCAGCAAAATCCAATTACTTGTACATACGCTGTTATAATTAGAGTGCATGTAAACACTGTATTACTCCAGGAATAAAAACACAAAAGGACTGAACGTTCCTTATTTCTCAGTGCCCCCGGTGGCAGTGAAAGAGTTGAGAAATCCAAGCCTCTGAGCTCTCTCTTCTCCTGCCACTGCTTTCAGAGGCCGTTTGGATTCTGTAACATAGAAATGAGTCATCGGTCCGCCGGTCTGCTCATTCAGCCTGAGGCACCTTGTTTATTTATGGGGAAAGTGGAACTCATTCTGCTACGACTGAAACAGCACAGTGACACAATTACAAGTGTATAATATCGCTTTAAAGAGTAGCTGTGGGAGAAAGAAGCACTGCTCTTTTACATTATACAAGAAAAAGAGCCTCAGCTGACGTAGGGCTGTGCCATTAAATAAAAAATTACCACATTGTGACAAAGTGCAATATCCAAATTACAGGACCCTGCAAAAACATATTATAAATGAAGCACTGTGGTGCTGCAGAAATCCATCCGCACCATCATTATATTTACATGACTTTCACTGAAAATGAAAAAAAAACACAAAAAAATCCACTAAAATCATGTATCAGAAAGAAAAAAATAAATAAAAATTATATATATATATATATATATATATATATATATATATATATATATATATATATATATGTAAAATAAAAACAGTATGATTTTTCCCCACATTTTTCTGCCCTATATTTGTGCAGACAAGAAAAATAAATGACTAATGGCATTTAATGCTATTTTTGTGCCATTTAATATGAGCCCAAGCCAGGCCTACCATCTCTGATAAGCAGGTCTGGTACATACTGTGACTGTCTGATTGAGGTCCTCCAGGAAGGGCCGGCTGAAGTGGAGGGGGGGTGGGGGGTAGTTTGCATTCTTGGCCATTTTATGAAAAAAGGGTGCAACCATGGGAGTAAGCCAAGAGGAGGCTCAATTATGCATGGTTAAACAAAGCCCAAGGCTACCAGCGAGCAATGTCTCAGCAAACTCAGCCTCACTCTGGAGCTCCAGACTCCAGGAGGACCCTCCTCGAGACGCCCCCCAAAAAAGAAAGACACCAAAAAACAAACAGGAACATAGGAACGTAGCTCCTGATAAATCACTGGATTGTGTTTTGACAAGTGCAGGCACTTTGAAACTAAACTTCTCAGAGGCCTTCAAAACACATGCTAAAAAGAAAACATTCCCATTCACATGAGGTCAAGTGATACATCACCGAGTTTACATTTCCAATAAACCATCTTCAGAGAGGAGATGGCCTGTGAAACGACAATCGCTGACTTGTCAGCTAATCTTGGACATGATTTCCATAATAAACGTAACAATAATTCTCTCAGGAGCAGTCTGTGGTTTATTGTCTATCATCAATTAAGTCGCACAAAGCTATTTTATGATGCAGAACCCTCCCCAGAAACAGTTCCTCCTTCCAGTTGTTCTTAAAGTGTATTTTTAGTCTTCAGAGGAAACAATCTGGTTGTCTTCCAAATGTGTTTGTTTTAAAGATCTGTCTTTGCTTCATTTCATCTCTGAAAGAATCTCTAATGACTCCTAAATAAACCCTATAAAAGCAGCACTTCAACACAAACCAGGTCAGAAGCTATTTTTCCACAGCAAACTTCAGCAACTGGACCCTCGGCTTCTGGCCCCTCGTTCTCCGGGCACACAATAAATCGGAAAGTATGCAGCTTTTGTTACATGTAAATTATAGGCAGCTCCTCCAGAGCCGGAGGGGTGGTGTGGAGGATCAGTATCCGTGCATAGTGCACATATGAATGGGAGCAACCTGGCTAAAAAGCTTTTCCACCAACATCTTCCTCTTGTTTCCCTGGGAAACAAGAGAGGATGGTTGGAATCAGGTGACAGGGACGTCCGAAACACAAGCACAGACACACACACACACACACATACACACACACACACACACACACACACACACACACACACACACACACACACACACACGCACACGCACACACATGCCATCTATACTGTGAGCCCAACAACAGATTTAATTACAGACCAAATAATGTCACCATTTTATTTCTTTGTGGCATTATTAGCCTGTTCCTGTTGCAGAAGGAAGCGAGCTGCCCTGATATTCCACTGAACAGATGTCAGGCTGAACAATCTTTCTTTTTTTTTTAAGCAGCAGATGATTTGATCGCCGACTTTAACACCACCTGACAGCAAGCTGGTGATACTAATGAAGATATTTCAGCAGAGACAGCAGCGGCTGAAGCTTAGAGCGAGCTTGCATGATGGAAATCTGCAGACAGAAAGGTGGGAGGTTGGAGGTAAATTTAACCAGAAACATTTTCCCACAGTTTTCTAACTTTGCTGAGAATCTGTGTGTCATGGGATGTTCTCGAATGGATGAACAGATTTGAGGCATCAATCACCTCTGAGGAGTGCTAAAGCATAATGTGGCAAACAAACTTTTAGCCTCCAGACCTCCATTTACTACCCATATCTCTGATATTTTCAGCACTTAAAATATACGTGGTGCTGTGCTCGATGGCGGCTGTTCTGTCTGGCTGGAGAAACAACTGACCAATCAGAGCTTTGGAGGAGAGTTAAGAATAGAAGCATAATCATCCTGGACCAGAATCAGTCAAAAGGCCACAAAAAAGGCGATAAGCTTGGATGAGATCGACACAGCCGTTTGGGTTGTTGTGCATGGACTTACAGATACTGATAACTCTTAAATTAGTCCTCATTGTTTGTGAAAAACTCCCCTTTAGACCAGTGGTTCCTGCGAGGGAGTGTTACAGGGGGGGTTGCATTGAGGGAGAGATTTGAGGCAAAGATAATGTGTGAGATGCACTTTGTCTGGACAATTTTGGTCCGCTTATCAGAGGCTGCAGCTGCAGCAACACAACTCATGGAGACATTTAGGTGCTTTAAAGCCATTAGACTTTGCTGCAAATTGCGTCAAAAATCATTCTCAGTCATAACTCGGTCAACCTTGAACACGCAGACATGATACAGATACGTCCTTAGCAAAAATATCCAACGAATCTTCTTGGAATGCATTGAAGACTTCTTATAACTCAAAAACCTGCCTGAGAATCTGGTTATTGCAACTTCAAACAGGAACCAGTAAGAGATAATTCAGCAGAATGTACTTTTTCTATGGCAGTTTGCCAAAATATAAGTAAATATAGGCTTTAAAAGAAGAAATGGGGTTCAAGTTTATACATACAGTAGCAATAATTACAGCAATAAATCATTCATTGATGCATTTGGTGATCATGATTATCCCACAAGAAGAAATAAGACAAACAATAACAATAGGAATTATAAAATCCATTAAGGGGGGGTTTGCATTATAAATATTTATTGACGCTCAGCACGCCTTATTGAAATGGGGGGGGCTGTGGATCAGGGCTGAGGGTGGATCTGTTTGTTATGATGATGACGACGAACAGACCCCCTGCTGCAGAAAATAATAAAAAAAATAACCCTCCAAAACAGAGACATGAGCATGATGTCGAAAAGAAAGAATGAAGTAGATGAGAAATGACATTTAAATTTGACTGTCAGGCTAAAAGCGAATGACTGAAGCCAGTGCTTTGGTAGTTGTCTGAACTACACTACCAGTCAAAACTTTGGACACAGTTTCCCATTCAAGTGGATGGGTAACTGTGTCCAAACTATTGCCTGGTACTGTACATCATTCTCCTACCAACCTGATCTCCAAATATAGAAAGCGGCCTGCAGAGGAAGCTCAAACTCAGCCTGACATTTACACAAATGCTACCTGCAGCACTGCGGAGATGTCAGAACAGTCAATACACAGGACAGCTTTCTCTTCTCACATGTTTAAAGCCAGCCTCACACGTGATGCTATACTCTTCTCCATCATGCTGGTTCAGATTCCACATTTGTTAATATACTCTTTTTTATGACAGGTGTTTTTTTGGAAGTGAACTTAGCTTCAAGTTGGCCCCACCAACAGGAATGTCTATGTTCACATCCCAGATGCATCAAAGCGTGTTCAAACGTCCGCACTTGCAGACCCGATGGTGAAGCCGTTTGTGCTACTGTTGCACTAAAATGACAGTTTTACTTACCACAGGAGCAGCAGGTGAAGCAGTTTGTGTGGTACAGGTTCCCCATGGCCTGGCAGGCCTGGCTGGCTCCGTACACACCCTTCCCACATTTGACACAGATACCTGTTAAGAGACACATGCTCAGTTAGTATGCCATGCATCCTGACTGAATGATTTGGTACGGAAACGGCACAATAAGAGAATCCTACATGCAGCCCGGAGAGAAAATGTCCTGAGAATCATTTTGAATCACTTTGTCCTGGTGAGGTTTTATCATTGTCAGAATTACACATCATTCTTTGGCAAAGCAGCACAGAGCTGAATGAGCACTGATGTACCTCAGCGTTATGACTAATGTCAGACTCATGCGTTAGAGACTGACCGGATGTCGATACTGTCTGCTAGCAGTGTGCAGCATTAGCATCAAATAATACATACATGCTGCCAGCTTTGTTGGGAAGCTGTTCAAAAAAAGCGTCTCCACCAATAACATGTGCAAAAAAGAAAAAGAAAAAAGAAGAGGCATCGCTCCTGTATTTCCAGAGGCAGATTCAACCTCCTGCTCCCTCTGCAGCTTTAGAAGACCAACATCACAATGAAATTCAGGGATATCAAACTGTGTGAGGGATATATCCCTTCATTTTGACCAATAAACCTGGGGTTAACACCGTATTATGATAATAAAATATGCTGAGAGGAAATGCAGTGGATTGGAGGGGATGTTCAGGAAGGTTAGTGTTCACCGCTGACAACTTTGTGCTTCTTCTGCTTTTCCTGAGGAGAAGGAGAAGCTGACGAAAAGCTTTCAGGGTCAGCGACACAATCATACCAAACTATCCAATGAAGTTATTTTGATAGTTGCTGGAAATGTTAAGACAGAATTTTGGAAATAGTGACATGATGAGAACAAACTCCTACAGCACATCCCCGTCCCTGTTCTTAGTCATCAGAAGATTTTCTACGATTGTAAAATAGAATCTCACTCAGCCAAAAAGAATGTGGAAAAAATAAATTTCAAGTATTTCTCTTATATTAATTAAAATTTAATAGTCAGGAAAAAAACATGAATAGTTATTGTTTATCATGAACGTATCACCCACAAACTCTCAGCTTATCTTTATCAGGACTTTGTGGGAGTTTGCTCACATCTGACTGACCGTACTGGCAACAACCCAACCGCTGCTCTCAGCCTCTGATTAAAATGTTGCCGACTGTGATAAACACAGATATAAGTGACATCACCCTTTTCCAACTGAGCCCTGCCAACTTCAAACCAGTGACATCTTTCATGTAAAATAACCGCCAACTGTTTCAACTCTTGCAGAAAGTGTTGTGTTCTTGCACAACAATGCTCGTCATAAGAGGCTAGTAGTGAAAATAGACTTTTGGAGCCTTTAAAAATGTAATCTCATATCCTCCTCAGGTTGTATGAAGGGCCCTTTCCTCTGACGCAACAACGATGACACCACCTTGGTGTCCTTAATGGTAGCTACAGCGCCAACGACATTTATTTGGTTGTTTTTGAGCGCTGCATGATGATACCTGCTCTCAACGTCTCTCAACCAGACCACAGTGAGAAGAACACCTCAAGTCATAGTGTCCAACAAGTTGTCTGCAGCGGAACCAGGCAGGACAGTGGCTGCAGTCATATGCATGAGTATTTGCATTCCCAACTTTTAAAAAAGGCCAGTGTGTTCGATTTAGGGGGATCTATTGCTATTTGCTATCTATTCCATTTCTACAGTTGCCCAGAAGCGACAAGGCAGACAACGGCTCTGTGGAGGGTCATTTGTGATTTTAGCAGCTAATCATATGGGAGGGTGAGACAAAGCGATCTGTAACGCACAGCTAGATGCTTTAAATTCCACACACTGGTCTTTTAAAGTGATTTCAAATTTTTTTTTAACCTTTTGTAGTTAAAATTATGGAAATCTTATAAACCTCAAAGCTCTCTGCAAAAAAAAAAAAAGAAGAGTTTCACAGTAAGGCCAACATACTGAACAGCTTTTCTGCAACGATACTGGAGTTTACTTCACAGATGCTGTGAGGCAAGGAATATTTTTAATTAATAATTCACTTTGCAATCTGTCCCTAAAGTCAAACCACTCCACTTCTCATTAAAATGCTGCACTGACAGTCAATCCCTGAACACTGTACAGACTATAAGTGATGCACTGACCGGCCCCCCACTGAGGAAACGCCCATCAATCCACAGGTACAGGAGCAATAACTATATAAGCCTCGACCAAACCAGCTACAAGGGCTATTATGACCTTTAGTGAAGAAATGAGTGGCTTGAAACTATTTGGATGCAGCAGCAGACAAACGATCTCTAAACTCTGACGCACAAGACGACCTCCACTGGGGTCACATTCCTCAGGGAGTGCAGGGTCAAAGCCTGTGTGGGGTGAGTCCAGGGTCACAGTGCCTACAGGACACAAGATCCCAACAGGGAGCTGCCCGCCGAGGCCCGCTCCTCCCTCGAGGCCCGCGTCCTCCTCCCTCGAGGCCCGCGTCCTCCTCCCTCGAGGCCCGCGTCCTCCTCCCTCGAGGCCCGCGTCCTCCTCCTTCCAGCCCCGCGTCCTCCTCCTTCCCTGACAGATAAATGATTACTTATCTTTGAAGTAAATATGTATTTCAGGTTGGATTCGGAGGAGGACCAAGCCTTCTGTGGCTATATGAAGCCATGATTTCCCTTTCATTAGAGCTGCGCTGCTGCTAATGACATTGTAGCAACAGGTAAAGGGTGAGGTTACATGTAAAGCACCCAAAGGTTACACGTCTTCCCCTTTAAAACCTCAGGTGTTTGCACAAATTAATTCATCCAAGTCAAATATTGGCGTTTCCTGGAGCAACCTCAACTCGTGACTTCCCTCAACAGAGATAACGACAAAACGGGCGACAAGAACAAACGAGTCAAATGAAGCTTAAAATAAGTTCTCTTAAATAAAAAAGTCTATGATAGTAAACAAAGCAGGGAATAAAAGACAGTTACCTTCATGTTTTCACTTCCCTGTTTGGACGAGAAAACGTCTCTCAAACAGAACCAATGAGGTGTTATTATGGTCATTCTAGAGTAAACACATCAGCCCAGAGCCACAGATGCTTCAAGTACAACCATTAAAGCAGGAAGCCAGCTGACCACAACTGTTAGTATAGAACATTTACTGCTGCATTATCATTTCTCTAAAAATGCTCCTATCCTTGATGGGACTCCTAGCAGTGTGTCTGGTTCATCATAAGTAACCTGAGTGCTTCTTATCATCAATGAAGCCCAACGGCTTTGCAAAAAGGCCACTTCATAAATAGAAAACCTTTATAAATAGAAAACCTTTTGATAGACTCAATGGGCCTCATTCAGAAAAATGCTCTTAGATTTAGACTTGAACTTGAGACTTTGGGTCCTTTCTGACGGTGTGCTTCTATTGGATTCATAAAAAGATGCTGAGTTGGACCAACCAGGTACAATGAGTTGAATGCCAACATCACTTTAATCTGCATTACACAGTTGACAACAAAAGGACTTGCATAATGATAAAAACTCAACTTTGCAGTTTTATATTTCAGTCAACAACCTCAGAAACTATTTGAAGGTAATGACACAGATAAGTGTGTACCCCAGAGAGCAGGTGTGTGTGTGTGTGTGTGTGTGTGTGTGTGTGTTTCCACACCATAAGCCTCGTCTCACCTTTATTGCCTCCGGTTGCAGCTATACTTCATTTCCTATAACTATGCATGTCGCTATGAGCATCAAGATTGGATTTGTTATTACGGAAATGTTCTTTGTCATGAGAAAAACTGCTTAACAGGACAGCGTGGAATTCTTTGTTCATTTAAAACAGGATGCTGAATCCCTCCTGTGCCCATTTCATGACATGTCCATGTGGCAAGGACAGGATGTTATGCAATTCAGTGGGGTTAAAAACAACATGGCATTGTTTGCTGCACAGAGAGCCATACACCTTTGAACCATACTGCACAAACCATACTGTTTCTCTATAGTGCTGCTCACTGTGGTCTCGTTATAATGCCTGTGTGACTTGGGAGTCTGATGATGAAACCAGGGGATGGGTACTGATTGTTTCCCACATTTTGTTATTTCTAATCGAAGAAAGTTCAGAAAATGTGATGTAGAAGATCGAACATTTGCATCACAAATCTGATTTTCAGATGCAACTATGATCTATTATTCATAATCAAACTTATTTTACCATCACTAGAAATAACATTGGACGTGCTGCGAGTTGTAAGAAGGTTTGCAAAGCGGGACTCATGAAACTTTAAGGAGCGCTCAGTGTGCAATCTCTAAATACAAGCGGGTTACATGAGGAGCGTCGGTCATGGAGGGATGAATTTACAGATTTCTACTTTGTGGAGCCAAATACTTGAAACGCTGCATGTCTAATAGGAGTGATTACAGCACACAAGAGCAGGTTCATGTATCGTTCCAGTACAAAATAATCTTGGTCCTCCAAGAGGGCAGCATTTTACTGGATCTGCAAAGAGGCATCTGTGAAAAAAGGCATCTGTGAAAAAAGGCTAGCCTGGGAATATGACGTCATCGCAGGAGAGCTCTTCACTCGTGAGACATCTGAGAGCGTTTGACACATCACACCATAAAGAGGGCTTAAAAGACTAGAGGGTAATTAAGCATTTTATATTATGTCAGCTGCAATTTGTGAATGCAGAAAGAATACACAAGAACAAATGTGCAAGTGTTCTGCTGTCCACCAGTCAGTGTGTGTGTGTGTGTGTGTGTGTGTGTGTCACCCATGTGCATGACTACTGCCATTATAATTCTGGGCAGGTGATCAGACTTGACCCCCACCAGCTACGTCTGGCCCGCCAGCCAAGATCGTGTGCCAAGTGTCTGGTGCTGCCTGACTCCCCACTGGCTGGTTAATGAAGGGCTTCACGGGGGGAGTCAGGGCGGGGTAGTGGTGGTGGTGGTGGAGAGGAGAGGAGAGGAGAGGAGAGGAGGGGAGAGGGGGTGAGGGGTGGAGTGGGCCTCCCCTCTGCTGCTTCAATTGCAGGCCTGTATTGGGCCAGCTGTTGATTCACAGCTACTTCCCCACAACAACAAATATAGGCCACACAAGGGCTGGCCGGCTGAGAAGAGCTGGGCAGTGTGGGACACTGGCAGGCAAAGCCGCCCCCCCCTCGCAATCTACTGCCACTACAGAAACATAAATGTCTCCACTGCATTCTTCTCTCTCCCTCCTTTTCCTTCCTTCCTTTTCTCCATCTCTATCTGACCCCACCCTCTTTGCTTCTCTCTCTCTCCGTTATCACTTCTCCTTCTTCTTGAGTTCCCGCCATGCTGTCTTCCATCCTCCGTCTCTCACCTGCCTCTCTGGAACAAATCTACAGCTGTTTCCGTCTCACTCTGAGCAAGTGCACCGGCTATAAAACAAGCCCCTGTTCTCTGGCTGCTGCCATTTGTCTGGCCGCTGATTCAAAAGGTAGACGGCGACTTCCTCAGCAGGCTTTTTTTTAATCTGTGGCCGTTTCTGCAAGGGAACCAAACACATTTGCTCCCCACAGTCCCTGATCACAAAAATAAAGCACCACAAAATGTTCCAATGCTTGAAATCAGGCAAAAACCAAAACAAAATCACCGACCCTAATATATATACACTCATTCCTCCATGGGAAAACTGGATTTTCCACTGATCTGACTGACCGAAGGGTGTCTGTTCTGGCAGAACAGAGGGGTCCATTCAGCGAGGTGCAGCCCTGTGCAAATGTTGGCTCTACCAAGACGGAAATTATCATTGCCCTGCAAAGCCACTCTTATCTGCCACAGAGGGACCTGTTAATGCAGCATTAGCAGATTATAAAGGGACCTCGAAGAGATTAAGCATATTCAAATAACAGCTTCGTGCAGAGAAAAACACCAGCAAACACTATTTGAGCTCTGAATTCCTATGTCAGTGGCCACTGGTCTGCAGCATTGTGATACAGAGGAAGTTACAGGACATTTCAGTATTATTATTATTACATATTTATTCAATGGTTCCCATGGAGAATTCTTTGTATTTGGTGGATCAACATGAAACAAGAGACGGAAACGTTGCTCTTGTCAGACGAACACCTTACTTTTTTCTTTTCTTTTTTTGGGATTGTAAACTCGCTCTGTCTGTACGGAACCGTAACCTCCAGCATGTATTTATCTGAAAGCATGTGAAGGCTGAAGTTTCAAAGACAGAATGAGTCAGAGCATCAGCGCCTCACAAACACCTGAGGTGAAACTGTGTGCCAGATCAAAACAAATTGGTGCGACTGATCTTGAGCTGAGCTGCTGTGACCAAATGAGGTATTTTACCTCAATCGTGCATCAAATGATCTCTCAAATGTATGCTTTAAAGGGCCACGGAACCAAACCCTCACCCTATACAAAATAGTGTATTAATGAAGATAAGTTATGTTTTAGATACTTAATGTAAGTGAGCTATTTAAAAATAACAGGAAGTGATTCTGCAACAGATGTTTTGCATGTCCTGACGTTTCTTTTTACAAGTTTGAAAAGAAACCTGTGTGATTAATATTACATACCAAAGTATTCCTTTTTCATGTGCATCTCTAACTCCTTTTCCAGCTCCAAGGTGAGCGCCTCCAGCCGTCTCTCCGCCTGGCTCGGCCCACTCTCTCGGCTGGGGGTCACCTGGTAAGGCAGTTTAAACCTCTGGCCTGTGGAAGTTGTCTTTGAGGACATCCCATAACTAAATGATGACGGTGACCCAGTGATCATCTCCGCAGTACCTCCCGTCTGGGCTGACTGCTGCTGGGGGTCTGGCCCCGCTGAAAGCCCCTGGAGATGGAGGCGATTTTGGGTCCCATTGGAGTCTCCAAACTCCTGCAGCAGTGTGTCCTCGTGCACGCTGCTAACCAGCATCGATGATCTGGGTGAGGGCAGTTGCAGGTCCGGGTAGGTGCTCATAGACCCCCTGGAGCTGCGGGAACTTCTAGAGCTGTGACTGGAGATGCTGGACCGGGGACTGACGACGCAGTTTGCGGTGGTCCCCGGTCTCGCGCTCCCGTCCTGGCTGCAAATGCTCGAACGAGGACTCGCTAATGGGGCTGCGTGTATAATCGCCCCCTCCAGATCATGGTTGACCACTGGCCCGTACCGCGAGTCGGAATAGCTGGATCTCGGGCTGGTGGTGAAGGAGTACTGACTCGCCGTGCTCGACCTGGGGCTGGTGTGCCTCTGGTCGTAGCCCATGCTGATGCCGCTGGTGCGGTTGCTGCTGGGCTTGCTGCAGCAGTCACAGCTGTTGAGGCTGGCCCGGGGGCTGGAGTGTTTACTCGTGTCGCTGGCGGTACTTGCATAGCTGGATCTGGGACTAAGGACACTGTTGCCTTCACAGTGAACTAAACTAGACCTGGGGCTCGTGTACCTGTCCTGACCGGGTACCACCAAACTAGTACGCGGGCTGCTGATGCTCGACCTGGGGCTGGCATGCTTGCTCTGCTCCTGGGAGGACAGTGAAGACGCGAGGCTGGACCGGGGACTGGTTGTGTTGTATCTACCGTCGTGGCTGCTGGTGATGCAAACACTGTTGCACCTGTTGCCGGGAAGAGCCACCGGTTTGTTAAGAGGCACGCCGTCGAAGGTGGAGCCCGTGCTGTACCTGTGGCCCTGCACCTCCAGAGAGTACCTCCTGTGCCTCTCTGAAGCGCCCGTGTAGCACGGCAAAGCCACTTCGGATTTGGTGCAACAGCCCTCCTCAGTATAAACCGCGTCTCTTTGAGGGGCACAAAAATCCACTGGAACGGTCCGGTTGCAATTCACGGGGCGCACCGGTGCCGCGTTGTACACTTTATTCCCAGACGTGTAATTCTCCACTGTGTGATGCTGCTGGTGAAGCACAGAGGTTCCATTCATTGGTTTACTTTTATGCTCTGCTACCGGAGCCGAAAAGTCCAAATCTGGGTTTATCACCAAATCTCTCCTCGCGTTGTACATCCCGTCTTTATACGCATCATACAGGGAGAGGTCCTCCATCAGTTTACTGGCCCGGAGTCCCAAATCTTCCTGATAATGCTCCATGTTGTGCTCCCGAGGCGACAAACAAGTTCAGAGTGTGCTCCGGTCCGCGAGCCAAACTATCGAGCACGGCGGAGCACTAATTGCATTTCACATGGAAATCAAAACAAAACACCGCGGTACAGCCGTCGCTCATTCAAAGAAACCCACAACCATACTAATAAAGCTCCACCGTGTACCGCATCGTCTTCTTCTCCTTAGCTCCATTCGCCGAAAAAACAAACTCTTTCTCACAGTTTCAACCGACAGGGATACGTTTGTCAACTTCAGTTTTTGTTAAGTTGAAAGGTCTTTACAGTCAATGGCGCGCTGCGCGGAGGAATTTCTCCTTGTTGGTTTTTCCTCTAATTCCGCTTAAATTCACTGTGGAATAAATCAAAGTGGGTCGGATAATCGAATACTATATTAATATCGGTTGTATATAAGTGTGAGGTCACCAAACGATCGCAAATTTAAATAAAATACAGTTTTACACAAGGGACTCGTTTGCGTAAAAGGAATGCGGGGATGGAGACAGGATGCGCTGCGCCTCTCTGGAATGTGGTTAATGCTGCAGAGAAACAATGATTGCGACCAACTCAGCAAGGGGCTGCCGGCTCTGAAAAGAGAATAGTTTAGAGGGAAGGGGACGTCTGCATTCATCCCGGACATACTGAAATACCACACAAAGCATGCCTCACCTGGTCCGACTCTTTTTACACCAGGAAAAAAACTGCGGTGAATTAGTAGCCTGATATGAAGAGCAGAGGTATTTAAAACTCAAGTGTATGCGCCTTATTTTTAGTCTGATAATACATACAGATATTCCCAGGCTCAGGGGCGTTGCTAGACCCATTTTACTGTGGCACATGCCCCAGTATTGAGCTGCTGTGTCCCAGTAAAGTCACATGTTCAACTTTTAACAAACTCTTATATTTGGCAGTGGGTTCGATTAGGTAGATCATAACAGGAAATGTTTTTTCACCAACAATGTCAAAGCAATGCAGCTTTACCCACAAGACAAGCTCGGAGGCGCGCACCTTGCAGCCTGTTTCTAATCGTTACAGCATGTGCCTCCATGCACTGTAGTGTGCATGTCATAGCTGGTGCACTGTTGCACAAAAATAAGGATTGAGATATAACATAATGTGCTAAAAAAAGTTTTTATATCAAACTAATCTTATTTTGGTGATAAAAAAAACTTGCTAGTACAGTATAACTAACCAATTTGCAGGTCTGGCAAATGTAAAAGCAGGACAGGTTACATTAATTTGCAGAGGCTCTACACTCTGGGTTGAAAACACATGATTTGGGTTAATTTTAACCCAACCACTGTTTAAATATTGGACCGACCCAGTGCTGGCCTTGTGATTTTACATCAAAACTGTACTAATATGATGTTTAACAAGTTAAATGTTTGCCCTGTTTGAGGCTAGGCATTATAAATCTTAAAAAATTACCCCACTGAAAAGCAGCATTAGCTAATGTTAGCTCAAACTTACATCCAGGTTCATAGTCAAACAAGCCACATTTATCTGGTAAGGTTTTATTGATGAGTTTTCAGTACATGTCACAACATTCCACAAAAACAGCATGAAAAAAAAGAGTATGCTTTAGATTATAAGTCTTTGCTTCCAGAAACATTTTTTCAAAGGGTAACTGTTGTGAGGTAGTATTTGACATACGTATAGTCTTTGAAAGTAAACAAATATACTGTAGGATGTAAAAAAAATAAGACATTAAGGTACAAAGATTATATTATTATTCTCACACGTTGGGTGTTAAAGCTTTTTATTAAAAGCTGTTTTTTTAAACATCTGATAAACCTGATACTGATCATTTTGAAATAAAATGAGCACATTTGTACTTGCCATATTACGACTTGTAAACGATGTATTTAGTAGCTCTGTGGGGACTTGGTTTGGGAATTGGAGGGTGTCCGGTTCAAGTCCAGCAGTGCAGGTACCTGAAGAGTTCCCGGTTCACTTCTCACGTCACATCCAAGTTGCCCCACGAGTTAGAACCTTAGAACCACAAGGCAAGCGCTACTATGTGGCAGCCCCATCACTCTCACATCTCTCCCCTGCATGTCTGTGGGTCCTGTGTGTGTGTGTGTGTGTGTGTGCGCATGTGTCTGTATTCCGGAAGAGATATATTTTTGCTTTCACTGTTCATCAACTGCTAACAAGTGGAAGGAAAGAGAGAGCCACAACAACAAAGGCAGCAACAAACAGGATGTCAAGTAACAATCGATTGAGAGAAGAGTTGTGAGATTTTTTCCCGTGGCCTCTGCTTCTAAACCATTGTACAACCTCATCCAGGTTGTGCTCCTGGGGCTCATAACCAAGGTCCGCCTTAGCTTTTGCCATGCTGAAGTAATGAGTCACGCCAGTTTTATATACCTCTGTACGTGTCAGCAGCGGCTGGAAGTTATAGAAGGGCCCGATGAGGTTGTGAATCATTTCTGTGAGAAAGGCAAAAAAGTAAATGAGCGAGACAGGAAGGCGCACTTTGGGGAAAGGATAGCCCAGGCCCTCTACCAGAGGTCTGAAGAATTCAAAATTATTGACAGGCCTGCCATCTGAGATAAAGTAGGCCTGACCAGCAGAGCGGTGCTGCTGCTCTGAGGTCAGAGCCTCTGCAGCAAGCTTGTGTGCCGACACCAGGTTGTCCACATGGACAAACTCCACCAGGCTGCTGCGTTCACCATAAACAAACCTGAAGATCCCCTTTTCTATGTAGCCAACTACTCTTGGTAGGTGCCTCTGCTCACCAGGCCCATAAATTCCTGCAGGACGCAGTGCACAGGTTCTCAGCACCCCAGAGCCATCCTTCAGCACTGTGCCATTAGCTTCTAGCACTGCCATCTCAGCCAGGGACTTGGTTCTGGAGTAGTGATCAGGGTGAAGATCGAGAGGTAGATAAGGGAGGCTTTCATCCCCATTCTCTATGACTTGGCCTCCGAACACCACGTTGAAGGTGCTGGTGTAAACCAGCCTGGGCACTCCGTGTTCAACGCAAGCCTTCAGGACATTCTGTGTGCCTTCAACATTCACCGCTTCGATCAGATGCCGATTCAGCTGCTCCCTGCCAGACATACCATAGGAGGCGATGTGGAATACACAGTCCACACCGGTGATAGCCCTCTCAACGTGTGCATACTCGCGTATATCTCCTTGAACAAACACAATGCCCTCTGACACTTCATGATGTGGGGGAATTATGTCGAACAGAATGATTTTGGCCCCTTTTTTGTGCAGGGAGCATGCCAGCCTGCAGGGGAAATTAAATATGAATAAATGTCTGCAGGAAACTCATTACAAGTCTTCAACTTTAACATGCTTAAACTGTAAATATTTGACAAAAACTACAATAACTTCCTGCATTTCTACTTTGTCAGCCAAAGAGCTAATATAAGTGAGAACTGGTGCAATAACGCCACCTTGCTGTGGTAAAGCACTGTGACAAGGCCAATTTGAAATCATTACTGAGGGATTACTGTTCATGTAAAATTTGTATTCTTGAGTAATAAACAGCATGAAATGGTTCTTACCGATAACCAAAATAGCCACATCCCCCAGTTATCATAAATGTGTCTGTACGTGTATTTTCCATTTCAGAAGGGCACATCTAAAAGAGAGGATTAGACACATTTTAAGGAAAACAACAATATATTTATACAAGTACACACAAATGTATCTTTATACTCCATAAGTCTCTATATTGTGCTTTTTTATGTAGTATGATTGTAGTAACTTCTATATATTGTGCTGTTTTAAGTAGTACATTTGGAGCAATTTTTATATATTGTGCTGTTTTATGTAGTGCTTTTGCTGTTTTGTGGCTGTTTTTGTTTACCTGCCCAGGTACTACAGATGAAAATTAGCTGTAAGCTAACTCTGGTGCAATTACTTTTAATTGTGCACTGTCCCTGCAAAAATAAACAATAAAGTAAACTAAACTAAGTCCAAATTCTACAGTCACCGACCAAAACAAATAAGTGATGCAAAGTACCTACCTGTCTGAAGTTCAATACAGACAGGTAATTTTTTAAACAGCTTTTTATTTTAATTTAAAAAAACAAAAAAACAATCCAGGCAAGAAATCTTGGTGTCAGTCTACCTATTGAGAATTAAAGGACTGATGTTTCAACAGCATTTGGAAAAACTTTTCCATGCAATTATCTTCAGCTGACATAACTATTATAATGGTGTGTTTAAAAAAATTGTCTGATTGATTTTTTTTACATCAATCAGACAATTTTTACAATTACAATTACAGCTAATTAAGATCACTGCTGCTAGAGTCACCAGAAAAGTGGATCACATCAGTCCAGTTCTCAGATCTGTACACTGGCTTCCAGTCTGTCAAAGGCTCAGTTTGGAAACACTGCTCTTGGAATATAAAGCACTGAATAATTTAAGGCCAAAATACATTTCTGATCTGTTGCTTCGTTATGAATCATCCACACCCCTCCGGTCATCTGGAGACTGGGACAAATCTGCTTTCTGTCCCTAGATTGTAAACTGAACATGGAGAGGCAGCTTTGAGGTTTTAATGCTCCACATATCTAGATCAAACTCTCAAAGAACTGCAGGTCTGCTCCAGCTCTCAGTTCTTTTAAATCAAGGCTGAAGACCTTTCTGTTTGCCACTGCCTTTAATTAAATTGATTATTTACTCATTTCTTACACTACATTGTAACTTCCACCATTGCATTTCTTAGTTAATTTATTCCCTGTTCAACTATTTTTACTTTCTAAATGCTTTTAATATTGTTTTATAAGTTGTTTTAATGCGTTTTATATTTAATGAAAAGCATTTTGTATTGCCTTGTTGAAATGTGCTGTACAAATAAACGTGCCATGCCTACACTGACCTTGTAGCCTACTTGAGTAATCACACTCTTTAAATAATGACCTGAATTCATTACTATTATTTCTACGTGGACTATGTGTCACAAATGTATTCCAGCATTATTATGACTATCTACATATCTTATAAACTACCACACTTAATTCCAGTAAAGGGTTATTCAGAATACCATACCCCAAACTGACTTTTAAAAAAGTAGCGTTACACAGCGTGTACTCTAAACTATTTAAATTCACGTGTTCATGGTCGGTACCAACCTCAACATAAGCTGTGTAGAAAACGAGCGTGTGTCGAGTATCACTCTTCAAAGGTTCTATAGCACTGGCAATAGAGCACCGGCGTGTATTTCCTGTACGTCTGTCCCAACCGGAAATGGCATAGCATCTCGGTCGACAATGCGCTGGCCAATACAGGTTTGTTATTATTGGGCCAGGAGTGAGAAGGTGGGACTTCAAGTCTTTGTACCGCCCTTTATTTAATTTACACCCAATCACGACAGAATCAATCGCAATCACACAGGGAATGCGGATTGGTCTGTACACCTCGTCATTCATTAGACCGGAAGCAGTAGCGCAGCCCAATGCTGGGACTAGCAGCAATGAACTCCCTTGAACAGGCCGAAGGTGACCAACACAGCAACCTAAACTGTCATATTTTTGAATCGCCGGCTCCTTATTTTCGGCTGCATTGCTATAATGTCAGAAGAATGTGAAAACAAAGGTTTTAAGATGCGTTTACAGAACTAGTTGCACCGTTAAGTTAGCTAGCTAGTCTGCTTAAGATACTTAGCTTGTTTAATTTAGCATTACAGTAGACATCCAGTTCGTTCCAACGCGCTCAGTCTCGTTTAGATATTAACTTATTTGGTTATTAAGTCTGTTAGTTTGAATTGTTCGGGAACAAGTCATGAAGACAGACAGATTTTTCTAGCAATCAGTGAGGTATATTCAATGCGTGAGTGAAACGATAGGGAACGATTTGAATAGATCAACAGCCGCATGTAATCACGTTATGCTTCTGTTTTCACTCAAGTTTACATGCTTGTAGTAAATGTCACAAACTAAGACTTAGAGCCGAGGTTTACTTTAACTGTGTTACAGATTCTGTATAAATAACATGGCATACTCTACAGAGAACATTTCACAGAATTTAAGATATGGACCTGCTAAGTTAGACAGCCATGATATTAGGTCAAAATACAGTTTTAATGTGCCCAATTTTTGTTTCAGATCTGAAGGCATTTGAGAGAAGATTGACAGAGTATGTCTCATGTTTGCAACCTGCAACAGGCAGGTGGAGAAGTAAGTAGCTGTTAGTGCTGACTGTCAAAACCATAGCAGAGAAGATGAAGTAGCTCACATGGTCTGTTATTTGGTAAACCCTTTATTTTGCTGTTCATTGATTACAACCCTACATATGATGATGAGCAAACAAAACAAAACATGAGAACCTGTCCCTCAGTGATGTAAATGCAGAAGTTAGTGCAGACATAATCACAGTTTGAAGACCATTATTCAGCAAAAGACTAGATGAATTATACTGTTTTGATAAAACTTACTTTTTGTTGTTGAACTGAGTCTTATTCTCACAATTTGTTTCAGTGATTCTGATAGTTGTATCTGTTTGCACGGCTACTGGGGCTTGGAACTGGCTAATAGACCCTGACACACAAAAGGTACGTATTAGTGGACAAGTATGTCTGGTTGAGTCATTTGTAGCTTAAAGGAAAATTCCATAACAAACAGAATTTATAATATGCTCGAATGGCAGCAGCATATTGCAGGATTTACAGCATTGAGACTGATTTTATCAACAGTTGACCAAATAAAACAAACAAAACATTGTGAACAAAATATGCTGTTTACCTTAAGCTGATGTGTCTTTGATTTTTTTTGCTTTGTTATCTCATAGTATAGTGATCTTCACAATACAATATATTGTTTCAGTAGTAATATGAATGTGCCCATGTGCAATAGTCACATTGCACGAGACACAATGCCAAGTAAGTTAACTCAAACATATGCTATAACTTTTTACTGCTTGATTCAAAAGAACAACAAGGTTCTCACATTTAATGAGTAATCTACAAGAGAGGCCTGTTAATATATTAATCTTGTTTAAATTCCACCACATAGATAAAGCATACACTCTAACATTTTTAGAAATTGTATATTCTATGTAAATAACCCAAATTCAACACCCCAAAGTCTATTTGCAAAGAAACTTTTTTTTCCCCCCCACAAATTTCTGTCAACTTTTTCTCCCCAGTCTCATACATGAAACCAAAAGTGAGGGAATTTCTCAATATTTAGAATGTCCACTTAGACTCAAGGATACCCTCATTACAGTTCGATGGTCAAAGGTCAGTGTGACCACACAAGTACAGTTCAGTTCAGCAACTTTACTATCCCAGATGGGAAACTTGTCTCACAGTCAGGAGCAACAGATAAAACATCAACATCACAAAATAACTCAATGACAGAAAAGAACATGCCAACTTCTAATAAAAACCAGTAAAAAAAAATGAAAGGTTTCCTGAGCTTACAATATGAAAAGAACTCATAAAAACAAAAGGCAATCTGTAAAATACTAAAAATTAGATGTGCAAAGTATGAGCCTATTATTTTGTGTGCAAATTAAGGAGGGTTATTGCACAAGAAACAAAAAAGTTTTTAATACAACTTAGAATACAAATCAGGAATGTATAAAGACAATGCATTGAAAATAAACATCTACTGTTCCCACGCAGACCACAAATGCACCTCTTGGCACAGAGGAAGATTTTGAGGAGTTTCAATGAATTTTGAGGAGTAATTTATACTAAGAATACATGATAAAGGGATGTTCAATGTCCGACCAACTATGCCATTGATTTCTTTAAAATCATCTCTCCAGAATATGTGAATATACAGTAAACACATTTTAGTAAACAGTGAGTGTATTTGTTTTCTATAATCTTGCACTTATTGTCCCTCACTACTAATGAATTCACTACCATGAAGGGTTTAAAGTGAAACGTAAACGATGGGTGTTGCTCTCTTCCCCGTGTTCTGCAGGTCTCTTTCTTTTCATCTCTCTGGAATCATCCCTTCTTCACCATCAGCTGCATCACTCTTATAGCTCTCTTCTTT
Organism: Chaunax sp. Z400; assembly: GCA_037577475.1. Taxonomy (NCBI): domain Eukaryota; kingdom Metazoa; phylum Chordata; class Actinopteri; order Lophiiformes; family Chaunacidae; genus Chaunax; species Chaunax sp. Z400. Next base: position 30,704,532 of record CM075184.1, on the reverse strand, counting down.
GCTGGGATACACAAACGAGTTGTGGCACCATCAATGTATCCTTTGTCTGTTACAGTTAACATGAAGTAGCATGTGTTTGTCAGTGTAATTCCAACATTTGCACTGCTGTCGCACATCCAGTATCAGCCATTGACAGAAAAATGTAGAGCATGTAATAAATATTTGGTTAATTGTACTTTTTGAATTGAGTAATGACTGTTCGTGCATTTGGTTTACATCTTTGACTTTGCTCCTTCAGTATTGCTGCCCGCTGTCGGACAGTTTTAGCAGAATACAACATGTCCTGTGATGATGTGAGTTCTCAAATCTCTTTGACTTTTTGGCCAGCAGTCTCCTTTTATAAATCTGTTCAGAGTCATCTTATTTCTGCCTTTTCACAGACGGGGAAACTTATTCTCAAACCACGACCAAACAACTAGTAACTCCAAACCTCCGTAGGGTGGTCAGACGATGTACCTGGGCTTTGTTGATGACCAACTGATCGCTCAGCGTCTGAGTCCCTCAGGTGGTCGGGACAGCACTGAGACAAATGTCATCATGTTGAGAATGCACTTGAAAGAAAGAAGAAATGAACTGACTGATTCTTTTTAACAGTGTGCTGATGTCACTATTAAAGCTGCTGATCGGCTCACGTAATTGATATATTTTACTTAAGTGGTGTGAATTCAGATGTGTTTATTTCTGTTTCTTATGTTGAGCATGTGTTTTATCAAGAAGTTTCTATTTTTAAAGTTATTTACCTATTAAATACTTGAGAAGTAAAAATGTGCCATGTCTATTTCTGTCTTGTTACCTGTAAACCCTCTACATGTGGTTTATTTGATGTTTGCTATTAACTACTGAAGTCATACGTTTCACGACTTTGTTTGCGACAGCTGCTCTGCTTTCTGTTAGCAACAACCACTTTACGGCAGGGAGCAATCTTCCACATGGCCTCCACCCAGGCTAAAGCCGGACTGTGTGTTTGAGGCTTTCGATTTTAAAGAAGAAAATCACGCTATCTGCGCAGTTGGCACTTTAATAGCAGTTGAAATGGGTAAAAGTAAAAGTAATAAATTTAAACGGCCGCAATTCAACTCTGTTGGACTGCCGGTGAATGCTGTGAAGGAAGCGGACGCCGAGGAAGACGACCACGGCGAGGATAGTTGTCCAGCTGAGGAGTTACTGGACAAAGTATGAACACAGTCTAAACTGGCTTTGTCACTGAACTACTTACTGTAATGTTATTTTGCTGTGTCATAACATTGCACAGTGGATACGAATTTAAAGATGTCCTTTTTTGCATGCCTTCGATTTGACTGAGGTTGCACTCGAGACTTATTAAGGCTTGTGAAGTATTTTTCAGTCTAAATGAATACTTCATATAATATAATACATTTTTATCCTGTTATTCTTGTATGCAAGGGATCCCGAGTATTCCAGAGGTAATGTGAAACAGTCCAGTTTATATAGGTAGTCATATTTTGTATGCATTTCCGTAGTTACAGAGTCCCAGTGCAGATGTGCGAGAGTTTGCTTGCGCCAGTATTTCTCGGGTGGTGCAGCAGAATCAGACCATCCCAGGTTTTCTCCAGAGGGATGCAGTGAGGCGGCTCGGGCCCATGCTGCTAGACAGCAGCCTGACTGTCAGGGAGACTGCCACTGGAGCGCTCAGGTGAGTCAACAAGTGCAGTGAACCTACGGAACCAGGTTTAAATGCAAATCGTTTAAATGGACCCGTTTCTGGGGCCACCTTACCCACATGTTTTGGGCAATTACATACAGCTACTGCAAAAGCACTAGAGTGGTACCTCTTGTCATTCAACATGTCAGTCTGAGGAAGGGTGAACAAGGGGGAGAAAGTTTGTTTCCTGATACACCTGAAGTACACTCAAGGGGTTTAAAAACGCACCACTGTGTTCAAATGCATATTTGCTTTGGTAGTTTTGTTGTATGAAATAACTTGTATTTTGTTCCACATTAACCTTTAATGATTATCTTAATTTAATCAGTAATAGATTAAATAGTCAAATATATGCACCATAAATTCCTCAGTTCAGTACACAACATTTTACATAATCAGTAATTAGTGTGTCCCCCATCAGCATTGATTACAACAGTAATCCTCCTCCTCATGGACTGGCACGACCTCCACATGTCATGACGGCCCAGTCTCCAGAGCTGCCTGGAGTTGCGAGGGATTAGGTCAGGGTTCATCACTAGCCAGTCCAGAACTATGATGTCATTCTCATGGCTCTGTCCCGGTCATGGGACCCCAGCTGTGGCATCTCCCCCTATCTCTCTGCCTTTTTATAGGGTTGGGTTAGTTTAACAAGAGAGTGGTCATTTATGATTAGTTGCACAAGGGCATTGTGGTCATTACTCTAAAAATTGTGTTTTCACACTCAGGACTACGCAGAGCACATTCTTACTATTAGTGTGATATTTTTCTGCATAATGGGTATGTGGTGCAGAAGTATTTGTCATGTTACTTCTGCAGGGGGCGCCATGCTACAATAAAGGGTCCGGCTGTTAGAGGAAAGAGGGAGCTGTACAGATTTGATCAGTTGATGGCTCGTATTATGTTATATACAGTTATGTTTTGATTCTGTTGCTTATGTATGTGGAAATCTGATTGCATTCTTATGTCACATCTGTTTTACCGCCAAATAATCATCCCTAAAGTCCCCCAACAAACAAACAAACAACAGTTGACAACAGTCACAACACAATAACAGCAGTCATTTTACTGCCATCTTCTCAGTCAACACTTGTTTGTTTTTTTCAGAGTACAAACTTAAATCCTGACTATGATCCTCTAGTAAAATTTAATTTGGGTTCTACTGTAGGTTGTACTGTATATCAAAGTAAGACAGTTGCTCAGAGGACACCTCCATGTTCTCTCTCTCTCTTTCTCTCTCTCTCTCTCTCTCTCTCTCTCTCTCTCTCTCTCTCTCTCTCTCTCTCTCTCTCTCTCTCTCTCTCTCTCTCTCTCTCTCTCTCTCTCTCTCTCTCTCTCTCACGCACACGCACCCACACACACCGCGTTTCCTCCGACCAAATGATGAGTCTGCGTCTGGGACTGTTTCTGTCTGACAGGAATCTGAGTGCATGCGGAGGTCAGGAAGTGTGCGAGGACATGGTGAAGCACGATGTCATGACTCCCCTGACAGCATTGCTTAAAGAGGTGAGACTCCCCCGCCGCTCTCGGCTCACCCCATCACTTCAGTTCCTCCTCATCAGCAGCTGTTACGGCCGGCCATGATACCCTCAGCAGTTGGGTCTCATCCCAGAGCAAAGACTCACAGCTTGTTAAAAAATCTCTGCTCTGTGATAATGAAGCTGACCATAGTCCTGAGGTGGATGAATTCAGTGGTCGCTGCAGACCCGCCTTCTTGAACATAGATTTGTCTCAAACAAAGGAAATGATTATTATCTTCAGTAAGAAGCCTCCTCCTGTTTTTCTGGCTGTTATTCATGACCAGGCTGTTGAAATTGCTCAACACTACAAGTACCTGTAAAATTCTCTTTTATTAGAATGTGTTGTTCTTGTTTTATTGAGTCTGTTCGAACCTTCTCTTTTATCTGCTGGTTTGGGTCCTTACCTGAGAAGAGAGGAGCAGGTTTAGATAAAAATTTGCAGCACAATGGCCGACACAGACTTGAATGACGAGTCCCGACTGCACTGAGAAGGCCCAGTCGGTCCTTGCCGACCCTCGTCACCCCTTGTTTATTGAGTTCATGCTGCTTCTGTCTGGTCGTAGATATATTAATATATAATATACCAAGATGAAGGACCAGTAGGTTTAAGCACTCATTTGTCCCTGGTGGTACTGGCCTTAAGAAGAACTTGATATAACTCTGGTTTTTATGTTTGTTTTGCTGTAGATTGATTTGTACTTACCGCTGACTGTGCTACAAATTGCCCCTCGGGGATCATAAAGTTTACCTTGACCTTGATAGGTGTCTCGAACCATAATCAGTAAAACGATAATATAGCGTTAACATCTTGAACTTCTTTGGATGCACGACGGCAAAGGTCGTACCTGTTTCTCTTGAGGAAAGCAGCCCAGTGTCATTTTCTTTTCAGTGCTGTGCTGGTTTTGGGAGCTGCACAGAGCCGATAAAAGACCAGAAGAATACAGTGGAGGACGTTGCCAATGAGGCTGTGAACCTACTCTGGAATCTATGGTAAGTTCAGAGTTTATTCAAAGATTATTTTTGGACATTGTGTCACCTTAATTCAGATAGGAAACTTGGGGAGACGGAGAGGCATGACCCGCAACAAAGCGCACCAGCTGGAACTGACGTGGTGACATTGTGGGCATGTGGCATTTGTGGTAACGATTCGGCAAGCGAAGGCGCCCAAATAATGTGTTTTTAACCTTTTATTATGGGATGTTTTCACTCAGCTTGCATGCTGTTTTCAATGATGCCCTGCAAGTAATTCCAGAGTTAAGTGCACTTTCATTCCTGACAGCTGCCCCGTATCACCATCAGAAGTTGTACTCTTAGTTCACCTTACAGTCACAAGTCTTTTATGCTCATAAGTATGATGTTTTTCTATGAACTGTGTTTCCAGTGAGAGCAGCAGTCAGGCGTTGTCTGTGTTCAACAAAGCCGGTCTTCTCGATGTGGTCATCCAGTGTCTGGAGAGACACCCCCAGAATGTGGAATTGGCCATATCAGCTGGTAAGTCGAATCAACATACAGTTAATTGATTTATAAAGGTTTCTGAGGAACAGTCCTCTTCTGAAACGTTTCACATATGGTGCAACTGCTTCTACATCTAGATGGATATTTAAGTGTGTTTCCCAAAAATGTCAAATGATTTTTTTTTAAGATCAAGTCCAGCCAATAATAACTAACAGGTTTTCTTAGACATCAGGTGAGTTCATATTTATCAGGATGGCCAGAAATAAAGAAAGAAGAAATAGAAGAAAATGATTGGTGCAATATTCTTTTAATTTCTGCTTGACCTTTAGTTTAAAGATATTAGAATTATGACCGCACGTTGAACCATGATATCATTTGTAATATTCATAGATGTTATATTTGACATTGCAAACTTACCGGTGTGTTGACAATATATAAATTAAGCTGACACTCCAAGCTCTGCAACTTTTATTACAGAAATGACTTGCATGAAAATAGCTAAAATTCACCATGTTGTCCCTCCAAATAAGGCTTTCAGAAATCTTACTATTGTTTTGAGTGACAAAGGCTGTAATCATGCCTGACCTCTGACTCTAATTTGGTTTCTCAAAGTTTTAGAAAGCGGTTTTGAAATCTCTCCCTCTGTGTGTTCGTCCAGCTCACTGTTTGCACACTGTGACTGAGGATAACCCAGAGTTGCTGTGCAGCTTGAACGCTGCTGTGCTCGGAGTCTTGGAGAATGTGCTGCAGTCATCTGAGCCAGGCATGGACAGGCATCTCCTCAGGACATTGGCTGCAGGTATAATTGTTTTTTTTGTCAATAAAATCATTAAAAACTAACTTCATTACGCAAGATAAAAAATGACATTTTAAGTCTTCTCTTTACAGAAATTGCCCAGTCTTTTAAGTAACAAACACTGCAATTGGTCAATGGTGTAACTAGTACTAGTGTATTTAATATCCCTTCCTGTTGGTTGTGTCACTCAGGGACTCTGTGGAACATGAAGGCCAGTCTGCCTGCTGCCCGTCAGGCCCAGACCCTCAACGCTGTGGTTGCCACCTTGTCTCAGTGCCTGGATTTGGACACGGGCACACTGATACCTGAGCTCAGACAAGCAGAAGAGGTTCGTCTCAGAAACACACCAGCTGCACCAGAAATGGAGGAAGAGGCTGTGGAAGAGATGGATGAGGAGGAAGCACCTAAACACAACAGGAATGGAAAAGCTGCGAGGGCTGATAACGACATCTCTGACCTCTTGCCTGTAAGTGGTATCTCTCATATAGCGATTTGTATGTCGCTGTTCCTGCATCAAACACATTGTGGGCCTCTCAGACCTTTGAACACTGTAAAATGCTCTCATCAAAGAGATTATGGACCCTGCTTGCATGGTTCAATTCTCAGACAGACTATTCAATCTGCTGGGCTGATATACTGGCTGATATTAACTTCAGATCTAAATCAGTATTGGTAAAATATTTAGAAACAAAAATGCAACTGTTAATGTTGGGAAAAATAAATCTGCCCTTATTTCATTATCAGCTATAGCAAAAATCCAGTATTGGTTGGGTTAATCCAGTACAATCTTCAAATGTAAATAATTTACATTATTTTCATAAGCTGTTTTATGAATATTAACCCAAATAGCATATAGTAATATTGGCAATATGAGTGTAACTGGAAATATACTATATAAGCTTTCCTCTTAGGCATATATGATGGATATAATATAATACATGACGGGTAGTTTTAATCAAGACAAGGTGTGTATGAAGCTGTGCTGCAGCGATTACAAATACCTCTGGAGGCATTTAAGACAGACATGATTGTACTTATTTTACACTTGGGAACCATTGCTGTCTGTACTTGCATTTAATTTAAAGCTATTTAAATATAGCAATAATAATGATCATTATAATAATTCAAGGTTTTATATAAAGTGTCTAAGTTCTCCTTTTTGTACTATTAATTATTCTACTCATTTTTGTACTTATTTTATTTTGCTTATTTCTTAGAAATTGCACATAAAGGGTGAAAATTTGGAGACCTATTCAACACAGAACTATCTAAATTGGACTGATCTAGGACTCCTTGTAGATTAGATTTACAATTAAAAGTTGTAAATTTCAGCATTGAATGTGTACAGCAGAGTAGTTGTGTGTTTAAGATAACAAAGCGATTCAGTTTTGTATTAATGCCAGGTGAAACTGTGGAGTCACCCTGGAGAGAGAGCCAGACAGACAGAGCTGACAAACTGTTGGATTAGGGCAAACAAATTAGGGACACTAGACAAGATTCAACTGGGGACCAGCCTCTGGCTTCCACCAGGCTTCCAGTCCTCAGAGCTGACCTCGGAGAGACAGAGCTGTCCTTCTATTCTCCGTCACAGCCAGAGCCTCAAGATTGTGGATGATGTTCCAGAATACGCTGTAATATTGTTGGTTATACAACAGGATTACGTAATCTAAGATTTGTTTGGTCTAGTTAAGCAGTGTAAATATGCGGCATTAAAACAAACCCCAACACAGCCAGATTTTTAATTAGCAGATCAAATAGATAAGATCTACTTAAACCTTGCTCTCCCTTCTTAAGTGAAACCCTTAGACCAGATTTCACTGCAGTGCAAAAGGTGCAACAGGACATGTTCGAGTACATCTGTAGAAATGAATCTCTTCTTTGTGGCGGGCATCTGAACTCTGATTGGATGATAACGGTGTGAAGAGTCATCTTTCCGTAGGACGTTGACTCACATGGCTGCTTATCTTTGTCCAGAGGGGCAAGGAGGAGCTGAGGGAGGCAGTGGCCTTGCTGACAGCCCAGCAAACATCCTTAGAGATCATCGTCAACATGTGCTGCTCTGACGGTGAGTGTTGTGGGCATGGACAGCAGTGCTAACCCTAGGCACTTTGCATCAACATTACTTCCTGTGACACTGCCACACACTATGTGTTTGTATATCTGAAAGGCTATTAAAAATATATAGATATATATATATATATATATATATATGAGTGCCCAGAAAATCTTTTGTTTTGCATCACTTGTTGATGGTTTCTATGTATGTGTGCCCATTAAGACCCGTCTGATGACGAGTGGGAGGAGGAGTCGAGCAGCGATGAAAGCGACGTGGGTCCGGATGGCCTCTGTGATGGAGTGTCCAATCTTATGTCTCCACTGTGTTTGTCAGCTGAGATTCACGGGGCCTTAATCAGCCACAGCATCCCTGAAAAGGCAAATACCTGTCTGCTTCATCAATAACACCACACAGCAGCATCGGGCAATGGTTCCACGAAAAGACAAGCATGTCAATTGCAAACTTAAAATTATGCAATGAATCCCACCCACCGTCTAACTGAAGCGGAATGTATTAAATTATTCACCCGTGCAGTATGATAGATATTGCTCTTTCACTATATCTCCTTATTCAACCATGTAAAGACATCTTTTTTTCTTCTTCTCTTAATTCAAGGTACTCAAAAAGACAGACTTACCCAAAAAAGAAGCTATGGATGTGTGTCATCAGAATCCCTTCTGGAGATGCCTGATAAAAAAGTAAACCTCCCTCTTCTCAGCCTTTTTTTCAAATTTTTTTTGCTGTCATCAAAATTTGTTCAAGGTATCGATGCCAAATACCTGAGTGTTATGTCGGGGGATAGTGGGACTAGTTTACATCTTCTACAGAGATTTACTCTTTTTTTTGTAACTCAGGTTTTTATTGTTTTCTAACATTGGTCCATGAAATATCAATATATCTCTATATGAGACATGCATGTTTGCATGACATGCAATTTGGTGAGACAAAGAAAATAAAATAATAAAAAATAAAACTGGCAATAGCATAAGGGACAAGCTGCAAACAATGTGACTTGGAAGAAAAGAAGAGAAAGAAAAAAGAAAGACAAAACCTGGTGACCCTAATCACCATCAGGAAGCAGACCTGCCTGTTTTGTTACTGTGATAAAAGTCAATAAAAGGTCCCAGACTAGTGCCTCACTCTTCTTACTGTTCTTCCTATTAAGCATATACTCCTATGAAGTTCACCATGATGTTAGTCCGTTCTTTTAATCCTCCGAGGTTTGGTGTTTTCCAGTGTTTTAAGTATTGTCCTGCCAGAGATTTTACTCTTATATGACAAAAGCGACCTCCTCTCTCCTTTAGGATGCAGCGTGTGCAGTCCCGGGCGTTGACATGCCTCCACAGCATCCTCTCCACGATGGACGCCGAATCTCTGGGAGGAGCGGCAGCCCTGCAGGGAGCAGCACAGCACCTGTCCACGCTGGTTTTTGGTGCCGCAGGTCTCACATTTATGTCATATTGTAATAAAGCCTATTGGTCACATTTAGTATTCCTTTAAGTTAAATTTTTTCTAAAATACGTTAGTATTCAAACAAGATTATATTTCACTTGACTTTGACTCTTCAAGATTTGGAAATAAAATTGTGTTGAAAAGTGAAAACCACAGTTAAACCATAAAAGACAAATGAATAAGTATTCCAAGAATGATCAGCTGCGTCAGTAATGGGTTGTAATATCGAAGCAACTCATATTTTTAACTGAGAACAATTCACTCCCTGTTGCTTTCAGAGATACCCAAAGATGAGGAGTTCCTGGAGGCTGTCATCAGCGCCATGCGGTCTCTTTTACAGATGATGGCCTCCAAAAATATCCCACAGGTACAGAATACTTTCTTTTGTTTATTTTAAACATTTGTATTTATGGGCTATTTTAATGGGTTAAACCAGGCACTTGCAAAAGTTCCAAGTGCAATACTAATAAATATATATAGAATTAGAAAGAGAAAAGAATGGTCAAAACCGTGCAGCAGATTTCAGTCAGTAAGGGTCATTTTGAAAAATGCTGCGTCCTATGTTTCCCAAAATATAACCCAGGAACAGGTTTAGTTAAATTTATCCTGCCTGATAAATGTCATCAGCTTTAAAACACCTCACCTCCAGTTTGTGTTGCAGGATTTCACTTTAACATTTAGAATTAAACCTGAAATACCCCAGATGACATCATCAGGGTTACTTTCTTTACAGACTTTGGAAAGCTCCTCCAGAGCCACAGAAGACATCATAGAACTCTTTTTACCCTCCCTACAATAAGAGAACTATAAAATTACTGGAGCACCCCTTTAACCCATCTCCATGTTTGTAGAATGAAGGAAAACAGTGTTAAATAAATACAGAGGCAACCCTAAAGCTAGACTTTGTATCCCTGTCAAACTTTAGAATCTGATGCCAGTTCAGCCTTAACACTGTTGACCACGTTTTATTTCGGACGGCTAAGTATCAGTGTGGTTGGTTTTGTTTTTTGGTAGTGCATCACCCCTCAGCAGCTGATGAGCCTGAGCGAGGCAGGCACCCGCTGTGAGGTTGTCAGCGTGAGGGTCAACGCCGTCGCCATTCTGGGTATCACTGGCAGCACATTAGCCAAAGAGAAGGGCACTGCTGAAACCCTTCAGGTATGATTTTTCTCTTTTCTTCTCTCAGAATATTTGTTCTCCTCTAAGAAACTTTGCTCCCACAGATGATTGGAAACGCTCTACTTCAAGTTGCCACAAGGGATGGCGACTTGGTTGTGAACGGAGAAGCCCTCGACGCCCTGTTTGATGTTTTTGCTGATGGAGACGAGGCTGAAACAGCTGCTAAACACATCCAGTTACTGCCTGCACTGAAGGCACTTCAACCTGTCTTTAAGGCAAAGGTATCAGAGACTTATTTCTTTTAACTGAACACCCTTATTTTTTTTCACAATTTCCAAATGCATTTTCTTCCTCTTGTAAATGGTATTGCTTAGAGTGGTTTCTCAGATTTTGATAAACGATAATACTTCAGTGCATGTGTCCCCTTGTTTGAGGAATCAACCAAGAAGACAAACATTCTTTCTGATGCGTCACATTTTTAACACGAGGGAACTGTAAACCTCGAGGGCTAAGCATCCCCTCCAAAGGGTCCCTTCTCCCCAAAGGTTACATTCGTGTTTACATGCAGCACCTGTATGGAGATTTTTTTCACCATGAAAACATACACCTTGAACTCTTTTGGTGTCGAGAAAACAGCTGTTTTAGAACAGTTAGCGTTTTAGGTTCTACTCAGCAGATTCTTCCCAAAAGTTCATAACTTCTTCTCATCCCTGATTCCTCTTTCTGGTGAAAGTTCCATACAAATCTGACAAACTAACAAACACTTAACCTCCATGGTAAAGGTGTAAAAATCATGCATCCACAAATTTATCTGGATCTACCCTGAAATTCCGTGGCTCATTTTTTTTTGGGACAATGCCCAGTCTCTACCTGGTTTCATGGTAATCTCTCAAATAGTTTATGTGTAATCCTACTAGTAGACAAACAACACAACCCAAACTGATCGCTTCACCTCCTTGGCAGAGTTAATAACAATTTCTTTTCTTTTACGACCAGATTCGTAAAGACGGCAGAGGCAGATACACCCCTCAGCAGCTGTGTGTGCTAGACAACATCAAAGTCAACCTGAGAAGATTCATTGGTTATCTGGAAACGGTGATGAAAAAATGAAGACTTTCTTTGCTTTATATTGTCATCAGGTGAGCCTGGTCAACCTGCTTGATTTGGACAGATAAGCCAGCAGGAGCATAGAACGGACCAGAATGTGGTCGTGAAAACATCCGAGTATTTATTATGTTTGTAGTGAGCCATTTATTTCTGCTTGGTTTCATTGTTAATATTCTCTGTTTTAATAATTCATTATGTAAGAGTTTATTTTTTTGTGGAGAAAGATGAGGTGAAATCTAATTAGTTATTAGTTACGGCAAATTGCAGTAAGGAAATATTTTTATTTTTTCTCCCTCCATTGATATGTGTCATTCAACCCAAAATAGACTGGAATTTTTACATTATCATGTCCTTTTTTAAGTAGTTCAGGTGTGGAGAGCTGACAAGTTTGCTGGTGCACCCTTAATTTTATCCCATGTTTCAATGGGCTACAACTTGATGTTTGCAAAGAGTGAGATGCAGAACTATTAGAGCTAACCATCCGTTTAAAGTTAAGATAGTAGTGTCACTGCTTAATGAAAAAGGAGAAGATTTTGTGTTATGGATATTGTATGATAGAATCATAATTCTGTTGAGATAGAAATTAACTTACTCTAAAGAGAGATGTGTTATTTTAGCAATTTACTAAGGTGAAAGGGTTTCATACAATAACTGCCAAGGTTGTGAAAAAGAAGACAAATGTTTTAGCATTTATAAATATGTGCCCATTCTCTAGCTCTGCCTCTCCTTGCTACCTTCATCTCCAATCTCTAAGCAGGTTGGTGCCATCTATTTTGCACCTGAACTCTAGTTCATCGTGTTTTGACTAACTAATAAAGAAAATGCATTAGCTTTCATTAATGCAGTAAACTCAAATGCTGACTTGCACCCACGAATGGCATATCCCTAAATGTTAAAAGGAACTGTGTGATGGTTCTTATGTTCTAAGAGTCAGATACAGCTTCCCTTGATTCCCACAGCTTGTCAGGGAAATGTAAATAAAATCGCATATCACTGATTTCTAGACAATGTCAAAAGATACATCTGAGGGAGAATATGTCATCAGGCTATGAATGAATACTTTTTTTTGAAATAAATTCTGATTTCTTAAGCATTTTCTTAAGTGTTTTCTTTTGCATGATATTTTTGGAGTAATATGCACAAGGGTTTTTTATATGTCTTACCAAATGGTGTCACTAGTCACTAGTCAATGAAAAGATAGCTGAACTATGACTGAGCAGTATTTAGGTATGATTCTATTTTACTTAGAATTAGTTGAGGAGGCTTTAGACTGTTAGGGGGGCATTTTTTTATGTGTTCCGTAGTCTATATGATTAACTGAGTACCCCCAAATAATCATCTCTGCCAAGGAGGCTATGTTTTTGTCAACATTGGTTCATGTGTTTGTCTGCTTGTTAGCAGGATTACTCAGAAAGTTATGCATACATTTGGCTGAGGTTTTCTGTGGAGAGAAAGGGTATGGCCCAAGGAACAATCCATTAGATATTGGTGGTGATCCAGACATTTTTTTAAAGGATTCTTTAAAAAAAAAAAAAAGATTTTCTTTTCTTTTTTAAAGTATAGGGGGAATTACAATCAACAGGTACACATAGACATCCCCATAAGATCTACCACACATCTAAGTATGAGCTGGATCCAAGGAATATTTTGGATGTAGTGATCCAGATTGTTTAGATTTTATAGGGTTCACAGAAAATTTGCTACTGAGAAAGCAAATAATAATGCTACGTACATGCACCTAAAATGAAATTGTAGCTGAAACTGTGCTGAGTCAGTTAGGTGTCAAATTTGATGTATGTTCAAACAATACTGAGCTATATCCCAAACAAAACTCATGAGTAAAATATAATTTTACTTGAATGACTATCAAATTAATAATAATACCAATATGATTCCAATGCTAGAGGTAGATTTACATGGTCAAGGGGTCATTACGAGGGTCAAGCCATCATGGGGCTATTACTTTTGGGTGCAAAGACATAATGGGGAAACTGAGCTGAGGTTTGCACTCTGAATGCCTTCTAGGTTACATATTAATTATAAAATCATTGTTAGCTACTACCTTATTCGATTTATTACCCCTTGTTACCTGCAGGTATTCAAATTCGATGCTACCTTATATAATATTGTGCATTTACATCTTGGGAGTTTTGTTTCATACTAAAAATGTTCAATTTAAATTGTATGTAAACTTAAACCTTGGTTACGGGCAGAATCTGTGTGGCTCAAAGAATTGTATTTGGCAAAACAATTCATTTTTAAAATCTTAACATTCTGTCCATTTCACTTCGGAGAAAAATAAATCAGCCCTTGTTATATAACAAAAATCAGCTTGTCTGTTGCGTAATGACTGCTTCTACGCCTCTCCGCAATTGGTCCGCGCATGCGCCGTAAGAACGTACTCTCCGCCATTGACGGAAATACGATTAAGAGGAAAGGGTCAGAAGCGCTTCGACAAGCAGCAGATGCACGCCTCTGCGGTCCTCAACCTTAACTTTGAGCTACCGTTTTTAATTCTTGACTCACACTCTCGTAGTATTTCATGTGGATGCTTTCTACTTACAACTGTATGTGTACTGTCACCACTAAGGAACGTGTTTTTACCAAATTCTAGAAGTAAGGGGCAGCGGAGAACCTCAGCTAGCTGCGGCTATAACGAAGCTATATCAGGCTAGCTAACGTTCGCTAGCGACCTGGCTAGCTGCACACGAGCTCAGCGTTGCTCGGTGGTGGGGTGGGGGGGCGGTTTGCCTACAGTTTCGTTTGATGGATCCGAGAATCGCCTGGTTTCAACCAGAACAACGTGGACCCGCTAACAACCTGTGGATGCAAATTTGGGAGACGACACAAGGGCTCGGGTACTTGCATGTAAATAACAGCTATACTACTGGATCTCAGAACACGAAGAGCCTGAAGGAGACCGTAAACGGAGTGTCGAAAGCCGTCCTCACCAGCAGAAACGGCGCACTTGACTCAAACACCGGCAGCGGTGAAGCTAGGACTCAGGTGATGTCGTCCTTAATGGGGAACGGAGAAATACTGGAGCAACGGGACTTTATACCACTGGAAACCAACAGCAATCACAACAACCGTGCCCCTGGCAGGGGCGGTGTCGGTGGAGGGGGGCAGCAGCAAGGCAGCGGAGTCGCTGTGGTTTGGAGGGGGCTGACAGACGGACACCCCAACAAAAGAAAAAGAGACAATAAAGCCAGCACTTTTGGATTCAATTCCAGCCTCTTGAACGGTGGTAGCGACCCTAACACGATAGGCTACGGTAGTTACACTGGGACGCCATGGAAAGTCAGGAACTACTCAGAAGGAATTGTTGGGTAAGACTTTACTAAAGTTGACTGGATGTCTTGTTTTTAAAAACCGCTGCTGGTGACAGAGACACTTTCTTCTCATAGATATAAGCACGTAAACTAGGCGTTAATTGTTATTTCATCGCCTTGAAACAATATATACTATGACATGAAACTAGATGGAGGTTGTCACTCAGTCCCAACCCATTCACCCACCCACTGAGTCTATGGATGGATAATTTTGACATCTAAATTATGCATGAGTGCAGTCTACCATTAATGAACATGCACATTTCAAAGCATGAAATTGTACACAGTATGTTTAATCCCTACAATCATTAAGTCGGTTGAAATGTCTACCAAACTCACTAAAAGGCTTTGCATGAAGGAAGTTGAGACTTTTTTATGTTTCAAAGAATATCACAGTTGATTTTAAGTAACTATGCATCAAACCATGGATAATTGTACTACAACTATTGTATTCTTGGTAACTTCGTAATGCAAAATAATTTAGTTATTATTAACACTGGTTTTTGAACAAATTTTCAAATGTAGGAATAGAAACTGTAATCTGTTACATCTTTGCACTGTAACACATTACTACTGTAGAAACAGAGCAGGGGCCCTGGCTTATATTATGAGTGGTTACTACCCAAACCTTTAATAATCCAACATTGATACAGTACACAAACATATTTGAGTGAAGTAGTCTGTCAACAACAGGTTTAAACAGAGAGAGCACTGAGGAGGCAACAGGGCGAGACCCTAAATAAGATTGCCAATTTCACTAGGTGTGTGCCACTTCATTGGATTTCCTCCAACCTTCATCCCACAGATATCAGGCTGGCAGTACTTCAGTTGATGTGTTTGCCAAAGTTGACAAGTTGCTTTTGAATGCTGTGAGTAAAACCCAGTGTGTTCACTCTGACCTAAAGGTGATTTTTTATTAATTCACAAGGAAGGTGTTGTGTATTTTAAACACTCAACTCAATTTACAAAATATAATCATATCATGGAATCAAATGAATATTGTGGCATGAAGACTGAGGCTTAGAATGTTGTCTAACCTGGAGTATTGTGGGGTATAAGACTAGTCTTCCATGTCATGTTTCTCGTGGTGGGCTCCCCAAACATGTATGTGCAATTGCAACCCTCTGTAATTTCGTAATTGCTACGGATGCCTCTCGAAATTTGAAAATTTGCAGCCTGTTGCTGACTGTGCGTGGCTCCGTCTTTGATCGGCTCGTTGGTCTGTGATGCTCTAAACTCACTTCCTTCTCCATCCTTTTTCCAAACAAACATCATACTAATAATTAGATCCACATTGTTTATAGGAACAGGGAAGGACGTATAAACGACACACATGCTGTAAAATTTGTCCATAGCTCCCACCACAGTTTCAGAGACCAATGGTAACTTATATGAACAAGAGTGGCTCTTGCACATATTTACCCAATAACAGTTTTCTGCACAGAGCATGCTGAGAGCTTTAACAATTTTTCCTGACCAGCATGCGTTAATGATAGGACGGAACAAGTCTTCCAGTGAACTGATTTTTGAATTACTCAGTGCTTCGTTTTAAATTAGCTGTAAAATGCCTGTAATTTGCTCCTTCAGCAAGGAGGTGTGGTACTTTGGCAGGGCTCTTGAAATCTGACATTGCTGTTGAAAGGCCTTGTGCATATTTGAAGTTAATGCCAAATTTGGTCATCTTTTTCTTCATGCCATTTTTTAAAAAAAAGAGAGTTTTTTTTAACTTTTATCTTTTAATGAATTCTTCCGTTGAACTCAACTCAGCAGTGTTAGGCAAGCCATTTGAAATGTGTAATGAGCTGAGTGATAAGTTACTCTAAGTTAAATGAAGCTTCACTGCGTTGTAACTACCCCCAAGAGAAATGTAGAAACCTACGGTAACATGACAAAATTTTAAATATTCATATTTAACCAACTTCATTCCTGAGCAGTGCAATTCTCAGTCATCAATAAAACTGTCAATCAAACAGATATACAGGCAAAAAAGATACTACTATATACTCATATATGTCCGTGTATGTTGGTGGGGGTCGATTACTGTAACACGTTAACACTTTTAACGCTTGAGCTTCAGAAATGCTTGGGGAAAATGTAGCATGTGTGGATTCAACCCGAGTGTGGGATCAGTAAAAGGGCTAAACCATCGAAAATCTATTTCACTCAGAAAACAGTTGCACTATCACCACACGACTGAGTAATTTAGTTAAACTAGTAATGCTGATATTTGTAGTGCTGCTCCTGTCCAACACTGGAATTCAATGAGTGATGCATTGAATCTCAAGCTTAAAGTGGGAGATTTGCTTCATTAGAGAGCATGTATTTTTAGCTGAACATGAATTGTTCCTCATACAGGGGCTAGTCCTTGAAAATTTGGCAACATTATTGAGTCCCAAGGATACGATATGTGTATTTATTATTTAAGACATTTATCTACTTACAACTACATCGGGGGGGGGGGCTTCGCTCCTCATCTGTATTTTTCAGATATTATAATGGGACAAATATTTTGTGAGGTGGGGACTCCATTTTTAAAGACATTTTAGGTGCAGGGATTTCCCCCTGTCACCACACGTTTCTGTTAGACATGTGTAGACAAGCAGAACACTGGAGTGTGAAGCTCAGCCTTTGGCTGATCCTCATTTAGTTATGTAGCTGCTCTGTGTTTGCATAAGGACATTCTTTAGTGATTAGCTTTGCTAGTACCAGAACCTGAACCACTGAGCCTTGATCACACTCATTACCACTGAGGGCTCTCTGTTTAACCATACTCTGCTTATTCACAATGCTTGCAGCATGCTCTATGGAATTACTGGAAATGTATTTTAAAATGCACGTGTATAGACTGACCGTGGGCATGTGGATATAAAAGCTGCTGTTGTTATTATGTTAATGCCACTGTTAAATCTCCACTCCTAGCACATGCTTTGTTGCTTAGGTGCAGGATGGATGTGGGATGTATAGAAGAGTGCTGAACATCCTTGGTAACACATATATAATGTCTGAAAGCAACCAAATGTTGGCTATTTTAAGTCATTTACCAAAGTACGCCTTGCAATCATGGTTGGTAACATTGAGCAATATTATAGTTGTTCTTAAGCATCAATGTTATGTCTAATTTGTAAACCACCCCTGTGGCCACTTTCATGGCTTATTTGCTCTTACTCTCTTGCTTAAGTGACACCTTTTGATCAGCCAGTATGTGTGGGGTTGTTGGGTTTCTTTATGCCAATGAACTACCTCAGTGAGTGAGATCAGCACTAAGGCAACAGTACAGATTTCTCATGTATAATTTATGATACTTTTACTCAGTGTTGTAATACATTCTTGCATTGGATCCAAATCTGATGGACTTTGGACCAAACTTTTATTTTTGCAATTTAGGCTTGTGCTACTTGTAGGATCATAATGCTAGAATAGCACTTTGACTGTTCAGTCACATTGAGTGGTTTAGGGAATAGGCAAAGGTAATCAGGGAATCAGAGTTGCATTTTAAATTTGCAAGTAGCTAAAAGGGAGAGAGTGGGAGTAAATTCAGATGCAATTTTTCCATGGGACAGTCTGTACACTATATTTGGCCATGAGGTTTGGCTAGAGAGTCAAAGGCATGTGCTTATTTTTGTTTTATACTCCTCCAGTCTTTCTGGAACAGCAAGCAGCCCGCCGCACGATGGACAGGATCAATGTTTACATGCTCCACACGGTCTCACTTCCACATAACAAAGCCAACCCCCTGGGAGAGAACCCTGCTTCCTTTCAGTGTCTGTCCAATCAGATCCCTTCAGTGTCTGTCCAATCAGATTGGGAGATCTAAGGGAGTGTCTCCACCTCGTTTTCTGGTGGTGTAGAACAGTTTAGATACTTTATATGGACACAGGAATTCAGTAGACTGTTGCGCCTTTATTGCACCTCACTGTTCTGTATAGATGTTGCAAAGTTGGGCATTTCAAGCAAAGACACTATTAGATATTAGTCACTTGGCAATATATTAGACCACTCACCAATTTTTCAACATGCGCTGAACAACTTTGCAGCTCAAGTGCATTATCATCATATAGTTTCTCCACTCTTGCGATAATGGTTTCTCTAGATGGCGAAAACCTTGGTCTTCAACAAAGCTGATAGGAAGTATGTCTTCAGCTGTCATCTTTGAGATGTGTCACTGCGCAGTGCTAGCTTCCCTCCCGTCAAACGCGGTGTAGCTATTAGCCACCGGTACAAGGTCCAGGTTGGGTAGCGAGTGTAAATGAGACACAAGCTTCTACCCTTTTCTTACGCTTCTTCATTTTAAGCTCACATCCTGACATGTATAGAATGCCTTATTCATGTGAAGTAATTTGCTCCTGTGACCCAAAGTAACAACAATCACAGAGCAGGAGTAGCTTGTGCTTGATTAATTTTTGTGTCATTCTTGTGTAATATTATTGGCAGCTAGTTTCGAGTGGTGAAGCAGACCATCACTTGAAGGCTAAAGAAATTAGTGGTTAATCGCTCACTGATTAGTAACCCCAGCTTTTGGTTTTATTGCTGTTTATTGTAGCTGCCTTTTGGAGATTGATGACTCACAGCACTAGCACACAGATAGCACCTCAGTGAGTGGAGCTCCATTATTAGAAATGTGGTTCATCAACCTCTACTGGCTGTGACATATGCCGTGCTCTCCTCTGTCATTCTCAGTTTGCTGACTGGCTCTAAGTCAAAGCATGCAAGCCAGTGAAGAGGGAAGCTTGCACACTGGTCATTTGGACTGCAGGTGAAACGTGCCCCCGTTGACCGGCACATGTGGGCAGCTCTCCATAACTCAGCCTTCCCATGGGTAGTGAGGAATGTGTGTTCCTTTTTTCTCTCTTCCTGTCCAATGGAAACCCTTCCCATGCTCCAGACTAATGCAGTCAGCAAGCTACACACAGGACTTTTTTTTTTCAGTGTTTGCTCAGACTATGACCTTCTCAGCACGTGTACAGAACAACATGGCGCTGTTGTGGTCTATGATGAATAAAATTTAGTTTGTGTTATACTACTCTAGTGTTGCCATACAATTCCATGGTCATTGGTTTTTGGTATCAAATTGTTACAGCTTTCTACTATAACAAATAGAAATAAACATGAAATGCTATATTAATGGTAGGAATTCTTTTGTTAGTATGTACTTTACCCTACCCTTTAACCTCAAACAGCAGTTTACTGAATTGAAGCTGTTCCACTTAAATAAATATAATAAACAAATAGAATTATTTGGAAATGATTTTTACACATTGCACATTTATTTTTTATTTTACAACATTGAAACTGTAATTTATTATCAGAATTTGTACTGAAATTAGGTACCAACACATCCGGTACCAACATCAGTAGTTACTTTCAGAAAGATTATGCAAACAACACAAAGTGTTTATGAATTATGATTGACAGCTTATCTGATGCTGCCACTTTACTGATGTGTTACTTCAATGGCACTAAACAATAAATCTATCCTGGCCCTGATATTACCATATTTATAGTCTCAGCTGTTCCTGTTTTACCACAGTACTGTGCTGCATCAGTTAGGCATGACCATTGCTACCAGGCAGCAGTACTTGAGCTTTGGTGTAACTGGAGCCGCTCGGTCCCAGTGGCCGACTTAGGCACACTTAGCACCTCGGATCAGTCCATTGATGAAACATTAATGAATTCACCATCTGCGAGATATTGACACCCCTGCCTCTGTTTGTGGTTGTCCTCGTTTTGAAAAGCAGTGTAATACGACTTGTTTGCCTTCTGGCAACCCTGTTCATGTAGACGGAGCAGTGTCTTGTGGCACACACTACCTCTTATGTTGCAAAGGAGGATATCATGACTAAAAATGCTTAAGTCTCTGCAAAACATACAATTGTTTTATCACAATCAAATTGATCTAATGCGTAACACAGCAGCAAGGTTGTTTTCATTGAACACTGTCACCCATAAGCCATCTGATGTTTGAGGCGGGTGTTTCTTGCCATGTCTGTTTTTAATAATTAAATTCTAAAGCTAAGGCACTTTGATAGACATTTTTGTGCCCTCCTGTAATGCCAAAATATCTGAACAGTATTGCTCAGTGTGATTCGACAATAACCTCTTCTTCCTTCATCCTACCCAACCTAACAGATGGCTCTTGTTCACATGAAGGCATTTCAGCACCACACCCAATCCTTTCTCAATCCTCTTTCTCTTCCTGTTATTCTTTTACACCTTATGCATGTTTTGTGCACTCTACGATTTTATTTTTTCATTTGATCTGTTTTCAAATCTTTCCCTCATTCTGATCTAATTTTAACTTTGCTGTCTCACATTTTCTCTTTCTCTTACCTTTCCATTCCTCCCCCTCCCAGCTGTGTATTAGCCAAATTGTGCTTCTCTGACAAGGTGTTGTAGTGTCTTCATGGTGAGTCTCTTTCAAGATGTAGAAGGTCCCACTGGAGCTTATTGTGAATCATTATTTTATAACACAAAACATAATGATATCCACCTTAGAGTGGGAACAAAGGTTTGAGATAATCCCTCTTCTTCTCTCCCAATACTGATTCCAATACATAAACCCACGTTATGTGCTATGTTACGATCTAATAACAAGGTCAGGTATGATTTATGCACCCTGAACATTTACAGTATAAAAGTACAAAACAAAAAGAAAGATACAATAGTAAAGCACTGTCTATGCAGGTTATGCCCAAGAGGAAATATGGAATTTTCTATTACCACAGAGAGATGCTGTGAATTGGCACCATTTGATCATTTTATTTTTGTACCCATAATTAGTGTTTAAATGCACACCACTGCTTGATAATGCATGACACCCACACATACCACTGGTGGCAGTGCTGTGACAGCTCAGATATAAATCAGTTTCCCATGGGAGTTGATATTGAATCCATGGTTGATTAATTAATCAATTGGTCAATTGCCAATAACAATCTGCATCTTTTTACCTCTGTCAAGGAGGTTATTTTTTTCCTGGAATTCCTTAGTGTGTCTGTTGTCAGGATTACTCAAAAAGGTATGAATGGATTTTGATGAATTTTTCGGTGAAGGTAGGGCATGACCCAAGGAACAAACCATTAGATTTTTATGGCGATTTGCATCATCTGGATCCAGAATTCAGAGGCAGGATCGGGGCAGTTAAAAGATTTTTTGCTTCTAATTTCATGGATAATGCCTGAAACGCGTGGACAAAAATAACACAACATCTCTGTAAGATCTACCACATATCAATATATGATCTGGATCCAAGTAATATTTCAGACTGACTTGCTGTCAGAACAGCCTTTAGCAGTTGATTTATCCTCTATAGTCACACTTCATCCCTGTCATCACTATTGTCATTCAGAATTTAGTCACACATACAGGTAAATTGCAATCAGCTCAAAAACAAGCCAAGGCAGCTGACGGATCATATTACAGATGGCCATCAGTAAGCATAATAATCATGCTAGAAGGAAACGATAGGATAGTGCTAAGGAGAAGAGGGTACTTTCTTCCCTCTTCCATGCGCTCTCTGGAAACCTGTTCTACAAGATTACATAACATTACCACGATATAGGCAAGTGGGATTATAAGCAGTGCCAAGAGTAATTGTGCTTCCTAGAAAGGAGCAGAAGTTGATCCAAGAAGGTGGGGCATGAGATGTGACTTCTGTGGTTACTCCCACCACATGATGGAAAAAAAAAATAGTAGCTGTTTGCTATGAAATGAAACTTAATGCTTTTGTTGTGGAGTGAAAATTTACACACATCAGGACAATGATTTTACCAAAAATGTCTTCTTTATTATATTATAGCTTTGTGATTGTGAGTTATAGATAATAATGGCAGATAAAGTCCCTCTTTTTAGCTTGATGTTTATGGAAGTTTAAAAATACTCTGGATTTTAAAGCAAAGTTGTATCATTTATGTCCCAAACTTATAAAACCAATTAGTTCAATTACAACACATTAAGACCAACTTCAATAGTTTCTAGGCTTTGGGCCGATGTGTTTTTAATGAGAGCTGTGTCTTAACTATGAAATCAAAACTAAAGGCGCATTTGTATTCCAGAATGTAGCTGCTGAGTTTCCTTTACTCTAAAATGAAACCTAATGTTTCTGTGACTGAGGCTGAAGTCTTTGCAGTGTGCACAGGCTGAAGAGATTAGTCATTTCAAGTTAGAATGGTTGTCTTTTGCTATAAAAGATAGATAAAAGGACGTAAAGATAAAACCAACAGATGTCTCTATGACAGATGTGTTTTGTAGAAAGAAAATGTCAGCAGAAAGCACAGTTCTGATGCAGCTCAGGGAGTTTGTGCTGTAATGGACTGAACATAGTCAAGGGTTTACCCATTAGTTTTCTATAAGGCTGGATGGCCGAACATTAAAGCATTTCCTTCTGACTAATTTCTTACTGTTTCAAGTTGCATTAGCATCACTGGTTTAATTTTGGTCACTTTTAATGCCCCCATTGAAAGCGTATATAGGGTTACACTTGTGCATGGTAACAGGGTATGGTCTATCCACATCTCCTCAAAAACCGCTGGACAGAATTCACTGAAATTTCGCACATGCTTTGCTGGGGCTCTAAAGGTGTACATTTCATAATTGCTTTCGTCAGTTTGCGTATACATGTTTAGCCATACTTCAACATAGGCGATTTTTCACTCTGCAATTATTTTGCCATGATAGAGTTTATGGTCTAGCCACATTACCACAAATTGAATTTTTCCAGTAGCAGCATCTCTGTCCTTGGAAACAAATTTTGTAGTTAAATATATCTTTAAACTTGAATGAATGATTTAGTCACACTGGTGATTTATTTTGTTCTGACATTTGAGTCAGCAAAATGTACACAGATGTACCAAATCTGAAATTTTCAGCCAGTGCATCAACTTTCACTTTTTCCAGTTAAAAATCATTGATGGTAGGTTATATCACCAATTAATGTTAATTCTGTGAGTAACGGGATGGCAGTTGAAATGAAGGATGGGTTTGTGTGCACTATGCAAGCCGGGAGATTATATGGTATTGTGAGGCTTTAAATATCTAGTCTTACACCTACCGATCTGCTCATGGACACATCAGTGCTGCCCCAATAATTTTCAAAAATCTTTAATTTTTAGGAGTTGAAATCTGGATGATTATGTCAGTACTTTCCCTGTGAGATCTCTATAGCCAATGAGAGAGACGTGCCACAGCAGCTGATGGAACAGTCAGCATTTGAGACTTTTAGGCAAATGTTAGATAGCGTACCTCTGTTGGCAGATATTAAACCAACAGTTAAAATGTCACTTCCAGGTTTTGCTGAAGGATAGACAGCCCGTGGTGACTGTGTCTTCCCAAAAATTTCTTCATCTACACTCGTTAATTCTGCTTACTTTTTTTCTCACTGCAAAGTTGGCTGATGGCTACAACAAGCCCGCCAGTCATTCTGTTTCCATTCTACAGCTGTTTCTCAATGGGGAAAAAATTCTCAGAGTTCCCTTGTGCCTGAGCCTCTTTAATGAAATCCTGTAGGGTATGATGCCCCTGTCTGATACATATATTCAACATTGAGGTAGTGAGAAGTATTAGATCAGACTTTGCATTTTTCTCCCAATTTCTGCCATTTGGGAACCAGCGATTACATTTTTGGACGAAGAGGAAATGCTGACTCCTCTTGAACAGCTGTTTTCCTTAAGCAGGAATGTTGAAATAATCTAAATACAGGTGTTGCAAATAAATCGAATGTAGATTGTGTGGTAATGTGTGGTAATGGGACCTTTTGGAAGGAATGCTCAGCCTTGGCATAGGTTTGCAGTGTCTGAACACTCTTATTTAATACTGATAACAATAGAGTACCTCATTCGATATGCATCATGTGAATGGAAGTATTAATTTGCATAAAATGCCACCACCTCTCTGCCAATTCAAATTATTTTTATATTATGCTTGTCTTTACCACACCAAATACCATATGAGTTGTACGGGTTGTAATAGTGGGCCAATCACACATCTCATTAACTCTGAGAAAGCTTGCGGGCAAAAACATTTTTGTCTTGATCTTGGTACAAAAAGGATCGAATGCAGGCATCTTCGACTGGAGAAATTTCAATACTACTACTATTAGGTACTGTTTGGGTTATTTCTGGTGAGCCCTTAAACATATTGAGTACTGATAGTCTTAATTGTGATATTATTTTTTGGCCAACTAACTTACCAATTGTTTGGAGATATTTTAGTCTTGAAACACAGAAAATGTAGACAACGGCTTGTATTTGTAGATATCAAAATTCAGGAATCTGATTGAAACTGAAAGTGTATTGGTGCATTTCAAAACTCCACTGCTGCATATGTACAGTATCTTTCTACTCTGCAGTGTGTCTGAGACTCAAGAAATAATAAAGGTGAAACCCGGTCAACTTTGTTAAAGAGTACTTGTTATATAAAACCCAGACAGTAGAAACACAATGCTCAGGGGGGAATCCAAACAACTGTCAGTCAGTGCTGGTAGTCGCTAATTCTTTTTCTTGACCAACTTTCTGTTGTTTAAGACTAGAAATCTCACTTTTCTTCTCTTTTTCTCAATTGTGTGCCATGGAGAGTTATGGTCATTAACCTGGTCTAGGTCTATATGTGTTTGTCTTCTTATTTGTCTGCCTGCAGGGACTTGTCCCTCTGTCTATGTGTTTGTAGACAATACTGGTCAGTAAAACGGTCAGTACATGTGAGTAAAGTAACTTATTCCAAGGGCAAAGGCAGTACCCTTGGTTATCCTTCCTCTGCAGGATGACATAACACTGAGACATATGAGGGGTTCCTGTTTGTTTTTGCTCAACTCTGCTGTTTTACAAAAAAAAAGAAGAACTTTTTGGGTTGGGATAGCTTTAAAACACTGTCAAGTCTCATTGGGAAGATAAAGCCCTTTGCTGTCATAATTCACATTATTCACTCCCCTCCTTAAAAAAATGACCCCTTTTTTCAGTAATTATTAACCTCCAACCCAAGAGTCAGTTCATATTATATAGCTGTGTAGAGGAATATTTCTTGTCTTGATATATATGTGTGTCTATAATTGCCCAAGTCCTCAGACAGGCATCTGCTAAATTCATACCATTAGGAGAAATCATACAGTCAAAATATTAATCCAACCACTGATTTTGCTCATAGGCATTAAACTACCTTTACCTCCAAAGTAGATCTGATAATGGAAGTATTCAGAGAACTTCTGTTGAAGCATGCTCTTTTCCAGATTTCTATTTGCCCAAGGAAGGTTGACTTTTTTTGGGCAACACCCTGCTTCTCATTCTGCTATCCCATGCATTCATATCTTCGGACATGCCCTGTGCAAAAGTTTTCAACTGTTGGTAAGAGCGATTATTGTGTTCAGCTGCCTGGATCAGCGCCACCTCTCTGTCAATGCACAGGGGAAAACTACAGTTACCAATGTGATTGGGTGACCAATTTGCAGCTTAATCTGGTCACTTTCAGTCATGGATTTTGTGTGTAAAATAAAAAGGGAGAGAAGAACACAGCTATTAGCTACGTCTTGTCAGTATGACTCAGTGTCTGTATCTGTAGCAGTGACTGTTAGCCCCCTTGGCATTACATATTGTATATTTTTGGTCTGGTTTTTTTCTTCTTATTTCTTATCACCATCAACCTGATAGGGTATAATAAGATGATATGTGCAGTGTACATTTTCTTTCTCAATGACTGTCTGTATGCAAAGCATGAATTTGCATTATGGCTTGAATATAGTACATTACCTCTTAAACTTTGCCAGCTGTATATTATACAGTCTGGATATGTTCTGGATATTTAACTCATATTTAACTAAATGAATTACCATTAAAAACCTTTTTACCACTTGTTTATTTTCTGTGTGCTATACAGGTTGCACGAGGAGGTCAATGATTTTTATGAGTACATCTCTCCACGTCCAGAGGAAGAGAAGATGAGACTGGAGGTGGTGGACAGAATCAAGGAAGTCATCAAAGACCTGTGGCCCAGTGCTGAGGTACACATCACCCCCAAACCCCTAAAACTGTGTTCCTTTTCTGTGGGATTGTTTGGATAGTAGGGTGTGACAGACCTGAATTTCCAGTGGGCCACGGATGCTCAGGTTCAGAATTGTCTCCATCTATTTGCTGGAAAATTTTGCTTCTAACGTGGAAGCTACTTTTCTTCACTGGAATGTACTTTACCAGGGTTCCTGCAAGGTCTTAAAAAGTCTAAAATTTGATCATCTTAGTTTTAGGCCTTAAAGAGTCTCAAATACATTGAGGTATAGTGTATGAGGTCTTGAATACTTTCATTTGATGCCACTTCGACTATGCTAGTTTAAATGCCTCTTGCATATTGAAAACATACACATAATTATACCCTATTTTGTGCACAGAGTCCTGTGAATAAATTAATTTATTTTGCAAGTAACTGATATTCCGATTGTCTTTCATATCTTGCATACTTTTTTTGCCAGTGTGGATGTGAAATAGGTTTTAAATTTGATTTATAATAGTCTTGCAATGGTCTTTAAAAGTCTTATATTTAACTTTTTGAAACCCACAGAAACCCTGTTAATGTTGGCAGAGGATTGATTCACAGAAAACTGAAAATTGTCATTTAGAAACACACAACACAATGTTTGTTTCACTGGTTTTGCACTGTTTCCAGGCTACGTTAGATATGTATTTGTACACCAGCCAATTGATGGCTATCAGCTTCACCTATTCATAAAGCATCTTCTTGTTTTACTTTATTTACCCTACTGCATCATACTATTTTGGTCATGTTATCAGCTATACCTCAGGCTTGTACTCGTCAACTTAGATCCTGGTGATAGAGCAGTGTGCTCCAAAATGTGTCCAGTCAGAGTTTAGCAATTCCTAAATTAAGGAGCATAATAGCCAATCCTGTTCAGTTTTATTCCTAATCCTCTACAAAGTGAGCAAGTGCAACTTGGTCATCCAATTAATGTGATGTTTCATAGCTTAGATGGTTAGACAGCTACCAGATACTCATGAAAGTTTACATAGACTGTTGTCATATATAAATGGAACATTGTCAAGGTCAGCTGCATCAATAATGTGTATTTACACATCTCTGTTGTATCTCAGTTTGGGATTTGAAATGTTTGACATTGTCTGTGGTGCAGACTCACTTATGCAACAAGCAAAAGTTGGACAGTGATTGCCAAGATGGCATAAAAT
Source organism: Chaunax sp. Z400 (assembly GCA_037577475.1). NCBI lineage: Eukaryota > Metazoa > Chordata > Actinopteri > Lophiiformes > Chaunacidae > Chaunax > Chaunax sp. Z400. The sequence continues at coordinate 30,676,860 of CM075184.1, read as the reverse complement.
ATAGCTCACCTTGTGGCAATCTGTAGTTACCTCAGCTCTCACAGAAGTGTTCAAGACTTATTATACACTTGTTCACAAACATGACCCTACAATCAGCTTAGCCTGACATGTGACTGGTCTTTCAAAGAAGATTGTACACTACCGGTTGATGTGGGATGTATGGACATGGTTTACGGAGTAAAGGGTGGGTCAAGGCTTAAGTCTATTTCTGACACTATTACACTATTTCGTGCACTGAGAGTTAAAGTTGGTTTCAGCTGCTGGAATAGCATGCAGGTTAAAAGATCAGTGGATTAAAGGACTGTTATGAATGCAAGTCCTGCCACTTTTGATTTCCTCAATAGCAACTTTCCACATCAGTGCAGCGTTAAACAGGTTATTTGCTTGTTGCATTGAGCCCACAGTTTCTTCCAAGGAAAAGTAAGTGATGTGGTTTTAAAAGGTTCAAACTTCACACACTCTAGTTTTACCCTTTGTAGTTTTAACACCACACCCAAATAGTTTGTTTAGACTTGTCTCCAAATCAATTCAAAGCTAAGCTGGGGAATAACATTTGTGCACCTTGGAGAACAGGTTTTTGTTGTAGTGAAGCTTGTTGTGGGAAAATCAGAGAAAGGTCCTTGCTAAAAGAACAAAAAAAAAAACACCTTTTGTGTGTCATGCAGAATGTGGATACATTTTTTTAAAAATTTGATGAAAAATCCTGAACTCTTTGCAACCTCTCTCCTAGGTCCAGGTGTTTGGGAGTTTCAGCACTGGTCTTTATCTGCCAACAAGGTGAGCCACTTGCTTCCTTAAGCCAGCCTAGAAATTTAAACACATGCTTGGTCGTTTTATATTTGTCCTAGTGTGACTGTGATCTGCCTCCTCCCGAAAGTCTTGTCAGCGAATTGTTAATTGTTTTTGTTGTGATGATCAAGTGGTTTAGTCATTTTTAGTGCTGCAGACCCAGTATCTTTTTTTATTTAGAACTTCTCTGAGAGAGGCCTGCAACAGACACCCGATACCAGAAACACACAATTGCCTATGCCCACATGACAAATACATGCTCCCTTAACACAGACCAAGTCACCTGGATTAGTGGACTCTTGACATTATACTCCACACTTTAATGGAACTAAGCTATTTGGGGATGCATGAATGCTGTGGGCTGGTGTCTGTGTGCTCTTCTGTTTCTGTGTGCCTCTCTTAATGTGAAAGCAAAACAGTGTATCTGCCTATAATTAAGTTAGAATGTAAAGATCATTCACGCTTTGTGCATATGTGTGTATGTTTGTAACTTCTGTGTGTACTAACACATGGCACTGTGAACGTAGTAAATTAATATTTACTGGCTTCCTTAAGCTCTGTCCGAAGTTGCTCTTGGCGCATCCACAAGGTGGAAATACAGTCAAATGTCTGCAGTAAGCTTCAGCGTGGAGCATATACTGCATGTAAGATGAGGTTGAAAACAGTCGATCGGGCAAATGTTATTCTCTCTTGTGAATAAATGATAACAGAAACTACAAGAGGCAGATATTGTAAAGTATTAGCTTCACAATAAAAAAAAGCATTATTATGTAATACCTCCATTTTCCTGTGACAATGCTGTCCAGAGAACCCCCTTAATTAGCAGGCTGTTGTAAGGCATCAGTTAAGGCAATCTTGCTGCAGTAAAAAAATGTTAAAACATAATGTAGCACAAGAAGAGGAGTGTCACAAAGTCAGCAAACTAACACTTAGTGAATTAGCTGATGATTATTCATTCAGTACATGTAATTTGCATTATAATTTGTATCTAAGTGTTACCCGCCATGCTTCTCTTTCCCACCAGTGACATTGACCTAGTCGTTTTTGGGAAGTGGGACACCCTCCCACTCTGGACATTGGAAGAGGCTCTCCGGAAGAGGAACGTTGCAGATGAGAACTCCATCAAGGTTTTGGACAAGGCCACTGTAAGTCTGCGCTCACTCACAAGTGTGCATTGTGTTGCAAATTTCGACATATATTGGTTTTGTAGCAGTTTTCTAGATGGTGGGTCAAAGATTCTAGATGGTGATCAAATTTTTTGGAAGCCACTCTGTAGACCATACTAGCATCACATTACAGCAATAACTCCTTAAAAACTTCTCTCTAATCATACATCATTTTCAGCTTTAAGGTTTCAGTTTTTTCCTGATCCCTTATCTCATAAATTAACTTGTAAAACTTGAGATTTCTTTACTCATTCACAGTTTTCCTTACCAACTACACCAAATAAAATAAAACGTTCGGTTATATGAATGATATGTATGAATTAACATGAATTTTGCACAGTAATATGTAGTGGAAGTTAAGTATAGGTTCTCTGATTTTAAATGTTTTGCTCTCAGTTCTTGCTACTTAGGAGGAATGTGTTCAAAGACCTTAGAGCAGCTGAAGGAAATGTTTTTCCTTTGCACACTTTTTATCGCAGTAGAGGAAGTGCCATGATGTCACGATCTACTCTGTCTCTCAGAGTGGGAGGGAAAAGCTAACGAGGGCCGATTATAACAAAGCAAAGTGGCCGAGCATGACCGATAAACAATGGTCTGAATACGTGAATAAATTTCCAACTAAGGCCCTGGATCAATATTTGGCCAAGCTTAGTTAAAAAGATAGGAAGTGGCACCTTACCAGACCCTTATAATCAATGATATGGATGTTTCAAGTAATTATCTGATTGACACCCCCGGGTCAGTTTAGCCATGGCTCTATGTGAGCGTTAAAATCTTTAAAGACCTAGGAATATGTTAAAAACGATCGCAAGATCAATCAAGAATCTCCATTTTGTTTCTTGAAACCGAAAGTGATCCCATCTCAACATCTGAGAGATAAACCCCACCTACTTCTTTTTAAAGTTGCGGGTCAGTTTCCCTATCAAGGATTTGTTTTGTTGTAAAACGTGGGTCTGTCAGTCTGTCACTTCATAAATCCACAAGTAAAACTGTTGCCTTGTAGTATTAAGATTGACAATAGTCAACAATCATTGTCAGTCATTAATCAGTATGACGTTCAGTGTGATGTTAGCCGCCAGTCAGTTTCACAAGCTGTAAGTCACATGAGTAAAAGCTGTCATGATAAATCCAAAATGCAGACCATACTCGTTTGTATAGATGTCTTGTTTTCAGGCTATTGTACTGAAATTTACGTCAAAGGAAATGCCTAAAGTGCATCAGTACTTTGGTATGCTTCATGTAACTGTAATTTGGAGGTGGTAACAAAGAGTACATTTTAATCCAGATTAAGTTTCTATGTTTATAATGAGCACAGAGTGTTGGTATTGTAGAGCCCTTTGTCTTGTCCCTATGTCTTCTGACAGTGACTTGTGTTATTTTTAAACTGAGATTTGATTTTTCTTCCCCTCTGACTTTATTTTCTTTCAGGACTTAAAAGGATTTGGATAAAGCATTTTCTTTGTGTTTCAGGTTTCACAGAAGTTTGGCATTTTAAAGAGCAGATTAACAATTTAAATCTTTGCTCACGGAGCTTAGTTAAGGACTAGATCAGTATACATGGGGTTTTATATTATTGGTTGCGTCTGATGTTTTCATGCTTACAGTAAACTTGAAGTACAGTTATGGGTTCTGGATTACTTACAAGTGTCTTACAGCTCAATGTCATCTGGCATTCTCTCGATTGATTATTGTGATTGTTTGACTGTTTCCTGTCTGACTAAATCAGCGCCTTTTATCGTGTGTGTTCCTAGGTTCCCATCATCAAACTGACGGACTCCTTCACTGAGGTCAAAGTGGACATCAGCTTCAATATGAAGAGTGGCATTCAAGCTTCCCGGCTCATCAAGGAATTCAAAGAGGTACTTGAGATGTTCTGTATTCCTCTCTCTCATGCATACTTGGGGTACCCTTCATGATTAACACCTGTAGCCATTGTTGTTACTGTGTGAAGTGCACGCATTCCTTGAGCCTTATTACAGTTGGCGTCACATAGACTCTACTTAGTCTGTAACACAGAGGTGGAAACATTTTTGCCTGAGTCTGCGGGCTCTACAGTATTGCCTCAAAAACTGCCTTTGGCTAAACCCATGAATTTCTCTTATATCATGAAGGCTGTAACGAAGCTTAAATCATTGAAATCTCTAAATCTTGAGACATTAAAAAACTAGAATGGCATTTTGTAGAGTGCATACCTCTGCCAAGGCTTGCTTCACCCATGCCCCACTCCTCCAAAACATTTTGTGGACATTGGTTCTGTAGTTTTTGGATTCTTTAAAAAAAATTGTTAAAGAAAACAGGTTCTTACTTGACCCATGCCCCATCTTTCAACCAAGTTTGGTAGAATTACATCCAGTTGTTCTCGCATAACTCGGCTGACAATCCAACCAACAGACACGGGTGAAAACAAAACAGAACTGGGCTTTTATCATCACTTTATAAACATTTAAAAAACATTGCTTGATGGAGAATATGATGTGTGGCATATTAATTATTATATTCATTACCCTTTTGAAATGGTATGGCTAACAATAGTCAAAAACATTTTCAAGTTGTATAAATTCACCATCAGTATGACAACCCACCTGAAAGACTTTAAATTCCAGTTTTCCTCTAGAGGGCGCTGTAGGGACCAACATGTGATATTCACCATATTCTCATTGTGTCTTTTATCCTGTAGAAATACCCTGTTCTGCCTTACCTGGTCTTGGTGCTGAAGCAGTTCCTACTGCAGCGGGACCTCAATGAGGTTTTTACCGGTGGAATTGGCTCCTACAGTCTCTTTCTCATGGCTGTCAGCTTCCTGCAGGTCAGATAGACAACACAACATTAACAATTATTATTATTAACAATAACTCTTAATGTTTATATCAACCCATTGTTGAGTTTATTTTTTTTTGGAATGATTTTTGGCCTTATTGATGTAACTATAACAGACATCTGGCCTTAACACAGAGCTCTTTTACAATTCTTTCATTTTATTTCAGTCCTTCTTGGTTGCATTTTAGATATTTGCAACAACAGTGATTCCTGAACTCCTGATATATAATATAAAATATCCATAATTCAGTCAGACAGTACTGTAAGGAGTATTCTGTATAAATAATGGCATCTAAAAAGTCTCGACAGTGCCTAGATGTCAGTGAGTGATGCGAGTGATTTCCACCTGCTTCTGACATCCACTCGTACTTATTTTCCAGCTTCACTACAGGGAGGATGTGTGCAATCCTAACATCAACATCGGTGTTCTGCTCATTGAATTCTTTGAGCTGTACGGACGCCACTTCAACTACCTGAAAACAGGCATCAGGATAAAAGATGGAGGTTGTTACGTTGCCAAAGACGAAGTTCAGAAGAACCTGATGGATGGCTACAGGCCCTCCATGCTCTACATTGAGGACCCACTGCAGCCAGGTAGGAACCGGGAAGAATGAAGGCTTACATGGATGCAGGAGGCTCAGTTAAATGTCTGAAATTTGAATTCCCTTTCCAGATATTGGACAGGCATACAATGGCACAGGTTTTCATATTCACATCTGTTGACCACCCATTTTGTCTCCAACAGACAACGATGTTGGCCGGAGTTCATACGGTGCCATGCAGGTGAAACAAGCATTTGACTATGCCTATGTGGTGCTCAGCCATGCTGTGTCACCCATCGCCAAGTACTACCCCAATAATGAGACGGAGAGGTAAGGAACTATTCATGACATGTCACAGATGATTTGTTGGGACCAGATGTTGACTAATTTCTTCTGGAAAGTCATCTGATTTGGATTAGTAGTTGATTGATCACGGCATACCTCACAGGCAATTATTGTTCTAATATTCTGCCACAAACTGCCACTTTTTTTTAATCATGTCTAGATTAGAGTATTTCAGCTGTTCTTGTTATGCTTGGGTTAGTTTGATCATACTGAGAATATCAGGTTACCGTTTACTTTCAGACTGTTGTAAAACACTGGTATAACAAGTATACCTTTTTTTGTATCCCGTAACAGCATACTTGGCCGAATAATCAGAGTAACGCAGGAAGTAGATGAATACAGGGAATGGATCCGAAAGAACTGGGGGAGCCCATCTCAGAATGATCTGTCACTCAACAGTACGTTCAGACTCTTTTACAATATTGTTTTCATTCACAAAATATTTGATAATCCTATGGAAACTAAGATTTGACCCAAATCCCCAAGAGAGTTTCAAGGGGAGGAGTAAAGATGTACAGTTCCTGGTCAGTTGAATCTGACCTGGTGTGGCTACTGTAGTAGCAGTGGACTCTGAGCCTCACTTTGCACTCGGTTGACCTTTGTGTCTACATTTGTCCCTTCTCTGTTTCTGTAGGAAACGACGTATCCCTGTTCGAATCCCAGCAGCTTGATGAGTGTAACAACAACCTTCCAGATGATGACGATGTTGTAGTTCTTCCATCAGCTCCCCACAGCAAAACCTCGTCCAACTCCTCCTCTCCATCACCCTCAATGCGCTCCTCTCCCTCCTCCTCTCCACTGTCGCCTTCTTCCACATCCTCGACGTCCAGCTCCAGTGATGCGGTCAGTCTAGCGGCTTCAAATATTGGACTATTGTGTTTGGCTTAGGCATATAAAGCTTTGTGGGTATAAGTTCTTGGTCACAAAAATCACCATTTTGTTTGTTTCCCTCAGGATTCTGATGGCACACCATGTAAGACAGCCAAGCAACAGCCTGGCCGGGCCTCCAGCGCCCACAGGGAAAAGTCAGCTGTCGTTATTAATCACAGAACACAGAGCCACACTACCAGCTCTCCATCTGGAAGCAACAAGGGAGGGAAGGTATGCCCAATTCTTCCTTTATTTTATTTTTTTATATACACAGTGACAGCCCACGACAACACACTAAATGCATATCACTGAACAAACCACATAGAAGAGCTTAAGGAAGTTACTCACTCCTCTATAAGCAGCCCACAATATATTGTATAGAGGGAAATCCTACAAGAATACAGATAATTTTTATCATCCGTTTGTTCTTTATCCAGGCCAGGATGTCTCGTTCCCACCAGAAGAGCAGCCACCACGGGCAGCAGAGCTCCTCCTCCAGCACCAAAAGTCATCAGAGCAACAAGCCACACCACCAGGGCAACAGCAAGAAGAGGAAAAATGTGCGAGACTCGACACAAGACAGCTTCTGTAGATAGTGGAGACCTCGTCCCCCCCCAAGCATTGTCTGCAACCGACTGACAGTCCTGTCCGACTTCTGCTGCCAGACTCCAGCCCATGGAGGTTGTTAGACGTATTAACACATCTGCAGTATCTTGTCTCTCTTCCAAGCTTTTCGGGGTGACAAGCAACGATTTCCAGCAGAGAAAAGAACAAAAAAAAATTGTTATAGGAAATGGGATTTAATTTCTTGGACCTGAACCGAAATCACGATGGATAAATACTTGTTTGCTTCCCACCAGCTTCTTATACAGAGCGGATTTCCCTTTCCACAGCCAGCACCTACACTACTTGCCTCTTGCGCCTCCTGCTGTACAGGAATAGACAGGTCGGGTGTCTGGAATCTTCTGTGGAGCAATACCTGCAACTGCTGGCTGGAAAAACTGATAAAAAAATTTTATCACAAAAAGAAGAAAAAGGAAATGACATAAAATATACAAAAACAAAAATGTTAGTTGAACAGCAGACAAAAATATAAACAGATTTTTTATGATGGTAGCTTACAAATGCAATCATTGAGAGTGGGACATAACTTATGCATGAGATTTTTTTGTTGATTGATTTTTCTGTTGGTTCAATCGTTTTTATGTCGAAAAACAGGTTATATGAAGATTTGTAAAAAAAACAACAAAAAAATGCATAAGCAAGACAGGTTTAAAAAGGCAAGTAAGACAAAAATGTTTCATATGACCTTTTTATAAGATATACCGATTGATGACATGTAAACTTGCCCGCAGCTTTTTGGCCAAAGCCAAGGACTGGTTTGGCATTGCCAACATAAATCATCAGCAACTACTTTAACTCCTGGTTGCTCACTGCAAGTGTGCTACAGTGTTAAGATTAGGACTTTAGTGAGCCAATACTCACAGCCCTATAAAAAGACTGGATGCTGCCTGGTTTCTCACCAAGCTCAATAGCACAGCTACAGCAGAATAAAGGCTTTAAGACTACAAATTTAAATTAACAAGAGATGATGATGGTTTTATTGAGGAGTCCTACACTCGAGAGAAAGTGTTAACATACAACCGTGGGTGATAATCTATTCCTTTGGTAAGTTACCCACTGTAAAATCATTTGTATTTGTGAAATGTATTTATTTTTTATTAATTACATGAACATATTATGGATAAATGTATTAACATCAGAGCCAATATCTTTGAATCCTATTTTTGAACTATGATAAGTTTGGCGGGGTCAGAAAAGTTGAATTCAGGTACAGTAAAATGCTACAGTTATTTGATTGGGGTTTTTTTTCTTTCTTTTTTTTTCCTTTTCAGTGACAGTTGAGTGACCAACTTACTTTGGAAAGTTTAAGAGGCCGTTTTACAAGTTCTCGGTGAGAATTTTGTTTTAATGTGGCTGGTCTACTTAGTTTAAAAGGGAGCTAATTTTTATTTAGTGTTATAAACTATCAGCAACATATTGTACACTTCAATGCCCACAGGCAGCGCAGTACAACAAGTAACCTGTAGGTGGAGGTATCGCATCAACTTTGAATCCATAGAATTTGGGCTTATTGTCAGCATTTAGATGGTTTATCTCTGTAACATCCCAATATTTCAATTGAATGAGCAGCTGCATTAAGAAAACCCATTGAATTGAGTGCTTGCTGGAGGGATCAACACACCAAAGGACACCACAAGCCCTTATTGTCTCTCTCCCAAATGTGACATCAGTCACCCACAGTGAAAGAAATAAGGAGCCAGCAATAACAACCACTTCACATTGTACGGTACATCATTACTATGACCACTGCAGTTACAGGATGGCATGTTCACCATCGAGCAAATTTCATCTAATGTGTTAAGACAGCGAAGCACATTTAAGTCCATGTTATAACTTGTAGACTATTATACTTTGTGTTAAAAAGTCAGAAGTACTGTATTTTGTCCCCCCCCACACTCAGTGTGACAATTGCGGTTAAAATGCAGTCTATAATAGAAGCAGGGGCATTGCTAGACCCATTTTACTAGGGCTTTTGCTCCAGTATTGATCTGCTGTACTTCAGTAAAATCTCAAATTTGAGTTTTAACAACCTCCCATATTTGGCAGTGAAATAATCAAGATCAATAATGGAAATTTTTTATTCTTTGTCTTTCTTTTTTTTAAACCACAATCCTCAATGTCAATGCAATGCCGCTTTACCCAAAATACAAGCCCTAAAGCGTCCACCTTGCTGTCTGAGTCTGAACACCACAGCTCACATGTCCACACACTGCAGTGTGTATGTTTTAGCTGGTGCACTGCTGCATGCACTCAATAATTTATCTATCTTGTGAAACTAGAATCAGGATTGAGGTGTGATAAAACAATGTGACAAAAGAAAGTTCGTAAAAAATAGCATTGATCTCATTTTGGTGATAAGTAATGGGGGCTCGTGCCCCCGTGGAGCTTTATGTCTAGCAATGCCCCTGGATAGAAGCCCTGGTCTTGTGGAAGACTGATAAGGAAAAAGGTGAATATTCGTGCCATCTGAATGTCCACTGACTATTTCTCTTCACTGCAGGATGGATTCAGACCCACTGTACTCTTCTGAAAGTTGTTTCTCTGCAGCTATTACAATCCATGCAATAAAACAGTGCAATTAAACCACCTACTGAGACAAGCTTTTGTTTTGCCTTTGAGTTGTAGTCTGACTTTTAGAGTGTCACTGGTTAGTTTGAAGTCCACATATTGCAATTCAAATTCATATGGAAAGTAGCAGGGACGTTGCTAGTCCCGTTTTACTGAGGCATGTGCCTCAGTAAAACTTCACATTTGAGTTTGCATAAGCTCCTGTAATTTAAATGACAATAATAATGGGAATAGTATTTTTTTTCTTGTTTTTTGGTAATGCTTAATGTTTAAAGCAGTTGAATGCTCACAGAATTAATCAATACAGTTTTGACTTGGTGTCGAACATGAGAAGCACTCTCAAACAGCTCGAGAATACTTTCTTTACTTTTAGACTATAAATTTATTATTTATTTGAAATTGGGGCTTGTGTCTTGGAAAGTAAAGATAAAATTAAGAAATATAAACGTGCGTGAGAGCGTCGGCAAGCCTGCGCGTGTCTGTCTGACAGGGAGATGGAGGAGGGGCGTCTTCGCTCAGAGGAGCGCGCGGACTGACAGTCATAGAGGAGCACGGGGACCGCACGCGCTCCTGTGCAGCAACGTACAGGACATCAGTAGATTTATCTTCACCGGACTAGCTGAAGTCTGACAGGTAAGACACTTAAACGCTTTTAAATATAGAACAATGGCTCCTGGGGAAACTTGACAACATGAAAACCGTGTGGTCGTTTCCACACGGCTCAAGGTGAGTTGCTTCGTTTAAACAAAGACTTGACTTCTCAGTCCAAAAGTTTTCACGTCAAAAAGCTTTAAATTTGGGTCGAACTTTAAACCAAAGCTGTAGATTTTTGCCAAGCTTTGGAAGTATTTTTTTTTTCTATTTCCATGCGGCGTTTTCACCTGTTTGCTCACACGGTTAAATATGAGTTAAGAGTAGTAAGGAGTTTGATGTATTTCGGGTTACATGGGCTCGTGTAACATTTAACTTCGTGAGACTACGAGGCTGCTCAATTTGGCTCACTTGAACTGTCCACTTTGAGTCTCTACGTAATTTTATAATTCAATTTTAAACGTAAATTTGATTAGGGTTAGTCAGAAGAATATGTGTGAAACTATGCTATGTTTCTTACACAGTCATGAGGAGTTTGTTTTACACGTTGCTTCAGTGTCCATCCTAATGGAGTTTTTGTAGTGAAGTACAGGTCTACCAGTTGTGTTTTGTCAGTGGCTTGGTGTTCCTCCAACTTAGCCTGACCCTAACATATTTTCAGGGCAGGAAGTGATTTTTTTTTTAGGCCCATGCAGCATTCAAAAATGCTGCTGCTAAGATGATGATTTGAAAGAGGAGAGTTTATCTCTTCATATCTCTTCCATGATGCTCAGGCTTTAGCAGGTCTAGAGTCTCTGTAAGTCATATCATAGTCTCTGGTGATTTTCATCTTATCATAAAAACTGCTGCATAAAACAACACAGTTTGTACATTTTAAATGCCGTAGGACTGAAAAAAGTTCCTGTTTAACAGCAGCTGGTTCTTCAGTTCCTGCATCATGTACAGCTTTAATGTTTAGCAATAAGAGTTTTTAAATCAACATTGTTTGATCTGCAAGATGTCCTGAAAAGTTGACAACGGAAACTGATGAAATTTTGATTAGGGGTTGATCTTGGGCAAAGGAAGTGTTGATAAAAATTGAGGTAGATAATGGCACTGATGCAGATTCTGGAGCTTTTTTTTTTTCTTTTTCTTTCTTCGACATAATGTTTTAGGGTATTTTTACGCCCCCACCAAAGGACGTATGTCGGGTTGCTCTTGTCAGTCCTCAAAAACTGCTGGACAGAATTCAGTAAAATTTCACACATGCTTTGTTGGGGCCCTAAAGGTGTGTGTTTTATAATTGGCTTATTTTGATATTTTTGGCACATTTGAACTGAGGTGTTTCTGCTATTTTTCTATTATGCTAGAGGTTATTGTCTATCCAAAGTTTTTCCAGTAGTGGGGTCATCTGTATCCTTGGACACAGATTTTATAGTTAAACATTTTGCACAAAAAAAAAAGTTTATAGTCATAGTCAAACTAGAAATTGGCCAAGCATTAGACAACTCATGATGTTCCACCACTATGCACATTTGAATCCAGAGACGGATCATAATCTGCTGTCTTTTTTTTTTTCTTGCTTCAATTTATAGTTATTAAACTGGCCTTAGAAAACCAACTATCGATCGACCTCCACCAATATCTACATTTTTGCTTGAATATTACTGAAATGATCTATCAATTATCAAAATAGTTTCAGATTAATTTCCTGTCAATATATTAATCAGGTATTCGACTAATTTTTGCAGCTCTAATGCATTGCAAATAAGCTGGGCATTATATGCACATGTCAGTGAGTCATGTCTCCTCATTTAAAGGTCAGCCATGATTTTTTTATACGGTTCCTTCATTTCAACATTTCCCCAACTGGAGTTGTAAAGTGGATCTTTTTTAACATTGTTACGTAGATTAAACATTGAATTAAATTTAGATTTCTCAGACTGGCAATAAGAGTTTGCGTAGTTGTGAAAACAGTATCTCGTAAAGTCACGTGTTTCTTCACTAGAAAATGCAGTTCTGCTGATAAAAGCTGTTTGCTCATATGCTTAAAGTCATTGGTGCTGGCGCTTGTAAACTGGTGTATGTTTGTAAAGAAAAGATGAGTGAAAAATGCATAAACCCTGGGATTGGATGATAATGCAGTGCCTATTGATACATTTCGCTCATCATCTACAAAAGGATGACAACCATGTGGTTTGTGTTGGCTGTGTATCATTTGGATGATTACAGCACTAATCCCTTTGTCAGTTCTGCCCGCGTAAATGAAGGTGGTCTATGTTTGTTTCCAGTAACTGCTTTTCTATGATGGAAGAGCTTCATCACTTTCATTGTCTATAGCCAGAATCAAGTATTACATTTTAAATGTTTTCAAATGGTGAGTTTAACAAAACTGCTTTGTCAGCACTGTCTCTCAGCTAAAGTTCATAGTGTTAAAAATCAAGTGAGAAAACAAGCAGGGCATTGATTTTTTTAGCTATAGAGCTCATTTGTTGTTTATTAGGTACATAAGATCATAGAGCAGCACTACAGTAGGCTGGGAATAGATTATTGGTCATGGATCAGCAGATCCATGCACTGCTGTAATGCCTAAGCCATTCATTCATGGAAAAACTGTAATATGAATCGCGACACATACATTGGCCTTTGCCATTTGTGTCCAATTATCCATTGTGATGCTGTGATTGATCTCATTCTGATATGATGGGAAGCTTGTTGTAATCGCTCATGTGTTTAGAATAATTTTACAGCTTGATGGATCCGGACAGGGACTGTCTGTTCGGGGTTGTGTAGCAGAGACACACACGTGCACGTGAAAACAAAAAACCCCTTGAACAGATCTGTACTGTGACGCTACAGTCTACTGTTCTCATCTTTGTTTTGAGTCCCTTAATAACCAGTGGTGGAGTTGTTTTGTGATTCTTTTTTCCTCTGTCATGCAGCCTCAGCTGATCATGTAGCCAGCATAATGTAGTGGTTCCCAAAGTGAGGTTTAAGTACTTTCAGGGGTCCGTCAGAAGGGTTGTCTAAAACTGAGCATTTATTTTAGAGAGTATTTAATCCGCAGATTACATATTAGTTGCCTGCACTGTCCCATCCACCGTAAATACAGTGATGCATTTGGAGTCCTTGGCACAAAGTGAATCAGATCATTTAGGCTTTTGTGGACTAATGAGCATGCATTTAGGCTTCTGTATCGTCAGTCTGCACCCCTTGGTGCACTGTTTATCTAACCAGGCTTTAGCCATGGTTGCTGGCTAACAGGTGCTTCTCTCTTCTGGTCCTATAAGAGAAGAAGTATTTGGTCTCTTAAATTTGATTTTTTTTTCATTAGTTTTGTTACAATTATACAAAAAAAAACAATTAGTGGTCAGATTTGTTGTTTTTATACCTCAGTACTGGTGTTAAAGGGAATGCTGCTGACACACACACACACACACACACACACACACACACACACACACACACACACACACACACACACACACACACACACACACACACAAATCTGCAACATATCTTCAGTTCGGTGCGGTCTGTGCAATGAGAATGTCTTGACAGGAAATATGGGGAACCTCCACAGGAAGTGTGAATGTGACTTGTTGCAGGTTTTCGTTAGAACTGGGCTTGACACCATCTGTCAAGGCAGACACACTCTCCTCTCCTGCAGCTTTCAGTATCTTCTCCTATCTTTAAAATTTAAGAAAAAAACGGAAAAGCATGAGACGACATCTGATTTGTGCAATAATACTGCAGTAAACCCCACCCACCTCTCAAACCACATCATTTCCTAAAACATATTTTATCAGGATAAATGTACTGTTCCTCTCCTTGCTTCTTAAGACTTCCTTCCTATCTCTGTATCAGTGGAGAAATGTCATCCAGCTCTGTCTCCTATATAAACACAAACACAGAGGCAGGATTGCTCACATATTAGAGATTTTCTGTTGTCATTCGACCCCATGATGTCTTCCAAACGCTTCTAGCCACCTATAAAGCTGATAATCTCAACTATCTTTTTCTTTCTCTCCTTTTATCCTCACTCTCTCCGATCCACTTTCAGGCAGACTCTCTGCTCTCTCTCCTCCTCCTCAGCCTTGAAGTGAGAAGGGTTTCTAGTGTTGGACAGTGTGCTAATCCCTGAACACTCACTGGGGACTAATCGGACTCATCAAGTCTGACTCTGCTGCCTCCAGCCAGAGATTAGCACTAATCCTTCTTCCGTGTAGCCCTTGCCATGCATGTTATGAATGCTCTCTCTCATTTCCTCTACTGCTTTACTTCATGCAAATTTAGAGAGAGAGATCAAGTGATGTAACCTGTACAAAGTGATTTTTAAAGCTATTATTAAGTTGTTTAAGAAGACACGGCGGTTCACTTTTAGCTTCAAATATTACCCAAACATTATTTCTGACACAATGTATTCATAATGCACATTAGGTAACATGTGTCACGTGAGTGTTTAACACGGCAAGGATGTAAATACAGATCTAAAAATGGACCATAAACATTGGTGACGGCATCATCGGTCAGTGATTCATTTTCACCAAAATGTCTGAATTGTTTTTAACGCTGCTTTAAGCTTGTTTGATCTATCTAAGGTGAACCGAAGCTGATTTCAGCAGGCACGGGTCTAAGCGTGTGAGGCCGGAGTGGAGGGTGGAGATGACATTTACTTGGTTGACACCTCTCTCTTTCTCTCACTCCCAGGATTTCCCCCATATTGTTCTGTGAAATTGTAGGAACTGCCTCACCGTATGAAAAAAATGAATATGAGCAGATCTCTCTAAAATCCCTCAAGGTTCAAAGGTTATTGATGTCATCAAATCTGCAGGAGACTCAAATCTCTCCATTAACTGTCTGCTAGAATCAGAGCAGATGTTTTTTTTTAAATTTCTTTATGTAGAAGGCTTATCTTTCCTGCTTTCCCCTCCTGACAGTTTAAAAGACAAGAAAGGTTTGTTAGCTTTGCAATGCTCTTTAAATCGGCAACTTAAACTCCATTAAAATCATAACAGATAGAGGAAAAGACTTGGCATCACACTTTCCTAACAGTCAGTCCAGTCAGGAGGACATCAGACAAAATATTTTCTTCATAAAAACATCATCCATTTCAACCAAAATCAATTAATACATTTATAAAATTGTGTTTCTTTGCAATAACTATTGAGACCCGCCCCCCATTTCAGAGTGTAAAAACACTCTGAAATGACCACACTCCACAAGATTATCTTTTCATGAACATTTACGTCTATTGTGTCATCATGCAAGCTTAAATCTATAAAGCTATGACAGCAGTTAAGCTTTGCAAATGTTTGTTTCTATGGTGATATTCCTCTGACCATTCAAATGCTCCAGCATCCATGTGCAACAACATACCTACCTTGTACATTCAAGTGTCATTGGTTATATATTGTCAAGAGTGGGAGGGTCTGGAGAAATTGTGTATTTGAATCAATAGAGGTATTTTTTTTTCTCCAAGTGCATATGCTTCAAAAGTTTTGACGAATTGTAAACGATCCAAACACAACAAGGAAAAGTGATGGTATCCATATTTGAGCATGTTTGTTTTGCTTTACAGGCACTCGTGCTGCAAAGCACTATAGCACCCTGTATGTATATACACAAATATCTCCTATACTCTATTGACATCACCTAGCCTTCAATTTTCAATCAGACTTGTTCAAGACTGCTAATGTATCTTGCTATTGAAAGCTCTTGAGGGGCCACAAAAGGCTGTGCCCTCTTTTACTTCTGCTATTTGGAGAGGATGAGTGGTGCTGAGATAGGATATTTTGGAGTGCTATTAAATAAATGCCTCTTCACCCTATTGTCTGTTCAATTGTTCAATTTCCTGGACACCTTCTATGCCCCCAGCTCCTCTGTGAAAACAACAATTACAGTCCCCCTGTAGCATTTTGTTGCACTCAAAGTGAATCATTTATTCATAACCAAAAACATACTATCAGTCATTCTTTCATACTCCTATAATGCACTGAGATGAGATAATGTGTTGGCCGTAAAATGCTTTGAGCCAAGTACATGTGAAATAACCTTTTGTAGCTTACTTCTAGTTCGAATGCCCTGCAGCCAGGCGGAACTGCTGCCGCCTCCTGTGAGCGCTCGTTCAAGTGTGGGTGGTGCAGATGTGTGGGCGTCTTGCGCGCTCTCTCTCTCTCTTTTTCCCCATTTCAGTTTCAGTTTTTCTTTTTGAGCTTGCTGTGGTTCAAGGACATTATGTAATGTTTATGAGAGCACCCCATCTGGAGAAGTGCCATGGAGACGCCGAGCAGTAACTGAGGGCACTAAATGAAAGAAGGTGTTTGCAGTGCAGTAGGTAAACGGCTCTCAACACATGAAGAATCTTTTCGCCTCTGGCGCTAACTCTTGTCACTTTATGTGGATTTTTTTGGCATGTGGTAATTTGTGAAGACATTGTTAATAATGCACCTTTCGATCTGCGCGTGGACAATCTGCGGTGAATTTCATTGTGTGATGAAACCTGATTCGAAAATCGGCTACTGGGGACCCTGGGATAAAATGAGGTCCGTGGTCTAATTTGTGTCAGTTCAAGGGTCTTTGACCAGAAAAAGTTTGAGGTCCACTGAGCTAATTAACTTACCTTCCCTCCTGCAATGGTAGTGCTCATACACTAAATACACTTTCTAAGTTGCTTAATGATATACAGTATCTAGGCTACCCTTAAAGGGAATAACAACACCTAAAATCCTGAGCATCCTTCCAATTGGGGGCCTGTCTCTTTTTCACAGCAGATAATATAACTAAATCATTCCTGCTGTGTTGATAAAGTTTGCACACAGATGTTGACAAATTGGAGGAGCCCACTCAGGCTTTGAGGCTGTGGCTTTTAATGTACCTGTGCTACAAGCCATCTCTGTCACACATGTATCTATACCTCATGGACCATGTACGTATGTTATGGTTCAATGCTATGTTACGTATGTTACATAACTCAAAACAGCCCTTGAGATCAGCACTGTTGATGCTTCCTACTCATTTTGCAGAGGTGTCAGCAAAACCAGGATATAGCACTGGTCACCAGTTTGTCAGATAAAATCAGAGCCCCTGGAAAAAGTGGGGGGGCGTAACATTGTGTTTTCACGGAAAAGAGACAACACTCTATAGGTTTAATGCTGCTAGGATTGCTGTAGTCTTTGTTGGGCACCATCAACTGTGAGATTGAGGTTAAAAAGGGCACATACTCAAGTTGCAGTGTAAAGATCAACACACTAAAGTAAAAAAAAGAATGTATTCTGAAGAAGACTGATCCACAACTAGTCTTGTAGCTAAGGGCTGAAGGATGTTATTGCAATTTAGTTGAGTATTTTATTTGATGCTTTAAAGAATGGTGAACATAGCTGCATACTAAACTAGACATTATGAGATTAGAATTGAAAGAGGAGCCTTTTTAATCCACAAGTGGAGAAAATGGAATTCAGTGAAGTACTTCAATTAAGGTCAGTTTGAAAGCCTGAAGCATGTCTGATATTTTTTTAATTGCTTCCACAATATATTGTATACACTTATATATCGTGCTTTAAAACGACTACAACCACTTATACTCCAGTTTGAATACTGTGCAAGCCGGGTGCATTTAACTAGTCTGGTTTAATAGTGTTGCCTGATTAAGAGAAATCAGTACAGACCAGATTATGCACACACAAAAACAGACAAACTACCTTCATTTCATGTGGACTGAATCAAGGGGTGAATCTTTGTCTGTATTGCCGTGTCTTCCAGTTGATTCGCGGATTGCACAAAAAAAAAGGTTTTGCTGTGCAGAAATGAATTATGTATTGAGGCTACATAGCTGTCATTTGTCAGCATATGAGAAAATTATCTCTCATAAAGCTAATTTGCTCTTGTGCAATATTGAGTTGCACAATGAAATTAAAGTTTGTCATCCCCTTCATGCTACACATGTCTAGACACAGGTAATAAAATTAGTAGTTATTTCTACATATACACTTAAATACACCCATAAATTGGCATGAATTGTCTTTGGCAATCCATGATTGTACTAAGTCGATGTGCAGTTGCAAAGTAATGCAGCAGCCAAGAAATACAATATTATTTCAGCAGCTGGATCTTATTTGATGGCTCACAATCACACTGGAACATCAGTGTTTTTCATTACTCCCTATGCTTCTACAGCGCGTACATACCTAGGTTTAAAGTGCAAAACACTTAATGTCTTTGGGACAGTTTGGCCTCTCTCATTGTAACGACAGCAGTGCTGTGATGATTACTGTTATTAGTCATGTCATGTTCCTTCCCCATAACAGCACATTTCAAAATGTCAGCTACGCTGAGTCCAGTGTGTGTCAGGAAAAGAGTCTCCGTCTGAAGGACACAGCTTTTCATTTACCATTCACTGGTCCATAACGTGCTAAATGTTTGATGTGTTTTCTGTGTTGTAGCTCACCGTTGTTTTCCATCATTTGTAAATACTTTTGCATTTGTCAGTTTGCTTGCTCTATTTCATCATAGTCCCACAGTGGTATAGAGACAGAACTTTTTTTGTTTCGTTATTGTGAAATTTGGTATACTGTTACATGCCTCCATCAATGATTAAAAAAAAACAGAGTCTGTCTCCCCTCCTCCTATTGGGAGTCCAGGACTCTGTTGGCTCCTAACACGTTTCCTCCTGTCGAGTGCAGAAGCCTGATCTGGGATGTTGTGGTGGAGACAGGTCTCTGTAAAGATGTTGGCAGAACTTTCTCAGATTCTCTGTTACTTGGCCAGTCCCATTTTTTCCCATTTCATTTTCCTACAACTGAACATTAGCCAGGAGCAGCCTTACAGTATGTCCAAGCTGGGCCAGCATGGCTCACATCATGGGTCTCTTTCCTCTGCTGTCGGAGCGGTCCGGCTGATCTGACTGAATGGTTGAAAGATGCCATGGGCAGCGATAGTCCCAAAAAAAAATCTGCTGCTCTTAAGCCAAACGTTGCACCTCCTTCCCCAATGTGTGATGAATGTATTTCTCTCATAGGTAATTTGTGTTTTAGCAATAAAGCTGGAACAATATAGCAGCTTTGAAGAAGCTACTGGCTGCAGCATCTGCACACGCTGCTGTTGTCATGGTGAAGCTGCAGTGTTGTTAGAAAAATGACTCTCACTTAAAGGGACACTTACTGCCCTTGTCCTTGCAGCATTGTCAGGGAAATGAGTAACTCTTTAAGGGACACTCACTACTCATTACAAGAACAGCACCCATGTGTCCACAAATCAATAATAAAGGTTTGGTTCTTGACTAACTTAACGAGATCGCTTCGTTTGTCCTGACGTGACTTAAAATCAGTGGTTGCTCTTACAACAGCAGCCATCTGTGACTAATTGTGCAGCGGCTTCAGGTTCACTTTTTATGAAGCTGTCCTCGCAGCGTTGTCAGGGAAATCATTCACGGTTGCCAAGGAAGTGAGATGGTATGTGGTCGAATGCATGTCACACGTTATGGTTGGCCCTGACTCGAGAGCTCTTGGAGCGCTGAAAACGTCAGAGCTCTGTAGAAATACATTCAAATCTGGGGAACAAATGAGAGTAATGGAAAGAGAAAAGTAAAGTGGTGAGGTGTGCAAAAAAAAAGAAGAAGGAGGGATTCCATTTTAGAACTGGCAGAAAAATTTATTTTGTAGGCACTTTTACAATATTCTAAAGATTTCCTCCAACATAATGTGGTCTGCTCCAGATGAACAAGAGTTAAAAACAGTGATTGCTGTCATAATATGAACCAAAACACACTCCATGGTCTTTCAGATGAATCCTGAAATGAAGCCTCTGATGCAAGACCCTCTCTCTGTGTGTGTGTGTGTGTGTGTGTGTGTGTGTGTGTGTGTGTGTGTGTGTGTGTGTGTGTGTGTGTGTGTGTGTGTGTGTGTGTGTGTGTGTGTGTGTGTGTGTGTGTGTGTGTGTGTGTGTGTGTCAATAAAAGGTGGGTTGTGATGATTTGGTTATATGTTTGAAAGTTATGCCACAACGAGAGCAACAAATAGCAGATTGCTGAGTCAGATACCCGAACAAGTTAATCGTGTTTCCTGATCTTTGTTTGTGATCTGCATCTCAACATCGATGTCTTCATTTGGAATAAACGGGCCTGGGTTGAGAGCCAACAGCTAATCTTCCAAACCAGGTCTGACAACAATTGAACCTCTGGGAGTCAACGTTTCAGGGCTCTATGCTGCATATTGAGACTGTGGCTATTGGGCTGCAATGAGACTCCAATCATCTCTTCTATGAGAAAGATAATGGAAGCCAAACCCTCTTCTTCCCACTCAGCCACAGAAACCTTAGGAAGGGTGCTGCTACATGTAGACATTCCTGACTGTGTGACTGTTGGACAGCGATGCTTTCCTACACATTCCTTGGCTCGCAGTGGTAAAACCTCCTGGCTTTTTGCAAAGTGAGTAACTCTAGCCGTGTCCCATGCTGTAAGGCTGCCACAGACAAGGCCTCCATTGAGAGTCACTAAGAGGAGCATGCCATGGGAGAATGCATAGCCACTGTAAAGGGCTGTAAGGAGGGTAAACTATAGTGGTTCATCAAGTTGAATGTAAGTTGTATGAAAAGACAGAACTGGATCACAAATTGTTAGGAGACAAGGATACGATTAGTTAAATCCTGAGTCTCGATTGATTTCAGTCATCTTTAGCTCCCCAGAGACGTTTGAAGCAATGAGATCCTTCTGTGGTCCAACTGCGTCACTCCCACCTTCTGACCTCTGTGCTGCTGCACAGCTGTAATTAAAGACTTAGCAGAATGTGCCGTGACATGCAGCTCTTACAGCACCTACAGTCAGCATTTCTTTTCCCTTGTTGCACATGTATTATTTATTTTTTAAATATACAGCTATTTATGCAGTTCAACACATCTACACCAGGGAGGTAGTCTGTCAAAGTTGTGCTGTAAGTGATTAAATGTTTGACTTAAGTGAAACGGTTCTGAATATTTTACATTCCTTTTATTGTGAAATGCATCCTATCTTTTCTGATTTATCCTAATGAGTGTAATACAGCAGCCAGTGCTCAGGGCCAGGCTTGTGACTGTGATCTAACACTACATACTGTATTACTTAGCCACTGTACCACCAATCAGAAGTCTTACACTGATGGCCCCTGACCAACTCTGCTGGGGTACTTAGACTTTAAGTCCGTGGCTCAAGGGCAACTTATCAGTAACTTTATGAGGAATAGGAGAGTTAGGCTCAACCCTCTTGTAATAGCACTCTTGGCTGCCATCAAGACCTGTGCCTGAACCATGTTGTTTGGCTCTGGCTGGATGGTGTACTGTACATAAGTGTGTGTGTGTGTGAGAGGATGTGTGGACAGGGTGTGTTTGACAACACTCTCAGGTCCTCTGGTTTGAGCCAGAGCCAGGCAGCTGTTGGTCCATACAAGCAGACTGACTACTCCCTGCATGCACATCCAATGTCATGGAAATTCCACACCTAAGAAGTAGGTCCTTGAAGCCAATTGAATGCATTTCATGCATGTTCTCATATCCTATTTATAAAACACATTGGCAGGATTTTTGATATAGGCTATATTTGATATATATGTTTTATAATGCCATTACAGCCTACTGTATTGGATTTTGTGGGTGCTCATGTATATATGCCCACCTCCTGCATGTCTGTGCATGGACAAAGAAGGCCTATAACCTTGGCGTCAAAGGTACAAAGATGTATAAGGGCTTTAAATTCATCGTCAGTGCTTAGACTAGCATCAGGGCAGAGACAGCTCCGTATAATCAGTTGAAATACAAATCACTTTTAGATGCTTGATTTATGCACAGTGCAAATTACCATAGTCAAACAACACAAGTTCATGATCAGTTACCAGTCACATGCTGAGGTTTTTACTAAGCCCCCCATCCCCCCACACTTTGACTAACACGCATTAGTGCATCCATCTTGACTTTCCACCCACGAATTTCTGCAACAGCTGTTGCAAAGAAATAAGATGATTTTAAAAACTGGCTCTCATGAGCCAAGGACCAAGTTCAAGAAAGCAGATGGTCGCCACAGAATTCAAGAATATGTTTATTTAGGTCACAAGTCTATGAGACTGTTGACAGACTGCCACTAAATTTTAAGCTACAGGTAATGCTTCCTGAAGCACAGTGGTTTGTAGATTGTTGGCCAAAATTCTGATTTGTCGATTGGTTTGTATTTGATTTTGAAATGCTGTTAATCTCACCACAACAAACTTAAATGTATTTTTTTTTTAGTTCTCTGTTTCTATGGCTAAAACGATCAATTAAAAACATAAATAAATCAGAAGTTTTTTCAGCCTGCCAAAAGTCATAGACTCCAAATATTTCTTGTCAACAGCTTAGAGTAAGGTATTTTTACCATAGAAATATTTTTCCATCCTTGTATGGAGAGCCCTTCTAGCAATGAATATTCTTTGTTTTCCATATGTTGCATGTTCGAGGTCTATCAAACCAGCATCGAATTTCTACAAGTATAATTTCTGTCTGATACTTGTAACATTAGCCTCCAGGATACCGATGTTTTATCAATTGTTTGCCCACCTACAGTCCTTCCAGTGCCGTGGGCTGACGGACAAAACTTGAACATAGTAGATCCACTGCCATGCAAAAGTGCAAAAAAGGATGTTTTTATCAAGTTTCCTATCGCAAGACACTGAAGCTGTACATGCACAACTACTGTAACTCCTACCTGTCCCTGCAGTAAGATGCTTCAAGTATATGCTGCTGGAATGCAAACCTGCATGTTTATATGTAAACCTAATGTAATGTGGTAATTCGAAGACTGAACTTTCAATTAAAAATCAAATCAGGATGTTTTTTATTAATATTTGCCACCTCAATATTCTGCAGATCTAACTTTGCTAAAATGTGACAGATATGGCCTTGTGAGAGGGAGACATTAAAATCCTTTTTTTAATCCCAAACAGCTTTGATTTACTTAATATTTCGTCACCATGTTTGCAGTGCTTCAGTTGAAGACCTTGAAAACGGCAGGAAGAGAGGAGAGCCTGATTGTAGCAGTGAACTGAAATGCTATCATGGGTGCATCATTTTATTTGTCCTAACATAAGAATTAAATATTGCTAGGGATGAACTCAGTCTGGGCATGTACTCACCCTGGGAATTTTAATCCCCTCAATCTAAAAGCTTCATTCCAATCTCGCACTAATGCACCGCATTATTTGAACATCAGATTGGCCGGTATGAGAGTTACTGTTTTGTGTTCCAGTAAAAGCTGTGTGGGAATTACTGGTCTTATCTGCCTCATGCTATGGACCACATTAGTATAAACTACATCTTCAATAGGTAGTGCTTTATCTTTCTTTTCTTTATTCTTACATATTCCTTTAATGCAAAGAGTGTTTAGGAATAACATAAATACTAGAATAATATTTTAATGGGGCTGGTGGAACAAATCATGCATGAATTAATGTCTGAATTCTTATTGATGCATTTGCACAAGAAAATATCTGACCAAATATTACATATTACACTGAAAATTATTTCTTCATCAGTGTTGTCCATAAATAATCTGTCTTGTTAAAGAATTGTTCAAGATAGTTGAAGCAATAGTGCAGGAATGTTTCTGAAGTTTCTGGGGCGGCTGTGGCTCAGGTGGTAGAGCGGTTGTTCATGGAACAAAAGGTCGGTGGTTCCATCCCCAGCCCCTGCAAGGCTACAAGTTGAAGTATCCTTGATCAAAGATACTGAACCCCAATTTGCTCCCCGGGCGCCGCGTGTAGTGGCAGCCCACTGCTCCTCAGGGATGGATCAAATGCAGAGAAAGAATATCCCCCTGTGGGACTAATAAAGGTATCCAAAAAAAAAGTTTAACAGAAGCAGACCTTTTGAAATAGCCAAAACAGGCCAAAAACATGAAAAATGCTAGAAAATTAAAAATTTACAGCCACTTTAGGTGTTTTGAGAGTGAGCATCGACTATAAATCAGCTTCTGTTGTTTTGTTTCTGGTCGTAAAACATTTCTATCATAGACAGGAGTATGACTCATCAAATCATTGAAGCTATACAGTACACACATATATCTAGAGGCACATTGGTAACCTCCCATGTTTGTGATATTGTGTATTGGTGTTATGTAATTCCATTGTCAATGTGGTTTGTTAATCACTGCTGTTAATGCCTCATTAACCCTAAGTTGTGTTTGAAGTGGAGCAAGACTTCACCCAGCTGTACAAACAGTTGTGTGCCAATAGAATGAAAACAGAGTATGCATACGCACAATAGGGTTGTAACCTATTTAAAGTCAGAAAACACCAGTGCACTTGGCAGGATTTTGCTATATGCCAAGTCATCTTTATGTTGTTTACTATATGATTAATTTAGCTACACACGAGTAAACCTTTACTGTTATAGATCCTGTTATTGATTTCACAGAGAAACGTGTTTAAAAAAAAAAATCATGCTTCCCATTCTGTTTTATTTCAGTACATTATTCACCTATGGAAACTATGAACAGAAATAGACTGTGTCTGTGTTAGGGTTACACCTTTCCCTGTCCGTTGCCATATGATTCGGGCCAGACATCACTGACATTTGAGGGTGTGGTGGTGATAAAATGCATCACACACACACAAAAAAAGAATTGGCTTACGGGTCAAACTACTAGGTGTGGCCTCCATTGTCTGCACTTCCCAAAGATAACAGAGAACGTACTTAATAAGGATGACCATCAGAGAATATGTATCCCTCTATTGCCTGGAAGTTGTGTGTGGGGAATACTTAATCCATCCCTCTGTAGCTTTATCATTTAAATGAATTTCTTCCACTTAAACAAAATGCTGTTTGACAGCAACGGTCCAGCGGTGCAGTTGTATGGGTGCATGTACAGAATGAATCATGAGCACAGTTAAGACAACACTAGTTATGACATTAGATTGTAGAAAACATGCACCAGATGGCCCTGTCAGCAGCCAGGGCTTTATTGGGGCCTGGAAAATTACCATCATCAAGTTGATCTGGAGCTGCCACCCGTTTCTGTTGTTGCAGCTCAACATGTTATCCACGTTAGGTTTTGTTTAGCTGTGTAAACAGCTCTCTGCTGTGCTAGTTGCAGATGTTGAGGTTTCTCTTTGAATGGCAGTAAGCTGGCTGGCATACTAAGGGATAATTATGGTTTTCTTATTGGTGGTAGAAGGGGCTGGGCAAACAGAGGGGCCCCTAGTGCTCCACGGTTCCAGAATGGAGCAGTTCCAGTTAGGAAACCTGAAATGGGGATGTGGCTGGCTACGCTTGGATGGAAACAATGGTTTCTCTAACTGTAGCACATTCTTTCAACACTGTTTTTCTTCTCAAGTTTGTTTGCAAAATATGTATGTTTTGGGGAAGAAAAAAAACCAAAAAAGGAAACCACATTTCCTGTAGCTCATCTGTCAGTTTTCATGATCTGATTGTACTTATGTTTTTATATACACTAAAGCTAGAGTTTCAGAGATTAACAATAATTTCTGTTTGCTGTTCTGAAGAGGATATCTGCTGACTTCAACACAAACAGTCTGCAACAAAAATCCTTTTTCTAATCCAGGTTCTATCAAGAATTCGAGTGAGAATCCCCCTTTAAAAAAGATTATTGTTGCTTATTTCTTTGTGTGGCCATTTGCTTCCACATAACATTTTTGTTCATTTAAACTTAAATGTAGGGGCTGGCGATCTGACAATTTCAGATCGTGATCGATCTCGAAGGCAGTCCACCGTCTACTTTTCAGACTCAGGCAACGCAGAACGCACGGCCATTAAACTAAACGGAAAATCTAAAACAATATCCTGATATACACGGCCTTTACATGTCGCCGTGACATCACTTATGTCGATAGGACCCAGCCCCGGCTTCTGCACAGAGCGCTGTTCGCCTGTTTATTATAAATCTATTCATATTCAGTATGCTGCATGTCCAAATTTCACCGAATTTGACACTGCACTTACTTGGGCCTTCAGCAACTTGCATGCCAAGTTTGAAGAAAATCAGATGAACGGTTCTTGAGGTTCACTACCAGTCAATAGTTTGGACACAGTTTCCCATTCAAGTGGATGGGAAACTGTGTCCAAACTATTGACTGGTACTGTAGGCGAATGACATGCCAGAGAGAGATTCTTCACATTATAGTCAGAAGATCGCAAGTGCAATTAAATAGATTGTGATATTATTGATTGTGCGGATCACACACCCCTGTAACTGGCTTAATTGAATAAGACAAACCTCTTCTGAGCCTCATCTCATTTTGAGACTATGCTGACATCATGTTAAGGATGACTTGGGTGCCTGATAAACAACATTTTTCCATTGTGCAGGTGTTTTTCAAACCCAAATGGCATATGAGAAGGAAATGGCGTAGACTAATCCAATGAATGCTCTTTCAATATTGGATTTGGCTCTTGGTTGATATGTTGACATCTAAATTCTATGTATCTTTAAATCAATAAACCCCTCTTTGCACTGCTGTTTGTGTCAAGCAGCAAAATTAATGGGTTCACTTCTGGTGTTGCAACTTGGCTCCAGTTTGTGGAAGCAAATGTGAAACATTCGGGCAGTAATGGCCAGCTTCCGAGCACGTGGTGCTCTCGCTTGTACTTCCTGTATTTATTAAAAGCAATGGCATTTCAGGCTTAAGTCAATGCTGAGATAGCATCCTGTTAATAATGTTAGGTTTCAGCAACTCCTTCTGGTGAATGCGGTTAATTCAATACCAGTAGAGAGTACTGGGAGGAGGGGAGGGGAGATGGGAAAGGACAGAAGGCCTAATCTAATCTGTCTCGTGCATTTCTGTGCATACATCAGTCATCTGTTTATGGAAAAGCTCTGTGTATGAACAAGCTTCTGCAAGATTATACAGGGAGTATCCCCCCCCCCCCCAAACCCAGTATTGAATTGTCAGGGTCAAAACATATTGACAACATGTTAACATAAATATATTAACATATTGAAAATAACACTAGGAAATTATAACATGCCAAGTATTAAAATCTGTCATATAAAATTCCAGACCTGCTGCATCATCTTTTCGTCATCATTTACTGCAGTTGCTTCATTGGTTCCTCAGTTAAATCATTAAATTAAACCATTTTTTAAATTGCCGGAGCCATTAAGAATCAAACCATGCAGACAGTGCTGATGACTAACTGCACGTTTAATTTAAAAAGGTCATGCTGCTCTGTTATTCCCCTCATATAAGTTCTTGACGTATAAACTGGGTTAAATTCTGGGCTGGACAATCCCTGGCTTGTTGAGTAAGAGTCTTAACTACGGACAGACGAGTGATTTAATGATATTGACATTTATCTGGCCAAATAAAGTAGACTGTGCAGAATAGAGGCTTTGCTAAGATGACAGCCAGAGATTAACCTGTCTCATATGAAAAGGCTCAAAGCTGATTGAACAGTCTTTCAGTAAATTAAATCTGGCTGTATGAAGGGATGAGTAAGAGACAAAAAGGCATATTTCTGTGCTCCTTTTACATTTGACCCAAACAAGCCAGCTCTACAGCTGATGTCTGCGAGCCTGGTTCCAGCTGAACTTCAATTGCATCGTCTTTAACCCTGGATCTGTTATGTGATTCGCTGTTTTTCCTTTTACAGAGGTCACTCTTTGTTCCTTTTTTTTTTTTGTGTCCGAGCTTATTGAATGCCAGCACAAAGAAAGCCATAAAATCAGAGTGATTTGCTTAAGAAAGTTTTATTATCTTTGAAAAAGCTTTGAATTGTTTGTAGGCTAGGCGAGTATCTGACCAGACTTTTAAATTTCCAGTGTTAATGTTTACATACTTTCTTGAAATTAACCTCATTCAATAATTTATGTCAACTCTGATATCCGTATGCAGCCAAAACAGCAGAAAGTTTGTCACCATCTCGTTACATCACGTCACATTAGGACTGTTTGTTAGCAAGAATGTGGCGATAGGATATATATGCATCATTTATGGTGCTGTAAGCAACTTGATATATTCTTTACTAGGTATTGTGCTTACAATAACAATATGTGCTTACTTCTCTTTGTCTCAGTTGACATTGAAATTGAAGAGTCCAAAGGCTGAAGTAGAATACAACACTTCAATCTAGTGATCGTGGCTTTAAACGCAACATAAAATGAACCAGTGCCTCAGATCTTTACATGTCTACTACCAATTTAAAATGGATATGATTTTTTTCCAAGAATCGGTACAGTAAACATGATATCACAATACTCAAATCTATTTGTATTTTTATACACTCCGGAGTTGCAGTTTTTTTTGTTTTTGTTTTTTCTGAAGCTGTCTAGAGAAAACACACACACAGAGACACACTGCAAAAAGGAGTAGCTAAAATATAAGAAATAACCACTGGATTTGAGAACAAATAGCTAAGATTATTACTAGTTAATAAAAAAAATTACTAGATAATTTACTAGGCAAGAAATCTTAAATTTAGCAGGTGCAGTCTAAAAATAAGTAGACCATGTTAAAATCAGTAAATAACTTTTAAAACAAGATGATTAATCTCATGTTTCCAGATCTAAGATTTATAATCTTAGCAAGTTCTCAGCAGCAGGCACACAGTGACTTTAGATGGTTTAGTACGGATGCTGTTTTTAGATTCAGTGACACCAGTGGACAGTGTTCCTATGTCATTCCCTCTGTTGCAGTTTCAGCTATTTATTCACGCTTGATGAAACTTTATTGAGTCGTACATCCCTGTCTCGCTGTTCTCCCAGCTCGGTGCTACAGCACAACCACAGATGACAAGGTGCTTGTTTTTGTGCCATAGAGTTGGGGCATTAAAAGGCACCATCTGGGCCGGGAGATTCTGCATCTTTTAAACGGGAGTTAAATGTCTGTCTAAAGAATAGACGAACTCTTTGAATGCTGCGGCCCCCTGAGTCATCTAACATTTACTGTTTCACCCCCCTTGTTGTAATCATTGAGTTAAAAAAAAAAGAAGAGCAGTGTAGGTTAGAAGCATACTTGCTTCAATGTAGGATTTTTGAAATCTGCGATTTCACTTCAGGTTGTGTTCCTGGTCGTGTTCACACATGTCACTTCCTGGTGTATTAGTGTGCAAAAAAAAATGATGCAAATCCAGAAATGTGTTCATTGGAACATGGGTTTCCATGTGAATACTTGCGTGAGAGCTTTTACACTGAATGACATGGCAATTCTTTAAAGCAGGCGGGTAGATTAGCAGACAGGAGAGGCACCATCCTGTTGTCCATTGATAAGTATCTCTGGAACTTAACAGTTGTATTGCTTATGCTTTGCTTTCAGGGGTTGCCACTGCCTTCATTAAGGCTCTGGACCTGCCTTGCTTAATGTCTTGGACTGTCTAATGAGCGCCTTTTATCCAAACTTATTTGATCTGCGCTGCATATAGTCATTTACAGGTTTAAGATCTAGACCCTGTATTTTATGGGTGTGTTTAGTAAATGATTCCCCCAGTGTTAACAGCAAGTAAACAACATCTACTCAGGGTCCTCCTCCTACAGGTCAGTTGGTTCTTAGTGATGCAAGAGGAGGGCACAAACCCCGACTAGTGCTCCTTGTGCTTTGCTTTACCTCCTGCTCTCCATCTTGCCCTCGCTGCCCTCAGACCGCCGGTGTTGCCGATGCTGTTCTGTCCAGCAGCAGCAGCAGCAGCAGCAGCAGCGATGAAAGGAAAAGAAAAGTTGTTTCAAACTGCTAGTGGGTTAGTCGTGACACTGCTTACTGTGACAATGCATTTTATCACTGCAAGATGGAAGCATTGGAGCTGATTCTTCACTTACACACACAATGCAAGAGGTGTGTGTGTGTGTGTGTGTGTGTGTGTGTTGTCCTTTTCCTCTTTTTATGGCACGTAGCATCTGTCGCTGTTGCTATGTGAGCGACAAACACGAAGCAGTGCCTTACACACACACACACACACACACACACACTGCACACAGTGATGGGAAATAAGGTTTCTATCGACAGCGGTGCGAAGTTCACACTGTTTCCTTTGAGCTTGAAGTCAGTGTTTCCTCTTCTCAGCTAAATCATGAGATGGAGCTCTTATTGGCTATAACTGCACAGCCACCTCTGAATTCTCCCCTCTGTAGGTTTTGAGCAATCGAATTTTATAATCTCAGCATTTTCGGTAAATTTTATTTATCATCATAACCCAGCCCTTACTGCCCCTGCCTCTCCTGTGAGACTATGATGTTTATGGTCTGCATGTTGTGGTTATTAGTTCTGCTTGCAGCTCGGGCAAAAGGGGTTCGGATTGTTTGAAGAATTACTCTGTGTGCTTTGACAGAGCCTGCTTAGGCATCTTTTCTCAGACTCTTTAATGTAAACATGACGTGGTCCCTCACTTGGCAAGCAAACACATTGTTTTTACACAGAGAGAGGATAAATGGCTCTTATTGGGGTGGGTTTCATTTTATGTTTACATTTAATTTTTGATGATAGATGTAACTCAGAGACGCTCAGATTGTTTAGAAATCAATCTTCCTCCAACATCCAGTGTTGTCCAGTGTCAAAATGAAGAGCAGATGATCACAGATCATTGTTTTCCAATTTACAGGCAATGATGCATACAGCTATGGTTTGCATTTATGCACATGGAAAAATCTCAGGTGTGCCTTTCTTTGGCTTCTTTGCCTGTTGTCTCTCAGCAGTTCACCTGTATTGTTTCTTAGTCCAGCGGGATGAGAATAAAGTGATTTGTGGCTGATGTTCAATCCACAATGTTAAGAAATGCCTCCAAAGTGACTGCTCCTATTGGCACTGTTTTCTATGAACCAGAACCCTGAGATAAACATGGACTTTATTGATTGTGGAAATTGTGTTCAGGCACATCTTCATTCAGGGATCTGGATATTTATGTCTTACTCTTGCACTATTCCCAGTTACATTAAGCTCCTGGATACATTCTGCCTTTTTCAGAAGTTATAGCCATGTTCTCTTTAAGACCAGTGAAGCCAAATGTTGGCAGTATTATAATAAAATGTTGGTTTGATTCTCATTCTTGCCGAGTGTTTGTTATATGTGTGTGTGATTAAGTGTTTGTGTTTTTTCTGCATGTTCCTCTAAGGAGTGGAGCTTCCGACATCACCGCTGCGTTACATTCCAAAACCTGGTGGGATCGCTGATGACCTTTGTTGCTGCCTTCACCAGCTCCGGTTTTCCTCCTGCTCTTTCTCCCTATCTCTCTCCTCCTCCCCTTTCTTAAACTCCCCTTCCCTCCCTGTCTGTCTCTCTCTGAGCCCTGGGCTTATTACTCAAACCCACTAAAGGGAGCAACACAGTAGCTGGCAAAGGATGAAGCGGCTCTGCCTGCCAGCACCAGACAGAGGATAGAAGACTCAAAAGAACTAGTGAAGGGCAGAGAATCAGAGAGACACACAGAGGACGATTAGTGGAGAGAACCACAATGAAGCTGTGAGGGAAGCAACAACAGCATTCAGGATGCTGCACCGACGGGAAAACACAAATTTCACTTGAGCATCATGAGCATCATGAGCTAGTGAGGCGACCCAAACAGATCTACAACTGTGGACTTCTTCTTTAACTTCTGGCCCCCCCCACACACACACACAAAAGTTGCAGAGACAAACACTCCTGCTCTCTGGGGCTCCTTGATATGCCTCTGTAAGAAGTGTGAGCCATGCCAGCGAAGGGGAAGTACCTGCTGAATGACCAGGAGCTGAAAAATGAGGCACTATACCGCAAATTCTCTTGCATCAGCCAGTATCAGCCGCTGGTGCTCCTGCTGGGCCTCTCCATGCTCGCCTGTGGAATCCTCCTCATCATCTTCTTTGCCCTTCAACTGGTGAGTCTTCACTTTGTCATGTTTGTCGAAAACTAATAGAAATGTTTATTTCGATATTTTAGTCATTTGCCATATTAGAATGATGGAGTGCCTTAATTAATACAGAGTCAAAAATGTACTTATTTGCCTATGAGCCACTGATAAACATAAGGTTTATATTAATAAATGGAAAAAAGATTAGACAGTGGATGTGCGTAACATTACCCAACTAATTCACAGCCATTGAGGCAGCAGAACGATCAGTCAGCGATTGTTCTTGTGAACTCCTGTGCATGAATTATGCAGAGACATTAAGCATTTCTAATTGCACCTTTTTAAAGCTGGAAAATGTGATGATTTCTCTGGAAAAAGTCTGGGATATTTTATGTAACCACTTTAATACAGTATAAACAGCTGGTGGCTTGAATTTTTGTGCCCTTGCTATACACATAATTCATACTGCATCAGTTAATCAGTGTTCTCTGGTGGAGCAGCAATGTAATGGAGATACTGTTTCTAAATTTCTGTGCCACAATTTCTTGTCACTTATTGACCACACACAATACTGATGTATTTGTAATAAGCCAACGTTTAATAATTTATCGGTCTAGCTCGTGTTATTACACGTGCAAATTCCTTGTATGTGCACATGTAAAACTTTTCTTATTCTGATTCTGATTACAGAATAATAAGACCTTGCAGAATTTGTTGCCGTTTTGCAGATGAACTGATGCAGAGGACTACAAAACATTGTCACAGCTGAATATTTGACTTGTCATTACAAAAAAACAACAACACACGTCTAACAAATAACATCAAAATTAACATGTCTCTGTTCCATTATGTGTTCCTGCAAGCCTTACTGTGACCTTTCCTGCACAAGATCAGGACCCAGATACTGCCTGATCTAAATTATTTATACAATTCTGTAATTCAGAACCCAGACTTTGGTTCTCTATAGAGGTGTTCATTTAATTAGTTTGCCATATGTTTTAGCATTGAGGTCCTTGTGATGATGATGTACTGGTCTGCATAATATCCAGAAGTGTTTCTCATAGTCTGGGCAGCCCTCCATGTGTAAATGGGAAGGAGAAAAAAAAAGAAAAGAAAAGAGAAACACCTCTCAAAATAATGCAGCTGCTTTCCATAAATTAGAAAAGAGGACAGGCTAGAAAGGCATCTATCATACAACATCAGGTACATTAGTAATGCTTATGATGCTTCTCTGCCAGAGAATTTGTCTCTACCTTTTTCGCAGAGCGCACAGAGTCCAGGTGAGCAACAGAACAGTAGCCTTGGAGCTGATGCTGCTTCAGTTTTGCACAAAAATACTTCAACAACAGAAGAAACGCCTGCTGACATGATGGCTTGAGCACAAGTTCCCTGAAGCACAGTGTGCCTGCTGAATACACTACCCTGCTGATCTAACCAAAACCACCTTTTTTAAGCTTTGTTAGGAAACTGAATAGAAGAAAATGACTCAATGAAGGACTAGGACAGAAAATGATGGTTAAAACAATGCAGCTGTCACAGTGTAGAGAGCATAATGGGAGCTCTGACTGTGACAGGAAAAGGCAGGTATTCATTGGCTTTGGCTGATAGACAGCATGCTGTTGATTTTGGCATGATGGCTGGTAACAGAGCAGTCAGTGCACACAGCTTCTGTCATAAGACATTATATTATTTTCCCTGTTGGAAAAACCATTTCAACCTTCCTTCTATTGTGTTGCTACTGACTCTCTGGTTCACTCCCTTTCTCTTGTCATTGTGCTTGTGCATGAAGATCTTTCATTCTTACATAGTCCTTTGAAATGGGCCCTTCCCTCCTGTATATGCACATGTGCATACAGACACATTGAGTTAGTTTCTTGCTCATAAACACTTACAGTGTCCCTTAAATTTTAAAAAATTTAAAAACTCAAAATTCACGTGCCATCATTCATTCCCTCTATTCCTTTATTTTCTCTTTCTTCTTAGCTGTCGTCCCACACACACACAGTTGCCAGGGGTACAGAGGAGTTAGGAAAAAATGTTGGGATGGAGCTTGTATAACACTGTTGTTAAATGCAAAGGAGGAGCAGGGTGCCTGTTAGGGGGTGGCTAACAGTGTCAGAAAGTCATTGTTAACTTATATAACTGCAATCGACATCAGATGGAGAGCAGTACTGAGAGGAAAACTGAGCTGAGTGGATGTTCCAAGTGCCACTCGTGGCACCAATCTTAGGCATTTGTTGGATGAAGGGCATCAAGCAGCCTGTTTTTTCATTGTATCTAAAAACAATGGGTCTGTAATGTATATTTCTCCATACATGGCTCTTATTTCACTTTTTTATTTTTGAGCTACTGCAGCTTTGTTGTCTATAATTCTTACTTGATCTGGTAGTTGGGGCTTTCTTTACCTTGGAGCTTATTTCAAGACAATATAATGTTCACCTTTTTACATTAAAAACGTGTCTGTTTGGTGATGATACCTAACATAAATTCAGTGTTTAAAGCTATCAGGACTTTGCCCTGGTGATGTTACGACAGGATTATATCATACTGGCAGACATATTGCAGGAAAAACCTACTGTATAGGACCCATATATTTATCATTACACAATGCAGGGTAAATATTGCTGTTAATCTATAGAAAGCAAGCTTTCAAACAGTGAGAACCTTGAGGCATAAATACTGAAAGATTGTAAAGATAACAATGGTGTATCATAAAAATAATGCCATAAGTGAAGGTAGTAAAAGAAAAACGTGCAAATACTACAGAAACGTGTATTTGTTTCAGTGTTTATTGCCATGCTCGGAGCATCACAGCTGTGTTCCACCTACAAAAAGGTTTTGTCAAGATTCAAAGCTACTTAGGGAGTAGAAAGTGCTGTAGTTGAGATCTGGCCTTTGCTAACGCTGCCATGGTAACCAGAAAGCTCTACATACAATGCTGAGATGGCCTTCTCTGAGCAGTGATCTATTAACACTGACTTTGTGCATCTGTCTCACTCTTGAGTGCTCATTTAACCCTTTGTTTTCGCTCATGCTTTCCCTCAGACATCCTCTCTCTCTCTCTCTCTCTCTCTCTCTCTCTCTCTCTCTCTCTCTCTCTCTCTCTCTCTCTCTCTCTCTCTCTCTCTCTCTCTCTACTAATGTTGCATATACATGTTGCGTATACATGCACAACACACATGCAAGCATGCTTCCTCACGCACATTCATGCACAAAAATGTGCAAATAATTGTGCCTGACACAGATGCGAATGTGAAGAAAAACACCTACCTAAACCTCAAGTCTTCAGCTGAATATCAATAGGGACATCTCGTCTCACAATTTTGCTTTTTCTTGAAACTCATAAAGGTGTTGATTAAAGTAGGGCCGTAATGGATCATTATTAAAGCAGACTGCTTGTAATTTTAATATGACTTTATTAAATACCATTGCATGAGCTGCATGCTCTGCAAATGTATGTAAACTGGCCAACAAACAATATGACATGTTCATCAGGAGTTCTACTGAATGCAAGACGTATGATGAAAAATTAAGAAGACCTGTGTTTGCTTTTCTGTTTTTTCCTTGCTGCTGGAGCAGAGCGCAGTGGAACACTGTGCCTTTGTGAGCGTGGTGAGCGGCAGCCTGTGTGTGTTCCTGGCCGTATTTGTGCTGGTGTGTACAGAGATGCTCTCACAGAGATGGAGGCGTCTGCTGGGCCTGATTGTATGGGCCACACACCTCACCATGGGCTACACCTTCATCTTCAGTGGCCCCATTGTCGTGCCTTGGGACCAGGTAACCTCACCCCCTTGCAGGGTTTAGTTATATTATTCGTGCAAGTGACTTACAGTATGATCAACGCAGCTTACGCAAACCTGTCTGCATAGAAATCACTCACAACACGTGTGAAGAAGATCTAGAAATATTCCCGCATTTTTGATTAAATCTAATCTGTGATTCTTAATTATTTCCTGTCTCTAACTTTTATTGGTTGATCAGATATTCCTTTGTGTACGTCTATTCGGCACTGTATTTGCTGATAATAAGTCTGTAGTCAGTTATATAGTGGGTTTTCTCCAAACCTGTGCCAGATGCATTCAGGTACACCTCGTAAACTGTGGCATTTAAATTGCTTTACACAGCAAAGCGCTTGTGTGCTTCCAGGGACTTCAAGGTGCATCCTTGAAAAGTCAGAAATTTATACTTGAATGGCCACTAAGGTTGTCTATAATTATCTTAGTCTTATTTTCCCTTGATAAAATACATAAGTCTACATCTCTAGGCTTAATAATCATTAGATGCAAAAATCATAGCAATATCCTGGTGATTTCTACATGAGTAGATTTAAATATTCTACATAAATCAAATCAAATTATCAGTGCATTTCACAGTATTCTTGGTCAACAGGTTCATAAGTACCTCTATGATGATGATCAAGTTTCTTCGATAATTAGATACTAAAGTAATATATGCATACATTTTTGCCATTTAAAAATATGCTTGCCAGATATATTTTTTAAATCTACCATTAAACTTATGTGTGACCACAATTTTAAGGTTATTCACTGACTAAAAAAAAAAGGGTGAGCGAAGGCAGCATTTATTTGTTTTGTCTGATTTAGCTGACACAACAGATTGAAATGATTGAACCTTTCTGTTTCCAGGTGCCATTTTTCCTCTTCATCATCTTCACCGTGTACACCATGCTGCCGTTCCAGTTGTGGTATGCTGTGGTGCTGAGCGTCATCTCCTCACTGTCCCACATCATGGTCCTCACACTGCGCCTCACCATTTACAGCGATGCATCCACTCCTTACCTTGCAAATCAGGTAAAAACAGTCAGATAAAATCCATTGCATCATATTATTGAAATGTTTATATGTTATCTGCATTATGAAGCTGCAGTTTTAATTTTTGTATATTCTTTATCATTAAGTTTAGCTCCTAAAATGACCACAATTTAGACATGATATTCACAATAAATAGACGCTATAACTTTGCAATGATCCCAACACTGTGGGAGATGATTTTTTTTATTTGAACATACCAACAAAAATAAAACATGCAGCTATTTTAAAAGCTAGCGTGCTTTATAGTGCATGATATATAAACCCCTGGGACCATGGGTCTTGCTCTGACGTCTGCCACTGTGTCTGTTCCTGTAGCTGCTGTCCAATGCAGTGGTGTTTCTATGTGGCAGTGTGGTGGGAGCCTTTCATAAGGTCTTAATGGAGAAAACCCTGAGACAGACTTTTCAAGACACGCTGAGGTGTCTGAGCATGCGGATGAAGCTGGAGATAGAAAAGAGACAACAGGTTAGTGTGCTGGTACTGGCTATAAAGGACCTGTTCATAACAAAGAATAGCTACACTTTGTTTGAAACCTTGAAGTATGAAAGCCTTCAGTATGTTACCAAAGCCTTTGAAACAGGTTAATTAATCCCAGATTAATACCCAACATGTGTCAGTTGTCTGTCTGGTTAGTAATTCTCTAAATGCTATCCGCTGCACTGGCAAATAAATGTTTTTACTAAGTGAAAATAAAGACAAGACAGATGTGTGCATTATTTTACCCCCTGAAGCAAATGATTGTGTTTTAGGGACTGATTTAAAAGCAGTTGCTTCCACCCCCCACAGTGAAATATCATAAACTGTGAATTTGGGCTGCTCTGTCACTGAAGCACCTCCAGTCTCTTTGGTGCTGTAGCCCTCACTTTGCTATTACGTATGACCCACAACCAGGGGTCAAAGTGGGATTTGGCAGCGGGGAGAACCCTAATGAATTTAATGGATTAATATTTTACTACATATTTTAATTATATACAATCTCATTACATAATTTCTACTGCTATAAAATTATAATGACAGACTGAAACCAGAGCCGATGCACATGGCATCACTTAGCCCCTACATACTAAATGATCCTCAGTACTGCTGTTCCCTTGCACTTAAATGAAGTCCAGTACATGACATAATTTCTATACATTTTAGAATGTGAGTAAAACCACAGATATTGAAGTCTTCCCACCTATAAAATGTCTTCCCCCCCTGGTTTTATGTGTAACAAAGTACTTGAGTGGAGTGGCTGCTATGTTACTTTCCAATGGCATGTTAAGTCAAGCATAGTTCTGTTTAAATTAAACTCAGTCTCGCTGTGTATTCAATATTATTACAATGACGTGTACTGAAATAATTTAAATGTGACACAAAAATGCAATTATTTTGGTTTGTAAAAATAAGCTTCAGTTGTGTTTTTTTTCTTCTTTAAAAAAAATCTACTGTACCATTCCCCTTGCCAAAACGTTAATTTAATGCTTTCAAATTTTGGCTCACTGTAATAGAGAATGTGTATTTAAACTAAAAATATTTATGTTGGATTGTTTTATGCTTCTGTGTAAATACCCACCTATTACTGTAACAGTCCACATGATCTAAATTAAGAAAGGTTTCGTAACAATGATCAACACATGGACTATTAAACAAGATAATTACACAAATACATAAAAGAAAAGGATCTCACTCTGCTTTAGATGCAGTAGACAATGAATATTATGAGGGTGCCTCCCTTTAAACACATTCAGTTTAATTAGACCAACACTATATCGACACACACTATCATTGAATGATGATCCATTATTAATTGAAAAATAAGAGGACATACCATTTGACCTGTATGATAAAACCAATTGTTATAAACACTGCATGGAAACAAACATTACAGACAAACGATGAAATAGCACATCAGTGATTGTTATTTCTGTTCTCTCATTACTTATATTGTTATTTCATTTTTAAGCTTTGCCTTTGGCTGCCCTCATATTGACTCATGGATGTTTTCATTGCGACTAACAAATCCTTCTCAAATTAGATTTTACTGTGATGCTTTTTAAATTAGATGCATCTGTAGCGACTTGCTTTGACTTCAGAGGCACTTATACAACCAGTTTTCCCCTTTTGTCATTTGTTATAACTGTTGCTTAGTACGGGACATAAAACATGCTGACAGGGAAGCTGTTGTGTTGCCTAGCAGGACAGAAAGGAATGACGCAATCGTTAACATTTAAACCTCTTCTTGTATTTGAATTGGGGCTGAAAAAAGAAGCCTGTTGCACCAAAGAGAACAGGACATAATAGCATGACGGGGGAAGCTCCAAAACTGCCCCAAAAGGGAACCAATGAGGATCTTGCATTGTTCCCACATTAATTTCACAAGCGTATTAATGTTTCTAAGCAGGATGTGAAAGATTTTTTTAAAAAGTCCCCTTTCAACTGTGAGGTTAACATTCCCCTTTGAAACTAATTCTTATTACATTCACTTGAACGCTATCTTACCCCTCTTGGGGTAAGATAGCCAAATGCTTTGCCATCACCAAATGCTTTGCCATAAGTTAAAGTGCGTCACTGCATGCATTTATTAAATTAGTGACACAAAAAATTAGTGACACAAAAAAAAAAAGAAGTTTAATATACAAAGGTAATTTAAGTCATTTTGATTATTTAGAAATGCAAAACTATGGATAACATTTACACCAACACTATCATGTGACACATCCTGCAGCTGCCCACCTTCATCTATACAAAGGCCACTTTATGCCAGGTGAGTTTTCATGTTTCAGACTCTGGGCAAACCAAAAAGGATCATTTGAACCCTGTGAGAGGTCAGTCAGAGTGAATGGGAATGGTTCATATTGCAGCAGAGGGGGGCAAGCACTCGCTCTCTCTCTCTCTCTCTCTCTCTCTCTCCCACACACACACACAAACACACACACATTGTTATGCACTCACACAACCACACATACAAAATTCCTAGCCTTTCATGACTTGTGTTGTCAGTATGATATAAAAATGGTTAAATGACTATTTAAATTTTTTTTTATATGTATTTAGGTTTTCTAAAAATTAATTTAAAATGTGAAAAGCTGGAATGTTTTCAGTCAAAACGTTTTTGCCTCTTTACAGTAAGCCGCCAAATTAAGTTATGGTGCAATTTCATTATTGTCTAGTCCTTGGATTGTCTGTACAGCGTGGAGAGTGTCCAGAAACGCTCCTGGGAAATAAAAGGCAGGAAACAACAGGACACTTGGCTTTGGCAAAGGACCACATTGGAATTTCTAACATAATAAAGCAATAGATCCAGTGGTGTGATTAAAAGTAATCTGAACTTTTGCTGTATACGCACATATGTATTTTACTAACTGTATATATTGCTCTATTTTTATTTATTTGATGCTATGTGTGGCATGATGGAGACTGCAAACTTTCATTTCGTTGTGCAAACACAGTCAAATCAGTCTAATTTTCTGGCTCACCAAAACTGCAGTTATGTAACTAATTGTTTGTGTTTGTTTGCATGTCTGAATTTTGCAGGAGAACCTGCTGCAGTCTGTTCTGCCAGTCTACATCTCCATGAAGATGAAGTTAGCAATCATGGAGCGCTTGCAGGACTGTAAGGATATAGAAATGCAGCAGCGACTCGTCAAAGACAACAACTTCCATAGTCTTTATGTCAAGAGGCACGAGAATGTCAGGTACAAACCTAAACCACTTTGAAATACATGGAAAGCAATAGATTTTAAATGATTATATCTTATTATAAGGCATCAACTGTTTTTTTTTTACCACTATTATCTCTTAAATGAGAAAAATTAGTTTAGCTTTTAAAAAGATAGTATTTTGTAAGCTTGCTTCTATATTTCTAAGCTAAAAACATCTCTTTCCTCAGACTGATTTAATTTTTATGACTGTTTACTTTCTCTGTATTCTCTTTGTTATAAATCGTCACTTGTTCTCAGGGAAACTTCTATTTATTCTTTTTCTATGTGCGTCATTTGAGAAAAGATTTCACCGGCCACTTCTCCTAACAATGGAGATTAGTTTGTCTGTTTGCTTTCAGACCCCTGACCTAGATACAGCTCTATGTTTTTATGAGGGTTTAATTAATTTAGCAAGTGCTGACAGATATTGCATCAGCTTGAATCGAACTTTGGCAGATGGCTCGGCCGCACAATTTTCAGATAAATGTGGGCAAGATTCAGTGTTTGCCTTACCTCAATAGGGGAATTATGTTATAGGACTTCATAAGATTTTATTTTAGCTTTAGTAGGGTTTTTTATGCAATTTTTTAAGTGTTGTATTGTTTTATGTGTCTCTTTTGTTCCTTATGGACAAACATTCAAATATTGGTCCAAGAATGCATGTTTTAATGTCAAAATGCTTTTTTCCCCCCAAGCCTTTCTAAAAATAAATGTTTACGCTGTGATCTCACATAGTTTTCTGATAATGACGTTGTGACATAGAAACCCCATAGTCCACCTAGTCCCATGAGCAGCAGGTCTGTGTCTTTCTGAACATGGCCAGAGACGTGGTTGACCTACATACACGGACACAGGGCCTGTCACACACAGCAGACGGGATAACGTTGTGCTTCGGCTGAAGTCACACAAAATACGGCAATGCGGCACCTTCCCACGGGATTTTCTTTTTTTTCAGAAAACTAACATTTAATTTCTCTCATTCACGGCTTTTTTCACGCTAACGGCACTTACCGTTTCACTTTGATTGATCAGTTTAATTGAAAGATGTAATTCAAACGTATAGTTTAATTGAAAAAGCAGCATAGATGGCAAAAACAGAAAATGGTTGGGCCGTTTATTATCCACTCTGTTATCTTGTATTTCAGACACTGAACTTTTTGTCTTTGCTAATCAAGGGGTCGTTGTGAAGGCATCAGTCATGTTCATTATTGACCACAGTATGAAGGTGTTGAATGATAGGCTACATTACTGACCTATCCCTATAATTACCCTAGTCAGACCCAGTCATTAGCTGTGTTGTCTGTCCCATGAAGCACCTGGCTATCTTCAGTCAGGCAGTGAAATGGTGTAGAATCTGTGTCCCTCCGCTGGTCCACAGATGGGCAGATATACTTAGGACAGGCTACAGATCTGTTGGTATTCACTGATG
This sequence comes from Chaunax sp. Z400, assembly GCA_037577475.1. Lineage (NCBI taxonomy): Eukaryota > Metazoa > Chordata > Actinopteri > Lophiiformes > Chaunacidae > Chaunax > Chaunax sp. Z400. The sequence continues at coordinate 30,634,863 of CM075184.1, read as the reverse complement.
GTATTCAGCGCTGGCTGCCCTGAGGCTTGTACTACAGCTGCTTGTTGTCAGTGAGGTAACTTCAGTGTTACCTCTGGTTTCAGTCTTATGACACTGGTTAACTTCTTTTCAGAGTATGATGCTATGGTAGCTTATGCTACACACATAACCTACTCTGGAGGAGGCTGTTGTGAGAAATAAAAACGGGAAGCGTCACAGTTGTCTGGATGGATTGTAGAGTCTCTGCACTCCCATTTATAGGCTCAATAAGAGCGGTTGCCCCTACGTGTGACACCTTGGGGTAAAAATTGATATACTGGTATTCAACCCTATCTTGTTGCTCTGAGAATGGCGAAGGCTCACATTACAATGGTTAGAGTTCCAGTTCCCACTGTGTCAAGCAATGCTAAGGCAGGGAGGCAGGACAGACGTTGTGAGGGTTGGGCTTTTTTCCAACCTCCAACTGTTCCTCCTTGTATTGTCAGGGTCTTTTTGAAGTCAGATGAGATATGCTTATGCTAAGGCTATGACTCAGCTTTAATCAGCTGCTGATCAGGTCCACTTGTGGTCATCAGGACATGGGTCAGGAGCTTTTTAACTGCAATCCTATGTCAAAACTCAGGTGCCCAAATGGTCATAATGGGTCAAAATGGGTTGAACTCGAAGAATAGAAATGTGTGAGCTTTATGGCAAAAACAACTATTTTTGTTTGCAGCCTGGACATAGAATGGAATAGAATAGAACATGTAAATCACAAGGAATTACAGATAGACTAAAGTGACATATATTCCCATTGCTCAGCAATAATCCATCACGTTCAAGTTAAACGTCATATCCCAAACCTGAAAGCTCGGCCTGTGGTTACTGTGAGATGTCTTTATGGGGAGAGGTGCTGAGTCGTCTTAGCCCGCCGGTCTTCTGGGTGATGTGTGTATGTAAGTATTAAACTCATTGTATTTTTTTTCTTCTCTCTTTCAGTATTCTCTACGCTGACATTGTTGGTTTCACCCAATTGGCCAGTGACTGTTCTCCCAAAGAGCTGGTCATTATGCTCAATGAATTGTTTGGCAAGTTTGACCAAATTGCCAAGGTGAGTCATCATTCAGAATTTCTTTATGCCCTTATTAGAAACAACACTTGCCTCAAAGCATTAGAGAGTGCTGCAGTGATAATATTAAGATTAGATTATGGAGATTGTGACGGGAGGATTTCAGCTCAACCTCAAACTGGCTGGGAAAGTCTGTGTTGGGCAGTTGTACAAGGAAACATTCTCTTCTTCTCAGGCTATGACCAATGCATGTAAACCTCAGTATAACAAGTTTTGAGCAGCTCCCATACATGTCTGCATGTATACAGTCATATCCTGTCTGTCTGCTTAACCACATTTTATGCAAAAAGGCAACTTTTTAAACATGTTTCATAAAACTGTACTTCATTGTTTCTCATGTCTTCTATTCAATTCCTTATAGGAAAATGAATGTATGAGAATCAAGATCCTTGGAGATTGCTACTATTGCGTGTCAGGGCTACCGGTCTCTCTGCCTAAACATGCCAAAAACTGTGTCAAAATGGGCCTGGACATGTGTGAAGCCATCAAGTGAGTTTGAAAACATTCACCCTCAACACTGGTTGAAGCGTACTGTATAGTGTCTCTTGATGTAAAAGAGCTGTGATGAGCAGATATGACTTGTTTAAAATATGTTAAGGGCTATATGTGGAATCTCTCAGTGAATAGTGGTCACCTGTTATGGTGCAATGCAGAGTGAGTCATTCTCTGTCATGTATCTAGTGTAGGCAGGCACACTTAATCTTAAAAAATGTCTTGTACATTAACGCTTATAAATGCCCCTGTGAAAATGGCATGTCATTTTAAAGAATGCATTACAATAGTTGGAAGGTCTGACTCTGTTCCAAAAGATGTTTTTTAACCTGGTGTTGAAAATCATACATTTGTTTTGCTGACATTTCACATAGACACATATGGAAATGACAGTAGATTATACTGTAATAAACCCCCCCCCCCCAGACTGTTAATGTGCCTTGAAGGTCTGCGTTCTGCATTTAGAAACAACCTTCAGCAACAATGAGCTTTAGTATAGCTGTGAAACTCCTCCAGGCAAGTGCGGGAGGCCACAAGAGTGGATATCAACATGAGAGTTGGCGTGCACTCGGGCAACGTGCTCTGCGGCGTGATCGGCCTTCGCAAATGGCAGTTTGACGTGTGGTCACACGATGTCACACTGGCCAATCACATGGAGTCAGGAGGCCTTCCAGGGTAAGTGGTCATACTGTTCTATCTCGTGCATGTGCATTTGTTTCATAACACCTTTTATTTTTGTCTTTCTTATTGTCATATCGTCCTTCACAAGTTGAGGTTCATGCAATCTTACTGTTCATAACAACTGCACACAACTTTCCTGACTACATGAATATGTCATATCTCATTATATTTTAGCATCAGAAATCATTTGCCAGCCATCAATATAGGCTAATTACATTAATTTAAATATTATAAAATTAATCATGTTAAACAGCCAGCCTATAAGCCGCTATGACGAAGGCTTTCAATCACATTGGCAAGTAAAGTTGTTATTTGAATTAATGGTGCCTTTGTGCAGCTATACCAATTTTATATTATATATAAAATATATATATATATTTTATTTAATAATTTGAAAAATTGATTGAACTCCAAATGCTGTTGAGTAAGAGAAAGAATGTCTTACAAGTGTTTCATTGTTTTTAGACGTGTCCACATCACAGAGGCGACTCTGAAGCACCTGAACAAAGCTTATGAAGTGGAAGAGGGCAACGGCCACCTCAGGGACCCCTACCTAAAGGAGCTCAATGTCCGTACCTACCTAGTCATTGATCCACGGGTGGGTTCACTGTACTTCAAAATCTCCTTTTTAAAAAACATTTTTTTTTTCTTAATCTTTATGTCTTCAAATTCACCTACTCTTCACCCGATTTGGTAAACAAAACTGATGCATTGTGCAATTTGAACCAAATTTAGGTCTGATAAGTCTCCAGAATTGGATTGCATTGAGACACTACTTCTATCATTTAGGGAAATCTCACTTGATTTTTTTTTTGTTAAAGCTTCAGCTAAATGCTGCACCATAAATGTAACTTCTAATTGTGTTTGTGTGTGTCTGTAGTCTAAAGACCCATCACTGAACAGCCGTAACACGCCTAAACCTCGGGTGAATGATGGTCTGAAGATGCGGGCGTCGGTGCGTATGACCCGTTACCTGGAATCTTGGGGAGCTGTCAAACCTTTCGCCCACCTTCAGAACCGAGAGGGCTTCGCCCCAGACGCCATTGTCAATGGCAAGTCGCGCATCAAGGTTAGCATGTTTGCTCTTTTTCACTTGTTAGCAAGGCAGCAACTACTGCTCTGCTGGAGCCCACATTAAAGCATACTGCACAGATACAATGCATGGTCTGACTGTTAATTCAGGAAGTGATGTTATAAATAATCTGTGGTTAGAAATATTAAAGAAAGACCTCCTTTTTTCACCCACAATTTGAAAAAATGGGAAATGTTATAAGATTTAGTGAAGTATGAGAGACGTTTAACTTTTTTTTAATTGATGTTAGATTTTCTAGTTTTGTCCATAGTGTTTGAGAGGTATCTCTATGACAAGTAGAATACATATGACTGAAGGAAATACTTGTGAGTGGTTCAAGTACCCTTCAAATGTTGGATAAATTCAGTGTCAGTGTTTAAAAAAATATTTTTTTTATGATGAATCCTTACTGAGTGACTGTTGTCCCTCTTTTCCAGGACATCCCTCTACGATCATCCCTCGGCACCAAGATCACTGAGAGGTGAGAACAACTCTGAGCAGCTGCAGTAGCTAAAGAATGAAACCTCATGTAAAGTCCCTATTTATTGACTATTATTATCTTTAACGTATAGTAAACGTTCACAGAGTTTAATCACACATATTCACCCTGGAAGCACGGGCACCTCCTACTGTAGGTGGAGGTCTGAGGACATTTTTTAGTTAAGTATCTAATTAGTTTATGTAGATTGAATTTATTTGTTATGTAGTTAGTTAGTTAGTTAGTTAGTTAGTGAAAGTGGCCCCCAGACTGTCTGCTTGGAAAGATTCTGGTCCTTGGACAGATGTAGGTGCTGAACTCTGCTCTGTAGGATCCCAGTTGCCTGCATGAGGGAAGAGTTTTATTCCATCACCTTTCCCATCTGTCAATAGAAACAGAACTGTTCCTATATCATTGGATTTCATTATTAATATTTGTTAATACAGTGTATCAAAGCATTTAGAAGGATGTGTCATTATTTTTATGGCATAATCTATAAGATGAAGTTATTATGATGGTAATCAAGGTCATTCTAGACAGCTTGTCTAAATGTGAGATTTTCCTTTTAAGTCCTACTTCTCTTCTTGCTGACGTGTGATCTGCACTTGAAACATTTCATATCCAGCTCATGGTCTTATCCAAAGTGATTTACAGTGAGCACGCTGGATGTTAGCTGTCACAAATGATGTAGAGGTGTCTGCAAGAAACCATCGCTTTGTATGTAAATGCCAGGTCCAACAGCAGGGAAATATGAAGATTACTGTGTAACCTTAAAGTCTTAGTGGTGCTTTGTCGGCACACATTCATATTGATGAGGTGTAAGGTGTGCCGTCTTCCCCTCAAACAGTATTTACATGAGTAAAACTTATGTAATAATGCATAAATCAGCCTCTTGTATAATGATATGCTATTAATTACGCTGTTACTTTAATGCATTACTGGAAATCAAACGTTATCTGCAGTAAGTCATGCACATGAAGAGTGACTCATGGAGTCTCAACCTGCAAATGAAACATTCACCAACAGAATGTCATCACAGAGGGTCTGATGAGAACAGCTGTGCTGCATTGGCAGTCATTTCCTACAGAGTGGTGGGAGTGCTGAGCTCTAGAAAGAGCCCTTCCATTAGCCTCAAATCATGCACAGACAAATTGATTTATGGTTGTAGCTTATAATGGTTAATTCTCTTTACCTTGCTGGCACAGGCAATAAGCGTAAGGACAAATATTTAAAGTCTAGCTGCTGATTAGTGGGACTCACCCACACGAACTGTGTGGGCTGGAGTAATGTGATTAGAGGAGATAAGTGTGTGCCTAAAAGCATCCCGTGAGAATGGAGGTTTGTGTTATCTATAAAATGTTAATTTAATTTAGTTATGTACAGTCCACTTTGGCAGAGGCAGGAACCGGTGAACAGGTCTGAGGCTGAGGTGACGGTGAGAAGAGGTTGACCCTCTCAGGCTTGATGACATCAGGCAGCAGAATGTTGTTGTTTTTTCTGTGGTTAAAAGTAACAGATGGGAGTAAGCTTCTCCTGTTCACAATCGTATATCAAGCTGTATTACAGGAAGGACGAGTGATTCTGGAGGAAGTTAATTATTGAGTTTCACTTCCAGGTCGTCAAATACCATCACTTTGGATTTTACATAGCCTGTTTAAAGTGGGGCTGTTTCACTTCCAAAACCTTCCAGAACATTACAAAAAAAACTCCAGGACCTTCCATTCAACCACATCCTGTACTGACTATCATAGAGGAGGATTCCAGTACTGAATCAACGTCTGTAGATGTGACGTTTTGATGACGTATTATGTGTACGACCCACAACCAGAAGATTTAAAGAGCAGCTAGTAGCAGCATGCAGCGAACTCAAAGAAGAATAAAAGCAACTAAAAATGTCTTCACATTGGGGAAGACAAGGTGGTCAAGGTGAGAGAGCTCCTCACCCTCCGAACAGAGGACATGATCAACCACCATGTAACAGGGTGTTATACATCATGCCTCTTTTGCTTGCGGAGCGCAGGCGTTCGGTCTAAAATCACACACAGTGATTCTGCAGTTGAATGTTCAGGGTAGAGAAGGGTCTTCATTGAGGTGCAGTTGTGTGATCTCTGTGTAAAAAGGTCTGTTGTTGTGGCTGCCGACCCAAAGCACCTGTATTTAATGACCTGGGAATGAGATTCAACAATCACCTTCTCCAGAATTACTCAACAGTTTGGGATGGATTTTCATTTATTTCATCAGCTGCAGGCGTTTTGTGTCCCCACTGCTCTGTTGTTATTAATTTTATTTGTGTGCTGTTGTTGTTGTTGGGCCCTGACAGCCTTGATGAGTCCCTAGAAGAACCCTTCTCCTTGCCTACCCATCCATTCAGCAGCTATAAGTGAGTGGGGCCTTTGTGGCCTGCAAGGCCCTCATTCCATCAGTGCAGTAGTTCTCAACCTTTTGGTCTTGTGGCCCCTTAAAACCAAAACAAATGGATGCTTCCTCAAAGCCATTTCTATTTTTGAAGTCTAAATTAGCTCTCAAATCCTGTAAATACTAAGATTTTTCCTTTTCAGCCATTGCTTTAAATTGCAGAATAGCACCAGTTTGCTTTGTGCACTTTCCAAAAAGAAATAATTTGGATAATATTGAATTTATTCACTTTTTATGAGAGCTGGGTAATAGTAACACATTTCATTTACACTATAAATTACTACTATAGCAAATATAATTCACACTAAATGCTTTAATCATTCTGTATCTCACACCTCTGTGATGTCCTGTCCCACAGAGTGAGAACTATTGCCTAAATGGAGAGCCTTGCTATCCCAACACTAACCTGAGCAGTGGTATAACACTAGTCCTCTGTCACTGTTTCTCGCTGCTACCTCAACTACGATCTCAGACGCCATCAGAAACCCTGTGGCCTTTTGTTAGTAGACATGCTTCTATTAACACTGATCACTGACTGGGGATTGTGTGTATCTGGGTCTGTGCATCTGTGTGAGCGTTTCCTTCCTGATAGAGTTGGGGGTTTCCAGACAGAAGCATGACAGAAACACTGCTGAATCCCACAGAGATCATCTAACACAGGGCATTCTTCATCCAGCACACCCCCTCTGTGTGACTCTCTCACAGGCACAAACACCATTTCTCTTTCCTCTCTAATGCTCAGTATGGCATTAACCACGTTGCCTCCAAGCACAGCTAAACTGGACCTGCATGACCTCATCTGGTTTTCCAGCATCTGTTCCAGTCCACTTGCGTGTTTCAGTCTCTGTCCGCCTGCCTCTTCCTAATTGTCTCTGTGCTTTCCTGTGCAGAAATAAATCCCAGAAGAGTAAGTTTGATGAGGAGCTACACAACGAGATGACTACGACCATAGATGAGCTCAGCAGCAAGTAGGTCCATTTTTCCAGCAAGTGAAATCATCATGTTGTGGATTTTTTATTTGATATTTCTGAGAAATATGACTAAAGCTGAAATTCGGGCCAAATCGCACAAAACAGAAAAACATCTGCTACATTGTTCTCTGTGGGTTTGGTTGCATTTAAGCTATTAAAGCAGGTATTTGATGGATCATGCAGAACACCTGCTGTGACATCACTGATGACTGCTTGAAATCAAGGCATGCCAATGTGACAAAGTTCTCATAACGAAATGCTGTGTTAAACATTATAATTTTGTGATCCCTGACTTTTCGACTAGCAGTGTCATCAGATTAATAAGCATGTTTTGTGCAGTAATTTGTTTTGTAATGAAATACATACAAAACTAACCATAATTCCATCGGCCTCAGGTGTACCTTGTGTTTATTACTAATTATCAAATGTTAGCATGGTGATCATGGTGACCATAATGCCTGTCTGACATTAATAAGTTCAGCATTGCCTTTGTGAGCATTTTAACATGCTCATGTAGCTCAAAGCCCTGCTGTGCACAAATACAGCCTCACACAGCTGCAAGCATCGCGGTAGTGTCGTAGTTTGGTGTCATATTTTTGCAAATACCTAAATATTGTAACACATATATTGATATCAAGGCAATCAGAATCACCTTTTCTTTTTTTTAAACCTCTCTTTCATTACTTTATCCCATTTTTTTTAACTAGGTGGTAGTTGACTCCTCTAGGGTGACAGAAAACAGTCACAGTACAGATGTTTAACTTGTGACATTTGAAGTGTAAAGCTAAGATCAAATATCTATTCTTTCTTTATGTTTCTTCCTACCTTGCTCCCCTGCTTTCTCTCTCTTTCATCACTCATTTTTCTTCCACCTTCCTTTTATCCCATCTCTCATTCTTCCCTCCCTCCTCTCTCTCAGGCAGTGGTCTAATTCTGAAGAGAGTAGCAGTTTAGCTCCGTGGTTTCCAAAGAAAGATTTGGAAAAACAGGTGAGTCGGACAAAAAGCATTCATAATCCCACACGGTCATACCGTACATTACCACTGAAGCATTCTGGGGCTGAACTAAGAGGCTCAGGTGTATTTTCTTTTTCCTCTTCCAAGTACCGGTCCCTGGATTTGCCGATGTTCAAACACTATGTTGGCTGTGCCACCTTCATCTTCCTCTGCATCTTTTTGGTTCAGATGTTTGTCACAAAGGAGTAAGTATGACCCGATTCTCCTCCATTATTTACTATCACTAATCTGTATAATACATTGCAACCTGGAAGAAGACATTTTGAGGATAATGTTTGTACTGGTCGGCGAAGAAGAAGCGCTGTTTTTTTTTTTTATATACTCTTCTTTTTATCTCTCTCAGTCGACAGATGTTGGGGATGTCATTTGGAGTGCTGGCCTGTGTGCTGCTGCTGATCCTGGCCATCTGTTTTGCAGGTCACTTCCAGGTCAGTGAGTGAAGTCTTATAGCGGCATTTAGCATTAGATATGTAAGTGATTGCAGTTCATGTTTTAGCTCAGTTAGGATTTTGTTAGTATTTAAATAGGCCTCAGAGGCCCAGCAAACCTGTCTTACCTTTCACAGCAACCTTTCAAGCCACACTGAATGCAGGTCAATGTAAAAGAGACTGGCCCTAATCCTCATTACATGTGTATGACTCACAAGTGGTGTTATTCAGTGATAAAATAAAATTACAGCAAGCCTTCAAGGAAATGCAGTTCTACTCACTACCCAGAAGTGTTTCTTTGGATTACTCCCCATTATTATTTGGTCTGTTTTTCTCCAACAATCAGCTCACAGATGAGAACTTTTCAATGAACAGAATAGTTAGGAGACAGTGTGCTACTCAGCATGTGTGAGATTGTTTTGGGAACTGCTGTTTCCAAGGTCAAGCGCTTAACTATAGAACTCAAAATAAAGACGTTGTGGGTCTGGTGATGTGTGGGTTTTGCCTTTTTTTAAACCGAAAGAGAAACTGTTTCACTTCGTCATATAATATGACCTTTATGTAAGTCACGTTAGACAATATCAAGGTGTTTGTACAGGGCTCCTGTTTGTCGCTGCACTATTGAGAGAAAAACTCTTAGAGGCTCATAGTTCAAAAACATAACACAAGCATATTACAAAAGGCAAATGCTTTACTAAATAAAGGAAAGGTTGAAAAGGATGTGTGGTGTGTTCATGTCATGTCATTGAAGGCATCCTTTGCATTCACTGTGCTGTTGCTCTCTATAACTAACCTACTGACTTGGCAGACGACACCTGATATTCAGTCTTTCACATGCATTGTTTTCTCCTCTGAGACATGTGCCCTCTCTGGAAATAGCCAGCGATGAATGACTGATTGATGTCTGCAGATTGGATGACTGTCCTTCTTGTACCTGTTTGATTTATCATCTTTGTCTTTTTTTTTTTGGTCTTAATCCTCTGCAGCGCCTGTTTCCAGAGAAGCTGTCGAGGTTTCAGTGGCTGCAGGCTGCGTCTGAGGCGGTGGTAAAGCGGCCATGTGTGCGCCTCCCTCTGGCCACCATCACTACGGTGGTCATCACCGTCTTGGCAGTGTTCAACCTGGTGAGATTGTGCTCACGTAGAGTGGGGTCCATTATATATATATATTTATATATAGATATAGATATATATATATAGATACATAAACGCTGCTATTTCTGGTTGTGCTACTCTTCATTGCTGCCATGCCAAACTTTAAGGCACTCAGGGGTTGCTTGTCAGTCAAATCTTTCTATCCCGCTGCAGTGCTTCGTCCAGACACGTGTGCCAGAATGTTCCAGTGATATTGCTGACATGCCTCCAACAAATTATTCCCATGAGGAGCGATTCGAGGGTGATCTCTTCTACCTGCCTGTGAGTGATAAATGTGTTACCCAATGGTAATATTTAAGGTTTTCCTCATATTAAACTTGATTAAATAGTATTTTGAGGGAGGGTACATACATGGACCAAAACATCAGGAACCGTTGTATGTAAATACAACGGTTTTATATTAGATTGTCAATTATTAATTTTCTGTCTATACACCACCTATAGATGCTTCACCGGAGGATTGATAGTTATTGTCAAATACATTGATAAACCCTTAAAAATGTCCTTATTTGTGCTTACAACTGCATACTAGTGTGTCACAAAACAGTAAATCAATGGTATACTGCTAATAAATGCTAAATAGGGGTTGTTTAAACACTTTGTCATCAGATTTGTCGCCAAGTGTCATTATCCCTGGTCCACTTGCATCTTTTCTCTCCCCCCAGTACTCCGTGTACTGCTGTATCCTATCACTCATTGCATGTGGAGTCTTCCTCCGAGTGAGCTTTGAGCTCAAAGTGCTCTTCCTCGCCCTGGCCTCCGCATCATACTACACCATCATCCTCAGCACCAAGAGGGTTCTCTTCGTGGCCTACGGAAACATCCTCTACACACACATTTCTAGCAGCTGGAACTGCAGCAGGTGAGACTGGCTGTAAAAAAGCAAGTGTGTATCAGAGCCACCTCATAACTACATGCTAAATCGGTGCTGGTGGTTCCCAGTTACATAAATACATAGAATAAGAATAAGTAAAAATGGAAGTGAATGTTCTGCTTTGTTCTACAGCCTAGAGTTTGCATCCATCCTGAAAACAATAGGGTTGGTGAAACACCCCCAGGTGATGAGCTGCATATACATCACCCTGTTCCTGGTCACTATGCTCATCATCTCCCAACAGGTACTGTTATGTCCTTGTTTCATTTTTATCACTCACATCCCAATCCCATGCCTTTTACAGATGTGTCTGTTCCTGCCGTCCACCAGTTGTAAAACGATAGATTTCCTTCATTACTGTTTCTGTCTGCTAGAATGAGTACTGCTTCCGTCAGGACTTCCTGCTAAAGTATAAGAACCGCACAGAACAGGACGAGATCGAGACCAGGGAGAACCTGAACCGCCTCCTGCTAGAGAACGTGCTACCGGCCCACGTGGCGGCGCTGTTTGTCGGGGAGAATAAAAAGAACGAGGTGAGGCTTCTTGCAAAGTTGGGGGAGGGATCTCTTAGGCTCTCAGGCCACCTCAGTGGAGCCACAGCTTTACTGTCACTTCATAAAATATAAATAAAAACAGATATTCATCACTACGTGTTGATGTATGGTGTGGGACTCAGTCAGTCAGTCAAATAGTAGTTACGGGAGGCCTAACATTCCCAGTCTCCTCCTGGGCACACCAATAACTAATATTTTTGTTTTTTTGTTTCCTGACAGGACCTCTACTACAAGTCCTATGACTGTGTGTGTGTGATGTTTGCCTCAGTGCCAGATTTCAAAGAATTTTACACAGAGTGTGATATCAACAAGGAGGGCCTGGAATGCCTTCGGCTCCTGAACGAGATCATTGCTGACTTTGACGAGGTCAGGAAAGCAAAGAAGAACAAGAAAAAAAACTCTCTTTCATCTCTAATCCTCAATCTTTGCCAATCACTTTGCCCCAATCTATTAACAGTAGCTCAGTTGATGTGATTTGTCCAAATTCAGATGTAGACCTTGGGCTGAAACGGTTCACTGTTATTATCTAAAGTCATGCTGAAGAACCAGGGCCCTCATTACAGAAACCTTTCTTATAGCTTATGATAGGAATTTAGCTTTTATAGAATCGTCTTCTCTGAATCTCCTAGGATGGATGACCTGGACTACAGTTCCATGTGTCAATGTGCTGCACTTGAATGTGTTGTGTGGCATGCGCCTCTTTGCTCAATGCTGAAGCTGCAGCAAGCCATTTGAAATAATGAGTTTCATAGTCGGTTGTGTCTGAAAGGACCTTTAGCCTGTTGGAGACACAGATGTTAGGCTATTGGAGGAGCTAACAATAACATTAGTGTGTTAACAGTATAAATTCCAGACCATGTATTAATACATATCCTCTCTTCCACAGATAAATTAAGGCCTGTGACTCATCTTAGCTCAAATTGAATGCCTGCTTTTTTTCTTGTCCATTTTAGAAAGCTGGCTAGCCAGTGATAAGTGAAGTGAGACAGTAAATACCTGCGGTCTGTTTACATCCTAAACACAGATACAGACATGACAGGATGAGATGCTAGATGCTCTAGTCCTGCTGGCACTGCCTCTGCTGGGACAGGACAAGCATCCTGTAAGAGGAGGGGGTGCAAGATTAAGAATCATTTTAAACATCAGACACTCATCAGAGCAAAATAAGAAGTTATTAAAGTTAAGGAAATTAACTAATTTTCAGGATATTATAGTGATGGTTATCATTTGGCTTTTTGTCTAATGTCTAAGATTTGTTTACAGAGAGAGGACACAGTGTAGTCATACCAGCCTGTGACCAGGTTACTGTAATACAGTAAGACAGATGAGGGAAGATCAGAGTGTGTACAAAAGGTTTTGCAGCAGACGGAGACATCGAGCATGTCTGTGACCCTACTAACTTGTTTTGTGTCAGTTACGATGCCTAGATATATTACATGTAACTACTGCAAATGATAAAAGGAGGAATGATGAAGTTCCCACACATCACTCTTCATTATTTTTTCTTTCTTTCTTTTCGTTTTCCCAACAGCTCCTGTCCAAGCCAAAGTTCAGCGGTGTGGAGAAGATCAAGACAATAGGCAGCACTTACATGGCTGCTGCAGGGCTTAGTGGGACGCCTGGTCAGGAGAACAATCAGGTAGAGTAGCTAAAGCTTCAGACCAGGGCCAGACATGGGTCACATCGGCTTTGTTGACCCTTCCTTAGCAAGCTGCAGCACATGTTTTCACCTCTGGTAAAAAAAAAAAAAACAGGCCGTGAAGCTTGAAGCAGTAGTAATGATGTTGTTGAATGATGTGTTTTTTTAGGACAGAGAGAAGCAACAGGCCCAGATCGGGATCATGGTGGAGTTTGCCATCGCTCTGATCGGGAAGCTGGACGGCATCAACAGACATTCCTTCAATAGCTTCAGGCTGCGTGTGGGTGAGTGTGCGCTCACTCACTGAATGCTGCACTGCACTGTTTCCAGCTCTGCTAGGACCGACACAATAGCCCAACAGGTTTCCTTGGTTACACTGCACATGATTGACATTTATGTAGTGACATGGTTATTATGTTGTCATGTTGCAGTCAAGACTTTAGCAGAAGTTAAACCTACCTTTCCAGAGAAAACCCATCCTCAGACGCTGTGGAGCATCTCTGCTTTTTGTATGAGGGGAACATCAAGCTTGTTCTGCATTTCCTCTCATAGATTAAATAAAAATAAAAGTAAATATCATACTGAAGCCATGAGAAAGAGACACAAACCAGTCAGGTGTCTGAGAAGCCTTAACCTCTGTCTGTTGTGTCTGCAGTTCTGACACAGTCACTCCCACTCAGCTGATTCTGAGCAGACATGTTACATAAAAGTTTTGGTTAAAACATTTACATTTCTAGGGAGATAAATGAACATAAGACATAAACATTGAAGTTTTGGACTGAGTGGTATTAATGTTCTTTAACAGAATACTGTGTCTGACCTTGAGACAAAATTCTCTCTCTCTTTTGAGATGCACGTTAATTTAAAATGAAGTTGTTGGCAGTGATCAGCACATTTTCACTAAGCTTTGAAATATTCTGCAGTTGGATGTGTTACAGTGTTAATGGTTTCTTAAGGTAGAACTAAAGCTAAAAAAAATTTCTCCACACCTTATCTGAGCATCATTCCTGTCTTAAAGCCAGTCGTGATACTTTCCCAAACAGCAGCCACTGCAGCTACAAATGAGCATTTCCTGTAACACTGGTGTAGATGCACTATTGTGGAAAAGTGATCACTGCCCTGCCTCCAGCATGCCAATGACACAGTCCTGGTCATGTTGCCCCAGCTGTGGCGTTCTTGCAGATATTGTTTTCTCCCAAATCTTTGTGCCTTTTTTTTTATATATATATATATAGTAGTGGGTTAGTTTAACAGGGGAGTGGTCATTTGGGATTAGTTGGATGAAGCCATTGTGGCTATTTCTCTAAAAATTGTGTTTTCAGACTTAAAAACTCCTCATAAAAAAATCAGTGACCAAACCTTGTATGTTGAGAATTATCACAAAACCTGCTCTACATATAGATGTTCAATAAATTTTAAAATAGAGGAAATGTTTTCCCAGTTAGGATTTTAAATCCCTTCAGTGTATTTCTAATATTCTCAGTGAATTGATAACTTTAACTTGATAGCTAATGCAAGTTACGAATTTTAATGTGATTGTCTGTCAGACATATACTTCTCCCAATTTTAACGCAACCTTCTTGACGGATGCAGTGGACTCTTAATGTTTGTGCTCTGCAGGTCCTCATGGAAACATTGAACATCTGATGTGTGTTTAATAACAACCAAAGTATTGTCCAAAGGTTTTTAACCCACGTTAGATTGACTTGAAAAGTTGTCGGCTACTCAGAAAATTTGCTTTCCGATTCATTTCCAATTAAAAACGATAATTTCCAATCAAAAACGACAGCTGAAAATGAAAATGTTTTTCATTGTGGTTAACTTGTTCTAGTAGACCTCTAAACTGATCTAGTGTGCAACATGAGATCTGTAGATGGTCACTCTCATCTTTGTTCTTAAATCTTATACATCATCCCCTGTAGAGTTTAACTTGTGTTTTCCTCAGGCATTAATCATGGCCCAGTGATAGCTGGAGTAATCGGGGCCAGGAAACCTCAGTATGACATCTGGGGCAACACGGTCAACGTAGCCAGTAGAATGGAGAGCACCGGGGAGCTCGGAAAGATCCAGGTACGTTCAGCACAGCCCAGCGGAGGCAACATTTCATCTGCTGCTCTGAAAGGTCAAACGGTCACATCAGTCTTAAGAACATCTCATGAGATGAACATTTTGTTTTCTCTTCCACTGCAATCACACTTAATTGTTCTGTGGACTCAAAGGAAGCTTAAACTTGAGAAACTCCTTAAATGACTTTCCCTCTGATGATGGCACTGCTCTCTTTGTCATAGCTACAATATAATGCTGCCATAATGAAACAGTAAAGGAATACATGTATTCAGTGAGCGAAGCCAGATGTTCCTTTTGCTGCAGGGAAGTTCTCACAGTGGTCTCCAGATGTGGTTTGAAAATCTGTTTAACAAAAACGTGTTGCAAATCTTCTTTCTCAGCTGAGCATTCCGTTTACTTCCAGGTCACAGAGGAAACTTCCGATGTGCTGCAGAAGCTGGGCTACTCGTGCGAGTGTCGAGGATTCATCAACGTGAAGGGGAAAGGGGAGCTGAAAACCTTCTTTGTGTGCACCGACATGAACAAGCAGCAGGGTATGGGGCTGAGCTGAGGCCGGGCCGACACAACCGGACACAGACTCACAAAGTCAAGAGTTTATCGTACGCCACAAAGTGTTGACACGGAGCTGACTGTTATATGGCTGTGCTCCTGTGATGTCACTGAAACGACAATCCCTACTCCCTACTCCATGTTATTTGGGATAGAGGAAACTCTGTTGCACTAACACCAAATACAGTAGTTTAATTTAATTTTTTGAAGACCTCTACGGTCCGTTGAAAACAATGGATTCTGTTTGGATCCTGATTTGAAGCCCATCTGTTTTTCCTGTTTGAGAAGGGATGGGCACACGGCTTTGTTACTGTGTAATGAGCATGACGTGTGTGTGAGCTGTTCAGTATCAGAAAGAGGCTGTACAGAACATGAAGAAAGATGCTTCTTCCTTTGGGACATCATCACATAAGTTTCAGCTTCTGGCCATGCTGCTGATTGCCCAACATGTTTAGGTTCAGGTGTAACAACCCTCTATGTGAACAAGTTTTGGGTTTGAATATAAACTACTTATTGCACACGTGACATGTGCTCTGTGTACCATCTGTTTAAGCGTTGCTGCATGTCTGCATACACGCTGCAGTGAGGTAAACCTGGCCTGACGTCTTAGAGTCCGTCTGCTGTGAATGTTTTTCTGCCTCCAGCTCAGACGATCACCCAAACTGATCCGGATCCCTCTTGTCTCTGAAAACTTGATCTGTCTTGTGGCCTTATCTTCTGAGACCTTCATCTTGTCTGTCATTGTGGTTACATAATAATAATAATAATAATAATAATAATGTATTGGCCTTTATGTGAACAAATGTGACCTAGACTTTTGTACAGTTACAGAATGTAATAAATGTTTTCCTAAGTCTGCAGTTTGAGGTCAGAGGTATATATTAAAAAAGACGTTTATTAATTGAAATGCATACAAATGTCACACAAAATTCAAAACTTAAGTTATTCAACTGTGTGGATGGGTGGAATCCACTTATACAGCGGCGACTAGAGCTGTATCCTGACAACTGGTCAAGGTCTCCACCGGTTCAGCCACCTCCTGTACTGAAAACATTTCAAAAATAGAATGTTAGATATACTTGCATAGCAGAAAAATACCAGAAATGTTCAGATAGAAATACTAAAACGTGTATTAAGGTAAAAATGTACCTGTGGTGAGGTCAATGAATGGCTCAGGTGGCTCTGGAGGTATAGCGATGCCCATGGCCTTCCTGATCCCGTACAAGCTGCTGACGTCACATGGAGCCACCTGACCAGTCATGTTAGCCAGGTTCTCAGTCACCTTCTCAGCTGCAGACAGAGGAAGAGTCGTAAGAATTATAAGACCTTTTTTATATTTAAGAAGAGACAGTAAGGGCCAATTTTAGTTGTTTTATAATGGAACTTCTGTGTTATGTTTTAGAAGTAGTAGTGGGTGACTTGATAAGTCGACTGATGCCACTCTCATATCTGTATCTAAGTATGAAGCTACTGTATGCATATAAACTGAAAATAGGGGGAAACGGCTAACCTGATTCTATCCAAAGGTAACAAAATGACCCGATCGGCACAGCTAAAGCTCACTTATTTAATTCAACCAAACTACAGTGTATAAAAATGGCAACTTGTGGGTTTACAACGGTGGGAAGTCTCCGTTGACCTCATTGCAATGACAAGACTCCAGAAACTTGCCCTCACTGACTAAACCAAACAAGATTTGAAATGAGTCATTTTCCCATGTTTGAAGTTTTCATGCTAACCTATGCTAACCAGGTTCTGGCTTTAGCTTCATATTTATTGCACAGACACAAAGGGTGGTAGTTCGGTTGAGCAGTTAGCTTAGCCAATGTAAAATCCTACAACAAGGCGTCATTGGACACATTTTCTCTGGTTAGTGCAAACAGTAAAAAGAAAAAAGAAAGGAAGAAAAAATGTCTGGGATTTAAGAATCCATCTTTGGGAATGCGATCAAACACCCAGCTGAATTCTATGGAGTTGTTAGAGGTCTAGCGCTGGTCGGGGGGCCATGCATTGAGAGGCTCTTACCCAGCTCCATCTCCTTTGTAGAAGGGGCCAGCAAGCAAATCATATTAGGTGGCTGCTTGGCGCTCAAACGCTCCTTCTGAGCTTCCTGCAAGTCACGCAGGAGCTTTGTGGTCTCGTCCAATTTCTGCTGGAAGTGCAGAGCCTCTGTGATGGATGGAAAGAAAGACGACACGCATGCAGTTATTACTTCCTCTGGGTTCCTCCAGTTACCTTTGGTGGTAACCCCTCCTGTCCCTGGTTACATGAATACAATGCATCCTTTCTTTTCTCAGTCCTGATGTGGACCCCTCAGACCTGCTGTTATGTTAATATACTGTGGGAGTTAAATTTTGAAGGGGATACGGATAAAGGGATGTTTCCAGGATTATTTTTTCACTTTAACATTGCGAGGTAGGGCTTTTTTCCTCATTTCAGTCTATTACACACAAACTACATCATGGATTTTGATGACACCTGAATCCAGGATTCAGGATTTTTTTTCTTAATTTTTTGAAAATTACAAGACGGCTTTTTTATACCGTTTTTGTGAATCATGCATGAACTATTTGCCGGATTACCGTGAATCTGGGTGGAAAGGTAGCATGAGCGAAAAAGAAACCATCACATTTTTAAGTGGAATCAGATTAAGGGGAAGATCCATGAATTATTTTCTACTTTGACATTGTGAGATTGGCTTTTCAGCTTTTTTTAAAAACACATTAACTACTTTTCATGAAACTTGTAAGGTTAGGTAACGACTGGAATTTGTATTTGTATTTAATTTAATTATAAAAGGGACTGTTAAGCCTTTGCAGAGATATGCGCTCTGAGTGCTTCTAGTTTTTGTTGACATGTTTTTATTACTGATTCGATTAACATAATCATTAAGTTTCATAAGTATGTGCATTTGTGTGTTGTATATATATATTTTTAATGATAGACTGATCAGTTATGAAAATTAGTCACAGTTTTTACCCCCAGAGAACTCCACCATCTGTAGGCCTGCACCAAACGGCAGGAAGTCCAACCTGCTGTAGTTGGATGCTTCGGGTTCAGATACCTACAGGAGGCAAAGCGGGGGGGGGGAAACATATTTAGTCGGATGAGAAAAATGTATGCCACACAAGACAGATGACGCATCCAGAGAACATCCAGGCCTTTTGAGGCCTCTTTAGTCACTCTGCCTCTGCTCCAGTAAAATCAAACCTCATAAAAACCTGCAACACCCAAGCAGGGGATGAGAGTAAACTGGAGCGTGGCCAAGAACAACAAACAGCCAGGACAGAGGGTTGCTGTGTGCCTGATGGAGGAGCCTGTGCTTCGGTTTCCTCCGCTGCTGTGAGGAGCAATTCAGCCTCGCAGCCAGCGGGCACAGAAAGAAAACACGGGGCCTCTCTAAATTCTCCAACAGTGAGCGCTGAGCGTTAGCACTGCTGCGTTTTGATGGGAAAATCTGTTCTTTCCATGTGTGCGGATGGATCACAGCTAAAGGCAGACCCTGCTATATTGACACAGCTGGATGACGCTGCAGGCGAACTATAATGACAAAATGAAATGAAGTAACCACACGAAGTGTAATGCGAGAAGGCGTGCTGTGCACTGAACAATGGCACTTATATGTAGCACAAGTTGCCATTTCACATTATGAACTTGATGTCTGCTTCCACTTGAACTGTGCAATGAGACACACCAGGAGCAGAAGCTGTTGATCACTTAGGACAAGTTTTTTACAGAGCATCAGTTCTAGATTTGCACAAACCCTCACCTCCATGTCGTTCTTGTCCTCCTGTGAGTTCGTCGTCTCCTCCACCTGCTGGTAAGGTAAAAACCACAGAAACAAGTGCATCATTGTTCCATTGATACTTCCTCATCCTGTGCCGTTTAAAAAACTCCAGTAACAAAGTCAACTCGGATCAGTGAAGATGTGACAGAAGCTTACCGGCTCCGTCTCCTTCAGGCATTTTGAATGCTCTCCATTTGTCATCGCATCCAGAAGATTGTCTGCCAGTTTGTACACATACTCGTCTGATTTGGCCAGGAACCCTGACATGCTGCCAAACAGACACAAAAACATTAATTACTAATTTTTTCAAAGAAGAGCCAGTATAAAAATCTGAATCACATTCTTGGATGAGTAATGAGTGGGTATCAACTCGGCTGATGTTTTACGAAAGCAACTAAACCCCAGAGACATTTGACGTGTGCTTTTCCATGAAAAGAAATAAAGGCCTGATGAAGTCAAAGTAAATACACTCGAGGGATTTAAAGACTTTTCTGGAATTCTTACAGAAGCCAGTTTCTCCCTTATTTTCACGACTTTTTTATAAAACTTGAATGTTGAGAATGATCACAAAAATTGCCCTATAATGTATCATATAAGATGTACAACCAAATTTAAAATAGATAAAAGGCTTTTATCATATTGGGCATGAAAAAAAAAAAATTGGTGGTGCATTTTTAAATCCCGTAAGTGTAAATAGCTGCTTTCGAGCAGAAAATATATTGATTACATTTTTAAAAAGTAGTAAAAAATAAAGTATTCAGAAAGGTAAGTACTGATGTTTAAGACAAATCATGAACAAGGGTGCCATGAGATCATTTTACACAAAAGAAAGACGATGAAACTAGAGTGTGAGGATTGATGGGTTGAAGGTCAGGATGAAGATGACAGTCATCCTCCTCCAGACTGCAGATACCCTCGGTCAAAGAGAGAAACATCTGGAAAGCGGTCAGCCAGGAATGCCACATGACGTTTTCTGTACATGCCGCAGAGCATGATTGCGTCTTGAGGTCGAGCTGCACATACCTGTCTGAGCCCTGCAGACTGGACTCCTCGCCATAATAACAGTAAATGAGGTCAGAATCCTCCTTGCTGATGTTGGCGAAGCTCGAGTCGTAGGTGGGTGCGTAGGAGGTGAACGGCCCGTAGTTGATGTAGGACACTGTGGAGAGAGTCGCCGTTGGTTTTGTCACACAGGGAAGCCCAACCAGCTGGGAGGAGACGTCTGATAGAAGGTCTCTGATACCAGCAATGTGCAGAAACATAAAGCTGGAGAAGCACGGTACCTTGAGTGATCCTGTTCCTCTTGTCCTCCCTGAAGCCCTGCAGAGTGTTCATACCGCTCTGCAGCCGACTGGACATCATTCCCAGTTTCACAGGACAGTAACCAACATCTGCAACAGGAAACGTTTTAATTCTCTACCTCAACGTCTTAATTAAAGATCTACAACTAAGGTTTATTTTCATTACTGACTCGTCTGCTGATTATCTTCTCTATTGACCACCTGAAAAAGGGTGAAAAAGTCCAAGGTGGCGCCTGCAAATAGCTTTTTGTCCAATCAAAACTACACAATGCAGATAAATTCAGTTTTATGATAATATTCCCATTTCTAAAGCTGGAACCAGTGAATCTTCTTTTTTTTTTAATAAGAATTATTTGATTATCTTCAAAGTGTGAGCTCTATTATGGCTCCAAGTGGACTGACCTCCCACTGATGGGTCTGCTGCGTTGAGGATTGCCAGAGTGGTGGAGCCATCAGACTTCCGCCTTTCAAACTCCAACTGTGACACAAAAAGTTACATATAAACATAAAGAAATATGGCTTCAAATTACTGTATTGTGGTTTGGGATGGACCTGGAGAACATTAGACAAACTTCTAAACAACATCTGACGGACTAATATCACCACCCAGACTTGACAAAAGCTCTCATGGCCCCAAGTTAATCAATCCTAATGTCTGAAACACCAAAGAATAAAAGAGAAGTATGGATCTTCTCTCATATGAGGGCAACGAATCAGCTGCTTTTCTTCTCTTTATCTTTATGAAAGAGCCGCCGGTATTTTTAAAAGCGAAAGAAAGAAAGAAATCCTGATTTGAACCCTGGTTTCTCACATCACACTGCAGCACTCTGTTGGACAGCTTTCCTCCAGACTCTTCGATAACCTTGCGGATTTCCTCGAGCTCTTTCTCCGCTTTTGCCGCTTCGTCCTTGGAGTCCTTGTCCTGCCTGCAAATTACACACAATTGAGATACTTTTGACCATGAATGAAAAGGTCTTTACTCTGTGGCGAGCATAAAAAAGCATGCACACAGTAGGGGAACACTGCAGCGAGAGAAGTGAGCGCTTTTGTTCATTAAACGCCTACATTCTACTTTCATTCCTCAGATAATCTACCTAGAAGCGTTTTGTTGTAGTCAGTAACGTGAAATAGTTGAAATGTTGAAATAGTGAAGGTAAAAATAAAAAGAAGTAGCTGAATCTCAAACAGTACTGTGACACCAATCAATCCTTCACTTGATGGGGAGTCATGAATGCCACCTTGTCTGGTTCTGTTCCATCAATAGGCGACAATGCCGATTAAAAGGATGTACAGCCATGAGAGAAAACAAGACCCGGCATGCTGGGAGGCATTCCTCACATTCTCAACCTCCAGCTTCACCGTGGAGAACTTCAGGACCAGAGGAAAGCAAACTCAAAGACACCGACCCTGTGCACTGACAGAGTGACAAACTGTTTCCACCAACGTGCTACATTTTTCACTTCTGACTGATTAGTTATCTCAACCTCACATGTTGACGACCAACGATTTCAGCGTTCATGTCTGTTTGTTAAATCTGTCAAGCTGGGGGACTGTGGTTCGATTACCTTTTGTTCAATGTCAGGACAGTTTTTGATCATTTCTTGAGTGACATGAGATATTTTTTACTTATGTCACCCAACTTAGACTGACTTAGAATAATGCAAACTATGAAGCTTTAAGGGCTTCAAGGAGTGACTCCATGGGCATGGCTGTCATTTCACTTCTTCACATTTATATCTGGACACTCCTTGCATAAGAGAAGCTATGCTACAGCGTTATATTGTGACTGAAGGTAAAATGTATTTGGTGTCAGCGGGTTAAAGGACCTGGGTGTGCCAGGTGTCTGGGGGCGCTCGCTGCTGTCCGTGGCCGTGGGTCTTTCCTTGTTCCGGCTCAAGATGCTGTCCCCTTGCTCCTCGGGTTTCCCTGGATTTTCAGCAGACGGATCAAGGGTGGACATGAACGCTATGCTCTGCTTCAGGCTTTCCAGCCTCTCCTATTGGAAAGGAAAAGAGGAGGAGAAGTAAATGTCCCTGTTGATGTTGTATGTAGTCAGTCTGAAAATATTTAGAAGCTATCTGCTGCCCCCATTTGTTCAAATACAGCAAGGGCAAGGTCATTTAAATCTGTTGCAGTGCTCCATATGAAGTTTACATTAAGCAGAAAGACATATAATGACATCATGTGGCACAGTCATAAAATGGGAAGATTTACATCTGAGTTTAAACAACATTTGATCTTTTCACACAGTTTATAATGGTATATTAGCCGATATGTATTCTAAGCTTTAAATTGTAGAGACAGTGAAAATGAGAAATGCCCTGAGAATATTTTGCATAGAGAATGGTATTTTTTTTTTATTATAAGAGTTGTCTACCTACCTATGACCTACATATTCTCATAGTAATGAACTAAACAACAGGATAAGTGTGTGAAGTAGTTGTTGTGATTCTGTAAAGAAGTCTTCGTCTGAATCTTCCTTCTCATACCTGGCTCAAGATCTTCATTCCAGAGTGTAACAGTTTCCGAGCTGCTTTGTGGTAAATAGTGTCGGGTTTGTTGTAAATCATGGCGTTTTCACACATTATCTTGAAATCCACCTGCATCAAAACACGGGACACATCAAACACTTGATAACACGACAAAAAAAAAAACAGCTCTTGTCAATCATACAAAGAGTATAAAATCCTGGTCATCTTGACAAACCTTACAACTCCAAATTGGTTTTAGTGTTATTGTCATTTATTTGTGATTTTTTAAGTGGCTATTATTTGTAGGGATGCCCTGATCTGCTGTTTTATAACCCTGATCCCAATCAGAGTCCTTTTCGTATTGGGAGTCCATAGATACAGAGTTTGATCCAATAATTCTATTTCACAAAATGTTGATTACAAGCAAATTTATTCAAATTCAATGCAGCTTTAACTGTTGACGATATGAACTTTACTATTAAAGTTTATTTCTCTCTACTCTCCATAGAGAGAAAAAGAGACAAATACCTTGAGTTCATCCAATGACTGGTAGCACTCTTTCTTTACTCTGTCCTTCATTGTACTGAAATCCATAGGCCGTTTGATAATCGAGGAGTAACCAGGAGCTATGAGGTCTGTCACCGGAAAGGAGAAGAATGCACTGGGATCTTTCCTGCAGAGAAAACACACACATTTATTCACAGCACCTGGCATAGAGCAACATTACTGTCAAAGAAGGTGGGGGGGGGGCCTAAGGGTTAGGCAAGACAAGACAGGTTTATTTGTGTGGCAGCAGGTCAGAAAGATGAGAAATGTGTTTTGGCCATAAACCAATCAGTGCTTTGTAAAGCAATTGCAGTATTTGACATTGATTCTTTGACAGATGTAAAGATCTGAGAACTGGACTGTTATGATGCACTTTCCTGGTCTTAGTAAGGATTCAAGCAGCAGCATTCAGTTGTTTTATATTATTAAGTGATGAGTGCTGCACCTTTGGAGCTGCCTGATGAGTTGGTTCAAAGCTTCCTGCAGAGGAGTCTGTTCTTTTTCTGTGAGGAAGAATAACGAAGCATCAACACAAGTTTTGTGAAAAAGTGTTGACATAAACTGTGAACATGAGAGGATTTGTAACTACCTTCCAGTTTATCCAGCTCTGAACGGATGGGAGTTCTGCTGTGCTCTCGGTCAGCATTTCCATCTGCATCCTGTCCTTTCTTTTTCTTTGTCGTCTAACATTTCATAAGAAACATGTCATCTAAAATGCGCACAATCGATCTAAACAGCCTTAACATCACATTTGGGCGAAGGGAAGAGTGACGTTACCTTTTTCTTTCCTCTGTCATCCTCTGGTGACCCTAAGCTCCTCTCTTTATCCTTCTTTTTCTTCTTCTTTTTGTCCTTGGGTTTGTCATAGTCCGCCGATTGATCGTCGTAAAAAGTGTCCCGACTTGAGCTTCCCGTTGTCACTTCGTTTCCAGATACTTTCAACACCAGCTTCAGGGGTCTTTCTCCATACTCTGCAGATGTCAACAAAGAACACTATCGAGGTAAGGATGGGAAGCTCTTGGTAACTAGCGTCGCTAATACTCCCGTATACATGCTACAAACAATAGCCTAATAAGTCAGCTATATAGTCAGCTATAGCTATAGCTACTGTTATGCTACAACCCTTATATCAAACCTTGCATCCACACCGACAGAAACATGCGAGAAATAAACAGCTAAATCGACCTGGCTGCTAGCTTGGCGGTATGCTAGCCAAGCAGCTAGGTTTACTCTGGTCGTGCTAACAAGCGTGAAACCATGAATTACAGCCTCTGTAACGTTATTTAAAAAGAGAGCAGTAAATAGGTAAATGTATTGGTGAATTAACTATCTACAATTGATATACCTTCATATCCGTGTTTTTCGGACTTGTGCTTTTTGTGCTTCTTGCCCATTGTTTGTATTTTTGGTCAGGCACCGGCCCCGGTTGCTCTCTCGGATCTCTGTGGTGCCGGAAACACCAACAAGGGCTCTGGCGCCGCCTACCGGCGAGGCGGTGATAACGCACGGTGTTGTGACCACCTTTGTCGTACAGTCGGTAGGGGGCGAAGTGAGATCAGTATTAAATACAACCCTGGACAAAACCCTTCAAGTTTTTCATCCTGCGATGAGAACCTGTGTAATGACGACTGACTGACTTTGTCTGATGTCCCATTTAATGAGAGGATTTCACACAGAATTACATGCAATTTTAAAGACACCTTCTCTGCAAGCACAAGTTAGACCACCGAGCCGTGGCAGTCGCACAACACAAATCCGTGTATGCACACATAACATTTATTTGGCTGTGGACATACACCTGAGCAAAGTTGTGATGCTTGAAAATGACATGTTAAAAGAAAAATGGTTCGAAGGGAAGCAGCACAGGCTGAGATTTCCTCATGTCTTTGTTTTTACTGAATGTCACCTTTCAAAAATACTTAATCCTCGCTCCTCAATGCACCTTCATGGGATCATTCACTAGACTTGTTTCCCACATCTTTTAAACTGTCCAGTTTGTAATGCAGGCTGCCCTTTAAATGTTTGAAGTCTCCAAGCCCAAAACAAACCACTCTGATGTCATCATTTTCTCAGACACTGAAAAGCTCATCTCCAGAGCCACAGATGACATTCCACAACTTTTTTTGATGGACTGAACATAATGTATTCATCATGAGTAAACAGAACTTGTGTAAAATATACAAAGCCGGTGCAGTGCTCCTTTCCAGTGAGACTGATTTATGTTGTAAGACTCTTAAGTACTCTTCTTGTACATCTAACAGCATCTGTGTTGCAACAAAATACATTTCTCCCTTTTAGTTTCTGAATTATTTTTCTCAACAAATCACAGGAAAAAGTGATCCATAGAGCTGATATGCATTTTGTAGATGGCAAAAACGATTTTTAATTTTAGTTTGACCTTTAATGAATCTTTTTTTTAAAAATAAATCAGATTAACCTCCAAAGGGGGAGCGATGACACTTAGTTATGGTTGGGCTCCATAGGACACCATACAGTCTGGAGTTTCCCTGCCTTGCAGAGCAGTTATGCTCTTAAATCAGCACTTATTATACCAGCTGATGAATGACAGATGTTTTATTCATGGAGGAAAGATAGTGGGCATTCTTTGAAGCACATTCCAGATTTTATGAAGAGGGTAAAAGATGAGGACAGAAGGTCTGAATGGAATGAAGACTGACTGAATCCACCTTTTCAGCCATTCCAGCCTTCAGATGAAGAGGTGATTTTGACACTCTGTTGATGTTTGAGTCTCCTATCTCAGCGAACCCATCCCCAACAAATGACCTCCTGATCTGGGTCAACAAATACCATCGTCATGGTGCACCCTTTACACCCTGATTACTAGCTGATGGAGAAAGCATCAACATATATTTAAAACATTACCAAACTGTGTCTAGAGAGCAATTTAGGATGATTGTAACAGGTGAACAACCTTAAATTCATAGAGTGCCTTCATTAAAAGCAGTGGAAATTATTGCAGTGGTCAAAGATTGGTGTCAGAATACATGCCGGTCCAGGACAACCAGCTGCAGCCCCAAACAGGCCGTGGGATCCATCTGTTTCATTCCAGCTACACACACGTTGGAAGTCCACAGATTAAAAGGAGATCAGTTGCACCAAACAGGGCTAACAAATGGCAGATGTTGTGAATTTTATTATTGTCACAACAGAAGGGCTAAAGGGACAAAAAGATTGTTTCCACATGAAATCAGCATCCCAGCAGGATCATGGGAAACCACTTCCTATTCTGCGGGCTGGATGGAACCGAGATGTTTGGTGTCTACACATAACAAAAATACAAGTTAGAAAACAAAGACAAGCTTTGAGCGGTTTATATGTCTTGCACATGGTTCGACTGAACAGACAGATGGAGATAAAATGTGTTGTTTGGATTCCACTAAGCCAGAACACTACAGTCATGTTACTTTTTTAAGGTTCTGAGTCAATTTAGTTTGAGATGTTTTACAATAACGTGGAGTTTCTGACTTAATGCCATGCTGACTTTGTCCGCACCGGCATATCTACAGGGACTCTTTTTTTTTTTCCTTAACTCGCACTTTAAGAAGTTAATTTAAAATAAACTTTGATTGGATTTATCTCAACACTCAGTATTTAAACACAAAAGCATCTTCTGCTTCCACGTGAATATTTGTGACATAATTCAGGGAGATTGAGATCGAAGGGCCTCTGTCCTGAGCAGTACCAAGATATATATCCCCCCTGGAGTCCAGAGACTGGTGGTGGTGGCTGATGACTCTGCTGAGACTGAAGAGGCTGATGAAATGATGAAGTTGGTGAATCTTTGAAGACGCTGCGATGATGGGGAGGTGGAGGGTGCACATAACCACATTATGAAAGAACAAGAGGACAGAACAGAGAGAACAGAGAGAATCATATTTAAAAAGGACAACAGCAAGGTGAAAGGTTAACAATGAAGGTGTAGCACAGTGTTATTGGATAGATGCGACCAGCTGATGTAAACAGCTGTTATCTCAAGTAACAGCCCCAGACAATAACACCAGAAAATTAAGACTGAGCATGCATGAGAGGTGTGCATGGCAGGATGGTATGAATATAAACTATACCATCTATGGCCTAAGGTCTTAGCCCCCCACCACCCCACCCCAACCCCACGCCCCTGGACGCAGCATACAGCATCGGTCACACAAGTATATTTTCCTCTCTGGAGCCTGTCGAGATACGACATATGAAATGTTTGGGGTCATTACAACTGTCAACACAGAGCTGTTTTGAAGATGTAACCAGCTATCACAAGTAAATCAGACAGAAACATCAAAGAGGAGAAGCCAATCATTCTGCCTCAGTGTTTTTCTCCCGCCTGCCAGTCTGTCACGGCAACATCTTTGAGCATCAATCAGTCATTCCTATCAAAGCATTATATACGGTGGCTCTATTTTTATCTGCAGTGAAAAAACCTTTTGTGCACAACTTTGATTATCAATTTCTACAGCTTACCGCTGTCTCCATGATGTTCCAGTACTGTGGTCCTCTGACATCCCACCCAAGTCTGTGAATGAAGGTCTGGGTCAATCTCCTGATGCAAAAACCCAATGCCTACATATTTTAATGTAGAGACTGCAAATAGGTTATCCTAGCAGGGACTACCCAGAGCAGCCATAATAACTCCAATGGAGGTAATTTGTTTTAGTAATTTGATGGACCAACAGAACTGCTACGTACTAAAGAAGCAGTGATGTGACTCAAATCCCAAGCGC
This sequence comes from Chaunax sp. Z400, assembly GCA_037577475.1. Taxonomy (NCBI): domain Eukaryota; kingdom Metazoa; phylum Chordata; class Actinopteri; order Lophiiformes; family Chaunacidae; genus Chaunax; species Chaunax sp. Z400. The sequence continues at coordinate 30,606,545 of CM075184.1, read as the reverse complement.
GATTCGAAAGTAAGAAATGATTCTTTTGCTGTAAGCACTGTGGAAGCATTGTGACCACTGAGCCAAAAATATGGACTCTTGAAATCATTTGAAGTTGGTGAATATGTTCGACTCTTGTGAGTCACAGTCTTCTCTAATCCAATTACTCTAATGTATATTTCACTTGGCTTGCTTGAAGTTTTTCAGTTAACGTCACCCTATGCTCTCAGATGCTTCATGTATTATTCTGTTTTTTAAAACTCCATTATGATGGAGGATTTCTTAAGTTGGCTGGTCTCTACAGGGGATGCTTGTTGGCAGTTATCTGTGCGTGCATTTTCATGGAGCATGCACATCAAAATGCTTACATGCGTCATAAATTTGCAAGTGTGCATTTGTGTGAGCGTGAGCTTGTCTGATAGGACAAGTGAGGTATAGGGCGAGGGAAGGGGAGCGGTGGCCACCGCTGATTTTCTGCTGATCTGAGCCTTTATTCTCCAGGAGCCTATGAAGACAGTGGTCCTGGGGTGGGAAAAATACACAGGGGAGATGTGTTAAAAGCCTGTGAGCCTGGTGACGATCCTCTGTCAGATCCTCAACCGTTTGAAAAGTTCACATAAACTGAAAAACAGCCACTGGGAAATGGTCTTTGCAAACTCAATGAGAATTTATCATCTCAACACAGGAAGAGGCCCTGTTTGAGGTGGAAACACACTGTCTCTAATCTCGCTCTCCTTAGAGGTTTATCAGGGACTCCTCCTTCCCCAAAAATGGGTAAAGCTAGGTTATAAACAAGGCATCTCAGCTGTCATCCTTCTTAGCCTGTAGTCACTTGCAAACAACAGGACTCCTGTTGTGCACTTTTGAATTTTTTTACTCTGTTTCCAATCATTTTTTTTGCCAATTTACTGTGGAAGAGGCCCTGTAGTTGGAAAGGGTAATTATTTAATACAAAAATGAATATCTTGCAATTATTTAAATGTTATTTGTCAATTAAATTAAGTCCCAAGTGGGTTGTTTGTGTCACAGATGTTGTCTAAGGCATGACAGGCCTGTTAGTGTAGTCTGAATTAATTAAGGGAGGGTACCATTGAGCCAATATTCTACACAGATATCAAATAATAATCACATGCCATACAAACTCTGTTCCACTTTTCCTTATCATGCTTTAAGTATCCGACATAACTGTGCAATACAAGAACAAGGCTGTTCCTTGATGTCCATTTCTTACATGCAGCATCATCTGATGAGGATACTGACTGTTTGTCTGCAACATGCAGATTCAGCCTCATCTTTTAGCTGGATATCAAGTATTTAGCCATCAAGTACACATGTATGACATCTCATACAGGATTATAGTTTTAAAGCAAGTTAGTAAGTTCAGCTGGAGACAAAAACTTTAACCAACTCGTTAAACACATTTTGAGCATTTCTTGGACGAAAAATCCGGTTTGGCATTATTTCTCTATGACTGAAAACTTTCTTCTCCAGTTAACCTTGAGCTGCCGGTGGCTGAATGTTCTGCTGCCTAGTTTAGGCTGAAACAGACAAGCTGCTCCGAAACTCACGAACAATCAAATTCCTCCCACTGGTTAGGCATAAAAAGACCCACATGACAGTTATTTCCCGGGCCTTGGAAAAGTGGGAGGAAACCAGAGATCACTGTGAGGGGATGAGGATAATTGTGTCATTTAGAGACTGATACCCACAGGTAAGAGTAATTATGGAGGACCATTATTATCTCCTGTCAGTGGGTGTGTGTGTGTGTGTGTGTGTTTGTATGCCAGCAGATTACAAAGGTGTGGCTTTCACGCGACATCCAAATGTGACACATAAAAGACAAAAGCATGGATCAACAGAGGGTGTCTCAAGCCCATTCCGCTACTTTGCCATCAGTGTGACAGATGGCATGGGCCTGTCTGAGGCCCTGGCAATGAGGAGAGCAGTGGCTTCAAAGGCCCTCTGTAATCTGCAGAAACATCACAGGCGGGGAGAAAGTGACTGTCTCCCAGACACCCACCCTACTAAGAGGGCGAACGAGGCGCTAATGAAAGGCAGATAAAGGGATTGCAGGCACAGACAGCGCCTCATGAAAAAATCGAGAGAGAGAGAGAGAGAGAGAGAAAACATCAGGTAGGCTCGCCTTTTTTTTTTTTCTTCGCCTTTCCATTTCTTTTAAAGAATCTAGATAAATGGTCTTGTCAGTCCTTTTGTGTTCCCTGAAAAACAGCAACACACAGATAAAGAGTTATTTTCAAAGCTTTCCTCCCCCAGTGAGTGTGACTCAATTCAGACTAAATGGTCAGCGCTGAGTATGGGGTAAAGTTAGTGATGATGGAGGAAGGATGAAGATTGTGCTTTTTTTTTTTTGTCGGAAATGCCACCAGTTCCTTGTGTTTTTGGCGGCTTTGATGTGCCAGTCAGGCCTGGCGCTCGCTGACAGCCGCAGCATTAATCAGAGGAACTCAGTTCATTGTCGCACTTTGCCGCATTCATTTATCGCCCAGGAAGGAGCCGCATCCTTTCATTTGGACTAATCAATTCTTTCTTTTTAGTGACATCTCAGTGCACTGCAGGTTCACATCTCCTTCTGGGTAACACTGATGCCTGACAGCACCAATATCAGTGGCACAATATGTCCATTTACTTTTGGAGGAAACGGCAGGGTGACGTCTAGCCGTACCACCCCTAACTACACAGACCGTTTGTGGCTGCAACACATTGTAGTTTCATTATTAAAAAAAAGTCAAGTCAATTTTTATTTAAATGGTGCCAAATTACAACAAAAGCTATCTCACAAGAGTTTCCAAAAGTGCAGGTCCAAACTCTGTACTTTACAGGGACTCAACTTTATCCCATGAGCAAGAACTTGCAGACAGTGGTGAGGAAAAACTGCCTTTTAACAGGCAGAAACCTCGGAGCAGACCTTGAGTCTAGGTTGACGGCTATCTGCCTTGAATGGCTGGGTTGAGAGAGAGTGATAGAGAGAGACGGGAGAGAGAGGAGGAGAGGATGAGAGACACACTGAGATGTACAGCAATTACTATTAATAATGATAATAATAATAATAGAAATATTGCAAATACTAGTATCTATAATAGCCACTAATAAAATTACACTAGTACTACTACTACTGCTATGATGATGGCGATGATAATAATAATAATAATAATAATAATAATATGATTTGATCATATGATTAATTATAGCATTTAGGACCACGGCATAGATCCAACCATGATCTATGGGGAAGAAGTCAAGTTAGTAACATGCAAAGTAAAACAGTTATTATCCTATGTGTAAAAAAAAACAACCATTTCTTTCACTATTAGTTTTTTCTTGGCACAGTGTGATGGGGAATCTGGACAGCTAGCAGGTCCCTGCAGGCTTTCACAAGTTCACTTGGAGCAGTGCACGATATGGACGGTTCAGTGGAGCAAGCAGGGATCAGTCTGCAGACCGTCACTCAGCTGCAGAGCCAGGGGATTTGTTAGCAGCTCTCAGGCTAACCGGGCCACTCTCCATTTCAGCACGTTTGCCCGTTTGTTTTTTTTACTGACAAGCCACTGGACTGTGGAGTCCTGTCAAAACTGGTGAGGGCTCGTATTTTCAGGGAGTGCACACAGCCCTGTGTTATCAATCATTTTTAAAGGGTAAAACAATATCACAGAGAAACAAAGTAAAAAAAAAAAAAAAATAAGCAAACTATAGGCTAAGTAATAAGTCAGTCAGTCAAATAGTATGATTGTGTGAGATAAATCTGAACTATTGTCAATACTGCATCCTGTCTGTGTCTCTGGTCTGCTGCCCCAGCCTGTCTCTGCACACATACAGGATTTTTTTTTCTTTCTTGGTGACATTTGTTGCAATTAATGGAATTCTGACTGTGATATGGATTAACCTTTCCTGCCAGTGCTGAATCCTCTTAAAGTGAAACGCTTCAGATGCTGCTGCGTCTTATATTTGAGTGTCAGGAAACGCCATTTTTGAGCACCTGTTTTGGAGAGTCTGCCATCAGTCAGTGTAATTGTAGAAATTGTTTAATTTCATGCTGGTTAACATAAATTTACACCATCTGAAAAAGTGTGACATATTTTATTTTTAAAAATGAAAAAAAAAAAGCCTATCACAGAAATATGGATAAAGATTCATGTTCGGGGGTGTGTCTCGGCTTGAGGGGTATTTTAATGGCCACCGTGGATATCCCATAAAAAATCTGCCATTTCCCGTCTTTGCATGAGTGCTTACTATTTAATAGATTCACTTTGTCAGTTCTACACAGGTTCACACTGACAGCATGACTCTGGAATTGCAGTGTTGTCAGTGTCTGCACCCATACATCACTTTGGTCCAGACAAGGGCCCCTGACACATGAGGTTGTCTATCGGACAATGTCAGGCCATTGATAAGCGCCTGAGGCCCTAGCTTTCCCAGTGTGTATCGCACCATTGGCACTAGTTGGCCCTTGTCTGTTGCTTTTTGGCTGATTGAGCATGATGAATTGGCGGCGGAGACCATTGGTGAGAGAAATCACTCTGAGTGGTTCTTTCAGCTAAAAATGAGTCAGTGCACGAACAGAGACAGGGAAGCAAGGAAAGGCAAGCAAATGACTAGAGTCACGAATATTTTCACGATGACATGGCCATCTGGAATAGAGCGAAACAGCTGAAACCGTCTTAGTGGTGAGGGAGAGTTGAGTGAAAACGACAGGCAAACGCTGCTTTATCATAACAAATGTTTTTTTTCCCAAAGTCCTTTGGTTTCCCTTTTGGAATGGCAAATACATACTACTGCCACCTGCTGGTATGGAGAGCTATTTCCTCTCAATGGGCTGTATTTGAAATTCAAATAATAATGTAAAGAAATAATGAATGGTCGCTGAATGAATCCTACCAACGTTGTTAATTCTCTGATTTTGACTTTTCCTCTCATGCCTGAATTTGGTTGACAATTTATTTAGTGAAATGTCTCAGTAACTTATGGATTGCTGCAACATAGCTGCAGATATTTATGTCCCTGTTAACTTTTCATCCATCACATCATTAAAATATTTGTCCAACTGAGAAACTAACGATATTCATATCAGTTCTACTTTGTATTTAGGCTAAGTACCAAATATTAGCCAGATAACATGCTAAACTATGATGGTGAACTTGGTTATAACAATGCACATGCTAATCAAACATGTTAGTTAGCATGTTAGCCTGCTGTCGTCAGCATTTAGCTCAAAGCATTGCTGAGCCTCACAGAGTTGTCAGCATGGTTGTAGACTCCCAAGAGTCACATATTATTATTACCCATGAACATTTTTTTAATCCAATACCACATCATCATCATCTGAACAGACCTTTGTTCGACATGGCCCTCATTATTAGTCAAAGCAAACATATTAATCCAGGAATGAGTGCCACACCTGAAAGTCCCAAATGACTTTCAGTACAATTATTTTTCATTCAGGCTTCCTTTACAAATGATGTGATACAGAACATAAAAGAAAAGGTCTAGCTGACCCAACAATGAGTTAAGCTCATAGATCATCATCAGTTTACTCAGCCAGTGCCAGCCGGGGCCCTCTGCAGATGAGGGATGTGCCCATAAAGCCCCAGTTTTGACTTAGAGCAGCATAAAATGTCTGGGTGTTTCACTTTTAGCTCTGCCAGATTCCTCTCCTCCCCACGCCCAGCTGGGGATTCAAAAGTCATTCAAGAGTTGTGTAATTAGCTGGAGTTTAATTAAAGGACAAATTAAGAAATGGCAGGAAAAAGGCAAATTAAAGAGGCTTGTAAAGGAGAAAATTAAATGCTTAACAAGCTCAGTATCACCATTAAGAGACCCAATTTACAGGATGAACCTTTACAGTGAGCATGTGTACAATTTTGTGGGTTCTGTGTTACCGGTACTGGAACATTGTGATCCTATAACTGAAACATAAACACATGTAACATTTTATAGATATGAGAATAGAATATTTTTCTTCAAAAGTGTCCCGAAGATTGTCTGCATTGTTGGTTTTACACAGCATACATGATTTAACAATTAAACCAACATGAAATTTTAAATATTTGCTCATTGTTTGATAATCTATGTTGTGAACTACAAATTTAATAATATTAATTACAACATTTGGTGGGTTATGCAGTTTTCATGCTATAACTCCAACAGTAGTAATTGATATAAGTTAAAAGCAGGAGCCTGTCTGTCCTCATTGCAGCTAATTGCCCCAGAGGGAGACCAAAAAAGCCACAAGTTGTTCTTCCCTTGGGCATCACTGCACTAACTGCAACCTGGTGGCTCCTGTACTCACACACACACAGCACATTCTTCCATTAGAATTCAACACTAACAGTACAAGTGTCCTAAAAAAATTAAAATAAAATAACTCACTAAATGCCACTCACTATAGGATTGTTACTGACGCTGTTAATTATCCTCTGGGCTTTACAAATGAGCTTTGTTTTAGAGAGCTTGAAGTTGAATTGGAAATATTTTCCTGACAGTTTTGGAAAGACTCTCCCAACATGAGATCATGCTAATTTTGGAAATAATTGCAACATTCCTGATGAATTTTAGATTGCTGCCATGATTTAAACAGTAACTAATGATGTAGCTGACATTTGGGTTATTAAAAAAATAGATATATATGCAACAAACCCTCCAATTCTTAGGGTTAAATGAAGAAATATGATATAATTTGGTATAATAATTCAGTCACTGTAGTGGTTTTGCTGTTTTAGACCAGGAATCTCTCAACTCATTAATAGTGGTGAAAAATGTGAGACAGAACCCACCCAACCATGAAAATGTGTTAAAAAACCCACCCACAATTCTCTTGATATTTACCGAGCGTATAATATTTGACTTGTAAAACATTCATCTTGGCGTACACTTAAGGTGGAATTATGTGACACCCCCTCCACCACCAGCAATTAAATGAATTTAGAGGATCTCAACTTTCAACAAATGATAAAAACATGATTACCCTCTGCACGTTTGAGGAGCTCTTTCTCTGCCGAGCCCTTTGATGAGGCCGTAGAGTCATCCAACAGCTTTAGCAGATGTTGTGGTGCACTGAGCTGAAAAGCAGCTCTCAGACATTTTAGACTTGTTGAAGGATTGTTTTCTGTTGGTGCACTTTGAGGATCTGTGTCAGAGACAGCAGCACAGTTCAGATGTGTTACTATCTCAGCACCTCGCTCTCTCCTCTCTGAAGAAGCCACTCCATAAGCATCTGTAAAGCACCAGGCTCACCACCTCAAGTAACAGATGCACATGTAGCGAAAGCAGGCATGCCAAGAGGAGGGAGATTCTACATGTGGCAGGATGAGCAAACTTTTGTTGCCTATTTCTAGTGACTGTAATTTCCTCATGGTTATAAGCAATTACATTTTTTGTAAATGTAACGCAAATGACAATTATATTTACCATTAAAATTGTTATGAACATTTCGACTTGCAATAATTAATAACAAGTAATCCATCATTTCCTCTTATGTGCTTTAGATCTTTAAATAAAACGACGTAATGTGCAGCACATTATTCTGCCACAGTGACATTTACAACCTGCCACACTCGGTGGGAGTGGCAGTAAGTTGAAAGAAACGACCGATCAACTTTCCTTGGTGTTCAAAAAAAAAAAGAAAAGAAAAAGTTCCAGACTTAACCGGGAACTCCTGCTCTTTCAAAGCAGCCTCCTTTACAGAGAAACTGGCATGACCTTGTTTCCTTGGGAGCAAAAGATACAGAAAGCTGGAAGGGCTGGGCAAGGAAGAGGAGGGGTAGAGGAAGGAGGAGGGGGGGTATAGTGGAAGAGGTGGGGTAACTTCAAAACCCACATCAAAAGGAATAAATAATTGTTTCTGCTGGTTTTGTTGTTGTGATACGGATCGGCGAAGCAGCAAGTGGCGAGCGCGAAGCTTTGATTTGAGGCAGCCTTCCTGGAGAGGGCTCCTTCTGTCGGCAGCTGAGCAGAGAGTAGCGGGGCCCACTGATTAAAGTCCTGTTTGTTTTAATCTTCTCTTTTGCCCAGGGTAGGCCCACAGAGAGGGAGAGAGATCCTGTTGGAGGGTGGGGCGATATTCTCCTCTGGGGACCAGTTCTGAAAAGGAGGCAAGTAGTGCAGCATCCAGATGCAGGGTGAGGAGAGTGAGTGATGGTCAAAGTAGGGTTAGGGGGTTCATAATATAGGGGCTGAATAGTTTCAGGTCCAATGTAAGTCGCAGATTATCGGGATGATAATGTGTTCAGTAATCCAATCAAAAACCGGTTCAGTTTTAGTGGTTAGGAGTGTAGAGAAAATTCCATCAGTGATTTTTCAACAGTCTTCTTTTCTTTAACATTGTTGTCCCTGTTGTTTATCCTGATGACATCACCTGATGCTACGTCTATCCTCTAATTCAAATACAATCTTATCTTATTTGTTTTGGCCATCGGAAATTCATGCTAATTAGCATTCTTTTAGCATGCTAATTTTGCTAATGATTTTGCTAATGCTAGTCTTGCTATTGGTAATTTTGCTGATGCTAAGTTTGCTAATGTTAAGCCCAGCTTTCAGACTGCCTTGCAGCTAGCTTAGCTTAGCCTAGCCCTTGTGGGTTAGTTTACTCATTAAAGGAATAATTAAAGGTATACTCCCACTCAGTATTTTCCTGCTCAAGGCGTGTTAAGAATTTTGAAAGTAACCACGATATTTTTATTCAGTAGGACAAATGCTATTCTACAGCCTGATATAACGGTCATATTTTTTAGCACAGCAGAATACAGAGAACAATTCCGATTTTAAGCCAGTGAAGGGCGAATAATATGAAGCAAACAAAGGGCATGTGTCTTCCCCAAGGGCTTCCCCAGATTTCCAGGCCTGCAAGGCCCCATGTGCATGTGCGAAATGATCACCACATGACATATTAATAGACAGCAGTTTGGATAGAATGGCATATTTATATTCTCTTTACTCTTTACTATATATATTTGTTGACTGATGTCATTTATTTGATCCGTGGGACGCCCACTATGGGCTGCATGTTGAATGTCAGAGATTGGGGGAATGGAAGCCACATAGAAGAATCTCAACAAATGAGCACACTCTGCACATGAAACACGCATTTATACACATGCTATAATGTGAACACACGCATACAGACTCAAGACTCCTGAATCCTGCACTCGTATGATGTAACATGATGAGAGGTGAGACATAACAGGTAACATAGCTCAACACTGCTACTACAGTTGAACTGAGAGAACACGATACATAAGAGTTCATATTTATTTTCCAGTCATTGAACTGCACTCGAGCCAGATTATGGTATCATTCCACTTTGTACTTAAAATAACACATTACATTACAATAAATGGTGATTTTGAGCAAATTAAACTTTGTTCCTCAGGACAGAAGCTTTTTACACAAGCTGAATGTTCACAGCACTGAGATCAGATCAGACTTTATCTCCCAGGAATTTATGAAAATGTTTAATAATTCCTACAGTTACCTTATCTTGCATGCATCTACATTCATTTAAATGTCACTATGCAAACTGAAATACTGCCTGCCACCAGACCTGTACCCTTGAATATATTGAATATTTGAAATGCGATATAATCTTCGCTTCCCGCTGCTTTGCATCAACTGTTAAGTGCGACACCAAACTCTTTGATTCTGACAGAAATCCAGTATTGGCAAAAGTGTCATCAGAATTGCTGAAAGAATGAGAGAGAGTTGCTGAACCAAACGTTGCTTCGAGCAGTTTTTCAAACATGGTAGTCTCATTGGATCTTATCGACATATGACGAAACCATGGAAGGCAGCGTTTTCCATCCCTGACAGTAAACAGCCGCCCCGTCCACAGGCCTGTCAGTGTTAGAGGCAGAGCTCGTTAAGAGCTGACATCAAACGCTTATGGAGACTGATGATTTAAATACTGAATCGACTAGCGGCGGCGCGCAGACAGAGCAGAGCTGGTATGTGCTGACACTAAGACAGATGTATATTTTAGCAGTCGTTTCCCAGCTAAACTGCCTAATGGCCTCAGGGATGAGGCAGATGAAAGTCAGACCTGCAGATCTGCTGGGACGTCTCTCGGTTTTGTTGTACTGTAAGTGGCAAAGACCCTCATTGCCCTCCCCTTCCACCTTCCTCTGTCCCTACCCCCAGTCGCCCTTACATACTGCTTCACTCAGGAAAGAGGGATCAGAGGAGAGGTTCCCCAAACACAGGCCCCTCGCCAGGCCCCAGGCAGTGGGGATACTAACAAGCTCTAATGACCTCCAGCCAGGCCTGTGTCTCTGCTCTTCCTACATTCACTCACACCACAATCTGCAGAACAGGCTTCCTCGCAGACAGACGGCCATACTAAACCCACTGCCACCAGTACTGAATGAACAGCCCCTAGTCCAGTTACTTTCATGATAGGATCAAAATGAGACAACCTCTCCCAGGACTGGACGGACTTAATGGAGCACTCCACAAGAATGTAAACTGATAAATGTGATACGGATGAGGTAAATGAATGTTTGGTATGATAAAAACTCAATGACCCCCCCTCTTTTCTCTCTGCACTTCTGGTCTGCAGGCTTTTGTTGGCATGTCTGCTTTCTAAGGGGAGACCAGATGTGAAGCATTGGAGGGTTTGAAGATAATTGCAAACATGTTTTGGTCTACTTCTTATCTTAATGGATGCAAGTGTATCTATCCAAGACCAAAGAAGAAGAGAGAACACTGCTCTCCCACATTAGCAATGACCCAAAGGCCAGGAGCTACAGTACTAGGGCAGTTTGTAACTGCAGCGATCGTAGACTTGGCCATTAACCAACTCCAAGAATGTAAGTCCACTCTAAAAGCAGTTTTATAATACTTAAAAAGGCAACTGTTGACAAGGGGTGTTCCATTTCTGGGTTCATTTTGTAATGATTCAATAATTTTCAATGCGGCTACGCTAAATATCAGGCTTTCAGTCCCACAAAGCTACAAAGAAAGGATTCCACTGTAGATCTCTCTCTTTAAATAGGTATTTAAAACAAGCTGCACAAACTGATTTAGCTTATTGTAAACAAACCTACATACATGAAAACTACGACGAATCATTAAAAATGCAATTACATTACCAATTACTAAAACGAAAAGTAATGCATTACACTTACTTAACTTAAATTACTCAACTCTTGTCAGTCTCCAAATCTACATTTCACAAGTTTTGCATTTAACACGTTTAGAGGAGGAGGTAGTGCTACAATTTACTGAACATCTGCACACAGCTCTCCAGAAGTCTTGATTAGTATTCAGTGCACCAGTGGCTAATGTTAGCAAGCCAGCTAACACACGACAGGCTGAACATCACCTCACAACAAGAAGCTTCTGAATTCAATTCCAGAAATATGTGGAGTTTGTTGTTGTTGTTGTTGTATGTTGTTCCGTTGTTTGTGTAAGGTCCCTCCATGTGCTCCAGCTTCCTTCAAAAGTCCAAAGACATGTAATGGAGGTGAACTGGTGACTATATATTGACCATAGGTGTGTCCTCTGTCTCTCTAGTTGTCGGTCCTGTGAAGAACTGGCGACCTGTCCAGGATCTTACCCTGCTTCTTGCCCAATGTCTGCTGGGACCAGCTCCAGCAAAGGGTAAGCTGTTATAGGAAATGGATGGATGGATGGAAGTTTATGCTTTGGGTTTAGATAAGTTTACTCATGCATGACGTAACTCACGTTATATACATGACGTAAGTTAACTGAGGCTTGCAAGTTAAAATAGATGTTTTCGGTTTCACACGGAGCACAAAACTGGTCTCCTGGGTGAAAGTCCAGCATTTGTTGGATCCATCCACCACTAAAGCTCCTCCATGTGTCGACTTTCTCCACATGTTTTTCTCTATGCTCATAAAACGAAACGATGGCATTAAATGTAAAAATGTTTAAAAAAAACCATGTGCTGTGATAATGTGAAATCACATGTCATAAGACATTTGCGTGTTATTCATCTGCCATTTGATGAAACCACACTGCAAAGGCCCTGAGCCCAAACTGATATTAACCCCTCATCTACTTCCTTGTAAGACAGTGAACAAGCAAATCCCAAGTAAAGGAACATTTCAGAGATTAGTCACTGAAATTCAAAATTGTAATCCCTTGCACTACTCCTTACTAAAAAAAAAATAATTGTGGTAAATATATAATCAATAATTGCTATCAATGAATTCCTGAGATAAATATCTGTCTGTTTAGCTGCTTGAAACGATGCAGATTAGAGAGGTGGACGTGAACCAAAACAGTTAAGCTATGGAGTGCAAAGCCAAAAACAATGAGATGAAACAACGAGGGGAACTCCAGAGATATTTATAACGGTCTGTGTGGGTTTGTGTGGGTTTGTCCCTCATAATGACAAACCCACATAACGACCCACAAACTGCACACGGTGCACTTTCAAATACTCCAATTAACACAAAAATACTTGAAATCTAGTGGAGTTGTATTCCCCTAAGCAGTCATAGATACCTTGGATCAGCTGCGGGAAAATGTGGAAAAACCCTGTAAGAGTGAGTATTGAAGGCTTTATTTAATATTTTGTGTATTTCCAAGGAGCAAGCCAATAAAAGTTGTTGAAAATGGAAATTATTACCGTCTTGTGAGAAATTTACATCAGCAAAGAAGACAGAACTTTGCTGCTGTAGTTCATATTGCTGTAGAATAAACCGGATATTTGTCACAGACACTTTTATAAGGAGCTGTTTTGTTGCATACAAGTGTGAACATGTATAAGTACTGGAGAAAAACACTCATTTTTGGATATTTTTTAAATATTATTTCTCTTGCAGTATAATTTGAATAAAATACCACGTAACTCTATGAATTCTTGTGACTGAATTGGACGAATATACTTCAGAGTTGTTTGCACCCTTTTTCCCTCTGTCTGAGCAGACCTGGTATGCAGACACTCAGACAGACGTATTATTTTGTCTTTGTTTTTGGCTTCTGGAGGACAGGAAACATTTGCTCTCACCAGCAAGACCAAATCCAGGCCTAAAAAAGAACCATCAAAAGGACAACACGGATGCTGGCATGCCAGCCAGGCTGGATAGACACACTTATAAAAACAATGTGTGGATTAGCAGCACATTGTTTGGATGCTGCTCAGAGTCCAGGACTTTCTAGAAAGTCAGGACTTGTTCTTGCCTGCAGAGTTGACCTCAGAGATAGACACCTCAGAAATGTCTTCTGCATTCACAAAATCAAATAATCTGACATATATGAGTATGATCATGTGCATTTTTTAAATCAAGCAATATTAATTTGCCTCTTCTTTTGTGCTTTGTGTAAAAGGAGGGACATACAGCAACAATGCACACTTTGATTAACCTGAAATAGAAACAAGATAAACAAATTTTATTTGGCTGAATAATTAAAAAAATAACTATTTATGAGGGGTACTTTTTGCTGTGCACTATATGCTACATGTCAGTGTCCCCTTACACTATTCCAGCAGTATTCCTCCAGGAATAATGAGCACAAGACGATCAGACAGCAAAGCTGGTTTCTCTCTCTGAAGTTGTGCCAGAGACACACATCCTCCTTAGACTGGTCCACAGCTACTGGAACAAAAAGTTCCATACTTTGACTTTGTGAGCCATTGTGTTGGCATCACTCTGTAACCCCTAAACCTTCAAGTGTATAATTAAATGGTTACAGAATATTTTCATTAAATTAGAAGTCACTGTCCAAACCTTGCAAATAGAATGTCTTTGGTCTCAAATTAGTGCACTTCAAAGTTCTCTTGTAGCTCTGGATTTATTTCCATCAGTCTTGACCCTTTAACCTTCAAGTCAAAAGGGAATTGGCTCGACTGTCTTAAAGGGTCCACTTTAAAATAGAGCAGTACAAGCTCCCATCCACCCTCACCCTGGATGTGAGAGGCGTGGGCATAAATTTGACATCGGACATTGAATAAAATGATTATGAATTTTCAACATTTTGATCTAAGCATTGAGAGCGGATAAGAGGCTCAGTCATCAGTGCATCTGAAAAAGGAGCTTACATTTTCTATGATATTAAACCTAAGTCAGTCTTTGATCTTTTAATCCTGTGCTCATAAGGTTGTGAGATAAGCAGGCATGACTAACGTCTCTTCTAATAGTCAAGAAAGAGCAGCACCCACATAATGAGCTCTTTTACCCCTTTTGAAGACAAATTGGACTGAAATTCCATATTTAATGGGTCTTCCTTTCAATGGAATCCTGTTTAAAGCCGAGGGAGAGATGGACAGTCGTGTTAACAGGGCTGTTAAATACGGTGCTGGTGCCCGTCATTGTTTTTCTCCATCTCCCAGATGTCCGTCTGGGCTGTCTGCGGCTGTCTTTGTGTTATCATCCTCGACATTTCTTTATTCAGCCAACACTGACACTTACGCTGGCTTGCAGGGTTTATGCAAATTTGTGAGTTGAATTAAACTCCTGTGCCGCACACAGGCTGTCAGTGTTCCTTGTGATCACATCCACGGGTCTCCTGATGCCAGCTGTGGTCACCTGTCCGTCTTCAGTTAACATCTCTCTGCCTGTTCTTTAGTTTTAGACTATGGCTGCGAACTCAAACCAGAATTATAGCCAAAATATTGAGAAAGATTCTAATTTTATTCTAAAGAAAGAAAGAAGAAAAATAGAAGCCTTATCAGAACCAAACATGTGAATGATACCAGTTATATTTAGTGTTTTATAGTAGTGGCAATGTTAAAAAAAAAAGGGAAAAAGTGATCCAGAATCCACATCTGCATCTGGATCCACCTCAAAATTCAATTTAGCTCAAGATCCACAGCTATTGAGAATTGAGAATTTCCCCACTGCGGGACTAATAAAGGCATATCTTATCTTACAAAATTTCATCAAAATCAGTCATCAATTTTTTGAGATACGTTATGGATAAACAATAAAAAAAAACAGAAAAAACAAATGTTGATCACATAAGTTAACGAGTAAAAGATGGAATGAAAATACACTTCCTTCCATTCTATTCTATTCCATTCCTTCCATTTTTTTTGAGAATTAAATGAGAAGGTTCCACCATTCTCATGTGGCAAGTATGGAGTTATAGTCAAGAGGAGATAAGACTAGCTTCAGATAAAAGATTAGGAATAGTGGAAGAAGGACAAATCAGCTTCTCTGGGTCAAAGTTCAAATATCATGCCCACTATAGCATCACTAAATCCCACTATAATAAATATGTAGTATCTTGTTTGTTAGATACTTGCATAAACAGTTAAGTAAAACACAATCCTCACCTAACATTACGCACACAATGTGTAATGTAACAGACACTGTTTGTGTTATTTTCATATTACTCATGGGTTACTGGATGAAAATCACTCTACTGTTGCCTGCTTTTCTCAGCACTGGGTAAAATAAGTCCTCTACTTGGTCAGTTTTAACCTGGTGTTTTTTAGTGTGTGGTTACAGCATGTAATTTCCGCTAAAGGCGTAAACTGTGATTTCTTTTGTGACGTTTTTGAGAACATATTTTTAAGATTTACCGCTTTTGCTTCGCTTCCATTCACTTTACTAATACAAGCCAAAAAGTCTCCTGGCTCTACATCCATTTGATTCGTAGACATGAGAGTGGTGTCGGTATTGCATTCATTATATTCATGACTCAAAAATATGCCTCTTTTTTTTGTTAGAAGTATTGCCAAATCCTCCAAAGCATCAGTTTCTTCCAGATTAACCCTTAAATTAAAGTTGAAAATCAAATTAAAAGGTAAATCTAAACAGTAATCTGTCTGAGATGGGCGTGATCCATTTGTGGCATAAAGTCTAAGTTGTAATTCCGATCTTTGTGCTTTAAAACACTCAAATACTAGTTGACTGTTACTCTTTGCAGGGCACAGGAGGCATCTAATCACATTTAAAGATTAGAGCCTCCTGTGCGTGGCTTTGAGAGAACAGCCGGGTAATAGTTTCTCTCTGGCTCTCCCACAGGCTCGGCTGAAACATTAATTGGGTGACACACATTCCTGTATATGCCTCTCTCTCTCTCTCTCTCTCTCTCTCTGTATGTGTCTGTATCTCTGTCTCACAAGCAGACAACATTAACTAAATCGCTCTAATTCTTTCATCTCATATTCTCTTTGCCCCATTGTTATGCAACCACACGCACTCAGATGTAAAAAGACACTTGCGTACAAAGAGAAGAATTTTTCAGATTTCATGCCTTACTTCTTTTCAGAATTCCTTCCAGACAAATTACACTCCATATGAAGTGGTGTTGGGGATGTGAGGTTGAACAAGGCCAATTTGTTTAAAGGTTGGTCTTCGGGACAAGGCTGCGCCACAGAGCTATATTCATATATTACATTTGCGTTTTTACACTTCTGACAGGCGCTCTATCGTGTGGCTTGTTTTCATCTCTCCTTTTGATGCTGTTTAAAGGAGAAGGCGCCCATTGTGCTCCGAGGCCTGCAGGCATGTTCTGAGCTACGCAGAGTGAGTCAATGGAGAGTATTGGGCTGGCTAAATGTCAGGCACACATGGCCACGCTCACACAGCTTAATGCAGGCCTGTGTCTGGCCCTTGTCCCTGTCCCGCTCCAACTCTGTGTGTCTTTATCCCTCTGTCTCCAGCTTCTCCCTCTGTCTCAGATGTACATGCCATCTGGTCTGCATCCACATCTGTGGATATCCTGCCTACAAAGCCCGGACAGCAGCGCTCTTTGTGCAGTGACTCTTTGCGCGTAGAGGCACCTGCCATGGCTTAAATCACTTTCCCCATGCAAAAGAGGCAAGCCCATTTATTGTGTCCACAGCTAAAAACGTGGCATGTTGTGTAGCACTTGCTGGGATATCCTTTACAGCCACGGGCTGTGATGCTGCTTTGCTTGGGATTACCAAAGAGACCGTACAGAGGAAACCGACCTTTCGGCAACTCATAAGGCCACAGAACGTACAATCAATAGAAGGAAACACGCACAACTTTAGAGGAGGACACAAATTGTGTTTTGGGAAGAAATAAATACAGTTCATCATTGGTTTGTATTTATCAAATGAGCTAAAATCTCCTTTTTTATTCCCTCTATTGCTGGCTTCAAACAAAGATAAAAATGCAAAGACTAATTATCCTTCACCATGTTTGGCTTTGGCAACACTTTGCTCCACAGATGGGTTCAATATGGGAACAGTCACAGCAAGCACGAGTATCCCAGGAATGAAAAGCCATGTGACACGGATGCTTCCCACTGGGACAAGCGGGTAGACGTTTGATTTATTATAGAACACTACAATATGCACCATGGACTGTGTTATATAAATCTGTTTGTGGAATGTGTCTTAGGCAGGGCATCTTTGTAATTGCTCTAAAATCTTCATCAGATAGAATGAATTATATGAATATAGTACATTAACATATTTTCTAGGTTTTGTGTCCTTGTTTAACTGGCCATCAAATGAAGAAGACTCTCATGAGGATGTTAAAATCTTTAAATGTTTTGGTGTGTGCAAAGCACGACGGATACCAAATCCCATTGTTTTTAATCTCTCATCAAAGACCAGTATATTTTATTGTTAAGCATTGAAGTTAAAGTGTTACTCACACACGATGGAAGACTTCTAATTAAAATCATATTTGATACTTAATCATGCTGGAAATATGCATGGATCTACAAACCTTTAGTTGCTCGGCACAGATTACTGTTGAATAGTTGTATTGTGATTGATGTACTGTATATGTGTACCGATTGCAGAAACGTTTGCTTTTATCACAAATCTTATATTTTGAAAGTGTCATAAAAAATGTTTTATTTCATCTTATTTCTCCAAAATGAAACTTTAGTGATAGTTCAATAGAGAATAGAATTTATTTGCACATTTATGATGTAGTCTATTTCTCATACCGTCCTATCATTCAAATCTCTCAGGCATGCTCACTCTTAATTTCCTGCTATCATTTTCTGGGGCTATATATGTATGTATATGAACTGTTCTCATCGACAGGTCATATCTATCCAATAGCACAGTGACATGCCTACATTGTAAATTTCCCCACTGTGGGACTAATAAAGGGATATCTTATCTTATCTTATCTTATTATATTGCTGCTATGATTCTGTCCATACCTCTAGTTCATTCTTGTTGCTATTATGCATGGCCCTCCACCTCCCCATCACTGCCCAGTCTTCTCGGATCCACTGACTTCATCATATTTTGCTGCTGCTTAGGACAGAAACCCTTCGTTCACAATCTCCCTGAGGAGTTTAAGCACCAAAGTCTTCCTGACAGACCAATTATCACATATCATCTGCTGCAATAAACAATTATCTTCATTCACTCGTCTCTCCTGATTCAAATATTTTTGGAGGCATCTGAATTGGACACAATACCAACATACTTAAAACAATACAGGAGACATACTTATACAAAAATCCCCTTTAGACCTATTAGCTTGTCAACAGGGGCCGCATTTATGCTTCCATTTCTCAAAATTACACGCCATTGCCCATAAACTATTGTTTCCTGACCCAAAGCTTCTTGGCCCCAGTGATGTTCCTCCACATTCATGTTGTCACTACTACTCAACTGATGAAAATAAACATGCCAGGAGTAATTTTCCCAGCAACCTTTGACTTCTTCCAGCATCTGCCACTGCTTGTAGAGAGATTTTCCTCCATTTCGACAGAAGAAACAATGTCAACTTGCTGCCTGTGCTGTGAAGCATTCCTTTAGAGACTTTGCATTGTTGCAAAGTCAAACTGATCCTGTAAAATATGTTGTGGACTATTTAATATTGTCTGCACTAATGTGTCAAAACTGATAAAAGAATGTTAAGATACTATATGACAACTTATTATGGGTGCTGTGAGAGGGGACAGCTGCTGCACATGAGACAAGCTCAAGTGGAAACTTTCATTATGTTCTATGATGCAATACCTATATTGCATGATTTTTTTTAGACTGTTGGAGGAAGCTGGAGTACCCAGAGGAACCCACAAAGACACAGGGAGAACATGCAAACTCCACACAGAAGGGTCCAAGGTGATTTGAACCCAGAACTCCCTCGCTGTGAGGTGGTGGTGTTACCCACTACGCTGTGCTGCCATTCTGCAACACAGAAAAGTGAAACTGACTGAAATTTGGATTGAATCTTATTTTTTTCAGCTTGTTTCCAGAGAGAAACCAAAACAAAGTCCAATAAACAGGCAAAATACCACAGAAGGAAAACCTACTGAAAAGCAGGGGAAAGAACACTGGAAACACTGGAAACAGGTGAGATAAGACATTGACAACAAACTGGCAACTAACAGAAGGAATCACACAGACTAAATACACTAGGATAACGAGGGAATGGCAAACAGAGAGGAGGAGACAATCCAACTGTCAGAAATATGAGGCACAAAGAAGGCAAAAAGAAGGCACATGACTCAAGGATTAAGAAAGATACAAGTAAGGACTAATCTAATAGATATTCTTCAGAAGAAATCATATGAATGTTATAAAATAATATTGCACTATCTTAGAGTAACAAATTTGATTAAAAGAGTATGATTTATTTAGTTTAGTTTTTTTTTAGGGAGGGGAGGGGTAAGTAAGTAAATAGTAGACATTCTGATCCACACTCCATTCCAGTTGGTGGCGGTAATGCACCATTTCGTTGTTTGCCAACCGCCAATAAAATTCACAAGAAGAAGAAGAAGAGAAGAAGATACAATCAACAACAGGTAGAGACAATCAGACAATCACACACTGGAGGGAAAATAAATTAAAGGGGAAGATACAAGGAGGATACAAAGAAAAACTCACAAGAGACAAGGCTACAAAGGCACAGAGGGAGAGGGAACAAACCAGAACTAAAAACAGAAGACTAAAACTGAGACAGGGGAAACAAAAGGTCAACACAGATCACAAGAAAAGGCAACAGGAAGTGTAAAGCAAAAACACAAGGCATGGAAATAAGGCTAACAAAATAAAATGGGAAAAAGTGGCACAAAATCATGAAATGAACCTTTCAAAATAAGAGGAACAAACAGGCTTATCAGATCCATGACAGTAACTCTATTTCCATTGATATTATTTAAACCTCTACAGTCCTGACTGTGTGTAACCTAATTTTCTCTAACAGGTTCTTTGCATGTAAATATATTGGGTTTTAGGACAGTTCTGTTTTTTTGGTTTGTTTTGAACACAAATAACTGAATATAGCTTGGATTTTTGCAACACTGTCATCTTCTGGAATTCCAAAAGAATTCTCTTACCACAGAATGAATATACCTGATTGCATCTCAAAGCTGTTTAAAACTATTGGTGAATTGTATTATTGCTGTGTTGCTAATAAAGTAGTAGTAAAGTAAAAAGGAAAAAAAAAATGTTGGTACATGCATATGTCTAAAAGGTGCGTCTGGAACTGATGGGCTCTGTCTCTCTGCAGGTCAAAGCTGCAAGCATTAATACTAGAGGTGAAGAAAACTATACAGGTGAGTTTGAAACTAGCGCTGCACTAGTTGTTCAAATAGGATGTACTGCACTACTCCAGATATGAACATTATGAATTATGAATTAGCAGCTCAAATATGTCAGTGAGACAGAGTTTATTGGTTTTATTTTTGAGGTAGTTATGGGAGTAAAGTGTATAAATAGTTTTTTTTTTTTAATCTGGTGCGTCACCATCCAACTATCATGTTGATCTGCTTGCCTTTTTTGGTTCCCCGTCTGTCTGCTGACAGAGATGTAAGAGCAGTGTGAGATTGCCAGGGTCTGATCCAAAGTTGGAGTTGAGGGGTGTTTTCTGCTCTTATAAATACCACAGAACAAGTTTTCAGCTCCTTTTTTGGTAAATAAAAACAGGGTGATAAGCGTGAACACACAAACACACCAGGAAGGCAGAACTACCTGCTGCAGTTTCAACTCTCCAGTGTGGGCTCCCTTCTGTTTTTGCAGGTGCAATTTTATTTGGCAGCAGCAACAACAAAACAAAAGACAAAAAACAACAACAACAAAAAAAACCAAACCCCACACATCTTGTACCAGAGCTCCAAAGAGACAACACTGGGACTCTCTTAGAGGTTTGATGGTGGCACTGAAGTCTCTAGGCTGTGGCAGAGTGGTAATACCACCCAGCTACACAAGCCTGACATGGTGAAAGTGATTATCCAGTAAATTGGTGTATTAAAAATATATACAAATGTGAATTTCAGTTCTGCTGGCAGCTTAAAATTACAGTGCTGTATAATCTTAACTTCGGATCTCCATCAAACGGCCTGAATTGTGAGAGACTCTGATCACAGTGAGCTGTGTGCTCTCTGATAATTCTATTTCAGGCCTTCTGAGGTCTCACACAGCCCTTTCATATGTGTTATTTATGTAATTATTATACTCTTGATTTGCGGATTGTCAACAGTGGTTTGAAGATGAAGCCCTTTGTCAATTAAAATGATCCACATTTGAAGTTTGCACCATCCACCACTACAGAGGCAGTAGCTTCTCTGATGTGCAGGCATAAATACAAGAAAATGCATGTAATTAAATATTGTTTCCTATTATTGTTTACGTGGAGTTTTCTCTGAAGTTAATTCTGAGTCTTTCACAATGAATCCCTTTGAGCCGCACATCAGAGGGAGAACTTTAAATCAAATACTTTTGGATTTTGGCTTTCTCATGGAAAGTTATTTGAGAGATTTATTTCAAACAGTTAGTCTTGTCAAGCTGATCTAAAGCTTTGGCATTTCAGAAATGTGTGATTCCCTCCAAAGCCACCATCAAACCAGACTGAACTCAAACTTTCCGCAACATGAGTTCAATCGAACACATGTTGGCTTCTTGGAATTCCTCTCCAGATGTCGAGGATTGTTATTGTAAGGTGACTGATTTCTAGTTTAACATCACGATTCACCCATGAGTTGTAATTTGATTTCCCATTTCCTTGATTTGGGACATTGGCTCTTAATGTGAAACTCAAGATTAAAAGTTAATATGCAAATCAGGATGGCAGAACTGGTTCAACAATCAACAAATGTGGTACCAATCGAGGGAAGTGGTGCTTCTATGTGGGTTTTGCTTATTTTTGCTTTGCCATGGCTTGCCTAAAATAGCAGGAAGAGACAGACTTAGATGATCTCTCAAATTGTTTGGCAGTTTTTGTTGTTGTTGAAGGAATAGTTTAGTTTGCTTTCTTGCAACGAGATAAAGAGGAGGATCCATACTGCTCTATATCTATGTGTTTATTATGGAATTTGATTAACTTAGCTCATTATAGAGACTGAAAGGAAGGGGAAATAGCCATCCTGAAAAACCCACAACTTGTGGTTTTACAGGAAGTTATGTATGATTATACATAACAAGCTGTGGTAAACCGTGAGAGTGACATTCTCAGTCACTACAAACCAATACTATATTTGTTCAGAAATAGCTACAGAATAACTGAAAACTACAACTTGTTTTTGCATTTCTTTTTCTGTTAGAATTAAACATATACAAAGACAACCAGGCTAGCTGTTCACCCGGCTTTATGATTATCAAGATAATCACCTCCTGGATGGAAATTAACCAAACCACCACAGGATGTGATTGGTCAAATTCAATAGTGATTTTAGCATTTACACCATGACTTGCCATGTGTTCTTCCTCATCACGACAGAAGTCAGATGTTAACACAGCGTGTTTATGGGGTCCTTAACTCACATAATCAAGAATGAAATTGCAGTTCTTGCAAATGTCATGGGTTGAGAAGGTGAAGCATCTCACACACACACACACACACACACACACACACACACACACACACACACACACACACACACACACACACACACACACACACACACTTCAGCAAAACACAACCGTTGCTTGCAACACAATCAAAACCTTTCCAGCGGATCGTATGAATGATCTGTTCCTTAATGTTTTTAATTTTTCACTCTCTACAGCATTTGGATATGCAGCACACTGTCTGCTCCAAGAGATGAGTGTTTAGACTTCAGGGAGCTCACTGACCATATGTTCCAGAGAAATGAGGTGTGAAGCCTTAAAATGCTCAGCAATGTCTTGAACCCATGTGCTGATCTGTTGTGTCTGACATATTGCTGATTGCTGCTTGTCTATGAGTTTGAGTATGGATCTGAGGAGATTGTAAAAACCAAATTTCCCTTCGGGGATAAATAAAGTTGTTTGAAGTCTGAACAACACATTTCCAGTGCACACCTAAGCATCACAGCCAGCCAAAGAAATTAACAATTAATGTTGTAAAAATACTCCCTGCCTGCTTGCCTCCTCCAACAAGCAAGCAGGAGGAGGAGGAAGTAGGCGTCGGGGTGGGTGGCGATACTGAAAAACTTTGGAGGTTTCAGACAACAAACATTGCCAGGCATTCTTTATTCTTTATTTGGCCAAGTCTGAATCAAAGCGCGCAGACAATCTTCTCTTTCATCTCTCTGAAGCTGTGAAGGAAAGGACTGTGTCCTACCATGGCTGTGAACTTGTTCAGCTTAGCAGTGTGGAGGCCGTTTTTTTTTTTTTTTCAGAGGGTCATCTTTTGAGTGTATTTTTTTTTCCCTCTCTAACCTTTTGATCTAAATCTTCTTAACTTTAAATGAAGTGCCTCAGCCTCTTGAAGATTCAGACCTTTCATGTCACCGTATGTCTTAAGATGTAAATCCTCTTGGCGATGTGATGACTTCATGACTGTTGATCAAGTACAGTCAGAACTTAAATATGGACATTCAGTCACTCTGCCAATGTTATATTCAGTAAAATAGCTTGTCTAACAAAGGCAGAACAAAACTTCATGTCTGGGCCGACGAGCAGATCTCCAGATCTGACATTTGTTGGATGTTTTGTTTGATCTTTAGTTACTGTACTCTGGGTGAATTTTTAATCCTGTTACCCTGACCATAACGCTCAGTACTCTTTGAATTATATACAGAGAATGGTCACAAAACGCTGCCATGTAGCCTTC
The DNA here is from genome assembly GCA_037577475.1 of Chaunax sp. Z400. Classification (NCBI taxonomy): domain Eukaryota; kingdom Metazoa; phylum Chordata; class Actinopteri; order Lophiiformes; family Chaunacidae; genus Chaunax; species Chaunax sp. Z400. The sequence continues at coordinate 30,582,666 of CM075184.1, read as the reverse complement.
TTGGTCTAATGATGCAACTCCATATTATACTGTGCAAGCTGGGGCTAATTCCCTTTCAACAAGCTCAATTAAAATGTAAATTAAAACCAGTCTTCTTATACTGTGATCATTGAAGAGTCTTGGGATGTTAGGTTTTTATGGTAAACATCAAAACATTTCTAATATCTATACATTCTTGAATAAATCCACTTACTTTATTAACTTATTACAGAAGAAGAATACACATGCCCCTGTGCTTTCAGATCAACTTCAAGACATACTGTAGAATCATAGTTTCATACTATAAGTGTAGACAGAAACATCCCCACGTCCTTCACATAACAATTGAAGAGAGATGTTATGATTCACAATCAAGTGTCAAGAATCTGATTTGTAACATACAGTATACACAGCTATTAATACTAAATAAAAGAGGACCCAGGATGGAGCCTTGTGGAACGCCAAAGTAAAGAAAGGCTGCAGGATGAGATGAATTTTCCAGTGCTGACAGAAATAGTGTGTCTGCTAAAATATTCAAACCACTAAAGAGCTTTGTCTGTACTTACCACAAAAGTCTGACATTGATCAATAATGTTAAAAAAAAAATCAACAGCATCCAATGACGCAATTGGATCAAGGAGGAGCAGGATTGAACATGGCTGAGTGTCAGCACCGATTCAAAAGTCAGCAGAGATTTCTCTGCTGTGATTTTGATAATTAATTAATTAATTTTCTTTTATATTTTTTATTTTAAGACCTATATGTCTAGTGATCTAATCTTTTCATGTGAATATCCCAATGACTCAGACAGTGGGTTTTCTGAATCTTTCTTTTCACATCACCTGGCAACATGTGTAACAACAATGCACCACTTCTGAGTGCTGATTAAATTGCAACACCTCACACTCACATTTGCAATTTATCATTTGCATCATGTAGAATTTCAAAATTCTGGAGGACTGCTCAAATTACATAAAATTGGTGCCTCTAGAGATGAAAATAACTGTCAATCAATCTCATAATCGTCCTGCTCCTCCTACCTGTTCACCATACACGATATGCAGGACAGTAAGAAATAGACATTCCTGCACCTAAGCCTGTCCTGACCCAACTGTGTCAGTGTTTGGCCAGGCGGTCGGAGGAATAAGAGAAATCCCTAATGCTCTTGGTGCTGCTAAACAGGCTTTTGTATTTGCTTTACACAGTGCTCCATCACTGGCACTTTGGACAGCATAAGGGCTCCGCTGCCAAGGGAGCTCCGAGCTGTTGTTCTTTTCATCTACGTTAAGCCACTTGGCCTGCGGCAGAATGGACATGGAGAAGAAAGAATGAGCAGAGAGACTTGTGGGATATGGCAGGATTCCTCCCCATCTCCCTCTGGAACATATTTCCCCTGCATTTTATCCTCACACCCTTGGTTTGATTCACCATGAATTCCTTGGAACATTTTGGTACCTCTTAATTCAATGCATGCCAACAGGCTTTTTAATGTATTTAAAATTTGGATGATGTTCAAAGGATGCTATAATTCCTCTTAAATAGGCCTTTTGAAGGCTTTATCTTGTTCTTTCTCTTCTGGCTAATCTTGGAGGCCCTCCATATGCCAAAGCAATTTTTAAAATGCCAATTAAGCTTGATATTAACATAAAACAACTTTCAAAGTTTTTTTTTTCCTTTTGAATGAAAGACTGATGTTTAGTCGACATTTATTTACACTCCAACGATCTGTCATTGGAGTTTCAACATTGAGCAACCTCAATAAAAAATGAAGACTTGGATCTTTGTTTCTATTGTCCTGATATTAGCAGATGGTATAAGGAGGCCAAAAATTCCTTTCTAAATATCTTCCTCGCAAATTAGGAGTCCCTGAGTCCAAATGAAGGTTTTGCTTTTGCAGGAGATATCGGTAGTCACTTTCATTTCTCCCAAGAACTGTAGTAATTGCCACAGAGTATTCAGAATCAATTAATTACCATAAGGGCTTCATTCCAGAGCACAGTGAAACACACAGCAAATGGTTTCTCATTAGCCACAAATGTGCAAATGTGACCCAGGGGGGAAACATGAATTCTTTGCAGATATCTTGCATTTTCGAGTGGAAGTTAGTTGAGCCTTGTTATTTCTTCACATGAAGAGCTGGGACACATTCCACTCCCAAGGAAAAAGTGTCGGCCCCACTCAGGGGATAGCTGTGGGAAAACTAATGCTGCTGCATTGGGTTCTTGTTTGTCAGAATAGCGGCACCAAATAAATCTGCAGTAAACATTCTATCACTGTGTGTTACAGGATTATTTAAATTATGATAAACAGCTTCATTTACCAAATCCTTTGAAGTAATTGTTTATTTCACCATTTTCACAAAGTAATGCAGTAGTCTGTAAAGTAGACCAGAAATCTAAACGCAGTGGGGCTGATGAGGAACAATAATGCTGCAAGTTTATATTATGGTTCATTTGTCACAAGACCATAGACGAGGAATCATCATCAGGAATAAGATGCTTTGTATCTGGTGTGAACCAGGATAAATCCCACCCCAATCACCAGAATACATGTTGGCACTGTATTTTTCTACAAAAAGGGATTATTTTACATCTAAATTGAGATGCTGAAATTTACATTTGATATGTAGAAACTTTAACTTTAATTATGTGTCGGTATTTTATGTTGTAACTTACAGTCTGGTTAGGTTTAGCACACTTGGCTGGATTTAGGAATATATATTTTCTTTGTCTTAAAATGCTTGTTTCGTCTCCACAAACATGGCTATAAATTCTTCCAATGTCTTGATCACATAACCTTCTCCAACTTTCTTTGGTAAACATTGACTGCTGTTTACATAGTAGCGCTACATATATCAGTTTTCCCACACTGTACTGGGATCAGCTGATGATATTAATTTATAAAAGCCATGGTGACGGGTCAGAATGTGTGTTTTATTATTTTTTTTTGTAAATAATGCCATATAAAGCAGCACAAGTAGGCCCACTCTTATGGAGAATATGTGTATTACTATTATGTGTAGTATAGTCTTTACATCTTCATGCAACTTTCAGTCATGGTAATGCTTAAAGTCTTGTACGTAGGGTTGTTATATCCACTCATTACTGCAAAGCACTGCATGCAATTATAAACCTTTTGAGATACACTTCTCAACCATGGGCTGCACATCCTGCTAACGTCCCTTCCCTGCAAACATCCTTCACTGGAGTGTATTTATAGACTGGGGGAAAAAAATCTAATGCTCATTTTACATGTAGCATATTGTGGTATAGAGATAAAGCTGCACAAAAACGAATGTACTCTTCCTGAAAGGTTTCCATGTAATTAGTGGGGACCAACTGAGCTATAAATAAATACCAGTCTTTTTTTAGTTAAATGTGTTTTCTGAAACACGTAGGAATCTAAATCCTGACATTTTTAGGGCCCGAGCACCAAGGGTGCGAGGACTGCAAGGAATTTTTTTCTCCGAAATGAATTGGCTTTTTGAGGACTTGCCCATACTCAAAAACTCATGAAAGTTGGCAGAAATTTATGTGTGATATGGTGATTGGAAATGGGTGTGGCAAAATGCAAAATGGCAAAATGCAACCCCTGCCTCCAGTTTAACGTACATGTACGAAACCCGTTACACATATGTAACTGATGGAGACCGACAAAAAAGTATCTTGGAGCAATGGCTCCAAACAAACAGGAAGTCGGCCATATTGATTTTTGTGGCCATTTTTGGAAAATAATGATACCTTTTATTAGTCCCACATGGGGAAATTCTTTCTCTGCATTTGACCCATCCCTGAGGAGCAGTGGGCTGCCACTACATGCGGCGCCCGGGGAGCAAATTGGGGTTCAGTATCTTGCTCAAGGATACTTCAACTTGTGGACTTGCAGGGGCTGAGGATCGAACCACCGACCTTTTGTTCCGTGAACGACCGCTCTTCACACCCTTTGTATTTTAACGAACTCCTCCTAGAGATTTTACCCAATCAACTTCACTTCGTGGCTATGCGTCAACTTTCATCAAATTTTGATGTTTCGCGATGAAACAGAAAGTTGTCACGTGTTCAGAGTTTTTCAGTGATGAGAACTGAACAGTCCTCATCACTGAAAAACTCTGATGTCTCCATCAAACATATTTAATAAAACACATGACTGTAATGTAAGGTACAGAGCCTTGCATTTATCCAGGTGTGCAGTAGTGAGGCTGAAGTTTGCGTACGGCTCGATGGGCACAAGCCCCGATGGGAGCCGGGGTGCGAGGGCACGTTCAACGCTGCTTGCAGCTTTAATATTTTCTTGTTTCTTTTCTTGTGGACACCCGTAGACAGCAGAGTTCCTTGTGCATGTGTTAAATTGTCTATTTTGTCCTACATTGAAGCCAACTGCTTCCCTCCCTTTTATTGCAGCACATTTTACTCTTCGTTGCCCATTGTGTTACCTGCTGCCAAAGGTTTGACTATGAAGTATTAATACCCTGAAAGAAGTCCAAGAAGCAAACCTCAAATACATTTTGAGGATTTGGCATAATATCTTTCCCTGCAGATTTATAAAAAGAAACTGATGCATTATCATTGTAACCCACATATTTTAGACACGCATAAACTCAGAGTCCTGCTTTAAGAAATTGCTCTACCTATGCCATACTGCAGAAAGTCTGCCAAAACAACACTTTACTGCCTGACTTATCTCCATCTTTAGTATAATGTTTGAGAAGCCCTAACAGGCACTTCAGCGCTAACAGCAAAATGGGAAAAAGTGACCAATCCATCAACAATTTGGTCTCTGCAGTGTTAACCTGAAGTGAAAAGCTTTGGCTCTTATTGTGCAAAAGAGTGTTTCTGGATTATGGTAAACTTGGATAGAGTGCTGCTAATACGTTGCTGAAGCACGCTGGAGAACGGAGTAGTGCTGACAGGGAACAGGTCTCCAGGTAAAGAGGCTTTGAGATCACTTCTGAGTCGTCAGTGAACATGTCTCTCAACACTCTCTTGTGTTTCTGTCTCGTTATCTGATTCTTTAATCACATTTCTGTTCCTCTGTGACGCGGCTGTGACAGAGCTTTGCTGCCGTACGGTGGGATACCGTTACGAATGTAAGCTGATTCACTGCCTCACAATGGAGCAGCCAAAATCACAGCAAGAGAGACTTTAAAAGGAGAGCCACATAAAGGCTCAGCAAATGCAAGAGGAATGCAAGAGCAGATGATATAATTTGCAAACTCGGTAATTTTCTTGAAAGGAAATGAAGAACCATTCCTGTCCTGATATGAAACAGAGCCTCGCCCCCCAAAGCTAAACAAAAAAAACAAAACAGTTGGGATTGCAACCCATAAGCAGCAGGTCACTCACACTGATTGTCAGAATTAGAGAGTGCTTTCAACTCTGCTGGCTGTCAGCAACTCTGCCACCTTGGAAAAGCTTTAGCTTTGACCCTGAATCTGCAGAGAGGATGTGGTCGGCAATGACAAAATCAGCTTGAACTCTCGTGTGGAGGATCTGTTTAAAGGGGGTTCAGATCAAAGCAGCCTAAGTGGGTCAAAATTACCTTGACCATCTGAGAACAGTCACATTTTGAAGGGGGGCGGGGGTAATTTGCAATGTAGAGGGTAGATTAACATTTTGCTGAGAAGATTCCTCCCAAAGATGTCAGATCAAAGCGGAGCGAAGCTTTTATTTCTTCTCTTCTTCCACTGACTCAGTGTTAATTTGCTAATTTGGCTGGTGCTTTACTCTGTCTGTTACACCGTGAAAAGTGTGCTTACCTTTTCAGTTTTTGATGACATGTCGTGGAGCCTTCTTGTTCTGCTTTTCATATGAAATACAATAAAAAAATCCAGCTTTTATTTTCGTCTTTAGGAATAAAAATGTGCTGAATGCCACCACATTTGTGGGTTTGGGGTAAAATGTCATTAAATTTGGCGCCATCACCAGGTAAAAGATTTAATTTGCCCAATACTTTGTTTTATAATCAAATGCCTGCAAAACGAATCACATTCCTATCAGCCTCAGCTGTTCTTTGCAAATGTTACCATGCTAATGATGATTTAAAACTGTTGCTAAGGATTGCATTTTAATTTATCTCACCTTGCTTTTCATAAAGGTCCAGATCAGCTCTTGCCTCTCTCGCTGCCAGAGCGAGCATCGTGAAAGACAAGTGAGATCTCAGAAATAACCTAATCCAGCCGTCTAAGCGAAAGAATTTTTGAAGCAGTAATGAGCCATGGCAGTTACTCACTGGGAGCTCTGTTTGAGCAAATGGACAAGAGGAGACGAGCCATAATAGATTAAAATCAGACAAAAACCTGTACTGCAGCCCTTCCTTCACTTTGAGCAGCACTCTCTGCTCCTCCTAAAGACCTGTCTGCTCTGTTATTAGCACCTTTGGCTATACTGTAGCAACACTTCTTTCTTTTAAAGCCATATTATGCAGGAAATGGCATTGGTGTCTCGGAGGAATGCACCATCGTACAAATCATGCCTTATTCTGATCTTATCACAACAAACTGCAGCTGCATTTTTAATTCAGCTTGCTTTGCAGCACCAATTTCTGTGGCTTATCTCTTTATATACACTTTTTAATAAATGGTACATGATAGAGATAACTGCTCTTGTTCTGCTGAAATCATCTTGCCTCAGCTCATTAGCAGAGTTCACTTCTGTTGTAACCTAGGCCATGCTAATTCCAGCCTGGCCTTTCGTACATGTGAGGCAGTCCTTTAAAGACGGCTCTCTTTTGAAGCCTGCTGGTCGAGCTGTTCAAAGCTGCAGCTGTTTTTGGTGGTGTTTGACAGCTTTAATTGATGTTTATTTTGGCATCGAGTTTCATTCCTTTCATGCAAATGTCCTGCATGCAGCGAAATGGGTCAGGGCAGCACTAGGTGGGCACAGTTTGTGTGTACCAGGATGAGAGCAAAGCGCTTAACGAATTTACATTTTAGATCACAGAATCTCAACAAGCGGAGCACAACAAAAAGCAACCATGGAACTGCTTAAAATGAAAAATGGCCTCACAAGTCTCTTAGATTAGATAATGGATGGTGAAAACAAATTGCGCAGGATATTCATATGTCTTTTATTACAAAAACACCTTTTCTTTAATTACCAGGGCAAGATAACAAGGCTAATAATTATATATAATAACAGGGCTGTAATTTCTAATTTCAAGTCTATGTTTTGTGAGAAAATCACCCATTCCATTAAGTTTTCTCTTTAGATGTGTTATGAGGGATTTGTTTAATAAATGTTTCTCCATGTTTGATGTGTGAGCTCTTTGGCTCTGTTGTGCAGTGGTGTGCAGCCCACCTGCAGACCTGCAGAGAGTCGTCTGCTTCTCAGACATTTTGGCTCACCACATGTTCCCCCACCCCCGTTTTCCCTCCATCAGGCCTGACATCACCATGGAGGCACGCAGGGGCCTCCTCATCTGCTCCCAATTACAGCCTTGCAAACTCCTCCAAGGAAAAGGCTTTAAACTGTTATGAAACCGAGAGGAACAACCTGAGACCTCGAGAAAACATTCCAGTGACGAGGCTCGCCAACAGCAGGTCTGGAAGGGTGTGGATCTGTGTGTGATCATTCCGCGACACTTTCCTTCAAAGTAAAGCATCAGCAAGGCTTAGGGGATATTACCACAGGCAGTATTGTGGATGTGGATGTGGAAATGTAAGATGTTCTGACAAAGCAAGCAAAGTCTGGATGTGTCGCAGCCCATAAGAATGAATGGGAGTGTGATGCTGTTTCCCGTCTCCAATGAATTTGTGGGAGAATAAACCAAATATATTGCCTAACTTGTTTTTGAACTTTGAGGTTGTCCTGTGCCAGAAAAAATAAGAGGCCTTAATATCCAAAGAGTTCAAAAATTTTAAAAAAAGAACAAATGGTTCTTTTCATATTTGCTGCTGTTTTTGGTTCCATGTCAACAGCATCTTTTTATCCTCACATTTATCCTGAGCCATTTCTCACTTTTTCAAAAGCATTTCTGCTTTGATAGATGGAGGGAGATTTGTACTTCATACAGAGAAAACATGTCTAATCTTGGATTAAGCTGCTCTACCATTTTAAGGTCAGAGGTATACTAGCAGTCATCGCTCATCAAAGTCAGATACAGTAGCGAAAAACAACACCGATATCACAGATACTGTGGAAGGCCTTCATGAGTCTGCCGTGGTCACAATTGGATTGAGCTGTCACTAATCTATCTTACATTGTATACAGTATTAGTATAACATTTTTGTTGCATTGCACAGGTATGTGTTCTGGGTCTAAAAGTCAGCAGAGAACTTCCATCATTCACGCTCAGATTTTAAAATATATCTGATGTTTTTTGCCAGGGAAATAACTTAGCCTAGCTTTTTACACTAAATCCAAAGACATTACACGACATATTGTTGGCTGGGGGGGAGTTGCTGCCTCAATCGAAGGAGTTTAAGTATATCTCAGGGTCTTGTTCACGAGTGATGGGAAAATGGAGCGCGAGATGGACAGTTGTTTGGAGCAGCATTAGCAGTAATTCAGGCATTGTATTGGACTGTTGTGGTGAAGACAGAGCTAAGCTGGAAGGCAAAGATGTCGATTTACCAGCCGATTGTTTGATACAAGCAGCTGAAATGAGCTTCCTCCGTAGGATTGACTGGACTGAGAGATCAGGAGCTCGGACGTCCAGAGGGAACTCGGAGTAGACATCGAAAGAAGACAGTTGAGAGGTGGTTCAGGCTCCTGGGTGCCTCTAGTTGGAGGTTTTCCAAGCATGTCCAAGTGGGAGGAGACCCTGTGGTAGACCCCGAACTTGCTAGAGGGATTACATATGGTCTGGGAACACCCTGAGATTCCCCAGGTGGAACGGGAAAGTGTTGCTGGTGAGACATCTGGAACACAATGCTTATCCTGCTGCCACCGCAACTCAACCTCGGATTAGAAGAAGAAAATGGATTAAAAGCCACAACTAGCTTTCTGATCATTTAATCATTTAGCTGTTTTATATACATATATGTACTGTATATGTATGGGCGTGTTGATAAATTCTGTCAAAAAATGGTCATTCACAAATTCACAGTTTCAGTTTTAAGTATCCTCTTTACACCCAGTTTGGATTAATGATGCATGGATTGACTCTGGATTCATCTGAATGCACATGTATGCATAAATGATCCACCTGCCACCCACCCAAACTGGATTATTTTCTCCAATATAGAGATTCAAACCTTCCACTCCACCTCGACCAGTCCTTGTCGACTATAATATCTTTTGAATTTGTCAAGTAGTTTTTCAGGGAACAACTTATAGCAATGTATGCTTTTGACTTCACATAGCTATCTCACTTTCTCTCTCTGTACACATCATTGAAGCTATGTCCTAAACACACTGAGCACTGCAGGGATTCGGTGCTCTCAGTGCAAGTGGAACCACCCAAGTGTTTAAACAGTATAAACCAGAGCCAATGATGCTTCACTGCACTGCTAAGAATCACAGAGGTAAGTATGGATATGTATCAAGTAGCTGGCACACACGATGTTTTTACAGGTGATTGTAAAGGTCACTGACTCTGAGAATCTCTGCACTGTGATACCACCAATATGACAAAAGCTAGAAAGCTCTCAGAGAGCATTTACTGGATATACATATGGATTCTTGAGCTGTAAAAATGGAGGATCAGTGCTTTTCTCTATCTCTCGATATAAACAAGCATGAAAATCTAGTTTTTTTTGTGTATGTGTGAAATCAGCAACAAAATAAATGTATCACCCTCCCTCCCATTTTCTAGAACCGTTTCATGTTTGCAGGGTCACCAGGAGCTCGAGGCTATCCTAGGCGACGTTGGGCAACAGGTGGGGTAAATACACCCTAAGTTGCCAGTTCATCACAAGACAGACATGCATCACTAACATTTTATTTTAAGCTAATAACCAGTAAACAAAAGAGTTTATACACTGACTGAATTTTATTTGAAATGAATTTCACACTTCTGAAATACAAGCTGTTCCAGACACGGATTGGTCTGCATCCACTGCTGCAATGGCTGCAAATCCTCTCATGAATGTGATACAGCCAGATCCAGTGTGCATTGATCACTAGGCTCTACATGTATAAGCGGGGGCTGAAGTCAAAAGCTCTTTTTGCACATAGATTGCGGAATTTGCCTGCAACAACAGCGCCTATGTTTCTTTACAATGGTAACTTTTTATAGATAGCATGCTGCCGTTCTGCAAGCAAAAGAGGCTTACCTTAAACACAATGCTTTACATGCAGTATGTGTCGAGCAGTGCTTTGTACACTACAAATTAACATGACGGTCACTTCCCTATCACATGGTGGTTGATCTCATCCTCTGCTCGGAGGGTGAGGACCTCCTGGACCTCTCGCTGTCTCGCTTTTAAGACATTTTAGGGTTGATTTTCTACTTCTTTGAATTAGCTGCTAACTGTGACTAGTTGCTTTTTAAATCCCATGGTAGTGGGTTGAAGACATCATTTTAACAGTGAGGTGCAATGAAGTCTCAACGAGTTAAGTTGTTCTTAAGCAATACAACAGGTAACATTGTTAGTATAAACTGTAAGAGGTAGCTTGGTTAAGAACAGTGACCAACACTTTGCTGTTACCCTTACATTCACTGCAGACAATCAATCAGACAATACCCCTCCTTTCTGTGGTGCTTCTGTTATTTGCCATGCAATTTGAACCAAGTACACTCACATGTATTTGAACTTGATTTTTGTAAAAGCCACTAATCAATCACTGGATACATGAGCATTTTTTTCCATTAAATTAAATGCTGTAGTTAATTATATTGGGGTTGTATCATTAAAACGTCTTATTGTGTCCGATGTTTAAAAATCACTGGATCCAGTTCCTATTCCACTCCTTTCCTCCTTGTACCAGTATAGGCAACAAAAGCTGCAACCTCAAGCAAGATGACATCAATGGCCTCTATGGCTCCTCCACCCCCTCTCCCCACCTTCAGAGCCAATTGTTGGACCGCCATCCATCCATCCGGCCAGCTTTTCTTTCTCTGGGAACACAACTTCATTACAGAGAAGAATTGTCTTATTGTGAAGGCCCAACTGCCCCCTTTTGCAGCAGAGGGTGGGGCCTCGCTGGACACTGGGGCATCGTGCAGTGACCCGGCTTCAGGGGTCAGTTCACCCACTGTTTGAAAAGCATCTCACGTAACGCATCACTGGATGACTGCCCCCTCCTCTCAACTGAGGGCCCTCTCACAGCAACACTGAGCCTCAATGCGCTGAACATCTCAGCTCATCTTTTCCAGTACTTAATGAGTGTGCATGACTTTTTATGCCAACATGACCAGTTTGTCATCAAAGAGAACATTCTGAAATATTCATAGGATGTTTAAAGATTTTAGAAAAAAGCAATTTTATATTTTTTTAAACAGTTTTATGTTTTTTCTTTAGCCATATAATCTGACCTACAGCTGTACCTCGACTTCAGCAATATCGCTGAGTTCTCATTTAATTCCTGCACTGTGAATCTGAGTTGGGCTTTGCAGTGTGGTCCTGAGGGTACTGCCCTCTCTCGTGATGAAAGGAGTTTGTGGATGGTCATTTACGAGCACAGGCAGAATTTCACATCTTTGATGGTGGTCTATTTGAAGACTAACAGCTGACCTTGGGCCCCATTGTGCAGGAAAGAGGACAATGTCTTTGCAAAGCATGTGCACTGTCACGTCCAGTCAGCTTTATCATGTGTGTATGGAAAAATCAGTCCTTTTTACGAAGTAGGCAGAAGACACAAAAAAACAGAGGTAGACATCTGTGGGATGAGTTATGAAGAGTCCGGTTGGCTGGAGAGTGTTTGATCAGCTCCTGGAGGAAGCAGCATGTTTCCGCCTGTGGAGGACACGGTCCATGTACAGTGTGTCACTGTAAACTACGAGTTTGAACACATGCATCCCTCAACAGGATATTGAAACACACAATTACATAATACTGTTAAAACTAGAAGGGTACTTAACAGAGTGCATACCTCCGCCAAGGCCCAACAGTCTCTTTTAATCAAATTAAACCCTAATCCAAAGTGCAACAAGACATGTGCCATTGAAATGGCTGCCCTCATTAATGTTCCTACTTACTACAGCATTTTAGTGTTTAGTAGTCTAGTATTATGACACACTGTGCCTCACTTGGTTTTTTGTTAAAGTCAGTGAAGAAGAAAATTGAATCCACTCCTTTTTGTCCAGATCAACTCCAAACACATATACAGTAACCCCCCCCCCTCCACCAAGTTATATGAAAATCTGTCAAGTTGTTTATGCGTAATTGATAAAAGTGACAAATATTCATGGATCTCTCCCTTTACTCGGATCCACTCCAAAATGTAACGGGTTTTTCCGAGCCATATGTCCAACCCTCTCACCAAGTTTCATGGAAATCTGTCAAGCAGATTTTGTGTAAGCCTGCAGACAGACAGACAAACCAAAGCCGGTGAAAATATGACCTCCTTGACAACAAAATTAAATGTCGGTGTGAAAATAATGCGACAACGTGAACGAGGTTGCTAAGTAGTCATGAACCCATAAATTTGTCTGAATATGCATCTCCCCCTCAGCTTTATGGAGCTTTATATTGAGTTCAGCTCATTGTTTTGCTGTCCAGCCCATAATTTTAATGAAGCTTTGCTTCATTCATAGCTCTGTCATAGTGTCGTTTTTTTGTGTGCAAATGAAGCTTGTTGTGTTGGTGTTTTTTTTAAGACTGGATTTCGTCAATTTTAGTGACACTCTTGGGATGACAACGTTGGTGGGTTAGTTGGTCCTCAGTGAAATATCTTGAAAAAACAAAGTTTACTGTGGGTATGCTTGTTTTGTACACCTACAAAAGTAATGGCATTACTGTCATCTTCAGCTGTAGTTTGTGTTTAGTGCTAACTCAATGTTGCTGCTTCACAGAGCTGCTAGTGTGGTTGTAGATTCATCCTGTTAAACTTTTGTTCCAGCTGGTTGGAAATTGGTGAGTATACCTGTTGTGCCAACCCTGAATCATGACATGGGTTACATAAAGTATATGTATTGCTCTGTCTAGTACCATCACAGATTCCATAAAATGGCTATAATAGGACAGAAGCTATTCCTTTCCATCAGCACATAAATGACTGAAACTTCTAACTTTGTTCTTGTCATCACAGGCCGACCATATTCAAGCATTGAAGCTGGCACTTGAAATAACTTTGCTTGTGCCAGACGTAGGGCTATAAAAGGAATCAATATGCTTTATTGTTCATTTGTTCATTTTAGCATACAGTCATTGAAACATTTTATGGAGGTAAAAACCAGCCAGTAAAGAATTAGAATTGCTTTTATTGCTTTTCTTCTGAAATGTCCTCAATGCTTTCCTGCCAAGCAGCTACAGGCAGAAGTCTGTCGGGGTGAGCCAACTAAGAAATGTTTTGTTTTTTTCTGTTGTGGAAAAATTATTTTAAGTACTTGCTTTACAATGCTGCTTGAGGCATGTCTGTTTTTGCTGAGAGCGCTCTATAGCTTTTTTTCTGGTTAAATGTTATGCTTTACAAGATTTTTTTTAGGTAAACACATAAAAAGAACAACATCAGAACAATGTGTTTTGAAATGCACTTTGGAATAGTTCTGTTCAGAAAAACGGCTCCGTGTATGTGATTTTCTGTTGAGCGAGATCAGTGAATACATGAGCATTTAAATGTGCCTGATCACCTCTCAGTGCTGTTCTCTTTGGGAAAGTCTTTCGTTCATTCATGCAAGACGTATAAAATTATTAAATTCTTGTTTGTTTGTTTTTTTCAAGGAATGGACATGTTAATTGGTGAAATAATAAGAGAGAATGTTGTTGTGATGCAAAAAAAAAGTTTATTAAAACTCCGTAAAACTCTTGGGACCTTCCTGCTTAAAGAAAGGATAAATAAATGAAATAAAATAAATTGGTGGAGATCACAGCAGTGTTCATGTCTTCCACATCTCCATGAAGTATACCTTCCTTTACAACAAGGACCGTGTTCACAGTTTCCCAACAAGGGATTGACTTTTGCATGTTTTCTTTCAAATCTGACAACTCATGACATCCTCAACATGAAGTTGTAAAAAGTAAACTAGATAAGATTATTGTTGCTGTGATGTGCATTTACATTTATCAGAAATGTCTTTTCTTTTTTGCTGTAGAAATGAAATTATCCTGCTTGTTTTCCTGTGGATCTGTAGGTGAAAGGTTATAGTTTGATGGACCGAAAGCCTTTCCGCAAAAATAACCCCGAGGTTCACTGCACTGAACCATAGCTGTGTTATTCCAAAACAAGCCTCTTGTCAGTGGTTAGTGCTGCTAAATATTTGGGTATTAGCCTGCCATTGTTTTCCCGCATGGACCTCAGCCTCATGTCTCAACCTGAATGCTCTGAAAATGATATAACATTCAGTGCAATCTGATCATGGCCTCCATGATTGAACCCAAGCATAGAGTGCAATTTCAAAGCCTGCTGAAACTATTCAAAACACCAGTGGCCTGTTAACGGCCCAGGATTATGAATTCCATGGCAGCTCGGGCCTCTAGGTGTGGGAGACACAGAGCTTAGCTAAATAAACCTTGTCTGCCTGAGTGGCCCCACTGGTGCCCAGCCCTTTGGGGACGAGAGCAGCCTGGTTTCTCACAGGTCACTGGATGGGTTCAGTGTTAATGACAGCCTCATTTACCCTAAACTCACCACTCCATCCACGAGCAACATCCCACAAGTCACATCTCTACTCTCTCACAAAGGATAGGTCACTGTTGGCAAGAGCATTGTTCGCGGCTCAGCTGGAAATGACAAACTGCGTCTACAGAGGGTTCATCGGAGTTGTGCTGGTTGAAGCTGATAGCAGAGATCACTAGTCTTCCCTGTGGTGGGAGCGACAGGCTCAGATTTCTTTTCTTCTCTCTTCATTAACTATTCACATTTGCACCTTCTGTGCAGATCACCATTGCCACTTGACATGCGTCCAAGCAGTTCAAAGGAGATGTTACTTGGAAGTGTGCTCGCCACCCCAGGAGTCGCCGGGCCTTGGACACCTGCAGAGTGGTGGGTGCTGAGCTTGGGCGTGTTTGGATCAGGGACTGAATTTCCCTCTGAAGATGAGGAAAAGGTTTATAGCACGCTCCCATGAGAGCGTCTCCTGCTCTTTGAAGCTCCTGTGTTGGTGACTGCTCTTATCTTGGGAAAGGATTATATTATCTCCTCCTGTTCCTTTCTTTTCCGTCTTCTTCTTCATCTCTCTCTCTCTCTCTCTCTCGCTTTCCATCATCTCAGATTTTGTGTGGATCTCGTAGGATATCTTCTCCTTGCCCTTGCTCTTCCTCTCCACACATTTCCCTTTTCTCCCTTTCAGAGTACACCCTTTTTCTCTTTTCACCACCAACCCCACTCTCTTCTTCTTTTTCTCTCTCTCCTCTATTCTACCCTTCCAACACATGACAGACTGTGTAATTAATGTGCATCATAAACCTCTCTTTCTATTAGATACCCATTAGTAAACCTGGCAAGCCTGTCATTTTGGACAAAAACACACAGCTCCTTCATTTGATCCTCACATCAAAGGGGGAACCCCACTGTTTTCGGCTGAATACACTAATTGTGTCCTCGTTCTGGATGGGGCTACACCCCCACTGCTTCAAAAAGCAGCCAGTGCCGAGTGCAGATAGTAAAGAAAAGTACAGAAGCAGAAAGTATTGATTATACAGGCCTAAATTTGGAGAGTTTTTGATCGTGAAAAATTACACGTGCATTAGCAGCAAGCCTAAAAATTCTGCACAAGTGTGCATGATTAATCACCACACAGTGCTGTTCAGTTTTATTGTGTGCATGTATTGTAAAAAGGAAATGTCTGTGGGCCTTATGCCCTTTTGTAATTGTTTTATATGCAGCTTTTAAGATAAAAAGGAATTTTCAATGAGATGGTAAGGATTCCCTTATTACATAGGGCAAAACATTGTATTGTGGTGGATCAGATCTCTTATTGAGATAAATCTTAGGAAGTTTCACACAGAAGATGTTTTTTTTTAATGCTGTTCCTCTCACCATCTTCACTGTTATTTTGTGCAGCTGTAGGATTTTTGTGCCAATATGATAAAACAGATTAAAATCAAAACAAGCTTAGAGGAGAAACTGAACCTGTAACTCCACAAAAACAGTGTCTGAGTTTTTGTTTGATAATTATGTTTGCACTAAATCTTACTGAAACGTCACTATTTTACACACAAAGCCCCAATTTTTTTTTATTTTGACATTTGCATTTATCCAAGAATTCCAATATCATACTCTATATATATGATTTTGTGGGGCATGAAATTGTGAAAGATGTTATCAGCAGTATATTTTTTTACATCTGCTTTGACATTTTACTCCACTCTTCATATTGTTGTAAAAGCCTAAAATATAACAATGTCTGCAGGAATATTGTGAAAACGTGTTATTCCCATTACTTCAAGCATGCTGAATGGCGAACGCATGCCAGGCTGTCTGTCTCTCCCAGCAGATCCTTCGCCTGACACATCACACGCTGGGCCCCCACAATGGGCTGAGTCACCACCGCTCCAGGAATCAACACTGTACTTCAGTCACGATTGTCTTCTGCCCTTTACAACATCTATGCCCTTTTGTTCTTCAAGATAAAGGCAACAGTCACATGTTTTAGCTTAAAGCGCCCAGCAGCTGCTCTTCTCTCCCTCTATATGCTTCACATCCCCCTCCTCACCACCAGGCAGCATTCCCTCTGGTGAGCTCTCCAGGCATCAGGCCCCTAACATTGTTACAAGGACATAAACACTGACAAACCATTAGATCCCCCTGAATCTGGCTGTCTGAATGCCTCCTATTATGGCTGTTTCCAGGGAGAATGCCAAGTATTATGGTGGAATGAGCTAGGGTTGGCCACCAAGGTAGGAGCTCCCTCAGGTCAATAAATACCTACATCAATCAGGCAGGTGCCTAAAGAATTTACCTTTTGTTCTATGAAACTTTTCCACCATCAAAGAAGAAACACAACTGAACTCCAGAGACAGATTTCCACTGGAGTTGACAAATACTTCAATAAGAGCCAGATATTTTCATCAATTATTCTCTGATTCAATCATGTGTCAGGCTACAATAATAAAAACAATAATTAGGATTGATCAGAGGTTTGGGGGTTCACGCACCTCCTGCCACCTCCGCTCTCACAGGCAAAGCCGAAGCTTGGAAATAAGGCCCACAAAGCCATCTCTCCATTGGCCTCTTCAAAGGACAGGAAGTGTGTCAGAGGGACAGGCCTTCTTTCCCAGCAAATTCAGGCGAGTTGCTATAATAACAAGCTCATCTGTGTGTCTGTGGCAGAATAGTTCAAAGGGGAGCTTGATTCCTCCTGGTACAACATGTGATGATAGAGCCAGGATGCGGAAACCACTGTTTTAGTAGGAATGCAACTGAGAGCTGCATTAGTGAGATGTGTCCAGTGTAAAGTCGTATCCCAGAAATCTTCCCATCTGAGTTATATTTGCACGTGTCACCTTTGGCTTAGTCCTTAGTCCACAGTTATTACATAATCATTTGAATGCAAATCTTTATTGTAATTGTATTTAAACAACGAACCAGTGCAGTTCCCTGAAGGCCCATTTATGCACCACGTTACGGACCGTGCATAAACGGACTTATATGGATACAGACGGAGCCTTCTGTGTGTAGTTTGTGTTCATTTTGTATGTATTTGGGTATGATTTCAGAGAGCTTACGGATGTGGACAAGACGGACGACATGGAGCAATACCACTGGAAATGGTTGGGGGGCCAGTGTAGCCACAGTTCAAACAAGGCACAACAAATGTGTATGGAAGGTTTATAGGCTTCATTGAAAAAGGAAATCTGAAGATAGGACTGCAGATATGCGAACCGTTGTTTCAAAAAGCTCTCGCTCACGACTTAGATGATTTTAGCTTGTCAGTAGCTTCATTCAAGATGGTCACGTCAGTGAGGTAATATTTGTGTTTTGCAATGATGGGTGAAAATGAGAGGAGCCTTCTGTATATGCCTTCTTAACTTTAGTTGTTAGCTCGCTTTCCTCACGTTCGTTTATCTTCTCTTGCACTGATTTCTCTCACCGATAGCCTGTTGACAAGGGCCGACTAGTGCCAGTGGTGTGGGACACATCTCAAAAACCAGGGCAACAGATGCCCGCCATTGGTCGACAACCAGTCATCAGTCTGGAGAGTCAGGTGTGAGAACCTCAGAACCTCTTGCTTTTCATTTCGCCGTCCATGTTAATAGCTTAGAGCAGCCACACAGCACATGTGAGCTATGTGGCCCACGTGCGGCTCCTCCGGTGCCTCATCAAGAGATTCTGGGTCTCGCCTATTTTGCCTGCATCACACGTGTGGCTCTCTGCAAAAATAGACCTGAAAATGATCTGTGGATAGTCTTCATACCAGTGTTTGAATGCAGTGTCACTGTCTGTGTATACAGCATGTGTCCCAGACAAGAAAAATCATCAGGTGAAGGCCAGCATTTTTCTGGCACGCGCTTCTTTTTTCTCTTGAACTCTCAGAAAGAGGGGAACAAATATAGGACTGGCTGTAGCAGCGCTGCAGCAGCAAGTCTGTGTGGACACACACTTGTGTGAGTTGGAGGATTTCAGCGTTGCAGCTGTCACGCACTGCTCACGCAGCCTGTGTGGCCCGGCCATCAGTCTTTTGTGGGGCGTGAGGTAGAGGGACCCATAAATGGCTGAAGCTCATGAGTAGGGCACCTTTACACTTTACATTACATTTTCTGGCTTGCAGATTTCTCCACACTGAGGTTGTGACACCACTTTTAAGATTTTTATGTGTGAATATTTGTGATTTCCTTCATGCATATACGTATTTATACAGAGAGGGTGGACTTACAGAAATGTTACAAGGTCCTGCGTTGGCAAATTGTGGCTGTAACTTCTATGGAAGCTTCATGGCTATTTGTATAATTCCAAAATGAAAAATTCTTAAAGGGAAAGCTGTTTATGCGAGATGAATATGGATTCCAGAAGGAAAACAGGACTGGAAACTTAAACACAGTCTGCTCTGTAAAGGCCCATGATAATTTACAGGCCATACCACCCAGTCATGTGGGAGCCATCTGCTAAAATGATGAGATATTTTGCTAAGCAGCATTTAAGCAAGTTCATTTGCTTTTACCGAAGTTTAGTTTTAAAATTACCTCCTGAAACCAAATAATACATCCTCTAAAAATGTAAGCTGCTGTTTTTAGACTTAAATAGAAAATTAACAGAGATATAACAAAGGGGGAGTTTTGCTCTAAAATTAGACATTCCTTTGAAAGACGTGGCATGTTTTTTGCATATTGATTGATAACGCAAAAAGATTTTTCAAGCAGTATTACTAACCGGCAGCAGCTGACAGCCCTCAGAAAAGCTTTTGATGAGAAATTGTAGCTAAACTTATTGTTAAAATGTTTTTTTTTTAAAGATGCATTTATTTGTTGCACTGTCATAGGAAACAAGAGCAGTTATATTATAAATTCTTATCAGAGTACATCAAGGACCTTCTTTTTTTTTTTTACCCTTGCATGACTGGTTGGATTATTTGAGATTTGAAACCCTACAGATATTATAATAAAGATATATTTATTTTCACACCGGAAATGACTATGAAATTAAGGACACACATTATGAATCGGCAGAATTAGTCACTAATGACACAAATGTGATCACAAATTCCAGAATTATGTTTTCATGGTCACAGAGTTGTATTATGAGGGTCAAACTATCATGGGACTTTTGGTTTTAGGTGCAATCATAACGGGGAAACTGACCTGTCATAGCTGAGGTTTGTGCTCTCTGAGCGCAGTCCAGATAAAAATTGAACAGGAGGAGAGCCAAACTGTCATTTAATTGTCTGCTGGTATTTCATAAGAGTGTTGATTCCTTCTAAAGTACGGAACAGTAGCTTTGTAAAATTAGTAATTTAGCGAGACAGTAATTTAATAAATAAAAGAGAAATCATCAATCATATTGATGAAACATGCGCCTATACTTTTGACAACTTCCTAGTAAGATTCTGTTTTTTTAAAATTAGCTCTCAAATAAGATGTTGCTAACTACACGGTGTGACTTGGACCCCTTCGAGTTGATTTTGGTCACAATGAACCTGCTGTCCTGGGCCCGCTGCAGGGACCCTTAGAAGTCCCCGGACCTTTGTTTTGGGAAACACTGACGCTGCGTGTGAGTTTAAATGTACGTGCTTTCAGTCTGGGATGAGGTGGAGGATAAAACCTGATGTTCCGCTGGTTGAAATTCAGGTTTTCTTTACGTCTTTTCTGCGCTTTGAAAACGATGAAGACTCAGCTTCATCAAGTCTGCAAGAGTAAGTCACAGGAAGTTGTAATCTTGTGTTTCAAAATAAAAACATGAAATGGCCTGAAATACGCAATAGACCCAATGGACTGGTCTGAGGTTGTTTCTGAAATGTTGGTTCAGTTGCTTGAC
This sequence comes from Chaunax sp. Z400, assembly GCA_037577475.1. Lineage (NCBI taxonomy): Eukaryota > Metazoa > Chordata > Actinopteri > Lophiiformes > Chaunacidae > Chaunax > Chaunax sp. Z400. Next base: position 30,562,237 of record CM075184.1, on the reverse strand, counting down.
TTGATTGTTTATCTTGCTCAGGATAAATCAAGTTAAAATTTTAGAACCACACACGTTAAGAGTACATTCCATGAACAAAGGTTTTTTTCTGGATTACTATCAATGTAAATTATTTGAAAATATCTATTCTCTCTGTATTAAGAAAATACTTCTTGTATTTTGCCGTAATTTGAGAAACCCTTTTCACTGTTTTAAAATTGTTTGTACAAAGTACATCAATATGTAAGTTAGGTGTCATGATAATTCTCACTGTACAAATTTTGGCTTGATTGATTTTGTAAGTACTGTAGTCTTAAGTCAGAACACAACACAAATTTTTAGAGAAATAGCCAAGATGACTTTATCCAACTAATCCCAAATGACCGCTCACTTATTAAACTAACCCACCCTTATAAAAGGCACAAAGACTGGAGAGACATTGAAAAAAAAATACCAGGACTGGAACAACATGACTGTAATCAGGCCATTGGCCTTCTGTAGGCTGTAGTTCTTGAGTGGCCAGCAATGAGCCATGAGCAGCAACTCTGGGCAGCTCTGACTGAAGAGTGGGTTGGAAGTTGTGCCAGTCCATTAGGAGGAGGATTACTGATTGTGTCAAATGTTGTATACTCTAGTTGTGTTACTTTAGAAATTTATGGCGCTTAACATCTTCGGTATTGTTTTTGTTCTGTCTCTTTCTTAAAAAAAAACAACAACCCCATAAACAACAACAAATGGGTTGTCATTTCCATGCAACACATGAAATATCTAAGGATAAACAATGTTGCGCTCTAAAATCTCTTCACGTGTCTCATCGATGAAGTCTTTTATTGTGAAAGCGTGGACAGGAAGTCATGTTTATATTTCTGTGCTTGGAGGCGCTCTGGACCAAACGCTGGTTTGGCTCCTCAGTCACATTGAGCGCAGTCTGCTCTCGGTCTCCACGGACTCCCATCTGTCTGGATATCGTAGCCTGTGTCTTTCTTTTTTCTTTTTTTTACTTTGGATTATATTCTTCTGATGCTTTTCAACTCCTACTCGATGCATAGAAATGGGTAAACTGCACTCGAAACATGGTAAGGTTTGTTATTCCTGTGAGAAGCTCACAGCTGAAGCTCTTTTGGAGATTGCGTTACTTTCGAGTAACATTCATTGTCTTTTGACTTTCTTTCTCTCAGCCGCTATCTGTAAACCGAGGGAGAGTCCAGAAGGTAAGTCATGTTTATTTTCTTCTTATCGCATTTAGACACACATCTCATATAATTCGGTCAGTTTGTGAACAGTTTTCAGAGTTAGAGACCTCAGTCCGACTCTTTGAAGATGGACTGCTCGTGGTGGACGTGAATGCAACGTAAAGAATATTAGTTTTTAGCCGGTAATAATACGCTTCTTTGTTTCAGGTGACAGTTTTGTTGTCAATGCCTGTTTGGCAAGAAAGGGAATCGACGACTGGCTCGTGAAGCAGAAATACTACTGCACAAGCTCTCGTCTCGAGCAACGGGACTGTCACCACAAGAATAACTGCGGTTTGACTGCACGGGTGAGTACGACGCTGTCCACGAGGTTCAATTATTTATGATGAAGCCTAGAGAATTAGAAAGCTTGTCAAACGGTCTCCTCTTGGTGTTTGTGCGTATTTCATTTAATTAAGACGAGGTTTTTCAACTGTGCGCTTCTGGTCTTTTCACCTTTCATGAGGCTGTATCGGCGCCTCAGCTTATGGCTGTCTGTCTGACGATGTCGCACTGATGCACGCATAGTCTTGGAAAACTTTCTCCTTTTTTCTTGGACGGATAAACTTTTAACAGTGGTGGCGACGTTAGTGAGTTGATGGTTAAAGTTTTTTATTTTCACACAGTGAGATATTTAACATCTTAACCCCTACTTAAGTTGAAAAAACAGGGGCGTCCCTAGACATAAGGCTGTACTGGGGGCACTGGCCCCCATGACTTTTTTCTTGAATGCCTGTGAGTGTATGAAATGAAAAATCCAAGTGCCATACTAACTACCCTTGGTGTCACTGCCACACAGCAGTGCTGCTGAAATTAACGCACCATTTACACATGCTGTTAAATGCTTCCTGTTGTATAAAGCTGGGAAGGCGTAATGGGGGGGTATTTATGTTGTTCTGCCTCTGTGAGTGGAGGTAGTGACAGTGTAGAATCAGATATCGGTAGGCAGTAAGACAGGACAGGGTGTGACATTTGTGCGGCCCACAACTTTAAATTTAAGTAGCAGTTAGCAGCTAAGTCAAAAATTGGAAAATCAAATGAAAATATCTTCAAATCTAGTAGAAAGCACAAGGGAGCTCCTTACCCTCAGAACAGATGATGAGATCAAACCGCCATGTAACAAGGAAGGTAAAAATGTTTTTTTGTTTTTTTGTTGCCACACTTGACCTCGAGACCGCTGTATTATATGTCACACCTCTTTTGCTTGTGGAATGCCATCATGCTGTCTGAAGGCATGCTCTGGAGCGGCATTGTGCCGCCGTTGTTTTGTTCAGTGTAGACAAACAAAGGCGTCGTAGAGAGAAAGGTCTTGTTTTCAGTGCATTTGCACAATCTCTGCGTATAAAGGGCTTCAAATAACTACTGGTTTATGTAAAAATTGTACATGTGTGCCTCAGAGCTTGTATTTTGGGTCAACATATGTTGCTTTTACATTGTGGATCAGAAAAAAAAATTCCTTACCCATTATTATCAGTCTAAATAAATCAACTGCTAAATATATGAGGTTGTCAAAACTCGAATGTGACATTTTACTGGGGCACAGATCAATACTGGGGCATGTGCCCCAGTAAAATGGGTCTAGCGACGCGTGTGATTTTCTCATATGTAGCACACTTCAAGTGAACCACTAAAACGCCTCAGTTTTGTGTCTGTTACAGTCTTTATACTGTTTCTGTTACGCTTACAAAATGAAACGTTGGATTTTAATGCCTCTTTGTTAGAACTCTCATCTATTCCTGTAGGGCACAAGTGTTGGTATCGTCTTATGCACTGATCTGAGTTTTTTTCAGGTAGATCAAGCCTGGGTTGAAAGCGTTGCAGTGTGACAGTCTAGTGACAAGTGTGGTTTGTAAAGGCTGGGGAGAAATGTTGGAGGTCATGCTTTTTTTGTTTTTTGGCATTGCTGTAAACACTGTGCTGTTGTTGTCAAGTGAGGAAATCCTTTGGAATTACTTCAGAGAAGCCTTAAGCCTTTTTGGTTAACGATGCCTTTCTCAAAGGCAGTATGTTTAAAGAATTGGAGCCTATCAAGACAAAAGCGAAATCAGTTCCTCCACCCACGATCCAGACACTTTGAGCAGAAATGCTTTTACCAGTATCTTTTAAATGCAGCCTAGAATCCATGATCTCTTGCATTTGAACACATTAAAGCACCTTCTGTAACATTATGTTGTGCGGCAGGATTTTTCCTCTACCGTACTTGACAGTGCTTAGCATTTTGAAGTAACCTATCATCATTAGTATGGAGCTGCCTAGTGAAATAAACACTCAACAGTCTTATTTTCCCTTCTTTTTCCCTTTCATTTACTTTTTATGATGATAAAACTTTTGGTTTTACAACATGCAGCAGTTTTGGTGTAAAGGTCACGTAATACCATGCATTTAAACTGATTATCATGCAAGCAAGATGGCACATGCTGGTTTGAATGTTTGAAAAAAAAAAGAGCTGATGGCATGAGGATTTATCGGCATGCTGTTCAGGAGAAGGCAAACATTATATTTGAGGAAGTCTTAGGCAGCCGAAGAATCTACTGATCCCGCCTAAGTCAGGTCTAAAGTCCACCATTGTTTTGTGCTGCAAGGTGTTTTTGATAGCTTTGCCTCTCCTGAAGGGCAGCCATGGTGTTGCATGGTGAGTTAGAGATGAGTAGAGGCTGGGACTGCCTTTACATGTCACACCCACATCTTATCAAAGTTTTCTAATCCTGATTTGTGGCCAAAGTTGCGGTAAACTTAATAAAGTAACATTATCCCACTCAATGCATCATGCTCTGTATCTCTGGGCCATTTTTTGGGGGGCTGGCCATATTAGAAAAACCAGAAACTATGTTTATTTTCTAGACCATGTCGATGCTGCTGCAGCAGACATGCAATCCAGTTTATATGGTTGCTACAAAAGGGGCAGTTTAAGCTTTTAAAACATATCATTACTGTGAAATTACCATACATTATTACCACAAAAAAATATTATTTTGTTCCTGGAAATATTCATGTGCGTCTTTTCCCAACAGCAGTGGTGTGTGAAGTTTTGACCCAGGATGGAAGAGGAACCCCCCCCCCCCGCTGAAAGGGTTTTTTTTTTTTTTGAAATTGTGGAGTTAATGGAGCTCAGTTTGTCAAGTCTCTGTGCCAAATGGTTTTTATACCTCAGAGTGAAAATTAATACAAGAAACAAGGTGTTTCTGCCATCAATATTTATTTGAGTGCTTTTCCCTTTTCCTTAGTGATTATAATTTAATTTAATAATATGATTATATTTGCCGGGGCGGCTGTGGCTCAGGGGTAGAGCGGTCGTTCACGGAACAAAAGGTCGGTGGTTCGATCCTCAGCCCCTGCAAGTCCACAAGTTGAAGTATCCTTGAGCAAGATACTGAACCCCAATTTGCTCCCCGGGCGCCGCGTGTAGTGGCAGCCCACTGCTCCTCAGGGATGGGTCAAATGCAGAGAAAGAATTTCCCCATGTGGGACTAATAAAGGTGTCATTATAAAGTGTTAATATTTCATACCAAAGTTTAAACCATGAGTTTGTTTCTTTCATATTTATGCATAATCGTTGCAGCATTCAAATATCCACCACGTTGTTATTCAGACTTTGATTTCTCAATGGACGTCGAATCTTTTCACACATGACATGAGAATTCTGGATACATCAGCCATTTTTTCCCCTCATCTTTCTCGTTGGCACCACTGTGGTGGTGTGGTGTTAAGTTCCACGTTTTAGCTTGTTTTACACAGAGATCGCACAATTCCTCTTTGAGTTAGCTGCTACCTGCTACTCCCTGCTTTGTAAATCATCCGGTTGTGGGTCGAACACATATAATATGACATCAAAACATCACACCCCCATCTTGTCCCGCTGTCTCGCCGGCTCGATCCGTTTACTGACGTCAATTCGACAATATTACTACCACTTATCTTTGCAGGGTCGCGGCTAAGATTTTGACCTTTTTTTGTGCAGTATTGCATTAGTCAATGACCTTTCATGCTGATGACCCCCTATTACGCCTTTGTAACGTTTTTACAGAAGATTGAGGTGAAATAAAGGAGCAGCAGTACCGCCTTGAATCGGCTGTGCAAAAGGGGCCTATTGTCCAAATGGTTGATTTAAAAACCTATTCTGTGGATGGGTGGTTATCTTGAGAATGTGCTGCTCTGCAAAGGGAAGACTTTGTTCCTTTCTATACCTACAATTTTTACTGTTATCAATAAATGTTATCATCAATCCGATATGGTAGAGGCACCAAATTGACGTCGTTTAATACTGTTGGCCTGAACCAAAATTTTTTTAGCCTTTTTGAGCCAAAATAATAATAATATTGGAGCCTTTAGTAGCAGTCAGTAACTTTCCTAAAGCCTATAAAAAAAACATCAAACTCCACACTGGCACATTTTACATTTTACATTTAAATTTTGTTTTAGATTGTTGCAAGCAAATGTTTTATTATTAACTTTTGTTCACATAAGAGCTGTTGAAGGAGAGCCAGATAAATGTTATGAGGTCCCTACTCTCCAAAGCATTTATAGATTAATTTCCTTTAGAAAGTAATTTTCTCCTCTGAAGATTTACTTTAAAAGTAATAAAGGTTCTTGAATAATGAATTAGTCTTCATAGTGAATCTATGAGCTGTATTAGAAGTTTCAACTGTCATGGAGAACAAAGCTCATGCCCGCTGTGCTTTAATATAATAGAATACACTGTAAAACATTTTACTGTTATTTTACAGTAAGTATCCGGCAGCAGCTTCACCTGCAAAGTATTTTATTTATATTATTACAGTTTCTTACTGTATAGTAGAATTACAATATTTTACTAGTAATAAATATACAATTCATTACTGTATTCTTGTAAATTTACAACACAGTATGTATACAATGTTAACTATATTTGAATCTACATATGCATCCTATATTTAATGTCTCATTTTCAAATTTTAGTTCCCACAATGTTCTGTCACCTTCCCATCATGCTCTGCTGTTTGCAGTTAAGTTTGCTGTACGTTCATACAAATAATGGCAGTCTGGCATTCATGCTGTTATCACGTATCATTTTTCCCAGATTGCATTGCAGAGGATGTCCCTGTATGACATCAATACAGCAGAACACTGCTCAGGTTTCCCTGTAAGTTTTACAGTGTCGAAGCTAATGTGAAAATGTGAATGATAGTCTCGTAGCTTTAAAAGCTGTCTACATCGTATAGAATACCTGGTGAGACAGTTATTTATAGCTGCTGTTCTTTGAGCCCTCCTCCTGCAACAGAGTCCAGAGAATGTGGGTCGGCCGTCAACACTAAGGAGTCCGTGCTTGGAATTCTTTTGATGTGATCATTTCAAAACCTTATTCGATTTAGTGACAATATTGTTTTCATGCAAGGCATTGTTTGGAAGAGCTGCTCGCTTAAGTAGTTTGTGTTCATTAATGCTTTTGGAATTGAATTGGAGTCAAACATACATTTGACGACTTAATGATGTTTCCATACAGACTCCCAGTCATGAGTCCTGCAGTTAGAGGTCCAGAGTTTTTTGGCAGACAGTGAATGAGTGTTGCAGGCAGGTGGATTTGTGGGTCTCGACACATGAGGGTCAGTCCATGTGAGTCTCTGCACACCTCCTCCTGCATGATGTCTGCACCCATCCGCAAAACTGGTATGTTATGTGTACCCCTGTCGAAAGACTTTCACAACTCATGACATCATTGAAAACAATATTAATTTTAATGGCTATTCCTCACAAAGTTGCCCCTTTCTGTTCTGTAAATCCCCACCCCCCTCTCCCGTTTCTCTCCCCCCGAGCCTCCATCTGTTTCTTGAGTTTACCCTGTGGCCCTGTGTTGGTTGTGGTTGATGAAATGAGACTGCATTTGAAGTGGGCCATGCAGGGAGGTGTTTGTAGCGACACTCGATGTCTCCTCCACCTCCAGTCTTCCCGAGCTGCTCCTCCCACAAAGCTTATATATTTATTTTTCAAACTGAGTTTCCGTCAACTTGTATGGAGCCGTAGACAAAAAGCAAAGGTACATCTGACGACAGAATGCAACTCAGAACAGAATCACAGTGACACTTCAGCCCTCGGCCCCCTTGCATCACAGTTGGTTGCTGGCCATTTGATTTTTTGTTTTGTTTTGTTTTGAAAGTAGAAAGTTTTTTTTGGATGTAGGTCTAAAGCTTTTAAACGCATTCCCTCAGCCTCCAAGTCTGATACAAGACATGGCAGGATTTTGCGCCCCCTTCGTTGTGCTTTTTTCTCTCCTTGTCATCCTCACAAAGCGAGGGCCCTTGTCTAGAAGCTGAAAGCACCTTTCAAATGCAGACTCCTCTTCCTCTTTCTCTCCTCCTTTCGTCTGCCTGTGCGTTTTCTTTTCCCACCGGCTGGCCTCTTGTGCGTGCTGTGTGACGTATGTACCTCTCCCACTGGGCTCTACCCCCTCTGTGCTCCCAAGGGACCAAGGGCCTGTTGTTGCTCTTTGAAGAGGCTGGGAGAAAGGTTTGGAGCCACGGTTTAAAGAGAAGAAAAGCTTTAGCCTTTGGGGAGGAGGGGTAGCACCTGGCCATAGAGGGGCTCTGTGATTTATTTATTTATTTTTCAGATTTTTTTTTTTTTCCCATGAGAAGTTGGGGTGGAAGTCTTGGGCTGACGTCAACGTAGCTGGGGGACTGGGCGTTTGGAGGATGTGCAGGTGGCTTTAATGTGACATCTGGCATTGTATGTCACATAGATTTCTAAAAGCTGGAGGAGTTTCTCCTGTGTGACAAAGCAGAGCGGGTAACTCTTTTGCTGTGAATGGTACCTTCTGGATAGGACCTTTGTGAAAGAATGATAGAGGTTGAGAGTAAGATAAAGCTCTAGTGACATGCCGACATTTGATCATGTCTACCTTTCTTTTTTTTTGTGCTAAAGCGTTCCTCTCCATCTCTAGGTATGAAAATACGTATATGTTCACAATGGCCGTTACCATTTTCTGATTTTATGAAGAAAGAAACTGTTAAGTCTAGTTCTAGAGGTCTCCTAATTCTTTAGCCAGAGTCATAGCATGTTTGAAATTTATAAAGGCAACTATCAGCTGTCACGTGTCGGTGTCATTAGAATAAAATAGTTTATTTTGCATCTAAATAGCAGGAGAGAAATGGTGCTTGTCAACCACTATGTCCCAATCTGTTCATGTGCATGCAAGTGTGCAGTATGTCTGGAGTCAGCTGTATGGATGCACTCCAGAGATCAAAGGCTTCTGGGGGAATGTGCTCTAAATCTCAGGGGATTAGCAGCTGAGATTGTGCTTTGTTTCCCCAAATGTATGCTTAGTCTGGAGTGATGGGTAGCTGTTGATCAAAGTGTCTCTCACCACTCTTTCACAGTTGCAGGCTGGCGGGTTTAGTTCCACACTTGAGGGTGGCATTTCTTTCACAATTCTAAGAGATTGTTTGATTTTTAGGATTTTAGCTATTTAGTTTTCCTTTTTAGGTCCTCTGATATGTATGTGTCTATTAAAGCTGCAAGAACTTTTTGTCATATTTTAATAAACAGTCACTGTATCCTCACTGTAGTGTACAGATAATCTGTGGAAAAAAAAAATCAGACTCCTATAACCCCATCTAGTGCTCCTAATGCCATTTGCAAGAATCCACTGTGCCTGAATCTAAACCACCAATCAGAGCCTGGAATAGTATCTGATGGGAGTCCAAAGGCTCCAAAGCCCCTCCCCACAGAGGAAGCTGCTGTGCTTGAGAGTGAGAGCATGCGGGGGGAAGAGGGGGGGCTGTCCACACAAGAGTGATTGATACTCCGTCATGCAAATGGCATTAGGAGCACTAGATGGGGCGCCCATTTTTTTGTTGTTGTTAGTATGATTGTTTGCCACTGGCAGTCCCATCCTGGCTCATTTTGAGTCTGTCGGCCATTCAGAGGCTGCGTTCCTGACTTTTTGACAAATCCGAGGCTGCATGTTGCAGCTCTGAACTCATGGGTTAACATGAAATTGACCCCAATCTGATAATCAATAGATCTATACTCTTCGGGAAGCATCAAAAATTATGAGTGGAATACCATAAATGTACTAAATAATGTTTAGATTCTCCTTTATGCTTTTGGATTGTATTTTAACTGCTGCGACTAGAACTGCAGGGATCTCTGGTTCTGTGGGTTGATTTATTTTTTTTTCTCTTAGATTGAGCTACAAATATTCTAACTAAAACCCTGAATGTCATAAATGTGCATCATAAGTTAGGGATTGATAAGGGGGATGTCTGGCAAAGGTAGCTTTGGCTCCAGTGGTGGCTCTGAGCTCCTCTGAGCTTTCTGTTGGAGCTCAGTGCCCATTTTAATCACCCACTTAAAAGGCTCTGTTGAAGTGGGTGTTTAAGTGTTTAAACCCTGAATAATTCGCTCTTGTTTGTTTATCAAGCTTCCCTGTGGGTTGCGCTCTGGCCTGTGCAGTAAGCGCTGAATAATTTGACTCAAGCACTCGATGTGGTTCTCAAATAGGATGAGATCAACATCTGCATAAAGCTGCTATCAAGCTCTCAGGAGAGAGTGTACATGCAAAGGATCATAAATGCACACTTGTGTGCCATGATACACAGAGGCACTCAGATATTACCCTTTTTTTACCATATGTGAACCCATTGATCATTGCTAACAGACACACAATGAATGAATGAATTCTCTTCTTGTCATTTGGAAACACCAGTGCTGGACTCTAAAGCTTCCTTGTTGTTATATTCATCCTTCAAACTTTTGTGAGCAGGGCTCTGTAAGACCACCTGAGCTAGAGGAAAAGGAGGAAGTGGATTTAGGTAAACAGAGTTGGAATAGCATTGTGCCTCCTGCAGACAGAGCTCTTCAGCTCTTCCTGTGGTGCCAGGGCTGGAGGAGGTCTGGATTGTCTGTTAGGGGATGTTTTTGGTGGCAGGAAAGCTAAACAGAGGAGCGGCCCTGCTGAAAGGAAAGCTGTTCACCCCTGGTGTGTTTATGCTCCACAGGTGTCACAACTTAAAGAAGAACTCACCCTATAGACTCTCACTGAAGCAGGCCAACCCCGTGTTGCCCAAAGGGCCCATTTGTCGTGTCCATCAAACCCCCCCACCCCAATTTCTTGCTCAAATTTGAATAAACTAAATGTTTTTTTTTCTAAGTTTGTTAGGGACTGCTCCAACATGAGCTTGCATTTAAAGTGTTCCTAGTGTTCAAAAAAGTCTGTCCTTCCATATAGTCAACTTTATGTTTCTTATTCAGAGGCTCAAACAAAATTAGCCTGTTATTAATTTTTGTGAATATACCTTATTCACCAATAGAATAAACCAATAGAAATGATGCACTTGTAGACGGGATTCAATTTATTCATGCAATTCATTTTTATTTTTCTAGGTTTGTATTGTACGGTTGAGCAGAGGTGAAAATTTTCATACTGGTTTGATATTAAGGCCAAGACCAGACCAGACCTGAAATATCAGGTTTTACCAATGGGCGTCGCATATGGTTCAGGCACCCACGAATGAAACATAATTAGAACCCATGAATGAGAGTGTAGAGTAGGGGTGCAGTGGATCACAAAAATCACGGTTCGGATCATATCACAGTTTCGAGTCAGGTCGGGTAATTTAAACTTTAAGTTAGGATTAGTTAAACTGACTTAAAACTAACCTCCTCCACTTCAAGTTCATTATGGGGAGTATAGTAATACAAGCCACTACTTCCAGTAAGCTAGAAATAGAAACCCACCCCTGGCACCAGCGTACTTGTATATGCTTGTTGAAGTGTCTATTTCTGCTGCTATGTTTACTTGCAAATTTGAAACACTCTGTAATTACAGAGGTTTTAGGTCCACAGTTAAAAGGTCAGATGTGAGGGATGTTTAGAGGTAGTGGCTTGTGGCTGGCAGGATGTCTGCTCCAAGCATGCTGTGCTATTGTTTGTGTGTGAGCTAGCTTCTGTTTGTGGATGTATGGACACATATGTGCAAAGGCAAAGAGTACGAATGGCCACCTTGGTGTTATGGTCCGTTACATCTTGTCAACATGCACATGTCGCAGATTGTGCCACCTGCCTCATGGAGGTTTAGCAGCTTGCTTTTTAATGAAATACATTGAGCTTGCAGTCGTGCGTGTTTATTTTTTTTTTGATCTCCTCATCTTGAGTTTGATTATTGTTCATTGTGTTGTGGCTGGATTGCAGACTTTTGCACTCACAATGCAAACCTGACACCATACAGAACTGGTTCAGTAGCTCAGATAATATTCTGACCTAAAATCTGGATGTATTTTATCACTTGGCTGGATCACAGAGAGGACTTTGATTTTAAACTGAGATGCTCTTGAGGACTTGTCCAAGTCTACTGTCTTCTCTCTGTTAGGAAACTTTTTAGGTGATGCAATGTTTCGAATTTCTGAATTGAAAATTGTGGAAACATCATGGATCAATTGTCTCGGCATGAATATGTACACATCCTTAGGTTGTAGTTGCTGACCTAAGTATTTTGTTCTTAATTGACTGTGATGGTTGAAGTGGCTGTCTCTTCCTTTCTGCCCTCGAGGCAGACTTCCTGTCTAAAATCTTGTTCCTCCAGCACTTTGCAGCACTTGAGACTGGCGTCTGAAGCCGTCCAGACGATTGAAGGACTGTTCTGTCCTCAGCGACAGCTTTGACATGTTGCCCACCAGTTGTCTAAAATGTATAATCCATCATATTTTTTTTTTACAGTAATGACACACATGCACACACTCAATAAGCCCACGTCACCTCAGCAGGACTTCCTTGCTCTTTTTGCCTAGGAAGTTAATGTTTCCAGAGCAAACTAATTTCATTCATGAAGGGTGAGCTATCCTATTGCTGCACTAACCGCACAAGCTTTTGGAGTTGAGGTGTCTCATTTTGCAAGACTCCCTCTTTCTTTCCTCTCTTTTTCTCATTCTTTAACTTTACTCCGAAGTCAGAGGGCCATAATGTTTTGAGTTGTTACTCTTGGCAGGCGGAGACCACCTGTAAATCAAGGCCAAGCGACAGGCTGTCTCCATTCCCCTCCAAACCGTAGCTTCCCCTTGGGAATGCAAGGTCCCAAAGTGGAGTTCATTGGCTGGTGGAGAATGTGCTTTAAAGATTCACCTCTAGCTCAGATTCCCCCGTTAACTCTCTGCCTCCCAAGGAAACTTGAGGATAAAAACAGAAGTGGCTTTGCCCACGCTGTCCGCTCACATGTCAAGCTTTTTGCAGTGTGTGTTCATGATTCAAATCGGACAATAATTCATGTTTAGCTGCACTGGTCTCATTTATTCTAAAGATAGCAGGTGTGTCTTCAGCGACAGGGTCTTCCAACTATTGCAACTCTCTGGCAATCACATCAGTTTTGCGTATCTGAGGTGGTGCTGCTATTTTCTTTTTAAATTTGTAACAAACAAAATGAAGAGAAAGTAAGAGAACATTTGTGATTGAGGTCCTTTTAGCTCTCTAGACGTCTGTATCTTAACATCTTATATCCCCCTCCCTTCTGAGATAAGGTTTTGAATAAACAGTGTGATAAATGTTCATTGCTATGGTTATATATTTTTTCAAAAGCTAATAAAGGCTGTTACCTTGAGTAACAGGTAGGGTTTTATTGCCTAAGGGTCTGGCTGAGTTGTAAATGCTTATCTATGCAGGTGTAAAAGTTTTGTAAATGGGTCATTAAAGTGTTGGCCAACTTCACACATGAAACACAATAAGGGAGAGGGGGGAGGGAGATTACTTCAGATCAGCATCTTTGTAAAGTGTTGAGTTGAGGGCTGTAAATCTTTGCTAATATTCCACCGAACCTTTCATGAGGCAGCCTTTGATGTGGGTGAGGTTGTGCGGCCAGAAGTGTTTGCTATGTAAATGTGACGTGGAGGAATGAGCTGTGGCTCTGCACTATCGCTCTAAGAAGTGATGGCATCCAATCAAAGCCCTGTTAAAAATAAAGAGAAGAAGAAAGTTCATGTGTACAGAAATTCTCACATGCATGGGCACACACTACGCAGATGTGTTTTTTTCACCTTAGTGTCAGAGAGTTCATTTATACAGACATACAATATAATCTGACTTAATATAGGGTACAAAAAGCCAAACAGTACAGAATCATTCATTCTCTATGTGCAGACCTTTGTCATCCACCTCACTTAAGTGTTTTTCATCTGTGCGCGTGTGTTTCTGTCTATGGAGAATCTCTGCATGACCCGTCTCCATGAACTAGAGTTCACATGGTAAGCCCTCTGGCATGCGTCTCCTCATAACCGGTCCAGTCTTGGTGTTGCTGACCATGCACACTTAATTCATGGAGAAGCTTCCTCCATCCTGCCTGGTGATTGATCCTAAATATGTAATTTCCCTCCTGGGGTGAAGGAGGAGAAGTGGGTGTGCCGTGTACTGAGGGGTGTCAGGCATGGCATCTGCTGGAAACGTTCCTGTGTTTGATGCCACCTCTCAGACGTCAAATTACACTTAAGCCTCTTTTAGTCGGCAGACTTAAAGGACATACTTATCCAATTATTTATGCAGTTTGTTGTCCACTCAACTTTAGTATTTCTCTTGTTCTAGAGATGGTGAAAAATAAAAGTCAAAGGGGTTGTGATGCAATGGAGAAAGCTTTAGTGGTCATTTGGGGCCTCAGTGTGGTTTTAAATTGAATGCTGTAACCACTTGATGATATATTGCACAACTTCCCTCTTTATTCCGAATATTTTGTTGCATAGTTACCTTGGTAATAATGCTGTTAAGCCTTGCAATATTTGTACTGAAAATAAAAGTTGTGCACTAAATGAACTGTAAGCTGCTTCTGATTAAAAGACATGTTTTGGCAATGGTTCACATGAAGAACTCGACATCAAAAGATTTACAGTCCGTGACCTCTAGAAAGTCATTGTAAAACTGCATTGTAAAACACAGCAGATATGACTTCCTCTTGGCTCTGCAGACTGCCCATGAGATCAGTTTTATGCATTTCTTCAGTTTGTTGTAAAGCTCTGACATATTAGAAAACATCTGTTGGACTGAAGCAGACTCAAGAAAACTACCTCAATATATCATACGATGAAGGCCTGATAGGCTCTTGTAAAAAAGCCAGTCAGATTTGTTTTGTTTGATTGCAGACACATTAATTTCCCATAGCTCTCAGTCTGCATGTATTGTATGAAAACTGGCTCCATCCCCCCTCCCTCCATAAATGGGATCGTCTCCCATCAGCTTTGCTATGCTGTCTGATTATCTGAGATCTTTATTTCATGTGTGAAGACTGATCCGCTTTGAAGCCTCACTCAGAGGCAAAGCACCACTTCACTACCTCACATCAACACTATCTTGGCCCCATCTTTGGGCGTCATGTTTTACTGCAACATGGTGTTTGGAATGAGCCTGTTTAATGTTGCTGGAAGATGAGGAGAACTCTAGCGTGAAAAGCTGCAAAAGACTGAACTCAGGTTCAAACTGCTGTCTGGTGATTATTTGCGGTCCATTATGTTATTTTTTCTTTCTAGTTTTTTTTTTTTTTTTTTTTGCTCTCCAGCAGCACCACCTCCTTTACCACATATTGCAGAATAGGCACTGCTCCAGGTTGAAAGAGTTGTGCTGCTCGGTCCATTGAAACTGCCTCCGGTGTATCTGTTTACTCTTTGGGATTGTGGAGGGGGGGGATTGGTATTTCCTCTCCTGAGATCTCCTCTGTGAGTAACACTACACTTATAAGCTAATTTGCAGCTTTAAAACTAATAAGACTTTTTTTGTTGTCTTACTTCTAAGTTGTAACACTGGATCTGTAAGTGCACTATAAAATTCCCAAGCCATACAGCTCTTTTTACCATTTGCTATTCATAAACTTTAACTAATGGTTGCTATTCAGTCAAAACCATTTCATTTGCCAATTAGACAAAGTACGGAGACAAGGGTATCTTAACATTTATCTAAGGATTGCAAGGCATCACATGTCTTGTCCCTTTGTTTTCTATGATACAGCTTGTAGTCTACTTTTCCCATTAACGTATATAACAAATAGTGTCTCACTCTCTGTAATGCCCTGTTTCACCCTCTCCAGTGCTGGGTGTCAGCGGCTTTAGCCGTCTCCTGTCTGAAAGGCCCAGGGGAAGCAGACATGTAGAAGCACCGTCGTTATTCCCACGTTCTCACTTGTTTCTTGTCTCGCTGCCCGTCTGACCCACTTGGCTAAATGACCTTTCATGTGTGTCACTCCCTACTTCAAGTCGGCACCACTGCTCCGAACGCGGCAGTCATGAAGGTGTTTCCTTTGCGATGGCTGGGAGACAGAACAGGAGGCACCCAGACGCAGTCCTAATGAGATTTTTCCTGGGTTTTGATGGAGTGCCAGTAGCGCTGCCATTGCTCTAGAGGCCTGCCTCCACTGATCCCTGGCACATGATCAGGGGGAGCTGTCGTCGGCCACATAAATTGTCAGCCTGTGTGGCAGGTCATGGAGGCAGACAGTGTAGAGACCATAGAGACATAGAGCTTTGTGGGACTTTCCCGCTGTTACGTTCAAGTACATATTATTTGCACTTTAAAATACCCTTTTGCTTTCAAAGACAGACTGAAATCAGAAAGAAATTGCCCGGTGTTTCCATGTCTGCAGAGCCATGAGCGAGGGTGACACTGGAGGCATGTGTGCCAGCATGCTCTCGCTGCCTCTTTCACTGTCTTTCACTGTGTTACTCTCTATCCAGAGGAGTAAGTCAAAAACATGACTATACTATATGGAAGCTTTTTTTTCAAACTTTTCTAACCTTATTCAGGCCAGGCTAGTGGAGTAGAGTGCCTCTTTTAGATGCATCCTGCTCCACATTAGTCCAGAATGCACTTAACTGATGAGTTATCATTCAAATTCATGCTGATTAAGATTAATTAACTAGTTTGCTCACACTATGTTGAAGAAAATATAATTCATTAAACAGCTGACAAGATGGAACTATTTATGTCTGGGAGGTTCGCTACCTTCCCAAGACTTGAGAGCCACAATGAAAATGGCCAGTATTAATAGCAATGTGGCTTTTAAAAGAATTTAATATCCTATCTCTCTTTCATCTTCACTGCTTGTTGGTGAATTACAATAGATTTTGTTACTGGGTGAAATTTATAATTATTATTATTTATTAAGATATGATTTTTAATATTGTAAATAATAGTTATTGTTTTATATCACAAGTGAAAACATAAGGAAGAGATGTTTACTTCTGTTTGTTATATTGTTCTGTCATTTACATTTAACGGCTATATAAACATACAGTATATTGCTCTGTGCTCTTATGTTGAGATCAGTACTATATAATACTATTAACTCATATTAATTTACTCAAATTTTTTTCAATGTAGTTTAACTGCACTATTATTATTAGTTTGCTATAGTTAAACCTTTTTAATATCGGTCAATCAGCCATTTATTTTCATCCATCCATCCATTTTCTGTAACCACTTATCCTGTGCAGGGTCATGGGGGCCTGGAGCCTATCCCAGCTGACACTGGGCAAGAGTACCAGGGTACAGCCTCGACGAGTCACCAGTTCATCACATCATTTAGAGATAAACAACCAATCACACTCACATTCACACCTATGGGCAATTTAGAGTCACCAGTTCTCCCATATTGGATATTTTTGGAGTGTGGGAGGAAGCCGGAGCAGCCGGAGGGAAGCCAGGCAGACACATGGAGAACATTCGAACCCTGAGGCAGCAGTGCTAATCACTGTTGTTCAACAAACAATTCAAAACCAAAAGACTCTTGAACCAGCCAATGTTTATAGATTATCAAAGTAATGTTCTTTGGATTGGCTAATTGTTAAAGCTCTTCTATAATTGACCGTAATCAATCAAAGGACTGGTGTTGAATGAGCATTCCTCGCTATGTTTTCAAGACGTTTTCGTTAGTAAGGAAAACATTCTCCGGGAGTAGCGTGGTTAGCATTCTCACAGAAATAACATCATATAGTGCTTGTTCAGTAAATGTATTATTATCAAGTCTACTAATCTGTCTCTGGTATATCAAATTCATATTGTTAAAGTGTGCCATTGATGAGTTTTACCAAACAGTTCCAATAGCCAAACCAAACAGACCTTCGGGCGGTAGAGTGATGGAGATGGGATGTAATGTTGCAGGGACACTGTGTTCTGTGTTATAGTCCAGTAATAAATCACTTTCTGTGAGGGGCCTTAAACAACTTTAAAACACACAGGAGTCATACAATCCTGTTTACTAAAGAAGTTCTGAAGGACTTGGCTGCTGTTGAAAGCAAAACGCTTTATGGCCCGGTCTCCACAGAACATTTAACATCATGTCTGGAAAATTGTTTTTAGCTGGTCCCATGTGCAGCAGAGAGATGCTTGTTTGTGCCCCGAAGCCAGCGCTTCTGACCGAATCCTGCAGAGATGTGGGGAAGTGACACTTTAATGAAACTGTTTGGACCACATCATACAGAGATAAGCAGCAACCGACTGTGCAAACACTGCAGTGTTTAGCAGAGTTAATCACAAAGATTTGAATCATTTAGTGTTGGTTTTATATCACTACTGCCAATATCGGCACCTCATTTATATTGTTCAATCCGGTTGAGTCACTGTGGATGGGAGGGTGGGGTGGCCTCTCCTTTGGCCTCAAACGCTCTCCAACAGGGACCTCTGACCCTTCAATTAGCAAGGGTCTTAAAGCTGCAGTCAGAAAGACTGAGACGTGAGCAGACTTAAAACTCATTTATATTCCATTTACATCTGAAAATAGATAGGTCTGTTTCAAATGGTGTATCCGTCAGTGCCTACATACTGCCATGTGTCTTTAACATTGGAATAGATACATCCACAACAACAACTATGGTGACAGAAGGAGGAGGTTGTGATAAAGTACCTAGTAAATACAAAGAGGATAAAGCGGAGGTAAGACTGTACCGAGAGTTTTGATAGTTTTTCACCTCACTTTTGTCTACTTTGTCGTGTCTGTACACATTTGCTTGAACTGTAGCTACACTGTCCTCAACCATTTCCGGTGACATTGCTCTGTTTCGTCCGTATCCGTCAACTCTCCCAAAATGTGCTCAAATACGTATGAAATGAATGCAGGGTACGGACGGACGGCTCCGTCCGCATTCGTCTTTAATGTTGAGCACAAACGGGCCTTTGGCTTAAAAACCCTCCACACTAGACTCAAGTCTTGCCTCTAAAGCCCCCTCCCCACAGAGGAGGCCACTGTCTTTGACGGAGTGAGAGCATATGGGCGAAGAGATGGGCTGCTCCCATGAGAGTGATTTACACACCGTCAGACACACCTCCTGGCTCTGATTGGTGGTTTAGATTCAGGCGTGGTGGATTCTTGCATATGCCATGAGGAGCACTAACTGGGGCTATAGGTGTCTGATCTTTACACAGATTATCTGTCACATGTATTACTGTGAGGACAGTGACGGTTTTAGAAAATATGACAAAACGTTATTTTTATACTGGTTACCTACTGCAGCTTTAAGACGAGCCCTTCACTGACTCATCGGTGGACCTAAAAAGATTGATGCTTCTTTGTGGTTACTGTTTTACATACATTTTAAACCCCTTTTAATACATGCAGTCTAAGCCTGAAATGTCCAGGAACATTTCCTGCATGGGGTCATGTTTAATGGGTGCAGCAGTCAATATTCAAGGAAATCTGTACTGCCAGTTTCCCCACCTGAAAACCTTGTAACATTTCAGTGAAAATGCTGGCTGTGTTGAATGAAAGCACCAACACTGCAGGACAAGCACGTAAAGGGTTATGATGTCTGATGAAAGATGCTTTCACGTGGAGCAAGCTCATCAGTCAGAAGGCAAATCTGAAAGTGTGACTTGTTTACAGTTGCCTTCATTGGTCTTACATTTACTTGTTGAATATTAAATACAATAGAAAAACACTGCCAACAGACAAAAACATATCCTCACCCTTCATGTTGCAGAAAATAGACGTCTTCCGCTGCACATACATACCACATGTGACCATGCTCCCATCTTCTTCCTCTGCTGAGGTTTTATGGCAGTTGACATCGATATGTAAGCATCCTAATCAGACCTGGTTTTCAGATTTACAAACTGTTTGCAAATGTTGCATCAGTTTTGACTAATTAAATGAAAAATCACTTTAGAGTAGGGATGTCCAGCATTGCAGTTTTGGGAAAATCCACATTGAGCTCTTTCATTTCAAATCAAACTGAAGGGACTGAGTGGCTTAACAAACTAGACTGACTTACTTTCTCATCAAACACCAGCTTTAATATGCTTATACTCCTACTATTACCGCCACGATAGCTACTGCTCTGTTACTAAACAGAATAAATATAACGAATAAATATGTTTAAAATGTTGTTCCTTTACAGAAGATGTTCAGTCTTCTGTTGTTTGTTTGATAAAAGATGCGCTGCATGCTGCCTTCATGGGGATATATGAAATATGTAATCATATTACAATATTGGATGATTTGAGTCCCTTTTTGAAAAAATAATGTTTGATGTAAAATAATGCTTTTCTGCATTTTTATCCTTGTAGAAATCTTATTGAAACCTCTAGAAATTTAGGAGATTTAATGACGTAGACCTGTAGGGAGATTTAAGCCAAACCAGGTATTCTGTCAAAGCTTCCAGAGAAGGAGTCATGGATCTGTTCAGTGTATCATTCGATGGTAGATTGGTGGGGTTCATGTAGCTGGAACTGTTACTTCTGCCATTAAAAGCTCCCTCTTCTGGAGATGGGCAAAGAAATGTGCCTCATTATTCCTGTGCCTGATTTTCTAGTGGGAACACAGGAAACTCAGAAACAAGCACTCCTTATTTTTAGGACTCCTCCATGTTATCCTTTGACACAAAACAATGTTATCAGTCACTGCCAACACCTGAAACCAGAGAGACTGGGCTCTGTGATGGCAGTGTCATCGGGTCAGTCAGTCTGGAGGTGGACTTTAGACATTATATCAGAACAGATTGTTAGGATGAGTGTGCCAGATCAGGCTATTATCACTGTAGAAGCACAGACAAATACTCCCATTCCCATATGTTTTTATGAATCAGATTTGGACTTCATACCTGACAGCATTCCAACTTTAAGGATTCTTAATCAGGTTGTGAAAAGAACTGTTAAAAAATAATTGATGCACACACAAAAAATTTCTTGTTTCTTTTTCTGCTTCCTTGTGCATCCATTTCTGTTAGTGACCAGTGATTTCTCACAAGAGAAGGAGGAAGTGTCTGCGCATCTGTGTGTGGTTAAAAATCAACATGGGATATTTTATACAGACCACAGCAAACCTCAGAGTAACCCTGGCAGATTAATAATATGACTCCCATCCATCACTACAGACAACAGCCAATTAGCAAATTCCTCTTCTCCACTTTCTCATGTTCTCGGTTAACCCCTGAATAATGCTGGCTCATTCATCAAGAAAATAAAACAAACAAAAACAAAATACGATAGGGATCCTATATCTGTGTGTGTGTGTGTGTGGGTGCACACATGTGTCTTTGTGAGTGAGGAATTGAAGGAATGTTTATTGTGGAGTGATTTTATTTTACTGTGAGGCTATGTAAAAACAGAGGCGTTGATTTTCCCACAGTTTAAAACCCCATTGAGATACAGACAGTAACACGGGCCATATGGGAATGGGTTCACAGCGTTCAAACCAGCCCTCCTTTGTGACAATCCTCCCGAACTGGGTTTAAAATGACTTGGAGAAAACAAATGTGTGTATGGACAGACGTGAAAATAAATAACTATATATAGTTTTTATATCATGTAATTCTGTGGACTCTAATAATGCAACAACCAGTGATAAACCTGTGACATCTGCAAACAAAATTACACAACACACAAGTGACCCGAGCCTTAGTATTTCAATAGTAGTTGTAGTCAGTGAAGTCGTAACATTTTGAATTATAACCAAATCAAACGTGCTGAAACTTTTACAGTAAATTCTAAGTAAACATAAGATTGTTTCAAGCTTGCCACACATGAATTATTACACAGTTTACATAAGAACTGAGTCAGGAAAGCCAAGCCTTCTAGATGTTATATCACTACAAAGACAGCAGCAACAAACTTTACAAATCTTTGCAGAAGAAGCCTTCTTCCATTTACATGAACAAATGCTCATTGAAAATGATACATAAATGACTGTTACATTAATCAACTGGTCATTCAATGAACACACCACAGTCATTCAAAACACACAGACTAAATACACTGGGAGATGAGACAGTGGGAAACAGGTGGCACAGGAAGAGACAATCAGACAATCACACACTGGAGGGAAAATGTTAAAGAAGAACAAGCAGAGAAAACTAAAGGGAGAGACGGGTAAAGAACACAGAGAACATAAATCCCAAAGACACAAGAGAAAGTACAAAGATGCAAACTATGAACATGAAACAAGAACAAAAGGGTTAAAGAGGGTAAAATAAATTTTAAAAAAGACAGGAAGTGTAAAGCAAATAACAGAGCATGGAATAAGCGTACAAAATAAAACAGGAAACAGTGACACAATCATGATATAGATCTTTCAAAATAAGAGGAACCAACAAGCTAGGATCAGGTCATGAAGCCAGATGGTAACATATGTTTACCCATTCATACCAGCAACAAACACACAGCCCTTTTTACACAGACGTCGCACCATAGTGCTGCAATGAGGACCCTTCTGCACAGCGTCTTTGTTTATTTACACTGAACAAACGAGTGTGTGATTGTAGATAGCATGCTGGCGTAAGGCAAGCAAGAGAGGCATGATGTATAAAATAGCAGGGTCAGTTGAGTGCAATGTTTTAGCCAGTTGCTAACTGCCACTAGCTGCTTTTGAATCTAATGGTTGTGGGTCACATGCATAATACATCATCAAAATGTGACATCTCCTTCCTGTCCTACCGCCCCACTGCCTTGTTCCGTCAGTCCAGTGCTGTTAGTACCTCTGCTGTGGTCTCAGAGGTGGAACAACAATGACCCAAATCCCCTTTATGTCTTTGCAGCATTGAGGCACAATAAAGGCGCAACAGGCCCGCCTTGAACAAGCTGTGTAAAAGGGGCTCCTGGGTCCCTACTTTGGGGTATCGGTTGATAGGCAGCCAGCCAGATAGTCCTGTGGTTTGCTGTATTCTCTTCCTGAGGCCACCCACAGCGTTGTGGCCTGGCCAGCATTAGTCTGAGGTGGGGAGGATCATTCTACCTGACCTTCTACCTCTCTGGATTACACAGAAATCCCCACTTATGTTGGCACAGCCTCACCTCTGACACACACACACACACACACACACATAGAAACACACAGAAACAAATTCATGAACAAACCGTCATTGAAATAATAAATGTACTCATAACAAAGGAGGCATTTTATGAAGTTAATTATTAATTAAAGCTGCAAGCAGCGTTGAACGGGCCCTCACAAGCCGGCGCCCATTGGGGCTTGTGCACAATGTGCAACACCAGAAAAGTCAGGCCAAACAAAGTGGTCTCACTTTTCAGGTGTAAACCCGAATCTGGTCTTCGTGAAGATACGAGAGCAGATACTAACCTGGTCCTGATCTAGGTCTGTAGGACTGAACAAACCTCCAGCCACACAAATTTTCTGTTTTTAACTTCTTCACTTAAAATTAAAAAAAAAAATATATAAAAAAAGTCCTGTTTGTTTTTGGGTTGTTTTTTTAGTATCTAAAGTTACATTACAGTCATGTGTTTTATTAAATATGTTTGATGGAGACATCAGAGTTTTTCAGTCAGTTCTCATCACTGAAAAACTCTGAACACGTTACAACTTTCTCTTTCATGGCGAAACATCAAAATTTGATGAAAGTTGACGCATAGCCACTCCCACACCACTCAACAAAAACTCAGGATTTGAGCAACTTTTCATCCTCATGGGGTTAAGATAGTACTGACCAAATTTGAAGTTCATCGGGTAAAATCTCTAGGAGGAGTTCGTTAAAATACAAAGGGTGTGATTTTCAAAAAATGGCCACAAAAATCAATATGGCCGACTTCCTGGATGTTTGAAGGCTGCTCCAAGAGACTTTTTTGTCAGTCTCCATCAGTTACATATGTGTACCGGGTTTTGTACATGTACGTTAAACTGGAGGCAGGGGCTGCATTTTGCATTTTGCCACGCCCATTTCCAATCACCATATCACATGTAAATTTCACACCCGACTAATTTTTCTGCCAATTTTCATGAGTTTTTGAGTATGGGCAAGTCCTCAAAAAGGCAATTCATTTCAGAGAAAAAAAAAATCCTTGCAGAACAATAGGGTCCCTTGGTGCTCGGGCCCTAATAATAATAATAATAATAATTCCTTGCAGAACAATAGGGTCCTCGCACGCTTAGTGCTCGGGCCCTAATTATTCAGGTAATAATCTGGAAATGATCATATGTTCTGTCTCGGCAGAGTCTGTGCAATTTGTGGTCGTTTTGGTGCAATGGAAAACATTGACATGAGTCCAGGGGTGGGTCTTTCAATGTGTGTATGTGTTGGATGATGTGTGTAAAGACGTGTGCATGTATATGTGCTTGTCAGCTCGTGAGTAATGGTTTTTCGGCCAGATGACTGCAATGCCACGTGGATACCTGAGCCAGACTTTTCCATAGTGAAGCCCGGTGGATCACATGTCCCTCCAGTCTCTATGGAATGCACTAACAGACAGGGCTGCCAGGAGAGGGGGCCCGCATGAAAACAGTCCGGGATAAAAACAAGCCGCTGAACGTATTGCTTCAACGATAGCCTTGCACCGAAATAGTCCTACTACCAGCGGTCTTTCTCAGAACTCCCTGCAGGGCTGGCGGCAGCGATTTAGATGCTTCTTTCATAGTTTCAGTTCTGACTGCCAGGCTTATACTCAGTTTGTTTAGGTCCAGCAATTACCATCCTCTTAAACTTTTCACTGCTGTTTAAGCTCAGCGCACAGTTGTTAAACTTTGTTCATATATAGATGTCGGAACGCTGTAATTTTGATTCGGGCATGTCTTTGTGTTGGAAAGCTGTGCTGTGGATTTGCACTGTTAGAGATGTTTATTTTTATATGACAAAAATATGATACTTCTCTGTAATATATGACCTGAAATAGTAATACACTGTATGTTTGTCTCGTTTCCTCTCTCCAGGACTCCATGAATGAAGCATGTGCAGAGGGAACTGGGGATGAACACTACCGTTTAGAAGGTAGACACACTGTTCATCAACACCACCTTATGTCACTGATTTTGCTCCCATTTATCTTTATTTAATGAAAACCTGCTTTGAATTTGCCCTCCAGATAGTTTTTTCCACCGTTCATCCTTTCCCCTCTGCTCAAGTCCCAACAATGTGCTGATTAGGTCCCCTTTACCTTCCCTCCAACCTCTCCACCTCCTTCATCTCTCATCGGCTCCTCCCCCCACGGTGCTCTTCAAAGTGCCCCAATCCCTCCATGTGTCTTTCCCCGATGTGATGTGATCCTGGATTAAGAGCTACGGGAGGAGAAAGTCTCTCCCTCCCTCCCAATTAAAGAGGGGATTGGACATGAGATGGAGAAAGAAATGAAGAGTTCAACCAAACCAGCACAGATTTTGGAAGCTTTGTAGAGAATTCACTTTTATTTTATCTCCGCTTCACTGGATAAGAGACAAAGTTGAAAGCCAAGCCGACAAACAATGTATGAAATGATTTGTGGTCATAAGGATGAGAGTGGGTCGAGGTTGTCCTCCCTTTGAGACAGATGTTGCTATTAGCGCAGGCTGCTCTGCTTATTCTCAATGATTGAAAAGGTGAAGACCAAAATGATTCAATAAAATAGTATTCTATAGATTATGAATGTTTTTTCCATAATACAAACAATTCTATACTAAGGCCTGCTGCTCTGTCAGGGAGGATGGGACATAACTTTGCTCCCTTACTTTGTAGTGCAGGTAAAGTTCAGTGAAGGTGTTCATTTCACACCAGCAGGCTTTTGAAAATGGTGTCAGAGTTTTGACTTTTACTTTATAAACCAGATGTAGATACATCGAAATTACAACAATTTGTTATTGAAACAGTTCACTTTAGTTGGGAATAAATTGTCTTCACATAGCAAGCCATTTGGTTTCTCCTCAGATACACTAGAGCCATGATTTATGATGTCCTCAGATCAAACTGCCTTAAGTATAGAGATGAGATCCATTGTCCAGCTATCAAAGATAAGAAAGAAAGAATGAAAGAAATGTCGAAAAACACCTTATCTTACAACGTTAAAGAAAGTGAAAAAGAAAAACCCAGGATCCACCCCTTTATCTAGATCTCCACCAAAATTTAATTGGCTGTATTCTGGTCAAAGACCCATCCTCCTACCATGTTTCATGGAAAGTAGTTTTTGTGTAATCCTGCTGACAAACCAACAAACAAACGGACAGTATTACAAAGGATGATTCCTTTGTTTAACAGTAGTGCAGGCATGCATGGGCCTACATGGACCTTTATTAAGTTCTTTTAAACATTTATTCACAAGGAAAAAGTTTGCTGTCGGTCCGAAGTAGCAGCATAACACCGGATGAGTAAGTGCCTTGCTCATGAGTACTTCAGTGATAGCCTCTGAAGGAGGAGGAAAAGTTACAATCCACACAAAGGCCATTCTCATCCCAAAATAACCTCAGCACCAGCACTGAGCTATCTGAATGTATGAGGGGGACAGGCCTAGTACTACAGTTGTCCACCATAGTTGGTGTGATTGCTAACAGTGTGTGACAGCTTTCCCGACCCGCCTTTGTTTCTGCATGTGCGTATGAATGCTGGAACGGCCTCGGTTTGGACGGGGCTTGCCTCAGCTGCCCTCGTCGTGCCCCTCAGATCTGATGTGCAGCCAATCCCCTGGCTCAGCTCCTCTCATGAAGAGCCGACTTATGTCTTGGGGTGGGGGGGTGGGGGTGGGAATGATAGCAGATTACTGTTACTCCTTCTGGCATTTCATTAGCTCAGAGATACGCATCTCACCACCATATTGAGCCTGCTACGGAACAGATTTGCCCTCGCATACAATGTTCCCTTTGAGCACCTCAGATGATCAAACAGTGGGACCCCAAACGCTGCCCCTCTCCAAAAAGTTGGTAAAAGCTCCCTGGGATGATGCCTTTCATTTATGGCATTTTCCCCCGGCCCAGGGATGAGACAGGTCTGCTTTGATCTGCTTTGGATCAAGAGGAAAGAAATTGGGCTGTTGTGTTTGCTACGCTGGCGAGAAAACAAACAGTGTTTCAGATTTTGACTTGGCTTAATTAATTAGTGATTCTCTTTTACAGCCGGTCTGATCTTCCTCCAAAAGGTTTGAGAATGGGACTTCAAAGTGTGACAGGAGGAGAGAGGAGCAACGGGAGGGTGGAGAGAGAGAGAGAGGGGTGTGGTCTGTCTGAGGGTTTATGGGTGTGTGTGCGGCCTGCAGGACTGTGATTGGATAAAGATTGGGCTGATGCTCAAAGCTAAAAAAACTAATCTATTTGTGAAAATACACTATATGCTGTATATGTGGATGAAGTAAGGGGGGTGCCCACATGTGCACCTCCTAACAGTTATCTGTTAGCATTGTACATCTGGGCTAACTTCCAACACTGAAACTGAACATACATTTCTTGTTTTATCATAAAAGATTGTATTTGTTGCAAGGTTCTTTTTAAATTTTCACATCCAGTGTTAATTCAAACCATTCATTCAGAGTGCAGTGCGATGAAATGATCATTGACTTCAACGGTATTGAAAATGTTGTCAGGTCCTCAGTTTAGGTTTATATGACAGATTAGTGCTCTCTCTGGATCTGTCACTGCTGTAAGCCTGAATGGTGACGTACAATGAATGTCACTCTGAGATGATGAGCTCTGCTGCACTGAGCCGGGGACTCAGGGGTCTCCTATAGGCCTTTTGATGTTCACTTGCTGTTTCTGATCCACCATTTATATCCCAATGCCACCTAATATTCTGTCATGTTTTAGACACGTTAATATCATTCAGTTTCATGTTTGACATCCCCTCTCAGTGAGAACCCAGTGGGAAATATATACTGCAGCTAGGAGCTTAAAAATGTTACTATGTGTGACTGATGGAACAACTTTTGCCATTGGAGAATCACTGTCAGAGTTTCAGTGGTTTTTCTTTTTGCATTGGATCGACATGTTGGATTCCAGCTACACTCCTTATGTCACTACTTTGATTCAACAGAGTTATGAGCACCATCTCTTCAATCTGCTACAAATCTGGTATCATTACATCGCACAGGTTCAGTGCATTTGAGCAGCTGAACAACAAAAGCTGGAACATTTGGTGATGCTGTGTATGCATTACTTATGCAAAGCATAGCAGACACTGCATTGCCTTAAAAGCAATACATCACTAATGATTATGTTGATATTAATATAAAAGTACAGTTTCAGAATACTGGCAGGGAGACAAAAACCAGGAGCACTTGAATGTGTGACTCAGCCTAATTGCGAATGCCAAACTCGGTAGTAGGAACGTACAAGCAGCACTTGAAGGCGACAACACATCCTCACGTTTTGACTGCACCCGACGTTCCCATCCTCAGGCTTTCTCTTTTATCTTTCTGTGCGTGTGTCTGTCTATCGCTGCAGTGGCTTTACCCCCAGAGAAGACAGGCAGCTGCTGTGTGGAGGAGAAGATGCAGGAGAGGGACGGCCAGTCTCCCGCAGGGCCACAGAAACAGCTCCAGTTTGAAGTGAGTGTCAACACCAAACAGGACGTTTATTACTTCCCCTCTGGATGAAACTAGGCCAGTGTCACATAAATTGGATGATATGGATAGTTCAACGCTGTGCTGTTTCAGGAGCTGGAGTGTGCTGTGTCTGTGGAGGAGGATAACAGGCAGGAGTGGACGTTCACCCTCTACGACTTTGACAACAGCGGCAAAGTCACCAGAGAGGTAATAATTCAGCGCAGACAAACACCTCATGGTAGCTGCAGTATGAATTACTTAAAAAAGTATTTGGTTCGGTTACTTGGTTGCAGACCTTAATATATCACCCTCAACACAACACCCTCCTTTTTTTTATTATGGCAATGAATCAATAACTTCCTGTTAAACCTTAAATTTTGCCCTCTTCTAGTATTTCTGCACCCCTAAATGAAGGCTAGTCACAGGCCTCGAACCCAATCTCACTCCCTAAGGACCAAATCCCGTGCCTCCTGTGTGTTTCTGCTTCTGCGAGGTGCCTTCCGGCTCGCGTGTGCCTGGTACAGATCTGAGAGAACGTTGAGAAAGGCCTGTGTTTTTTTGACAACAACTTGAAAAAGCGCAAAGAGACTGGAGCTGTCCTCTGTGTGGTTGGCTGTGCCGTTTTTTGGCATTGCCTGTGGCTCCGTGGCTCATGAGATGTCAGGCGGCGGCTTGGAGGTGGAAATAAAAGCTTTCTTCTCCAACTCTTTTCTTTTTTTTTTTATCCCTTCACACAAATAAAGAAGAAAACCACACAGGAAGCTTTCATTTTATTTCTATTTTTTACAGTGCGTTCGTCTGTAACCAGTATGAGGAACCAGTCCATGAAGAATTCATAATAATCCTTTTTATAATGAGGACTATAGCAAGTGAAAATCATTGCTTTTGTGGCTTAATTCCCAGCACTTCTGTTAAAGGAGCTCTGATGGTGAAGCTGTGATACCTTCTTAAGGTAAAATAGTTAAACACTAATGAGATACTGTGCGAGTCTCACATCTGTACCAGGTGAATTTATTTTGGATAATTACAATTTGGTTTGTTAAAAAATATCCAGCACACATAAGTGGAAGTCATTATCTCAGTATGGTGCACAAAAACACTCAACAGTGCAAAATTAAACAGTCACAAGAGGCTCCATTATTTTATTTATTTATTTATTTTAATCTGAGTTTTTACCTTATTAACTTTAAATCTGAAAGCATTGCTGTTGATAATCTTTTTATATTCCGCTGTTATTATAAATCTCTATCTCTCTGTGATCCCTCAATTCCCTTGTCCCTTGCCGACCTGAAGTCAGGTGTTTATAATGGCCATTAGTCACATGGAAATGTGTCTTTGTATGCTTGTTTATGTGAATATGTGCATTTAATAGAAAGAGAGCACAGGCATCAGTTCCTTTGAAGATGTGATTTTAAGAGACATAGAGGGATTAAATAGAGACAGTGAAGGGCTCACACAGCAGCAACATGACTCATATTGACATCCCAGTCAGCCTCTGCTGCTACTGCCAAGACGTTTCTTGTCATGAATTTATAACTTGCCTTTACAGCATGTCTTATCGCTTGGAAAGCTGAACTAAAACAACTGACATCAGTGCGTTTCTCCCTTCACTGTTGCCTGAGTCACTTCTTTAAATTCCTAGCTAGCATAAAGTTTATGATACAGAGTTTTAATGCATAGAGCTACATGTTAAATTCAAAGAATATAGGGATAAGAAAAGCCCGCTTGTTCTTTTTTTCCCCCTCCATTTGTTTTTTGTCAAAATCTCCTTGCACGAACTTCACTAAGAATCTTTTGTTATGCTTTATGATCAAATGATTTCATCTCTTTTGCATAAAAGCTGTATATATATATCTAATCTCCACTCATGTCCTACAGGATATCACCAGCCTGCTCCACACCATCTATGAGGTTGTGGATGCCTCAGTCAACCATTCACCCAGCAGCAGCAAGACATTGCGGGTCAAGCTTTCTGTGACTCCTGACTCTAGCCAGCGGTGGAGGAGTTGCACACAGGGTGCAGCAGGTAAAGCATGCATTAACACAGTGGGTGGGGAGCGGAGGAGGAAAGAGGGCATTTTGGGGTCCCCTCTTGAGTTGCCTGCTGTCAGCTCACCCAGAGATGTGTTTGTTGTCATGCAGAAAGGCGTCTGCTTCAGGCCTGCCGGAGCTTTGTTCCTTGCAGTCTCGGTATCGCTCCATCTCTCCCACTCAGCGGGTTTCATTTTTAATGATGGGGGGAGTGACAGAGCTAAGAGAGGGCCCCCTCCCTCAGTGCCTTCAAATACTGTGAAAGAAACCTTAAGAGATGTGCCAAGTTCTTTTGATAACCACAGCCATTTTTCTTTTCTCCAAAGTTCCCTTTTTTCCCATCTCTCACTCGTCTTCCCCCCTTCTTAAAGCTGCCGGGAAAATATAGCTGCGTTCAACTTAACTTTTCTCACTGACGACTTGATAAACAAGTAGTCAGGAAAAAATACCTCAAAAAGTATATATTCCTGTGTGTTTGTGTCCTATTGTTTCGGCTATAAATATCCATCAAGAGATTCAAACAGAGTGAGCTTTGGAAATATTGCTGGTTGCCTTCATGCTAATTTGAAACTGCATCAGATCTCGTGTCCTTAATAAACTATTTCTGAAGTCTGCATGTTTTTATTTCATGCCATGCCTTATAAGAGGCTGGGAGTTGAAAATAGAATAAATGAAGCATTGTTGTTCTCTCTTTTCTATAGATCTTCAAAGTAAACCCCCAAACAAAGGTTGCTCTCTTCAGAGGCTTGTGTGACTGTTGTCGCGTGTGTGTTTGTCTGTGTGGCTGCTCTGTGATAATAGCCTTTCGCACATACACAGATATGTCCCACCCCCGAGAGAAAAATGACAAGTGCATAGAAGATCCCAAGAGTGCCGACAAGAAGACTCGAGCACTTCTAAGGTAAACCCACCTCCCATGCATGTCTCAGCCTCTATTGTTGAAGCTTGTGGTGTTTACAAGAAGACTGGAGAGTATTATTAACATTATTATCATATTTATATGTAACTCATTATAACATCAACTTTTTGAAAGAGGAAAGTAGAAACTTTATCATCGATGTGTCGTAGAGTAGACGTTGTTTCGGAAGGCAGACATCCACTCTTGATTTTGCCCAAAGGAGGATTTAACACTGGGTGAAAGAGTCAACTCTCTTACTGTGTTATTCAGTTTGTCCCATTTGAGATTTAAACTTGTGATTTTCCAGTCACAATCTCACCTCTCTTACAATTGCTCTGGTACTGCCTGATACTGCCTAAACTGACTGATATACGGCCTTAAGAAACACTTGTTTTACTTTCTCCAAACACTAACATACTAAACCTCTCTGGCCCAAACTGCTACCTAATGAGAGGTGCCGCTTGTGTCCACAGGCGCCACCACAGTGACCACCACACCCAGCCGGGCTGCCAGCGCCACTGTGTGGATGAGAACCTGGAACGCCGGAACCACTACTTGGACCTGGCAGGCATCGAAAACTACACATCCCGCTTCGGAGCTGGTGAGTGAACCAGGGCCATGGGTGTAAAGTGGGAGGGTGGAGGGGGAAACAGACTGTGGCCTTTTGAAGCTGCATCCAGGGCCCCTCATTACTGCGGCACCTGCTTGGAACCATTAGGTGGAACTACCAGCCCACTGTGCACCTTGCCAGTACCAACATCTGGGCTCAGGCAAGCATAATGCATCAAGTGTTCAAGGCTAAAGCCCATCAGTAGAACAGGCTGTTTTGAAGTGAAATATTAGGTCTAATAAGCTGCAGCCTTGATCTGATGGTCAGCGATGACATGTCATTATTTTAATGTGGGCCCTGTTAGGAAGGTGCTAACAGAGATGTGCTCTATGTCACATTGTGTCAGGGTTATAGACATGAATAAAGAGCCTGAGTTAAAGCCGCCAGAATCTTATCAAGGATCTCAGTTGTTGGAACCATCCTTTGCAGATAATGGGTTATTTTTCTTCCTTTCTTCAGGGTATGGAGATCCCATGTAATGAATTTCGACATCGGTCTGTCTTTTGACAGAAATGTTGTTGTTCCTCTGCAGCCTTGAAGTTTGTCGATGATGTTACCTTCTCACTTAAAATAAATTGGCGTGTGTGTCTCCCTCACAGCCCCCGCCACAGAACCGATGAAGGCCGACCCTCA
The DNA here is from genome assembly GCA_037577475.1 of Chaunax sp. Z400. Taxonomy (NCBI): domain Eukaryota; kingdom Metazoa; phylum Chordata; class Actinopteri; order Lophiiformes; family Chaunacidae; genus Chaunax; species Chaunax sp. Z400. Next base: position 30,530,205 of record CM075184.1, on the reverse strand, counting down.
GACCCGTTCATCCAACCAGACTCGCTCTCGCTCCCATGAACCAGAAAATGGCCACTCCCACCACCACCGCTTACAGACTGTTCTGGACACTGGTGTTGCGGACAGCCTCCATCCCGCCCCGCGTACACGAGGCCAAGACTCAGGGAAACATGCCTTCCGTTCCCCTAAGAACCACAGCCGTACACCTCCCGCGCAGACCAGCAGCCGGGTGATGAGAAGCCGCGGTGTCCCTCCTCCCCCGGCGCTACCCAGCCAGACCCTCCCTCACCAGTCCACAGCGCCCTACAGGAAGCACAAGCAGCGGTCCAAGGAGAGCCAAGGCTACAGGGCCATAGGCTCTGTGGCGGCTCCTGGACCAGTGGTGGAGAAAGAGCATGTTAGAGACCTGCCCAGCGTGCTACTTTACGAGGGAGGGCTGGCACAAGTGGTGCAGCGGCATGAGCATCACCACCACCATGAACACCATCACCACTACCACCACTTTTACCAGTCCTGAATATCCACTTTGTCTGGGAAGAGTCCTGCAGCTGCACAGAACCCAGCCATGCCAGCAGACTAGCCCCTTTTACACAGCCTGTTCAAGGCGGGACTGTCGCTCTTATATTGCGCCTCACCGTTCTGTATGAAAGTTACAAAGGCAGAATTGGGGGTGGGTGGGTGGGGGGGGGTGTCATTTGTTCCTTCTCTGAGCCGAGCAGATTTAGTAACAGTGGTGAATCAAAGTCTATTTAAACAGTGAGCTGTTGAGGCAGCAGAACAGGACAGGATTGTGATGTTTTGACATGTTATAAGTGCGACCCACTCAAGCATCTAGTAGCACTTAGCAGCTAACTCAAAGAAGAGGAAAACGAGAATGTCTTTAGATTGGGGAGACAGAGCGAGGTCCAGGAGCTCCTTACCCTACAAGAAGAGGACGAGTTCAACCACCGTGTAACAGGGACGGGAAATGATTTGCCATGTTATTCCATAGTTTACAAAGAACTGCTCGACACGTATGTAAAACGTTGCACTACATGCAGACGCTGCTGTGCGCATAATGAGTGCAGGCATGCTATCTAAAAATGCCGCCGTTGTGGTGTTCAGTGTAAATAAACAAAGGTGGTGTAGAGAGGGGTCTTCGGTGCGGCGCTAATCTGTGATCTCTGTGTAAAAAGGGCTACTGACTGCAGTGAGCAGTCAAACACCAGGCTACCTTAACATTGTGCAGCACTGCAGTAGCTTTGTAGTGGACATGGGTGGGAGAGAAGGATCATGGGAGGGGTGTCTCAGTACTTGGAGGTTATTAATCAGTGTTATAAAGAGGGTTGGTCAGATATAAAAGCTTGGGTATGTAGCAGGACAGTTGTTCAGGGTCACAGTACGGCTCGGACTGAGGCGCAGAGGGATACCGATGAACTCTACAGCTCCAAAACCAGCACCACAACCTTTCCTTACCACTAAGCCAAAAGGGTTTTTAAGAAATAGCAGGGACAAGAGGAGGGAGACTGATGTAAAGATGAAAATATATGAAGGAATATAGATGATAGGAGAGCAGGGCGTAGTGTTTGTATGTGTGTGTGTGTGTGTATGTGTGCGTGCGTGTGTGTGTGCGAGTGTCATGACACTGGTGTCTGTTGAAAACCTCTTGAAGTGCGCTCATGGAGGGCGGGGTGAGTATTTAAAATGGGCTGTCTGGCAGGAAAATGAAGATTCTGATTTACACACCCCTTACACAAAAACGGGAAGATGTTGAAATGTTATAAAATAAAGATAGAACAGAGATCCCAAATCCACTCCTACCTCTAATTTCATCCTAATTTTTGTTGTAATGGTGGCTTTGACGAAGCATTCAGAGGCTATTTTCAAATTGAAGATAAAACTTGTCAAAATTTGCAGTCCTGAAGTGTCAAACAGCTCCTTACTTTTATTAACTAACATTTACTGTACATAAGGTATATATTGTTATCGATTTTATAAGCTTTATTGATAATGTGATATCTTTGTATTCACTATCTGAAGCTGTTATGTTTGTTTTTCTTCACATGTTATAAGACCACTAGGAGCCTCATTTTGACTAGACAATGTACAACTCACATAGTCTCATACTCTCTCATTCTTACTGTGTTGTAACTGTCTCACCATGTGATTTGGTTTCTTAACTGTAATCTAGTAATAATGCCTGAATGACTGAAATCCCAAACTCTCAACATTGCTGTTCAGTAGCTCGACCTCACATCACCCACATATGTTTAAATGCTTGACCGTCTCATGTGCCAATATCATGGGAACGTTACCAAACCGAGGAATTATTTTAGGATACATGATTGTGGTTTAGAATATATATCTATTTATATATAAAAGCATCATACTCAAGTTTAGATCATTTAAACTAAGCTGTAATTTATGGCCTTCATGCTGTTTGTGTTTTATAGAAGTTTGTGGGCTCTGCATGCAGATGAAGTAAGAAAATAAATTCATCTTTGCAGCTTACATCAAGCACCACATTTTTAAAAGTGACACACTAGTTATTCTGCATTGCCCTTTGAATGCATCCATTATAAAGCTCTTGCCTCTGTATCACATGTCCTCAGTCCTGTGATACACTTAAAGCCAAACTAGAGATGTTATGATCTTGATATCAATGCTTTAGGTATATTTGCATACATTGAAACCCTGTTAGCATCAGTTGGAGTCGTTTATGCAGATCAAATGTTTTACTGATCATGCATGTCATTTTTCACCACCGCCCTGCTTCAGTTCCACTGTTCTACTTTTAGGAGTTTTCTTTTTCTGACGTCCATTCTGTCACCCAGTCTTCAGCCAGGCCCAGGGTCACAAGGCTGCTCCCTCTGTTACCATGGCATCTTCCTGTCCCGCAGCTGTCAGCAGGTCTTTGACGGTGCCGCCATGTGGCCTCAGAGCTCAGCCAACAAGTCTCTGTTTGTGGTGCGGCAGGGCGAGGACTCTTTCAGCTGTCCCATTCCTCTGGTGCTGGATGACACTGGGACTGGCCCAAAGTCTCCATGAGACCCATAACTCACCACTGCTGATCTCCTGCCAACTGCAGGGACGGTCTGGTCATCCTGTCACATAAGACTCTATAGGTGCTGCCATAAACATGCAGATGTTTATGTCAGTGACATGCAAGGTGGTAAACTGAGAGCTGCAAGGCTGTAGATCACCTTGTTGGTTCTTTGTGAGCACACATGCTCTTTTCATCAATTCTCAGCATCACTATATAAATGAACTTCTCTTATGCATCAATAGTCGTTTGGTTGGGTTGAAGTGCAACCTCCTCCACAGAGAGAAAAAGATCCTTAGGCCCTTTCATATTTATTATCCACCATGATTGGCTGCGTTTTTCTGCCGTAAGCATGCACACGTGTTTGTGATGAGCAAGAATGCACTGTAAGCCGGTCTTGGCCTCATCCCTGTGGTGTCCTTTCACAGCTGCATGCTGTCCTTTAGCAGAGGCACCAGTCAGACGGGTCATCTCACAGGACTCAGCAGTGGAAGTGGCATCTTTCTCCTGAGGGGATCACAGCTGCACACCATACCTCAGCTACCTCATGCTGCTTTTTCCTGGACAACAAGTCCTTGCTGTTGGAGCCCCCATAACACAATAACTCCTCTGTCAATGCTTTCCCCTCACCTGAAACTGTGTTGATACCAGTGTGACACCCCTAGTGTAAGCTGTGGGAATATCAGTCTGGTTGTGTGAACCTGCAGGGTGATCCGATCGGACACGGTGAGAGAGTTTGGCTTACTCAGACCAACAGACCAACTTTTACCTGGCCAGGGTTTTACTGAACAGATTGGACTGTCTTTGTCTAATGCTATTCACATTCTCACTTAAACTCACACTAAAAAGCTGTTGCACACACTCTTTCATACTTTAACGCATCATGGAACAACTGGGGGTGATGTGCCTTGCTTGAAAGCACCTCAACAATAGTTGCTGAGAGTTGGGGAAAGGTGTTTTGTCACTCAGACTTAACCAGATGCTCTGGGAAGTAGACTTAAAACAGTAATGTTAAGGTCCTCAGTTATAAATCTACCACACAGTTTCATATTTTTAAAAAAATATTGATCTTTTAAGAGAGCACAAAGGATCAAATCATGTCATGCAAACATCTCTGCATGCACCATCTTCTGTCCTGTTGTATAGAATCTTCAGCATTCAGACCCATTCCTCCATGTTAACACATTATGTATTGCACCACTAATTTGCTTTGTTACATCCACGTATTGACATTTTGAAATCTCTTATGTATATAGAGGACTGCAGAAAAGGTAAACCCGCATCATATAGAAAGAATATACGGCTTATTTATAACGAGACAACTGTTAAGCCTTCTCACTTGCCGACTGTCAGCTAGTACTCCAATGTCTGCCATGCCAATCCCACTTAGCAGGGAGGAATAATTATCTGTCTATAACACAAGCCGTTTCCCTCTCTTCACACACAGACGTGTTTGTTGTAAAAGAAAGTTTAGCACTAGCTGTTTTTTCCCCTTCCCCACCCTCCTAATGTTTTTTTCATGACCTTGTTTAGTTTATATAGATTGTATTTGATTAATTACTTTATTTATTTGATAGCAGATCTGTGCCAAGGGAAAATACCCTTTTAATAAAGTATGAACCTGTTCCTTATAAACACACTGACTTCTGGAGTCATTCTATTACTTGTTTTTCACCCAGCATGCTTATCTTTGTGCAGATGTGTGTATAGTACTTGTGCGTTTTAGTTTATTTTCTAAAACATAAAAACAACTTTAATTGATATTTCCTAGTACAATAAAAAAAATAACTTTCTAAACTTTTGAGAACAACCAGGGATGCGCAACAAAAATTAATATTAAAGGCTATTAGTTCATTATAGACTTTAAATGGAGCTAATCATACAAAGTTAAATTACTCTCACTAACTTAACACAGCATCTGCAGTATGATTAAAGTTGATTTACATTCTGCTTATAAACACAACATAAGATTTGACCATAAATTTGATTAGAACTATGAAGAATTCAATCATCCATCTCCATTCTTACCCTCACATACACATTAACTCTGAATTATGAGCCTCTTTAAAATACAAAGAAGGGAAGTTATTGGTCATCAGAAGAAGCAGGTAAGTATTTGTCAGTATCGGCCAAGAAAAATTCTGCATTCCTAAAAGTAACCCAACACCAGTTTAAAAAAAAAATCAATTTAATATTTTGCATATATAAGAACATGAACAAAAAAATACAAATACAGAAAAAGAGCAAAAAAAAAGTCAAAAAATCAATAAACAGACTGCCAGCTTGATGTCAGTAATGACCTTTACCTCCATTATGGGAAAGTCTTTTTGTTAAGCTTTTTCATGTTACAAAAGTTCCTCTACTATGTAGGGCCATCTATTTGTATATTTATCATGTGCAGGGTTCAGAAACAACAATTCACAAACTGTTTTCACCCTAATAGTGAGCCTTTATTTCATCGAACAGGCACAGGGAGAAGCCCCTGAAGTCTTTCTGTGGAGTGCTACCAACTGAACAAATGTTCCTCTGATGGTCATGCATGGCTTTAGGGTCCAAACAAGATGACACTGATTCAGGTGACAGAGAGTCTGTACTATTTGGGTAGCATGTTCATTGCCTCCTGGTATCCATTTAAAAAAAAAACAGACCCGATTTAACTAACTTAATTTGCCACTAAAACATTAATATCTCAAATTCCCTTAAGTCTTTGTAATTTGCAAGTCAGTTGCATGCAAAGTGTATGTGCAAATGTGTGTGTGCGTGTGTGAGTAGTGAAGTAACTTCCTCTCCACTATAGTCGTGGTGTCACACAGGGTTTCCAAATCTGGCTGACCACAGCTGCTCACCATGCCACGCTCTCTACATGCGCACACACTTTCATCTGCAGCTTAGCAGCTTATCTCCGGTCGGGGCAAACGCAGAGCGTCTGCCTCTTCGCAATGTGATACGCCCTCCTCTTACGAACACGGCTATTTGTGTAAGCAAAGCAGTGTAACCAGCAGAACTTATCATGGTTACAAATGGTTTCTATCCTTACACAGCCTGCAAGGCTGTTAATACGGCAGCTTTGCTTGACACCATATCAGAGATGTAAAGTAGATTTACTCTCAAAAGATACAGGAACATTCTTCAGTATTAGGTGTAATATTTTTCTGTGTAAATTTGATATAGGCCTATATTTAAATATATGGTAAGAATGCAATTTGTGAAAAGACAAAACTAATAATTTCCACTTTTTTTTAATGTCCAATTATTGACCAACATGAGACATTGTTTTTCCATACAAATCGGTTATTAGCATGTGTTCTCCTAGGATTAAAATAAAGCAAGATGTCTGCAATCAACAGCAAAACAATCAGAATATGGGTTTGTGAAATCTCCACATGGCCGGCCATTAATAGAGATTAGATGTACTTTTAAATTCACCCCCTATGATGAGACTTATTTGTGCTTATCCTGTTGATTTTTCTCTTTCAATCCTGGCTTGAGTTGCACCGTTGCATACAGATTACAAATAATGAAAAAATCTCTCTGAGGTATGAGTAAAGTCTTAAACAGCACAGGAACTCCTCCAAAATCATGCCTGCCATCAGGAAAATAAGGCTAGCCACTACATTGAGCAGAGGCAGATCTAGGATTTTTCTAAATCAGGGGCCCCATTTTTCAAGGTTTAAAAAATATTGGAAGCGATTTAAAGATTGCACAAGTGAGCATCAGTCAGTAAAAAATAAATAGCTGTTTCATAAGAGCATTAACATGTTTTACATTCTAGAGGGAGTAGAAAATTGGTGCTAACATTACGTATCAACATGAAGAATCTTTGAAATAGAATTCCTCAAAACAATAAGTAAACTAATGTAGCAGAATAAATGCAGTGCATGGCAGTGATATATATTCCGTTACATACGTTATATTCCTCAGTATAACGAACCTGTGTGTCTTTTTGGGTTAAACATATTGTGGTCAACCAAATAATTCTTTGGGTGAAATTCCCATGGTGGCGTTGTTGGTAAACCCTAAATCCTCAAAACTTTCCTTCCTTGTATCTTCATCCCAACTCTCAGATTCTATCCAGTCTATTCCTCCTGCATGCTCTCTTCTCTGTAGCCTGGCATACGACTTTTTTTTCTTTTCTTTTTTTGACATTTTCTTCATTTTTTTTTCTGTGACTTTGATCTGCACTTCTTTCAACTCTTCACATACAGTACAGTATGTTGGTAATAGCCTTGGTGTTCATGGAGATTTTCTTCTCCAGTGCAGAGTAACGGTTGGGTAATGCATTCACGCCTTTTGAAATGACAGCACTGGAGACAGTGTCCTTCCTCTCATCTCTTAGCCTGTCTCCGCTGCTCAATCTCTTTGGTTCAGGACTCTGCACAAGTCTGCCAGGTAACGGAGTGAGGGGTGCAGAACATGTTTTACAAGTTCAAAGTAAAGTTTGCTTTGGAGTTGTGAAGAAAGGTGCTTTACACCAGCTTTCTACATGCATTTCAACCACTATTTAATTACCGCATTATCAGCGCTACAGTGTTCATACATGGTTTTTACATTTCATCTGTCAGAGCGTAGTCTCCTCAGTCTTCTGCACATTTTAGTACTATTTGGAGGAACCTGTACTTTGCATGAGTGTTTATATTTGATATTTATTTTATTGATTGTTGTTCTTTTTTAACATGTTTGTGAGAGCCCTCTGCCTCTGATCAACACTGAAGTGCTTGTGTATATATGTGTGAATGTTATGTATGGAGCGTGTATCATGTGATATTGGTTTCAGTGAATTGACTGCATGCCTTCTTGTTGTATCCTCTGTGAAATTGTAGTTGGATGGAGTCCAGAACAAATTTCCCTTCGGGGACGATGAAAGTATATCTTATCTCAACTACTCGCTGTTGTGTCTGCAGCTAGGTAGTGTGTTGTGTTTTTGTAGCGCTTTTATTGCTAACAACTGCCTGCCATAGCTGACAACGATGCTATGAAAGCAGAGTTAGGAATAATACCTTTTCAGATTTTGGTGGCAATTCGTCGTAGGTTCAAATTGTCACCTTGTCACCACCTCATCGCTCTGTCAATTGTGACACCATTATTATGTTATCATTCAGTTAATCTTTTATCAAGGGCCACAGTCCAGCTCCACATATTGTGCAGTGCAGTGTTAAGGTTCACTGTCTGTTATCTATATATATCTATCAGTTGGAATCCAGCGACTAAGCTCCTAATATAAAAGAGAACAACGGATCTAAAGGTGTTGATGGATTCCTTAATTCTCTGCATTCTCTGCAATGTGAACAAAGGTCAGCAGCTTACAACTTGCTGACCAAGTAAAGGGTACATAATCATTTATAGAGGAGCGCTACCTGCAGCAATTACAGTGAGGAATGATAATGAGGTAATTTTGGCAAATGGCTCATGCTCTGCTGCGACAGCACAGCCTGTACTCATCACTGTTTTGTTGTATTTCTGTCATTGTATACATGTGTGTATCATGTGTGATGTGACATGTACAGTGCTGTGAAAAAGAATTTCCCCTTGGGGACAATTAAGTCTAAAGTCTATTATGGTATGTAAAGTTGTCTAACAAGTTAATCAAGGTATGAAGAGTTCATTCATCTTCATTTTCATCATTTATTAATTAACTAGTTAATAATAACCAAACCTCTGGGTTTTTTATATTCATTGATCAGAACAGCTTGATGACGGCAAAATGCAACATTAGGCAGGACTTAAATCGGTTCAAACCTTCATGTGCATGTGTAATGTGTTGTGTTTGCATTGGAGGACACGCGTTGCAGGGAATGGGAATTATTTTTGGGGTAAAATAAACCCTATGTCTTTGTTGCCACAGGCTATAAAAAGCAATGATATTGACTTGAATATGGGGAAATGAGAGGCTGCCATAATATGTTCTGGGTGCTTTGTTTCCAGCCGATAGACAGAGAGCTTTGAAGTGTGGATTGGCACAGCAGGGTGTTAGCTTCTGTTAAGGCAACATACTAAACACCAAGTATGAGGAGGACATGAGGTAGTCTATTTCCAATAGAGAGGCAAAGAAAAAAGGCAAATCCAATGATAATGTACATCTGTTCCAGTGAATTTATGAGCTTTGAACATTTTTTCATGCGGGATAAGTAGATCCTTTTTCTTACAGTATCTCAGAACTTCAAAGCACATTCGCTTTGGATAATGCAAATGATCGGAATATGCCAGTTCCTGCCTATTCAAGAGGGGAGAGGGGAGAGGGGGAATTAAAGCTAATTGGCATAGCGGCCTTTTATGTGTGGAAAGAAGGGCAAAAATAAAACACTTCAATTATTGTCACGTTCATTCAATTAGGGAAACACGCTGACAAAGTGCTAAAGTTCAGTACTCCTGACCCAGTAGTGATTTGCATTAAATGTCACTTTCAACTGTTCGCTACTTGTATGTGATGAAATTACAATTAGTGGGATTGAATTTACCCAATACTCATCAGGCTGGTGCTGGAGATAGAGGCTGCTTTGTTCCACTCTGATGCTGTGCTCATCGGGTCCCGGGGCTCGACGTTGTCGCTGCTTGTGCACATTGCTTGGAGCATCAATCACATGCCCTCCAAATACGCCAAAAACATGCTCACTTGAAAAGAAATCCCTCGATAAACAAAGCAATGCAGTGGAACACTGGCAAGCAACCACCTCCATGGCTAAGAGCTGGTCAACATGACAGCAACTCAACATGTACTGCAAGTAAAATTCTCTCAAACACTCACTTAGATTAATGACTGACTAACTGAGCCAAAAAATGAGTTGTTAGAAAGAGAAATGTGAGCTTACCTGCAGCTGGATGTTCTCCTCCCTCAGCCAGTGGAGCTCAGAGAGCTTCTCCTGGAGGCTCTCCTCCTTCAGCGAGAGCTCCTTCTCCCTCTGGGAGAGCTCCGTCTGGACGGTCTTCTCCTTCTGGGAGAGCTCCTTCTGGAGGCTCTCGACCTTCTGGAAGAGCTCCTTCTGGACACTCTTCTCCCTCTGGGAGAGCTCCATCTGGTGGCTCTTCACCTTCTGGGAGATCTCCTTCTGGTGGCTCTTCACCTTCTGGGAGATCTCCTTCTGGTGGCTCTTCTCCTTCTGGGAGAGCTCCCACTGGTGGCTCTCGACCATAGTTAGCGCCAACAGTAATGGGTGTTTGCCTTTGCCTCGTCTTTTTGCACACAAATTAAAGCTGAAACTCAATGTCTCCTTCAGCTTAATAAGATATGACACCACAGGAAATATAACGCTGAAAGCACAAATCCCACCACGGCAATATAAATGGTAGAAATAGATGCTCTTTTCACCAGCTGTTCATGCACTTCATTTTGCAAAGAGCGCAGTTCAACTTTTCCAAATTAAAAATGTGCTGTCTGGACGTCTGGAGACTGACTCCAGACTTCTAGAGATAGCAAATGAATAAGACAAGGCTCCAGAAAGTTGCATTGGTTTTAGCAGATCATTGGAGCTCTTTCTTTTTGCAACATGAAAAGGAGCCGCGGCTCTTTGATGTGGCAGCATGCTGTTTAAGGTACAGAGTGAATGGAGAGATGTCAAGCTGCAAGGTGCCTCTGTATTTTACGTTGAGTGCTGCAGAGAGCTGCAGATGAAAGGAGCAAACAGAGTTTGATAATGAATGTCCAACAAGTAGGACCCATCTGAGACAGCGCACAGCGGGGTGCGAGTGCTAACCTTGAGCACGGCACAGCAAACTTCAACGCTAGAGACCAGACTCCTTCAGCTTGGCAGCTCCTTAAAATGAGAGGTGCTCTTAGATGCCAGCTTAAGTCTTCCTGTCAATTAAATCCTGACTGACACACACCCATGCATGCATGGTCATGTAGGTACATGTGCTCCTCTGAAGGAGATGCCGTCTAGTTCTATTAATGTCTTATAGGGTGGCCCATTCAATTTATACACTAATCCTTCCAATGTATGAGTCAATTTCAGGCTTGAACATCTACATCGCTTTAGCATTAAAGCATCAGGAAATGCCTTTTCTCAATATGTTAAAGAGTGAATACACTGGATCCTGCTCAAATCCTGATCACCTCCTCCCCATTCAAGGGCCACCACTCTACAAAATATCCTTCAAGAACTTCTTTTTTTTATTTTTTAGATATTCTGCTAACTAAATACAAACAAATAAAAATACAGACAAATTTTGATGAAAACATAACCCTGTTGGCAGAGGTAATTATTTCTGATCATGAAGATAAATAGTTATGTCTGAAAACTTGAACATTTATTCACTATACAGTAGAACTCATGAAGGATGAGATGTGCTGATTTATCTCTGGAAGTCCTGTGTCTCTGGTAAACCAATCAGCACACATTACATCAGTGCACCTGGCCTAGCACTGAGCTCACAACATGTGCTTTTGATATCTGCACAGAAAGAATGCACATCATTACATGGCTGCAGCTAAAGAATTCTGTGTCTGCTATGAGAGACAGGTGGATCCAGCAGTGAACCGCACTGATATTCACTGACACACAGTTTAAAACGTGATTCTAGTGGAAATGGTTATTTTGTGCTGGGCAGCAGTTTTACTGGAGTACTCTGAGCTGAACTGAGTCCATATGGAGCAGGACTTTTAATACTCAATAAACTGCAAGCCGAGGAAGCTCCAGGCCAAGTGTAAGTCAACCTATCTGTGTCTAAAGTTGAACAACCAATAATCTCCTACTATAATTTTCTGTAATTTGAAGGAACAAATGTTTTCTCTTGATCAATTAAACGCCTGGATATTAAAATCTGTCTTGAGAGCAGATAAAAACAACCAGAGATATCAGGAATAGCCGCCTATAACCCGTTGCTAATATGAACAATTCAAAATTCCCAAACTCCAAAATTCATTGCACCTGTTTTTGATATGGAAGTCTGACCTGTCACATCCCGTCTTATCCAGACTCATTTTCTTAATCCTTTGATAGCGGACTCTTTGGAAATATGAGATTTACGGCAAGATGGCTATCCAAGCATTCAAGAGAATTCAGAATAAAAATAATTAAAATTTGTATCCTATTCTTATTTGTTACTAATCAAAGTTCATGAGTTACAGCTTTTGGCCACATAGAAAGAGTTGGAGTTTCCTAGATAGTCCAAACTTAACAGGTCCAAAATCTCTACATTAAGTCAAGTCAAGTCAATTTGATTTATATAGCACCAAATCACAACAACAGTTATATCAAGACACTTTCCAAGAAGAGCAGGTCTAGATAGAGACCCAACAATCCCCCATTAGCAAGAACTTGGTGAGGAAAAACTGCCTTTTAATACTCAGAAACCCCAAGCAGATCCAAGACTCAAGGTGGGCGGCCCTCTGCTTTGACCAGTTGTGGTGAGAGAGATAGAGAGAGAGAGAGAGATAGATGGGGTGAGAGAGAGATGGGGAGGATAGGTGGAGAGACAGAGGGAGTGAGGGTTAGGGACATAGTGCAACCACAAGTAATGAAGAAGGTTACATAGTGCAAATGGATGAAGTTTGAGCCACATGCTTCCCTTACTTTGACACGGGGTGTTAAGAATTATGTTGCAGCAGAAGTCAGAAATACTCAGAGATGCCTCTTGGGATTTTATCAGTATCTTCTCTATTGGCAATGTCTGACTTTCTTTCTCAACCAACCAAACTTGTCTGGACCCCCTGCTGTGGTTGGGATGACAGAACTCTGCATTAGAGCTTCCTGTAGTATGCCTGACAGAGAGCACTCTGCATTACACTCCCCTTGGTGAAGTTGTGTGCTTCTTAGATAAGAAGAAGAATGAAAAAAAAAAACAGACTCTCACTTTAGAAAGTTTTATTCCAATCTGTCTTTGATCACTCCTGCCTTTGTGTGTTTGATGATTTTTCCCCACAGGAAACAGTGAACTAATCATGGGACTCAGGAGGGAGCTATATTAACAATAATAATAAATCATCTGGCTATCCAAAAAGTTATTATTACACTTTTTATTTTTTTTAGAAATTTTGACATGTAAAATGTAAGGGGAGTAAGTGGCACTTACAATTAATACTGTTTCCAGGGTTGTGTTTTACATGCACTTTTTGAGGTTAGCATCAGATACACAGCACACTGAGTAGGCTGTAGATTCCCGATGGTTACAATATTTTTACTATTATAAAAGTGAATAATTATTACCATACTTAGATTATCACATTGCTGGAGTGCAGGTAGGATGACGAGAAGTCAGCGACTAATATACAAAAAGAAATAAAGAAATTACACATAAATTGTCAACAGGTGTAGCTGAATGGTAACAAAAATGTGAATAAAGAAATGTGTATCAAGGGAATGAAATAGCAAATCCTAGCCTCTTGAACAAACCAGGTTAGTTTATTTATGCAATACTGCCACCAGGTGGTGACATGACCAAATTACAACAAATATAGAACCAATCACTTGGGCTTGAAATTTCCCCCTTTTGTTTTTCAGGTGGCTTTTCTTTTAAAAACTGTTTGTTAAATGAACCATTTCTGTTTTAAGCACCAGAGTTTCTACTTTTAAAAACAATGTGGTTCCTCTTTATGGTGTTTGTTAATGCAAATCCTCACCCTGAAAACTTGAAACTGATAAGAGGATGTCGAAATGTCATCTACATTGCAGTGAACAATAAGCATCACGATGTGGCAAACAATAATCTCCTTTGAATATCAAGCAACGACCCCTGAGACATCACTTTTGTTCTGTTTAGAAGAAAAAAAAAATCAGGGAACTGAATAAATCCGGTTGGTGCAGTTTTATTTCAGTTACATTTTATTCCATTGACTGGAAGGGGGAAGGAAAGACTTGGTTTCCATTTCACAGGAGGGACTTGGTAGCAGAACATGCTTCACTCTCAACTGTGGAATGAGGAAGTTCACAGAAGTGCAGCGTCTCTTGCCAAATGACAGATGGAAGGAAGACATCTCTCTGTTGTGGAGCCTCTTACGTGAGTCATAATATTAAAATGAAATGATTGTGTTTGAGATTCCTTTAGGTTCATCTTCTGTGCTCATATATGCGGTAAATGAGTCATGGTATATGAATAAAAAAGGCTTTGTTGTTAGGGAGGATTCTCAACCCATGGAATCTGATAAATGTGTACTGTACGAGAATCAATCTTGTGCTGACTATGATGACATGTGGCTGTTTGCTGTACCAGGTTGTGATACTGTAAGCAGCATACGTACATGCTGGATGTGCCTGTGCATGGACGGCAACATGCAAAAAGCATGTGTTTCCAGGAGCTTGTGCTGAAACAACGGAAGGAGATACTGCATGCACTGTGCAGCAGTGGGTCAGCTGAGCATTTGGAACAGGTTCTGGACATCCTGCTTGCCCAGGAGGAGATCATATGGGAGGACTATCAGAATATACTGGTACCAGGTAGGGCACTGTACACCAAGGCCCGGCAGTTGCTCGACCTGGTTTATACAAAGGGCGTGGATACATGTGGATTCTTCCTTAAGGCTCTCAAACAGGTCCTGCCTGAAGTGCCGGTATTCTTTTCATTTCCAGAATATTTTTCAGATCTAGAAGAAAAGGATCAGTTTCGAAACACATCTACTAAGACTCTACTGACTCAAAGATCGAGCCTGGTCAGCAAGCTACAAAACTGCATTGATAGTGCTCTAGATGTTCTTGTCCTATCAGGACACTTCACCTCAGCAGACTGCGATGAGGTGTGTCTGCCAATACACACCCCCCCACAGCAGGTGACTGTAGCTTGATTTTACTGTAGCATCCTGTTGTTGTTCTTTGCCTATTCGAGTAAGTGTTATTTAAGTGAAATGCAAGCTTCATTCATTTTAAAGGTCTGGTGTGTAGAATTTAGATGGATTTAATGGCAGCAAAGGAATATCATATTAATAATTGTGGTTTCATTGGTGTATAATCGGTTGAATCTAACAATCATTGTGTTTTTGTTACATTGGAATGAGTCTTGCATCTTTTATATCTACATATGGAGCTGGTCCTTATCTGTGAAGGTGTTCAATATCAAGTCTTTGCAGCAGCCCACAATTCTAGAAACTATAAAAAAGGGCCTTTTGTGTTTTCAAGTGTTTAGCAGCCAACGTAAGAGAGGCTGAGATGAGAGGTGTTCAGTTGGTTGTAATCTGCAACCATACCATCAGATGTTACTGTCTGCTGATGCTACCATAATACTTGGCACACAGACATGAAATTTGTATTAGTCTTCTAACTTTCTGCAAGAAAGCAAACTTGTAATTATATTTCCCAAAATGCTGAAGTTCAATAACAAATCTGTTGCCATTCACATGTCAATCAGGCGAGGCGTTTGCTTGATCATGTCAGCTCTAAAGGAGAATCAGCAGCAGAGGTTTTACTGCAGTACATTCAACAAGAACAGGGATGTTTATCCCCACTGAACCAGGAGAAACTGACTCCTTCCAAAGGTATGTCATTATTATAGTCGCTATTATGTGATTAACTGTAATAGGACATTCTATTTGCAAGCTAAACATACAGCAGAAACATCTCCTTATGTAGATTTGCGCGTGTTTCGTCTCAAATATACACAATTTACACATTTCTTTAGAAGAGCTCCAATAAAATAACTTGGTTAAAAAATGACTCATTCAGGATGTGAAATGTTTAGAGCACGCCACATTTCAAATATACAGTATTTATCATTTTGCATTGCTGTTCCGTGGTTTGTTTCATATGCATGCTTTCTGTCACAGAGTTCTTAAAGTATCAGAAGAAGCTCAGCAGTTCAGTATCTGCCCAGTCCTGCTTTCTCAGTACTTATGGAGGGACCGGCAACATGTCTCTGGATGACATCTACACTGAAGGCCAGCTGGAACTAGCTCATGACTGTGCTGATGTCCATGGACCTTTGGGCCCAGAGGACATAGTGGGTATGGCTGGAACGCTAAATGAGGAGGCCGACACAGTGCTAGTGTCTGGGGAGGCAGGCAGTGGGAAGAGCACTTTACTCAAGAGGTTGTACTTGCTTTGGGCCCGGGGGGCAGCCCTCCAGGAATTTCTCCTTCTATTTCCATTCAGCTGTCGTAGGTTGAATTCAGAACAAAGGGAACTGTCCGTCCAAGAATTGCTGTTTGAGCACTGCTGCTGGCCAGACAGGGAGCAGGAGGATATTTTCCAGTTCATCCTGGACCATCCACATCTCATCCTCTTCACTTTTGATGGCCTGGACGAGCTCAAGCACAGCTTTTCGGATGAGCACAGGATCTGTTGCCCCACCCAGCCTGTACCTGTACACATATTATTGTTCAATTTAATCCAGGGCTCCCTAATGAAGGGGGTGCGGAAAGTGTTAACTAGTCGGCCAGAGGCAGTGGGCCCAATATTAAAGAAACACATTCGCAAAGAGGTCCTTGTGAAAGGCTTTTCCCCAAGTGGGATTGACTGTTTTGTCAGGAAGCATCACAGTGACCCCACTGTGGCTGCTAAGGTTTTGGAGTCCCTAAATACAAACACTGCTTTACTTGGACTGTGTCATAGTCCAGTATTATGCTGGATTGTCTCGCAGTGCCATAAGGAGCTGCTGGGCTGTGGAGAAGGCAGCCCACAAACAATTACAGATGTTTACCTCATGATCCTGCAGCACTTTTTCCAGCACCAAACTTCCACGAAGAGCAATGTGGGCTTAGGCTGGTTTAAGGAGCACCTTAAAACAGTTTTGCATTTAGGGCATCTTGCCTTTAAAGGTATAGGAACCACCTGTTACATCTTCTCAGGTACTGACCTGGAGACATGTGGTGTCACTGAAAATGATATCTGCATGGGTTTTCTCATTCAAAGCAAATATTTGTCTCCCATCCATGGTAAAAGCTATGAGTTCCTTCATGTGACTTTGCAATGTTTCTTTGCTGCACTGTACATTGTTTTTTCAAATAATACTGACCATTCAACTATCCCTAAGCTCTTTGATCTTAAGGACATGAGGAGGCAAGGTTTGAGTATTGCATGCTTCAGGGCCTGCATGACTTCTTCTCAAAGACAGGAGTGGGATTTACAGGGAGAAGCAATAGCAGCTGAAACAGCAAATCTGCACATCACAGCGACCTTTGTGTCAGGACTGCTGTCCCAGCGTCATCAAAGCCTGTGGCTCCATTGCTGCCCCAGAGTTATGATGGAGAAGAGGGTCGGACAGGTGGTGAGATGTCTGTCAACAGGGATGCAGAAACACTTCAAGTCTATACCTCAACCTGTAGAGGGTGAAAAGAAAAGCATGCATGCAATGCCAGACTTTGTCTGGCTTATAAAATGCATCTATGAGATGCAGGAGAGTAGGATTGCAAAGGATGCCATGAGTAAGCTGGAGGTGGACCACCTGAAACTGACCTACTGTAACATTGGTCCTGTAGAGTGTACTGCATTGGCCTATGTGCTCCAGCATTTAAAGAATCCTGTAGGTCTCCAGTTGGACAACAACTCTATAGGTGATGTTGGCGTGGAGCAGCTTCTGCCCTGTATGCATATTTGTAATTCCCTGTAGTGAGTATGAAAAGGTTACATTCTTCATCCAATTCATTCATTACTCTGATCCAAGCTTCCACAATAGCATTTGCTATGAGGAAGAAAAATACACGGTATGCTTAAATGTATCTTCCATTTGTCAGCCTAAGGAATAACAACATTACAGATGATGGGATCCGCAAACTGATTGCTAAAGTAATCCACTGTGACAGCTTCCGGAAAATCGCGTAAGTGTTGTCAATAAGATAAATCTTTTATACCATCATGAAGATACAAATGACGTTTGCTGAATTAGCCTTTAGAACCTTTTTATAGAAATCATTTTGTTTCTCTGTAGGCTCTTCAACAATAAACTAACTGATGCATGCACACAGCACTTTTCTCATCTTCTGAAGACCAAGCAGGATTTCCTTTCTCTAAGGTCAGCATATACAATGGCCTATTTCTCATCAGATGTGATTCTAATACGGGGCTATATTAATACACACCTACATTATGTAGTGTAAAATTAATAGCCAATTAATTTCTCGGTTATCTTTCAGGCTGGGCAACAATAATATAACAGCAGAGGGAGCAAAGCAGCTGGCAGAGGGACTAAAATTCAACCATTCCTTGAAGTATTTAGGGTAAACAATTTCCTTCAAATTTCCATGCATCTTAGTGCAATTAAATTTACTATTCTTTCTTTATATCGAAGGCTTTGGGGAAATATGATAGGTGATACAGGAGCAGAGGCCCTTGCCAGAGCCCTAGAGAGCAGCAAATCTCTGTTGTGGCTTAGGTAATATTGTGGAAAACTTTAAAAACATTAAATTCTGCTATTGTGTGAGATCGCATATTGACCAAAATTCTATTATTTTTGTTCAATTTGTTTTGTGTAATGGCAGCTTGGTAGGTAATGGTGTAGGGAGTGCAGGAGCGTGTGCCCTCGCCAACGTTATCAAGACCAGTGCGTCACTGGAAGAGCTTTGGTAAGTTTTGGAAGTATATTTGCACTGACAACGCACGTGACATTTG
This sequence comes from Chaunax sp. Z400, assembly GCA_037577475.1. Lineage (NCBI taxonomy): Eukaryota > Metazoa > Chordata > Actinopteri > Lophiiformes > Chaunacidae > Chaunax > Chaunax sp. Z400. The sequence goes on along the minus strand of CM075184.1, from coordinate 30,511,740 downwards.
TATTGATTTGACTTTTGAGCACAAAGTGTACAGTAATGCTTACATTACTCGACTCTCTCCACCCTCTTATTTCCTGTAAAAGGTTGACAGAGAACCGCATAACCAGAACAGGGGCGGAATGTCTGATTGAAGCCCTAGAACTTAACAAACACATGAAGTCAATCTGGTATGTGATGAACACTGAGGCACTCACATATACAAAAGTAAACAGTGTTTCTTATGCGGTTAGTACATATGATTGGTGGGTGTCTATATTGTTCTTTGGGCAATGAATGGCCATGCTACTAGATACAGAGGCAAGAAAGACTGTGCTTGTTAACATTCATCCTATTTTGGCCAAACAAGAGTGCTGTTTTTGCTTTAAGCCTCCTTTCTGTTTCCAAACAGCAAACAAATGCATCATACATGATTGATTTTTTCTTTTTCTATTACATTACATTACAGGTTGAGAAATAATGACCTCAGTTTAGAGGAAGTAGAGGAGATGAGCCGTCGTGAATCAAGATTGGTCTTCTGATTTTGTATTAAGAAGACTAAGAACTATGTATTGGTTTAATTGCTATTTATTATGGAAAATATTTCATATTAAAATGTGCAATATAAATTTTGTATGCAAAAGTCTATCTCATTTTTTGTTTGGTGGATTAAAATTCCTTTTTTCAAGGTTTATCTAAATACATAAAATATATTTGCCTTTATCTTGGGTTTGTTTTGTAGGTGTGGGTGGTGATAGAAATATTTAACCCCATACCAACACTATTAATACTACTATTATATTATTAATTAGGGTCCCAACAGTAAATAAAGCAGTGGTAAATAGCTCTGCAGCTACTTTAAATTTCTACAAACATAAATCATGAATGACAATCCAACAATTTAATACATAACACATTAAATAATGTTCAACACTTCGTCTATATACAGACAGCGTCATCTACGCTAAAAGCTGCACTTCAACCTAACTATGTTTTCTTCCATTCATGGGAAAACCCCACAGAGTGGTACTTCGTTACATACACAATTAACAGCCAATCAGCGCGTGAGAATGAAGCGACTGACCAATGCGTGCCAGCGAGCGCAATGATGTCATACATTAAGTTCGTGAGGTCGTTCTACTGTAAATAATATATCTTATAGCTGTAGCGATACACTGTATTATTTCACGTATTTCTCATGGAGGCCAGATTTATATTTATGCAGAGAGTAAACTGTAGACGGTGGCAGTCCTCTGCCAGCCTGCCTGCCGTCGAGCAGCTCGCTAGGCTAACTATAGTGTGATACTTCGCTCGTTAGGACGCCAGCATTTGCTAGCCGTTTAGCTAATCAGAGGTTATTACTGGAGCAACTTGACGTTAGCTTGTTTTCAGAGGCCTGCACGTAACGAATTTCAATGGACATTTGGAAATGACAGTCATCTGTAGCCTTTAGCTCTACTGACGCGTATCAAAGGTAAGATGTCCATGTTATTAGCATTCAAGGTAAATGATTATTTGGTGCATTTCAACCATATGTTAGCTACTTCCCTCTCCTCAAGGGCCTCTGACAGCTTTTACCTGATGATGACACAGTGCTTCCCTGGTTGTTAGGGAAAATGTTAATGAAAATGAGTCAAGGAATTGCTGTGAGTGAGACAACTGTTATCAACTTTGTGATTGTCACCTCAAAGAAGACGTCAGATCAGGTCAACGCCTAGTTAATCCATATCAGGTTGAATTTACTTTCAATTCTCTGTATGTGTTGTCTCTCAGCCCTGCACTGCGTTAGCACAACAGTCTTGTCTTAATGTTTATGTGTCGGTACGCTGTCACACAGTTTAGTGAAAACAACACTATAACAATATCATATGTATCGTGATTAAATGGATGCAGTGTCAATGTGCTCCCTCTGTGTCGGGTAGTTGATGATAATTTCTAAGGTGTCATGAGGGGAAGTCCTACTGTCTGGTATCGGAGTCTTGCCCTGGGCGTCATAGTAAGTCAAATGTCAACTCATTGTATATTTTTAGAATACTCAAATCAAATCAGTAGATATGAGTAATGCTTCCTAAATGCTACATGCTAAAAACAGGGGCACTGTGCAGGAATGACTGCGATAGGGAGAATACACAGTCGAGACCATGATAAGTAATTGGATTTTTCATAAAACAAACCACAGCAAGCAAACTGGGTCAGAGAAGTGTCAGAAAGCCCCATCCATCTATTCATATTCTATAAATCCACTTATGCTTTGCAGGGTTGTGGGGAGCTGGAGCTTATCACAGCTGACATTGGGTGAGAAGCGAGTTACACCTTGGACAGGTCACCAGTTCATCACAGGCCCACATAGAAAGACAAAAAACCTTTTACATTCACATTCACACCTACAATCAATTTAGAGTCATCAATTTGCCTGTATTGCATGTTTTTGAGAGTTGTTTTTTAAGACTGTTGTTTGTTCGATCATGTTATTTTGTTTCTCGTTTCAGTATGGATAGGCATCAGCCATCCAGTCCAGCAAAAACACACAAACCTTTCCATACGAGTAGATAAATGTATTTTCTTCTGCTGGGTATATTGATGGCCATTTACTCTTTTGCCTGCCAACTCAATGAAAACATATAAAGGAGATATATGAAAATTAAATATTTGAGAACCCATCCCTCTTTTTTCCCGGTACATGTTTGAGAAAGTGTCTGTTTTAGTTTATCAATTAAAATATTTCAAACAAGCTAGCATTCCACTTATAATGTTATTTGTATGTGTCCAGTTTTACTTGAATTCACATTTAATGGTAGTCTTTTGTTACTTGTTCCTATAGATCAGAACACAAGCTTGCCTTGATGTTGGACCTCCTGTCTAGGATGCAGCCATGAGCTCTGCCCTGTGGAGCCAGGAGAAGCCCAGTGGGGGCTTCAGGGAGGACTGGCGCTTCTACATGGTCATAAAGGAGTGTACGGTGGAGAAGTCTCCCCAGAAGACTCTGAGGATCCCCCGTGGCAGTCTCGGTCAGGCTTGCCAGGAGCGCAACAGCCTGGGGCGAACACTGCCCCCATGCAAAGGCAAGAAAAGTCTCCGTATCCTGGACCAGACCAATGTGGTGCTTAGTCTGGATGAGCGAGATGTCGTGGAACTGGATGAGAAGCTGGCTGAGCTGCTGTTTCCCATTACTAACTGTGAGGAGCGATATGCCCTGCTCTGCAACGAGTCACGGCTAGAACGCGTCCGCGACATTGACTGTGGTTCGAAGGTGCGTGTCCAGCTACGCTCAGGGGATGAACCTCTACCTGGTGTGGTCCGCTTCAAAGGCTCGCTGCTCCCTGACAGAGCCCTCTCTGGAATCTGGTTTGGTGTGGAGCTTCTGGTGAGAACGCTTATGGCTTTTGTTTTTATATTTGAAGAGGGTGACAGACTTATTTAGTGTTTTCTCTGTGATCAATGTGCATGGGAACAGCACTACTGTAGAAATGGGGGCGTAATGATCCACAATTCTGGATTGATGTGTGATGATTATGAAGACAAAATTTAGAGAATTTGTATACTTCATCTATACAACAGAGATAGATGTCTGTAATGCATATTTACAAAGATTGGTTGCTTCATATGTGAGAAATTGATGTTTGAAGATGTCTCCCATTGGCTGCAATAGTTAACATGAGGATTTTTTTCATGACCATTCGATGATTCAAAAAGCTTTGAGTAGTATAGTCCAGATGGAGTGCCACCATCAGGAGTACACACCCACAATGGCAGTTTAATAAGTTTGGCATACGACTAGACCTATGTGCAAACTTTATTTTTTGTTTATTTTCATGCACAGGAAGTCAGATTTACTTGTCAGAAGAACAAGAATAACATTGGCAATGCAAAGAGTTCCAGGCAGCAGAGGTTCTATAAATCAAACAGCACTGCACCGCTGAATATATTTTTATTGGAAAAGTCTTTAAATGGTTGGAGTCTGATCGTTGAAAACCATTTGTCAAGAATGAAAGTGTTATATTTACTATTCACCTTTGGCCAAGTTCCTTTCTGTCTTATCCAAGACTACAGAAGCAGCTGAAGGAACTGCTTCTTGAGGCATTCTTAAACCAGATGATTATGCTTAAAAAGGAATAATCCGTTGTCCAGACAATGAAAACACACACTGCTGCTGTCTTTATTTATTTGGCTTCAAAGTTAGCATATTTACATTCAACAATTTTTGGTCAATTTCTGCCCTTTCTTGAGCTTTAAAGACAGAGTTTGGCTTCAGATGTTGTTTTAGAGAAGGCTGACACAAAGATGCAGTGTGACTGACATGAGGGCGAGCAGATGAAGACAGCCTTTAAACTTTTGTGTCAACTATGCCAATGGCATTTGTTGTGTTCAGCGTGTACAGCAAAGCATGCAGCAAAATACAAAGGATTGCTCTTTGCAGCACAACATTGTCTCTATTCTACTGTGTCCAGCTGTAGTCTTCATGAGTGGGCTGATGGAGCCCAAGCATTCAGTCTGTAGTTACAATGTAATGGCCTCAAACTTTGAACATATGCATCAGACATGATTCTGGTTGTTTGGATTTACCAAATACTGTTTTCTTTTTGCTACTAAATGCCAAAAATAACAGCAATTCAGCACTTTTTTCATATCTAGAGCCTGCATGTGAGAAAAGAAGCACAATATGTTACCGTGTGGTTTGTGAGAGCATCCAGTATCTCCACTAGACATTGGTGAATGCATTTTTCATCACAGCAAATCAAGTCATACTCTTGCTGCAGTAATCGATCATGTGCTCTAACAGCACTATGATCACTTTTCTTCACTGACAAATGCTGAGCGAGCAGCCTTGCTACCTGCCCTACATGTTAGGACAATAATTTGCTGATCTGCTTTGCCCTTCTTCTGTCTCATCATCTTTCCTTTACTTCCATCTCCCAGGAGGAGGGACGGGGTCAGGGCTTCACGGAGGGCTCCTACCAGGGCCGCCAACTTTTTCGCTGCGAGGACGAATGTGGTGTGTTTGTGGCCCTGGACAAACTTGAACTCTGGGAGGACGATGATGATGAGGCCCTGGGCGAGCTGGAGGTGGACCATGTCAGTCTGTTGGAAGAAGACCAGGACTTCCCTCCACTGGAGATCAACTCCAGGGTCCTGGTGCAGACTAGAGATGGACCAGAGAGAGGCACTATTATTTTTTGTGACCTGCTGCCAGGCAATGAAAGCCTGGGCTATTATGTGGGAGTTGACATGGTAAGTAAGGCTGTCTTTAAATACGCAGAGTATGTCCAGACAGGTGCAGGAAATTCCCCCAAAATAGTGCTGAAATGATGAGTCAGTTATTTCATTTTTACAGAAAGTTACAGTAATTGTGTTTTATCAAGCAAAAATCCAACATTTGCTTCTCAAATGTGAGAATTTGCAGTTTTTTTTCTGTTTCATCAAATCACAACTTGAATCCCTTTTGGTTTTTAGGGTTCTGCTGATCGGAGACAAAACTAGCAGCAGGTCAAATGATGAAGAGAATATTACACAAATGCACACAGTCTAGGACTCCTGTTGTTATCAGGCAGTTAGCAGAAAAGAAAGATCTAAGGCGTTTTCTCCCTTATATTACATGTTTCACTGAGAGGCAAAGTTCAATCCTTGAATATTCACTTTCTTCTAGAGTTAGATGAGAAGACTGATACTGCTTACATCTGATATACCAAATATGAAGCTATGCCAACACCGGAAACATCTTAAAACACCTTAAAATGCAGATTTGACACTTTTACACTTCCGTTTTTGTACTTATTAAACAATTGAGATATGACATGTTAGTCAGTGAGCTTAACAGGAAGCAAAAAAAAGAAACTTTGATTTCCCAAAATGTTAAACGTTTCCCTCTAAATACATGTCTTTGCTGGCACTGGCAATGCAAAGGCACTTACTTCCTTATTTCAACAAATTATTAGTCTGAATGAGGCCTAAAACAGAGCTTTCCCATTTCAGAGTATGGGGCGCAAACAATGATGCAAACAAGCAAAGTTGGGGTCGGTGGCTTGGCTCAGTAGCAGCAAGTTAAGAAGACTCTGGCTTTGTCTGTGATTGTTCATTTTTTAAATGCGACTACAGACAACAAAAAGCCAGGATTGTTGTCATCAACGGGAGCTTGTGTAGTCGGCAGCTTGGAAATGACTGCTTATTAACATGTAGTGTTTCTAGTTTGTTTGTCATAGGTAAAATATGACTGTCTGAAAGTGCAAATTAAGTATATTCAAACCATAGCTGCCACACAGAAAGAGAAACCTATTCACATATTGTAAAATCTACGCCCTCCCATGCTTCGTTAGGGTTTAGTTTCATCACATTTTTAAGAAGCTGTTACCTTGTATGTGAGACATTTACATTCATCTAGATAGCTGTTCACACTGAAGTGAGATGATGTTTCAGTCATGACAAGGGGTGCTCTGCCTTGATCAGCAGAGTCCGGCAATGTGCAGAAAGTTACAAATGTCACCTGTAAGGCAGAACCATGTTATCAGAGTTCATGTCTCAGGTTCTCCGTTTTGACTAGCCTGTGTTTTTCCTTTTTTCATTACTGGTCCTCTGAATGATGGGAGAGCAGGTCTTTTTGCTTGTGATCACAGTAGCTGGTATCTATGACTACTGTTGTCAGGCGGGAGTTATATTGTAGTCATAGAGAGATTGAAACACATAACTGAGGCATTTGACTGCTGATCGTTAGCAGCAGCAGCAGCAGCAGCAGCAGTAGCAGCAGCAGCAGCCCACTCAGTGCATCTGAGCCACCCACACAAAGGCAAGGCAGTCACGCGGGGAGTGAGGTAAAGACTTAGTGCTGTATGACCCAACAGTGTGGCAAGGGGCCAGCAGGCAGCTGAGGAGAGCCCACTGCTCTGCCTCACTCTGCATCCAGCCTCGCCCTTTCTCTAGCTAGTGAGGCACTGGCCTCACGCTTATCTTAGCCTGTCCTGCTGGAGCAGAATCCTGGATTCCAAACAAAACAAAGAAGAGTAGTGTGGTTGTGTTTGTAAATACAGTTGAACTCCCAGGTGAAATGATTTTAGACTGAAGATCCGTTTGCTTAGGTTGGAGAAGATGTGGATACAGAAGACACGTGATATAGAGGATCAAGCTTAAGCATCGTTTTTTAGCAATAAGACAATAGATCTCATCAATCACCGAGGAGATACAAGGGGAAGAAGCATGTGTGGCACCAGTTTAATCACTTTTACCAGGGTGAAGAACGCCTGTGAGGATTTTATATTTCTCGTGTCTCCAACTCTTTCAGGACAATCCTATCGGGGACTGGGATGGCGCCGTCGATGGGAAGTTGCTGTGTAATTTTGCCAGTTTGGAGCACACTCGACTCGTCCCCATCTGTGACGTAATGCCAGGTGAGTCACCAGGTTATTTGTGTTTTTTTGAAAACATTCGGCCATCTCTCTCTCTTAGACCAGTCGTGAACGCCGTCTTGTGTTTTGCTTGTGGGGACAGAGAGACTATTGTGTACATGGCTCACTTGTTTTTGAAAGTCCAGTGAGATACTCGGGCTCTTTGTTCTCCACAGTGACATTGATTTGTTTATTTGTGCTACCACCACCTCTCTGACTATTCAGATTCGCATCTAGGAAACTCTGAAGATTGGGATTCTTAATTTTGCAAGTTTGTCCTTTCACTTTGAAACCTTTCCTATTATTCTCTCTTCAAATTATTCATTCGTTCCCAATTTGTCATTCTAGTGATACTAAATGGTTAAAATCACCCTTTGTGACTGTCAGTACTATGTAACAGGCAAAGACTTTTACGGTTAAAGTTACACTTACAGATTAAGTTTATGTCTTGTTAACTTAAATGTTTGAGGCCAGGTTATTACTTCACTGGCTGTAGGATAACTCACCGTTCCATATGGGATATTACTTAAGCTCAGTTTCATACATTAAATCTACATTTTCTCTAGCTAAGCTGGGTTCTCCGTTGGTTTGTGGACAGTTTAGGTGCTATGAATGCACTGGGGTGGGGGTGTGGGGCGTACAGTATTTATGAAAAGACTCACAGGTTGTAGTTTTTCACATTAAACTCATTAGCAAGAGAAAAGTGAGGAAAAAAATCCTCACTGATGAAGTAATGTTCTGAAGTAATCCCTCACATTTTTCTGAGTGATCGTATTGTGTGACATAATTATAATAATCTCAAAATAACATTGGTGAAACAAGGCTGATAGTAAAAGGATCTGAATTGTGATTTTGTCATTCTCCCAAAGTCAAGACAAAGCCACTAACAAGCAGCCAGGGTGGGAATTTTAAGATTTTTCATCTTATCCATACTCTTATAGGCCCATTTATTTAACTATACTCTTACTGGTTCTTTTTCATTAATAAATAATTGAGCTTTTTAATTTATATTTATTAGAAATAACACATTCAGAACATGATTCAAATTTGATTCAAGATTTTGCTAAATATTGTTTCCAGACCAGCAATCGCAAAGTCAGTATATACAATCAATAATACCTCACCGGAAACAAATTAAAGATGTTGGTTAACTAAATAATGTTCCTGACATCAAAAGTAAAGTTTAGGAAGAATGAAGAACACAGACGTCAGTCATCATCAGTCTGTTGTCCTCTATCTGTTGTTGATCTGATTCACTGCCTGCAGGTATCACTGAAAGAGAGAAGGGGCTGGTTTAGAGAGCCGTTGTTGTCTCAGCCACTAGTGAAGTTTACAAGAATTTGCAAAATGTTAAGATCCGATAGGCTAAATATAATTCTAAATCATAAGATTGTGCTATTATCTTAACAAGTGTGGTGTGGTTATGTAAAACAACTGTGTACAAAGCAGGTGAAAATACCACTTTTCTAAATTCATGTGCTTTTTTTTTTACTTGGGTTGTTGCTCTGTTTTGCTGTCCACTCTAAATGTGTAGGAGCTGTGATCCTGCCTTAGGTCAAACACACAGAGGAGAGGGCAGAGAAGCTAGCACAACCTTAAATTACAGCATGAAGTTTTAGTTTTTTTTTTCATTTGGCTAAGGTTGTTGTGAAAAAAATCTTAGGTGCAGCACCTAATGTTATAATGGAAGGGGAAAATATGTGCGATAGATGGTCGATGTGCGTTTGTTGTGGAAGACATTAGGGTCATGGTGGTTTAACATGGGCTGATAGGGGTGTTATGTCTCTAATGTGGATGTATTTTTGGGATATGCAGAATATTCCATGCAGGACCAAAGGCTGCAAAAGCACAGTTTTGCCCCCAGAGGCACCAACAGTGACAAGTCGTCCAGTGGCCAAAGCAAACCAAAGAGCAAAGGTACTGCACTGCTGTTATGATGCAAACCTAACCCACAGCTTGAGGGGATCATAATTGTTAAAGGGGCGCTCCATCAAAATTGTTAAATTAATTGTGATTTAACAAATTAAAAAAAAAAGATTCAAACTGCTGGTTTCACACAGTTATCCAGTACAATTATTGTAAATGATCCCTCAGAGACCATTTCTCGTTAGAAGTCTAGTCTCAGTTTTAGAGAACTGAAAATGAAACTACGCAGTCACACTTTGAATATTTTAGGCAAGCAAAGTGAGGAACAACAGCAGATAAACATTTTGGTGGAAAGTCCCTTTTAAACGGTTACAAGAGACGACATGCTTAACTACACTTAACACACAATTTGAGAACTTCCTGTTTGCAGGGGCATCGATTTCCCTGATTTCTTTCACTTTCTTTTTTGTGTTTCTTTCATGGATAAAACTGACAGTTGTCTACTTGCTCCAACAATTCTGTACCTTTTTTTATTTTTTACATGGTCTGCTGTTGACAAACGGACAAAACTTGCTCTCAGATACACGTGAACACACACACACACACACACACACACACACACACACTGTTTTTACATTGTGTTTCTTTCATGTACTTGTGTTATTTACAGGATTAAGTCATCAGTGTGGCAGTAGAAGCAAGTCTGAATTTTACTATACTTTAAATGGCAGCTCTATTGATCCCCCCGCCCAGTCCAAATCCAAAAGCACATGGTACATTGATGAAGGTAAAACACGGGTACTCATGGAATGTTAAACATCTTACCAGCAAGCTCCTGTACAACAAGCTACATGCTAATTCATTTGACTGTGGCACACATTTACAGGTGCCGTTCTGCTCGAGTTTACAGACGCTGACTGCATCAGGGATTAATTTACATAAGTGAGTAACATAATTCCTCATAAGTGAGAAACTTGTTCTTAACAGTCAGTTACCACTGATTCTTGAGAATTTGGATAAAACAGGTTTTAATGTTGAAAAGAAAAAATATTTAAATTTTAAGAAATCTAATTTTGCAATTTTGTCAAACAAGATCTCAGCAATCAAGCAATATTTTGGTGCAACCTCCTGAATTTGTAATTTTTTCATAAAATATGTCTCTTTCCTGTCATTGCTTAAGTTTTTTTCAACACAGTCAGACACAATAAAAAGCTAATTATTCATATTTATTCAGTCTTATATAGATTTAGAGCTTTTAAATCATTGTATCCACACCATAGCTACACAAATATGCTATTGCTTGAACTCAACTATTGTATTTCTTATCTAGAATAAGGTATAGTTATGTTTGGCAGTCTCTCATAATGTTCTATAGTGTCTCACAATTCTATGAGAGATGGCCACTGCATGATATTTGTCTAGTAGTTGATTTAGTCTGCGTACTTCCTAATATAATGTTAGTACCAACTAAAGAGAGTCAGCGGTCTCCAGCACATTGGCTAATATTAAAAATATCAATAGCACAATTGATCTGATCTGACAAAAACAAAGCTTTCCACTAGTCTACAGAATAGGTACATTTTTGATGTATACAGGAGGAAAGCTGAGATCATGAATTTCCTCCAATTAAAGATGTTTGTATATTTCAAAGTCTAGCTGGACATATTAACATTAAATATAAGTGTAGTTGACATTAAGCTCACAATATGTATTTGCCTTTGCTGTCTAGTTCTCAAACTGTAAAATACAAAATATTACGACCTGCAGAATGAAAAAACAAAGGGGTTTGTGAAGGCTATGTACCGGAGGAAGTAAACTTTGAACAAAAAAGCCCACATTAGTTCTGTATAAGGATGACAATTCAATAATTTGTTATGACAGACTTTAAGGAAATGTATACTCAGAATATGAATGTCAGAAGAAAGTAGTTTGTCACAGTAGCTTGCTGTAAAGATCTTTCCACTAGTCTTGTCCTTCATCACCATTTCAGTGTGATTTTCCACCTGCACAGAGTAATGGGTGTTCCCTGATGGCTTTTAATAATGCTCCATACTGTAAATTTCTCTTTGACTGCTGTTTGTTCGGCTGCAGATGTGGTTTAACTTTTCTAATTTCTGTATAATAATATTTGCAGACCATAGCATTAGTAAAAGCCTTTAATTCACTGGTTCCGTCATTGTACCATTTTTTTATTTTCATTTTTTGTTCTTTTTCAGAGGGAAATTGCTATTGTCATCACCACATGTCAGTTGTGATTAATTTGTTGAGTTTTATGAAAAATGATAATGTCTCCTGTAGTTAGGAGGATTTGACAGGTTATTTCTGAGTGTATTTTATGTATAAATTACACTCTGGATATTAACTCATTATTCAATTTAAGCTTGAATTCATATGATTATGAATAAATGCATAACCGTGAATGGGAGACATCACCAACCACAAGAGGAAATGCACCTCAGCATCACGGCAAACGCTAGCATGTGCCAGCTGTGACATTACTGTTCATAATCAAAATGAGGACGGTAAAAAGATTGTGGTGCTGCCATCTGCCAAGGCAAAGAATACAGTACTTCAGTGTTATGTTAATGCAGAAATGGCTGACGGGCTGGTTTCTCAACTGCTTACTCATCCTGTGAAAGTGTAATCATGTTCATCTTCCTCAGGGGTCACTTTGCACATTTTGGCTTGTTTTTCTTTGTGGTTATGGCACCTTCATTTCTGTCAGGAATCATAAGATTAGACTGCAAACTCCCACTGTTCTCACTGAGGGAATAGAAATGAAAACTCTAGCTTCAAGGCGACTCCTTTCAAGAATTAAAGCTGTCTGTCGGGTAGTTCAGTCAGTACTTATGATCTTGCATCACTCTTCCTGAAAGTTTGACCACTATGAAATTGTGATGGTGATAGTGGTTTACAAAATCTAATGGTACTCAGATGCAATAAAATGTCCTGATGATTTTCTTGAGGCAAAATTCCACATCTCTTACATAACGTTGATGATTCTGCTGTGTAGCATCTGCCTAAATGATAGAAAAGTCTGCTTACAGCAGCCACTTTGGTGGGACAACAGCAGAGGAGCAGACACCCTCTTTTCTGACTGGAACCGGTTTTCATTGTGACAGTTGGTGACCTTTTACTTCTGCAACTGTCACTAAGCATCATGCTCTTGCACAAAAATAAAAAAAATCCTTGTCAAAAAGTTATTGTTAGAGCAGCACCAGATATCGATATATCCCCAAATTCTCCGGTCCATCAAAGACGACTGACTGTGTCATGTCTGAATATTATAAATTTGATACTTCATGTAAATTAAACAAAGTGGTTCTAGTATTTAGGTATTTCAGCTCAGTTACATATTGCAGAACACCATTTGATCTGAGGATTCAGCAAGTCAAAAATTACATCTCGACCAAGGGCATTTTCACACCTTTTGAAATACTTGAGACTGGACTCGTTCAAACCTTCAGGAATTAACCAGGTTTATCATCAACAGTTTTTTAAACATGTGAATCTCCTTAAGCAGAGGATCAGTGTTTCCAGCTCTGTAACTTATAACAGTACACCCTTATCATAGATGCCTTTTTTCTTCTCACTCAAATTTCTAATAGCCATTCCATCTCAGCTGCAGACCAGTCTGTCCAACATGGGTAACCAGTAAATCTTTTTAACTACCTTTTAAAATGCAGATAATGTAGTTTGCAGTTGTCCAGGTATTGCTATACCTCAGCAGTAAGTTTGTTTTTCCATGTGTGAAGGCTAAAACATATCAGAGCGAGATGTCCTTTCTCAAAATAGCAGGAAAAACGTACCTGAGGCATACCTGGAGAAAATTAGTTTTTGTAGACTGTTGACAGGCATTGATGCTGGAAATTGACATATTGGACTTTTGCAAACATTCCATTAATTGTCAGTGGAAATAAACCTTCATTCTGACATAAAAAAAAAATAGTTTGCCAATGTGTGAAAATGCTCTAAAATGTTGACATTGCAGAGGTAGAAATGCTAATTTATTACACTCTGAAACTCTTTCAATCAGAAGACGTCAGTAAAACAGGGATTTTCAGGATGGTGTTACTCTTTCCAGACTGACATCTCTACATTAGTAAAGACAGCCTACATAATATGATGTGTTATTATGGTAAAATGGATGTTATGTTTTGGTTTCTTTCTTTCTCTCCTTCAGTTGGGGAGGACCCCGCTAAATCACTTACTGACACGCCTCCTGACTTCAACCAGTCCTCCCCGCCTTCCAGAGCCCCGCCCTCTGCCTCCTTGTCCAGTGACAACAAGTTCCACTCTCTGCCCTTCAGCCTGAACCGGAAGACCGGGCCCATTGACAACATGAGTCATGGGCCTCTCTCCCTCTCTGTCCAGTCAGTGATGGGAGAGCAGCCTGAGCCAATGTCACCGGCTGCCCCTCCCTCGCCACGCCCTCCTACGCCGCCCCGAGGACAGCAAGGTCTGGAGGTGGGCTCTCTAGTGGAGGTGAAAGAGAACCCCCCTCTGTGTGGGGTCATCCGCTGGGTGGGTCTGCCTCCTGGCCTGCTGGAGCCTTTGGCTGGGCTGGAGCTGGTGAGACAACACAGCAACGTAAACCTTGAAGTTCGATTTAGATTTCAGTGTCAGGACAAAATCACAGATTATGCTGGTGGTAAAAAAAAAATAATTTAGTTATAAAACCTCTTATTGTTTATTTATTTACAATAAAATATATTGTTTATTTAGTAGGGACAATGCACAATACATATATAGTACCAGATATAGCTAAGAGCTAATTTTCATCTGTAGTCCTTACGAAAGCTTTTTTTTTTTTTTTTTACAGTACTCATATGCAGTACTTGTTAGTAAGTGGATGACAGGATCTTGACCTTCTCTTTCAGGAGGAAGAGTGCCCTGGTTGCACTGATGGCACCTTCAAAGGTACGCGGTACTTCACGTGCCCCCCCAAAAAAGCCCTATTTGTGAAGCTCAAGTGCTGCCGGCCCGACTCCCGCTTCCCGTCCCTGCATCACTCCTCCAACCCCATAGAGCGGTGCAACTCCATTGGTGAGTATGAAGGAGGAATGTGCATGATGAAAGGTACCTATTGGCCCAAAGAGCCTTGTGTCCCCTAACACTTATATTATGTGTGTTTATGCAGCATTTGGAGGTTATTTAAGTGAAGTAGTACATGAGAACACACCACCCCGCACAGAGAATGATGGTCTGGATGTCATGGTGGGAAAAAAGAAAGGCATCCAGGGCCACTACAACTCCTGCTACCTGGATTCTACCCTCTTCTGGTCAGTACTATTTAGTCTAATGGTTAATTTGTATCAGCTGTTAATGCTGTTTTATATGAACATCTCTGGAGTCATATTGACTGACTGTATAACCGGCAGTGCTGTGTTTGCCCAGAGGCTTATTAGTAAACTGTTTTGACTCTGACAGGGTGGGTGTATTCCTGCTGTGAGCAGACTGGTGCATAGTGGATCTTTTGTTTCTCCCAAAGGGCCATTGAACTAAGCAGTCAGCCCAAACTTCTTCAGCAAACTACATGATATTCCATGCTTTCAGTACTGACCAGTATGGAGTAAATATTAGCATTAAATTTGACCAATGCAAAAAACAACAACACAGCATTCCCATACAAAGTACTTTTAATTAAGTATGAAATAAATACAAACGTAATAGAAGTGATTTTAGGTTTACAGCATAAGCATTGTTGCAGAATATCTGTTTTTTTCAGTCATGTTAATAATAATTAATAATTGATAATCATCATTTATTTTGCCAAAATAAGAAGAAAGGTGCATGAATATTAACTTTAATCCCTTGGTTGTGTATTTTGCTCTGCAGTTTGTTCTCTTTCAGCTCTGTACTGGACACGGTTCTGCTGAGACCACGGTCAAAGACTGATGTGGAGTATTATAGAGAGACCCAAGATCTGTTACGCACAGAGATAGTTAACCCCCTGCGCATGTAAGTCTGAATGTTATAATGCACACATACTCTCTTGCAGGTTTGTGGCATTAGCGTCATATTGTAGGTTGTTGGCTCAGTGTTCTTATGACCTGTTTTAGACTATTTTTTATGCCCCGCCAAAGCGGTATATATATGGTTACTCTGGTCCATACGTATGTAACTATATAACGGGATATGGTCTATCCACATCTGCTCAAAACCACTGGACAGAATTCAATGAAATTTTCACACATGCATAAAGGTGTGAATCTCATTATTGGATTCTTAAATTTGGTAATTAAAGATTTTTTTTTTTTTTTTACATTCGATCTTAGACAATTTAAATTTTTCAGTTTGTTTCAAAATTTTTCAGTTTGCTCATAATCACCTATGGTAAATGTTATGGTCTATCCACATCAACACAAATTGAGTTTTACCAGTTGCCTCTATGTTCTTGAATTCAAATTTTTTAAAATTTTATTAGGAGGCTACAAACTATTCTAAAGGGTGTTTTAAACCAGATTTTTTAAAAGTTTTTCAGATTTTACAAATAACAATTTAAATTCAGATACGTAAAACAAAACAGACCCATGACATTTTGAATGTGGAATGTTGTTGGTTGCATTATTTACTTGACCAAACCATGAATATAACTTCTGATGCGGAGCTCCTGTAATGTCACTAGACCAGATGTGCCTGTTTAGCTTGCTTGTTCTCTGTCCTTCAGACATGGGTATGTTTGTGCCACTAAAGTGATGAAGCTGAGGAGGATTCTGGAGAAAGTAGAAGCCGCATCTGGGTTTACATCAGAAGAAAAAGGTGGGAGAATGAGACAAGATAAGTTGTTTATGGGTCTGTTAACAGTTTCTCATAATCTTTCAACTTTTTATGCATGCCAACTCTTTACAAGCACATTTAGACTACGGACAGTTTTTACATTGTTTACACGGGTTGCCTGCATTTATACAGGAATGTTACCTCGCACCTCATTTAAGCACATCTTATATTGCAGATCCTGAGGAGTTCCTTAATATTCTTTTCCATCACATACTGAGAGTGGACCCATTGCTCAAACTAAGGTAAGGGACAGTTGTCTTTTGGAATAAAATGCAAAACCTCTTTGGCAAAATCTACTGACTAAAGTCATTAAAGAGACATAAGCAAAAGCATTGTCATTACTGAAACAGTCTGTTGAGTTGATACCATGTGTATGACCTGGGGTAAAGAACATCTTTAACAGTCGTTGCTTATCAAACTCTATAGTTTCAAATACATGACTACTAAACCACAGAAGTATATTAGAGTCACATAAGGTTTCCCTTCCACTGCAATGCTTATGCTAAGATTGAATGATGCACATGGATGTTTTTATGTCACCTTATGAAAAATCATCCTTTCATACCAGGGTTGAAAGTTAAATCAGGGGCACTCGTGATTTGTGCGTACAGTTCCAGGTTTGCTGCAGGTATTGACAGGTGAATTGAGCCGTGGCGGTATGGATTTTCTTTTAAAAGAAAAGCAATACATAACCGCACTAGCAAGCTAACCTAAAAATGTTTAAAATACACCATGGGAGAAGATAATTACATGCATACCTCCACAGGGGGAAATCTATTTCTCATCCCAAGACACCTCAGATGAAATAAGTGTCAAGCGGCACATAAACCTGGCGTTGAATACAGTAGATTAAACATACTTAAAACTATGAGGTAAGAGAGATTGGTGGGGGAGGAAGAGGTGGGTAGACACAAGCAGTGACCGAACATTCCTAAATCAGCTGACCTTGCAGACTAAAATGACACGATCCCTCTACACATACAGTATAGCTTTCACCAGCAAAAAAATAATAGTTATTGTCACAGCCTACTGATGAATGAATGCATTAGTACATGAGGTACTTCTTTATATGAATGTATGAATATGAAAGACTTTGTTGCTTTTCAGGTCAGCAGGGCAGAAGGTCCAGGACTGTTATTTCTACCAGATCTTCATGGACAAGAAGGACAAGGTTGGAGTTCCCACCATCCAGCAGCTCCTGGAGTGGTCCTTCATCAACAGCGACTTGAAATTTGCAGAGGTGAATTTGATTTAGATACAACTTTTTTAAACATATCAGCTGTAGTTAAGGAGACAGTTGGAGATATTGTGGTTTGATTTGTCCGATAGATGCTAGTTTGGTGCAGCCATTCCCAGCTTAAAGATTACCACATCACATAAGTGTTTGGACCAAATCTGAACAAATACAGTCACCTGTCTTCAGTTGGAAAATAATTTATTAAGTAAGTAAGCTTACACACATACAGAGTAATGTTTCATTAGATAATACTAAGAAATATGCATGTGTGGGGTGGGGGGGGGGAGAGGGATGCACTGTGCTGATTCAAATCCATCTCTTTTGCTTTTGTGATAGCAGACAAAGCCTTTCCTGCTCAGCATCCAGACCACATTCAGGAAACACTGGGGGATATTTGTTTTTCATCCAGATCCAAAGTTGATTATTGATTAGACAAGACCTTTCTTGGTCTTGATTTATCAACTGACACAATGTAGCCTGTATTGCACATTCACTACCAAACTCATAGTTCACTGTTAGCTTCCTTCTCTGCTCTGTTCACAGTCATTGTTACTTTTGTTTTCTGCTCTCTCACTAACACAGCCACTCACACATTCACCCCGCCCCATGTAGGAGCTGCCAGTATGCTGCTCTTAACAAACGTTAACTTATAGCCTATCCTACACATACTTTTTTTTCAGTGTTGTTCAACTTTCTGTCACTTTTCACTGGAAAACTACCAGTCCACCAGTGACAGTGACGCCACAGCTATAACCAGCCAACAACAGTCCTTAAATGACATAACAAGCAGTTTCCAGTGCTGATCAGACACTGAATTTAAACAAGGAGTGCAGAACATAGATAGATCTCACATAAAGTACAATCACAAGACAACTTAGACTTTTTTCTAAATTTTATATCCTTGTTTTCTTATCGCTTTAATTACCCTCGATAAGATAACAATTTTACGTTTTTTACTGTTGTCTCTATTTGCTTTCAAAGAATTGTTAAGGTCTTGTAATGTGTTGTATATCAGTCACATTTAGTAGATTCTGTTCCACCCTTTGACTTTGAACTTTGCTGATGTGTCCATGCTGCTTTGTTGATGACTATACAAGTTTCATTTTTCTGTTTTTGCTGACCCACCAGGCTCCCTCCTGCCTTATCATCCAGATGCCCCGCTTTGGCAAGGAGTTTAAAATGTTCAACAAGATTTTCCCCTCGCTAGAGTTAGACATCACAGACCTGCTCGAAGACAGTGAGTTGCAGCTAAAACATTTTTTTTTCCCAGTATGTAACTGTGATGTGTTCAATGTTGACTCAGGGCTGTGTGGCATTCAGTATTGAAATCCCACTGAGTTGTCACTTCTGCTCAGCTCAGCACCTTTTTTTTTTTTCCTGCCTCACACTGACCCTTAGCTTCTTAAAGAACTACAGCACTGTCAGCCACAATAAAGGCATGTGTTTTCATTGTGCAGCTCCAAGGGAGTGTCGTATCTGCGGAGGCCTGGCTCTGTACGAGTGTCGAGACTGTTATGAGGACGGGGATATTACTGCTGGCAAGATCAAACAGTTTTGTGAAAAGTGCAACACACAGGTAAACAACAGAGGGCATTAATGTAAAAGCTCATTTTTAAAGTCTTAGTCCGGATCGCCCATTGGGTGGCGCCAAATCCAAAGGAATTGTAGCGTGTCAGTGAAGAAGTTGTTGTGTTGCAAAAGCATGGCTTCTACGGTAGATTGTAACACAGGGGTTGTTCATTTCATTTCATTCACCAGTACTCAGTGCATTTACTTAAATATTGTTGGATGTATATCAAGATTTCCCATCTGGCAGTTTGAATCCTCAAATGTAGTTAAAAGTTTTTAAATCTATGTTATGAAACATGTGGACCATATCTACTGTAACCTTAAGAGGCCACTCTAACAGTCTGTGTAATGGTGTGTAACCGCTTGTACTGATTTAGGTTCACCTCCACCCGAGGAGGAAAACCCATCGGCATGGCAAACTGTCTGTCCCCAAGGAGCTGCAAGATGGTACAGGGCGTCAGGGCAGTTATCCCCGCCAGAGGATGGAGCTGTTCGCCGTGCTGTGCATCGAAACCAGTCACTACGTGGCCTTTGTCAAGTACGGCAGTGCAGATTCCGCCTGGCTCTTCTTCGACAGCATGGCTGACCGTGATGGTAGGTGTCACGGCCTTTCGATTCTGCGTTTGTTATGACATCAAACTGATCCTTGAAAAAAGGTTGTGATGTACGAGAAATTGTTTCTGTGACTCTGGTGAAAGAATTTCACAGGGCTCAGTGGACACAGATGGCATTATAGGGCCTCAGAAACCCAGTGAAGAATACACTCTGTTAATTAATCACTAAACTAAAAACATTCATTTTAGTTAATGGTTTGTAATATAGTATTGCAATGTAAGTCATTGAGATACAGTGTGAATAATAAGTACCGCTGTTAACTTAGCTCCAACCTCACCTGGGTGAAATTGCAATCACCGGTGCAATTATAGATTATTTTTGTTATAAATTAATTTGCAAGTAATTAATCAGTTACAATTAATTTATTTTTTGATCTGTGAAATATCAGAAAAAAAGTGAAAAAAATTAACATTAACAAAAAATAGTAGTGTGTGGCATGTTTGCTTAAAAAACGACTGATGTGATTAATTGATCGTCAATTATTTTGTTGTTGATTGATTTAATAATGGTTTTAGCTCTTGTAATTGCTGTTTTATTTTTATTTTATTGTGGCAAATACATTTAAGTAAGCAATAATTTAAGCCATAAAACATAAAACCAATATAATGAGTGCTGAACAGCAACTTTACATTCATACCTGCCTTTGACAGTTTGTGGGACACTGATTGATTTAGCCTGAAGTATTCCGTCATGAGTTGTGATTATAATGCGACTGTGGCTTCGCTGTAACAAAGGATGAAATTGTTTCTGATGATGGTGCGTGTTGCTTTGCAGGAGGACAGAATGGTTTTAACATCCCCCAGGTGTCCCCCTGTCCGGAGGTGGAGGCCTACCTGAAAATGTCTCCAGAGGAGCTCCACGCCCTGGATCCCAAGAGCATCCAGGGCCAGGCCCGACGCCTGCTGTGTGATGCCTATATGTGCATGTACCAGAGCCCGACCATGAGCCTGTACAAGTAAAATCCTCCACCCAACCCTCAACCTCTCCACCCCTCAGCCACACCACCTCTCTCAGAGAGGAGATTCCCAGAAAGACCAAAAATAAACTGAAAGGAGAAAAGCTTTCCTGCCAGCAGGGGTGCTCTCCGGAGTTAAGCACTCCACCCCACCTTTCTTCAATGCTTGCCCATCTCTGGAGATTGGAGAGATGGATGAGAGGTGGAGAAGCCTATTTGCACTGTGCATTAGTTGAAGTGCTGTGTTCTACATGTAGTCCTGTATAACTTCCCTGTGACTCACAGCCGAGCGTTGGAGGTGGATGACGAAGGAAGGCCTCATGAAGGTTCACTCCCTGTTCGGGGAGGAAAGGGGGAGGTGAGAGATGGGCTGGAGGGAATGTTCACGTCGCCGTGACTGACAAAACATGTGCAACAAAAACAAGATGAGCTAGTGGGAGGACCCTGGCCACCTCATTTACCTTAAGAAAAGAGGAGTCCTGCTATTCTTAATCACTGTTAAAGAAGGGAGCTTTCAATAACGCCACATTTAGGAAGCAGCGCAGTGTGCAAATCCTCATCCACCCCGTGTGCACTGTTCCAAAATTGTGTGTAAAATCTCTTAGTAGCATAGATTTATCGAGGTAGTAACATCAACAGTATAGCTGTCAACCTTCTGTGCAGTTGCATTAAGACCAGAGTGTTCTGCTCTTTGTGAACCAGTTAGCATATTCCACATCACGCTCTGTAAACGTCTTTTACAGTATATGTTTTGCAGAAACCGATGTAGCCATTGTAAAAGTTTCACATGTTTCTACATTCTTGCCCCACCAATGCTGCACTTTTGCTCTATCCCCAAGTGGACCTATCAGGAAACATTTAGGTTTTGCTCTTTTTTGTCCCCTCCCATTTGAAGTCACAGTGAGTTCTAATTTGTTGGTGAGGAGACATCAGAGTTTTGTGTCACGGAATACAAATTCGCTTCTCCTCTGTAGCTGTAAAGAAGGCTGTGCATTTCTAATGCAGAGTAGATGGCAGATATAAATGCATGAAGGGAGACTTGCACAATGGCTCCTGTTATAAAGCCGGTTAGCAGAGCACTCCATGCATTCATAGGGTCAATGAGGTGAAATACTGAAGAAAGTCTGTATCGTTTCTTTAAAATAAGAGAGTGGTGTGTGAAGAGTTTCACATGTGGTGTTTTTGAAGTCTAAGCTTATTTTATGTTTACGAAGCCTTTTCTCTGCCCGTCATGGCAAACGTTGACTCTCGCCACCTTCCATGAAGATGTGACATGCAATGTTTCCAGCCATGCACCAGATAACAAAACAAGTTGTGATCAAACATTATTATTTATTCTAATATTGTAAATTCATCCCTTTGTTAAGAAAAAGAAAACGGGGTTGATGATACCGGTTTGGTTACACCTTGTCCTCTTAACTGTACATTAAAGTGAGTTATTGTAGTTTATGCTGTCTAATAGCAACTACTGAATGTTAATAGTGACATGTTGAACAGTGTAGAGTTAAAGAACAGGTAATGGATTGAGGCACAAGGCTGGTAACCTTGGGGTACCAAATACTGTATGTATATGTATTTAAAACATAATTAAATTATAACCTTAAGTACCCAAAGCAAACCAATAATACTGTGGGTCATTTAAGGTATTTGTAGTATTTAATAAATGACACAAAATTAGATCAAATCAACAAACGACACATTTTGGCATCAGCATATATAAATATATGTATATACAGCATTAGTTAGAATTTTGGACACATTAAAATAGGTGTGTCTCAAACTTTTGACCGGTACTGTATATTTTTCTAAAACACAAACATTGATGTAGTTATGAGTATAAAACAAGTGCGTGAGGGTGTTTTATAAAATTCCAGCTGACAACATCCACGTTGTCGTGGTTGTTTCCACTGTCCCTGGGATCCTGACAGATGTTCCTGTGTGAACCTTTTTTTTTCTGCACTGCTGAAGCTTGTCACCGACTGGAGCCTTGTTCTCTGTGAGAGAAGTCTCAGAGCGGAGGATAGGATTTTTTTTTCTTTTTTTTTTTCTGTTGCATCTGTACAGTATAGACATATGTAATGGTTGGAAAATTAATGTCAGTGATGTTCATAAATGTTAACATAATAAAACCCATTTTGAAGGGTACACTGCGTGTTCGGACTGTTCTGATCACAGGTTTTGGATGTTTTGTGAGGCCACCGTATTTATGCAAATGCTTTTGGTTGTAGGTGGGAGGGGATTGACCATGATATAGGAATTTATTTTTCAGCAAGTGCTGTAGTGTTGAGGGAAATTAACACCCACTATTCTATCCATGATAGGTAGTAAATAAATAGGAAAGAATCCTATATGACATTAAATATTCTGTGATTATTTCTGCATCTAATATCTGGCTTTAACGTTAACTAACATATTATTTCACTTCAATAAGTAACTTTGAGAGATACAATCTGCAGCCCACAAATGAAAGGTAGTGGACAATAACAGGCTTATACTTCACGTGACTATTTAATTTGTCAACACTGTATACTTCCACTCTATCTCTTTTCAGATGGAAATATTTCTAGTACTGTTTACCTTTCATTTATTTGACAGCTGCAGTTAATTTTCACATTAAAATAATATATAAGCATATAAAATTAAATATAATCCTAAATATTAAATAGTTTGCTCCCAACCTTTTTGTCTTGTGACCCCAATCAAACAATATGTGTCTAGTTGGTGATTGGTAGTTGCACCCAAAGGGACTATTCCTTTAATTAAAACTACAAACTGATGAATCGGTATTAGCAATTTATTATTATCTATATAATAATCTGTCAGGGATATTCTTTATCTAACGAGTCGCCAACTTTTAACACTTTAAATACATTCTGCTGATAATACTTCTTACATGAGTACATTTACTTATCAACACACCTCCTGACAATATACCACAGTTATATCAAGTCTGCTACGGGTGAAATTTAAATGAACTTAGAAATTTTGAACTTTATTTTTATGTATCACATTGGTCGTCTGACTGTTAATTCCAGCCCCCAAAGCAGGAAGTTACAGAAGCTTTTCTAGAGCTGAAGGTTCTAGGTTCAAATCCAGACCTGAGGCCTTTATGTGTGCAGATGTTACATGTCTGCATGGGTTCCCTCTGGGTGCTCCAGCTTTTTTCCCCACAGTCCAAACACATGCAATATTGGTGATATTGATGACTAAATCGCCCTGAATGTGAGCATGAATGGTTGTTTCGGTCCTGCGATGAACTGGCGACCTGTCCAGGGTGGATCCCGCCTCTCGCCAAATGTCAGCTGGGTTACCTCCAGACCTCCCCTGTGACCCTGTTTAAAGAAAACTGATGTATGTAAGTAATCTCGTTGATAAAATAAAACACAATGCAGCTATAAGGCTGACCTTGGAACCCTGATCGCTGAGTGGCAGAGCATCATGTTAGCAGTGGTTGTATGTTCTTATTTTGTTTTGCTTTATCATTATTACTAATTTTATTACATTTTCATTAAGGTTTTCTGAAGGCTATTTGTGAATCCTGGCTTTGTGGTGTGTTTTTCAGTGTTGTGTATCATCCGCTCCTACAAAGATCTGAGTCTTTACTGATAGGATTACTATGATCAAGCCTAATTTAGGCCCAAGCGATCATCCACTGACTTGTAAACATACAACAACAGTATGTTTACAGCTTGTTATGCTTACAGGAGGATGAGAAAGATTAGAACAGGCCTATGTATAGCCTGTTTTGACCACTTTGGTTGGCTTTAGTCTTCTATCTGGCCTATATGTTCAGATTAAGGCTACATCTAGTGACCTAATTCTCCAGACAATCTCCGATAAAAAAAAAAACAATACCAAGGGGTCAGCATGTATTATACATGAATACTTGTTTCTCCCTGACTGGAACCCTATTCCACACCATACCCCGTTTAGTTTTTAGTCAAACTTGAAACCAGCTTAGCAAGCTGACTTCAGAAGTGCCAGATAAGTATTTGTCAACAGAACAGCTGGCACACAATGCCCTCTTGTCGCTTTATGCCACAGCATATGCCAGCCGCTCGTAGCGTGTGGTAATTTAGCCGGGGCTGGTTCTGCAGGAACAGATGGGCTCAAGTATTGTTATTCTCGCTCCAGCTCAGGGCCCCTGGGGGGGAATCACTAAATAAAATCAAAGCAGATGGACCTCTCTGGGCTAGGCTGTGTTTATGATAAACAGCCAGTACAACCAGTGTCCGTCTAACACCTTAACCCCACCCTCCAAACAAACTAACAGGAAACAGGATTGCAATAGTTTAACTTCACCTGCTCAGGGTTTCAGCTATGCACCCAAACAGCAGGCAAACCCAAACAGACAGAAGACAGGAAGTACATTATGACTTTTAGTTTTTAGTTTTAATCATTTCTCTCCACCACCACGAGTCCTGTTTTACCCTCTTGACCTTAAAGTGTAAAATTCTCCCAAAACAGAAACTCATATTTTGCTGCTGATTTAGAAAAGTCTGACTTCCCTGTTCTTTCTCACTGACGGAGGACTGTTTTGTTCTTTTATAACCTTGTCAAGATTTCATTGCTGCGGTTCTCACATCCACGTCGTGGACACAGGCCTTGTTGGCAGTATGGTCATAGTAAACACCATCTCATGAGGTATTATGGTGTCTCCATGTTGTTATACAGTACATGGAAATGCAAGACAGTTCTCACTTAGTGCAAACCCCAGCACTGCTTTTATTCCCATGGGAAAAGACGGCAATAAACAAAGAAATCCTATCATTACAGAAAGAAGGTGAATGTTTAAGGCTATTAAGACAACAGGAAAACAGTGATTTCCCGCACTAAAGATGAAACACAGTGGAGCATGGATGGTCTTAACTCAATAAACCACTTAGGTGTTGTTTTAACTCCATCATGATCAGTTTTATTTAGAGCCTTCAAAAGGTCAACTTCCAAATAATCCAACAGCCAAAAATATTAACTCAGCAGTTACTCGTTCCTGTAAGATAAATTCTTTATTTTAGTTTTCCTTCAGATGATTATTATTCATAATCGCAAAACTGGACAAATGCCTCTTCAAAATTGCACTCAGTCATATTTTTAGGCTATTTATACAGACACAGAGGGACACAGAGGGACACAGAGGGCCTGTGGCCTTAATGTTGTCAGGAAACAAGATTAAGGCATGAAATTAAAAATCTCCTGTCATTGTTGTCTCTTGCTTTCAGTGAGTTCTACAACTCTATTAAATATAATTGAAATAATCAATATTAGATCAACTATGTAGAATTTATGATGATTATCAGCATCAGCATTCATAAATTAGACACAGTGAGAAACTTTTTTTTTCTTCATTTTCTAAATTCTAACACTCTCTGGTGAGTTTGGGTGTAAAGTCATTATTGATAACAAAAGATGTCGACACCGGTTATTATTCTGATGGTACTAAATTGCACTGTAATCACAACATTTGCACTCATCTCTGTAACACATAAGTCCTTCTGCCACATTTTCAGAAAGGACCCTGACTGCTTGGATGAAGAATTAATTGCCTCTAAAGCAACAGCTACCAGATGTTGTTGCTCCTAAGAGCCAGGTGTGGATAAATTGCATATGCAGAATGTGTGTAAAATATTTAAAGTTGTATCTTTCACTTAAGGTGTGAAGTGTTTTTATTGCCCATCACTGCTTGAGTATGGCGAAAGGAAAGTCCGGCGGCCCCCCTGGGCCAGCATTGTAGAGCTCAGCACCTGTGATGTTAAGACCATGGAGAGTGAGGCAGAGAGTCAGACTTGGTACGGCAGTCTGGGGATGGATGGAGGGATGCGGGGGGGTGGGGGGGTCCATCCACCTGTTCGCCTGGTAATTCCCTCCTGGCTGCCACCTTTAACACTGCATTATTTACAGGTGCTCTCTGGATGGAGACACAAGCTGCTGTCTGCTTTAAATATGGATGGTTGTGTGTGTGTGTGTGTGTGTGTGTGTGTGTGTGTGTGTGTGTGTGTCTGTGTGTGAGAGAGAGAGAGTCATACCATGTCCACACACCACACTAATGCAGATGGCCTTGGAGACAGGAACAACAACTCAGTTTTTCGAAAACTCAGTCTCTACTGGATGAACTTGAAACTGCTTAGTTTGCATGTTGTCTCAACAGACATTACCTTTCTTTAATGTTTTAAAGTTAACTATTTAATTATTTTTGGCTTGTCTTCTTTTCATAATCATGCTTGATGGGCTTTAAGTAACAGTTATGTAATACGGAGATAACTAACTACATAGTGGATCATTTGGCAACTAAAGAGCCAAATATTTCCCTTAGAAGTTGTTAGAGACCAAAAACAGCCAAAAGAGTGTAAAGTTGACTTAAGCTTGGTTTAGTCTGCAGGCAAAGCAGGTTTGTTTTTAAAAACTGTTATTTGCAAGTGATCAGATCAGATTAGTGCGTGCAGATATCACCAACCTATCTGCATGGGTTGCTGTGGTAATGATGTAGGCATAACTGTATGCTGGTGGCCCAACATGGAGCCGTGAGAAATGCAAATCCATCATGTCACCCTCCAAACAAGTAACACCGTTAAGTCACAGAGCAGACATGACATCCACAGACTATTGTTCTCTGTATTGTCCTCAGTACTAATCTACTATAGCAGTATGACTTCTGCTCAGGTCTTCTGATGCACATGCGTCACTTGTCGTCGTCGTTGTGTCACGTTGCAAGTGAAACAAAAGAAAAGTCTAAGACGAATCTGTGGAAAATTAAATTTGAATCACAAATTCAAACCACCTCCAAATGTGGTTTGTATCTATTTGAACAAAACCTGCATGTCATATGTCTTTATTTGTTGTCAAGACTTCCTAAATTGAATCTGGATGCACCAAAAAATGGATTTGGGCTGGCATTCTGAACAAGGCCTCGTATTCATCAGGTGGACAAACACAAACATAAGAATACTCATGTTGCTAGATGTGTAAATAAGTAGACTAAATGTTTGCTGATTATTGCAGGTTTATAAATACAAAAGGATACTTTTAGCATTTCATTGCAGTCCGAAGAAAAATGTGTCTTCAAATTACAGAATTTGAAGTGATCCATTATGATAAATTATAGTGAACTTTCATACTTCTCCTTAAGCTACAGGAAAAAGACACTGAATTATCAACTGTAGGTCTGTTAATTCATGAAAAGTTGATCTTTTGGAGACGTATCATTTTCTCAGGACAACAACGATGTGTGTGTGTGTGTGTGTGTGTTCAGCACAGGGAGCAGTGGGAAGTGGATCTGTGACCATCTGCCAATGGCACCATCAGTCACCTCCACCACTCTGATGACCCCTGACCTAACACCCAGTAATTACAGTACAGAATTTCCACTATAGTTTAAGCAAACTGATGCACAGAAATACGAGTTCCAAATCAAATCATTGCAAACACAAACTGTGCCGCAATAAGTCAACATATATGGAGACTTGCCTTAAACAGACACTAAATGATGCACCCCTTAATACACACTATCACCTGCTGTAAGATGAACAAAATGACTACGAGGCATAAATTAGGCCAAAATATGTTTTTCTTTTCAGTCTCACTCTGAATTTACTCTAACAAAAATGATGTATCATCTTAATACATATCTGGATATTCTTCAGTAAATGAAATTGATTAAAAAAAATATGCAATAATTTGACCCTCTCTGGCCACCATCACTTCATATTTTTACCAGGATCTCTCTCTTGCCTCAGAATGCCTCTCCACTGCCTGCTGGATGGACGAGCTGCACCCTGTACAGATAAATGCATAAACACTCCTTGTACTCAAACAAAGGCATCAAGCAGGCTTTTCATTAGCCCATTGTGTGATATGGCAGGTCGCTGCTGTGAATGTATTTATTAGTTTGCGATACATGCTTTTTCCTGTTGTTCCCGGGGCAGTGGATAATGCTGGTTTTGTTCACGGCCCAGTGTGAACGGCGCCTCGGCTGCCAGCTGTCAGGGCTGATACCGTCTCATTTGGATTCCCAGTCTGCTTGCTGAATGGCTAATTAGATTTGCCATTTTCAATCCACTGATTGCTATACATAGCAGGACAAAGGAGCTGACAGCATGTAGCATTCAAGTCCGACTGTAACAATTAATAACTATGGTAATTAACATGTGTGTTGGGCACCATTGATTATGACATTACCTGCAGAACGGATTGCCCGGCCCCTGCCATTTCATTAATGAGCACAGATACAGACTGTTATTAATAAACTGCTCTCTGCAGCTGAGAGGGGGTTATTAATTACACAAACTAGCGGGGGCATAGGGTAATCAAGTTAAAGCAGTTTCATTCACAATAATTGATCTAATTTTTAGTGACCATTCCTGTTGGATTATGTCACATGCCCCAGTGAGAAGAGAAATCACCTCATTAACAAAAGTTTAATCCTAATCATAGTTCTTGGTCTGACTGGCTTTAAGGTCATATCTGAATGTCAGAACCATTTGAAATTGATTGCTGGTAAATTGAATCAATGTCATGTTTAGAGAAAACAATAACAACTAATGGATGGGGCAGGCCAGCCCAAAGCGATAGGTTTATAGGAGGTGTGGGAAGGTGTGCTCACGCATGTGTGTTTGTGTGAGGGATGTTGGGCTCAGTCTGACACTTTCATAATTCATTATGTCTATAGTAAGAGAAATGTCAGGATCTGGGCAATTAGCAGCAGCTGCAGGGACCTGTTGTTTGGTGGAGGAGGAGGAGGAGGAGGAGGAGGAGGGTGGGGGTTACTTACTGGAGAATAGACAGAGATGGAGCAGAAACAACTACAGGGAGACGAGCTCAACTCGATGAACTTAAAGTTTTACTTTTGTGTTTTACAGTTTAGCAACAGCTTGACTTATATTTCATAAATGGTATAAACAGTGTAGCTTTAAATACAGAGACATGCTACATTCTGTATGCATCATAATACAGAAGCCGAATGCAGACGTCAACAGAATGATGTTCTTCTTATTCTAAATCTGCAAATATTCACAATTAGACAAATGCCTCATGCATATGTCACTGTTTTTGACCACTCAAACATTTGACATTTGGCACCAGCGGTGGTCGACATGGTGACTTGGCCACAACACAACACAGAAGTCCTTTTATTCCAAATGGCTTTTCTGTTTCAGGTGACGGGCAATCTGCCAGCAGAAACAAATCCTCTTGATCCTTACAAAGCTGCGAAAAATGAAGGGAAATGGCCAGGATCCGTTTTTTTCTGACGGGCCCACAGCATAGTATATAATAAAATCTGCATCTCCTAACCCCACAACACACGTCTTCACCTCTTCACACATCAAAAAAATACACCTCAGATTTCTATTTGCCCTTCACCTGACAAAACAGCAGCCATTTCCATCATCGAGAGTGTGCAAAATTTCACATTCATTTTTCACAACACATCCTATATTGCTCACTTCTCCCTTTTTATTCCCTCTCCCCTCCCGCATATGTAATCCTTCCATTCATGGCTGCCAACAACAAAAGATGCGGCCAATCATCTCCAAGCAATGGCAGTTACAATTTTCTGTGAACAATTTGCTCCCTTAAGAGGAAAATTGCTTTCAATATAAGCTCCCTTTGAAAGACAACAACAATAAAAAGACACAACTGTAATGCTGCCTCTGTCAGCACTTACCTGGGACAGCTTCAGTAGGAACGTATGACTCGGGGATGAGGTGCTTACAAGTCAGCCTTGTAATATCAGCATCTGTGTGAGACAGTCCTGGCAAATGAATCCCACTTTGAACATAACAACTTGGCTTCACATGAAAATCACTGCCATGAGCAGTAGTTGTCAGATATGCTCTTGCTATTGTGATGGTGAATTGTCATTTATTATATGTTGTGCCTGCCTCTGTCAGCTCCTCTTGACTGTGTGTATTGATTTGCAAGAGCAGCGGGTTGCAGGGGTCACTTTGATCAACACTCTGCAACATATGGGAATCACACCAAGCTGACATTCCATTACCTGAGACAAAAGGGACTCAAAACAAAGCATATGTTAAGGAACGCTGGACCCCAATGCTGCAATATGATTATAATTAACAGAGAAATGGATGACTTATGTTGAAATGGCTACAAGCTGTTTGCTCCTGGAGGCTATTGTGCATCGGAGACAAGTGAGCAAGCTCTGATATTTTGGCTCTACCATTCTACTTGTGGCCTCGTTGTGTTTCCTGAGCTTCTTCAAATCAAATATCATCAATTCACCTGTACTGCATGTTTTTGGACAGGGAGGGAAAAAAAAACCCACACAGAAAAGTCCCCGGCCCTCAGGTGGATTAGAACCCAGGACCTTCTTGCTGTGATGCAACAGTACTACCCACTACGCCATCCAGCCGCTGGAGAATTAATAATATAAATTCAACCAAAACACTCACCGTTAGGACGTTAGTTTCACTAGAGGGAGAACAGAAGAGACGACTTGCCAGGTGAAAAGTAGAACAGGGAGAAGGAAGCAGGACAGCTCTGTAGACCCCGTTCTTTGTGCGAAGCATTCGTTGAGGGCTTGTCCCGAACTCAACAAAGGTCCAACTAAAACTGTTGCGTTTTGCACCGTAAATAAAATATTGAGGCCAATTTAACTTAAGAAGCTCAATAAAGATAGTTAGAGCAAATGCTTTGATATAGTTTATGATTCAATTAAATATGTTTTGTTCAGTTTAATAAAAAAAATCATATTAAGGCCAGCAAAACTTTTCCCTTTTCACAGTGTTGTTATAAATTGAATCCAATGAATATATGTAGTCGACTGTTATAAAACATTTTTTTCTTCTTAAAATAAAAAAAGAAGCTATTTGCAGACACCTGACTTGGTTTTTCTAACACTATTTCAGTGTGATTGTAGCGAAAACACTTCAGTTTTTCATTTTACTTGGTCTGAACATGTCCAACAGTGATTTTATATTACATCTAAGACCCAATGTTATTTTCTAGAAGCACTGAGGAGATTTTTTTTTTTTACTCTGGGATAGCTTTCAAATGTAATATATATATAATAAATGTCTTCAAAACTGTATTTGCACGTTGCACAGATAATGTGCAAACCATTGTTTTTACTTGAGCTAGAGATTTTTTCAGGTTTCTAAACATTGAGAATAAATTTCACGACCCTTATATCCTTAATAAAACCATTCAAAACCCACTTTACTGTCAAGAAATGCATGTCTGTTGATCCAAAATCCTAATCAAACACTTGACATTTTGAAGTGTCTGCTTCTGGTGGGACAGCATCAATATGCTTTCATTTATTAACATGCTGTTGGTAATTAGCAGCATAGCTGTGAGTGTAGGTGTTTGCTTTGACTGCATTGTTGGAGATGAAAAGCGTATCTCATTGCTGTGCTTTGGGCAAGAGCCTGGTTGACTGGCGTTATTGCATGGGCCAGCGCTGCTGCTGTCTGTCATGCCTGTCAAAGTCATGAGAGGATCACTTTATCATCGTTTGTCTGCCGTGTCTGATGCTATTGAGTAGGAGGGGGCCCTTAGGGAAATGGGGGCTGGCTGCTGTATTTGCTGTATGCTCTGTTTTTACTTAGCGGCTAGATTGGCTTTATCAGGATTGTTGTTTCAGCCTGTCAGATTGCTTAGTAAGGTTTGCTTCATGGCTCCAAAAATCCAGCAGGCTGGCCTCGTGTGGTATTACTCAGAATGATGGGTCGTCAAGCCCACAGTGGCACTATAACAAAACTTCTCTGTAAGGCATGACTGCATTTACACACAATGCATGATTATACAGAGCTATTTGTTCAAAGAGGCAGTGCAACGGTGTGTATGATTTTTTTTTTCTATTGGATTCCTATGTTGCACACGAACTGCAAAAACAGTTCCTTTATTATTCAATATCTTTTCCACTTGGATTATTGATGCATTTAACATGATGGTAAATTTGGTAATCCCAATTCAGGAATTTGTCTCTGAAAAGTATATTTATATATATTTATATATCTATTTTATAGATAGATAGATAGATAGATAAAGGTGTAGCATTCCTTATTTTGTTGTATGCAGATCTTACAATGACAATAAAGGCAAACATACATTCACATGATAAATTTGGAAAAACAGTATGGATGAACATCTTTGCACTTTGTTGTTGTTTTTACACAGAACATAAACATAAACAAGATATTTCAACTGCATACTGTGGTTGAGCAGGATGAAAAAAGTCGCCTCCATGTTGTGTTATGCACGTCAACCTGAGTCTCTTGAGGTCTCTACTGTTAAAAACTAAAAATATAAATTCATTCTTGTGTGG
Organism: Chaunax sp. Z400; assembly: GCA_037577475.1. NCBI lineage: Eukaryota > Metazoa > Chordata > Actinopteri > Lophiiformes > Chaunacidae > Chaunax > Chaunax sp. Z400. Next base: position 30,479,090 of record CM075184.1, on the reverse strand, counting down.
TCATAAAGTATGCAGTCCCTATAATGGCAAACACCACAGCACATTTTCCCCAAGTTAAATTTAACAGTCACAGCGGGGGATGCCATGATTATGACGTCGAGTCGGGTAAATCAAGGCACTGAATTTCCGCACTAGTTTCTGAGAAAAAAAAATCCAATTCGACCATCCATTCCAATGATTTTGTTCAAGTCACAGTTTGTATTTCCCAACTTCTGATGTGTCATGAACACAACACATGTTCTTTCTGTGTGATTACTGTAGGTTACTACTTTGAGGTATGTATTTTGGCACTGTAGTGCTTTGAGCTAAATGCTAACGTCAGAATGGTGACATGCTCACAATTACGAGGCTAAAAAGTGGATTTTTTAACAGGTAAAATATTTACTACTTGTTATGTTCAACATCTTGGTTTAGCATGTTAGCATGTGCTAATTAGCACTAAACACAAAGTACAGCTCGGAAACATCTCTACTAAAGTCGGGGGAATCACCACAGCCTCTAAAATAAATCGACCATAAATCATCAACATCTTAATAAAATTTGGTGCCAGTCCGTTACGTAAAGGTTGAGCTATTCAGCCTGTGAAGCCGTAAAGAGAGAAGCTCAGTGCATACGGTCCCAACAGATGGACAAGCAGCTTTAAATCCATCACAGCTTCTGAAGCTCTGTTGCAAGGCCAGAGACGGTCTCTCCCCATCACCAGCAGATGATATCAGCATCACCCACCATATGAAAACATGACACAAATTTGGCAGCTCGTTACTGCAAACATTACGATGCCGAGAAGCAAATTATGGGCTGTGTGTCAGACAACCGGCAATCACACTGGAAATCATTCCAGTGCATTCCACTCAAGTGAAACGGACGCGGCTTCCTGTGAAACTGAGCCGTCATGCTGCGGCCCAGCGGAATGAGGTTAATGAGTTCTGACTGGTATTAATATTAACAGACCATGTCGTCTGAAACAGACTGGTTTGCATGACTCAGACAAACTTTAGCCTGTTTCTGAAAGATTATCACGAGCGGCTGAGTAGGTGTTAAAAACTAAATAGGCTATGTGTTATTTGGGTGACATGAGTGATTCAGTGTCAGTTAAGACATCATTTACAGTAAACCAAAGAGCCAGCTGGCTCTGCAGATTCTTTGTAATCATGCAGTAGAGAGATCATATCTACAACTTTAAAACTGTGACTGAAGGATTTCCTAATGAATCTCCAAAGCAGACAAGCAAAATAAGTTCTCCTCTATTATTAGTGAGGAGAAGCCAGACTGTCATAAGGGTGTATCTTGGTGGGATAAAGGGAATTAGCAAACGCCTTTCTTAGTAAATAAAGATATTTTAAAAAAGGCCTCAGAGTAGGATATGTCAAGGCACCCAATAAGATAAAGTGTTGTAATACAGAATCCTCTTAACAGGGCAGCCTCTCTACAGTTATCATCAGAAGTTTGCATGGAGACGTGTCTGCGTACATCCATCCTGGCAAAGACACTGAATGTATTACACACTGCTCTGGGGCAATCCACAATGCAAAATTGATTAATATTTGCTTTCAAAATGACACGGCTTGATGCATGGGGACTCTCCACATGTAAATGAAGACTTTAAAGGAGATGAATAGCCTCAACGGAGGATTGGAAAGTTCAGGCAGCAGATTTGCATATTTATATTACAAGTTACTGATAATAAGCAGGGCAGGAAGAAGTAAATGCAATCCGTTTGTCAATGTACAATTCCTACATTACAAAACTAGGTCTTATTAGCTTCTGTGAACTGATATGTTCAATTAGTTGCCATGATAGCTGCGCTGAAGATGTATTGTGCTGCGTTTTGACTTTATAATACAATTTAGATAAAGACAGAGACATGAGACAATTGATGATTCATTTAAGATGCCACACCGAACACAGCGAGAGGAAAATAAATCTCATCTCAGCGACGTTATGTTATTTCTCACTAAAGGTGTCTAAAAAAACAAAAACAAGTATGAATTGAATTTCACAATCTAACAATGTTTAAAACAAATCATAGCAGAAAAGTGCTTTAACTTATTCCTTTGTTGTGTGCCGCTCGACGACTAAAAATCATTCCAGCAGTTCAACATTGTATGACAGTATTTATGGGGTTTCACTGCAGTCATCATTTTCTTTAGAGCCACAGCTTGCCTTCAGCATGGATTTCCTGTTCCTGAGGAGAGATACAAAGAGAGGGCATCACCACAGAGACAAACAGCCATTATGTTTTGAGAGGGGAAAAAACAGGAAACTTGTGGTGTCCAGGATGATGTCACTTTTCCCCCCTTCAGCAAAGTATTATGTGTTTCCATTGCTCTGTTGTCTCTGCTGTTGCTTCCTTGCAGTGTGTGTGTGTGTGTGTGAGAGTGTTGCAGGTACAGTAGCAGCCAACAACGTTAAGAGAGTGTCAGATGGGTTGCTTAAGATTCAGACATATTTATACAGAGTAACTCATTTAAATAAAAAATAACAAGCCACTCAGCTGGGTGTTTACCACCACCTAGACACAACAGTCATGTGCATCATCAACATGGCTGCCCTCAGGGTTATTGTGATGTTAAAGAAAGTGAAAAAAAAAATCGTGGATCCACCCGTTTATCTGGACGTTTTTAAAAAACCCTTATCTTGCAATGTTTACAAAAGTGGGGAAAAAAATCCATAAATTCCAAAAATCCAAAAATTTTATCCATAGAAGCATCTCACTGCATGCTGTACATGTATGACTGTATGTGACCAATAAGAAACCTTGAATCTATACCAAAATTTAAGCAAGCATTTAGTGAGTTCTTCCTTGTTACAACCCATCTAGTTTCATCAAAATCCATCAGGTAGTTTATGTGAAATAGACAGAAATGGCAATCGCAATGTTAAAGAAAGTTGAAAAAAGAAAAAATCCTGGATCCGACCTTGCAGCCAGATCCACTCCAAAGTTTAACAGGTTCTTCTCTGTCACATACCGAACCCTCCCACCGATTTTCATGAAAATTTGTCAACAAGTTTTTGTGTAATCCTCTCAACAGATGAACAACAGACAAACAAATGACAACTTGGCAGAGGTAAATAAAAAGCGTAAGGCTTTGAAAGTCTTATGAGAGTAATAGTACTTCACAAGTAGTACGATATTATAAAAAAAAGAAATCTGGATCATCCATTTAGTGGTCATTTACAGGGATAAAAGCAAATAGTTTGCTCAAAAATAGCAATGATCAGTTAAATTACATTAAAATGATAATTTGTTCCTGTCAGAAAAGAAAATGTGGAAAAAACAAACAAACATTAAGACAAAATTTATCAAGGTAATTGTGTTGTTTATGCCGTTTATGATTGGTTTTAGGGACGGCTGTGTCAGATGAAAGATTGACACTGATGGTTGCTGGAGGATGATCCAGCCTGATAACAGGCTAAACTAAGATGGTGAACATATGGTAGAATATGTTGGGCCTCATGCTTTCAAAGTCAGATTCATCAAACCTCAAGCTTCACAAAGCTGCCATCTTTGCTGCAAATGATCTGGATAACCATGAGGAATATCTTCTCCTCGACCTCCACCACTGAAGTACCATCATGCAAAGCGCTGAGCCCCTGTGGTTCCACTTGATTGCTCCAAATGTCAGGCTGGTAGGTGAAAGCGCCAACAGTCAACTTCTTTGTTTTAATAGGAATAGAAAAACCATGTTAGTTACTCAGAGCTTAATGTTCCTTTATGCAGATATAAAGGTGGTATCAGATACCAGATAGACTTCAATAACTGCTGCGATATGAGGAAAGGAAGAGAACATATGCTACATGAAGCCACTGGATGAGAAAGATGATCCCGCAGAAACAAAACACAATATATGAGTAATCTAATATGTGCCATATGTTGACCATACATATAGGACCTACTGTCTTTGCTGAAGTGAAAAATGAAATCAAATATCACAAATGAGAAGAGCCCATTAAATAAAGATAGGAGAGTAACTGTAGCGTGACACAAGCCATCATTTGTATGGGACATTTTTGAGTTTGAGGGATATTCAATATCTCAAGCTGTTGTTTTTCCTCCTCTCGTTCTCATCAAGTGAATTACCTCTATTGAGCTGCTTAGCGGGTCATTATGGTGTGGTGCTTGGAGAGGGCCTGGTCAGAACTCCAGGTGTTAGAAACACTTGGCTTAGCTAGGCTGCCAGACCAGCAGGAGAGTGAGCCAGCTAGACTACTCCTCCTCACCTCCTCCTCTGCTTCTGTTGGAGGAGAGTCCCGGTCTGCTTGCAGCCTTAGGAAGAAACATACATTAGAAACACATGCCTACTAAACCTAAACACTACCCATATAATCAATAATCTCTTGTAAATGCATAATCTTTATATTACCTTCACTACTTGTAGTATAAAAACACAAGAGCAGACGCTTGGCTGTGTGCGTACTGCAGTGTGTGCAACACACACACACACACACACTCTTGGTATCTAATAAGAATGTTAGTTTTGCTAATTAATTGGACATAAAAATCTAACAGGAGACAGATGCAGATTTAATTTAATTTGGTACAATTGCTGGGACTATTGCAGAATGAAACGTTTTTGTTAGTATATTTATGAAGCTGATGTTGAGGAACAGGCGAGCGGTTGAGACCTTGTGCTGTGGCCAAGCCATAAATCTCCATCATTTTAACAAGAGGAGACAGGAACCAATTTGTGAGATTTATGCTTTTTTTTCCTCTCAAATATGAATGAAGAACAGACATATCTGTGAAGCACTGCTGGTGACGCTAAATCTAATCAGAGAGGAAAATGAATTTTAACGAGCTTGTCGTTACAATTTAAGTCTCATAAGGAGCTACCCCTTCTGTTAACGTTAATTCAATTCTGGATCACGATGATCTCCACAGAATGGAGAAACTTCTGAACCATAAACAGGGGCTTTAAGGCTAAGCATTGCATGTTTGAGGGAGAAATATGTCCTGTAATTGAATAATAAACAATGTCTAAATTGCATTATAGTCATCCAGGGTAATTGGATTTGAGGAAAAAATGCATGTGAACCACATAATGATAACATAACAGTCTGCTTGTCATTGATGGGACAGGAAAGGTCTGTGGTAGGCGCTGCTGTGGCTCTCTGAATGTGCCACTTTGAGCCTGCTTTGTCTAAAATAAAGGTTTCATAGTCAGACAAATGGCCGTACAAGCTCTGTCACACATGCATGCAAACATAGTGCACACTTCGATTGTAAGTAAAAACATACAAATTTGTGTTTTCAAATTGGCTCCACAAGTGAAAATCTCTGGTCCTTCGCTAGCTTCTGTAAAAAGATGAGCTAAAATACAAGAAACAGACACTGAATATAAGGAAAAAATGACTTAATAGCAGTGAAATCATCTGTCCATGCAGCAAGAAAATTTGTGATCTTAAATCTTAGAATAAGTTGGTCCAGTCTAGAAATCAGTTGGTAGATAAAATTTGCAGTGCAATTTAAACTAATTACTAATTAAACTACTGCTGTGATGTTGAGGAAGTAGTATTAGAAAAATTAGTGGAAAGACTTCTTTATTGAAATAGATCTCTTATGACTAAGAAAGACAGAGGAAGTGTTGTTTCCAAAAGGAAAGGAAAACCACAAAACCATAAAACAATGTTAACGTACTGAGATGGAAGTAAATGTGAAGTGCCCAATCCAATTATTACACTTGGGAAGCTCATATAAATGTGGTGGAAATTAATCAATGATGGAATCCACCAACTCAGATTTCAACAAACCTATTCATTTACTCGAGTCAAGCCAAGTCAACAGCGAGAGTCGGGATGGTCGCCATGCAGCCTTCAGAGCCGGTGGAGACTCTAATATAACTTAACATTTTTTCTTTTGCTCATCAGGACCTGTTCACTCATCACTTATCTACACACACCCACGCACACACACACTCATGTTGTAGTCACACAACCGCATGCACCTTCATTCCTTCACCACAGACAGACCATTTGTCCCACTGGGGGAATAACGTGAGAAAACCTGAAAGAGTAAATACCTCAGCTCCGCTCACCCAGCATGCCTTGTTGTGCATGGCTTAATCTGATAATATCAATCATAATTGTGTTAGATGTAATCCATCTGACTTTCAGTTTGTCGGGGTCAGGGTAGGAAGCAAGGCCCCACTTGCCATCAATTATCAGACATAAGAGAGTAGTGGATGGAGCTCTCCTCTATAAATAATATGGTGGGGCCACGGCGCTGCCGATCGATGCCGTACAGTTCCACTGTCATGGCTTTAATGGCAGCTGGCTTTCTTGGCTGTGCGGATCAATAGCGTGTCTCCTCAGGGCTCAGTCTGGGTCCAGTTCATGCCTGGTGACGGGGACGTAAATGACACCTCTGTTGTGATTGGAAAACTGCAAGCCTTTTGGGTTGTTTAGTCCCACTCCTGGGTGCTCGGCTGTTTTCCCAGTTACCAGAAAGAACACCTGTTGAGATACGTTGGAACTTATCTGATTATTTGCTGATACTTTGTTCATCAAATAATTTTAAAATGGGGTGTTTTTCCCTTTCAAAATAAAATCCAATGTCAGGTGCTTTTTCCACTAAGAGCACCTTCAGCTGCTGCTGAATTCACACAAATCCCAATCTCTTTCTTCTTTGACTGGTCACAGTGTCCTCCCAGTCAGGTAAACATCACAGAAAGCATAGCACAAGGTCACAAGAGAAAAAAAAAACATGCATATGCTTTTTTGGAAACAAAGGCCTTCACCACAGATTTTTATTCCCCATGTTCCCAGGGTGTGTAAACAAGGAGCGAGCCCTTTAAATTCCAAACAGGGTGGTTTGAAGTGATGTCTAATTGAAAAACATGAAGAGGCACAGCTGCACAGTCTGAATGTCAATGGAAGCAAGAATGACAGACAGCACAGCAGGCGACCAGGCCAAGATTGCTTGGCCAAGACTTACGAGACACATAAACAAACACACAAACCGAGTTAACGTGGCGACACAGACGCAAAGACAAAGACGGTAGTATCAACTCCAAAAAAGGATAAATAGAAAACCTAAGATGGAGGAAGATGGCTAAAGGATAGAGATTAAAGAAGCTGACCCTTGAAAATCAACATTTATCATAATGTTGTTTGCGTGTAAAAACTGTGAAACATGTGAAACTGCAGTTGGATGGAATCCAAAACAAATTTCTTAATGGGGACAATAAAAGTATTGTATCGTATCCGATCGTATCGTAAAGTAGTGAAACAATTAATTTCTGCTGGGGTCACACAGACTCCTGAAGAGTTTTTCTTTTAAAGAAAAACAAGAATACAAAATCAGGATCAGGCTAAAGTTGTTTATGTCAAAGAGACGACACAGAGCTGACACAAATCTGGGTCCTTGTCCATTTTTACTGGGAAATGGCTTCACTTTAAGAACCGGGGGTGTGAAACATAAACCACTTTTGTAATTAAGAGAGATATGGGTCAGTGGGCGACCGACACCCCGTTTGCCAACTGGCTCTTTATGTTGTTCTTTTTCCTCCCTGAGAAGATGGTCTCATCTTCCAAAATGCAACCATTTTCTGTTTCATTTTGGCTAAAGAAACACCCCGATGTGAATAAATCAAACTCTGGTGAAGCACTCAGAGCGACAGTCTGACTTTGATGTGAAAGTGATCCTTCTCTATAAAAGTCTCCCACATGACTTTTGTTCTCCAGCAGTTCATATATGCTTTGACAAAGTAGTGTTATAGAAATGCTTTACACTACATATTGGATCAGCTCAGCGACCACTATGTGACCTGTCTATGTTGTGTATGACATGTGGTTTGACTTCCTCGACCGATTGCTTTTTCAGCGATACGATAGTTGGAACAAAGAATAATCTTGACACTGTGACAGTCGGTGCCCTGCACCAAGGAACATATGCTGTAAATAGCTCTTCTAGTCCAAATGCATCTTTTTAAAAAAAAAGCTTTTTTCACTGAGAACATGAAGAAACTTTGTTAAGTTTGAATCAATGCTCCAGAGGGTTTGTTCATTGTCCATAGACCTCTTTCCCAGAGAAGTAATTGAGTGTGGAGGGAGAGTGTGTTTCTGCTCTGCTGCCGCCATCGGCTGCTCAGGGCTGCCCCTGGAACTAATGGAGCTTCCTCTGGGCCGCTTTTCCCCTCAGATGGGCACAGCTGGGGGAAATCCGCCACCCAGAGCTGGGGTTACACCCCCCCTCTTCACCCAGCTGCTGCCCCACCTCCTTTTCCTGCCCCCGAGTCCTGCTGTGCCACTGCTGGGCGAGAGCCGTCAGTCTGCTGCACAGCACTCACTCCTAACAGAAGGGGAGGTGAGCACAGGAGTTACAGATGCGGTGGACCACCGTGATGCGTGCCGCCAGGCTCGGATCTGCCCTCAGAGAAGGGTGGATGCATTGCCTCACCCGTTTGTACATGGCAGGTCCCCCCCGCAGAGGCCAAGAGACAGGCATGCTTAAATAACAAGGCCACCTAACGAGGGCAATGAAGCCGGCTATTTGTGCTGGACAGGGGGGTGGTCGGCCTTTTGATATGCCTCTGTGGAGCAGCCCTGTGGGCCCGCTCAGTCCTCTACCTCTCTGACGTTTTACATGGCCGAGGAGAGAAGTCCGGGAAAAAGAACCTGTGTCATAAAAATGTTACAGCAGTGCTGTGAAGCAGACGCACAGGACTGTTTGATGTTTTCACCCTGCATTCTTTGCCAACCAAAAAAACATGTCTCCTTGACACTGCACTGTTTTTTTTAGTTTTTTTTTTTACTTCGCTCAACTAACTCAACTTTACCTCTTAAAATGATGGTATGTTATAAGCAGATTATGCTTCTATTAAATGCTATTTTTCAACTGCCACGCAGCCAAAGGCGAAGTTTGTCATGTATCATACATCTGCAGCAACAATCTTGGGCTGTCGATGCCAGAAAGGACTCCCCATCCGTTTGGTGTGTGATGAATATAGTGCGTGTGGATGAGCAGGATATAAAAAAGTGCATTTCCACACAATGGGACTTGTAAAACGTAGCTAGTGCTAACCCTCTGCAGTCACACAGCAGGATCCAATTAGGACTCTTATCTACTAATTATGTCCCTTACACATCTGCATTCCAGAATAAAAAAAAGGCCTGCAGTCCTCTCTCCATAACAAGCTGTAATTGAACCTCTTCATGGGTCCCTTGTCAGGGAAAATACGCCAACTTAAATTTGTATTAACAGAGCATCAATCATAGCTGATCAAACAATAAACAGGGGTTGCACCTTTATGTAAATGTGCTGTCCACCTTGGAGCAGAGGCTCATGCATTGAGTTCCAGGCTGGGCCACTGTGGGGCACTGCGCTCCAGATCACAATCCTGCACAGCTCACATACGTCCATGTACATGTTTTAGAGTGGTAATAACGCACACACTCACATATACATACACACATAGCTTCGGTACTTTGAACCAGTTTTTCCTATTGTTATCAGAAAGCGTACAGCACACATTTGAGGTTTTTTGTTCCTCAATTTGAGGTCAGACCACATGTCAAATGTAACAAGTTGCTCTGTGCAAAGGGGAAAAATATGAGGACAGAAGTTTTTCGGTATACTTTAGATCTTTCAAAGTATGTTTTTATTGAGATTTTTCCGTAATCCTGCTAAACTCCACACCACATCTTCAATGTTTCCCATATGTGAATCTATATTATTATTCAATCATTTAAAAACATCTACTGTTTCATAATAACAAGCTTTAAGGTTCACACACTAATGCAGGTCTGTGCCTTATAGCATGAATTTAATCTCCAGTTAGACAAAGTCATTTCTTTGCTATTACAAAAATGAGTTCACTCCATTTCCCTGAACAGTCCATGAATGTAGATTCAATTAAAAAGGAGTAACTTGACCTCTATGGATGATCCTGGTGGGACTTTACGATGCACAAATACAAAACAACATAAGGTTACATGAGACTTTAATATTTTAGTGAATTCTGAGATGACAACAAATATAAAAACTAGATAAGATGGAACTGAATTTTCTTAATGAATTCTGAAATGTTATATTTTAAATATTTTTAATGGCACTACAGTGACATTCACACTAACACACGATTGAGTGTAACAGTAGATGTATCTTTAATTTCTTGATTCTCATTACAAACATTATAATTTCTGTCATTTCAGTTTCATTCTATAAAACTATTCTGATGCTTATAAGGACTCTGCTTTCCCAGTGGAACCGGCTGTTTCAAGAACACAGTCATGCAGTCAAGTGTTCTCCCGTTAACACATGCTTGAGACTTAAGAGAGGGAGACATGCTTACAGAGTGGAGGTTAGCACAGGTATGTAGAGTGGAGTCTCAGTTGTTAGCACTGGAATAACACCATGACAAGCAGATGGAACATATTCATCAATGTGCAATGTGACATTTAACCACACGCTGTCCTACATCCACTGTGCTATTATGCTGTTACTTTGCTTTATTTTAAGACAAGATTTGCATAGAATAATAACGTTGGTGGACAGTTGCTGATTATGCAATACACATTTGTAGTAAATGTGCTTTAAAGACTGTTTCTCATTGTGTTTAGTGCAGTTACTTGCTACCTTCATCTAATTTGAAAAGTGGCTTTTGTCATTGTTTTCATTTGAAATTTTGCTGTTTTGCTGGAAGGTGGCTATTAATAACTGTTAATAGACGTGATCCCTGACCTGGACCTTGTGTCACTCATAGTTGACCATGCTTCACATATGATCGGACAAGGAGGACAACGCATCTGGAGGTGAATGGAGGAGGCGGACGCTTTCTTGCAAGGCTGAGCTCACTTTATTAGCATTGATTCCCTTTTTTTTATGTATTTTGTCACAGCTAATGCTATCGATCAGAGCTGCCCCTTTAAAACTTATACAGATTCTTTTTTGTGTGTGCCATTTAGCCTCACAAGTGTCTGATGTGCTTTCAGAGGCATTAACCATCCACCTCCTCTTACACACAGATTAACACAGTCTAAGAAATGTTCTGGTGGACTATATATGCTCTGTGTGTTTAATTTAAATTATGAGATGTCCTGAGCAAAGAAGCTGTTTGTTTCTGATTTACTGTACAAAATGTTTTGACTTTGTGTCATCTCTTGTAGAAATTCAAACTTACTGTAAGAAGTTAGACATGATAAATGGATTAATAAAAGAAAGATAAGCTTAAGTCAATACATAATACACGATTAGATTCCTATCTCTTTGTATGATTGTGATATTACCTTCAGCTCACAGTGATGGAGATCCAGCTCCCACACTAGCAGCCAAGTCATTGCTCTGTTTCTGAAAAGAGAGGAGAAAAGAAAGGAAAGCAGTTGGGTTTAAAGATCAGCGGCTAGTGTTGGTGTCAGCTCTCTTCTCCTCCCCGGGGGCCGAGCGTGTTGACAGTACATCGCGGTTCACATGTTCCCTCCATCTCAAACAGGATCCCCACCGAGGAGAAGAATAGCTATTAGCATGTTAAAGGTAGCACTAATGCGAGGCCATCTTTAAACCCCTTCTGAACCAATCTGCCTATTACTAGCCTTGGTAATGGGCGGATTGGCTCAGTGTTTATACAGGATAATCGAGCGTATGGAGTTCAGTAAGCAGAGTTTGGAGGCTAACTTGTGTTAAAATGAGGGTCAGAGAGTCAGTCAGCAGGGATGTGAAACAGATCCTCACATGAATGAGACATTTATTTACTAAAAGTAGACCATATTTAACTCTACAGAATAGACAAGATGCAATAATAGATTGGCAATTTTGAACTTAATACATTATGATTGGTAATTCATTTAAAGTGGCATATTTTCTACTGGCATAACAACATGGGTAAATTTTAAAGTTACACTCCTGTCAAAAGCAGATTGTTCTCTAAAACTTTGTGTCGACACTGGAACAATATAAATAATAAAAATGGTTATTTTTCCTCTTGTTTAGTTTCATAGCAGCTACAAAAAGCAGCATCACTGTCATTATTCAGCGAAGGGTTGAAGGGATGGACTGTTTATCCAAATGGAGCGGATGCTGTATTTTGTCACAAGTAAATATTATTTTCATTTTTATCAGTCAATCTTTTGTTTATTTTATTGATTCATCGATTAATCCCAATCTGTGGGATCTGTGCACACGGAGCAGCAACTAACCCACAATCATGCTGAAGGTGAGGGGTGAAAACCAAACACTGTGCAGAGAGAAAGTACTGACAGCTGCTGATTCTGAGGACTAACAGGATGGACACCGACAGTATCTGACACATGACATATCATTATGAATAAAATACTACAAAGCAAGTGGTGATAATGTTAAATCGGTAGGTTTACGTTTTTTTCTCTTTTCAGTTTTAAGAAGTCAGCAGCGGTTGAGCTTATTGTATTGTATTATTGTATCCATGTCATATATTGCTCATCCTGCTGCAATATTATTTCCACTGAGGATTCAAATTCAACTAAAGAAGTTTGAATCCATCTGTCAGCTTTGTATTCTAAATATTACATGTATGCATGTAAGCGAAATCCATATATCTAGTTTGAAATGACAGAGACTGAAACCAAAACTGAGTTTTTGCTTAAAAATGACTAAAATTGTTGATTGATTTTCATAACAGTTACAGACTAACTCTCTAATAGTCTAATTCTTTGCAGATAGTCTAATTTATGTATTAGCATTGCTGATCAAACTAGTATTTTAGATTTTTTTGCAGTAGTCTTATAGCATGAAAATAGACTGTTATACTGTTTATTGTGTTACTTACAAAATGAACACACAAGTCAAGTGATCACAGGGTATTGTACATAATAGGAAGTAGGCTCCTATAGGAGGTACTCCACCGTGGGAAGGTTGACAATCAAACAACAACATGATGCCAATTCTCAAAAACACATCCACTCTGCATTAATTCTGTTCCCTGTTGTAGAAATGCTCGCTTAGAGTGAATGAAAGCTGAAAACAGAGTAAAAAAAGATGTGTTTTCAGATTAATGTGACATGGTCTCGACATGGTCTGAGTCTCTCATGTGACATCAGAGCTGCAGATCACAGTCTGTGTGCTGAGACGGGCTCAAGCGTTTCTCATCAGCTTATGGTAATGTTGTGAACAGTGTGACTGCTCCAATAGAAAGCCAGCTGACAGCCAGTGACATGGCCTGCCTGTCACCTGACACCTGTCAATAGAGGGGTGGGCCACACACACACACATTACACACACACACATACACCATATATAAACACACGCACACACACACACACCTGATAATCATTGAATTATCCACAGCGCGCCTCTTTCACTAACCTCTCCTCTCCCGGGACCCAGCTGTTCATGAAATACCTCCCAGTAAGACAGTGGGGATTGGAGGAGAGGGGCAGCTGGGGGAGGCTGGAGGGAGGGGTGGGGAGGAGGAGGTGGGGAAAAGGCATGAAAAAAAAACAAAAAACATCACGCCTCACTGGCTCCCAATACCATGCACATTTTTAAGAGAGCCAAAGTGAAAAGATACAATTTCACTCAATGAGGCGGGCTGCAAAGGCAGGCACAAAGGAGACAAGATAGTGCAATCTAGAGGTCACTGACACTGCCTCTGCTGTAATTACTACACTTCCTTTAACACTTCTGCAAAGCAACTGGTCTCCCAGCCCCCATCGCAACACACACACACACACACACACACACACACACACACACACACACACACACACACACACACACCAGATAAACATGAACATATCAGCAACAGAAAAAGTGTTAACCATTGCAGCTGCATTGTGTGAGCTCAGCAATGTCTTTGTTTTCTCATGATTGTGCTTTTTAATAGGCTGATCTTAAGGCCCATTTATGCTCTATGTTAAAGACGGAGATGGACGGAGCCTTCAGAACGTCTTCTGCGTTCATTCCGTAAGTAATCGGGTACGTGTTCGGAGAGCTTATGGATACATGACGAGACGGACAAAACTACGAAAAGAGAAGCATGTGCATGTTGATGTGTTTCTGCGTGATTCATCTGCGTCACCAGAAACAAAAAAACGTCATATTTGTGGGACAACTCGTGGCATTCTGAATTAAACAGACACACTAGTAGCAAATGTATGCTTGATATCTTGCTCTGGAGGAAGGCAGTGTTTTACTACTTGTGCCACATTAAGCCAAAAAAAAAAAAAATCAGAATTGAGTCACTTCAGCCTGTGTGAACGTAGCCAAAGAGCAGATTCGTGACCCTTCACCCAAATGTCTGGATCATGCTGGGAAACATTCCCTATCCTCATTTCTCACTCCGCTAACTGACAAGATACGTATTTACTTAAGATACATAGTGATAGTAGCTTTTTGGTTTGTGGCATTAAACTTCAGGACTGTGTTGATCAAGTGTATCTCAACTGAAACAACTTAAACGCACACAAATAGATGTTAAAGCTATTGCAGATCTATTGGTTTGGCCTGGTCTCCATTGAAACTTTAAAGTCTATTATTTGGTCTTACTTTGTGTTTGTTCAAAGTATAGGTCTGCTGAAACTTTCTCTTAAAGTGCAGGGTTACTGCACGATTATTTTCAATTGTGATTCAGGTTCAAATTAACAATTTTCAAAGAAGAAAGTAATAGTTGAATCCAAAGGGATCCAAAGTGCATCTTCTTTTTGTACAATGTGTGGCACTATCAGTTTTCCAATCAAAGTTCTGTCCCACAAGAGAAATTCAAGGAGTCAGTGGGAATGAATGACATGAAAAAGCGCTGTATTTGTCTTGGGCTGAGTTTAGATGTGTGTGCTTTTGCTGCTGTTTTAAAGGATTGCTGCTGGGTAAAGGAAAAGGATGCAGTCAAGAAAAGGCATAATATACCATACCCAGCCAACCACTTAGATATCTTTTAAGATGAATCAATCAATCACTAAATTATAGTGAAAGTCCACGAGGTGCCTTGCTCATGATCGAACACTGTGTCTGCACTTCATAGCAGCCTGCAAGGCATTGATGCTCTGATTGATTGCAGAATGGAAGTGACTGGAAAAAAGAAAAGGATTACGCTTGTCAAACGCAGTCAATACACCAGGCCGGTGGTCAAATGTTTGCAGTAAATCTCAAATAGTGTCTGCAAAGCTAAAAAGGAAAAACAGGCAAAAAAAAAAAGAAAAAAAGAAAAAAAAGAAATTCATTTGCTCAGAGGACCATACTCTTGTATCCCCACTCAAGCTGACAGGCCTGCAAATATGCAGTGGGATGAGTAGCCTAAGGCTTTAAGAGATTAGCAATGCTTTAAACATCAAAACACCCTTTCTATTGTCTGAAGAGGGAGCTGCCATAGAAAACTGAACAGACTCAGACCAAAGAATATGCTGCTTCATCCACAATCAATGTGCATTATTGTTTCACTTCTGAAAGATTGTGATTTCAAACTTTTTTTTGCATGTTTCTTGGCCTATACCACAGTGTGTGTTCAGTGTGTGTGTGTCTCCTGACAGTGCTGGTATTAAGTGTTGCCCCATTTGAAGAAAATATACTCACAAGTCAAAGCATCAAATCCCTATGTTGGCATGAGGATATTGAAAACAGGTAACAATGATATCTGCACGTCAACCAAAGCTCAGAAGGGCTGCTATTGGGCTTAGTGTATTCAGTGCGCCGGTCGCTTGAGTGTTATTTACAGAGGATTTTTCTTTTATGGAAAAATCAAGATGTGATTGATTCAGGTTAATGTGACTGCAAGCAAGCACCAAGCAGTATTCAGGACTCAGGTTAACAGAAAACACTAACTTCCATAAAGTGCTATGGAGATAAATCACTGTTATCCTGACAGCGGTGACAGCAGTTTAAGCAGCGGCAATCATCAGAAGCACCTCGGGAGCCCCTGTGCTGCATTTTGCAAAATGTCATGGGGAGTTGATGGAAGGGGAGGAGACGGGTGGGCTAGCAGAGAGACGGGAGGGGTGGGGTGGGGGGGGCTGGGCTGGGGGTGTTACACTGGGAGAGATGGTCATATCAACCACCCATCAGTGTGCAGGTGCTCTACATAAACATCCCAGAGCAGTAAGCAAATTCTGTTGACGAATAAAGGTAATAAAAAAGAGAGGGGCTGGAGGGGCGACCGGTCCCCGGTGTATTCCCCTCGCACCGCACGCTCACTCACTCACTCACTCATCAGCTCGCCCGGGTGAGATTATGGTGTTTGCTTTTATCTGTCAGAGATCAATATTTCAAACATCCGATAAAAGAGGAAATTGAACTGGGAATAGACTGAAGTGCTGTAAAAGTACAAAGCACAATTATCAAAAAGCACTTAAACTGCCTAATAGGATACACATATTAAAAATGCTCAAATGGATGTCTCACGGCCATCATGAGAGCTGATTCTGGTCCTCCATCTCCCCTAGCCCTGCTGCTGTCGTTTGATCACAACACAGTGCCCTTCTGAATGCAGTCGCAGTGGTCAATGCACTTTAGGTAGTATATAGACCCCTGGAGGCTGCATTCACTGTGTTTTAACATGCCGCCATTAGGTGTGAATGACTCTTTCAGCCTTTATGGGAAGTGCATTACAAATTTAAACTTTGCGTAAGAGTGCTAACAGTGAGGATACAAGGACATGTGAGAGGCCCTTAGAAGCACACAGAAAAAAAAGAGGTGAGTCCATAACACTCTTTTGTAAGAGGAGGGTCGCTCAGTTTACTCAGTGTAATGGTCACTCCACTGCCAACAACTTCACAGCATAGACGGTTATGGTTCTGAGCAGCCCGACAGTGTAGCTCAATGGGTCGAGAATGCTGGCACATAGCCCTGGGCTAGCTTTAATTCCTCTTATAACCAGCCTGGCTAAAAATGTACATACCCCTGCATCCAATTTTGCCCTCTGTCTAGATCCTCATAGAGGTGCTTCATAGCAGTCTTCTATCATTCATAAATCGAATGAGTATTTTAATATGTGTTTGCATTTTAATTGCTAATGTTGGTCTTATAAGAATGTAATATTTGATCTATTTGATCTATTTATCCATTTTGTATGGTGAGAGAGATGAGATGCAAAACACCTCAGATAATTTGACCCTCATAATATGAGTCCTTGACCATGAAAACCTGCCCCAGAAACACTTATTTGTTTGGGATTCGGGCTCAGTAACTATTGAAGATACGTAATTTTGTCTTAGTTCCAATCCTGTATCATTATTATTTATTATCTCACAGTAGTAATGTTAGCCCTATAAATTTAAATATTCTGCATCACCAGGTCTGGAATAGAAGTTTGATCCAGATCAGACTTTGCTGTGTGGTAGGTCTTATGGGGATGTCATAATGTAATTTTTTGGAAAAATGCCAAGGCATGATCCATGAAGTTGGATGTAAAATCTTGTAATTGGCCCTATCACACAATGGTGATAAAAGATACCCGAAACAAAATTCAGGATCCAGATGATGATCTGGGTCACCACCAAAATTGAATGGTTTGTTCCTTGTTCTCCAAACAATGTCATCAAATTACATTCATAACTTTTTGAGTAATCCTGCTAACAGACAGACAGAAAGACAGACCAAACAAAAACCAGCCAAAACATGACTCCTTAGAGGAGGTAATTATCGAAAGTATTGAAATAACGATTTTCTGAAATTTGTTTTTGCTTTATTCATATTTAGATTTAACCCTAACTCAAGACATTTGTTAAAGAAAATATTCCAAACTAAAAATAGAGCCAATAAAAAAATGTTCATCTTATATTGAATTAGATAATATACAGAAGCATTTGTGGATGTTATTGGGACAAAAGTTAGGTCTGTAAATCAGCTGGTGTTGTGTGTTCAGACCTGCACTACGGGTACATTATAATAAAAGTGGCTTATTATGATTTCTCTGTATTGTATTTACTTTGTTAAAAATCCTAATTACAACACTGTGTCCATAAATGTCAGTTCTCCATGAGGGTATGAAGAAGGAATTGTTCATGTGGCATTTGTGACATGAACATTTAGTAATACAAAATAAAAACGATGATTTTGATGACCAATGAAACTTAACATATAAAAAACTGGGGGTTTGATTTAATGCTTAGACTGTATTATATTTGGAATATCCCTTTAAGCAGTGAACATTAGATAATGAGACAGCAGAGTAGGTTTCCATTATGAAGACATAGAGAGCTTGCTTTTACTGATATCTGGGAATCTTCAGATAAAGACCTCCTATTACTGCTTTGATATGATATGCCGGCCTATTTTTTTCCCCCACCCCTATCTAAATGATCCCTTCTTAGCAGCCTGATCAATATGCTCTTTTGATTAAGTGGGATGAGAGACTCTCATTTCATTTTCAAGCATTTTTAGGAAATCGATGGCAAGATTGTCTTCCAACAAATGACAGCGATGCAAGGAAGGCATTCTGAAGGCAGGCCAATAAAAACATCTCTAAACATCTTGTTTTTATTCCACCAAACACACGCCCTCTCTCTCACACACACACACACACACACACACACACACTTGCAAATACTGTACATTCTCATACACCACTTTGACTTGCACGAACATGCATATACGAAACACACATAAACACATGCAGATGCACACACTCACTATACAATTGCAGGGTAAATTATAGAACTTGGTAAATACCAGCTTAATATAATTGCAGTCAGAGCTTTTAATCGGGAATGGTAAGACATTAAGTAAATTAGTTTTTAAAGATTGAAGATATTTAAAGATTCCATTTGCAGATACCTCTGATTCAATGTAGCAAGGGGAATCACTGTTGATTGAAACTGATAGATGCTGGAGCGCTGTAAAATGTATTGGCACTGCAAAACAAGATTTTAACCTTGACATGAAATACATGTTTTGTGTTCCACTGATGTATAGCTTGTGGATCAGTGGGATCATAAGCACCTTGTCTGTAGTTCTTAGAACATTTTGAGAAAGAAACATGTTTTTTGCTCTCTTTCCTCGAGTGAGATAAGAGCATCAATACCACTTTCATGTCTGTGTGTTAAGTATAGACAGAGAGTCAAGAGGTAGCTTAGGTTAGCATAAAAACTGGAGGTAGGGAAAAAAACAGCTAGCCTGGATCTGGCAGAAGTTCAATATGCCAACCAACACCTTTAATAAGACTCACCAATTAACACATTATATCTCATTTGTTCAATTTTACACAAACAGGAAACATGAAAAAATACACTTTGTTTTTGTTGTTTATTTCTTTTAACACCAGGAGTGGGGAAGTGTTGTATTGTGTAGGTTGCATTGTCTTGCTTGTGATCACGTTGCACCTTTATCTGTCTGCAAGAAGTTCAATAAATCAGAACTAAACAACATTCGGTTGTCAGTTTTAACAACTGTAATAAATATCAATGACAAGTAGTATATGAGAAGTTGTACTTACCTTCATCTTTATGAATCAACTTCAAGAGCGTGAAGAATGCAAGTCCTTGATAACATGTGAACTTAAATCATATCGTACAGTAGGCTGTGTGAACCCATCAAGACCACGACTACTCACCTGTCCTCACTACATTAACACCTGGAGGTTGTGTGGCAACCCTACTAGGATGACAAGCATCCAGGAAGTCACTGCACCTAACTGTTGACGAAAGCATAGAAACAACATGAAGTTCCCACTAAAATCACTAATTGGTGAATTTACATTTCTGTTTGTGTAGGGATTGAACAAATGAGACTTCATGTGTTCATTAGTGAAGTTGAAGTGCTGGCAGACTACTTACGAACTCTAAGTAAATTGCATTCTGACACTAGCTTTCTCGCTCGACACACAGACGTAAGTGTGACATCAAACTCATCATGTAACTCGCAAAAAGAAAGCGAACAAGTGTATACCTATACAATCAATCGGGAGGAAGAGTCCTGGTAAAAGTTGAACCATGATTTTCCCAAGACATTCTCACAACTACTGCTCTGACCTTTAAGTAAGCACCATCTTCTTGACCTTATTAAAGAATACTTGTGGTAACAACAAACAAAAAAAAAAACACAGGAAAGAAGAGACAGTTATGTTATTCTCAACCTAACCTTGTTCAAGATGTTTCTTTAGTTATTCAAGTTCAGGAAGTGAAGTGTTTTCAAGTCTAGCCACATTCGAGTCGCCCTCTCAAGGATAGCAATGATGAGAAAAAAGGCCCATAAGAGGATACATTTTTTTCCCATTGCTGTTTAGAAATACATTTTATGGGTTGACCCATTAAAGAGAGGGCACTTGTGTCACTCAAGGGACTTCAATTAACCCCTGGGGCAGTTTGGTCTGCAGCTCAGTGACTCTGCCTACAGCCTTTCCAGAGTGTGCACAGTGTAGCCATCTGTGAGTGAGACAAACAGACTCAATCGATGCCTGCAAGAGAGGAGAGGAAGGTGTTGTCACCCTCCGCACTACAATGTTCCTCCTTCTGGTGCCCTTCAGCTTTAATTTTTTCCAGGATTCAAATCACATTTTTGATATTTGCTTTATATGATAGAAAACTGAAGAGAAAAATCTTCGGGGAAGAATTAGAGCCTTTGTGCCGGCCTCAGGGGCGCTGATCTGAGGCTCAACCTAATTTGGACAACTAGAAAGGTCTTGCTGTGTTATTATCATTTGTGCTGGTGCATTTGATACTGGGCCACCTCTGGGGGTTGAGCAAACAGACGCCGACGAGAGAGGCGACATCTTAAAGCGATATTTCAGTATTGTGGACTGTTTTCACTTAAAATAAGTTCAGGAGCGAACAATCTCCAACATTAGCTGCCCCAGGAGATCCACTGACTCTAGCGCCCACCAACACACACACACATATACACACACACACGCACACACACAGGTTAAGACATTGATTTGATCACAGAAACTTTGGTAGATATCTAACAACTTGTAGTGTAGGTAGTGATTCTCCTGTGAACATTACACTAAAGCAGTCGACTTTCAGTTTCAGTTTCACTTCAGCTCAGTTCAATGATATTTCTGACTTACAAAGATTAAGAAGACTTTCACATTGTCATCTTGATTACAGAGAAAGGGGACTGGGTATAATCTTGCACTGGGTCAGATCAGTGTGGGAAAATTCAGCCCTCAGTTCAATAAATTCAAACAGCTCCATGTTATGAGAGCGGGATAGTGCAGCTTGCACATACTGTCTTGGCCCCTGTGAGGATAATTCATTAACTTCCCTAATCCTCTTATGTGGTGTTGCAGCAGAAAAAAGATGAAAAGCTCGCGGAATATCAAAACACAACGATTTCTGAGCTCCCCGTCATCGCCTTCACACTCTTTCACAAGTGTTTCTGAAAAAGGATGCTACATGTTCCAAGCATGCACGTCCTGTGTTAATGAGCCTCGAAATACATTTTCGGCAGCTTATGGCTGCAGCGCACCGCTGTGGGATGAGAACAGCTCAATAAAATATACACAGGAGGTCGAAACGGTAGGGAAATAAAAACCTCTTTTTGACAATGTTAAGCCTCGCAGCTGCTTTGAGGCAACTGAGGGGTTTTTATCAGCTCTTCAGATGTTGGATCATAGGGCGCAGAAAGCTTTCCAAGGGTAAGCAAAGTCAGAGGAGTCACTACTGTAACAGCACATGCCTCTACCCATATGATTAATCCATCATAGGGTTTTCTCGCACTTACTATAGGCACTGTTGTCTTTATTCATTGTATAGTTATATGTATATTTGTAGCCTATGTCAGTCTTCAACCTCACTGTGCAAATATCTCCACATGAATTAAATGATCACAGTTTGTTCTGATTCTGACCAGCAATTCTCCTCTGCAGGTTAACAAAGAGACCTAAGAGACCTAAACAGTCTTCTACCATTGGCTGTTGCCCGACTCCATGGTAAGGTAGAAGCAACTCAGAAGCTGCCTTGCACAAAGGCGACTGTATGGTGCTGAGGAAGGACAAACTATTATACCGACTTCAAGCTACATGATTTTAAATTCACAGACGGTTTTTGAGGATTGTTTACAAAAGCCCAAGTCAGAGGCAAATTGGCACTTGCTCCCATGAGAAACGATTGCTATGTGTGAACTGTTCAAAGACGCGATCGTACAGCTTGCCAATGCCTCGTAGACGACAAAAAGATATCAAGCAGGCTAAATATCTTGTCATGTCAGGGTTGGGACGGGTGTCATCTGCAAAAGGTCTCTGAACCCATTTTTCTCATGCATCTATTGTGAAGGGAGGAGGCACAATAATATAGTTTCTATCAGAATACATTGGCATACAGTGGAGTTTCAGTAACTGCAAGCTTGTCATCCTTGTTGAAGCATTTATTTACCTTCTTTTCACTGCAAATCAGCACACAAAAAGCTTCACAGCTCACTTGTGTGTATGTTTAGTGTGTGACAAAATGTAGACTTGTTAACAGACTTGTTGGGGATACCTCCTGGTGATAAATCTTGTAACGTGTGACCGCCTGTGGCTGATCAGTCATGCAGAGTGCAAACTAAACCAAACAATTTCAAGATTCAAAATTACAAGACAAAAAAGTGCATATTGTGTACTGTGCAGTGATTTGACATCTTTGAAAGTCATGTGACCGAGGCATTAGAGCAGCTGTACAATCACTGGCATTGTCTCTAACCTCACTATATCTCTTCAAATTTAAAATTCTAAGCACAACAGGCCATGCGTCGTACTCAAGTGAGGTGCCTTTCTAAAATGCATCATCCACTTGTTTGCTTACTTTGTAAAGAGCAACTGCAGAAGCAGAGGCACTGAAAGGTACCAGACTTAAGCTGGCAAAATTCATTAATGTGCTATAAGGAAAAAAGGAGGTGTAACAGGAAAGAAGTGTGGGGAGGGTTGTAAGCCTAAAATGCATGTTAGCATGGTTGTAGCAGGTTAAGAACAGTCTTCCCCTGGTTTTCAATTATATAGTGTTTAATCACTGCTCACTTCATCATTGATCTTTGTTAATGTCTGACCCATTGCCCAAACTGGAGGGATTTTTAAGAAACTTGTTTTGTGTGTTGGACATGATTCAAATTGTCGGTGTCAGAGTCTTGCCAGGTCCTCAGAGAAATAAGGGGGGAGTTGAATCCAATTTGACAGATGCCACAACATAATTTAGGATCGGCTATGTGGGCTGTGTTTAAATGAATTATGCATTTGTTTGAATTTGTTTGACTTCTTTGGAAAAAGTGACCACTATTTTAGACTTTTCCCTGACTGAAAACGTATCCGATACAATCTCAGCTATTGCAAACCCCTACTTGCTACTCTAAGTGGGCTACAACAGAGATTTATTAGCTGGTAATATATTTCTTATGTCTCGTACTGAACCTCTTGAGGACAGTGTGGAAATGGCTTTGACATGATAAAAGATGGAGATACCAAAAGCTACTGCACTTCAGGAAATACATCTTGATGGAAAAAAGAGTCTCAATAAATCAGTTAACTATTAAAAAAGTAAAATGCTGAATTGAGGTGGGTTATAGTTGAAAGATACATTCCATGACCCTTTAGCTGCCCAGGGGAGGAGGAAATGAGTTTATTGATGCATGCTTCTGTCTGTGTAGAGAGTGTTAAAAAGGAGAGGTCAAGTAACAAAAGCCACACACAGACAAAATGCTGCAGGAACGCCGTATAATGACCTTGCTCTCAAAACCACGCCGTAGGTTAATGACTCTGCACCTGGCCTGGGCTCCTAACAATGATTTTTCAGAGGAGGTTGTGTGATGTATGATGCGGTGATTGTTTGGGGTGTGTATAAATGAAAAGAAAC
Source organism: Chaunax sp. Z400 (assembly GCA_037577475.1). Lineage (NCBI taxonomy): Eukaryota > Metazoa > Chordata > Actinopteri > Lophiiformes > Chaunacidae > Chaunax > Chaunax sp. Z400. The sequence continues at coordinate 30,455,426 of CM075184.1, read as the reverse complement.
CCATCTTGTTGACATTCTGGATGATGAAATAAGAGGCACTTTAGGTAATTCCTCTGATAAAGCAGCCCGACCCCGTGGCGGATGATAGAATCAAAAGCACTTGCGCGGGTTGCTGTCAGGATCATCTGTCTAGTCAGTCCATTAAGGCTGAATGCAGGGGCTTCGACTCCCTGCCAAGACGGCCTGAAACTTCACCGTCCTAAGTGGGAATATCCGCCATGACGACAAAGGGGGACAAAAATTGAAGTGTTTTATTTCTACAGTTCAGCAGTCTTAACCTGAGCACCTTATGGATCAGGTTGGGAGTTGGTTGTCTTCTTGTTTATGGGCCTCTCTGCTGCTGATTTACATATACTGTGACCTGTTGGTTATATGATGGCCCCTCAAACCACAAGGCTGCCCTGCCATGACTTCTGATATCTTTATGTCAGCTATGCTATGATGCTAATGAAAAGTCAATTTGATTCCTTATCACCTTGGTTTATCACGATGCAGCTCCAGAATCTGCGGTGGCCTTCTCAAATGTAAATTAATGCTGACTTACCACGGGTCATATCCTGTCCTCTGAAGAGGGAGTCCATGTTTGTTCAGAGCAGTGGGTATTTAACATTAAAAATGATGATATTGCATCAAGGCGATAAATAAGTGTATAAATATGTGGACAGGAAGCAGGATGATGGATAGCAGCTCTCGCTACAGCCCATTAGTTGTTGACAGCTCCTGCAAGGGAAGCAGGCCGGAATCTGTGCTGTGTAATTCTGTCTCATTACCATGCCAGTCTGCACTTCCTCCCCCGGACCTTTAATTCATCTCTTATAGTTTGCCTGTCGCTGGCCTTTGTTTTATTGCAAACTAACTTACGTGCTCTGATGCCTGATTTATGGCAGTAATTGAGTGCCTACAAATCAGAGAATATTTTCATTGATTACCTCAAATTGTCTAATCTTTTCTATGTTCTTGGCTCTTGATTGGGTGGTATTTACTGATTGCCTCTTCCTAACTTAAAAATCAATCAGTGACCACAATCAGAGTGGCTGTATGAATCCAGGCCAAGACTGCTGCTCCTCCTCCATCAAATAATCTCTGAGTCATTAAATGAATTGCAATCCCTGATGAATTTTATATACTTTATATATGCAGCATTTATCTCCACAACAACAGGCAAGTATTTATTTTAAAACGAACACAGTGCAGCGTGAAGTAAAAATGCATGCCTCTCACTGAGGGGCCTTTGTTATTTACAGTCCTTCTTCATCTTATATCATACAGACGCACTTTAGATTTAGACTTTTAGAGACTTAAATACCTCATGATGTTTTGTATAGACAGTATTGGGCCCAAACTTTTGTATTTAACATGCCCAACGAAACATGGTAAACATTACAGCCACTACACAGCAACAGCATCGTCACTGTGAACATGTTTGCATGCTGATGTTATTAGCATTTAGCTCGCTGTGTCTAATTAAGTACAACTTCATGGAGCCGCTAGCTCGGCTGTAGACTCTTAAAGTAGGATCACATGATATTTACGTACTACAAAATTACTCTGCAGCGGAAAAGGACTCAATGGCATGCCTCTGATGTGGCTAATAGATAGATTGATCAGTAATGTGATTATGCACCAGAAATGGTGAAGAAACATGCTTGAATTATGACTTTTCCATTTCAAAACACGTGTGTTTCTGTTTGCCAAACACATTGGCTCAGTCAGAGTTGAACCGCAGAAGTTGGCTGGAGTTTGCACCAAAATGGGAAACACACATTTGAATTTGTCCGTAGCAAATAATTGTTGGATGGAAGTGGATCCCTTGCTATCAAGTAATGTTATTTTAGCATGTGTTTGTGTATCATCTTAGTTTAACACAGATAGAACATATATACTGTAATAACTGCTAGATGCAGGGTCATCAAAGTGCAATGCAAACACTAAGTGGTTGAATACACAGCCAGCAAGCCACTGTTCTAGTCTTACTGCATGCTTCCAGGAACAAATATTTCTTATTTCAGTCATGTACAGCTACTTTGGTTCTTGTCGTTATCACACTCATTTTCCTGACCCTCAGCTTTCACTTGCACGTTTGACAGGAGCTGATTTCCTGGTACAAGGTGTGGCGGATAATTATAGAATGCATTCAGGGCAGCAGAGGTGTGCCACTGTCCGGGCTGAATCTAATGCAGTCACATCTGTTTAACTTCACCACGCGGCAGCACCCACAGGTCTAGTGGGGAGAAAACAAAGCGACAGGGAGAGAGGGAGACACTGCCGGTGAGGCTGGACAGGTTTAATGCTGTGGCCACTGGCGTTTCAGACGGTATTGAACAACAAGGAAGAATTTGCACGTTTGTGGAGGGGACGTGGCATCAGTGTGTGCGATATGAGTCTGTGATGACAAGTGCTGATTTATATTGAGGTGGACGTGTATGTACAGAGCCCTGAGGGCAGATCACCTACTCACACATTACCGTCACTGTCAGGAGGGGACAATGAGAGAGAGAGAGGGAGATGAAGAGAGGGGGGGAGAGTTTTCTTTATTCAGGGACACCACAAGGAGCTCTCAGCACCTGAAAACTTGCATTACATGCTGCAATATGGGAATAATCTGCAAATGCAGAATGTCAACATGTCCTATTTTTACCTTTTATATCTATTGCTGATATAATGTAATAATGTATAGCCAAAAATGCATTTACATCAATTTTAAGACCAACGGCAATGTAAATGTTATTGAAAAAAAAAAAGTTTGAAAGATATTTGAATGAGAGTCCTAATCAATATAACTGCTCACAGTTAAACAACAAACTTTTAAAGAAGAGAGTAAACCATAAAGGTTAAATATAATTAATAATAAATACATTTCCCGCTCAGAAACGTTTATTTCCCCTTTAAATCAGATCAGATCAGATCAGATTCAACTTTATTGTCATTGATCATAGTACAAGTACAGTACAGTGACAGCGAAATGCTACTATAGGTACTGTGATCTTGAGCCTTTTTATCCACAGCTGTTTGTAAGGTTGTTTTTTGATGAAAGAAGTGTTAATCAAGAGTAATATAATAGTAATAGAGTACTATTTGCAGCTACCTCCACTAGAAATGTGAGCTTCTTTTTTTTTATACAAAATTTGTTGTAACTAAGTGCAAAAATATGAAGGAAATGTAAGAGAGGGTGCTAATGAGTGCTGTAAGAGTGTGAGAGACAGAGGTAGAGTGAGAGAGAGAGAGAGTGTGAGAGAGAGAGAGATGGCGTGAGAACAATTACCCTCAGTAATTTCATCTGCTGACATACACATTTTAGGATCATTTTAAAACTGCAGGTCTGAAATGGGAATTTTTAAGCTCAGCCGTTAAAATCGAAGAATTCAAATAACTTTCTTCATTGAGAGTTTTATAGATTGCACATTACAAGTGACCTTGGAAAGAAAGGAAAAAAAGATGCTAATGAAAAAGTGCTTGCTGGGATTGAGTTACAGAGGATTTTAAGATGCTTGATAAAGGTACAAAGCTGGCTGCATTCACAGACAACAGTATGAGGTGAAAGGTGCTTAGTTTGGAATCAGACTCATCACATGGCAGGGATAATGATTGTGTTTTTAAAGCACTACAATCACACAAACCCAGAGATCTGTTTTCTGCATCATGTTGCCAGACGAATGATATTATGACAAATTTTCTTTGATGAAATCGCAGTCTGTGATCTGCCCAAGGAAAAAACATTATGAACCAAAACTCTTCCATTGCAATCAACCCTTGATGAGTAAGCCACCTCTGACTGATTAAAAACTCCAACATACATTTTTGAGGGACTTCCTGTTTGGTCTGTGCCACATCCCTGCTTACAGAGAGCGCCCTGTGAGTGTTGTTCTGCCTGCTACATTAAAGGCCTCTCAAATATTTACAGAGCTCCTTTTAATAACTGCATTTCCCTCAGAGGTTTTGTTTTCTGCCTCTCTGCTTGTAAGCATCTCCGTCGCACCGGTTTGATTTTACTCCGTAAGAGATTACAACGATAAGAAAATATAAACATCCGCCAGATTTATCCGTCATATGCTGTGTTTCCAGGGGTGTGCGATGCCTCTGACAATTAGCTTTGAGAAATGTAGTCCTTGGTCGCAGGCCTTGCCTTTATTGTATGCTGACAGACAATTCCCTGTGGGGTCGCAACTATGCAGCCACACAGAGGCGATAGAAAGACAATAGAAAAGACAAACCCAGAAATGAGCTATGAGAAACAACATATCTTGTAAGTCCTTTGGGGGAACAACCCCACCGACTAACATCAAGCTGATCCACTATCCACCTTGCTTGAGTGGCTATCTACTGTTTTCTCCTCATATCACCTCAGCAGTCCCCCACCTCCTCAACCCCCACCCTCAGCCATCTACCCTTGTCAATAAATCTATCTGGGAGATCAATGCCGCAGAGAATCGCTAAAAGTTATCAGCTGAAGCCCCGCCAAATCAGCAAACACAATCACTATGTAAATCTATGTCCGCTTCTCCTTCACGAAGGCGCCTTGCTTTGAGCGTAAGGGAGTGAAACTCTGAACGTGTTATAGAAATGGACAATATTGGCCTCTCTGGCTGGTTGCCGAACCCGAGCAAATTATAGTGTATGTGTTTCAGAAGAGCACAGTGCTGAGAGTTTTCTCAGAGGAGCTACATATTCTCACTAGAATCAACAAACTCCCACACTGGCAGCAGAAACCAGCTCAATAATTAAGACAAACACAAAAGGAAGGAGTACACGGCGTCACAAAAGGAGAACCTGACATGCCTATTGATTTTTGTATGATATGAACCATAACAGCTACTTAGTATGTTTTCATGTCGACTACAAAGTTGCCATTGGCTGGTCATTTATATGCTTAGATTGAGTTCTGATGGTAACATCTGCGCTTCAGTCAGTCACGATGCTGCTGCGGCCCCCGCCTTCCCCATCGCCGTGGGCAAACCCCTCTCTCTCGCTCTCTTTCAGTCTCTGCCCCCCCCCCACTCCGTAGACAGCTTGGTCACCCAGGCCTGCAGGAGAGAGTCTCACCGTGATGAAATAGAGGTAGGCAGTTGTTCCTTCAGCCCCAGGGTCATTATTTAAAAAGTGACAGAGACTCCAGTGAGTGAACGCGAGGGGAGGGAAAGATGGAGGGAGGGAAAGATGGAGGGAGGGTGGCGAAGAAGAAAGAGGGAGAAGAGGAAGAATGAGAACGGCACTCGGGAAAGAGAGGAGGGAGGCGGAGAGGCGTGGGGGGCTTGGGGGGGCGGCTCAGTTGTGCAGGTGCATTGTCCAGCGGAGGGAGAGGGTGCTGGGAGACAAATGAATCCAGCAGGCATTTGGTACACACCGGAGATTGCTTATCGATCCAGATCGCAGTATTCAGGCCGGCCTGAGAGAGGGCTGAGAATTTTCTGAGGGAGTTAATAACCTGGCAGCTCAGCTGTCTTGTCCAATTCACCAAAGGCAGAGGCCTAATCAGGGCTGGATTCCTTTTTCTGTCTGAGGAGGGGGCTCTCGCCCTCCACCCTCTCTTTCAGCTCCCTGTCTCTCTATCTCTGCTGCCCTGCCCTCATCCCTCCCTCCGTCCACAGCCCCTCACTTCCACTCCATCGGAGCTCTGAAAGTGATTGAAATGACAGCCTATAGAAAGAGGCTAATCAAATTGTTTATTATCAGTCTGAATCAATATGTATGGATTGTTAAAACATCAAAGTCAGCCCCTGGAAAAGTAATAGTCAACAGCCAGCAGCAGCTGCTCAGCCAAGGCTGAGTCCCTGGGAGCCTCGCTCCATTTAAAGCGACTTTCACTCTTACTTAAGTCCTGATGACCCGACGAGGTCAGCTGGCTGAAGGGGATGTACATGGTTGTGGTACAACGACGCAGAATAAAATCCCTCTAAACTTCCCTCCAGCTACTCAAATACATCTCTGCTCAGGCTGACTGATAAACAATCCATCAACTAAATAAATGAGCCACCATGGACCCAAATAAAGACCATCGCTCACCTACTGTGCTCCAAGCAGTATTTTGGACTACTGGTCATCGGTTCCCTCAAATTCAATATTTTGCAGTCATCGTCTCCTTTGAATCCAACTCTCTTCTCTTCAGGAAACCAGTCTGGATTGCAAATGAGGTCAGGCTGATGAATGAGTCAACTGAAGGGATGAAATTGCTTTGAGATGGACATTGTAGTTGGTTTCAGGCCGTAAGACAAGCTGGCATGGAAGATTGATGGATAGCCATTGTCCATTCATTGGCGCTGTGTGTGACACCTGATGTTTGTCCGAGGTCTCCCTCCACCTCCAACACCCCACAAACACAGGGAACGTCGTGGCCTGATAGAATGATTAGACACTGAATGATATCTTCTTCTGCGGCTCTCCATCTTGACCACTTTACTGCAGGCAAACATCAAGATGGATAACAGCGTCTACAACCACCAAGTCAACTGCGAGAGGATTGGGGCTGCATGCTTTACAACACATCAATTATATAATTTGCTGTTTTTTATTTCTAACTAAGGAATGCATACATCTCTGCATTTCACCATAACATCAGTTCAGCTACAATAAGGTCAATTTTCAGTATGGAACATATTAAAAGTGACAGATGTCATCCCATTGTCCTGATTTTGCTCCCAATTCTTCCGTCACTCATTTCAGTGGAGTCAGAATGCCAATTCAATGAAGCTAGGCCACCCTTCCAATCAGCACACAAATCCATATTACTATAGGAGAAGCTAATTGGAAGTCCACTCAGCTCCTTATCATCAGCTCCATTACATGAGCCCCATAAAGGCTCCGTCATCCATCATACAGCAAATTTGTTCTGTCATTTTTCTCTTGGATGAAAGATAAGGGCCAGAGGGGCATATTGATTTTATAAAAAACATGAAGCTGAGACTCCAGAAGTGAAATGTTTGCCTGTTATCGATAATTGGTGTAATAACCATGACAGCCAAAAAAAAAAGAAAAAGAAAAAGAAAAAAAGAAACACACATCTGGTCCCGGCACCTTCAGAGGTAGAGATATTTATGAACTGACTCCATGGAACATTTTTGTTTTAATATTTTTATCTTCACCTCAGACTTGTAGTTTTCTTTTTTTTTTAATCATTTTATTTCTGTTGTGTTTAATTTGATTAAAAAATACAATGTTTAATCAGACAAATATATATTCAAAACTATTGTTTGAATGTCATTCTAGTGATCAATTCTTCACACTGTTGACAAAGATGTGGTCAGTTTAATTAATAATACATAGTGTTTTTAATAATCAAATATACAATGTATTATTTGAGTTTTTTCCATTTTTTTATGTGAATTAAAGTTTTTCTCTTTCACTTTGGCTGAATTTTTTACTTTTGCATTCATTCAATCACATTGTAGGTGTTTTTGCACACATCTGCAAAAGTACAATTGCTTACAATGTGTAAGCAATAATGTTATCAAAATCCATCTGTAGCTTTTTTTTCAGTAATCTTAGTAACAGACAAACATACAAACCAATGATGGGAAAAACCTTGGCTCCTTGGCGGAGGTAATTAAATGAAGATCTCTGGGACTTCCCTCGTGGTCATACAGGTGCTCTACTGAGTCAGGTCACCTGGAACTTGTTGAGTGAAATGGTCACAGATTGGTCAGGGCCTTAAACTTCAAACTATGATGCTCTACTTACTCCTTTAGCATCAGTTTTCATTTGCAGCTCTGCTGTCAAGTTCGTAATAATAAAAATGCAATGTTCTGTTAGACTTTGGTTAGGTTTAGGCATGAAGACTACTTGGTTAGACTCAGGATAATATCGTGCTTTGGTTTAAAACTTATCTAACATACTTAAGCATCATACATTGTGTAACTTGCATTAGGTAAGTTTAGAAAGGAGCAACTTTCATTTCATAAATAGGACTTGGTCTCCTGCTGCAAAGTCCTGTGTTTGACTGTCATACAACCATTTAACCACCTCCTGACTTGGACTTTTCTCACTCCCCTCCTCCTATACTACTCCTATAGACCTCCATGCTACAGGGATAATTACAGCATCATACATAGAAGAGTAGGGTCACAGACCAGGTTCCTGTATTAGTGTTAAGGGTTGACACTCAAAAAGTGAAAAACTTTATAATGCATTGTATGATTGTTTATCCTGTAATCCAAAAATTTGAACACAGGTTTGAACGGACTATAACTATCAAAATATACACTCCCCAGCATTTTAGAAAGGGAAATATCCGGCTCTCTCTTTATCTACAACCTTTTGTTTGTATAGACTGAACAAGACACGGTGGAACAACAGCGCTACGGTGTGTGAGCAAAAGAGGTGTGACCTATCACAGCAGCGTTGGCGCTTAGTGTGACGTTTAACATATGCATCGAGCAGCTGTTAATGGAAGAATGGATTAACATGGCAAAAAAAAGAAGAAGATTTGCCTTCCCTGTAACTTGGCAGTTTGATCTCGTCCTCTAATCAGAGGGTAAGGAGATCCCAAACCTTGTGCTGTCTCTCCAATTTTAGGACATTTTGGTTTGATTTTCTTCTTCATTGAGTTAGCTTCTCACTGCCACTATCTGCTTTTCAAGACTTCCGGTTTGGGTCGCACACATAATACGGTCAAAATAATATGTCAAAATGTCACAGCCCCGTCCGTGTGATTCGGCGCTGTTACTACCTCCACTGCCATCACAGAGGTGGAATAAAACAGGCCCCCATTACGGCTTCGTTGCACTTATACTGAACGTTGGAGTGGAATAAAGGCGCATTAGTCCAGCCTTGAAAAGGCTGTGTAAATGAGGCTTCTGTCTCTCTCAAAGTTCCAGGTGCTAATGTGTTGCAAAATAATGGTCTTGGCTGCTCCCAAAGGTTCCAAAGGTATATCAAAAAAGAATTAACGTCTTGATTAAAAACTCAATAACAGATGCAAACATGTGTTTCCTTCCTTTCCCCACTTTCTCTTTCTCTCTCTCTCTCTCTCTCTCTCTGCCTACCACTCTTCCAGAAACAGTCAGAGCAGTAGCTGATGGCTGGGTTACAGTAGGGTCCTTGCCAAAGTGGTGTTTGGCGCGTTGCTGCATAGTAAACACCCAGGGCTCCTGCTCTTAACATGATGGGGGTCTCTACATAAAGAGTGCAACAAGATACTCCAAACCAAGGCTCTCTGTATCAGCCCTACACCCACAATTAAGTCCTCCAAGGGATCCAAGGCGCTGCATTATTGATGGAGCACAACGTTTGATTAGAAACTCTTAACACAGCTCTGGAACAGAACAGCCAGTACACTGCCATTAAATATCACTTAAACCACGTCAAAACATACCAGCTGGACTTGCTTCCGAAACATACAGGTAATGACGGAGATGTGGACGGAGGGGGTGCAACTGGATTGAATATCAATGCTTTGTGCAATGCCTTCTGCTGAGGGGTTTTAGTCATACAAGGTAACAAGGTAAACAACATACCTGCAGGCCAGTTAACAGAGGTTTCCTTGATGACTTTCAGGGAAGAGGAAAATTGTGGATTTCACATCCCGGAAACATATGTAAGAAATAAAAAAAAGCAAGTGACCCGCAGCAATGTCAGCCCTCCATATGATGAGTCCGTGAATGTTTGAAATTATAACAACCCCTTCACCAGGAAATATGTACTTACATCAAAGCCAGGCTGCTCTAAGCAGGGCTAAACAGTATTACCGGCCCACAGTCAATCAACTGTTTCCTAGTGAGTACAGAATGCATCACTTCATATCAAAAGCCCTGCTAATGAGAACAGGATGATGTATACAATACCAAAACATGCATCCAGTGTGGATGTAACATGTAGATGGGGATGTAATGAGGTGTCAGATTAAAGCGGACTGCAACATGAAGATTGAGGCTTCACTTTACACATGTATGCATTTCCTAATAAAATAAACAGCACTGTTACACAGGAGGTGTGTGTTTGTGTTGGGAGTACATTTCTGCAAGAAGCTATCGGATGCACTTTTTGCGCTGCGTGTGCGCATGTGTGTCTGCAGGAGAGTAGAGGGAATACTGCAAATTCGTCTGCTTCGCCTCTGCAATAGGCCTAATTAATACACACTCAAGGGTTGATAACATTGTGGCTGAAAGTAGATCTCCTTAAGAGATACTTAATCCACCTAAAGATTGCACTTCTCCCCTCTCCTCCATGGCATCACAATCAAAGGTATTGGGTGGGTCTCTAGTGGACTCATTAGCAGACTGCTCAGCAGTGGGGGTCTCGGCTAAGGCGCAGCCTCCCTCCTACTGCCCCCAAATGCACAAAGATAAACCCTCTCTACCCCCACTCCCCAACACACACACACACACACACACACACACACACACACACACACACACACACACACACACACACACACACACACACACCACTTGATGACCTGAGCAATCAGAGATGCTCATATTATTATGACGGTCATTTAGCATCACTGATGGAAACCCTACACACTCATAAGCTCTGTGATGAATCACCACCTTATTGGCAAGCATGTATGTGTGTGTGTGTGTGAGAGTCTGTGTGTGGTTGAGGTCTCTTCTTACTATGACAGGGGTCAGATATCAGGGACAGGAGTGATCAGTAGCTACTCAGTGAACATCAACCAGGCTAATGAATGTTTTGGCATCACCTTTATGCTGGTGTTCCCACTTTAATATATGTCACAGCAGTGAATAAAACACCTCACCTGATCAGTACCCACTGCATTGTAAGACGTAACATATACGATGTCTTGTTCGTCCAATCAAATCAATAATCGTTAACTCGATACACAATTGCACACAATGTTTTAAAGGTGAGCCTCACTGTAACACGCCTCCATCTAAAATTCATGGCCCCTGTATGGAAAGCCACTGTGGTCTTTTTTATCAGGAATAATCTGTATATCCATCCTGTTACCTGATCTGAATTCATAATACAGCAGGTTAGTACGTGGGATCGGGTTAAAGAGTGCTGAGCCATGTTAAACCACTGCAACACAGGAGCATGCATCATGTCCACGCATTAATAAAAGGCAACTATGCTATCATTATAAGCACAAAACGTGCTCTAGCTCCACTTCCTGGCTGCTCTAATAGCCAACTGGTCAAGGGTGATTTATCTGATAAACTGCTTTTGTGTTCCACCAGCCTGAGAGATGGTTTAGTTTAGCAGAGTATGCCATAATGTGCTTTATAAATACAAAAACAAATGGTTGCCCAGGGAGGAGGAAAAGATGTAGCTTGTATATTTGTGTTGGGTGGGGTGGGAGTGGGTCAAATTGTATCCTCTTGGGGGGGGAGACAGGAAAAGCCTGAGTTATAACTCTTCCATCACCTGCCTTCTGCCTCCCATGCATTACTCAGGATATAGCGCAAATTGCAGCCGGCATCCATTAGTTCTTTTCAGGGTTAATATTGATGTAGATATCATTCCTATCTGCTGTGTCATTTATTTGAAATACTATGTGCGAGGAGTAGCTGCGGCAGTGAATCAAATCAATTGATAGAGCAGTTAGCCTTGCAGTCCGGGCTGCCTGGGAGCTGCCGAGCGAGCATGAAATATTATGGAGATTGTTCTTTAAAGTGATCTCTTCATCATCATTTGTCTGCAGCCTGGGCGATCCTATCCCCTACTGCTGCGTTCCTCTTGGGCACCAGCTGTCATAACTAAATCAGCCGGATAATGCAGTCGTGCGCACACTTCTACCGCTTACCCCCGCAACACCCGCCTTCACCACCGACCCCCCCCCACTTCCCTACACACACACACACACAAATACCCACTGCCTCTCTCCTCTGCTCTCTTCAGCCCCTCACCACCGCAGCCACATGTCAAGGAGCATCCAGAGAGTCGCTCATCATCGCCACTGATAGCCCGCCTCTCTGGGGCCTGCTTGTTTATGTCACTTCCTATGTGCAGGGCTGCTAGTTCATGTCACCCTGTGTAGCAGGGGAGGGCACGGCGGCTGTTTTACTTCATGTTTGGCTGCTTGTGACACGCAGAGAGGTACCGCAGAGCTCAGTGACAGTCCTCCTGGATGTTATGATAGCCGGTTGAGCTGCCAGTCTGCGCTATATTGTAAGTGAATATGACGGAGACAGTTTTTATGGCGCTCTTCACAGTCTGTTACCATGCAGCTGGATGACTGTTTTTACTGCCCATAAATGGCGTGGCGTGCATATTTTCTGAGTCATTAGGAGGACAGTCAGGAGACATACTCAGAGGGAGACGCACGCCACTTAGGCCAGGCCGTTTAGCATTGTAAAAAGCTCATCACTGAGCCTCTCAGAGTGATGTAAACTCTTGCTTGGAGAACATTTCCATGTGTCGGTGAGAGATGAGACGAGAGGGCTTCTTCAATGAAGATACAGGGATAGGATACAGGGCCTCAGAGGAAAAACCTACATTATTCAGTGCCAGGACACCCAGATCGGAGAGCCAGTCATGCCATCCTGATCGGTGATTCATGCCCTACTGATATTACAGTCAACAGACACTGGGCATGGTAGAGACAGTGCCATATATATATATATATATATATATATATATATATATATATATATATATATATATATATATATATATATATATATATATATAGAGAAGATGCAAACTGAATGCACACATGAAGTTTACTTTTAATCTTCTGGTGGCTTTAGTGATAGAATCATGCAAGCAAAGACATATTTGTAACATTGTCTCTTTAAAAATAATAGCTGACAGTTTATTTAATGAAAAAAAAAACATGCATAGTTTACACAGCTGTATTATTATCCTCCTGCAAAATGGTATCAAGTCATACATTTATACTGATTATGTGTTGACAACATAGGCATCTATATTGCTGAGACAATGATGTCAGACTCCAGCCCCGTTACATTTATATTTTCTGAACAAGAGCGGCCTTGCTGATGCGGCGACATCTGCATGTCTCTTTGTCAGAGGGACAATGAGGGCTCTTAGCACAGAACAGAAACACTATTTGTCACTGTACTCTGATAAAATTCATACAGGGGCATTGTATGGGTCTGAGAGTGGATGTTAGATCCATTAATCAAAACCGGATGGATTTTGTGCTTTATGGGTTATGTCCCATTGCTTACTCTGGGAGATGCAGAGGTTTAAAAGGCCATGTCTTCTGCGTGTGTGTGTGTGTGTGTGTGAGTGAAAACATACATACACATGCACTTGTGTGTGTCAGTTCCCAATGAGTGATGATGACCACTGGTTCACCATATTGATCAGCAGAGCTCGAAGAGGGGTGTGAGATAGATTGCCACACCAACAAGAACAGCATAAGCATATCTGCACAGAGGAAGGTCGCTGGGGTGAGAATGTCCATGTGTAGCTAACAGTATGTGGAGGGTATGATATACGTTTAGTTATTATTGGTTGCATTTTAAAATGATTAAAAGCAGCTAGGGGGGAAAAAAAGAGGTGTGCAAGTGAGTTAAAAAACAACATGCTTAAAAGTGGAAATTAAGGAGGAAAAAGCGGATCATGCAGGGTGCAAAGAATGCCAGGGTTAATAAAAATAATTGTTTAAAATACCACTGAGACCACCCATCCCAAAAATGTAAGCTATGCCCTCACGCCACCGTAAAATACTGTTGACATATGTTATGCAGATGTAACTATCGCTGCAGCCCTGAATTGTAGGACTTAAGTTGAATTTTGGCTCCATCACAGAGAGAAGCTGTGTATTTACAGGAATCAGAAGGTGCAAAAAAATTGCTTGGCAGCTTCCTGCTTTGTTGAAAGATTTGTGTAATAATTTGCTCCTGGTGTATAAAACCAATGGAGCAACTCTAATGTAGGATGAGATCAAATGACTGTATATGTGTGACACAGGATGGGTTTTCATGTTGTGTAAACTTTTAAATTTCTAAAAACTCTTTGAGTTTTTGCCTGAAACAAAAGTCTAGATACACAAAATAAAACGGAACAAGCTGCCAAGCAGCAGTCTGCCACCCCAGATTGTGTAGGTTCTGATTGTGACTCACACTCCAACACCAGCTGGATGCCATCTCCACCCAGCTTCCTGGCACTGATTGGACAGGTAGATGCAAAAGAGCGTGTTGCCTCTCTCCATAATTTTCCACAGATTCAGCAGAAAGTATTTTATAGTGCTTTTTTTCTTCCTTTTTTTTTGTCTCACCAATCCAAACATTACAGTATGTGCGCGCTCCATACCATCATACACATGGCTCTGGTTTGGCTTGGAAAAGTGGATTTCGCTCTCTTTTTTCCTGTGGTTATTAATTATACAGATATCGTTCTGGCGTGGAGTGTAAGAGGGCTGTTAGATAGCTTTGGAGGTTCTTCTAAAGTGAGACTCTGAAGTTTAATTTCAGCATTGGTCTTAAATATCCCTTTGCATGGTCCAAGTGGTGCTCTGTTCTGTCTCTGTCAGCTGTGCAGTGCAGGGACACGCAGGGCTCTGGCAGAGAGGGAACAGCCGATGTAGGACAGCCTCTCATGGCTCCCTGGGGGGAGATCTGTGTAAACTACACTACAAATTACACAGTGGGTTGCTGTGCACCTTGAGCCAGTCTAAACAACAACACCATTTCCCCTCTCTCAGTATGATTCAAACTGAACTTATATGACCCGCGTCTGAGTCCACACCCGTACTTTGTATGCCCCCCAAACCCTTTTAATGACACACCTACCGTTCAGCCCCGAGCCAGCTTTCTCTCTCCTCCCCCTCCCAGTGACTTCATTCATGAAAACTCCTCCTCCCTACGCCCCACCACTCTCAATGTGTCACACTATGCAGCTGTTTCATTTTAGAAACTGGGGACTCCAGAAGTTTGCCTCGCAGCCACCAGACTGCTCTCAGAGCCAGTTGGAAACCACAGCCAATACTTGTCCAAAGTGCTCTGGCAAGTTAAATATAAAGCCCCTCAGTTGTTGTAAGAGATTTAATAAATTCCTTCTTCAAAGTTTGCATAATACTCACTGGTTTAAAAGACCAAAGTCCCCGTGCTTGTTATTTCCCAGACCTATTTGTTGATCTCTCATTGCTGGAATATAGCATTTTAGTAATGGTCGGCTGCAAACCAGCTGATGTGTTTAATAAACTTTACAGTGCCTCAGTCTGGGAGCTACCTCCCACTTAGACACGGAGCAAAGCAGTGGGTCACAGCAGCAGAGAATGATTCATTAACTCCATTAACAGTATTCAAATAGTCTATATATAATTTAAACTCTATAGTCAGTAACTCTGTGTTTTAATTGTTATTAACAAAGTTGTGAAATGTAAGATTTCATGTAAGTTGAAAAAGTAATTTCACGGATATAACACATGCTCTTTAATTATAATCATATGAGGAAAAGTATTACATAAAATATGATATAACTTCATAAATTTATTATTATTTATAAGCTGCCCCCGAGATAATTAAACCTATATTTTTCATCATTTTGCTATTAACTCAACATTTTTCATGAATAACACGCCCATGATGTGCTTATATTTCTATGCTGCCCTGTACTATTTTAAAGTAACCTTATTCAACCAAACCATTTGATTGGTCCAAGATGTGTTGTGTAGTTGCGCATCAGTTGCCATGCCGACCCATGTGGTAAACAGGAAAATGTAGCCAATCAACAAGAGTGTTTTCATCCACAAAGTAAAACATTGCTATATTTGACCAAAATACGTAAATCTTTTCAAATTGTTCAGATGTCTTTATTATATTCTCAATAAAATTAAATAGAAAATAAGAATAAAAAAATAGTAAAATAGAAAATAAACTGTAAATACATATAGCTTATGCCCTGTATGTCTATAGGCTACAGTTCCCCTCATTAATTCTAATATATGATAACATAATAAGACCTGAGTAATATTGGAATTAAAAAACAGGTCCATTAGTGCCCCTTTGAAACTAAAATAGTTTTCTATTGTCTATTTGTGATTTATGTGGCTCTTGAAAGCGTGTGATCAAATCCCTTATATATAATATAATTAATTTAGTTTCTGAACTGAAGACCATAGTTTACTCATTTTCATTACTACTCTCTGTTCTGTACCTGCTCCCTTGTCCTTTCACTCGTCTACTTATCCAAAAGTATTTATCAATATCTTCAGAAACTCTTGCAACCCACAACCAAGGCGGCATACACATACAAATCCTCAGATCAGTAATAGTAGTCAGACTGGCACAGTCCTTCACCAATATGTGAACCAGCTGTGGGCCTCGGCCTGGCAGTGTGCTCTGCTTCAGACAGAGGGGGCTCTGTAGTGGAGGTCTGTGTCACGCCATTAGAATGTGTGGCAGTGTGGTGTGGGTCCTGAGAAAAAGAGCCCGGAGCTCCGCATTATCAACTGGGTTGATAACAGCATGGAAAAACTGAGGCCAACAGGAAAGACATGCAGGGATTCTTCCCAGACCTGGCCACTGTTCGCTTTTCGCTGCCAATAACCCTCAAAGCGGGTGGTGTGTTTTAAGTGTGTTACTTCAGAAAGCGGTAATTTGCAGCTTGACTGTTTAGGTTTGCTATTTTCAGGAAAAAAAAAAGGACTAAAAAGCCGCTGCACACTACCTGCCGAGCACCAGCAGATAGACACAGGTAGGGACTATCTGGTGAGCGTTATGGAGCATTTAGCAGCTAAGTGTTAGATATTAACCTCAAGTGTTTGTGGAGACCAAGAACAGACAGAAAAGAGAGTGAATATTAGGCTTGTGTTCACCAGGTGGTGGAAAACATGACTCTAAATAAAAGTTACTATATGACAACTAATAGATTTGGTGTATCAATTTAAAAGCTGATGATATGTTAGTGTGTTGTTCACACATTCTTTCAGGTGGCCCCGAGTGTCCTGAAAGCCCCAAATAACCTCAGGTATTACAAGTTTAAGGAGACTCTGAGGCAGATTTGAAAGCTTGATGCCATTAAAACACATGTGGAGCTCCTTATTTAACTTTGCTTTATCCAAATACATAATAATAAAAGACCACACAATGCTGCAGATCCTTCCGGAAACAAGAGTACATGAATTTAGCCGAGCTGTGAGCAAAGGTTTTTCAACACATATTCACTCCTGATTTATAACTTTCAAAATTGTAAATCTACTAATACATTAAATTACACTAAATTACAACACTGTAGTTTATATTCTTATATGTATTTTATTTTTTTTAATCTTTTGTTCATATTATGTACTGTATATTTCAAGTCTTTTTTTAAATAGAGATCTGATCGTGGAAAAAAAGAAAACCTGACTCAGATTCATCTCATCGGGGTCCAAACAGCTTGATGTAAATGTTGGTGAATTAATAGGATGTGTTCGCTCGCACACATGGAAAAACATCTCCATCCCTCTGACCCTCTTCATGTTGCGCGCACATGATGTTACTTCCATACATAAACACATAGTGGGAGCAGCCATGTGAACACAGGGCTGTAATTAATACCATCTACAATTTCCCCTATTCCCTTACCCCCCCAAGACATCCCCAGCCCCACATTAACTTGTGGAGAGGAGCCGAACAAAACGCCCCTCCGCTCGTCACCCCTCCCATCTCTTCCTCCTCGGAGGAGTAAGAGTGCAGATGTAAGGAGGGTCAAATAAATAGCCATGATTCAGCTGCAATTCCTCTTTGACATACACTTAGCCTCAGGTTCCCTCTGCCAGCAGCCACCTGTTGCTCTTCTTTAAACACTGCCTGGTGAGGAGGAAGTCCTCTCATGTGGAACTGAGCCCTCCCTCCTGGTGTGCTCTCAGGGAACCGTAATGGCTTACATAAAAATCGTACGGGGCCTTGGCGGCATCATTCCTCCCTTTTACATGCTTCAGAATTGTGCGGGCAGAAAAAGAGGGGAAAAGCAGAGAAAGAACAGGCGGTAAAGAGAAACGTAGAGAGATTCAGGCATGTGGCTGGATGCTAAGGCCATCATCAGGTCTGTGTGTGAACAGAAGAGAGGGATCTACTCTACAGAGCTGATATAAAGTAGCAGGATAGACATCTGTATGATTTTGCATGATGAAGTTAAGATGCATATACTTTCAGTTGTTAACAATAATAACAAAAATGCACATTTTCATTGATTTTAAGAGTTGATATGATGCTATTGCAGCTTAGCAGTTAGTATTTTGCACAAAGTCAAACTAAATCTTTTGTTGGATTTACACTGGCTGAGGTGATGGCCTCTCAAAACACTGCTAGTCCTTGCAACAACGTACAACACACCAGGTTTAAGGTCTTGTATAGATGTGCACTGACTTTGGGGAACTTTGCACCAGTAACTTCAAATTACTTAAAATGCTCTTTTGATCAAACCTGATTAAACACAGGCAATTACCAAAGTGAAATTAGCAACATTTAAATGCATCCATTTACTTGATTAAAGTTAGACGATGAGAGTGAGATAAGTGAAGACCAATACGCGAGGAGATGAAAGCAATAGGTCTCGATATTGGGTGACAGGTGTGGCGCACAGACTCCGAGCAGGACTGTGACAAAAAAAAAAAAAGGAGCCACAGGTAAATAAATGAAGAGCGATGACTGTGTCACATCCTCCTGGTTGAGCTCGACTGGGTATCGTGTAAAGCTCTGGTTACAATGCAGAGAAATCCTGCCTCCTCAGACCGGGCTCCATTACTGAGGCCGGAAAAAAGATTGAAGGGTAACCGCCTGCCTGAGGTAAATGTAGAAGTGTCCAGATTTATAGAGCTCAAATGTTTCAGAGAGGTGTCCTCTTATGTATGATGCGGGGTTGACAGGGCCAATAATGATTGCATTAACAGTGCCCTTGTTGCCACATCTCTGTGAACCAGGCATTTTACCATCTGTCCTTCTGTTAACTAGTAGCTTACAGAACAAGCACCCAGCAGGCAGGAGGCAGTCCTCTTGTATTATTCACAGCCTGGCTGCTATGGGTTTAGGTGTGGGCAACTGCTACCGCTAACTGGGAAACAGTAAATCATCTGTCAAAAGAGTTTCACTGGCCTTACTCTCAGCAGATGTCATAAAAAAAAAGAAGAAGTCCCATGCTATTCATCCAGTCAGTCGCATTTAGGAAAGCAACTCTGTCTAACCAATTATTAGCTCAAATTGACCTGTTTCTTCCTTTTCCATCCTTCCATCCTTCCCTCTCTCTTTTCAGCCACTGATATGAATAATGAGGCGAGGGGTTAACAGGGGGTCACACAGAGCTCCCTATCTGCCATGTTATTTATTCAGTGGAATGAGAAATTGATCACATTATTGTGTTAAGAGGGACCTGATTCGTTATAATCAGCCCAGTATTGGCAGGCCAGGCCCACGGGGCTCACTATTACATTAGGAATGCTCAGGCAGCCATAGGTCAGCCTTGCTCAGGCCATTTTACAACTTCACATCACCTCCCTGACCTTTTGATGACCACTGACAAAGACAAAAGAAAAGCAATATATGACAGCAGGATATTAGCTGCTGGTTGAACACCATGCATCTTCCCATGCAGGGAGCACCATGTCAAGGGATGCAGGAAGTATCATGTCTGGCACATTCATTCCAGAGTGTGCGCCTGCCAATGCTACACACAACACCAGTATAGGCCATGACCTGTGAGCTATATTTCTGTCAAAAAGATTGACATTTATTGAGAAGTGGGTGCCATGATTAGCAGAAACTCAATCATTTGACTATTTAAATAATTTACAGTTCCGAGTAGTGGCTGGTTTGAAATTTATTTATTTTCCTTTTTTTTTTATTTTTATCGTTTGCTCCCTCAACTCAGCATTTTTCCAAATGAATGAAAAACTGTAAACGACCAGGTGCACTAACCCATTTCCTCTCGTGGTTACATCATGCCAGCTCATTAATCAAATGAGCCTGCTGCTCTGTTTGCACTAGGCCAGAACCTATTGGTTAGTGCTTGTTGATTTAACCACAACACCTCAGCACATACAAACGGCTTTGGATCTGAGTTTAATCTTCAACAAGACTGCATTATTTTCTGTTTATCAGCCTCCACGGCCCAGTTTATCAGCTACTGTGCTGGACTTAAAGCTGATATCTATACATTTTAATTAAAAAAATTAATACAGGGTATTGCAGAGGTGCATTCACCGATAACATAGCACCTTAATTCCATTTTGGATGCTCTATACACTCATTATATATATACATCATATACAAAACACATTGATTACGAAATACATCCAAATTTTATAGTTGAATTTACCAATAAAGCTTATTCTGAACAGATCCAGCACATTCAGTGACTAGCTCTATCAATATCAACATTTTAGAAGCAGGCTCATATTTAAGTTTTGAATTGCCCAATTTACAGAATTATATTTCAGAACTATCTGAATTATTTTCCGTCTTTCCTCTTAGAACAAAATATTAGCTAGTAAATATTAGAGCGTAAATTTTACCCTTTTTTAAAAAATAATCAGGGCTTAAACCTAAGTGGCTGAAATTTTATTCCCTTACAGTCTGAATAAAGTTTTTCTTTAACTTATTACTTCTGCTTGAGTTAGTTTTATATCTGAACTAGAATGATGAAACTAATGCAAACACTGCAAACTTTAGCCTGGTTGGTTCCGATCATTCGAAAGCTTTTGCCTGTTAGCATATTATTTGCATTTTTATACTGTGCAGGATTTATTTTAATCTACAGTGTCCTTTAGTTCTTGATAAAGCTCTTAACTAACATAATTCATTTCTACTTGATCCATTGGACAAACTCCCTTACTTTGGTTTAATTAGAATTTAAATGAAACAACACCGCTACCATTTGGGTAAAATATTTCAGTATGCTTTCCACCACTGGAAAACACTCCAATCTCCCTGACTCCCGCTTTCATCCTCCGACTCCCCCAGATTGCTATGGCTGTTTACAGTGAAAAACATCTGCATTGAAATTATTGCACTTCCTGAGGCTTGAATAAAATCAAGTCTCCACAAAAACACAACAGGAAGAGGGCCATTTTTACAATAGCTGTGTTTAAATATGTGCAAGAATTCAGTGACGCCTGTGAGCAGATAGATATGGTGTCAGCAGGGACTGGTGTAAAATAGCAGCCTATTTGCACATTAGCAAACACCGGGAGAAATATCTAGCCTAGAACAATGTCTGTCTTTGACTTTTGTTTTTGCTGCACTAGAGTAATACCATTTTAATCCTTTAACTGTTAACAAATCAGAAAAACACAAGTACTTTCTTAATATTTACTGAATATTAATTCTGCTTAATAGCTGCCCCCTGATCCAAGTGCATTACATTTTGACACTCCTACAACACTAAAACAATTGAATTATAGTTTAAGCTTATACTATAGTTTAAATGACCTTTTTCTTTTTCTGATTTTTCCCAACTGCATATATGTGAGTCTATTTCACATGTGCACATGGAAAGAGCACTAACTGGTCAATCATTAGCCAAACACAGCCTCTGCCTTACCTAAGGCACTTTAACACATGCAGGCTGCCTCTTAAATTGTGTCCCATTGATGCACACTGAGCCATGGAGGAAATCGAAAACTACTACAAATACTGTATTTCCTTCCTGCACCAAATTCTTTCTTTCAGCGGTGATTCATTGAATATGATGAAAAAAATAAAGTAACAGCGTAAAAAAAGTAGAATGACATGTCCAGGTTACTTATAATGGGGATCTATGATATTGGGTATTGAGTGACAATCTGAAAGGAATCTCTGAGTATAATATATAAAATTCCTCTGTCTTTTTTTTATTTGTTAAAAATTTTTTACTCGACCACTGCTCTTTTCCTTGAATTACATGTGACTAATTACTTCCCACAATATTACCATCACTATTGTACACTGTGCTGCTGCAATAATGTAAATTTCCCCACTGTGGGACTAATAAAGGGATATCTTATCTTATCTTATCTTATTGTTCTTGAACAACTGCTGCACTAAGGATGTTTTTCTTGTAAGTAAGGCAGTTTTGATGATTAATAAAAACTTTTATTATTATTATTTTCAAATAAAAAAAATTAAAACGCTCAATAAGAACAATTTCTGTAGGAAATGATCAACGGACAGGAGAAGATGTTTATTTATTCGGTCTAGGGCAGCAGCTTAATTGTTGTGCAACTTAATGAAGGCATGTTCAAATTGGGAATTTTTAAAATATTTTTTATATTATGCATAGCAGGAAACAGAAGGAAACAGTACGAAAACCTGTTAAATACTCGTAAAAATGTGACAATTTTCCTCCTGTTCTTTATTTTTGTTCTTCTCTCATCTCCTCCCCCCCCCTAAATGAACCAACTTATGCTCAGGATGTTCAGCTTCAGAGACCATGACCTCGAAAAAACTGCAGGTACTGGTGTAAATAATCCCCGTCACTCTTCACGCTGCTTGAAACTTGTTTAAAAATGTCTCAGCATCACCCTGAAATGTTTACACAAGCAACTGTGCATGCAGAATTAATCTTGCGGGCTTACAATTAAGACATTGAGGAATTTCTCTTGACATGAGATGAGGCTGCCAACCTCATTCTCCCCTAACAGTAGCCTTGAGAGAGTGTGTGTACATAAACCTCCTGAGGTTACTCAAATGTTGTAAACTGTATAACTAGAGCTTTGGTTCCATTCATAAGCTGTTTACCTTGTCGATAAATCACAGCATCCCTGAGGCGACAAGTAATGACAGGAGGCTTAGCTGCAACCAGAGCCCTGGATACTTTAAGTCAGAGACAACAAATAGAAATTATCTGTTCAAATAATGACATTAAAATCCAGGCTTGTGTTTGGGCACAGAGGAAAAGGCTGAGAAGTGCTGGGCATGAAAATACAGGTTTGGCTGCTGCAGCATTGGCTGTGGTCCATGTGGTTGCATGTGTGACCACTAATATTAAGTCACAGGTGAAACAACATAGATACATCCACACTGCATTTAAGTATTGTAGCAAAGTTAACATTTTCTTTAAGTTCTATGAAGTCCACAATTTGTAAATTTAACTTTAATTTTTGTCATTTTAATTTAATTTTTTCTTGCCAGTGAACAAAAAGGGACATAAAGCGAGAATATTTAGTGACTTATTTCCTAACATGATATCCAATAGAATGGAGGCCATATTTAAGCAAGAACACTTAATTCCAGCATGTCAAAAGAGAAAGTTCATCAAATAACAGAATGTGGAAATTTAACCCTCCTGTTGTGTTTGTTCCCTGTTAACTCGTTTGGTGTTCCCAGTTCCCAAAAATGACCGCTCCACTTTAGCCTATTTTAAATCCATAATAAGACATATTTTATCACCTAATGTTGTGTTTCATCTTTTTACCACCTCAGGTTCTTGTGACAAGTTTTGAACTTGCTATTTATGGCCTGTAGGCTTCATTGACTGGAGCTCATATCTCATGATGCCACGGAATGAACTGTGAGCAAGGCCTTCAAAAAGCTTTATATACCAGAGCTGTGAGAAAGTTGTATAAATCAATGAAACACTGTTGTGGTTGTTTTTGACAGTTGCCAACAGGTGTGGTTCCCATGGGGTAAAAATTCTATTGGGGACAGGTTCCTGCAGGGGTTGCCATGGAAGCCAACATGGGGCGTTTCTAATGGCACCAAGGGTGTACACAAGTTAAATGAAACACCCAGAATGTATTAAAAAATTCAGTTCAGATGCCATGTGTGAAACAAAGTAATGGAACGTTGTGACAAACATGTAAATCAGTCAGAGTTGACCAGAACACACCAGAAGGGTTAAGCTACGTCTAAAACCAAATAAAGAAACAACCACATTAATACACTTGAATACAACATCTACAAATAAATAAAGTTTCATTAATAACCTGTCAGTTTACTCCAGAAATAAACGCTACCCTGATTTCTGTTTTTTTATCAGCTTCATATTTAATGTCAGGTGACTCTGCATCACCAATCTGGCTACATTATTTACACATGAAAGCACATATAGCACTTCCACTGATCACATTATACTGTATATATAATGGTGTTTTTTTGGGGGGGTTGCCACAACATTTAGTTAAATGGTGAAATAACAATGGGTGACATTTGTTTCACTGTTTAACACTTCTTGTGACGGTTTGCCCTGCGGCTTTCACTGCCGCGACACTAACACACGTTAATGGCTCTGTCTGCTTTCAACAACACCAGACATTGTCATTTGTTGTCACTTATTTGCCAACGGTTTCAGTTACAGAGTGTGGAGCTCAAACAAAAGGTACAGAGAGGCCGTCTCCCAGACCGGGGCGTGTTTACAGGCTGGAGAAAAGGCCTAACAGGTTGCATGGAGGGGGAGCGTATTCTGCAGCGGGAGAGAACCGATTATGCTCTGACACATTCCTCCAGACTCTGCAGTCTGCTGGACAGCACAGTGCCACATTCCTCATAGTTGAATGCAAGTGTTCACTCAATACCCGCTTCAGAAGGACAGCACGGCAGACCTGCGCCACGCGTCATGCATGGAAGTAATGGATGATCTCAAACTGTGATCCATATCCTTACAGAGGGCTATATATTTTGAATCTGATCAAGTGGATCTTTTGCAATGATTGTCAAGTGTCAGCGACCTCTGAATTAATTGCATATGAAGCTGTCAGTGACACAAATACACCCGTGTCCAATTATTGACGCACAACAGTATCATATCTCTGTGTATCCTTAGGCTGTGGCTCAGTTACACCTCTGAGGAGAAGCACCTGCTGTGACAAAAGCCACTGAGGTCATGACAGTGAATTTCTCGATTACAGGGTGTTTTGAGGACAATTTGTTTCTTACGTCACCTTCCCAAAACCACACCTTGCATCTATGATGCTTGGCCTGACTCTGCTCAAATTTAAGTCATTTAAGTAAACAGCATGGAAGCAACAAGCAAGTCACAAGTTGTTGAAGCTCTGGTTTATTTTAGCGTGCTGAAAACAAATGTGTACGTTTTTCTAATTGGTTTGGAAATGACACTGATTTTAAAGGGTTAAAGACATGTGAATAATGTCAGTCTGTTCACACACACTGCTGTGGGCTCATGTGATCCAGTGTTAGATGTTGGCATGAAAGACATAGGTGTTCCTCTGCATTAAGTCTTTGTGGAGACACACTTTGTGTCGGATGAAGTGGCTGTGGGGGTACGTCCTGATTAACGGGGTTGCCTCTTTCATGGGGAATGATTTGGCCGATGGAAAGGTGCTGGTTACACCTGAAGTGATGCTGATCCCCGTTTTAACTTTAGTTAAAGATGCAGAGACAAAAAAAATACAAAAATACAAAGACATTGATTGCCTTGTTGGCTGATTTGAAAATGAATAAGATTTTGTGGATGAACTGAATGAAGGTTTGGAACTATAACAAATTAATATTTTTTTCCAACTTTAACTTTTTGCAGTTTAACGCTGTGGCCTATGTTACATTATAGGAGATAAATATAAAAGTCATCACTCTATGAAAAAGCAGACTGGTCCTAGAGAATGTCTCCCACTGCTGTTTCCTTGGGATCACATTTCAAAACCTGCTACTGAGCACTGAATTAGGGCCTTTCAGTCTTTTTAATGTAAAGGACTTTAAAATTCAAACATTTCAGCCCATTGGATGAATATTAACTTTTAATTTGGAACATTTTTAGAAATGTGAGTTTTTGTTTTTGATGGTTTCTGTATGTGTACTTATCTCTGTTCATATTTCCTCAGGTCAGCTCATAATAAAAACTGGTGACTAAATAATATATGATATATAAATAATATATGAATTGGTAATGATAACCTAAAGTTTCTCTCCACCTCAATATTTAATGATAAATGTGAACACTTATGATGATGACGCCATCACTTATTGAACAGCAGCTTAACAGGATATCATTATAATAACTAGTAGAAGGGCACCCAATGGAGCACATACCTCTGCCAAGGCCCGCAGTCCCTTTTAATTAAACTAAACCCTAATCTAAATTCCAACAAGACGTGTGCACCATCAAAATGGCAGTTAATGGTTCAGTTAAATAAGTGATAGACAAATCATGGATCCACCGCTTTATCCAGATCTACTCCAGAATTCAATGGGTCCATTTTTGGCATATGCATCACTCTGTCACCAGGTTTCATGAAAATCCATCAAGTAGTGTTTATGTGTAATTGTTTAAAATGTTGAAAAACGTCCTATCTCACAATGTTAAAGGATTTGACAGACATTCATGGATCGGTCCCTTAATTCAAATCCACTCCATAATTAAATGGTTTCTTCCGTGGCACATGGCCCCCACCCCTCCAACCAGTTTCATGGTAATCTGACAAGTAGTTTATGTGTAACTGACAAAAAAGGTCCAAAAATCCATGTTATGTTCAAAGGAGAAGAAAAAAAATTCCAAAATCCACCTCTTTATTCAGATTCAGTCAAAAATCTAAGGGGTTCTTCCTTTCCACATGTCCAACCTTTCCACCAAGTTTAATGAAAATCCATCTGGTAGTTTTTGTGAAATTCTGCCAACAGACAGACAGAAAAATACAAAATGTAATTAAATGTCGATTGATTAACTCACTTATCTGGTACAGTAGAGCTGTACAGCCAAACAGAGCAAAGTGATCCCTACTGATGTATAAATATCATCATCATTGTCATATTTATCACATAACTATTAAAATATGACGCAAATAGGGCTGCCATTCAAAACCTATTGACTTAAAAGGTCTGTCTCCTGATAGAAATATATGGTCAAGTTTTATTCTTGTAACAAATGTCTCATTCTGCCCTTCAGACGTCACCAATCACAGCAGGCCTACCGCTGTGTATATTTTACACCAGCGGTAACACTCCTCACCTGGTAAGGCGCAGTCTGGCAGGACCGAGGCAGTGTTGGAGAAAAAAAAAAAGACACACAATCCCGTTTACGACGGGTCTGCCCATTAAATTCAGTCTGTAAGTGAGAGGTGGAATAAAGGAGTTCCTCAGGTTTAGGAGGCCAAGCTGAAAGCACTGAGGCCCCATCCCAATGAGAGCTGGACCTCTGTGAATTACACTCACACTTCTCAATTAATCTGTAACATATGTGATATAAAAATGTTTCATCCGCAGTCAAAATGTAGCCTTTAACTCTTACCACAAAGCACTTCATTTAAGTGGAATGTCACACTTTAGTTCATTATAATATTTCAGAATAAATAGATATCTTAAAATAATCATTTTATTCTAACTAAAAACAAATCTGCACAAACAAGTGAATTCCAGTAAGCGTTTACCTCTAAATACCTGTTATTGGAACATGTGGGATTACAAGAATTACTTAACAAGCAAATGTGCTTACAAACACTCTTTCATTATGTATGATATCACTGAGAAAGTATGTAAGTGGAAACGACTAGTTTTACATTTTTGGTCATGGAACTCTGTGGCGGCACATGGCCCCTTTGTCAGAGTGGGATTATCAGGAGAGAGCGCTCACAAAAGGAAATGCTTGTGGAGCTACAGTAACAGAAGGATAAAATCAGCCGTGTGATGATTGGGGTGACACATTTGTTTGGTTGTAATGAAAATAAGCCCATTGATGGTGCATTCAGTCATAGGCCTGAGCCCCCCGACTCCACATCCTGTCTCTTTATCCTTCATACAAGTGGCAGACAGATAGCGGCTCGGGGATATTGCAGCAGCCGGTGTGTGAGAGGGGCTCAATGTGTGTGTGTGTGTGTGTGTCTGTCACTTTACATATACTGCTGATGTGTATGAGGGGGCTGTCTCCGCTGCTGCCCAGCAGCTAATCAATTTATTTTAATCTGTTGGCTTTAAGTGCTTTAAAATCGCACCATGAATGATATGAGTGACATGGAAACTAGTTGACAAAAAAAGTTTTCTTTTTTTTTTTTACTTTAATGGAAGGTCAGAAAAATAAAATACGTACTGAGAATTATATTGAGAACACATTCATGCAGTGTTTGTTCTGATTTTCTAACGTCATATTTGTTGTAATCGATTGATTTATCGATTGATTGATCGTCCACCTCCGTGTAAATATTTTCATCGGCTTGTTCCAAAGTACACCAAAATAAAAACACATGACACAAAGCACAGCACAATATTGAAAACATGCAAATGTACAACAAAGTAGTGTCAATAGGTTGTATAAACAACACCACAGACCAGATTTTATAACACCAGATTAAATAATGACATTCAATTGTCATAAAATACACGCTTTCTGAAGTGTGGCGTTTTGTTGAAGACGCCAAAATAAAATCCAATATGTTTGTTTGAATGCAAGGATAAATAAACCAAAAGTGCAGGAGACACAATAACATGTGACACAGCACAGTGGAGAAACCTTTAAATGACTCAGTGACGTAAAGGTTTTTGAGCCTTCTCACTGTCCGTATCACTGAGCCATGGCAGAGAACCACAGCGCTGATAAAACATCAAGCATGACGGTAAACTCAGAGCCCACTTGAAGTGTTTGATCCTGGGATAGTGGCTGTGACTCAATCCTCTGTGTGTGTTTTAGCCACTGGGCACATGAGCACACACACACACACACACACCGATGCAACAACACATGGTGAGAACATCCCTGCCGGAAATCTGCCTCCAGTGTACCACAGGGCGACTGGATGATTTCAGACTAACTCTATCCATCACAAATGTACCCGGTGCCCCACCCGTCTGCTGCGCCAAAGCCCAGGGCTCAGACGTGCCACACACAGGATTCAGATCAGTGTTCAACATGCACAGGTTCACACTGCCAAACGTCTCAGTAGCTCCACGCAGCTGTTGTATGAGAACTACTGAAGTAGCTGGGAGAAGATGAGAGACAGAGCGTCAGGCCTTCAGCTGCTGGATTTTGATCTGGCCTGGTGAAGTATCATTGAACCGAGCTGTCTGTCTGTTGTCACTACTGTGGTTAAAACAGTTAATAATAATTAATATCATCACATCATATGTATAATGACAACAGCTTGTCTATGTTGAAAGTTAAATCTGGACTGATTTGAGACCAACCTGTGCATGTATCCCACTTCCTTCACCTTAACCCATAAACATCTAAAGTTGGTGCTGCAGTGATAGAGCTACAGCCATATAATTTGTTAACTTGGATCACTGCATTGAACTGGTTATCTAATGATGATTTCTGTGACATATTTTTCAGTAACTCCTGACCAAAAGAAGGTACAAAATCCTGCAAGTTAGTAAACCAGCTTGAAACGTGAAATTACTGTGAAATATCTCAAAAAATATTTTTTAAATTTTTAATTCTAAAGCATTTTAATGGGAATTTATTGCATATCAATTAATCTTTTTTTGTAAAATGATTTTTTTGGGAAATTAAATCTATTGGTATCCTCTGCACACTATACCTGTGTATTTAAGCAGAAGCCTTTAATGCTGGAGCTCCACTCAAGTCAATACCAAATAAATAACAATAATGTTTGATGACCAACAGAATCATGGCTGTTTCTCTGACATGCAACTTGATATAATTATATGAATGTTTACTCTTCTCTCCAAAACAGCACAATTTGTGTCTTTGCACCCAGTGTCCCATCAACAATGAATGTCGGTTTGTTTTCAAGCATAAAGACGATCTGTCTCTAACAGCAACCAAGCAGTTTAATTTCCTAAATATAATCAAAACTGTAACCATAGCAGTGGCACATCAGAGAACCCATAAGCAGTCATGTTGATTCTTTTCAAAGACACTGACAAATAAGCTTTGTTGCTTCAGTAGCAGGATATTTGGTTGGTTGGATATTTAAATAAAAATATAGGTATAACATAAAGAAATAAGTAAACATAATCCCTGCTTTTCTGAAGGGCTGATCAACATGATTCAGTTAAAATCAGCTTCTTAAAACTTTCATTTATTGTTATAAAAATGCTTTTTTTTTAGATACACATGAAGTGATTCGTATTACGTCTCTGCCAGCAGCGACACTGGGATTTTTAACCAAAACAGAGGAAGGACTGTTTAGCATTAGCATGAATCACCATCATGGCTGCTACAGACACAGTGCAGAGATATCTTAGCAGCACAGATATGACCTGAATAGTATAATAAAACACCATTTCCTAAATACTATCAGATGGGTTTTCTTTCTGTTCTGGAGCATCTAAAAACCACCAGCCCCCACCGCGCCGCCCCCCAAAATGTTTGTGAGCACTGCTGACATCCTGTTGGTGGTATTAGGTGTTACACAAGGGTGCATTTCCTTCTCAGTTGTCTCAGTGGAACACACCGCTCTGGCAGGGCTCCCCCTTGGCTCAATGTGTGACAGTAATTTTACACAGCCGGGGCCCTCGGTCCCAGAGGTGGGCCATTAAAGTTCAGGTGAGGTTAATTACAGAGAATTGTTAAACCTGCTGCTGTGCGCTGGATGGGTGGGTGGGATTTGACGCCTACAATGTTGATTTCTGTGTGACACGGCTCCGCGGGCTCCACGGGTGTTTTAGCAGCAGATTTACACACAACACCTACAAGCGCCAATCATTCACTGGAACAGCTCAAATATAAACCCCACAACACAGCCACATGAAAATACTACAGCTCATTATTACGCTTGACAAATAAATTACCACACATAACATGGAATTCTCCACACGAAATAGACACAGATTGAGTCCAGATACCTCCAAATAAAAAGCCAAATTTAGGAAAATTTTGCAAAACACTGAAATCTCTAGTTTCTATTAAAAGGCTCTATTAACCCGGAGACAAGCCAAAGGCAGGAGCTGGAAAACAAGGAGGAAAAGAGTGACTCAAAGACGCAGTCTGCTGTGTTTGAGTAAGGATGAGATTATATTGGATTAAAGAGGATTTTTGCATTGCAAATGAATGCACCTCAAATCAATAAGGCCTGTTCTACTCAATATACAAACTAATTAAGAGGTAATACAATCAAACCAGAATAAAATAGATTGTGCAGCTTCCTCAGAAAGAAATCCAATCAAACCTTTTTATGTGAAAAGATAAAATCTAAAGCGATCTTTCTTTGTACGAATAATGACCTCGGCTTTGTGTCCATTTAATAAGGAAAACTTGTCTTAAGAGGTTACGCTCAATGTGCATATTCTAATCAATATGAATTACATAGGGTTTTATCTATGTTATCTGCTCCAGACTGCTAAGCTAATTAATGTTTTATCGAGTGTTTTAACTCAATTATTTCGCAAAGTCAAAGAGGTTCAACACAATTTTCTATGAGCGGCTGGAACATTTTCAGTGGAGGGGAAGTAGTTGAAGTCTGCAGCCTTTGAAAGAGACATGACGAACCACAAGGCATGAACTTAGAAATATACTCAGTTCTAATATATGAGTTAAAAAAAGAAAAAACTACTAGAAAGACTATTCTGGTTGAATGCAGAGCACAACACCTCTGACACGGTGTTACATTTTGCGTTGTATCTGCCGGGTATCACTATTAAAGTTGGGACGAATCCCCCTCCTCTTGCGTTTCATTCCAGCTGATTGCTCATTTTCTAATGCTAATGGTGCTAGGCTGGGGTTAGGGTTTCTCCCCTGTCAGCTGGCCACTGGGGCTGTGAGACGGATCTAATGGGCTCTGACAGGAGGGAACTGATCTCATTCAAAGGGGATTTGATATGTGGCATGAATGTGGTGACCCTCAATGGACATATTAATGACCGTTATCATTCACAGACTTGGTGCCATTCATAAAGCTCCTTTCTGCTGGATTCACCGGTGCTGTGCCAAACGCCATGACTTATGGATGAGCTTGCCATTTATTGTTTTCACAGCCTTTTAGGTAACACGTCAAAGTGAGTCAGGGCTTTGCTTTGGTAGCAGAGGTGGCGGCCGGTCGACTGACGGTTCGAGCAGCACAGCCCTGTAAATAATAACATGGTGGGTGTTGTTTACAATTCAATTACGACCACACACTGGTGGAGGAGAAGAGAAAGGCCTACAGTCACAGGAGACATCAGTGAGGAGTCACACGGTCAATATTTAGCTTGGCCCCCTCTGCTCTTTATGACTGAGGTTTCTTTTCATTCTTCAAAGTATTGTTTGTGCTCACATCTCTCTGTTTTTATTATCAGAAATGAAGAAAAGTCTTGTTAAAATTACTGCAAATACTGATACATGTGGTGGAAAGACATATTTTTTTATAATTGATATCAGATTTAACAGCAAATGCTAGAAAAAATGATGATACAAATAACATATGAATTATATTCATCAGAATGCTCTTTCATTTTCCAACAAGTTTCATCAACTCCCTCATAGTTGGACTGGGCCAAAGGAAGGAAAAACCAGGGTTACAATCAACATGTGGACGCTTTTGAATAAACAAGTCTTGCAAAGGAAGAGAGCTGCTTCTGCACAAAATGGAGCTGCCACAATTAAATGTCTCGGGCAGGATGTTCATCAGAATGTGGTTTTACAAAAAATCCCAAACAAATCTAGCCTGTCTATAAATGGGAGACCCAGCCAGAGAAAGTTATATTCAGCTATGCATCCGGTGAGAAGTGAAGAGGAGTGATTCTTCATTACACGAGGGCAACTGCTGCGAACACATGTGGTCAAGTGGCTGCAACTTGAGCTCTTCCCCCTGGTACCTGGCTAAGATATCTGTCAGAAAGCCATGCACCCTTCAAAAGAACAACAAACTCATGATGCAACATTCAAAGGATCATACATCCTGTATTAATCAACAATCAGAGTAAATGCATTTATCATCTGTATGAACATATCTTTATATATGTCTTCTTCAAGCCAAAGGAAACAAAGTCAATTAAAGTCTGCTTTGAAATCTGAAAAAGGTACATTTGTATCATACAACTGGTTACTATTACAAATTTATCATTAACCTCTGATTTTAGTACTACTGTGACTCATTATGAGAGCATTCCAACTGTTTTCCATTCCTCAGTGTTCCCTGAATGATCAATTGGCAGAGCTGAGGTGCAGATATGAGCTCAGCAGCAGCAGCAGCAGCTTGGGGAAGTGTTTCTTGACAGCTGCAGAGGAAGTTACATCCCTCCACACGTCAAGGTGGCACCAGCAGTATTTTAACATTTCCAATTTTAATCTCAGATTCTCACCATGTGTCAGCTTCAAAATAAAGTTCTAAAGTTCCTCCTAATAACAATCTGTACTGATGCAAACATGCCTGGCCCCACTCGGTTTCTTTGTTCAGCACATTTAAAAAAAAAAAAAAGAATTTGTATCTAAAGGTTCTTCAAAGTCAGATGCAATGTTAAAGAAAAATTTAAAGCACAGTACATAAAACACATGGTTTGATAAATTAATCGTTTGATCATATGTTTATGATAATATATGAATTAAATATGCTTCATATAGTAAAAATTGTTTTAATTATTCTACTTTATACTGCTAAAATTAAGAGGAAATTATTCTACTTTGTATTCCATTACTCAAGTCTCAAGCATATGATTGTCTATTGAAATAATGAAATATTCTTATAGATTAAAATACACAGCAAAACAGTCACAATTAGTTCCATCAGCTAGAATAGTCGGATGTTATTTAACCATTTGTGTATTAATACTAGGCTAATAAACTGATGATATACTACAAATAATATTTTGGGTATTTTTATTTTGTGATATTTCAGTATTTACTCATGTGAATACTTAAAAAAAATACTAACACATAAGTATTTTGAGAAATAAGGGAATTTTTCAAGGAAAGACGGAACAAAAACGGGTCGACCAAAGTGCATAAACCACAATTACTTATTAAACATCCTAAAACAGATGTAACAAAAGGGCAAAGCAAGCACCTTCAGCATTACCGAAGTCCTGATCATCACTCCGAGGCAGCAGGACATTTTTTGTCTGGCTTCCCCCCACAGCCTGGAAAATCCTCCCCACATTACAATCATTGTGAGAGCTACTTTGCTTTCACAGTCCAAAGATCAAAACAGCAGCCATGTTTCCAAAGAACAAATGTCTTACCAGCTGGGCTGGTGTGAACACAGATATAATGCTGACAGGAAGCCGAGGCAGTCACTTGTAGAGCCAATTATGGGCAGAGCCGTGGGGGCAGGTTTACAAACACTGCTTTTCTTGTGTTGTGCTACTCTGAGGTATATGATTAACTTCCTCACCAAAGTACCCAGGCAGCTCAGAGTCTGCCCTCTTCGTAGGTGGCAAAGCTGGTGAGTCGTGGCACAAACCAGCTGACACCAGACTAGGTGTCAGGCTTCAGTTCGTTATTTTTATTACTTAGTGTACTTCCACATTTTTCGGCTTTTATTGGTTCTTCTTTAGGACACTGGTTAAGTTTGCCAGTGTTTCTATCGCTGGGAGAATGCAGGTTATCTGCCTCTCCTGAAGCCACATATAGGCTCTGTATTCTCCACTGAAGTCAGGAGGAATTCAAATTGACCCATCTGAAGAAAATACCTTTGCTTTAGGAGGACTAATTACAGGCCTTTCCCATGAATGGAGGTTGAGGGAGCAACTTAATTAACCAGTCTCGAGATTACCCTGCATTATTTCACTGCTGCATTCCCCTAACCAAAACCTTTTTACTGGAGGATAACAGGACTTTTCCTTGGCAGTTATGTTAAAAATAAAATGGGAAAAAGTAATTCCCTTGATCTTGTTTGAATCAAAATAAGGAACGTCCACAGCGAGCGCCTCCTCCCATCTGGCATTGTTGTGGTGGCAGAGCAGGGTTACCAGCAAACAACAGTCTTTTAACTATCCATAGTCAAGCAGCTCTCCTTCACTGTCGAATTTAAAAAGTTCCTTTCACCACATCTGCCCTATTTGAGCTGCCTTTTCTTCACCTGACTCGCTCAAGAGACTCTCTTTATCTTAAAGGTCATTTCATTCAACTGGGCAACAAACACAAGTGAATATAACTGTCCCCAATCTTTCCCTTACAGAATTCATGCTTGAGTTGCCTCAAATAAAGAAGCTAGAAGAAGGAGCTCACAATCAGCTCCATAGGGGCAGCTCTATAGAAAAGACTCCCTGTATCATACAGTCCCCATTTACAACACTACATTTCCATTTAATGACACCCTACATATTAACCCTGGTCAGCATCCAATTACACAGAATAAGTGAATTATCTGTGCCAGCATGCAATTTAAAAATGTTTTCTGCAATGCGAGGGGAGAGAGAGGGAGAGAGAGAGAGAGAGAGAGAGAGAGAGAGAGAGAGAGAGAGAGAGAGAGAGAGAGAGAGAGTGGGGAGGAGGGAGGAGGGGGCTTTTTTCATCAATCCAACGTTCATTAAAGTGCAAGCTTGTGAGTTATTTCGAATCCATTAACTCTAAATACAGGTGATTCCCAGCCCCTTTATACACAGGACCACCGAGATTCCCTGTCATGGAGTGTTATAGGGGTGTAGAATGACACCAAGACAACTGATTTGATGAGCTTTCCTCCCCAGGCCAGCACTCAACCAAACAAACCAGGCAACCAACAGCGCTCCATTCATATTTAATTACAACCTGCTAACATTGCTCGCAGATAATATTACACCCGGCAAAAGAGGAGGGAAGGACTGCTACGAAAATTAGAAACAAAGCAAAGAGGTCACTTCGGAGTGGTAAACACGATACAATTTAGATTTTTATTTTAGGACACGAGGGGGATTTTATTTGGATTATTTTACCCAAATCAGATAGTCAGCGAGGGCAGCACCCATCTCTCTTTTAATGGCATGTAAATAACACCAGGTGGTGAATATTAAGTATCAAACACAGCAGTCTGTCTCACATGACCCACCTCTGTGGGTGTAAAGTCACTGCTGGCCTCCCAGCCAACCAGTGTGTGTGTGTGTGTGTGTGTGTGTGTGTGTGTGTGTGTGTGTGTGTGTGTGTGTGTGTGTGTGTGTGTGTGTGTGTGCGTGTGTGTGTGTGTGTGTGTGTGTGTGTGTGTGTGTGTGTGTGTGTAGCGAGGGAGGGCGGTTTGAATGAGCAGAGATGACCAATTGAGGAGTCCAGCCAAGCTATGCCAAGTTACTGAGTGCTGCTTTGAGACGCCTTGCTGAGCAGTAGGTATATAGAAGCCATGTTTGTGCTGATAGAGCACACCTATACCTGCTACATTATAGAAGGGTCTCTATATGTATTTTGGCATCAGTTAGTAAAAGGGAAAAAAAATCTAATTTATAAAAATCAATAAACCATCAGAACTTAAATACTGTGGTTGTTTGGTGGTATTTTTTTTTTTTATTCCCATGAATGAATAGTCAAAATGAAACCAGGTGACACCATATTTCCAGTGAAGTTACTCTACGTGCTTGCAGTAAATAAAACATGAACAATAAATATCAGGTTTTTGGTGTCAGTGCAATCGCAAAGATGAAGACCATCATAGAGAGAAACAAATGTCCAAGTTATTTTCCAAAAACCTAATAACAGTATTTGATCATGAATCAATTCCTGGAATCATTAGTTGATGATAATTTGGGGGTATATAATGATAGGTATGGAGGTCCCCTTGAGGTAGCTGACAAAGATCCACAGATTGATAGTTTTATCTCTTTTTTTTCCTTTATTGCATTTAATTATTAATACTCCATAACAAACCGGCATCCAGGATATATGACTTCCTCATATTCACAGTTGACAGCTAACTGATACATCGCCAACCTTATGCTGGTGTTCTTTTTCCTCATCTCCATTCAGTATCTTCACCCTATGGAAATGAGACACTACACGCTCTAAGACACTGCTCCACCTTCTGCTTCATAATATACTATATAGGCCTATGGTACATTAGGACAGGTCTATTTTCAGCTGAGTGCTATGATCTGGATGAGAAACTAATGACATGGAATACACTCCTACAGACAGGTATACACACACACACCCTCACATTTGTCGTCATGTCTTGGTACGCTGGCGCCTGTCACTCAGCGGGGTCCTGGAATACGCACCGGGGCCATCGACAGGCGTCTGTGTCAATGCTTGACAAACCTCAAGGCACCAGGCTGTAATTGGAACGACTGGCCTAATCCTCAGATCAAGACAGACTCATTGACAACCTAAGCGGGCGGCAATCCCAGCAGCGCCTTATTAGTGGAGCTGGCCTCCTCGCTGGGAGCGCTGATGTCATCACTGCCAGCCGAAGGACGCTGCTTTGGCCACGCAAGGCCCTTCAAGAAAACACACAACTGTGAGTTTTGTGTCATGAACGTGTGTCATGGTCTGTTATATGTGCTAAAACTTGTATATGAAAGCTAAAGTTTGTAATCATGTTTGTTCTACACTTACACACAGGAAACTACAGAGATCAAACGAGCACTTGTATACTGCACTAATATTACTTCTACAGTATGCAATAGTAAAACCTTCAAAAATATAAATCACTAGTTTGTGGTCTTGATCTTCCCGTTTAATTAGACATTACTCATTTCTGTTTAATATTACAGCCAAATACAAGGTCATCATAAAAAGTAGGAAGCCTCTTCAGAGCCATCAGCCGCCACCACCACCAATGTCTGGACTCCAAGAGGGGATTTATCTTTCTGCTGCTCAGGGCAGATGCCCTTCAATTATAATCTCCATGAAGAGTCGAAGCGCCAAAGACTTTCTGACAGACTAATTATCACATATCCTCTGCTGTAATAAAAAAATGATATTGACTTCATCCATTTGCTTCTCTTGATCGAAATATACATATACTGTGCCAACATACTATATGT
This sequence comes from Chaunax sp. Z400, assembly GCA_037577475.1. Classification (NCBI taxonomy): domain Eukaryota; kingdom Metazoa; phylum Chordata; class Actinopteri; order Lophiiformes; family Chaunacidae; genus Chaunax; species Chaunax sp. Z400. The sequence goes on along the minus strand of CM075184.1, from coordinate 30,417,891 downwards.
ACACCCTGCAGTGAGAAGGCTCTGTGCACTTTTGGTTTCTTTTTATTTCTTGAAGAGTTTTTAGTGATTTCTATATTCAAACAAAACGAAAAAGTGATTCGGTTTTCAGATTATGTTTTTTTTGTGCTGCAGGTGTCTAGAACCACTTGCCTCAGATGAGCAGGTGAGGTTAATATAAGGTTTAATACACCACTTGAGAGCTGAATGTCTTTCACATTAGCAGTGACTGTCTGTGTAGTATTTGAACTTTTGACGCCATCATAGAGAAGTGAAACATCAGCTGCTAAAGATTAACCCACCCAGACAAGCCTCCTGCCTGTAGACAGTGCAGTATATATATGTAAGGAATCACTCAGGCTAACACAATTTGCATCACTTGGAGCAGACAGCTAGGAGATAGTCTCTTTCACTCCTTTGGTCTCAGTAGAAATAGCCACAGTGCTCCTTTTAAATTGCCCTGTGTTCCAATCTCTCACCTCCCACATTGGTAATGTGGGCTCTGACGGAGGGAAGCATGCAGCAGAGGTCAGCTCTGACACCTTCTTGGCAAAGCCATCGTCAAAACCCAAGATGCCCAAAACCACAGACACAAGCCAATTTTAAACTCCCTGTCCAAGGTGGGACTGTTGCACCTTTATTGCACTTTACTATCTGTATAAACACTACAAAGGTGTAATTTGGGGGCTCATTGTTGTTGCACATCTCTCTCTCTCTCTCTCTCTCTCTCTCTCTCTCTCACCCCAACCGGTCAAAGCAGAGGGCCGTCCACCTTGAGTCTTGGATCAGGTCGAGGTTTCTGCCTGTTAAAAGTGCTTGCTCATTGGGTATTGTTGGGTCTCTGTAGGATAAAGAGTACAGTCTAGACTTGCTCTTCTTGCAAAGTTCCCTGATATAACTTTTGTTGTGATTTGGTGCTATATAAATAAGATTGACTTGACTTGACATCTGAGCCGGTAATGAAGGTAGTAACAGTGCCGAATTGACGTTTGTTTTGACAGAGTGACCCGGTGAGGCAGTAAGACAGGATGCGGGTGAGACTTTTTTGATGACATATCATGTGACCCATAAGAGTCACAGAGATAAAAGGGGGGGAGAAAAAAAGGTAGTAGCAGTTAGCAGCAAACTAAAAAAAAAAGAAGAAGAAAATCAAAAGAGAATGTCTTCCATGCGAGGTTCAGCTGCTCCTTAGCCTCCAAGCAGAGGAGAATATCAACCGCCATGTAACAGGGAAGGTAAATGACTGTTTTTGACATACAATAATTTTGTCGTTTACAAAGTGTACATGTAAAACATCACACTAGACGCCGCTGCTGCTGTGTTATATGTCACGCCTCTTATGCTATGTAAAGTTACATACACCGGCATTGGTTAGTTCAGTGTAAATAAACAAAGGCGGTTTCGAGAAGGGACTTCATTGTGGCGCTGTTGCATGATCTCTGTGTAAAAGGGCTACAGTGTTTTCATCGGTGGCCCTTTGCTGCCTGCCTGAGATCTGCTGTCATTGAGCAGAGGGTTTGACATGAACAGAGACATGCAGTATGTACACTCAAGAGCCAACATGTTTCAGGCTACCTTGCAGATAAGGTGACACTACTGTATGACTGCAGCCCTAACAGACCAGTAGAAGGAAAAGAAATCGCAAAACTCATGTAGAGATTATTTACCCTCATAATATGTAGAGAGGCTGGAATAGTCAACATCCTCAGTAGTCCTTGGCAAAACTTGAAAGCCATCAACCACATGCAGAACATGACATGAGTCTTTCTGTGTATTTCTATGTAGGTTTGTGTGTGTGTGTGTGTGTATGTGTGTATGTGTGTGTGTGCGTAGTTCCTGGCTTTTGTAAAGGCACCGGGAAGCTCGAGCCGTCCACCCAGGCATGCCTGTGCAGTGTAACCAAGGCTGACTGGCTGACCTCAGACTGTGTGGGCCCTTTAGCAGAAGATGAAGGAGCTTTTTCATTGACACAGGAACAGGAGGTATCACCTTCCCTTTGCAGCAGCACTCATTCAGACCAGACACAATGCGTTATTATTGGTTTTGAATTGAAATGTTAATTTTGGGAACTTGGCAACTCGGTCTGAGAGCATGCCCTGCTTTTTTCCTCATTTTTCACTTGGCTGAGGTGGGTCTGTTTCCATGGGGAGAGTTACCCCTCAACTCTCCTTGTATTACAACACCTTGGATTGGCTATAGGACAGAGGGCCTATGGACCAGGCCTCAAACACAATATGCCAGAGCTTTCAACATTTGAACTTGAACAGTGCTCCATCATACCAGAGCTGAAAGGTTAGAGGTAAGAGGTGAAACCTGCCAGACACTGGTCCGTACCCAGGGAGTAGACATTATTGATCCTGAGGCCATGGAGGGAAAAAAACAACTCCTTCAAGGGCCAGGGGTGTGAGCTAGGCAGGTCAGCACTCTGCTGTACAGCCTCGCAGAAACAAGTGCATCAGCAGGCCAGGCAGATCTATATGACGGGAATTAAAGAGTATAATCAAATTGTTTGCGCAACCATTTAGCATCTCATTCTCTTTCTGCCCTGGGCCAAACTGACCGCTGGAGACTGGCCATCCACAGCAGTAACAAAGTAGGGCCATAACTAACAGCGATTAAAGGAATATTGATGGCTTGTGACACACAGCATCCTGAAAAATGCCATTTGGTCAAACAGTTGCAATAATTAAGTATATGAGGGTCAGTCAATTTTATCTCCTGCTTTTATTTGGATCGATTATTTAGTAAACTGGCCAAGCCTCAGAGAGCATTAATGCTGAGTGGGGTGTTGATTTCATAGCACAAGTGCTACAGCCAAGTCACACAGAAGCAGCTCGCAGCGGAAAGGAAACACAAATATTACTAATATAGGAGGAAAGAAATACAATATCACCACTATCGCTGTTAATTTTTATATAAACTGGAGCTTTACATATTTACTGTATATTTAGACCTTCTATGTGATATTTTAGACCTTCATTCTGGACTTTAATTTCAAAACATTAAGATCTTGATATCTGAAAACATTATTACTTTTTCCCAGGTAGTAAAACAAACAAACAGGCCTGCTTTAAAAATATTCTCAACACCGATAAACATTAGCTTTGATGCAAAATAAAATATGAGTGAGTTTTGCCTGTGTAAAACCTGCAGTGCATGTGATGCAGTGGTTAAAAATAAACTAGGCCATTTAGAGGCTTCTCTCCCAGTTGATTGATCAAACATTAACCTGTTAGATCTGGGATATTTCTTATTAATCACAGGTGGCACAGGCTTAACTGAGCATGAGGAAGGTATGCGGAAAAACCCCCCCAAAAAAAACACCCCCACCAACACAAACACACACACATGCCCACAAACACACACACATACGCACATATATGAAATCATGCAATCATAACATATGCTTTTTAGCAGATGCTTCAATCCACAGACCCAATAGGAGTCAAACATCTGACTCTGGTGCCTCCACTGCGTTATACACACACATGCACACACATCTCCATATCAAACAGCACATTGTGGGAACTGCCATGACCTAATGCATTTCTTATCTTCCGTTTGATTACACATTTCACAGAGGAAACCATTTTCCTCTTGCCTACAACAAGATGTCCAGTGAGAAAATCAACCTTGACTAAAGACGTGAGCATTTTGTAAAGGGGTGGGTGGTAGATGTGTGATCTTGACCTGTTAGATACACTGTAGGCTACAGCAGCCTTAAATCCCATAAAAGACAGTAGAACAGAGCGAAATCTCTATCAGACCCTCCTCATTTTCTCACAGTCAGCGACTGACTAGAGGAACCTATCACACTCCAATAACGGCATTGAATATTCAGACACCGTAGCAGACCATTTCTTTGATCTGATGTGGGTGGCCGGTATCCACAGCTACAACAGTCTTCAGTTTGAGTCAGACAGAGCTCTGAACCTGCCTCTGAAATAGTTACGCTTTCTAGCTGTAACCACGGGTGACTTTTTTGTGCCTGAGGAGGCTTTTATTAGAAAATTGACAAAGTAAATATCCTTTCAGCTGTTTCCCTGATGAATAATGTACGCAGAGGCTGATGCACTGCATTTAAAAAAAAAAAAAAAAAATCAACAGCTTCAGGGTTGTCCCTGCACATCAGCTGTCATGGCGTGATGTGGGTGGCGGCCCTGGCGCGGGGGGGGGCTTACGGCAGCACACAGGTGCCCTTTTCACTCTCAGGCCGAAAATGACAAATTCAATAAACTCAAGACACCTCTCCGAAGCACCTATGGAATCAAACGCACCTGACAAGCAGCTGAAGGGCTCCGCTCTGACAACCCATCCTGACGCTCAATATCAATATCTCCGCGGCCATGGAATATCTTTCCGTCTCACTAGCATGCTTTGACACTGTGAGAAAGAATAAGAATATGTGTCAGAGGTTGTGGGACTCCAGGAAAGAATTGTGATGAGGAAATTGAATCTGTGAGATGACATTAACAGAGAGTGTCCCCAACTCTGTGTGCGTCTCAGCCTCAGAGCAGACAGGCCAGGCTAGGGTTACCAACCGTAATTCTGATGGTGAAAGAGCCACAATCAGCCTACTTAATCTCAGAGCTGTTCTTTAAAACCAAAGAAAGACGATCTGTCTCCTTTCTACTGTACAAAACAAGGAAACATGTGATTCATCTTAAAATGCACATTAATTTAACTTTGCTTTCAGGGGAAATGAGGGCAATGCTTGACTGCAGGTTTTTCAGAGATAACAAAAAAGGTGCTTGTACGCTGTCAAAAGACACATTCTCATAAACTTATCCTGACCTGAAAGAACAAAACCTAGACATCAAATTTTAAAGAATTAGCATCACAATGGGCTAAATGGCCCCCTTCTTGTAAAAGCCCAGTAAAACAGCCTTGCAATTTCAGTGGTGATGATAAAGTGGTGGGAGACGCAGATAGCGGGAGCACTGTGCGTGAGACAAGCCCTCACTGTATGTGCATTAGCATGCCTGAAGGTTCCCATCTAACGATGAGGGAAACAGAGCACTGTGGTTGTTCTGCAAGCATGAGTGCCTTATTAAAGAATGACCCAGAGAGCCTCAAGTTTGGTGAGTCTGGTCCACCAGGAGCTCACATCAGAGCTCCCACCTGTTTGTCTGGGTACTCGTTTGACACAATAGGTCATGAAATGCAATATGGGCCTGAGCCTCTCTTTCTCACCGCACAAAAGCCAAGGAGCGGATGAACTGTAAGATAAATGACCTTGACATTTGGATAGTCTCCAGATTGCTGTGCCATAAAAATAAACCATGCAAAGACAATCTCCAAACCCTCATAAGACCAAAGCACAACTTCAATGAAGAACAAACAGGAGCAGAATGAGGAAAAAAAAAGTGTTCGGTTTGGGCAGGATGAATATTTCCTCAAAGACTTTGATTACTCGTCTGTGATAACTATGAGAGTGTACAGGCCTGAAAAATCCTGGTTCATGTTTGTACTTACAATCTGGAAGTGTTGTCTTCCAACCAGCTGTGTACACGCTGCAGACAGACTCCATTTTCCACAGGAAGCACAAAGAGAACCACAGGAAGATAAAAACAGCATGAAATGGCTGGAGGAAAATGAAAACGCAAATTAGAGCAAGGCTTATGTATGAAGTGTGAAAACAAAAATCACTCTTTTATGCATTAAAATAAAATTACAGAATATATTACAAAAATTAAAGGCGGTACAAGACTAACATTTCATTAATAAAAACTAATTATCACTGAGAAGCATATGACATGTTCATATTTTAAATATTTATAACTCTGTAACTTCTTTGAGCACAAAATGAGGAGAATAAAATGCTCTTTTTTAAATCTGAAAGAATGAATCTCAGTGTATGAAATGTTGTGTGTGTGTGTGTGTGTGTGTGTGTGTGTTCTAAATGGCAGATATAGAAAGGATACATTTGTTCACCTAAATTAAACCTATTTCTGCATAAATAAGTGTAACAGCACCAGAGAAGTATGTTCTTGCAGGCAGATGGTCTTTGAGCAGGTCCTTCACCTGAGTGTGATTGACAGCGTGGGCAGGTGTGACGGGGCATCTGGTGGAAAGTGAACCACGGTCGGCTAAATGAGGCTCACCATTATTCTCCGCAGGTCTTTGATCTCCCAGCGGTGGGCCAGAACCTCAGTGGGGAGTCCAGGCCGGGCCCCAGGCTACGGTTTGTATCGACTCAGGAGGGCTGACAGCACAAGGCAGAAGATGTGGGAGGGGACTCCTGCGTCTCAGGATCATCTCCATGCAGCTTCATGAAGGACTGTGGAGGTTAGAAACAAGAGATTTTAATCAGGTTTTTACTTGTAAATTAATTTCCTTGATGCATCTCGTCAAAAAGCAGTATACTTGTTTGTTTCCTTCATTTTCATTTGTCTTTCTGCTGGTTTTTCTCTTGAAAGAGTAAAATGAACACACACACACATGCACACATGACCTATTTAAACTTGGTAGCCAGACATCATAAACTGTTTTTAACAAATCAAAATAACAATTTTTTGGATGGCATGAGCTGTAAAAATTAAAGGTTTTCAAATTAAAGAATTAAATTCCAATAGAGCCATTTAGTCCCATTCTGTCATAAAATCATTCAAACCCAAAACAATTAGAAAAAGTTAACTTTTTGTGAAAAACAACTTAAATTATGGTGGAAAGAAATGATGTTATTTGTGAGGCAGCTGTACATACAGGCCTTACCTTAGGCCAACCCTTTAATGAACCTTCAAGTGTAGTAAGTGGACAGGAGTGGCTTACAGCTAAAGAGGGTAATGTTTCTTTGCTGATGGTTCCCATCCTCTTCAGCCAGTGCAGCAAAAAGCCATCAAACCATTTAGCTCAGATGAGATAAAATATCTAACAGTTAAACAAAAACACACAAGATAAAATGTTGGGAATAAATCAAAAAAAATCTTGGGGCCTGTTTGTGGGAAGCTGTGAAGATGTGGCGCATGAGTCATCCTCTCTTATGTGTGTTTATAATATAAAGCACATTATGTCAGCACCCGGAAACTAAATTATCAGCGTAGTTGCAGAACACTGGACGAGACTTGCAGCACTACAATAAATTGTGACAGTGAACAGGGCAGCCTGGGACAGCCCCTCTTAGTCTGCAGCGATTGTGTTTCAGTGTGTTCGCACAGGTCTTCCTGTGGTGCTCTGTGTTGTGGAGCAAAAAGCCACTGCTGGGAGCCACAGTGGAAGAGATCAATTGTACACATTCCTGCCACCTGAGATTCAAGTGTTTTTGTAATACTGCACAGCTCAATCGATACTAAAGCGAGGATAAGAGAGGGGGACCATGCTTAGTGGTGGGACTACTCACAGAGATAACGCATGTATTTACTCCTGTATATTTCTGTTTCTCACATAATGGTAGAGCACACACAAAAACATCTTTCCCAATGCTTTTATCTAAGCAACCATTTCATATACATACATTTTATATTTAATATTCAATTAAAGAGGAAGCTTCAACTATTCCTCTAACACTAATTATTAGAAGCCTATGTGGATTCTTTTAGTTTTTGAATTGTATTATTTCCATTATTATATATAATTTAACAAAATTTAATACATGAATAATAATAACAATAATAATAAATGTATTATTGTTATTATTATTATTATAGCTAAACGAAGAAGCGCATTAATTAATTAGCAGCAGTAAACAACAGTGAGGATGTGGAGCAGTTGAATTCTTTTCTTTCTGTCCTATGATGGAATCTCTCAGGAAGCCGATTCACAGCGCAAACAGAGCTCAGTGATCACATGTGAATTTTCGGGGAACTGTGGGCACGGATCATTTAGCTTCGACGTCTTGAAATATAAAACGTAAATATGAAGGATTTCGGCTTCGTTAAGAGGAGGAGAGCGCTGAGGATGCTGCACAGAAATTAGCACTCCTGTATTGCAGGATGTGCAGCGACGTGTTAAATTAAATGCAGCTGTTGAAATACAAAAGGGGGAAAATTCAATTTGAAAAAAAAATGCATTCATGGCCGTCAGACTTTATCCGGGTAACCGTGTGATCGTTTCGACAACTTCTTTTGGGGCTTTTTGAGGCAAATAATTAGACCGTCGCATTTTTAATGAAGCGACCTATATTTCCTGAAAAGCATCACTAACACTGTGAGAGGGCTAATGCTGATTTGTGCGTGCTTAACTTTCGCGCACAGGCAGAATAACATGTTTTCCACACTGAAACTTTTTTTTTTTTTTTTTAACAGTCTGGTAAATGTGAATAAATAAATGGCAGGAGGAAAACTTTTTTTCCCTTTCTCGTAAAAAACGTTGAATTTACTTCCGGGGATTTATAATTATTTGACGATTTCAAGGTTTGGCAACGGTAATTAAGAGGATGAAAACATTTAATTTAAAGAGCAGGAAATCTCACACCATCAGTGACTGCATCCCATTTCTGTTTCTGCTCAACTGGCTGCACAAACGGCCTGAGGATACATTATTTAAAGGCAAGAGTAAATAAATAAAAGCACACAAACACAAAATTTCTTTTGGAAAACTTATGTATTTGATTATTAGAGTAAAGAATTACAGTATCTTAGTTGTTAGTAGGTATTAAAGTGTAGAGAAACTGGACCCATAAAGATCTTCCAACTTTCCAAGAAAGTGCATGTAACAGTCCGAAGGTTGTCAAACCAATATATATTTATATTCATAAAAAACACTACCTTTTTGTCCCCTGGCCATGATGGGCTTCTCTTGTGTGAGCTATATGTACATTTTTCCTACAAGAGAGTTTGTATTTCCACATCTGAATGTATTTACAGAAGTTTCAACACATAACTTTGCACTTGATGTCAGTGAGGATTCTGGGACGTAGCAGCAACGTGGAAATTCAGAAACTAAAGGAGAATCCTGCTCATCTGATTGGCTGTCTCACTTCCAAAAGCAAGGAAATAGGCCAGACCGAATGTTCCCTTCTGTCTTGCTTTCAACAACACCAAAATAGGAGCAACAAAGAAGAGATTGAGACGAAAAAAATATGGAAGTAAACCAAAAGTAGAAAGTACAATACACAGAAACAGTAACATAAAAAAAGAGTTAACACTAAAGAAACCCTTGAAATGTAGCAAACTTCAATGTTTTGTCTTAAATAAAATAAAGGTAAAAATTAATTGGAAATAAAGGAACTACCACCATTTAGTCCCTTGAATTTCATTGTTTTGTTTTGTGATGAGAGGAATGAGCATGAACACACAGATGTTAGACCATCTACAGAAGATCAGTGTACATTATTTACAGCGAGCCTGTTTGCTTAATACAGGGCTAATGCATCACATGAACATCGACAGTTCAGTTATAGCTACTACAGACAGAAAATAACTTAATGCCAAGGTAAGGTCATCTACCCAGAAATTCTAAGTTTCAAAAGAACATTTTTAAGCACCCATACATACCGATTCTGGCTTTAAAACAAACAAAAAAACAAAACAAAAACCTAACTGTTAATGCTTCCACTTGGTTTCAAGCAAGGTTATAAACACTAATAAATAAGCTCCTTAAAACTATAACATGTACATTGTACAAAAAAAGCAACTTGTCTTCACACTTGTGTTCGTAAAGATTTGATGGCGAGCAAAGCAGTTCAGTTGATTTTGTCCCTGTCTTGTTCTCTTTCTGTCTCTTCTTCTGTGTCTACATATGTGTACAATATGCCTTTGGGCATCTTCATGTGTCTGAGCGCCACTGAGTGCATACACTTTAACTGGTGACGATTTCTTTATTATCCTCCATGAAACGTGTGAATCTAAAGTGGGCACTGTTCTCTGTGTTCGCCATTTTCTCCAAACCAGCAAGAGCAGCGTTGGGCTCCATGCTGTGCAGCTTGTCTAAGCTGCCCGTCAGGCCACCAATAGGAGAGCTACCCCCATTTCCCATGCCGCCTGAGATGGGTGGGATGCCTCCATTCTGGATGACAGAAATTTCATTTGTCTTCATTGCCAGGCCGTTGGAGAAAGCTGCAGCGTACTGGTTCCAGAAACTGGCCGGATCCCCATTGCTTGCCCTTGATGCCATGTCCTTCTGGAAGATCTCAGGAAACTTGACTGGGTTGGTACCCAGGAAGGCCATTGGCCCATCCACGGAGAGCCTGCGGCCACGTCTGGCAGGAGCACTGTTCCACATGTGTGTGCCCATATGAACCTACAGCGAGAGAGCGGGAGAGAGAGAAAGAGAGATGGAGGAGAGAGACGGGGGATAAAAGGGGAGGAGGAGAGAGACACAGCAATGAGAGGGATGAAAATTAGTGATGTTTACACACTTGGCCACAAGAGCTGCACAAGAGATGATGCAATGGAAAAAATAATAATAATGCTCAAGTCCAAATTAAAATAGCTTCACACCCTGTGTGGCTCAGACTAGTTAGCTGCCTTTGCTGTGAAAAGTACCAACATGGTGTAAACATCCTCTTTTGGCAAGACTGATACATGCTGTTTAATCTAAACCTTAATTTGCTCATCTCACAAAGAGACCACAGGGCGTGTGGTAAAATTACACTGTCTAGTTTCATTGGGCTGGCCAGTATTGCATGTGACATTTCACCTCTGCCAATACCCTTTCCATGACAAGGACAACATTTTTTTCTGCTTCATAATCCTTGAAAAACACATTCAAATAATTAAGTTTCACGTGTTTTATGTGCAACCTCCTACAAAAAGTTTACTATAGTGGAGAAACTCTAACTAAAGTTTAAGATATCTCTTTATACAACCAATTTCAACCAAAAGCCAGAGCTTGATTTACTAAATTATTCATTTTTAAAAACCATACATTAATCTATAGCCCAATCCTTGGCTTAAGAACTAAAACCTGAGGAAAGGAAAACTGCATGTAATTATCCCAGGGTTTCTGTTGATCATTCAGCAGAATCATTTTCTTAATGGTTGTGACAGTGTGGCTGTGCCATAAAACTGATCTAGCACATAATGACAGCCTGTGATAATTAATCATGTCCACTGGATCATTCTCACCTGATTACATTCCAGAATTTCTACCCAATAATCATATTATTTGTGTGATTCAGCCTTTCCATTGAGGTATTTTTTTCTAAGGGAGCTGTGTCATTAACTAATTGTACAACATTACCACCTCTTGATGCCAAGAGCACTGACATGCCATATAAAACTAAATAGCAGCTCTGAGACTCATTTTTCACAAACATTCTCACGCACACTTTTAGGAGACCAACAGTTTTCTAATGTTTCAACATTTACCTTGAGGTTTCCTTTGGTGGTAAAGGCTCGACCACAGATGCTGCAGGCAAAAGGTTTCTCCCCTGTGTGGGTTCGCTCGTGGATCTGTAGAGCACTGGAGGAGGAGAAACACTTCCCACAGGTGTTGCAGAAGTGTTGCTTCGGTGTCCTGCGTGGTGGAGCAGCAGAAAGCACTGGGGACGTGGAGGCAGATGATGTGACTAAGCCTGGAGGTGTGTCCTTGTTCTCTTGGTGGAGGCCATGGAGGAAGCCATTGACCTCTGGTTTGTTAAGAGAGCCTACAGAGAGGAGGGAAGGGGTTGGGCTGGAGGACAGGCTGGTGTTTGAGGGCTCAAAGAGCTGTGAGGGCAGGTCTCTCATTTGATGGGTCAGCATGTGCTGTTTGAGGTTGCCTTTAGTGGAGAAACCTCTGTTACAGCCCGTGCAAATAAATGGCCGTTCTTTGGTATGGCTTCGGTAGTGAATGTCCAAGGCACTCTGACAAGCAAAGGTCTTCCCACAGATGTCACATGATGTGTTCTTGATGATGTTGCGATCACGGAATGCGAATATCATGCCTGCGGGTTCTTTAGAGGAACTGACAGATGTCAGGTCCAGGGCTCCAATGTTGGAGGGGTGAGAGTGCAAGAAGCCTGCGCTAGTATGCTCAAAGGACAGGGCCCTCTGGTGTCTTTCTTCGAGGCTGGGGGATTTACGTGGATGTGGCTGCAAGCTGGTGGGGGATGGCGCCTGCATGGAGGAGGTAGATTCTGACACAGCTGGACTCCCAGCACTTTGGCTTTCAACATCCCCTCCCAGAGACGAGGAGTCATTTGTGAGGCAATCCCCCTCAACTAAGCCATTTGCCATAGCCTTCATTTGACTGACTAGTATCTCTTGTGTTTCATTATTGTGAATATTCTCTTGGTAATTTTTCTCTTGCCCCTCCTGGCAAGCCATTTCAGCAAGAGCTGGTGAGTTACATAGACTGCCATGGGAAGCATCAGCTGACTTGGGTGTGTCTGGCACACTGCTATCTGGACCCTCCTCTATTCCTTCCATGTTGTCATCAGAGAAGTTGTCCAGATCATCAAAGTTTCTCTCCTCAAATGAGCCAGTGTCAGAGGCCATGGACTCTGGATAACTCTCTGGCAGAGGGGTGTTAGGGATCTGCCCACCCATGTGCATGCGAATATGTTGCTGTAGAACCACAGCATTTGTGAACTTCTTCTGACAAATAGGGCAGGAGTGTTGGACTCTAAGTGGAGGCATGGCCCTATGGACGCTGTAGTGGGTCTTCAGATTTCCCTTAGTGGTAAATGCCCTGCCACAGACTTTACACTTAAAGGGCCTTTCCCCAGTGTGAGTGCGATAGTGCATTTTCAGGGCACTTTGGCAACTCAACACCCGGTGGCAGATGACACATTCGTTTGGGTCTGCCACCTTCCTGTCAATATTCTCCACAAGCTGCTGTAACTTGGAGGTCTCTGACCCTTGGAGAGGATCCAGGATTCCTCCAAAGGGGAACTTAGCCTTGAACTGATCAGACATAAGAGGCATGAGCGGGTTGGTCATCATGGGTGGGCTGTTAGATGTTGTGTATTCGACACTGCTCTCTGAAGCAGAGCTCACATTTGTCATTAAGGAGTGGTTGCCTTCTTCAGTTTTCCCATTTGAGGTAGGCAGAGTTGCACCTTCACCCTCTTCAGACACTCCATCATTACTTTTAGCTGAAGGCTCTGCAGCACCTGAGTCACTCCTTGCAGTAACAGAAGGGCTTGTTATGGCTATTGAATGATCCTCCTTTTTGATGAAATGTGGCAGGCTAGGCATGGTTGGTGGCAACAGCATGCCAACTGAAGACGTCAGAGTGGGCAAAACTGGTTTGCTGTCCAACCAGCTGGTGACGGGTTTCTCGGGGGGCATAGACATGCCATATGGAATGCCAGTGCTTGTTGGTATGTTGTCTAAATGTTCAGGAACAGGGTAGGGGTTCATCTGGATGTGTGGGTATTTTTCTTTATGGCGCTGGAAATGCACCTTCAGGTTACCACGGGTGGAGAAGCGGTTGCCACAGATATTACACTTGTAAGGTCTCTCGCCAGTGTGAGAGCGCAGATGGATTTGCAAGGCACTGTCACTCCCAAACACCTTGCCACAAAACCTGCATTTATGCTTGAAGAAAGCATCGTCAGAGCTGTTCTTGTGTTCAAATGAAGTGACATTTGGTGGCTTGCCTTTTGTCCGCTGGGCCAAAGCTGCTAAAGAGTTGAGGTCCTCTACAGTGGTGCCAACACTGGGCAGAGAGCTTGAGAACATGGGGTTTCCAGGTGGGGGCTGAGGTAGAAGGGGATTCACTGCAGAGCTTAATAAGCTACGCATTCCAAATGCTGGCGTAGATGGCTTTGCTAATGAGGAGTTGCTGAGCTGAGAGTGGAGGCTACTCATATGACTCTGCCTCTTGTCAGAAGACTGAGCATTGGCTGTCGATGGCCCCAGTGTGCTAATGCTCTGAGATGTCTCACTGCTGCTTAGGTTGGACTGAGGTAGCTGTGCCGCTGCAGCCAGCTGCTTTAGGCTGCTAATACTGGCTGACTGACTTGCCAGGTTCTGTGCTAGGCCTGCGGCTGCAGCCAGCTGTTGAGAGAGATGTGAGCTCAGTGTGGTCAGTGGGCTGGCAGAAGGCCCCATTGTGCCTGGAGCTGAAGTGGGGGGCACCTGCATTTCTGGAGACTGGGAGGCCAGTAGCAGTATCTGGTGGCGAATCTGCTCGATAAGCTGCAGCTGGTGGATCTGCTGCTGTTGCAGGGCTAGGAGCTGCTCCATAAGGGCGGGCACTGCCACTCTGGGGGCCCCAGTGGAACGGGTCTCTTGGGAGAATTGGGCCACAGCCACTTTGGTGCTCTGCAGATTTTCAATGATGACATTACTGTTGATCATGGAGAAGTTCCCCAGCTCCGTCAGGTTACTGAGTGGAGGAAGAGGGACAGAGACAGCTGAGGTACCTACTGCAGGACCAGAGGCGCTCCTGCCACCATGGCTGCTGACTGTGTTGACGGGGCTCCCGCTCTCTGTGTGACTGCCTTCCTCTTCATGACCACTGCTCATTTCAGAAACGTCCATGTCCATGGATTTGTCTTTTTCAAGAGTGTTAGGCTCCAAAAGGTCACTGCTCTCTGTTTGATCAGTGTTATTAGCTGTGTCATTCATTTGGTCATCAGGATTGTGGGGAGGTGACCCAGGCGAGAAAGTTCCGGTGGGGGAGGCAGGATTTTCATTCACAATCAGAACTAACTGATTCTTAGTGCAATTCTTCTGGTGTTCCTCAAGATCTGATATTTCAAAGAACTCAGCACAACATCTGCTACAGATGTGGGCGTCTGACTCCTTGCAGGGGGGGTCCTCTGAGCAAAGTTCTGCGTCCCCTGAAAAAGAGGAAACAGAGGATTAGTGATTAGAAATGTTTTGCAGCTGAAGAAGCAGCTTTATCTCCTCAAATTCCATTGTTGTTAATCTTAAGTTAATCAGTTTTACACTTATCCCCTTGACGTGTTCACAAAAACACAGATCGAAAGGCAACAATAAGCCAACAGAAATGAGAAAAGGTCTTATTCAATGCAGCGGTCTCTGAAACACGATAAGAGGATACAAAATCAATGGGAACTACTCAAATTTTGCTTAAAGTGATCTTTGAAGATGTACATCTGGGTTTCATCAGCCCAACCAAAGGTAATCATTTTCTCCAGATAATCCATCAAAAATATAGAACAGAGTGAGGTGAGGACATAAGGTCTTAATGAACTTTCATAGAAAAGCATTGATTTCCAATATTCCATGCCCTTCTAAGTCTACTTGTCCACTCGGCACAAATCAAGCATTTGAAGGACTTATTAGACTTTAAATGTGCTGTCAACTCTGCTCATTTTCAGCCATCTATAGGCATCTTAGACAGGTTATATGTCACTAAACTAATTTGTATCCACTGAGACTGCAGTCACAGTGAGACATGAGCAGAGCCACATTAAACGCAACAAACAAAAGAAAAGAAAAAAGTAAAGAATTATATATACATATGATGTTAAATTAATTATTATTATTATCTAATGAAAAGAACAAAAAATATGCTGGATTATCAGTCACCAGACTTTTGTTCCAAACTGTGAATAAAATTTAACACAAAAAACTGGCAAACATAAAAAGGACACTCATCAGTAAATTCTTCTGGAGGAAAAGCAATGGAAAAAAAATATTTGTTTGAATAAATGAGTTGGTCAAAACTTAAACAGGGTGGTTCATCAGAATGCAAACATGCCAAAACTGAGAAACGAGACATACCAGCTCACACAACATGCGAACAGGCAACACAACTTCTGTTGTCCTTGAGATGAGAATTCAAAAGTAATAACCGCATTTCGCAAGTGAAACAGGTTTTTTATTTCATTTTCCATTTTGATGAACAGGACAAGTCAGGGAATGAAAAGGCGAGACAACACCCTGCCCCCAGAGCGACTGCTGTGCCCCAGGCTTTCCTTATTCTTTTCCCTCTTTGTCACTCTAAAATTTTGCTGTTTAACATACAAGTTGATTTACAAATTGCATTTCTCTATGAATCCCTTTCATTGTGGCTCTGGCCCCTCAACACTTTCATCAGGGCCAAGAATTCATTTGCAAATGAAACCCAGAGAAGTGCAGCCCTGCCCCACAGAGAGACAGGATGCCTTCCCATTGTTCGCGCAGCATGGGAGCGGCGGGGATCGTCGGCACAGCCTGGCCCTGCTCATCTCAGTCAACTCAAAGCAGATCCTGTTTAATTCAGGGATTATCTCCCTCAATGTTTCTCTGCTCATAGACATCAGATAACACAAAGTTGCCATGACAGTAAACCCTGGCCCTCACACCACCAAACCATGCAAACAGGGAAGACTCAACTTTGATGATAACTTTTCATGTTAAATCCCCCCCTTACACCCTCCCGTCTGCCTTCACTCCCTGCAATAATTTTGGAAAAAAAAAGAAAAGTTGATGATTCATTGTGTGAGAAATGTTCTGATTAAATAAACACCTTTTCCTATATAAAAAAGAAAAACACACTTAAGTCAAAAAAACTTGTGGAAGATGCCGAATTAAAAAAATGCATAAAATGTGTGTGTGTGTGTGTGTGTGTGCATGTCTGTGTATGCATGCTTAAGTCTAGGCAGACCGTACATAAAAATACATTATCGACAATGCATATACTATTCGAGTGACAGTCAAGCAAATGAGCTATTTCACCATGACACATACTTCAGAAAGGGCCTGAGTGTATTTCTTTAAAATAAAATTATTTTCTAACAAAGATGACAAAATTACATGTAGTGCACCGTTTAAGATTTTCACTATCATAACATGGAAATGTAAAAAAATAAAAATAAAAATAAAATCAAAAAAAAATCAATCGCCAGAATATACAATTACAGAAAAAAGGAAAAAGAGACAACATGAAATTTATTCCCGAAATTATTTGCGCATTTCTATTTTACTAATCAAGGAACTGGAGCAAAACATTTTCATCAAAAGTGTGTGACGCAGCAGTGCACAAAGTCTCTTCTTCAGCAACTCTAATTATAATGTACTTAAGCTGTAAAACATAGGAATCATATTTAATCATTTACTTAAATGCTTTGCTCATCAAACTGTACGATACCATGTTTGACTTTAAATGGTGACAAAAGAGGATAAAAAATTAAATCAGTGCATGACAACAAATCCACTGTTAACATAAGAGTAGGACAGCAAACAGCGCAGATGCAAGCATTAGGCTTAATTCCCAAAATAGCAAGGATTAACTTCGAATTAAAATGAAGATAAAGTCAAGCTGATATAAAGATGGAGTCTGTAAAACTTCCATGGAATGCCTTTCAAAAGCACAATGTAAGCAATGCGCAGGGCTAAAGGGCGTCAGGAGAGACAAAGAGCAAGAGGACAGAGTCTCAGAGAGATTGACCACAGCCTGAAAATGAGAGGCAAGAAAGCGAGGAATTGTCAAAAAAAAGTTGACGCACAGCTTTGAGAGATCCTACATTATTTTTTCGCAGGGGGCCTCTGTGAGCTTCTTGACACTTGTAACTTCAGGAGTGTTTCTGCTCTCGTCTCCAGCCCTCAGGACTCATTCCACTGAACACTAGATGGGGTTCCACTAAAGCTGCCGTAGTCCAGGACAAAACTCAAAATTTAAGAAGCTCTGCCTCGGTGACATGCTTAAAGCTTAAGGGGAGGGAAAAAAGGCAAAGCAAGTCCTTCAGGCTATACCTAGACTCACACCACATAAACACTGGCAAAATGACAAGCAACCACACTCGCTGTCTGCAGGGGAACAACAGTGCAAAGTGGGCTGCCCTGCCAATCTGCCCTCTAGGGGGGCCATGCTGATAGGGCAAAAGGGGATGGCCACAACATTGATAAGGCCTCACACTCACACACATACTTAAATAAAAAGCCAAGGCCTTGCTGGGCTGCCTGCAGCTCTGATCAGCAGGGTCAACAGCGAGGTAGAGAGGAACACACTGGGCCCTGAACTCTCATCACCTCCACACAGAGGGATACTGGCAAAGGTTAAAACAGCTCAACATCCCACCCTCTGTGGCTCTCCCCATGACCTCCCAGCAACTATACGGCCCTCAGCATCACTGATATTTAGCTACGAATACAATGACTGTCTGTTTTCACTTCCGACAACCACAACTCTCTACACACACAACACATTTGCTGTGAGCACTGTCTCAGCTAAATACCCCAACCGCCTAAAGACGACATGTCTACAGCCATAAATTGCACACACAAGACGGCAATTTGAATTTGAACATGCGGCATAGTATTAAGAAATAATCGAGAAATTTTGTTTTGCGCAGTCGACGAGGGTTGGTGACAAGAGGAAGTCTTCATCAAGTTTATTAGATTTATAGGAAAATGCAGAAAAACACAGCACTTTAGAATTAACCTGGTTTTGCATTAATCAAGTTCCTAAAAATCACGTGAAACGAGCTGAAAATACCGTTTCTATGGCTTTCTCCTGAAAGGAGCAAGTGTTTCTTTCAAATTACCTGCACATGCTTCTCAGGGCAGCAAGCTACCAAACACAATGTGGCGTTGAAAGTATTGCATGTGTTAAATTTAGAGGCCTTTTCCAACAGGTCTAGTCAACACTTAAAGTAATGTGTCATTTTCTTTATGCTTCATTAATAACATACCTTATTTTTTTAACATAAGAAAAAACAAGAAAAAAATTAAAAATTAGAAATACAAATACAGCAAAATTCGATCACACTACACAACAGATCAAAGTCTCTATTTAAACTATGAAATTTTTATCTAATTTCCTGAAAAGAAAAGCATATTATTTTATTGGTAATGAGTAATTTGATAGGAAAGTCCAAAAGTCGGTCAACAAAAATTCACGTTTTCACAGCAACGTCCTGTTACGAAATTCAACCGTTATTAACCTTACCCTACAACCATGTCATCGCGTAGTTTTGTTGAGCTTTGTTTTTGTTTGTTTTATATTCTCTTATCAACAGGATTGTAACAGTTCACAAATAATTTCAGCTTTACTGATGGTGACCTCTGAAACTTTAAGCTCCTGCAAGGCAGTCCCGGATTTACACTTCTCAGAGCAACTTATAAAAACTAATTCACATTTTAGACACAACAGCATCCTTAAAAAAAGAGGATTTCATTTTGAGAGTATAGAATTATCATGTTTACATTTTCCACAACAGGCCGTTTAGGCGTGAGCTTTTTCAAAATAAAGATTAACAAGCCTATTTGCAAATGTTGATTTTCGTTGAGGAAAAGCCTATAAATTATGTTGTAGTTAAACAAATATCTAGTGTGTGTGTGTGTGTGTGTGTGTTTGTGTCTCAGAGTGAGACGTTTCTGTTGTTGTTATTGGTACATAAATCGAAACGATGAGTAAACTGAGAAGAATTTCAGGCTTTGGAAAGGATGTGTGTTAATTTAAAGCAGTTTGTCAACTTTTTTAGGAATAAAGCTCGTTAGTGTGCAAACAGGCAATGACTTACTGAGACTGAAACACGCGTATAGGGGAGTTTCTGTGGCCGGCACCTATAGGAAAAGTTGGTGTCCCGGCAGGAGCGACAGGGTGGTCCACCTCGGCGCACCGAAAGCGAATGGAAAGCGCATCGAAGCCTCGGAGAAGACCGAAAGTAAGCCGGCTTCTCATTACGGGAGTTTTAAGGTTGGTTTAAAACGTGATTCGAGGCTTAAATTGAGAATAGAAAATAGACTCTAACGGTAATCGTGCCATATACTTTCGTTACAATCATTGACTTATTTTGCTCTTATGTTAAGTTTGTGTAATACCGATAATGTCGCGTTGAAAAATAAAATATAAAAACATACCATCTTTAGGTTATTCCTCTTTGCACTAGAAAGTGGATTTAAGAAAATCCCGAGCATTAAGTTTTCTGAAAAGTGGCAAAAGACTTTCATCACCAAGACGCTCGAATTTACAAAGTAAAAAAACAAACAAAACAACAACAACAAAAGACTTCAAGCACGAAGTCGAATAAAAAGTGTTAACTTCAACCATCGTGAGCAGAGACACGATAAAACACTCCCAAAAGTGCGATATACACGGCTGGGTAAAAGCAGCGACAGACTCACCATTGTGCTCCGATAAGGGCAGATGAGGGTCGGATTGGAAGTGTTGCGGCTTCGCTTGTTTCCTCCGCGACATGCTGGCTGGCACATCAGCAGGCAAAGAATAAAAAATGACTACAAAACCTTCTCAAAAATTACGTAAATCGAGCCCATCCACCGCGCATGTGCCCCGTTATGATTATCAATAATGCTCAGTGATTAATCATACGGGGGGGGCTTCTTTGAAAGGCGATTGGCAACTCGCCAGCCCCCCTCCTATTCAAACGAAGTCTCTTTAATCAATTAGCTTCTGATTTGCTGGGGACTCTTGTCTCTCTCTCAGCTCCCACCCAATGAGTTGATCCGTGTGGGGAAGAAAGGCTGGGTTTTCCAAACTCCTTTTAGATACGGTTTAACCCCTTCTGTTAGCCAAGTCAAAGCTTATCTTGACTACAGGGGAATGTCATCGTCTCAAGTCAATGCCTGCGACAGTATCTTTCAATCTTTCACATCGATCAAGCAGCGATCACAGTAATTCTTTGCATTTTCTCCCCTGTGGATGTGACTGACTTGGACGCACGCAACTCAAACCTCCGCGACCTCCTAACAACTTTCTTCTGTGTGCGGCTCGGTAGTCCGTCCTCCGCTCTTGCATTAAGATCGCCGTAATTCAGCTCTTGTTGTGTTGTACACCGACACCTACTCTCTGAAGAGTTTCAATCGCGGCTCCCGGTGCGTTGAAACGAAGTGTCGCGCGAGCATGTTCCGTGCGTAGATGGCACCCGTTCCCAAAAGTCCACGGTGTGTTCCGACGTCCCAATCAGTTTCATTTGAGTATTATTAGTCGAAAGGGGGTTTACTTACTAACACGTTTTCATCACACACTGCATACCGAGAATAAACAAACTTTGAGGGCCCGTGTAGCGCTGGGACAAATGTGGAGCCCGGCCCATCGAGGATCTGATTGGTTACCGGGCTATTCAGTCATTCTGCCATTCATTCACCCCCCCTTCCTCTCGCTCTCTCTCTCTCTCTGATTGCGCACAGCGGATCCAAACGCTCTGAGCGCACCGGGATGATCAGAGGTAAAGACAGCGGAGACAAGTCTGTTCATCTGAATAGAAATAAATAAAGCTTTTAATTTATCCCCTAAACATGTCTTTTTTAAAAAAAACCTATGCCTGTTTCACAGTCCCGTCCGATGGACGGACTCACCCACATTTCGCACTATTAATTCAACTATAACAAAAAAAAAAAAAAACTTGTTTGTCTTTATCGTTGCCGTCCAATAGATTGTTTGTAAAAACCAGTATGAATGACTGCACGTGAAATTTTTTATCAACAGTGGGAGTTTCAAAGGCTTTTTGTTGTTTTTTAATATTTACAAATGAGTTTTTGTTTTAAAGGCAGTGATAAGTGAGCAATATAATGTGTCTCTATGTCGTAGTCAAGCCTGTAAGTACAGTCACACGCTCCATACAGGCTATTATAATTATAATTACTACTTATAATACTAAACTACTACTATATAATAATAATAATAATAATAATAATTCATTATTATTACAATCATTATTATTATCATAATATTAATAATAATAATAATTATTATTATTATTAATAATAATGCACTAACAGGCGTGCGCCTTCAGTGGGGATGTTTTTAAGAGGGCAAGAGGTCCCACAGGAGCGTCATGTGAGCGCTGAGTCGAGTAGATTTATTACGTGAAAAAGATAAACGAAGCTCTCAGCCGAGCTGATTTTGAGAAATGAAGATAATAATGTTACTATAGGTGATGCCTCGGATGCCATTATTTTTCACTGAATATTTAAAGAGCGGCTGCAGGCGAGATGGATCTGGTCCTCTCTTGTGTCAGCTATCTTTTAGTTTCGACTAGCCTTATACTATTTACTTATTCATGAAAAAAAAGGGAAGGAGTGGGGGGGAAATCAAATACAACTGATGGCATCAAACACCACTTATGACTTCAGTGATCTGCTTTATGAATGCGCATATATATATATATATATATATATATATATATATATATATATATATATATATATATATACACACACACACACACACACACATATATCTCAAAATCAGCAAAGATCATTGAGAATCTCTCTCTCTCTCTGTGTGTGTGTGTGTGTGTGTGTGTGACGCGCGCAGTTGGAAAGCCCGTGCAATTATGTGCACCAAACTTGAAACTGCTGGGAGAGGAAAAAGGGGTCTGCAATATTGTAATGTCCCGGGCGGGAAAATCAATGGCCAGTTAATTGATGTGAGTGTTGGTGTGAGATTGTAAACAGGGTGATTTGCAGCCCAGCCGAGCGGGAGACATATTAAATGGGATTCACTCGGGACGGTGAGGATACAGTGTTAACAATCATGGGCTGAATGACACAGACGGACACTGTTTCGGGATCCAAAGGACATAAGTCAATGCCAGTCCCTGAAAAAGTGTTCAACTTTGACTTAGTCATTTATTTTTATTCTTTTTTTTGCATTCGAGTGCAATTGGCTGGATTGCTTGTTGATTATAAAATAATAGCTTGGCCTATGTGTATAATATATCACAGGGTTAATATTCAGTTTGGACAGCTGTATGCTTTTGACCAAGGAAAGTATTTTAATTATGAAAATCCCCCATATCCGTATGAGTTCAACTATTATACTAATTCTGTTTTAAAATTGACATTTAATATAAATGTATATTTTCATATAATTTTTTGTTGTTGTTGATGGATTTAATTTAAAAGCAGCACAAACATTCCATATATGTCGCCTATACCAGTTGCTGTAATATGGTTGAGAGTGAATATTCCTCTCTGCAAGGGAAAATGACAGAGGCATCTGGCGCATAAAAGTGCGCAGTCGTCCGCGCAATCAATGTTGTGCGCAACATATCACATCAGGTCCGGCACGGGTGCCATCATTCACTATTATCACTGACACCTCATGATTGATCATATAGCTGAGAAACGGTGCGCGTTTGGCCGCATAATGCGATAGTTACGGCAGGGAGTCTCTCAGTTGTTGGTGATCATCAGTGTATTTGTAAGAAAGCTCCGTTTCTGTGTGACACCGCATTCAACACGTGGTGGGCTTCTATTCAGAGTCCTGCTCCCTGCTCGATGCGATGCCTAAAGAATTACAACAAGCTGGATCAGGCCTTCATCGTGGTCAGCTGCACGTGTGTGTCTGTGTGCGCCTGTGTGTGTTTTGTGTGTCATAATGGAAAGAGGAGGAAAAAACTTATAGGGGTTTTGGGTTTATGAGGGTGCATAGTCTCACGAACCCAGGATGTTAACACCAGAGGACTCATTCACAAGACTATCTGTTTTTATACACCCCGTAATTATTTGATACTTGAGATTCACATGCCATCAGTTAAAGGTAATATTTTAAACCCTTTGATAGAAACTTATCATTTATGCATATGGATAAAAAAAAAAAGAAAGAATAAGAAAAATGATGTCATCAGACAAAGACAGCAGATATTTATTTACAAATAGATACACAGTATCATTTTCATGGCAGACTAAAAGTATATTATTGTCACGTTGAGCCTTATTTTTGATTAACAGTAAATGCTTTGACCCTCATTGCTCCTAACACAACTATCAAGAAGTGCATGGCCTTATTAATGGCATGCTGACGTCTTGCAAAAGGATTAGGAGCTTGATTAAAGGGATTGTTGTAAGCTGGCCTCACCCTCAAAGAAATAAAGAAATAGGCCCACTTTTCCCTTAACACACTGTCACTGTATGACTTTTAATGGGGCTGTGCAGCTCTGTTCAAGTTATCCACCTGCAAAGACTTAAAAATAACCTACCCATATTTAAAATGTCAAAATTAGTATAACAACATCATTATTACACTTTGCGTCTTCATATGTTTTTATAGGAATGCCATTAAAAGTGATTAAATGAACTATAAAGCAATGCAAGCATTTGAAACAGAAACAATCTATATTTGTGTTCTAAATTGAAATTACTTTGTATTCCAGATGATCAGAATGCAGCATTTAAAGCTCCCTTTTACTGCTGAAGAAACCCATTTGAAAAATGACCCGCATTAAAATTCAGTACCTGCAGCAGTAGAGAATAGCCTCCATTAATTAAGAGATCAAACCCTTTCTATTGTCCTCCAGCAACCCTGCCACCACTTGTCCCACAGATTGTCTCCCCCCACATTGTGCCCCCCTGACAACTTCCTGCAGCATCGCCCAATATCAATGGGCCGTGTTTGCTTTTACATTATCTCAGCTGCAGTTACAGACACCTCCTTTCAATCCCATCTTGTTTGAGGGAAAACAAGCAAACAATCAGGAGTGTCATAGAGGTGGTAGAGGTCACTGACCCATCACACACACACACACACACACACACACACACACACACACACACACACACACACACACACACACACACACACACACACACACACACACACACACACACACACACACACACACACACACACACACACACACGGTGTTTGCTACTGGTACAGTCTTCCCCAAACACACTCAAACACACACACACACACACACCGTATACTCTACTGTGTGACGGTGTGTGTGTCAGCTGTAGCTGCCCAGGTACAAGTGTACAAGTGTTCGGAGATGTGTGCCAGAGGATCCCTGACTAAGAGCCCTGCCTCCAAGTTATTAGAGAGAGACGCTGGTCGGTCAGCGGTGTCCTGTCCTCACTGGTGTAACTGGAAACCAGATACCACAGGCGGTGTGCACTCACACACAAAACCACATCAGCATTCTTTTGTATTAGTTTGCCCACACTGGTCACCAATCTCCTGACAACCATTCATTTAAAATAAATGTATTCATTGGCCTTTTGCATGAGTGAAACACGAAAAACAATATCAGGTACTTAAATCTGAAGCTGGACAAATTTATACCAAAATAGTTTTTTATAAATATCACTTGAATTTGTGCAAAAATAAAACAATGTGAGGTATTTATTTATTAAGTGACTTATATTACCAATATGTCTGTTTCTCATTACCCTGGCACAGACGCTCACATTCAGAGACGGAATCATTAAATCCTCCAATTGCTATGATACACATTCACTTGATTGTGTCTGATCAAACGCTGCATTAAAGGGAAACACCACGGTACTGGACGACCACCAGGACTCCCACCGCAGCGCCCTCGTATTCTTGAAAAACACATTTCTTGCTTTCGTGTGACGTCGACAAACCATATTTTGACGAAGAGAGATGCTTGGTTAGTTAGATGTTTCACAGGATGGAGCCGGATTACACCGACAAACATCAATAAGACATGTGGAGGAGGAACCAAACACTCCAATCATCTTGAATAAATTAAAGACCTCAACCCCCCCGCCCCGCCCCGCCCCCCCCCCACCCTCCTGAAAGCTGAGTGTTTATGTATTTTTAAGAACCTGGAAGAAAAAGTAAAAATCACAAATTCAAATTATCCCTACATTACTTCACGCGCTCGTAAACGCAGAGCATAAAGAATACACACATGTGATGTCTGGCTAAAGGCAGGGAGTCTAACCACACAACTCGGCAGCATGCAGGTAACCACTGAGTGTGTAGACACGTAAAACAAAAAAAACACACAGACACACACACACACACGTTCTTACAGTAAATACAGCCACAAAGTTGAAACACATCAAATGGTTTATTCGCAGGGACTCTGGGCACAAGATGTTTATCAAGTGCCGCTAGACAGCTGTGTTGGTTGGCCAGCAGTTAACTGTGTCTCAGACAGCCCCTTATTACTATTGATAGTTAGCATCAGTGTCCCGGCTGAGAAATGAGGCTGCTGTGGGCAAACGTAAGCTATTGATCTGCAGCTTGTCCCTGACCTGCCTGGAGCTAGAAGTAAGGAGGGAGTGGAGGCCAGGTGGAGCCTCCGCGACACTCCTAGACCCGCTGCCTATAGCACCTGGAAGGGCTACTGGTTGTGTTGGTATTCAGAAAATTATCACTCCTTCAGGTGGTTGCTTTCTGTTTAAATCGATTCGGACAGTTTTTTTTTTTTTTTTTTTGGGATGCCATTCATTTCATGTCAGGTTTTACAGCAGCAAAAGCAGCTTTTTTTCTTCTTCTATTTTTAACCAAGTAAAATCAAAGTTTTAACTTCATTCACACTTCGTCATCCTCTTCCGTCCTTTCTTCCTTCCCTCTTCCATCTAAGATCGTTTCCTTATTTGTGTGTGTACGTATTGCTTATCTGAAATAGAGTGATTGCACTTGGGTGGACTGTGTTTTTCACAGTGGCATTTTAGCAGCAGACCGACAGTGTGCAATTCATCAAATGGCTACTTCAGTTTCCCTCTGCTTCCTTCATATTTCCTCGGAAGAAAACGGCGCTAAATATGACGCCTTTCTGTACTTAATTGCTCTTTAAAACAAGCACAAACACACATTAGACTGTGCTGAGGTTTCGGCAGTTAAAAAATCAGCAATCTGTTGGAAAGACCGGCGCTGTAGGCTCGATGTGAGGTCCTCTCATGTGTTTGCATGTGTTCTTTAGCTCCTTGTGACCACACAAGAGACAGCTCTAAATGTATGTTTGTGCGTGTGCGTGTCAGAGGGAGTCTCTGGGTGCGTGTCTGTTTTTGTATAGTGTGTTATTTAGCTACCCGGTGACCACATGGTAAAACATGGAGGATTTAAATTATTCTACGCTGCTGCAAAAATTGGAAGATCTCTCCAAAAAAAAAAAGGGAATAGAGAGGAAATGAGATGTTATTTAGTTAAAGCTGTTTTGTTGCACACACTGTCTGCACTGGAGAGAGAGGAGAAGAGGGGTGAGACCTACCCGGAGGTGAAAGGGGGTGGTGGTGGGGTGGGGTTGGGGCTTGTCATTCTTTATTTACCCCACTTGTAGAAGTCTAGTCGGATACGGGACGTCAGAGGAGTCAGGTCCCTGATGACGAGCCAAAAGACCACCTTGGGAGGGGGGGGAGAGATTGAACTCAAAGAAGTTACAGCATTGCCACTACTTCCATGTGCCTCTACTTTTCTCTTCAACACTCACACCTTACTTCTCCTCCTCTCTTGGTCCCTCTCACCTTTTAACCAAAGTCAACTCTTTTATTTCCATAGCAGCATTGTAGAAATTGTAGTATCATCAAAATGATGCATGCATTCATGCAAAATGCTTTAAAAAAAGTGGGAGACTTCAATCCTGTGTGTAAGTACAGTATATTCTTTCTTGGCTCATTTAGGCTGCATGTCAGACAGACTCTCATCACACTCCACTGCCCTTTTACTGTGCCTCCTACTTCTTGGTTGGTCCTGTCTGACGACATGGCACGGATCTTCTTACCTTTTCACAAGGGCCTTGTGATCCACCCACCATCTAAGGTGTTGTTACACTCTTTAATATTTCCGTCTCTCAGTGATCCAAGTGCCAGAAAGCCAGGGTGTGTCCAAAAACATTACAACAGGTAGGCTTTACATGCTCATCACTCTGGCAGCTGGACACAAACACATATGCATGCATACAGACTCTCTCTCTCTCTCTCACACACACACACACACATGAATATTTTCAAAGAAGTTTGCTTTTTTTATTACTTCCTTTCCCATTCAGCGGCCTCCCCACTTTTCCAGAGTGCCCTGGGTGTGCAGTGAAAGAGCCGTGCTTATTATGTGCACCGGCCTCTCCAAACCCAGCTTTGTTTGGTCCAGATAGCCAGTTCTCTCCTCTCCCTCCCCCTTTCTCCTTCTCTGTCTCTCTTTATTTAATATTCACAGTAAGATTCTTGGCTCTCACAAGACGGCTGTTTTCCAAGTGTTCTCCCCCTGCTAACAGCCAAGCGTGGCCCCTGTGAGTGTAAACATCCAGAAGGGAGGGACATCTCCTGACAAACATCTCCATGGATGTGCCACCCTGCCCTGTGTCATTCATTCTCTACCTGGCACAGAAGCTAAACTGTTAACACTGATGTGCGAGTGCCCAAACTCTAAAAGACTGCCAGCGGCTGCACATGCCTGGTCTCCCTGAATCCACACCACATCTGCTCTCCACACGAAAAGGTATGCAGTATCATTCAATGCTTGTGCCTCTCAACAAAGCCACAAATGTGCAGTTGTTTGTTATTGATTTAATTGGGACTTTACCTAAACTGTATATATGCTCAATCCACTCTTACATATGTCTTGCATTGTACCTTTTCTGAAGGTCCTTGCGGCCTTGTGCATCACAATGCTCTGCAAACGTGAGCTATGTCCTTTGCAGTTAAGGTTATTCTCATATGGTCTGTAACATCCTCCAGTGGTTCTTTGTTTAACCAGGTGGCTAACACAAGAGCCACCTCTCTGTGAGTTACTTGCACCCACTGGAGAAAACTGACATCACCTTGTAGCAGAGTATCTGCCAGCATGAATTAAGAGTGGAGCCTATACTTAAACAGAAGATCACTCTAAACATTGATAAGGCAAGCGCACTGCACTGGCGGTTGGGACCCCTGGTGATTTTAACAGCACTCTTCTATTATCGCAGGTGCGATCGCTCACCAGCCCACAACCACATTTACATCTTAATTACCAGCCTAATCAATGGGGTTGCACTTTGACTTAATTTGTGACATTCATGAAACCTCATTTAAGATGTAAGAATAGGCCATCGTATTGGTGGTGGGAGAAAAAAACCTATTTTCAACATGTGATAAAAGAGATAAAAAAAAGGGATCCTCACAGGCATGATCACAGTTCACAAAGTGAGCGCTGGGAGATATTTATGAGGATCGCATGCTTTTCCTGAAATGACAAAGCAAATTGGTGAGACGTGCACGCAGCGTATGACAGAAAACGGATGGCTTGCGGGACTTGAGCCGGGTGATTTAAATGACAAGTGAATGAACAACAAACTCGCATTAAGACGGTATTGATGAGTTCAGTGTTTCATTCGGGATCAATAAGACGATTGGTCGAGGCCGAAGCCAATACATGCAGAGAGGAGAGACTGCAGAGAAGAGAGAGATGAGAGAGTATTGAACTGCTTCACCATAGAGAAGGAGCCGCGGTTTGTTTATCTAACAGGAGGCCTTGGTGAAAACTCAGCAACATGCAGGATGGTGTGCAGCTTCTGGGCTTTATCTAGTGTGGTTGCAGGATATCATTATACTGGGAGAAAGCAAACAGTGATATACTGTGATGTTAGATTGGGTAAGTAATGCTTGTGCAACAAGTTTCTGTTAATCAACATAATGTAATCATGGATTACTTCAGATGGTGCAATGTAGATTTTGGCCAGTGATTCCAAACCAGGATTACACAACTGAAAAATTTGAAAATGTATCAAAAATGTATCATCATTCAAATTTAAACTTCTGTTTCTGTTGTTTCTGTCTGTTGTTTCTGTTTCTGTTGTTTCTTCTGTTTCTGTTGTTTCTGTCTGTTCAATCAATGAGAAGTTGTTGTTTTGTTTCTTTTTTTGTCCAGTAAAAAATGAATAGTTTATTAATGCAGATCAAAGATTCAGTCATGCAAGTGTATTTAAAGGAACACTTAACAGAAAAAAAACTATTTTTATTTTACTATTGTATATTATTTTGTAAATACACATTTCATTCTATACCTGTTTATTTATCTTATTATTATTGTTGTGTGTTTACTTTACTTACTCTTTTTCTTATGGAGCTTCCCAGCAAAAGATTTTCACATGATTGTACTTGTATAACCAACGTGACAATAAACATCTTGAATCTTCAAAAAACATTCAAAAAAGTTTTCTTAATGTAATGAATTAACAGTTGAAACAAAATAAATCTGTAATGTTAGCTAAAATAATGAATAAATGCCAACTTGAGAAAAGCAACCTTTGCAATGAGAAATCAACTGTATTTATTATGCATATCCACTTTTAGATAATTAACAGTGTAAAATAACATACAATTTATAGTTAATTGTTTAGAACACATATTGAATGTGATGGGTGGCGTCCATGATGGGCTACATGAGCTCATTTCATAAGGTTGTGCATGTATGTCAGAAAAAAAGGTGGGAAACTCTGATCTACACTGATGAACATGTAGATTTACACTGGTGTGTGAAAGCCTGTTTTCCTTTCACCATCTGTAAGCAAGCATGGTTATAAGACGTGTTTATTAATCCGAACCCATCTTACAGTTGGAGCAGGCTGCATGGGTGAGAGGCCCGAAAGGTAAAGCTCAAGCAAATCACAGCGATGTCATCACTCTCCTCCCACAGTGTGACAGATGATGCTAACGATGAACATTTCATCTTCAGCCGCACCACGAGCTCCTATACGACAGAGATGAAGCACAGCGCGCAAGATGAATGACTGCACAGCGATTTATCATGACAGGCCAATACGAAAAATACAAATGAACAATTAGCAAATTTAACCTTAATTAACTGCTCCAGACAATAGATGAGCTTGTAGAGTGTGTGTGAACATGCTTCAGAACAGTCAAAGCACAAGTCTAATCTTCATGCACTTTGTAGAATATTAGAGTGTTAATTAGGGCTGATTGAATAATTTCCCTCAATGTGCTCTGATTACGGATGTTAAACGCTGAGGGGCTATCTTGATCCGGCTGAATGTTCTGAATAGAGGATTTATGGCTGATGAGACAATGAGCAGCCTAGATGAAATTCCTATACAGACAAAACGAAAGTCAAAATATCTTTTTTTAAATGGTCAAAATGTCTGAATGACAATTTGATACAACACAAATCAGGAAATGTGAACCACACCCACATCACGTGTTCAGGTCTCCATGTAGCACCTGACTTTGTACCATGCTTTTCCCACACATCTCCTCATGAGTGGTAATGTAATTTAGCAGGCAATACAATACTGTGAGACCTGCATGACAAGCATTCTTCATCTCAACACTGGCTTAAGTATTAACACCCACAAGATCTTCATTGTTAAGATGCACATACATGCATGCACACACACACACACACACACACGCACACACACACACACACACACACGCGCACACACACACACACACAGGTGCAACAAACCCAAATTAGGACGTCTCATGATTCAATGTCGACAAATCCGAATTGAAATCAGGGAAATTCAATTTGTCTAGAGCCCCTGAAATAATAAGTTGATTTGAGTAGAGGTTCTAAAAATATGAAGTCGTTAAACAAAGTATTTTTCTGTTTTGACATATAGTGTAAATAAGCTGAGGGAGTGCAGTAATGTGTGATCGTAATGCCGATATATAAGAATGGCATCTAAATTATACTAGAGAGCTTAATTAGACAGTAACAGGAAAGAGATGCACTATCTCAGAGAAAACACAAGGAAAAGCAGGAGAATTTAAGCAGAAAAAGGAAAGATATTTATTTTTCTTTCAATATATATATGTATACTTTTATTAATCATGAAAGGTTGTGTGGCTCTCCATGTGTTTTTGTCCACAATGTGTGCGTGTGCTATATGGAGGATAGGACGATGCCATCATCCAGGGAGTTGGCAGCAAATACCTGGATAACAAATGATGATGTGGATACATGGGATCATAAGCCTATAAATCAGACTTCCCCCCCTACAAAATAATAGAGTTCACAGCTGACGGCTGAGGTGAAAAACCGTAAATTATGTTTGATGTTTGAAAATGGCACGATAACTGGAGGACCGACCTGTGAATTCCCCTTTTCTGCTTTTGATTTTTGTTTCCCTAAAAATTACATTGCTTACATTTGGACACTGATTTCACACAATTAAAAATTTCTGGTTGGACTATTTTGTTCCTTGCTGTCATCTTGACATTATGTCTAATAAATCTTACAATACATAATCTATTTATTTTATAAATAACCATAATAAATAAATAAATGGTCGAATTGAACTCTAATATTTTTTTTATTCCTTATGTCTTCCACGTTTTCCGTTCTCAGTCTTGTGGCAGAGCAGTAACAAATCCGTGCATTCGCATCAGATTACAAACATCTCTGAAATGGCAGCGCAGACTTGCTGTTAAATGGCATGAGGATGACGGTGAAGACGAAGGAGGGAAAGTCAGTAAAAGAGAGAAAAGAATAAAAAAGACAGCAGAAAAGGAGAGAAACGAGGGGGAGGATGGGAGGAGGGCTAAGTACCATGGAAGATGTCAATGTGGGGGGCTAATGGTGGGGGTACCAAGGTTTCAAGCAATTTCTCTTTGTTATCAAGTGAAATGACTCTGCAAATATGACAATAAATCACAGTGGAAATCAATCTGAGAGGAGGCGACTGTGAGCCACTGATAATGCATCAATCAATATTTAATGTTTAGACTTTAATTAATCCACAGGCGCCAAGCATTCTTTAAGTGACAAAGGGGGAGGAGAGGGGTAAAAACGAGCAGGGAGTGCTTTTGCATAGAACAGCTCTTATATCAAACAGAGACAGTGAGCTGAGCGGCCCCATCAGTCGATTTCACACAGCTTCCCTGTGTTAGTTTATCACCTATTCTCTTATTTACAGGAGCTTGAAACAGACAAGAATGGAAGCGAATGTGAGCGTTTGGTCAAAATATCAAGATACTGCCTTTAATGAGTGCACTGGTTGTTTTATCCACACATAACATGGCTTAAAGATGAATCTAAACCCCTTTAGTAACAAACTCTGATCTGATCTTGCTGTTTTATTTTGGTGCAGAAAATCATGACTTAAAGTTAAGAAATTGTGAGAACACAGCTCGAGTGCTGAGTAAAGTGTAGTTTTAGTTTCACGGGGGTTCAACTCGTGGCACAATGTGCCAAGGTAACACTGCCAGATGCCCCGATTAATCCCACAACTAGATGCCAGCAGCAGGAAACGAACAAACTCAGATGACCATGTCGGGAGGCAAAACGTTCATGGCTGTTTCTGAATGAGCCGGCCATCATTAGAGAGGCAGATGTAATATTCCTTTATGGTGAACCACAATAACAATAACAGCCATTATAATAGAAAGATTACAGATTTGTAGTATGCATAATAACTACCACAATAACAACACATTCATTTTCTAGGAATGGCAGGAGATCCGGTCGTGTGGTGCTTGATGGGCGGATGGACCACTCACCATATGTGAATTTGCATGAATTGACTCCTACGTCATGCAAATGAGTCCATTCAGCACAATGCACCAGGCTCTTGAAAATCAGATCAAACTGTCAAACAAGGCAGTGGTGATAAAATATGAATGCAGGCTGTGTTTTTGAATTTCTCACTTGAAAGGTTTGCAGAAATATATTTTAGTGGAGTGTTTAGCTATGATAAGTTTGTGACTGCAGGGCATGTCCATTTCTTCCATTGGAATGAATAGAGTCAGGAGTTGCTGCCAGTCTCCTGAGGGGGCAGAGCTGTGGTGAAACAGATAGAGGAAATGACTTCCCACTGAACTGTCTCATATTTGAACTGTCTCTGGCCCAAACCAAGCACCATCAAAACAGCTGTTACACCCCCCACCAGCTGCAGCTCCTATTTGTCTGGTGCTTTCAGATGTGTCCTCCCTGGAGTCTGAGCGCATTACAAGTTGTTACACGCACATTTAAATAGTGGTTGCACATGGTATTACAACTTACAGCATCATTACATGATGCACGCTGGCCCACAACACATTTTTTCCATACATTATCACTGTGAAAGGAGCAGATGTAAAACATTAAATCATTTTTTCCCCCCCCGAGCATTACAGACATACCAGAAACTGTGCTCTCAAGCGGCCTGGTTGGAGAGGGACTCGTACTCTGTAGGACCTAAAATATGGATATGTGAGGATGACCAGAAGAAGAATGCAATCATTTAGCAATTAAAAAAAAATGAATGGGGCATCATATTTGAAGGTGGTATAGTTCTACTTAACAAATGCATTGCCTACATGATATTTACACAGTGAATAATTTGGTTTATAGAAAAAAGATTTTATGAGACACATGATTCTTGGTTCTCTTGTTTACTCTTTTCAGTGGTTAAAGTGGGATTTGGCAGGTGGGGGGAACAGATAAGGGCCAGACTAGGTTCAGAGGAAACATGTAATGTAATGAATTAATATTTTACCCCTAACCATAACCCTAAAAACTAACCCTAAAAGTAGTACAAATAATCAAATTATTAAACAAATTTAAAAAACTGGGGTCATTTGTGTGAGAGCCGACCGTCGTAATCATTACACCAGACTGTCTGACTATAATTTGTATTACACCAGTGGCTCCTAAACGCAGTAAACTGCAATTTAGCCAAAAAAAGAAGTAGCTTGACATTATTTAGTGTGAAACTGCCAATCAGATTTATTTATTTATATATCCAAGTGATTAACAAAGAGCATCAGCAAGATGCCCAAAGTCTGATTCATTTCCCTTTGATTCACATCGCAGTGCCTCCCCTGCTGCAGAATTACTTTCAAACTGGTAAAAACTCATACTTTTTCTGTCTTAGCAATTGTGGGAAGGCAACTCTCAAGGCTGTGAGAACACCAAGACCCACCTTGATACACCACCTGCCCCGGCCTCCATACCTGCCCATCACTGACACTTGCTGTAACGTCTGATTCAAGGGTTCTATCGAACAAAAATCCCCGTCTGAGCAATGCAATACAGAGTCGTTATGAGGGAGCATGGAGCCATGCTTAGCCCTCACCCTCTGATCACACTGACACATCCCACAGGTACTAATTACTGAATCTGCTCCAGGAAGGAGATGAGGGAGAAGTAACACGGAAGACGCTTGACATTTGGATACCTGCTCCAAGATTCACTGGGATAATTGGATCACAACTGAGAGGGAGGTCCACCAAGTCTGTTTTACTTGATAAAATGGCTTTAGGTAATTCTGAAAGTAAGGCACATCACCAAAAACATGACCTCAGGAGAGCCCTGAGTGGGTCAGGAGGGGAAAAGAATTACGTGCATTTTGAGTTTAAAAACTAGCAGTTGGTGGACAATTATGTGAGGGGTTCCTTGAGATGTGGATAAAAGGCTTACCCATAACAGCTCCTGATATTCTTGACCGCACATTTTGCGTTTGATCCATTGTGCCATTGTCCACAGATTTACAGATCTTTTATCTTCAAAGAGGACCCATCTGGAGCGGGCTGCCATGTGCTGCAAAATGCACCATGAACGAGCCATTCTTGAAAATCAACCATTTAAATGCTAGTTGATCTGCAGAGTGTATAAGCTGACATCAATGGCATACTTCAAGCTCAAAATCTTTTGATGCACATTTTCAACAGAGAATCACAAATTCTGCAAGAAAAAAACCCCCCAAAACATTTCCACATAGATATTGATTGGAAAAGAAGGGTTAGGTTGGAGGGGTGTTGTGAATAGCGTTTAACTGACTTTTATGACAGTTGTTAAGTCATTTCCTGCAGCAGTGGTTTATGTCTTTGCAATAACCTCCATGAATGATGTAATGAGAGATTATGATACTTCCTCCCTCGTTTATGATCTGTACCTCTTGCTTTATATCAACACTCTCGTGTGTGTATGTATGTGGATCCAGCATCAGAGCAGTAGGCCTTAAATGTATTAAACGGGCCTACTGGATGTGAGCCGATACGATATGACCACAGATACGTGGGGATCAGTCTGTAAATCGAAGTAAATTTGATTTTCTTTGCACATTTTATGTATGGTGTAATTACTATTCTAAACTAACTCCCTCCATTTATGCATGAGCATATTTCCATGGCTGCACATTTGGAGTCAAGTGCAGTATGTTAAAAGACTATTATGGGTTTCATATACTGTATATTGTATTTATGAGCTCTTTCATATGTGGCTTTAATTTGATGTCTTTTAAACTTTGCCAAATATCAAATTATGAGTAATGCTACTGTAGTACTGTTTAAGAGTTTTGATTGTCATTTGATTCTCAATTATGAATACACACAAGTAAGAGTGTGTAGCTCCTCCCTCTTAGATGACAACAACATGCATCAAGAAACACAGTACAAGATCCAATACTAAAATTAGGAGATAGATATGAAATCATGCAGTAAACTGTGATTCAAGGTAGATGCAGTACAATTCAATCAGCTGCAATGAGGTTTTGATTTTTTTTTTTTTAAGTGTGTGACAGTGTGTTCAAATGCTATTTAACCACTGGTATACAGTTCTAGTGAAGTATAATGGTGATGGTGCTTTGAATGAAGTTACAACTAGCATTATTTTTCCTGCGTTGGCTGCTCTACCAGTAGGTAACTTAACTGTTAATGCACATTTCCCTCTGAAATGAGTAACACATTTGTTTGCAGTGGACATAGTAGTCCCAACATTTCTTTCAATTGCAGATTTCTTGACCAGTTGCTCAGAAAGATCAGGTTTGTTCTTAATATAATTCAGAATTCGGGCCTAATTTTTGATTCTGTATGAATGTTACCAAAACTCTGACTCTTATATCAGTTTTCCATTATGTATTAATAATATTGACAGCCCTACACACAAATAGACACATGTATTATATGTAGACATAAAGACACCGAGAATTACAGTGCACAGGTGGCAGATCAGGAGTCACATGAAGTATATTTACATGCCGTCACACACAAGTTAGAAATCTGGAGGGACCTCTTTTTTTTTGCTTCTTATCCACAATGGCCCAGTGTATGAGAGGAAAGAGACAGTTGCCAACAGAACATATCCAATTGGTTTTGGTCATTAAATAAGAGGGACTTAAACAAGCTACACCAAAACCGAGTTATTTGAGGCAGTAGACAGTGGAGGAGCCACTGGATGATATATTATGATGTATCAGTGTGAAATGCAGAGCGAGTAATGAAATAATCCAAAGTGTGAAATGAAACAAGCTGTGAACAGACAGGGCCATAATTTCTAAGAGGCTGAGTATGGCAGCAGCCCAGGAAAGACTGCGGTGTCACATACGTCTTAATTCCCTCTGACACACGTGAGCATGTGGAACTGTGTCATCAAATCCCCCAAATGCCACAGGTTGAAATGTCTGCAGGTGAGGCCATGTCTGAGAAAAGGAGGTAATAGTAGCCTGCTGTCATCTCCTGCCACTCTGATATGGTGAGCTGACAGGTCGGACACATTGTGCTAACACAAAACACTGTAACAACATAATGTAAGAGAAGAATGAGCATGGCCTTCACATCCGTCTGCATCTGTGTGAGGAGAAGTAGAGGGTTTGGTCCGCGGCTCTTTAATCTCCTTTCATTGTGCCACTGAGCACACATAGGACACTATGAAATATTTTTAAATTGAATATATAATCTAAATATTATACATATGCTCACACTTTAGTTACATGCATGCATTACACTCATTTAAAAAAAAAAAAAGTTATGAATGTGCACCAAGGGCTTTGGAAGTAGGGGGGGGGGGGTCATTATACTCAGGTCTCTGTTGAAAAACAGATGCAGATCTGAGGAGCAGCAGGTCGTGTTTGTTATCACCTTTTCCAACAATGACTGGCAGACTGCATTACTTTGAAACCATCTATGGTAAGTTTGAATATACTGTATTTTTAATGATCGGATCAATTTGGAAACTAATTCCGTCTCGTTTTGTGTTTCCTCCACTATGATTTAATGCTATGTTGGTCCTGGTATCTTCAGCCTAAGCGGCATATTTAATTTGGATCTGAAAAACAGGATTCAATGCAGCAACCCTCTGCAGACCTGTCCTGCTCCGAGATGAGAGCGTTTCCCAAAGAGGAAAAGCCTCATACATTTCTGCCTCATTAAAGACAACAACAGGGTGGAAGACGTTTGAAAAGAAACAGGTGATAGTGGCTGGATCTACTTTCTTTGACAAAAGTTGTCCATCTGAACCTGAATCCATATGATGATGTCACCAATTTTAACATCCTGTTGATTAATCCCTCTGTCAATTCGAAGCCCAAACTTGCTGCCGCGGATTTGAGAATGCACCCAAGCAATATACAAGCTGATTGCATATAAAGTCATAGGCTTGGTAATGTTGGAGCATATGCCTGTGCGTGTGTGCATGTATGTGTGTAGAAGTCTGGGTCAAGGAACTTTAGGAATGCTCTGTCCTTCTATGCAGACTTGCTCCTGTGCCAGGACGAGGGCCTTCCCTTTAATCCATGCTGATTTGGTAAACACTGACGTTAAGACCGCTGCAGGCCAGCATCTAATTCTGTTGTTTTCTCCTCCAAAGAAAATGTGTATTTCTTTGGAGATGTCTTGAGGCAGATGGAAATGTGGGGGGATAAATTTAATCTGACTAAGGCTCATGCTTTGATTGGACCCCAGATTAGGATTGCAGCCTAGTATTTTCAATAATTATTCTCTAGTTGAATTAAACGCATCCTCTTAACACGAAAACATACGCTTGCCGTGCATGCTTGCCCCGAACATCTGTAGGATCACTTTTAATCTCAAAATATTTATCAAGCAAAGGAACGGCTCAGCAAGCGCTGATCGCTACACATAGATGGAATACATAGAGATTACAGTAGCTGCATTAATCAGTGTTGAGAAAAACAAGACGTGATGCACAAAATGTCCCCATTTCAAATTCTACGAGTAATTTATATAACACATAATTATAGCTTTTATTACTTTACAGTATCATTTGTTCCAGTCACTTGATTGAATTCATCCAAAATCAAGCCGCCCCTTATCCTCCTGTCCTGCTGTCACCTGGATAAATTTATCTGCCTGCTCCTCACCATCCTACAACAAACATGTATTGTTTTCTCCTTTTTTTTTGTCTCAGAGACAATGCAGCCACTGAGCTTGTGTGCTAATTGTTGCAAAGCGGCTGGAGCATTCGTCCTCAGACCCCTCTGTTTGTAAGTGTGGAGCCAAGGAGCCCCGTCTTCCTGTCATGAATTAGGACCACTTACCCTGCCCGCTTAAGCCTCATTGTTCTGTTTATCACTGAGCATTTTAATAAATCTCAGGTGGTAATCTCACAGCGCCGCCCACCAGACACTCTTTAAGGTGCCTGTAAAAACATTTACCTGCCACAACAATGGCCTCATCGGCTGACCTTATCTGAGGGGTCTTGACAAAGGAGCGATCTGCCCCCGCTGGGTATAAGGTCAAGCTTAATTCTACCTGCTTCTCTGGATAGAGTCGGGTTGGGGTGGGGGGTGTAGGGCGATACAATGTGTGTCTCCTCCGTCAGGGCAGCAGAGAGATCTGGTCCCCTAATATCACTGTGGAAATGACACTCTGTATGTGTGTCTATGTGTGTGTGTGCAAATTTAATAAAGGGCAAAAAAAAAAAAAAAAAAGCCCAGAGCAGCGATGAAGTAATGAAAAAAGAAGAGAAAGATTTAAAAAAAACATATGTTTTAGGAGTCATTAAGAGGGACTCAGCACAGCCTGCTGTGGACTTGATTTACACTGGGCAGTAAGCCGTTAGTGGGTGTAAATAATGTATTAATTTTTAAAGAGATTTTTTCTTTTCTCTCTCTCTCTTCTTTAAACGATAAAAAAAAACAAAAAAAACTCCATCTGGTCAAGTGTGAAGTAGGACAGAGCTAGATTAGAGAATGTTGTGTTATCTTATCTGAGCATGGGCTTAATGTCTGCACAATCAATGCTCCTCCAACAAGTGGTTCATTAAAAACAGAATGGCAATGTTTAATTCCATGTATTACATATGTGCACTGGCTCAAAGGCTGACAAGAGAGAAATCAAAGCACAAAGTGAGATATGGATTCACGCCACTGTCGTGTGAGAATTAACTGTTCAAATGGAAATATCTGATTCAGGAGGTCTGTGAGTGTTCCAAGTGTGAAGAAATGGGTGAAGAGACGACGACAACAGACAGAAGTGGAGCTGAAAGGATTAGACCTATAACAGATTAACAGAAATTAATCTGCTACTATTGTGATAAACAACCAATTGTTTCAGTCACTGGTTCTATAGCCTCTATAGTGTTGTATAATCTGGCACTGAATATCTTTGTATTTTGGAAGATATTACCTTGGATCCAGAAGGTGTTTTATTATTATTATTTATTTATTTACATTTAAAAAAAAAATGTTTTGAAGACCAAACAGTTTGAGAAAACTATTTGCACAATAATTCAATAATGAATCAATCAATAATGAATATAACTATATGTGCAGAGGACAATTCATAATAATTTATGCTGAAATGTTAGAGAAAAGTGCAATTTATTACGTTTTTATTTCCCAATGTACCCTTCTTTTTGTTTTCCAGTCAAGCTTTTTGTTTTTTTAAATTAATGATGGAAAACATTTCTAGGTCTAAAGTGACTTGTGTAACTTTGTACCACTGCAGTATATTTCTGTTCTGTTACATCAGGTCAGACTTTTAAAACAAAAATAACAAAGTCTTTAAAGCTCTCTGTAATGCTGTTAGTCGGAGGTAGTTGACACATCTGACTTGCCATCAGCTTCCATTGGCAGCTGTCAGCATCTCATGACGACCTCACGTTTGACTGGCTCAGAACCGCTCCGACACAGAACCTGCTTTATTCAGCAACCTATCATTAATCTACGTGACCAACAGCGTGCAGCGGGACAACAGGGGCAGCGGCACATCAGCCAGCCTCATCCTGTCCTCTTTGTCCATCACTCACATGGCCTCAGCCCCGATCATTCAACCTCATATCTATAATTCATGAAGGTCCTCTGGCTCTGCTCTCACACCACTGCCAGCCCTAAAAAGAAGTGTATAGGCAATAAGCTGTTTGGTGCCAATATCTCCTCATGCTCAGAATCACAATGGCCTGGTCGGGTCTTGATTCATCACATGGGCGAGGCAGGGGCTGACCTATTATTACCTGAATATTTTTTAAACTTTCTACCTCCTGCTCCTATAAATTAGGATCAGCAGCGGGAATGTATATAGCTGGGGGGGCAATTACACTCTTAAAGAGGAAGCGTGGCTGAGCATTCAGCTATGAAGAGAGTGGACAGAACATATGAAAGAAAAGTGAAGGATAAGGAAGCATTCTTTGGGTGAGTGAGTGAGTTTCCCGTAACATGCGCTGTGGAAATGCCTCCGAAACAAGGCACTACACCCCCACCAGGAGATGGAAGACGGTATAGAGATAGGAGCTGGGAATATTTAAGGTGTTGCTAAAGCCCCCCCTTTATAAGTAAATATTTAATATGAAAATATATGTAATATATATATTATTCATTCACCAGGTCAGACCAACCTGGATGGGGAACCATTAGCGGAGCTGGAGAAACCAAACATCTGTTGTTAAATGCAAGCAGGCTGCAGTGTGACATGTTTGCAGTCTTGTCTTCTTCAGATGTTTGGCCTACAGTGATCCACATCAAACACTTGGCTTGTGTTGCTCTCTCTCCTGCTCAGACTCTTTCTTGCTCTCCCTTCTATCTCTCTTGGTCTCAGCTGAGCTGCAGTGACTGATACCCTCTTCTCCTTGACTCCCTCATTCCACTCTCCAGGGTTTTGTAAGCTGTTTTATTTCTCTCTTTCTCTGCTTCTGTTTCAACTCCATCTTCCCCTTCCTCTGCCGTCTCACTCTCCGACCTCTCTCTCAGTCGTCGTCACTACCTGCACTTCCTCTATGTATTAGCATTTCTGGGCTTGTGTGCTTTAGAGATGATGAGATTTGATCCCTGCTGGATGATCCTCACCCGATATCCCACGTCACACAGATTCCTAAGCTGGTTAACTTCTCGGTCTTAACAGGAAAGGACACACCACTTCATTTTTCCCCTCTTGTATTCATTTTAGCACAGGATAAGCTGGTATTTAAGTTGAGCAACATGTCCATCAAACTAAGCACTAAGTGACAGTACTCTTCAGCCTCCGTGTTGTGTTTCTGCACAGAATGTAATCATAGCAGTGTGGGAGTAGGCCAAAAATAAAAGAAGCAGCAATCTGAAAATTATAAAGGTTGAAATGATTGGAGTAGTGCGTCAGAGCCTTCATAAAGCAGACAATGGCCACCTTCCAGGAAGTATGGGTGGGTGCTGGGTGATAATTGATGGGACATCTGCTACAATGCAGGTGTCTGCTACTTTACTCCTCATGAGAGCGAACAGATGACTTCACCCAGTGACACAATGCTATTTAAAGCAACAGTACAGACTAAGTATATGTGTGTACAATGTTTGTAGAACGTTATAAATATAAAACATTATTCCAAAGGGAAAATAGGAAACAAAATCAAATCAAACTTTGGTAATTGGGACAAAGCACATTATGTAGTTATAGTAGGAAGAATATAAATATACATTCAGCTTGGACTGCAGTTAATTTCATGTCTGATTAATGATTAAGTCTATATATTGTCAAAAATAATACTGTTATAAATGAGCAGAAACCAAAATGATGTCTTGAAATCATTTACCCAGCAGCCCCAAAAAAAAAGAAGTTTTCATTTGAAGATGATTTGCAACAGCAACAACAACCACGAGATTA
Organism: Chaunax sp. Z400; assembly: GCA_037577475.1. Taxonomy (NCBI): domain Eukaryota; kingdom Metazoa; phylum Chordata; class Actinopteri; order Lophiiformes; family Chaunacidae; genus Chaunax; species Chaunax sp. Z400. Next base: position 30,375,685 of record CM075184.1, on the reverse strand, counting down.
TAACCGGAGGAGGTTTATTTTGACTTGATAAATAGTTTTCCAACAACAGCCTCATTGGTTAATCAACTAATAGTTTTGGCTTACGATTCAGTGTTTTATTAACAGCTTTGGATATCAGGAATTCATACCACATCAAACGCTGCTTGGTAGATTATGATGGTTGACAGATTTGACATAACACCATGAGATCCGTTCGTGAATCGGCTCACATCTCATGCCCAGACAAACAGCTTTAATGTCCTCATCATGACTTCAGAGGAAAGGCATCAGCAATCCTTACATGAGAATAAACCTCAACACAGCTACATTTGCCCACAGATGAAGAAGACATTATTTTCTTTTTGCAAATACAGCTGGCAGGCAACTTAAAAGGGCCATTAGACTGCTCTTGTAATTGTTGAAAGATAAGAGAACAGAGAATGGAGAAAAATGCAACCAGGACAGAGAGCGGGGGTGGGGATGTGGGGATGGGCGGGTTGCCGGGGCATTCTTCAAAGCAATATCAGTTTTGCCATTAATTCAATTTGAATTGATTTTCCTTCCTCACACACTAAAAAGCAAATGCTAAGATGCTTTTTTCTTTACAGTGTCTCCAGTTATAAAGTAGCAGAAAAAGGATACAGAGTGGGAGAGAAAAGAGAAAAGAAAGATAGACAGAAGGACGGAGAGACAGAGAAAGGCAGAGCATGGAGTTCAGCATCTCTTTGATTGTTATCTTGGGGCTACAGTATGAGCAATTACTGGCTGGAACCTTTAACGAAGCTGATTACAGGCAGTTCCAGATTGTGCAGCAGACAGGCAGACCTGTTCCCAGGTACCACTGTCTGCTGGCCATCGTACAGCCAGGCACCACATCGACACTGAGAAGACACTGCACCCCCGAATGCTTCACCAGAGCTGCTCAGTAACAGGAAGCGGGTAAGAAAATGCCCACATCAGTGCTGATGCCAACAGGTTGGGGGTTGCGTCAGTACCTTACATGCAGTCTCTCAACCCAGCAGACCTCACACTTTAGACAACTTCCTGTTTCAGTCTTTCAGTTTCATCTTTCATTGTCTGTGGGAGTCAAAGAAGGCATACAAAGATGTAAGGTGTTGCAGAGAGGGATGGTGAGAGAAGGAAAGAGTAGGGGAAGGGGCCGATCATTTGTTTCCAGTTTTCTCACAGCTCCAGGCCTGGCGCTCCTACTTCTGTTGATTTACGGCCTTTCTCAACACGACCACATCTGAGAGAGGAATAATTAGAAGGCTCTAAAACTGTGTAGTTTAGGGCTGTTGTAATGAAATTTGTTGGCCTGCAGTTGTGTTTTTGGGTAGGAGTCAGGGCTGAGAGGTAGACGGGGGCGACAGGGAGGATGTAGGTGAGTGTCTCCACTTCCAAATAGTTACGTGCGATCGCAAGAGGATAAAAGTGCAGAATGCACGCATGCCCGTACACACACAGCGTAGGATCTCACGCTCTGCTTCCCACAAACTTTGATCCAACTTATTCGGAGAGCTTTGCAGGGCCTTTACAAGATCGTTTTATTCCTACCAACTCCTTGTTATGGTGATTAAATATATCCCCAGTGCAAGGCATCAATTACTGGGCAGTGGAGCACCACAAAGGAGCTGGGGCTGGGGAGGGGGCTTGCCTGCCTGGCTGGACTGCTGGCTTGGCGGCTGTCCTGGCTGCGATGTGCAAGGCAGAGGAGTTCCAGGCTTCATCAGTCCCCAGCCCAGCTCCAGAGGAGAGCAGAGAAGTGCTGCGGGGCTTGGCTAAGGGGAGCCCTGGCTGGGCGAACAAGCAGCTGCCTCCCTGGCTCCAATGAACGATGGAGCTCTTGAGGGAAGCCAGAGCACCCCCGCCCATTTTGCTTTTCTCCCTCTCTCCCTCGCTCCCTCTCTCTCTCTTTGCTCTGAGGTTCGCTGCTCTGACACAGGTTCTTTAAACAATACCACCTTCCCATACACAACAACTCATCTCTCCCGGCTGAAGTGAAAATTAGAAATGGGAATCACTGATGGCCGTGACAAAAGTGTGAAGGTGGAAATGAATGAATGTGTTACAATCCATGACCACTGCGTCAACAACATGCATCACACAGCCCACCTCAAGACCCCACTTCAACACATACACATACCCATTCATATGCATTAAGTAAATACACACAAATGTGCACACACACTTAACAACAAGTCCGTCGTGGAGTTGAAACTTTTTCAGAACTTTTTCATCATTTCAGTAATCAGGAAAATGAAACATACACCTTGAAGACAAAAAAAAAGAAGAGCGAGAGAGAACACTAAAAGAAATTAACAATATTTTTCTCCTGTAGTGTTATTTACCCTTCTAAATTATTTTAGTGTGAGTTGCTGAGTTTGTATTGTTTTGACACCAAAAAATATGTATTTGAGATTTTAAGGTGATCTGTCCCTTTAATGGAAAACCTAATGTCTTTAACACATAGATTTTCACTAGCGTTACTCCTACAGTCACTCACAGCCAGGTGACCCCCCAACATCACCACCAGCCCTCCAGGAATGGCAGCTATGCAGGCTGCCCTCCTTTAATGGCACCTTGCCTCTTATTTACCGATCCTGGGGCATGCATCATTTACTCTGAAGCTACTGGTTTTTGTCCACCTGTCACCTGACCCCTTCCGCCACCGTTGGAGGGGGCACGGGGCTCAGGTGGTGTAAAAAGGGGGGACATAGAGGCCATCACTCATGCTCAGTGGTTGTATCATGACATCTACACTGCAAAAAAAAACAAAAAAACCCCTCTTTTTATAAGAGCTTTGATTTGTAGTGAAAGACATAATATGTAGCATTCAAGGTAATGGTGCATTTCATTTGGTCGCCTGTTACCTTAACACTCAGGAGAGAGTCAGGCAGACAGAGAGGAAGTCAGCAAATGTGACTAAACATATTGTGAATATAACTTTGAAGCATTAACTCATGTGTGCTCATTTCTGTCTGAGTCACATCACATAGATTTATATCAGCAGTGACGGCGCTTTAACAATGGAGACAGCAATTCTCATGACTCCATGCTACGTATGTCTTTAGTTTTTAGTGAGTCACCCCTAGCAGCAGAAGCTACATACTGTGCATTTAAATGGTTTTTGTTACGAAAAGAGCAGAGCGCAAAATTGCCATTCGACATGATTTAGATAATAGTTGAGAGCCCAAAAAAAAGTCTTGAAGTCATGATTAAAAACCATATTACTTAAGGATGCAATACAGCCCACCTAGTTAAGGAAGCAGGAAAGGGATAGGTAGGTAGGTCAGGAGGGCATGTGAGGGGATCTGAGGACAGGAAGGGTGGAGTTGGGTATTAAAGATCGAGAGAGGATAAGGTAAATTACGACAGCGGTCATGTACTTGCTCCTCACAGACTGTATCCTGGGCATGTCAGAGCGCGAACCTGAAGCTAAAGCTTAGCCTGGGGTGGAAAAATTTAACATTTTGACCTGTCTATTTAAAAGGGATTAGTCGTAATTAATCATTAACCTGGTATCCATTGGAACAGAGACCCTACAGTGTATGACCTAAATTATTAATTTAATAGTAATTTAATATAACATTTTACATGCACGCAGGGTTTCTGATAAGACCAGACTGACACATCTCTCAGCTAGTCTACTCCATACAACAGTGCAACACTTCATTGGACATGTGTGGAGCCTTTTTCTGTATCCAGTCAGCCTTTCCCTGCTCACTTTCTAATCAGGGAAGGGGAGGGTTAAGGGGCGGCTGACCAAGAGGACTGAAGAATCTTACTGGGATGTAATCCTGTCCAAGTGGCACTGGCTCTTTCTTCTCTCTTGTTAGGGCTCCTTTGTGAGGCTCCAGAGCTTGGGGGCCCGGAAGGGAGCAGAGGATGTGCAGTGGATGTGGCAGTAAGGCCTGGAGAGAGGTGAGGGTGGGGGTCAGGATAGAACCTTCAGTACAACAAAAAAGAAAGAAAAGAAATTGGACTCTAACAAGGTGCTCATTCCAGGGTTAGTGTATCTTTGATTTTCTTTTTCAAAACAGTGTTAATTAATGTTTTTTTTGTTTTAAAAGTCACAAATTAAAGGTGAAAATAGTGAATTTAGTCTCTTTCACCTTTTTTTCCTGTTTTCTATTTTGAAATTATAAAAGGCCGATGTTTTTTTTTCATATTTTGAGACTGGATGTGGTGAAATGTAGGATTGTCAGTGAGGCAGAGAGTTTCTGTTTTAGCCTAGGCTACATTATTTTTGGAACCTTAATTGATATGGCAAAGTAAGGCCTATCGTCCACAGAAAATCTCTCTAAGGTCAAGTGAGCCTCCATTTACGAAAACCTATAGTCACGGCAGCCGCCACTGCTCTGGCTATCCTAGAAGGATGAATGGTGCACATTAGAGCGATAATGTGCCTTCATCATATTACACATTGTGGTTCAGTGACGTTTTGTTCAATTTGATGTAAAGAAAATCCTGATATCATAAAGCCATTGCCATAATAAAGGTGAAGACAGCTCAAATGACAGTATACCACTCATATCTGAACTGCATTAAAAAAAGAATCTTTGCTATAATGTTCAATGTAATCTGGTTCAAGACGACCCAGACTATAACTATGTGAAATCTAGATTAACTTAACTGTATAGTTTTGTATAGAGACGAAAAACGGAAAGGATTCATTGAAAATTTCGGCAAACGTTTTTATTGATAGTTGAAATCTGAGAAAATGATGATGTCTGTGGATGATAGGCCTTTCTTTGCCATGTTTAAAATCACTCCAGCAATAGAATTAATAATATTGTTTCTGGAAGGCAGCCACGATGAGATCATTTCACTTCAATTCAAATTACGTATTTCAATATTTGTGTGGCAGAATAATTTAATTTAAACATTCTGGATCACCTGATCTGGAATATTACTTGGATCCAGATCACACTTTGATGTGCGGTAGATCTTATAGCAATCATGTACTTTTTGTCCAATATTCTAATCACAATCTGTTATACAATAATACATCCTGCAAACAAACTAATCAAAGCAGGCAAAAGTCACCTGTCCGTCTTGATCATGCGATGTGGTTGATGTGGTTTGTATGACAGCAGTGCCACTGGACCATCTGTGCACACTTTACATGATAGTGTCTGCCTGCCTGTTCCTGTGAGTGAGGCTGTGTAGTTCGACAGTAAAGGGGTGGGGACAGGGGCTCAGTAGGAAGGCAGCCCTGTGTATTGTTTGTAAAAATAAACCATCTGGACAAAGATATTTGAGGAGAATTTATATCAAACAGCTGCAAAAGCAAGCTTCTGTGTGCGGACTGGTGATGCAATTGGGACCACACCACAAGTCTGAATCATCTGATCATCTTCCAGGACAAGGGGATGAAGAAAGTGAAGTGGGGAGTTGTGACTGAGGCCTGCACTGATGCCACCCTCAACGTGCAAAGAGTCAGCCATGGTGGGAGGAAAAACCGCAGACTTTTTTTTTTGAGTGTGTGAAGGGATCCTCCAGCAGACAGGTTAAAATGGGAAGACATCATTTTGTAGTGGGACAGACATAGGTGCACAGGAAAGCCCTGACAAGTGAAGCTGAGACATTCACCCAGTTGCTGGCACATCATAAGGAGCAGATGTGGAGGGCTAAGAAGCCTGCTGCATGCAACCGGCCATCTGGCCAAGCTAAATATTGCCTCAGTGCACCCCCATTCTATTTGCCTTTGGCACATTTGTATTGTCCATGGTCACACATAGGTACACTCCAATCACTGTCGACAGGGAGGGGGATTTATGGAGGTGCCATCAGGGTGATTAGTTCCACTGGTAAACAATGGCCTACCCTTGTTGTGTTTGACTCTGTGCGCTCCGCAGCAGGCGTGAATGGCACACAGCAGAACAGCACTCCCACTACTCAATGGTGTCTGTCTCTTTCTGCTAAAGTAACATCAAACAAACACAGAACACAAAGGGGGCCACTAAACGCGGACAGAATCAAAGGGTTGGTGTCTGCAGAGAGACTGCAACACTTCACTCATTCCAAAATGCCTTCTGTCCAGTATGGCCAACATTTCTGGACACAAAACAACTGAGTAAAGCATAGCTGAAGAGTTGGACCAGCTGTGTCACACAAAGGAAAATAATTACCACTTGTTGCATGTGGTTTGACATTTCTGCAATTTCTATAATAAAAGGCCAGCACATATACAGGTTTCTGTATTATTAACTGAATGACATGTCATAGCACAACTGTTTGGTTTCAGACTCAAGCATGGGCAGGATTCTTTGCATTGTTCAGATATGATTTCATTGGCAGTTGAACAATAAATGGAAACGAATACTGAAAAACTATCCGCAAAGCCTTCAATTGAGAAGCTCCAGTACTAGGTCATTTCTGTTTGGGACTGGCATTCCACTTTTTATGCCAACTTTGTCCTTCCTTTCATGGTTGGGAATGTTTACCTGTGATGTATTTGCCCAAAACATTGAAAAACAGCTTTTTACCCACAGCTGTAGCATTATTGAATACAAAAAAGTCCTCTGTCTGACTCTCTCTCTCTCTTTCTGACATCTAGTGCCAATAATTATGTGCGTATTATTGATAATTATTTACTGTATTATTGATGTGCCGCAGCTGCACTTAACACTTTCCCTCCAGTGTATCTGATGACATTTTTTTATTATTAATTTCTTTTATTTATCTTGTTAATATTTATTCTACTATGTTGCTTTAGGCCTAGTTGTTACTTTTCTATGCTTTTATTTATTATGAAATTATGTATCGTGAATGCAGATGTGAAGGACACAGTTGCAATTTCGTTGTGAATGCACAATGACAATAAAAAGTCTATTCTATTCTATTCAAACTCAAAGTTGATTAGATTGATAGCTGATTTTAATACGCTAAAATGCTAATAAGAAAAATCAAGTACCAGTCGAACAATAATTCTGTTATCTTTCTTTGGACACATCACTTATAGTCTGAACTCCAATCAAGATGCATAAAATCATGTTGATGTTTATGGTTTGAATATTGTACACAAATAAGGTTCAGTCACTATATTGTTATTATCATTATTATAAACTAATGTACATGTCATGAGTAGAACTTAGGCACCACAGCTGGTTACAGCTTTCCTCTGAGGACAAATAGGAAGCCTCGCAAGCCCCGCCCTCCTCGTCACGATGCCGCAGGCCCCCCCACTGTAGGATACAGTCTTATTTGAAGATGTAAAAAAAATGCATCCATCATTAGTCTCACCTTGGTCTGCTTGCATCACAGACCAGGCATTCCATGTCTTCCTCTAATCATCTGAGGACCAATATCCTGCAATTAGTTCAGTTTCCACACTCTGCCCTCAGGTCCTGCTTCAGCCTGGGAAATGGGATCCAGTCCCTTCCTAAGCCTCGGCTTTGGTGCTGCAGAGCATGTCACACACTCCCAGTGCAGCCTGCCAGCCATGATGTGGTTGTTATCTTATGTTTGCATGGGAACCACATGTAGTCAGTGCTTTCCTTTCATATATGGCATGTTAGTTAGCACAGACAGACAGACAGGGTAGCGGGGGGGGGGGGCTGAGGATTAGAGAGGCTGTCCACCTAAGTGTAATGTTATGTTATTAATTGATATCACATTAAAATATCCTTAAATCAGGTACAAAACTCTTTGCATGAGTTTATAAATTCCTCACATGATTAGAAAAAAAATGTCTGTTCATGTCTTCACTGGAATAGAAAGATGGGATTTTTCTTTTATGTTCCAACATGCTGGTGATCAGATAGAGGATACGTTATAGAATTGTCTACATGACTCTGAAGCATAAACAGGGTCAGTCAGAGTTTACCTATAGGCCTCTTTTGTGGATGACCACCGGATTGGGACTATATGAACTTCAAACAGCACAGAAGCGTTCTTGTACAGTTCCATGCATAATAGGAAGTGTACATGCATGCATCAGTGGGCCCCAGTTCATCCCATCACATGGAGTTAATAATAGCGGCAGAATAGCGCTCTTAAGAATGTACTTTTAATTGGTTTATAAATTCTGCCAATTATGCAGCAGCATTCCCCCTCAGGAGTCACCTTCACTAATCTGCTTCAAGCCTAAGTGGAAAAAAGGACGCTGACATAGAGTCAAATCCTGTCGTGAGAGAAGTATGTGGACAGGAGGCATGCGTGCCTGTGTGTATATGTTTGCCCACATGCAGTATATGTGTGTGTGTGTCTGTCTGCACAGAAGATGGCTGTCCTGCAGCCTGGCAGATCATGTGAATACGAAAAGCCAATTGGATTAGCAGATTACAAAAAAGATTTGCCCAATGACTTCTGGGAGGCGGTCAGACAGTCGTGTATTTGGCCGACTGATGTTGGTGCAGGCTGTCGCTTCCTCCCACACGTACAGTACAGTCTACACACAGGCAGGGTAACGGTCTAACCTCTCCCTGCATGACAGAGTCAACATAAACAGCACAAACAAGCCTGTGTGAGTGTATGTTCCTGCTTCAGGAGGATTACAAGAATGCCAGAGATTATTTAATGCAACAAAAAGAAGTGTTAAACCAAATAGGCACCAAATAGAATGAATTCTTTAAAAAAATAATTTTGGTTCCAGATGATGATCTCGATCATCAGCAAACTCTAATAGACAGTTCCTTGGGCCATACTCTACCTCTCCAAAATATTTCATTAAAATCTGTTCAGATCCTGCGAATAAACAAACAAACAAACAAACAAACACCGGTAAAAACATAACCTCCTTGACGGAGGCAGTATTGTTGGTGTGAAGTTTCCGTAGGGGCAAACACTGCGTCATGCATTATGATCACGGAACGTACAGCTTGTAATAAATGTCAAGCACATGTATCCTGGGAGATTTGTTCCTCTGTGGTGTTTATTCAGTGAAGTTGGGTTCACTAGGTCATACATGGCTAACTGTGGTTTGAAGCCAAACCTCCCCAGGAGAATAAAGCGGACTTGTTCGGCTCCCGCGGCCCTAATGTGTGGACACATTTTCTCCGAGTGGCCCTCCCTGTACCTGATGACCCGCAGATCACCTTGGCCACTCGATGATGTATTTCATTTCCCATGTCTCTTGGCTGACTGACAAATGCAGGTTATTCACACATGTTGCTGCTGTTGTTGCTAATCCATAACACAGCTCACGTGTCCAGGTTTGCCAGTAGCTCTAAACAAGCAAAAAAGATATAGCACTGCTGTTGCCAAAAGCCTTTGAACAAAATTACTTCCTCTCACACACCACGGCTTTAATTATGTGTTGGAGAACATAAAACAGGTCAGACAATTTGTAGTGGGAAATCATATTTCCATTGAAAGGGCTTAGGACATAACCAATGATTTATAAGAGGAATGTCATAATTATTTTTCTCTGCCGAGCCAGGGATCGTGTTTCAGCTAATGGGTGTCGAGCTGAAAGCACTAATTAGTTTTTTGTAGTCGACTGACACCAGCAAAAAAGAGAAGGTGCCACAATAAATATGTTCTCACCGTGTAACTCAAAGCCTGTAATTTGAGTCGATGCTCCTGTATTAGGTTGTGGGAATTATAAACGTCTCAACAAAATGCAGATAAGTAATTGCGAGGTGTTTCACCCATATGTTGGAGCCATAGAGGGGCTCTGACAAGTATGATTACGGGAATAAGAGTGGAACAAAGCTCACTTTGGAGCACTGTATGAAATTAAAAACAAGTGACAGGACTTTATTAACAGTTGCTACAGTACACCTCTATAAAAAAACAACCAAGCTATCATTATAAATCCAAACCAAATACATTCAGAGACGCTTCTTAAAGCGTGTATTATGCTACCATGTGCAAAACCAACACATTACATTTCTGATTTTGAGACACACATCCCTCTGTAGTATAATAGAGATATTTTTAAGGAAATTTAGACCGTGCAAAAAAGATGGATTGTTCATACTTGTCCAAACATGACATAAATCACTGACTAACTTGGAGGGGAATGTTGTTTTTCTTCTTCGTGCCCAACATAAAGAGCTATAAAATTATATAAACACAGACTGTTACCTTTTTCAGTCTTGCGTGAGCAAACAAAAAGGATCTGGTGGCCTGAGAGCATGACCTCCAAGGTATGGAATTTTCCATCTCTTCTTTTGAAGAGACTTAAACATGACAATTAGAGAGCGGATCACATGACCTCTTGATCCAGGCTATTCAGCGAGAGCTGCACATCCATGCACTTACATAAACCGTTCTTTCTGGCTTCCTCCAAGGTGAGGCACTAGGCATGGGGCTGTCCGCAGTGCCAGCCAGGTGCTCTCAGCAGGCTGTCATCTTGTGAGACATACTCAATAGTCATTAGGGATAAGGAGGCCCTATCTCTCCATCCCGACTCACAGCCCTTAGCAACACACACACACACACACACACACACACACACACACACACACACACACACACACACACACACACACACACACACACACACACACACACACACACACACACACACACACACACACACACACACAAGCAGCCAAGTGGCACCTTGCTGTAAACAAACAACAAGCGGGGGCAGGACATGGCAGTGGCTCCTCTTTCCCTCCCTTGACACTGACGGCTTATGTACCTCATGTATTAGTACTCTCCTCTGGCTCTGGAGAGAAAACCAGCTGGGCAGGCCAGGACACCTGATGGTTGCCAGGTCGGATGTTGCCAGGGCCTGATGGAACACCTTTCAACAGCCGTTGAGATGAAAATCACTGCAGGCTATGGCTTTTTTTTTTTTTTTTACTATTGCGGTACTACAGTAGGTTATAATGCCAAAACAACCACCTGCAGGATTATAATATAAGGTTAACAGCATATCTAAATCCACGGTTTGACACTTTGACTTTGGTAGATAGCACACATTTTGTGAATATTGACATCTGATTTGAATGAGTAACAATTTCATTACACGTATTGTTTTATATGTATTTTTTTACTGTATGAGTCGGCCCCCTGATGAACTGCCGACTTGTCCAGGGTGTGTGTACCCCGCCCCTCACTCAGTGTCAGCTGGGAGAGGCTCAAATGTATTTTTACTGAGTGTTAAAATGGCAGCACAAGGTAGAGGACTTGCTCTGGCCCTGGCTCTGGATGAAGGGAAGGCTGGAGGAAGTAGGGAGAGAGGACGGACCCGCAGGTCTATGTGGGTTCATGAGATTTTGTGGTATTTGTCCCGCCCCTCCTCCACTGTGATAGGATGGCTGGGTAAAAAGTGACAGTGATGACTCTGGCCCCAGGAAAAAATGCTTTGGTGGACACTGGCCCTAAGCATTTACAGAAAATAGATGGCTGGATGGATGGAAGTACATCGCAGAATAGTTAACTATTGAATGAATATATTTGGTATAAATTACCACTGTGTTTCAGAGCATTATTTGACCATATTTGAATAAATATAGCAACAGTTCTACAGTTTTTCTTCTCTCTATGCCCCCAACCCCCACACAAACGATTCTGCCCTGTTTCGACCAGGATACGAACTTCCTGAACCCCTGTCATTCATTAGTTTACAAAAGCGGTGTGAGACAGACATGAGGTCACTGTACCACTTTGAAGACTACAACACACAGACAGTGTATTAGAAGGTAAAGAGCATCTGACTGGGACCAAGTCAGAATACTTATTAACCTGGTCAATGAGTGCTGCTATTGTGTCTCCCTCACCTCTCTGGTAAGGAGGAGCCGAACTGAACAAGACATTCGGTGTGTGTGAAGAGCCAGACAGGTCAAAGCCTTTCCCAGACCCGGCTGAATAATATCTCCCTGATACTCTGAGAACACACTGCTCAACTGCAGATTGTGCAAATATGACCGCTGATCTCAAACAATTTGTGCAACGATGCAAAGTTATTTTTAGAGGGCATAATATGTAGACCAATGCATGGACATAGACATGTAAGCACTTGCTTGCCATAGGCACACTCACAGACACACATTCGCCATGGTTGGTTGCTGAGTCAGTGTGTGAGGTTACTGGTGTATGAAATGAGGGGAGTACCTTTCATTTCCTCACCCTGGTTCTCCTCAACTGCCAGCAGGAGTATGTATGCCTCCCCCTCGGCCGTTTCAGCACGGCACGGCTCTGACTCAGAGCTGAGAGAGCAAACAGGAAGGATGTTAACTGCTGTGAAACACACACACACATGCACAAACACACATATATAGAGAGTGGGCTGAAAGAGTACATGAAGAAGGAAAACCTCAAACACCAAAGGTCTAACTGGAGCAAAAGTAGCCACAAATTCATAAGATTGAGCAGGTAAATGTGTGAAGTACACCAGCACTTTCATGTTTGCACACAAGCTCATGCACACAACAAGAAAGCCCACGCACACATTTGCTGTCAAAGTCAGGTAGGAAGAGTTCAAAGGTGTGACGGAATGTGATCGCTGGTGAGACTAAGAGGTGGACGGATAGAGATAGGATGACAGCGAGAAAGACAGACAAAGAAGAAGAGCGAGAAAAGGAGCGATTCCAGTGAGTCGGTCAGATGCCGTCACTCACCTCCATCCTCACCTGGTAACTTTTCTGTCACCTCACGCCATCACCTTGTCACCCCACGTCCGTGCCACCCTGTCACCTATCCCCTTAGCAACTGAGCCTGTCAGCCCGTTGTCATGCACCAAGGTTCACCCCTGACCTTTTGTTTCTTTCATACACGCTACAGAGAAAAGAGCCGAGACACAGGAGGGAGGGCAGTTGTGTCCGGACATGCCTATCACCCTAGATCACAGGCCACCGACATAAATGCTACAGGGGCCATAGATTTATGAGGGTGTGTAATATTGTGGGTGCACTAACTCCCCCCCAACCACCCACCCTCCTTAGTCCTGTTACTAACACAGGGGGTTGGATGTCTGGTCAGGTCAGACACAATCGTGTGCACACATGCAAAAGCCATTAAAATTGAAATTAGAGGGAGAACTGTCACTTTTGTTTGTGTGTACGTGTTTTTGTGTGGGCGCTTTAACATGTATGTTGTTCATGTTTTATGAGAGGAGAGAGTCATTACGGGACCAAATGTGACCCACATTTAGACCAGAAAAACAAAACAAAAAGACATTTTTGTGGCTGGTGTTGATGGCAATTTAGGTGCAAAAGAAAACCCAAGCAAAAAATAAAAATCACTGCATTAAAAACTACATCCTGATTGTGGTGAACCTGAACATGACAGCATCTAGACATGCAAACTGTTGGTGTTTGTAGAGTGTGTACATTCTGTGTTCTTGTGAAATTCAATCCATGTGGCACTGCAGTAACTCGGAAAAGAGAGCATATGACTGGAAATGATCCCCTTCAAATACTACTGAGGTGTTTTAGAAGAATAAACTAAACCCCAACCTGCTTCAATGCAGCCCTGAGGTCATCAGCAGAGGTCTGTGGTTGAGCTGGGCAGGTCCAGAAAGGATGATTCTGTGAAGCTCAGCACTGGATGGTAAGATAGACTCAATATGCATCTTGATATTAAATAAGTTCAAGCTGGGAATACTCTGTTCTAATGGGAGTGTACACACATTATTAAGGAGGAGAGGAGTTCAGAAAGGGGGGAGGCTCATATTTTACTTAGGGGAAGGTAGTCTGACTTTTTATTTTGGGAAAGCAGAGAAGGGTGTGTTTATTTTCAAGACCCCAAATTTATATTTTCGCATTCCGTTGCAGACTTAATAAAACACAGGAATCAAATAGTCAGAAATGATGGTTCTAATGTGCGGAGTGGGTCATAAAGGTGTTATTACAATCCCGTCTCCTGTTCCAGGGATTCATTGTTTTCTTTCACACTAAATGTTATCGCTGCTAACAGTCGTTTCCTCCTTCGAGTTCTTTGGAATCCTAACAAAAGTTTAAAAAGCTTAGCTTACATACATCATACTTTCATTTTCATTTTTCATGATGCAATTTCAAAGCATACAGTATGTCTTATTCATCTCCAATGCATGTCTGATGGTGTCATATATAATTGCAACACTTTCACTTATATTAGATTGGAGACCAAATTTACCCATTGGGCCATCCACTAAAGATAAAGACAGCTTGAGTTCACCAAAGACTAGTTAGTCCGACCGGTGGTGAGATGTTACTGTTGGGTAGATTTATCAAAGCAACAAAGTACATAAAATCACAGCTGCAGGGATGTCAGCTGTGATTTTCTCATCCATGCCCCACCCCTCCACAAAGTTTTGTGGGAATCGGTTCAGTGGTTTTTTGCGTAATTAGGGAAAACGTTGAAAAATGCTCCATCTAGAAATGTTAAAGAAAGTTGGAAAAAGAACCTGGATCTGTACCGTCATCTGGATCTGCATCAAGTTGAATGTGTTCTCTCCAGGCCCGTGTCCTATCCTTCTACCAAGTTTCATGGAAATCCATCCAGTAGTTTTTGCGTAATCCTGCTGAGAAAAACAAACGAACCATCCAAAGGACAATGACGTCAACATAAGTACTTTGGTGGAGGTCATAGACAGATTTCCTGTTATAGGAAATCAAATCTGACTTTTCTTTCTGAAAGGCAAGGCAACTTTATGAGTAGTGTAAGTGCTTTACAAAATATACTTTAAAAAAAAAGCATTAAAACATAAAACAACATAAAAAGCTAAATTAACTGCGACCACTATACGTCTCAGTGACTCGGTCTACATTACATGATGGTGTGGGTGAAAACTCAAAATTCTGATATGCTGCAGGGTGTTAATTAAATCCTGATAATGGAAATGATAGTTCCAATGAAACCGTCTGTTTTTGACATAATTGCTCTGACTGCTTACATTATTATCAGTCTGTATCTAAAAGGAGTAACGATAGCATCCTTTGGTGCCTTATCCTCGGAACACATTCACCATTCATCTCTCTGCTTCGCGCTGCGGCCCACAGTACACACACACAGACAATGACATGGCTGGGTAGCTAGCTAGTCTTGTTGTTAAACATGCTGTCAAATTATATTTACCGTTTGTCAACCGTGCGCAATAATATTGACTTAGCTTTCCTGCCCATATCTGAGCCAAAGGGCCGTCAGAGCGGTCAGTCATATCTAAGGTTAATCCAATTTACTGGAGTAGTGAGCTATGTTTTCAATGCACACAAACCTTATGGGATGGTAATGATTGATTCAGGTATAAGTTAAAGCCTCAGCTGTTATTTGAATTTTTGATTGCAAAATGGATTAAGATATAAATGAATGGCTTATTTTATTCTTTTATGTGACAAGTGACCATGGCATATGGAGGATAATGGCTTCTGAGGTCTCCATAACGAGAGGAAGAACTGTTCATTCCATTTCAGATACATGCGTTGGTGGCTAATATGACAACTGCTCTGTCATAAATATAGTAAGATTGAACTTAGACCTAAATTCCTAAAATAAAAAAACCCCTAAAAGTTGTATCAGCTTTCTATTTTGTATCCTATATGTTCACATATAGGGAGAGGGTGTTTCAGTGTTAGTCTGAGTCAGGGGTAGTGTCCAAATAAAATATTAATGACGCCGCCTCAGACCGACTAATGATGAAAAAGAGACAACCGAGTGCTCTGACAGAGACGAGCCGGTCTCAGTGCATTTACTCAGCAACACAGAACATTTTGCCATGGTGGCAGGGAGCCAAGGAATGCATCATGAAAACAGAGCGCAGCAAGCCACACATGTCCAATCAGACGCTACAGAACATTACCCATAATCCTCTCGACAAATACATGCATCTGGTACCATAACAACACTCTAACACTACGGAAGGGAGAGTGTGGGACACATCCGTAGCAACACACCATAATTACAAAGAGAGCCAGGGCTGACTAAGTTTAGAAGACCCAGTAAGCAACCCCCCCCCCCCCCCCCCCCCAAACCTCCTCCTCCTCTCTCCCTTCTTCACATGCTCCCACACTGATATTTAACAAAACATTAATCTTCTTGCCAGTGGCTCCAAAGAATACTAGTGATGTAGCTTCGGCGCAGAGGCTGGGGTAATAGTAATTCCATTGTTCTGCCCTTTTATTTATGCCTTGGCTCCACCAGGCAGATGAGGTAAGTCTCTTTTTTCATGTTATTATTCAGAAGTGGTGATACATAAAGCCAGATTACACAAATGTCTCTCTGTTTCACAGTGCCGCCACCTCACACCTCCCTCGCCAACGCTTAATGCGAACCCCCCCCCCCCCCCCTTTCCTCACCCCACTCCCCCTTCCCCCATCCCCACCAATGGCTTTGAATAGCACATTTCCCCTTTCTCCCCCTCTTTTCTAAATCACCCCTCAACATTTGCATGTGAATTGCTTGTATATCTTCTTTTATATGATGCACCGACAACACTGGCTTTCGAAAAAGAGAGAGGAGGGGAACTGCCACAACTACACCCCCCCACGTCATCTCATCTCCAACACACACACATATCACCAACTCCTACAAAAAAAAAAAAAAAAAAAGATGTTACTCTAACTCTCTCCTCCCAGGATCAGCATAGCAGCAGTTTCATTAAAAAAACAGGGGAACAGTGCAGGTTTTATGATATGGAGACAAGTTCTTTTGTGCTCTCCAGAGACAACCCCTCTGTCTGTCGATGTTACTGGGGCGATAATCCTGCTGGAATTTCTCCTAAGCACTTTTACTGACATTTTCAATTATCACCATGCCAGGACCCAGTAAATGGCATTTAAGGGGGCCCCGTCATCTCAGCGTTGAATCATATTTGTGAATCAGACAGCGTCAGAGTTGGACTCTGGTCTGTTAGCCTAAGGCTGGGAGGACAGTGAAGTGTCTGTGGAGACGCTCTGCCGAGATAAGATACAGTCTGCAGATGCCCGGGTTCACAGAGGAGCCACATAAACAATCAAGGACTCACACATTTACACATGCAAACAAAAACACTCACATACTGGCAGGCCCCTGAAACCAGGCCCTGTCTTGTAATTTACGACGTCAGCACGGCCCGGCCCCCTTTTCAAACAGAGCACATGGTCCAGACTCCAAACCCCCCCCCCCCCCCCCACAAACAGACACGCTGACCTCCTCGGCGCACAGTGCATGGGGTCAGACTTGTTTTCTCTTCACCTCTGACTGGATCCATTTACAAAGACTCCAAAAGCACTCCACATCTTTGGCTTGGGTTACATACATCCCTGTAATAATTCAGACATGTATTGCAAAGACATTTCTCTCTCTCTCTCTCTCTCTCCCCCCCCCCGTGTTCTGTTTCAGTGAGCTGCTTTGTTTCAAATGTGGAACAACTTCAAAGTAGTGAAAATGGACAGATTGATAGTGGAAGACAAATGCTGTTTCACAAGAGATTGAGTTTAGAATCCGATCACTCAGATGCCTCGCTGTAACAGTTCAGATGGTGTAATGGCACCAAATAAGTACATTTCCACAATGGAGACCTTTTTGCCTTATTAAACTGCAAATAAAACATCGTAGTTTGGAGCAGAGGTCGGCGATAAACCTCATAAAATGCTAAACTTTCAGCTGGCGCTGTGTTTCATCTACGATCACAGAGCATGTGTCCTCTGGAAGTCAGGGCATGTTTCAGTGTGTCAAGCCTGCGCTGTGTAATCATCTCTTAAAATGAGCGGCGCCAATTAGCCAGGTCAAATTTCGTGTGCGCCCACTGTATTCAGCCACATTGTTATCCTGATAACATGACAAACACATGGCATGCTCGATATCCCACAGACAATCTGAGAACAGCTGTTTACATGCCTCCATGCCCCCTTTCCTCTCCGCCAAGCTGACATCATTCCAAGCATCCTGTCTCTCTTTTGAATGGGCTCTGTTATGACAAGTTTAATTAAGGGTTGTCAAACCATAACATTTCTGTAAATATTAGACTTGCCAAGAGCGTCAATAAGAGGAAGTAGCCTTAGTATATGTTCTTCTCTCAGAAGCACAATGTGTACCTTTGTAAGTGGATCGCCAAGAGGCATTTTGATAGCCCATTTCTGTCTCAGTGAGCTTGAATTCAATCTAATATTATTCTCATTATGGCACTGATACCATAATGCAAATATTCCTTAAAACACAAATAAAGCTGAGTTCACACTGCATTAAAGTATTCACTTGGAATAAAGTAGAACAGATGATATAAAAATGCTAAAGATAGTGAAAAAAGCTCCTGTTGTGATGATTTGGTTTCAGCTGTTTGGCTATTTTTCCTCCATCTAGATTAAATAACACAATTTTTTTACAGTGTTGTCATAGAACAGTGGCAAAGCTGACATCATCTCTTATGTCTGTGTGTACAAAAGCCCCCTCATTGATCAGAGCGATGACAACCTCGGCTATGAATGTTCATGTGTCATTCTAATCCTTTTCACTGTGTTTAAAGAGCACCTGGTCCAATGCACACTGGAGGTTATTTTTGGTTTCAAGGGGGTGGTGATGGGGAGGAATGGGGTTGTCGAGAGGAAAACCACCCTTCGAGTTATTAGTTAGGGCTTGCATGATTTACATGTGTATATGTGTGTGTGTGTGTTTGAGTGAGACCTCCATTGTGTTTTTGGAGAGCATGTTCCAGTAAGTGGCATGGAGACTTACTCACCGGGGGGAGGGGGATGAGTCAGTGTGAATCATCAATCATGGCAACCCAGCGGTACACTGCACTAATACGGATGAGGATTTGTTTGTTACAAAATGAAGTGGTACATTTGAGGATAAAAGTTTCTGTGGTTCTGTAAAAATAATGTTTTTGTTTTTTCTTAACTCTCCTAATGCAACAGGAGGTGCAGCGGTTAGAAAAGCAGGTCTGGGTTGGATTAAGTTTTATAAAGTGTTTTCATTTTTCAATGAAAAAGCCAAACGTCTCTGGTTCCACTTTGTAAAATGAGATGTTTTCCTTCAATTGTGCTTGTTTGATA
The DNA here is from genome assembly GCA_037577475.1 of Chaunax sp. Z400. Classification (NCBI taxonomy): domain Eukaryota; kingdom Metazoa; phylum Chordata; class Actinopteri; order Lophiiformes; family Chaunacidae; genus Chaunax; species Chaunax sp. Z400. The sequence goes on along the minus strand of CM075184.1, from coordinate 30,356,858 downwards.
AAAAGAAGAAAAAAAACGGAATATCTTGGACTTTTTTGGACAGTCTGTCAGATGAAACAAGCAATTTGAAGAATCTGCCTTAGATATGGGAATAGTATGATGGACATTTAGCTCAGTTCCTGGATGTCTTCGTTGCAGCTATTCTCCAAGACTGAAAAATACAAGCCTCTCAAATGCAGGTCTCTTTGCACACAACCATACTTTGCCACAATTACATTTAAATACAAACCTTGCATTACTGGACCATCTTTCTGATATATAAATGTTTGCATTTGTCCACTTAGGCAGTGGTCACACATAAATGGCCATTAGAATTTAATACATCTTCTCTGTTAATACTATAATGTACATCATTACCTAAATATTTCAAGAGCACGGATATAACAGTGTGTTTAAATAAGCAATCAGGTGCTTTACTATGTAAGCTGTATCCTTACATGCAAACAGCATGCAAACATCAAAATAGAGCAGCTAGCAGGAATCATCAATGGTGCAAATACAGCTTTACTAACACGCCTAAACTTATCACACAAACACTCACAGAGGTGTGTCACTGATGCTGGAAATTTACATTTGCTGGAAAGAGCAACGCTTTGTTTCTCTGCAGTCCATCATCTTCTTTCACCCACAGTACATTTCTGTTTTTCATGTTCTCTAAATTTCGTGATGGAATTTGGGACCCGCTTCCCCTCAAAAACTTGTTGTCTGTTTACAATACGCCAATATTACATGTGTTTGCGATGCTGAAGTACTTATATTAGCATCTTCAGTAAATACATCCATCATAAAAACGTCTCTTTACCAGTATTAACAGAGTGAACACCCCGCCAAACTTCCACTTCAACACCTACAACTCACATAGTTTAGTCAAAACATCATCAGAGGTCTGGTGTTGCTGGTTATCAAAAATGATTGAATCCACCTTTTATAGACATCCTCTAAAGCTCTTGATAGGCTGGTTGAATTCACACTGGGATTAAAGTATTTATTTGGGGTAAACTAGAATAAATAATGCAATTGTGTGACGGCATTTGATAAGATTACAGTCAAAGATTGTGATTTAAGCATGTCAGACACATAGAAAAAGACATTTCCTGTTTTGAAACATCAAAAGGCTCCTTAACGGTTATGTGTATAATATGATGAATTCATTTCCTTGCTCTCTCTGTCTCTCTCGCTCTCTCTCTCCATGCGTTGCTTGTCAGCAAGCCAACATTAGCAGCTAAATAGCCCTCCTTAACGAGAGTCTGCTGCTGATACAACTCAGCACTCCTGGCCCAATAACCGATGAAATATGAAAATCGACAGCGCCGTCAGGGCGGCCATGCCACATGTTTACGAGTGGCTTAACTGTCTGCCTCTTTGCTCCATAAGTCATACACAGAGTGCTCATCAAGGAGCAGGAATTTATGGGGTCTGAGTCTGCATATGACCCCCACCACCACCCCACCCCCACCCACAGGGGAGGCAGCAGCTACAATAAGCTTCATAGACTATAAGCTTCACAGACTTACTCATAGCATGTTGGCTGACACAGCCTGACGCTCCGATGATGATGAGGGGAAAAGTCACAATAACAGCGTTGTTAAAAAAATAGTCAACATATTACACCCTCAGCCTTCATAAAGCTTTAAAATCAAAGATGTCAATTGTCTGTGTGCTGCTGGCAAGACGCAGGTGTAGAATTCAAATAAGCTTTTCAAGGGTTTGACCTGCGGAGGTAATATCCTCAAAGTTATAATCCTCAAAGTGGCGGATTTGGCAACATCTGTAGCCGTAATGGCAAGTGCAGTTTCACAGGTCCCAGAAGTAGCAGCAATTTTACAACAGTCCAACAACAATAAAATAACTAATGCATCTGTTTACAGTGCAGCCAAAAAAAAATCCTGAAGTTGTTACACTCTAATAAGAACGTCATTCAATAACTACCTCAGTGATGAACATGTTGGGTGACTGCTGCACAATAAAAGCCACTTTTCACAAGTCAAACGCTTTAACTGTGAGCAGGAGGAAACGTCCAGTGAACAGTAAGAGAGCAATAAACAGGGACGCTAATATCAATGAGATAAACATACATGTTGCTTTGTTTCCTGTGAGTCTCTTCGACATGTCTGCAGGGGATTGGCAGACTCCACCACTAACAATGAAAACTACTGTAAATATTTTGATCTGCTGCAAATACCATAAAAATTATAACTTAAAAAAAAAAAAAACACAAGTTGACAGATTGGGTTTTGTGACCATTAAACAAGCAAATAAATATATTTGCAAGCAAATATACTTGTAACAAAATCTAACACAACACCACACTGGCCTGGCCTCTGATGTGTTTTCCAGTTTGTTTTCCAGCATGCTTTGTTTGCATTTTTGCACCGAGAATGTGTGACACTAACAGAAAGCTGGTCAAGGGAAGTGCTGAAGGCAAAGAGCCAGCAGGGACAACAGCTATTACAACAGGGAGGCTGAGGATGAACACTGTATTCTGCTGGTCATGTTGCCTCTGGGCCGAGACCTGGGTCATCATGACCTGGATCTGAAGCAAAGCTTGGACTCCTCACCCACAACAAGACAGGAAATACTCTCTGGCGTGTTTACTGGGGAGGAGTTTATCAAATGCTGTTATGAAATGTGCATGGGGATGTTTGGGAGTTATCAGTATAAAAACAGACCGAGGCAGAGAGAGCGCTCCGCTCTTAGTCTCAGGCTGCCAGCTGAGGATGCTTGGAGATGAATGGGACGTTGAACAGCAGAGCGCCTCCAGCTCAGCTAGAGCCTTGTCCCGCTGCCACTGAGACTGACATCCATGCAAATCATAACAGAGATGACAGACCAGGCCACCCCACCACCTCCCAGACAGTCATTGCAGCCAGCCTGCCAGCCAGTCGGCCTTCCCGGCCCGACAGACAACGGGCTACCCCACCCGAGGTTCCACCCCTGTGCCTGCACAGACAGACTGGGACAAATTGGGACAACCCCCCCCCGCTCCATTACCACCCACCCTTCTTCTCCATTGCGCGCTGCAGCAGCCTCTGCTCAGGGGGCTAATTCCGCGTTCAGATCACCATTTGTACTTATTATGCTGACATAATTAATCCCCTGTTGTGATCAGCGGGGGCATGAGGGCCTCTCTGCTTCATTGGCTTACGCCTGCCATGACACAATCACCCCCCCCCCCCCCCCCCCCAATCCCCCGCTACCCATACACATCTTCTCCTCACTCCCTCCTATGTCCATCATGTCTGGTTTGAGAGGTCTATCTCTCCATAATCTCCACTGTTACTGTCTGTGTTGTTGTTTTTCCTGTTGGGGCCTTAGTCAATCCAGTAGTGGACTGACAGACTGACAGGTCGGCCAGACTGTCACATCATCTCATGTTTGCATACTCACTAGGAAACTCGGCCGACGTCCTCGTATCAGGCTTCCAAACTAAAATGGACACACTTGTTTAAATCAAAATCAAGTGAAAACAAGTCTGCACGATCTTCATCTTGACTGTAATCTCTGATGTCAGTCCTCTTTGAACAGTCACATTGAGCTGGTCACCTGCAGCTCAACCCATCAGGCGCTGTGCAAACAAAACCTGCATCTATGGCTAAGAGCGGTCACAGGTTTCATGCTTACGTCAACGCTACGGACAGAGGAGCAGGGGAGGGGAAGGTGAAGGGAAGAAGAGAGGAGGACAATGGGGGAGGAGGGGAATGGTGGGGGGTTCTCATCAAAAAACACCAGCTGGATTAATAAATCCAACCAGTGACTGTGTCCTCATCTTAAAGTGTTGAGCAGATTAAAACAGAACCGTCTCAAGTTGTGAAACACCGAGGAAACAATGTCAGAATAAACACTGAGGAGACGAGGGCTGCCGGCCCCAAACGGCTGCTCTGCTGAGGGCTGGACCAGCACACCAACTGCTGCTTCCTAGAAATCAAAAGACCCAAAAGCTGAACTTTGATTCCTCCCTGAAGGGCGCTGGGTTTGTGTATTTGTGAGGTCAAAGCTCTGAAACACACCACAGGATCATTTTTTGTTTTGTTTTTATTTGAATAATGTGCAGGAGTATAGACAAATATACGATTCTGGGAAATTCCATTTCCCATTTTTCCATTTCCAATAACACACTGAAAAAAATTCATTTGATGTGAAGATAAAATAACTGAAGCATACATGTATATACAGTAAGTTCTGCTATGGCTCTATGTTCCTTTGCCAAATAGGGTTCTGTCGCAACATTTCTCTCGTCTAACCAATAAACTTCACATTACAATAGTCTTTTAGGCCACGTTTCAATTACGACTTTGAGAACATTCAGTAACAGCGAAACAACAAAATTAACTTCCTGACCATTTGCCGTCAAAGATTACCAGGATGCCCAGAGCACCTGCTAGCTCTGGGAAGCTGCGTGTTATTGTGGCCAGAGAAGGGAATGTACAGTCAACAGGTCTGCGTGTACCACTGGAGGAATTTGTTGCAAACGCCAAGAAAAAAACATGAAAGAGAGAAAGTTTTTTCTCTGATTGTGAATTCTGTCAAATTTGAAGGTTCCAATTCCAAATCAATCAGGTCTTTGTCGCTCTGCTGCTTGATACCATCGATGTCAAATTCCAGGAACATTTACTCACAACACCCCTTACCCCCTCATCCCCCTCCCCCCCAAACACCCTCCTCCTCCTCCTTCTCTTCCCTCCCATCACACACCCTCCCCCTACTCCTCATCTTTACATAAAAGTTCAGGCTGCATATTAAAAGGAGCTAAAATATTCACACTGTCAAAGGTGGTCAAAGGCTTCTGCGTTCACACAGGAGCTGACAAAGAGGAGGCACCCAGTGCTTGGCCAAAAGAGAACTGTTGAAATAAATCAGCACATACAAAGACACAGAGAGATAATGGGGCTGGAGCTGGGCCTGATCCAGAAACAGAAACACACTGCACACCAGAACACACAGTCACATCTACACAGAGCGCTCGGCTGGGAACAAAGTCTGCACATAGATTAATATTTATTTTTTGGAGCACACGTTGTTCAGGACATACAGTATCAGAAGACGGAAAAAAAACCCACATCATAACTCCCCTCCTCCGGCGTGCAACCTTGCAGCGAATCCCACGGCTGGAATCAAACAAATAACAAAAAACAAAACAAAAAAATCCACAGATGGTCTCACATGGGAGAGTGCAATAGAGGAAACGGGTATTTCAGAAACATCTGTTGAAGCGCCAGAAATTTAAATCAGAGGACTTTTAAAATAAAGAGTTTCGATGCATGTAAGCAACGTGTAATGGACAAATGATGCATGTATCTATCTGAGTGTGTGTGTGAGAGACAGGGATCAGCTTTATCATACACATTCCAGCATTATTCTGCACACTTCATGAGCTCTATATGCTTTATTTTGTGAGAAATGCACCTGAGCATCTGGCAGCATCTTGTCCCAGATTATGAGACACAACCAGGCAATTATACATGTTACAAAACACTTTTATCTATAAATACACATGAATTTGATGCTTTTTCCCCCCAACAAAATGCACCCAACCATCTATGAAAAAATAAAATGCCTGCAGCCTGATCATTCCAGGAATTTATCAGCTACTTTGTGATGTTTATCTATGATCCATCTATTCGGTGATGATGAAATGATGTGAAGTAATCTGAGAGAGTAAACTAAATAAAATGCTGAACCCTCAGCAATAGGACTTTTGTCCAGAACTGAAATCCCTACAGTATAATCACATCCCACAGCTAGCAGCTCTGCTAGACCAAATTGGGTGTGCCTTGCTCAAAGGTCAAGACTAGTAAGAATTTTCATTTCTCACTTTACTTTTATGGTTTTTTTTTCCTCCTCAGTCCAGGAATTGAAACATTTGACGCCTTTCAATCATCAAGTATGTAAAATAAATGTTGAACTTATTCAGAAAACATATTGGGCTTATATATCGCAAGCTGTTCAACTCACTGAAGTACTCACAAACTGGGGCTCCACAATTACGCAGCTTTTTATTTGCCCCTATATCAACAAAGAGAGGAAACAGAGGCCTCCCTGAACTAATTTCACTCATGAACACTCAGTCATTTGTTGAGCACCACACAGCAGGCCCTGCCGTCTGAGGCCCAAGGATTAAGACTCAATATTTGTAAACCTCAGTTGGCTTTAGTGCGGAAATGGAGAGTGGAGAAAAATAGGAAGCCTTGGCAAAGCGAAGTGTGAAAAACTATCAAATTGTCAGCCATGACAGAAACAGTTACACACACTGGCTTCTGGCTGACACAGAAACAATACACAGGAAAACCTATGAAACACTACGGCCTTGTTTGTATGAACGTGGGTGGGTGTTAGTTTATAGGTTTTTGGGTGCATGAAAAAGCAAATATATGCACTTGATACATTTATGTGCCATTTATGGTACAACAAACATTTCAAAGTAACAAACGCTCCAAATCACTGTGATGTACTTTGATTAAATCTCTTTCCTATTTGTATCACTGTCTAAATAATTAGCTGTATCATTTAAACCCTTTACATGAAGGCCAAACACTCTTAACTTTACCCTTCGTCTTTAACCTTTTTCCTCTGCGGGATATTCTCCCACAATGCACGTTATCAGCCCCGCAATTGGCCCATAAAGCGCTAAAAATCCCTGGACCTTATTTCCAGCTGTGACACATAACCCGACCCACTTAAGTCCTCCACTTTGACCTTTGTTTGAAAAGTCTCTTTCAGCCTGAGGCCTTAACAGTAAATTCATAGAGCTATGAAATTAATGTGTCACACAGCCCATATCCAGTCTTTCATTAATCACAACAAGGGAAAGGAAGAGGCAGGTTACTGAGTCACGTTTTCCCTCTTTTTTTTTATGTTTTCTTTGGTAACAGGGCAGATTGTGTAACAATCTCCCTCGATATTAACTGTGTTCTGCCTATCAACATCCTCTCTGTTGTGAAATGGAGAGGGTATCGCAGGGGTGCAAACACCTCCGACACATCTGTGTTCAATGGGATCTGCACAGCCTAAACGTTTTAACCTTCAGCACCTATAAAATACACACATGTGCATCCATAGAAACACACAGACACACACACACACACAGACACACCGACAAAGATGATTAAAACACTGAACTTTGCAGCTCTTCCTTGTCAGATACCATAACTGTTGACGATGCAACAGACTCCCCTTGTCTTCTATGGTCAAATGTGCTTCTGCAGCAGCATTAAGGTTGAGCAGGAGCCCTTTGTTTTGTTTTGTTTTTTTTACCTGTGAAGGTGATGTGAAGTATATCCTGCAGGGTGATTGTACAGAGAGTAAACTGTTGCACTGTCAGTGAGGCATTGTGTCTGGCTGGCCACTCTATGGGATGCTCAGACCAATGCTTAATTACACACATCGTGAGCGGCAAGTGCTCAGAGCAGGAAATGACAGCCGAGCAGCGTCACTTACAACTAAGAGGCGTGAAAGAGCATTCAATAAGAATAGAGCTAAACTCTGAGTCCTAATGTCCGGTGGGTAACGTATCAGAGGGACAGGGGGCTGCAAACAGGCCTGCTGCCCTAAAAATTAAGTTTACATACAAGTAATTAGCAACAGCACATATGTGTATAAATGTAATCACTGCTTGGATTATGTTCAGAGACAATGCTATATATATATACATATATGCCCCACACTGGACTCCTCGGGGGGTGGTCGGGGTGGATGGTGGGTATATAAAGTCCAGGACACCAGAAGCCACAGTTTGAGTCCAGACTCAGGTCTGTGGTCTACAGAAAAAAGTCATTTTGATTAAAGTTAGGAAAAAAATGTGACTTTGGTTAGTTTTAGGCAACGAAAGGACTTTATGTTAAAAGGAACATAGTTTTTTTTTAATTAAATGTTGTAGAAAACAAAGTCAATGGATATTTTACGGCATGTTCTGTATCAAGACTCATAAAGAAGGAAAAACAAAGATGTTGCCATCTGAGCAAACTGAAATTATTAATGATCAGCATCAGGACATAAATAGAAACAATCATGCAATATAAGAGGCCGATGGGTGTTAATACACATTAAGAAAGCTACTGACAGGTCATGACTGTCAATAAATAAAATTAACAATTTCTAACACAAATTTAGGAATCATATTTACACTGAGGTTTAAAATATTATTTTAGAGTGTGGTTTTAACTTCCAGTATGATCTGCAAAGAAAACTGACTCCGACTGACTTTTTCTTTGTTTTTTCTTCTTCTTTTTTTTAAGAAACAACAGTGATGTTAAGCTATTGTGCACCCGAGGGTTAGAGATGACTGCCTGTCTCACCGTCATCATAATAATAATTAGGGAGTATAACTACTAACCAGACCAACTCTCACACACGGGGCAGGAGGACAACTTGTTTCTGAGTTTTACGATGTTTTCAGTGCTGACAGGAAGTTAAATTACGAGTTTGTTATTTCTGCTCTTTAAGTGTAAGAACTCATTCTGTAAAGCATCTATATATGTGTTAGTGGGACCAGGGTTTGAGCACTTGAGTCACGAGTCTAAAGACTCTAAATTACTAGAAGTTTGAGCCGGATTACCTCGATGATACCTGGATGTCCGCCAAAGAAGCAGGGGGAGCAAACTACACCTGCATGGAACAGTAAAAGTACAGTAGAAACAAACAGATAAAGGAAAGTAGACAGAATTATGGGATATACATAGATTATTTGACAAACTAGGGGATGTAAATGAGGATTACAAATGCTTCCAATCACTGAGGCACAAAAATACGTTTTAAATCCTGGATGGATGAAAAGCTTTAGCCTCAACATTTCTGACCAAAGGAAGGAGTCATTGAGGGGTAATAGACTTCAAGTCTTTCTTTTTTTTTTGGTGAGAATGTGGGTGTGGTATGAGATCTGAGAAGCACTTGACTGGGTGGATTCTGCCACACTGGCCTAAGGGATCTTTCTAAATGGCACATTTAGTCCTGGTGACCCGTACCTCAGAAGAAACACAGGCACAGGCACACACACACACACACACACACACACACAACTTTCATGCATATAAGCACAAATAAGCACACATGCACATAAACAAAGTCTCTTCTTATGTGACACACACACACACACACACACACACACACACACACACACACACACACACACACACACACACACACACACACTCTTCTCAACTCCATCTCCAACTGCCTTCCGAAACACAATGGCCCCGCTGTCCTGACGACTCAACTGGAAGAGAACTTAACCTCTGACCTCTGAGGTCAACTCATTAACACTAACACACCTCCCCGGGATGCAAATGACCAACTTATGAATAATATGGCGGACAGATTTTATGGATGATTGATAAGAAATCGCCTCTTCATAACATTTAGGTCATTTTGTTTGAAGTTTGGTCTTTTTTTTTTTATCTCTCTCTTAATGTTACATCACAAACAATTTCAGGCATTAATAATCAGCAGAAAACTTTATTAGAAGAAAATAGAATTATAGAAAGAAAATATGATCTATCTATCTATCTATCTTTTTGCTACTGATGTTCAAAATATAAATTGTGTTTGATTGCTTATAAAATACACTTCTTCCCTTCATTACTACAGCCACAATAATAAACTCTGGGCAACAGGCAACTTTGGTTGCAAAAAAGAAAAAAGAAAAAAAGAAAAGCAAAAGCAGCTTTTATGGTTCGTTACATACAGTAAATACACATATTCATATTCATTCCATACATATTGTCTTGTAGAAGCATTCGAAAACAGCAGCCACTGTTGAATTTTGCAGGCCTGTCTTAGTGCTTCTCATTAGGAGCAGAGTAGTTACAGAACCTCATAATTTGAAGTGTCTTAAGTGTGCAGATAATGTAAGGTCAATGTCGAGAGCGAGGAGGCAGACAGTCCTAATGTTTAGCTGCACATACGTAATTGGACAGAAGTGGAGGAGGCAGGTGTGCAGCCATTGTTCACTGTGATGGGATTATTTGCACCTCTCAGTGCTAAAAAAACAGGTATCATCAGAAGGCAGTCATCTAAATTTACAACGACTGGATTTAGGTTTTCCTCTCTTTCTCTATCCAGGTTCTGTAATTACAGCTGCTCTGTAATTAGGGGCAGAGCCTTCAGGACCAGGGTGACTACTGTCTACTTTAAAAGGGTTTGGCAAAGTACAAGACTTCAGTTTGGGGGATGGGGAGAAAGTACAGCATTCCTGTTTGCCCGTTTTTTTTAAGCTCAATCTCTGGGCTTAACAGTCTTGGTGATCACATTGCCATTCTCAGATGAGTCGAATGCATACTGCTGCATTAAACATTGTTAATGTGGGGCCAGAAACAGGCCAGTTTCAGCTAAAGTTTTGAGAGGATTCCACACTTTTGAAGCTTTATTACCAGGTACCAAGCTGTGGCTCACTTTTGAAATATAAAACAAATAATGCTTAAGGTCTGTCCAACAATTATTCAATCGATAAGTTCAGCAGAATCTGTCCAGGGCTGGGATCAAACACAGCAGTTGAGAAAGGGAGTTCATGGAGAAAGGTTTTATTGGCTGAAGACCTGACTGTCCATTGCGTGCACACACTCACAACCACACACAGAGTATGTGTGTGTGTGTGTGTGTGTGTGTGTGTGTGTGTGTGTGTGTGTGTGTGTAGGACTTAGGACAGATTGCCTGGGTTATGTCCAAGTGAACTCTGAGAGTGCGTAAGGTTAAGGGTAAGAATTATCTCATGTTGTTCCACCCACCCACCTGGCTCTGTGTGTCTGTGTCCCAGCCCTCCATACAGGCACATATCACTTTACAGTTAATAAGTCTATTAATAGTAAGCCCTCAGCCCCTCATCAACCAATGTGCAGTACATGTTATTATTACAGTATCAAGACAGACTCAAGGTTCAGAGAAACAAATGAAAAGTCTCACATTGTAACCCTACTTTTATGAGCACAGTTGGAGCCTTACGTTTGAAATGAACTAGGTCTACCAGACGATGTGTCAAGGCCAAACCCTTAATACCTGTTAGGAAAAAAAAAAGCTTTCACACATAGCCTCCTATACCGTCTGCTCCTAAATGCTTCTTAATTTTGGTGTCTGCAGGTTCTGGATTCAACCCCAGACACCCTTAGCTTCCATTTGCTCAGACTTATCTTGCAGGTAAATTCTGAGATGAGGAAAACTGAAACGCACCCACTCCAAAAAAAAAAAAAAAAAAAAGGTTGATTGATATCCCTGGCTGCTTCCACTAATAAAGATGATTACTGTGCCACCAGAAGTGTACAGAAGGTATCTTCTTCATCCTTACTACTACATACTAATGATATAACATTTATGCACATTGTCAAATAAGTCCTAACATACAGTACCGGGTGATGATAGTCTGACGAACAACCGATGCACCTTTCATCTCCTATTCGTGCCATGAACCCAGAAACATAAATGGCACAAAAAGAAACATAAGCTTAAGTCAGATGCATTTACTCCTGACCTTCTCTGTCAGAGTGCTCGGCAGCTAAGCTGCAGGGATTTGCACCAGCTCAACATTTACACCATATGGATGCTTTATTACAGAGTAATGATGTCTTTGTCTGCCTCACTTCGCTCTCTAACTAGAGGTGATTCGAAAAACCAAACAGCCTTATGTGTAACCAGGTGATTACAGAGACTTAAAGGGGATTTAATAGAATTCTACTGAGGTATGTAGAAGCACAATTCTACACACTTTGTGTGTGTCTCTGAAGATTCATAACACCCCCCTAAATGACTCCATATTGACTCATACAGATTATTCAGTCATATCAATGACATGCGCCAAACATGTTACCAAGTAAAATAAGTTTAGGTTCTTTAAAGCTATGACTCATAATAGCAACATAATGCATGAGATGAAAATAAGACATTACTAACTCTCTGTATATCATACATATACTAAACAGAGACTAGTGTTAAGACCAGTATATACGGGGAAATGAAAATTACGTGGTGATCAATTTCCTCGCTAATTTCTTCAGCTTTAGCGATAGCAATAATTGGATTTATAGTGAAATGAGAGCTGGGCTGCTTATTGATTTTAGCTACTGCATATTAGCAGTGAATAATCAATGAAGTGGATTCAGTCCTTATTAAACTGGAGTAAGCTGGGATGGCCTTTTTCCCTTTGGAAGCCAATGACTGTTAATCTCATAACTGGTCATGGTGATGCATTGTTCCAAATAAGAACATATCACTATTGACAAAGGGTCAAAATACAGCAGTTGCATTGATCCGTGTATGAAAATGTAAAAATATATTTGTGCAACAAGAACCGAGGCTAACTGTCCTGAAGTTTTCGCTTAATCTAAACAAATTAACAAAGTAAATCTTATAAATTTCAAGTAATATTAATCCTGGTATTTTATAGTGTTTAGGTCCCTTTGGCAGATTCTTCTACATGTAAAATACTGAAAATAGGCAAAAATAGGCAGGGCTGGTTACTGTTAGCAGGGGCTTCAACAATCCATCCTGTAACAAAAAGCAGATCCTTAGTGAAAACAAGAATTTAGGGCAATGTTGTCAAGGCAAAGCCAAATTATAGCTGCCCCTTATTTTCTTTATTAGCCTCTTAGAATTTCGGTCTCTGGGAATTAATTGTAAGGGGTCAATTTGCAAATGAATGTGATTTCATTTGTGAAAATATAATGGTGGGCTTATTCTGGGACATTGGGACAAACAGCTCTGAGATAAAAGAAAGAGAACATCTTAATTTATTAGCGATCTGCAACATTTTTCACCTAGAAGCCAAGGCAACTGGTCTGTCGAGACTGAAATGAAATTAGTGCTCTTCTTGGGCAGGAGAAACAAAAGCGTCTCCCAAAAGCAAGTGAGGTCCCAGTCTGGCACAGTGAGGTCAGCAGGCTGAGGCCTATAGCCAACCCCTAAACTGAGCTGTAATGCTGTGTGCAAATCAGCTGCTTTTCTCCCATTTCATTTCTCATGCGCAGCATTTGTGCACCTCTTTTCATGAATGTAGGACCCTATCTTTAGCCCTCCCCTCTGAAAGGGCCTTCCCAGTGACGAAGGTGACCTGCCACTGAGAAAAAGGAGGGCCTGCCATGAACTGAGTGTCAGCCATTAAATATGATTTCGCCCCTGAATGGCGCGCAAACACATTCAACCACTGAAACTCATTAAGCCCGCATAATCTCTCTTTTCTTAAGCATAACAATGATTTCAGCTGGGAAATGCAATGGTTTTGGGGAGCTAAGCCATTGATCTGAGTTGCATTCAAAGTAATAAATCAAGTCCAACTTCACATCCTGAGCCCATTTGCCTAAGTTCAGCGCCTCTCACCATACTGGTCAATTAGTTTAGAGCGAATATATTCAATACAGAGAGCAATTCACTGACAAGGCATAATAAATCCTCTGGCTTGGAGACTGTCCAAAATAACCTTTTGCTGCTATTTGGCCTCTTTTCTAACTCTACAGCGGTATTAAAAAAAAAAAAAAAAGCAGCGTTTACTTCTACAAAGTAACTGTAAGTACCACACTTTTCATCAATTAAACTCTGGTTCAAGGTTTTAAGAATTTAAAAAACCATTTTAGCTCAGTCATAAACTGTGACAAGCCATGTGGTTAACTTCCATGTTGTTATGGAAGTTGATCCTGCTTAAGCTCAAATGAGACCACTGGCAGCCAGAGAGACAGGAAGTGTGAAGGTGCCAACTCCTGTCAGACAAAGTGAGCCGCTTGTTTGATTCCTCTCAGTGCACTCTCACTCCCAGCCTTCCCCATTGCTTCCCAAGACACGAGGCTGTTAAGGGCTGTATTTTTCTTAATTATTATTTTTATCTCTTCTTAACAAAGTTTCAGTCCAATTTCTATTGACTTTGCATCAAAGCCTGCAGGGGGAGGTGAATGTCCCAGCCTGCTAAATTACAGCCGTGCGGACTGGGAGAGGTGGGAGCAGCTGTGAGGAGGGCTCTCAGTAGTCAGACCATTGTAATCTGCATTAACCACATTGCAAGGGAGTGCAAAGGGTCAAAGTCTTTAAGTGCCTGCAGGGATGGGTGCTTGTGGATTACATGTTATCGCTCCAAGAGGTTGTAATAATTGTACAGTGTTGCTTGCACACTACCTGTTGTTCACCTACGATGACTAACAGTGTAGTGCTGCTTTTGAGGTCTCATATAGGGGATAGGAAATGCTGGGACAAATTAGTTGTTTGTTTTTTTTACAAGCATTTGTGAGAGCAATAGTTGAAACAATCATTTTATCAGGTAAGATAATATGTATTGTTAAAACTTGGTTTGATTTTGAACAGTGTTTATTCATTAGCAAATTGTTCTCAGTACTGCTGATGAGATTATGTGCGTTTCCTGGAGGGCGTGCTGGAATAGCTCAGGCAGAAGGTGTCTCTTAAGATGATCTGCTTCAACAGAGCATTAAAGAGTGAGGAGGAGGAGGAGCGATGGTTTTACTGTTCAAAGACACCCAATTTGCATCAAATTTATTTTTTATGTGTATTTCAATATACTTTTTCTTGTGCAGATCATTTATCAAACAGAACAAGAAAAGGGAAAATAACTTCAAAGAATAAATGAACAGAAATCTTGCTTTCTCTTTTGACACTGGATTATTTATAGCTACATTTCAGAGTGATTGTGAATAAATTCAATTAACCTCCCTGATGGCAAGAATAAAAGCCTATGTCTTGACAAATGTTTGCTGGGCTCAAATTTAGCACTACTGAGAACAGCGGAGCAGACAGATTGTATGCTGCGCTGCATGAAAATTATATAGATCCTCCACAGACTCAGACAGAGACTGTGGAGGAATGACACAAAGTTCAATGGAGGCGTCTGTCTCCTGGCCCTACACCCTGCCTGGTCCTCTCCCTGTATACCTCCAAGCCTGTGATGAATGCATGCAGAGCTCTCTCTCCCTCACACACATGTGACATTATTAACACAATATAAAAAGTGATGGAGCACGCTGCCACACTGCTGGGGCCCCCTGATGCAGCGCAGCACAGCTAAGTTGTGATTTATTCCCACAACATGAAAAAGTAAGCATGCCATTAAAATCACAGGTGTTTGGAGGCCACACGACTCACGGGGCACGATCGATAATGTCACTCTTTTACACGGCTCATTTTGAGGCCGCGGCGGCATCATGTGCCATTAGAGGGGGCCTTGATCTATTGAGGAGCCAACCTCTGTCTGGCTCTAAAGTTATGTGCATGCATAGATACAACTAACAAGGTGCATGCACATGCATGTACACCTTCTCCCCAGCAGACACATGCAGACGATCGCGCAGAGCTGGTGTTTACAATGTCTCCACCTGCACTCACACATAATTTCTACTGAGCTAATTTGGGACATAATGCACTGTAAATGGCAAGAGCTCTGATTGATACCTGCACTTAGAACAATTACTGGTATAAAAACTTTGGGAAAAGACAAAAGTTTGCACTACTTACCGTAGGGTTAGCTATGGTGACCTCAGTGCTGTGTAAGAAGTGATTTGTTAGTGTTTGTTGAACGTGTTCCCTGGCCTATAAAGTGTGACACAGGCAACAAATAAGGACTAATGTTCTAGCTGAAAATGAATACTTAGCACAACCTGTAAAAGAATGTGTTGTCTCTGCTCTTTAACAACCACACAAATTATCAACAAATTATTTTGTGCTATTGCTAAATGCAGCAAATCCATCTCAGATTAAAAGCAAACAAACCGTGATCTAATTACTGATCAGAATGTTTATCAAATACAACGAATAAAGTTAATAAAAAAATATCATTTTGTGAACAAAGGATTAAAAACCGCCTTTTCATTTGTGTAGAGAAGGTATTTTTTTTAATTGTACAGTTGTATATATTATATGAATATGTAGGTATTGTATTGTCATTGGTATGTCAAATTATTGTCTTGAACTTTTTAATTCCAAATTCTCATGGGTCAGTTTGGTGCAGGTGCATAAGCTAGTTTTTAGTTCCATGCTAATTCACATATATTCAGCAAAGGCATGCAAAAGATTTGTGAAAAGGAAGACCATTGTATCCGCAAAAAAATCCCTGATAAAATAAAACAGGAGATTAGGACGTGGCGGCAGACCTCCTAAACTTCCTTGTCTCTGTGAACACATTCTGGATGACAATGCAGTCAAGTTGGAAAAACAAAACGTCTATTCAAAGCAAGCCCAGAGTAACAGTAGTATTTATCTGGAAGCAAAGGATTTGCATGGCTATACAACGAAAATGAATTTTCTTGTATTTAGTATTACTTTAAATTCAAAAACATGAAAAATAGTCATAAATTATACGTAAATATTTCAATTTCAAAAAAGGTTCTGTTTAGTTTTTCCTCCCTCTTTCATTTCTCTGTCACTCTCGTTGCCACTGCCATGAAAATGAACTATCAATCTGTTTTACAAAGGAATTCCTCATGCCACGCCGGCCTGACAGTCGCGATACGACGGTTGTTGTGTGGTCAACAAACAATTTTCCTGGGCTTCACTGCTTCTCAAAGGCACCTTTTTCATCTGGCTCTGATCATGTGAAAAATCTCATTGTCAAAAGACGTCCCTGCTTTTCTTCTCATACAAAGATGTCAGATGGGGAGAGTTAGAATTTCCAAACATGTTAATCCGCATGAGCGTATAAACTCAGCCCCTTCCTCCACAGTGCTTGAGAGTTCATTCAGCATGTTGGAAATTTCCTGTGCTTGAGCAACACAAGTGTGCCTCTGACTTAGGATGCAACGTGCACTTAACTGAAAGAACACAGGAGTGAGGAGTTGAGCAATTCAATCGAACGATTCACGCATGCAAAATTTTAACGCCCGTTTCTCAAGGCTGATTTCGCAAAAAAAAAATTAAGACACTTGTTGTGTAAAAATGGAAAATCTGAATTGTTATGAAATGACTATGAGCTGAGCTGAGAACATGACAATGCACAACTGGTTAAATCCAGTTATGCAGATTAGAGATCATGCAAGATAAAAAAAATTAAGTCAGCTTTGATGGATGGATGGATGGAAGGATGAATGAATGAGGAGCAATTTATAAGACCATGTAAACTGAGGGGTAATTCTCCTGCTCTCCGCCACGCCTCCCAATAAGACCACCACTTACTGGGTCATCAGGGGTAAAAGGTAGGCCGCTTCATCACAGACACACACTCTCCGCCTCTTCCTGCTGGCACTCCCAGTACCCCTCAGTCCACCCATCATCCCACCCTTCTCCTCCACTCCAGCCTCTCATCACCGATCTCTGCTGTCATCACACACACATCCCCTGTCACGCTGCCGTCTGATTGATGAGGCCACTTTTGATAATGGCATCAGGAACCGGGGTGTCTGCCTTGTCATTAGATACTATCAGAGCTGTCTTATTACGGCGGAGGAAGACCCCAGGCAGACAGACGGCTTCCTTAGTGTGCAGATATGGTCGCAGATAATGAAGCTATACGACAGTGTGCTCTAATACACCTGGCTGCGTTAATCCATCCATCACATGTGTCCGGCGAGCTCCTTCAGATCACATGAACTTCCTACTTCCGTCAAAGTGACAGCTGTACTTCCTGTGTGGGGACGAAGGCGATCATCATTGAGATAGTAGCTTATAGTTAAATATATTGCAGCTAAATATTCTGTTAAAAAAACATAAAGGAAAAAGTAACAGATTATATGAACAGAAGTAAGTGAGGTGTGTTACTTTTGCACCCTGTGCCTGTGGTTGATGTGTGAAACTTTTTAAGCTTCCAGTCTAAATGAACTACTAGATTGTACTCCCATAGCATTCATTAGCATAGACAGATTGTTTCTATGACCTCACTATGAGCTAAAAAAGGTAGTTATCATATGTGATGCAACAGGTCTGCAATCTTCTTTCTATCTGTCTAAAAATACAGCTTGAATTCAGCCTATATTTACCACCAGATGCACGCTAGCAAGGAATAAATTATAACGGTTTGTTTTATCTGCCAGGTTTCTAATTCCGGACAAAGGTGAGGTAATAATCAAAAGACTGCAGAGAGAGGAGTGTGCAAGCCAGGATAAGAACCTTACAACGCTCACAAAGGCCCCGGCCTGACAGTGAAAGAATAACTATGGTTTGAATTATGGATAGATCTGAATGGTGTCTTTTCTCTACAGATGGTTGCACACATGAGAATGCCAAGGCCTGTATAATTGTATTGCTAATAAGGAGTAAAGCCAATTAGGCATTTAAGTGTGCTGTAATCAGTTGGACAGGGAGAGATGAAGAGAGGAGCATGGAGGAGATAGAAAATCAGGCCAAAGGACAAATGAATGCCTCCTCTATTTCTCTCCCACACTGACAGCCATAATTAGACATAAACTGTGTGTTTGCCACTGAAAAGTCCCCGCTGGGGAAGAAAACCGTCATGTATTTTCACTGCCCCTGATTCATTTATTCATTTTGTGCAATCCAAGAGGTCATTATGACAAGTGAAACAAGGCGAAAAGAGAAAGGGCTGATGTCATGGCTGCATAGCAACCGTACAACAGAGAGGCTGTGTGAGAAATCATGCACTGAAAGTAATACCAAAAGAAGACATCAACAAACGGTGAAGACTTTGTATTAGTCTCTTTTCATAATCATCCCTAATCTTAGCTGATTTCATCTTTATTTTATCTGACCCATGTAATATTATCACAATACCACTCATGTTGTCAGTTTTTTAACTTAATCTCCAGTGACAGGTTTGAAACAAAGCTATTTTGATTGAGTTCATTTTCAAGAGAGGACAGTTTTTAATTTGCTGTGAACTCAAGACTTTTCCTCAGCATGCAGGACCACATGCCTTTGCCAAATATTTTTTCTCCTGACATCAGAATTTTTTAACAAGACTGATCCTTGCATGACTCCTTTCTCTGCTTTTCATTCTATTGTAAAGATTTGGCTTGGAATTAACCAGTGAGCTTATTTCTTGCTATATAACAATACTCTCAAGTTATGCATATCCACTGTGTCACAATATGTCAAATCTTTCTAAAGGGATGTTGCCTCACGAGGTACTTAGAAAAGTTCAGATAAGTAGACAAGAAATCAAGACATGTAAGGAGTAACAGTAAAGTCTCACACACCACTATTTGGAAATAAAACATTAAAAAAGTAAAGGATTGTAATTAGCTGAATAAGTGAATAATAAATAATTTAAGAATAAAAAATTCTATGAAGCTAACTCGATTTGATATATTTCTTTTGATCAGTAATAAGTATATAATGGTTAAAACAGGGCTGTGTTGAATAGATACATATAAGATTATCCCAGAGACTGAACCAGCATTTATCAACATATTAAAGTCAACATGAATCACTTAAATGTATAATGCTTAAAAAGGTGAAATACGAATTTGAAGTCATCGTGGAAAGTTGACCGGAATAACACTGTGTTTTTTTTCAAACTTTTCTCGTCATGTGAGGTCAAAATTCTTTCTTATGCATAATAAGTAGAGTGGCTCCTTTCTTCAAACTACTAGTGTTAAAATTACAGTTATCAGGTCTGCTGCTGAAAGGCCTCCTCTGGGGGGTTCTCAGCTCAAAAGCCTTTTAGGAATGCACAAATCTGGCAACTTTTGCTTTTTGGATGCACATCTCTAAAGACAATAAAGACATTCCAAGTTATTCGTCAATAAGATTGTTTGCAGGATGTGAGTCTGGGATTAATGCTGAGCCATTATTGCCAAGGACATTTTCAAATTGTGTGCTGCTACGTCTTTAATTATATTCACAAACCATGTAAGACAGAAGTAAATGCATCTTTCCATGCAGCATTAACTGTTGAGGGGCTGGTGTAACCATGTATGAACCGCTCAGACAAGCCATAAAATCCTCCAGACAAGCTGTCTGTCACAACATTTGTTTGCCAGATTACATTCCTTTCCACCACTGTGAGTGGCAATAAAATGGGTGAAATTCTCCAAGCAGCATTGCTCTGGTCTCTCAAACTGCAATATGTCTCCAGTCAAATATGTTTAGAGGTGGGATTGTCAGCACAATGCCGCATGCCGAGCCCTATTTCCATGTTCTGGAACTTTTTAGACTTCAGCAGGCCAGAAGGACAAAAGAGCGGGACATCTATGAGTCCTAGCAATACGTTTAAACAGGGGCATACATTTCTCATAAAAAGCCTCCAAAAGCAGAGCGAGGCAATGGGAAGGGGGGGAGGAGGAGGCTGCTTGATCAACCCATAAAGGGAACCTCGGTTATGAACCAGCCAAAGAAAAAGAGGAAGAAAGAATTGGGCAAAGGGGGAGAGAAAAAACATTGAAAGAAAAGGTCATGAGTGGCAGTTGATTTGAGGAGTTTCTGCGACCTCACAAAGGGCCATGACATCATCAGGTATTGAAGAGAGAGAGGAGGAAAAGGGGTTCTTTAAAAAGCTGGCCGCTTACCGAGGCCGTAATTACATTTGCGCTAAATATGCCCAAGTGCTCCTGTGCTGTGGGGGGAATCATTTTCAGGGGTGGGGGTTAGGGGGCTGAATTAATCAGCTCTGTTTGCTGTGGGGCTCTGTATAACAAAAATCTTTCTCACCAAAAGCTTATGTTCCAAAACACTATGTTCCTTGTGTCCTATGTGCTGTGAAGAGTGAATTTCCTCAAAGTTCATCTGTCTTTTGGTCATGCTGCTCTTGTCAGCTGTGAGTGTAAAACCACCCAGGAAATTCAGACTGTCCTGATGTCAGGATTTAAAAAAAAAATGTTTTACTAACTCTGACACCGCCCCCTGCAAACCCCCCGACTCCGATTCTGTCCATAGCACTGGGAGCATATAAAGCCTTTGCAGTGCATGGTGGGTAGACATGGCGTGAAGTGCACAAGGAAGGAATGCTATTAAGTAAGTTATGCACATAATGAATCTGTGCAATGCTTGGGAAAATTTCAGTACCATTTATTCCTCTTTCAGTTTAGCCTATTTCCCAGTGAAAAGAGCAGGCCGAGTGGTGAATACAGTAAATCACTCTTTAGTTCTGCCAGACCTGCTTTCACCGAAGGCCAGTGCCCCCAAAGGCTTCATCTATTTACAGCCTCACGGTGAGTCCAATCTCGTGTCATGTTTTTAAATAGCCTCAAAATATACAATGCTTCCACTGTCTGCTGTGTCAATTTTGATTCTGGAATAGAATTATCATGTTGAAACAGTCTGACAGAATGTGAAATCGTCGTCATTCTACGCTCTCAGAAGACGGAATGATATAAATCAAGCTTATAAAATTGTGGCGATGGCGGTGTAATGCGAGGGTGACAAATTCAGCAGTCATATGATATCTGCAGGCTCTGGCTCTTTTCCTCACTGCTGCTGACACGCTGCAGTCCAGCAGGACGTGTCATCACCGCCCCGGCAGACCCACAAGAGGCTGCGCTGCAGCACACTCAGAACAGCAAATCCAATTAGCTTCCCCACGATGACACTGGTGTGCCATTGGGATGAAACGCTGTAATATGATGAAATTATAGACAAAGGCTTCTGATTCAATCTGAGCCCTGTGGGACACCAGTGCCAAGAATCATACAGCAATCTGCTAATTCAAAGCTAACAGTTTATTCACGGCATTCGGTTTGATCCTCCTTCTGCCAGGCGATTGATTAGCTTAAAGCATCTTCTTTACAGCTATGGATGCATAATTCTAAACAAATATATGTGTTTACTTTTGACTGACACAAATGTTTTTTATTTTTTTATGTTTACATTGCTATACTGTGAGCTTTCCTTGCAGTGCTGCTATACTTATTTTATCTTTGAACATTTCAGCCATTTAATAAAAGCCTTAAATTCATGAATTTTGTCACATCAGCATGAATTTCTGGAATCTTTTAATTGGAAACTTGTAATCAAATGAATGTATGCATTAATTACATTTGACCCATGATTCATAGGCTTAGAAATGGTGAAATGCTGCTCACAGCACATGTTATTGTCGTGATGATAAGCAACATTTCTCTTCTCACAGATCTGGCTTTCAACTGTCAGCCTCCATCACGCCTCAGTGGACGAGTTTACATATGTTTTACGTATGTAGAGGGAGCATAAATGGACCTTAACAACACTTTTACACTAGTTTTGTGAGGCATGGCTATGAGCTAATGTTTGATCTAAAAATAGAAATAGTTCCTTTTGAGACTTTCAGGACATTTTGGATTGTGTACATTATGCTATGGTGCTGCCTGTGGTGAGTTTGGACCCATAGGCCCAATAAAAACATAGATCAAGATCCCCCTACCGATGCTATAAATATTTCATATTGCCCATCGTCTGCTTTAACAACTGATGTCCTGCACTAGTACTTTGTGGATTTTAACTTTTAATGACTTACGTGCACTAATAGCTGCTTTAATAGACTACATGTTAATAATGAATGAAATAACAAACACTGTATGTATTTTCTCAAACAAATTAAGTAAATAACTTTGCATTTCACACAATATTTCAGTGGCCAGCGTCCCCGAAGACGCACTAAAACGTTCCCACACTGAGTGAACTTAAGTTTAGCAGCCAGCAATGATTCTCTGCTCAATGGATTGGATCTTTCTCGCCTCGAGCTCTTATCCATTTTCTCCTCGCCATGATC
Organism: Chaunax sp. Z400; assembly: GCA_037577475.1. Taxonomy (NCBI): domain Eukaryota; kingdom Metazoa; phylum Chordata; class Actinopteri; order Lophiiformes; family Chaunacidae; genus Chaunax; species Chaunax sp. Z400. The sequence goes on along the minus strand of CM075184.1, from coordinate 30,334,315 downwards.
TATTTTATGGATGTTCCTCCATGATGACCGCATGTTGCCATTGATGGTTTCCTTTCTTTATTTCTCCAAGGAGTCAGAACACCTGTCTGCTTTAATCACTAAGTCCATCCCAGCAGGAATGCCATCACTGAACGGATGCCGAGCTGCTATCTGACATTGATAGAAACAACATAGTATAGATCCTCGCTCTGCAGCAACAAAGAACTTTCAGAGTTCAACAAGAGAATCTGTCTGTTCCGCTGACTCTGAAGTCATCTCTCCTCAGTCTGCTGCTACATGACTCACTCATAATCATAAAAGAAAAAGATTGGACTTTAGGCAGTGACTCACTATGTAAACATAGATCATGGACGGATGTAATCATATTTTCATGTGTCATTCCAATTATGTTAGCGGTCATATTCAGGGTGACACATCCGTAAGATTTTCCCAGAAGCTGAACCAGTCATCAACAAATCTGCAGGAAAAGCACATATCTTGTACTTTCTGTATATCCATTTGCCTGACTGGGTTTAAATGGGTTTCATTATCCTCTAGCACAGTAACTCTTGGAGAATTTCATGATTATTTATCTGGCATGACATCATTTCAGGAAGAGACCTCAATCATTGTGGGAATTTACTCCCAGTGGACTACTAAGCCCCTATTTGTTCCAGTGGGCAGCAGCCTTGGAAGCTATGAAATAATCTACCAGTGAGGTTAACAAACTACTTTGCTGACACTGGGGACAAACAAATCAACTCACGATTTGACGGAACAACAGTCATTTGCTCCTGACCTCAGTAAGGTGCCCCTCAATGGAATTTCTTTTTTTTTTTCTGAATGTAAATAATGACTAACGTTTGCTCAGAGATGAACTGATCGTTCCATCAGTTTTTCATGGAAAACAATTTGTCCTTGAATACACAATGTTTGTACTCATGGACTTTTATGAAAGGTCCCATTTACAATTTCACATGAAACCCCCCCCCCCCCCCCCCCCCCCCCCATCCCCGCCTCCCCTTAGAGAGAGATAAGGATGGGAGATTAATCAATATCTAATCCTACAGAAACACAGACACATACACGCAGAGTGGTGTGTTCTCATCAAACCTACGTCAGCATTTATGACATAAAAAGTCATGATATGTAGGTAGAATTTCATCTCCCTGTGTTTTAAACTAAGTGAAATAAAACTACTAACCTGCATAGTAAACATTTAGAGTAACATATTTCATATTATTTTGAGCCTGATTCCTTTATATTACTGAACGGCATCAGAAATAAGAAAAATCAAAATTACACTATGAGCCCTTAGCTTGAGGCATTGGCATGCACCATTTATCCAGCAAAAGCCGGTGAAGAGTAGCCTTCCCAGCAGCAATAAAAGGCAGGATCATCGCCCTGCTTGTAAAGACTGCCAACCTATTTGGGTGGAGTGTAAAAAGTGACAGGAACCACAGCTGATAGTTAAGTCAAGGCAGGTGTTTGGGAAAATTACAGCTGCAGCACACAGAATTGGTGATCTGTCCAAGGCGTCTGCATCATTTGGTATACTGTGCATCATTGAGGCTACCTCAAAATGACCCAGTGTAGACAGTGTATTGGCTTAGCATGTGGTTGTAATCCTCATGCATCCTCATTCTAGAGATGAAATTTTCTTTAATGACATTAATGGTCCACATATGTTCATAATGATTTAGGTTTTTATCAAATGGAACCAGCAGGTCAGTTTTTTTTTTTTTTTTAAAACATTACAGTGGACTATCCAAACATTTACCAGATGATCTTGCGCAGTTGTTTGTACAAAGAATCATGGTTACCAGAAAGAGGAATACTAATGACTTTGGTGATCCCATGACTTCCTTTAGAGCCACTATTAAACACAACATTTGGTGGATTGTCATAAAATTTGTTGCATAAAATAATGTCCCTCTTCAGATTAGTTGTAAGAACTTTTGATAATCTACAACTTTTCATCTTGTGCCATCATCAATTCAAATTTTTATACTTCAACCAAATACTGTACATAAAATACTAATGACGTTCAAATCAGCTTCAGCTGTGCTGTGCTAATTAGCAAACATTATATTAACAAGCTAAAGGGACAGTACACAAATCTTGACTATCCACCATCTATCTACCTGACACCCCAAGGAAACGGACCAGTGTTATAGTGACAGTGGTGGTTGATGCAGGATTCAGACCCCCATAGAAGTTTCCCCTCTGAGAACAACGAAGGGACTAAATTCAACTTGTATGTTTTCTGCGTCTTTGGGACAAAATTCAGCTTGTTGTGAAATAAGATTGGGGTTTATTAGGTTTTAAAAAGATTTACATATCTTTGCACCTCTCTGTTTTACATGGTCCACATATTTTAGACGCCTCCAATAGGATTATTCCCCCAGCTGCTGGGCTTGTATGCTTGATCATGTTTGCCCATCAAACAAGCTCCCATGCTTACCGGCCAGTCACTCTGGCCAGTGGTCACTTCTGCCACCAAATCTGCTTATAGATTTCCTTTGCCGTGTGGCCTGAGACAGGTCAGGAGGTCAGCCTCTTGCATGGCATTCTGGGAGTGATTGTTCTCCAAAGGCCTTGGGTGCAGAATCTATCATCATTAATGCACCAGTCTCCTCTTGTTAACCGGCTGCCCAAACATTTTGGAGAAAGAATGGAGGTCTTTTGAATTGGCTGCTTTTGAAAGGAGATCAAATTCGTCATTGAATTCTTTATTTCACCCAATAATTGGTCCAAATAGGAAAATACTGAGGAGGTCACAAGGTCGGCCTTATAAGATAGCTGACATTTGGAAATAAATGATGAGCATTATTAAGTTAATACTGCATCAGTCAATAGTGTGAGACATTAGTAGAAGACGAAAATGCTACTGTGTTATGGATAAATGTGAAATTTCTATAATAATATAGAAGAACTTTGTGCCATATTACTCTACGACACAAAGACCACAAGTGTGAGTGTGATGTCCATATCTAAGTTTTCTTTAGGTTGCATGACAGCAGCTGTGAATTCTCCCAAAATGTATGCATCCTCTGAAATGTTTATTTAAAGATTGTGAACCTGGGTTAGATATTACGACCCAGGACTAACATTAGTGTCCTCCATCACCCGGTCATGCACTTTTTTTCAGCCTACTGCTATTAAAACTGTCCACATGATATAGGTGAGAGAAGCCAGCTGCTAATGTTAGGTCTTTCTTCCCCCATCCGTGGTCCAAAGCAAACGATTCTCCCATTTTATCATTGTTTCAGTTTAACCTTTGACCCCACATAGGAAACTGAATAATGAATTCCATATTTCCCTATGGCGGATGGCAGGATTGGCTGTAAGTGACTATCAATCAAAGACAGTAGAGATGGATGGTCACATGACTGACCAATGATTTACATACACTGTCGATTGTATGAGGAAAGAGATGATGAGGATATATATATATATAACACATAAACTGCACAAATACAAAAAGTAAAACAAAGTTAGGCTAAAATGCAGATGAGAAGTGTCTGAGTGATGACATAGTGTTCTTCAATATGCACACGCTCAAATGGTCATGTTTCACTATAGTTACACATTAATAACCACACAGTCATAATGTAAAGAGATGAAACCGGAACAGAAACAAGGAAAAATATCCCCCCCAAAAAAGGGAACATTTTTGAGTAGCCACACATGAATGTGGAGACTTGTGCATCTGTTTGACACTGTGCCATCAGAATGGTTTCATGATAATGACTCCACAGCAAGACGTAGAGGTTTGAAAATGTTGAACGTCACTGTCCAACAACCATGTAATGTCAGTAAACCATAAACAGTAGGATGTTTAATGAGGCAGATTATTATTTTTGTTACCTTACACCAAAAAGATGTCCAACTTTGTCAGGTTGGGGTGCTTACTCTCTGATGTGAAGGAGTGTGTGTATGCTTTGGTGCATTACTGCATAGCAATCATGCACACTGCAGCCTTAAAGGATATCAATGAGAGAGTAACAGAACAGCAGAAAAAAGACCAGAGAGGGACCTGGTTATCTGAAGTAGAGAGGAAGGGAATGGCAGATGTGTGCATTACATCTGAAATGACACCACTTTAATTACTAAAAAAAAAAAAAAAAACTTTCTGAAACTATTGCCCCAGATAAGAACCGTGTGAAAAATCGATGGGGAGCTCAGTTGTCAGTATGACTCTATGCTGACTAACTCTCGGAGGAGGGAGACAGAGTGGGAAGAGGGTTTTAAGGACGCCCACTGGAGATAAGAGACCATTCACATGGGAACAGTGGTAGTCCTTTTAATTTTTTTCTAAAGTCACCAAATCTTTAAAGGAACAGAGTTGAGTATTTGCCTCCCTCCTTGCTGAGACTGGAATGACAGCTCAGGGCCAGGCAGAGAGCACCGTCGACAGTGGGAAAGGGGGAACGGTACCAGCAGAATAATCTCCTCTTAAGCCCTGTCTATTTATCACGGAGGTAATGATAAGAATCAGATTTAAAGGTGAACCCTCGGATGGGTCAGAGCCTCACACAGGCTGTAACGCGATCTGCAGGAGAGCGCTGATAACCCGGGACAATACAGGGGGGGGGGAGGAGGACGCCTGTCAGATAAATAAGACAAACGGCGCAGAGCTATAAAAGGGGGCCCACGTGGCGTCCTCGTCGCTGAACAAACGCACCATTACTAAGAACAGGAAGATGTGATTGCCAGAGAGGGAAAGAGAGGGATGGTTAGGAAGAGATAAAGGAACCAAAAGAGACGACTTATTTCAAAGGCGGCCGGAGAAGAGCTCTTCCAGAGAGGTGAGAGAGATCGACATCCAGGGATGTGAACATCACTGATGTGAAGTATCAATCACAGCAAAGTAATATCAGTTTTACTCATAAAGTCAATTAATGAATCAATTGGCTAATACAAATAGCTGGTTCTAAGTGATTATTATAATGACATTTGCTTTTTTTTAATAAAATCTTAATTATAATTAGATTAATGAGGTTGAATCACCATTTTGTGTGCACGTTACTGAAGCTATTCACAAGAAAACCCACTTCAGCACTGCTTCCACAGCCCACTGAGAGCCACGGTGCATCCTGGTTTTCATCACAACCAAACACCAGTTGATTTCAGAGCCCACGTTCAGAAACCAGGGGATCTAATCAGCAGTGTTGTAGTGGAGTAAAAACCTGCAGACATGTACACTGGTCTGGATTGAATTCAGCCGCTTGCATCCCATTTCCAGCTGCCACGTTAGCTCCGGGGTGCTGGTGGGCGTCTTGAGCAGACTGCCCTCTGTTCGATATGTCGCCTGCTGAGGTCACTCAATGGCCTTGGGGGAATGTCAGGAACTTCCCCTCTGAGGAACAACAGTGCTTTGACCTCTGGGAATCTTCCCTCTCTCCAACGCGTGTGAGGTCATGTTTTCCAGACCCGTGCTCGTGTTTTTTGTCCATCCCGGCAGACTGTATCAACATGGCTCTGCAGTTATGAAAATATAGCGAGGCAGACAGAAACATATCCCGTACCATCTTGGGAACAATGGAAAAACAAAACATGTCACTGATACTGTATAAGTCAGTTACTTGTGAGATAAAGTGCCTGCAGTGTGTAGGATGTGTTTGTCACTCATAAAAGTCGATAGGATTTGGAGGCGGACCGTCGCCTCCCACATAGTGAATTAATGGCTGGAGCTGCTGAGCACAGATGACTGATGACGTCTATACAGAGCTACGGAGCCCTAATGCCGCTGTCACTTTAGTGTCTCTCTCAGGTCACTGGATCATGTCATGCAACACCAAGGCATCACCTCTACAGTATGTGTCAAGAGATAAAGTTGACGCTGTCATGCTCCACAGACCGCAGGCTCAAATTAGAGCGTTGAGGACAAGCCTATAGTTCCAAATAAAACACCTGTAAGTGATGCAAATGAATCAGTGTGAAGAAAGCATTATTTAAAGTACACCCTCATTCAAGCGTATTCAAAGAATCTGTTAGAGATGCAAGACTATTTGAAAATAATTAATGGAGGAATTGTGTAGCAAGTCATTTAGCAGCATTTTTTTCCACCCCTCTGCTCACATGTGAGGAGAATGAAGCTGATGTAGAAATGTCTGCATAGGAAGTGCATGGTGAAATGACTATTTCCTGCTTTTAACAATGCCTGAAAAAGGCCTCAGCCTCTGAGTGGCCTAAATATGGCCATATTTCTTCATTTACAGAACATACAAAAGGCTTTCAATGTTTTTAATTCACATAAAGTCAAATCCAAACACCATCGTGTGACTGTGATGACTCACTGAATCACACAACTATGAGGCGATGTTGTTTATACCTCTCATGAGGTCATGTCTTACTCATATGATCTAAACACACAACTGTGATGCCAGCTGTGTCCAATCATGACATCTAAAATCCTGCATTCATGATTTGTAAATTAATAACACACCGTTTAAAGATAAGACAGATTTCGAGATTTTAAAAGTATTTTATTTTGAAAAAAATATTTTTCTGTTTCATATTCTTATTGTTTGTTTTTCCTGCTTAATGTTAAATGTAAAAAAAAAAAAAAAAAAAAACCATCTCTGTGAAAGGAAAGAGAGCTTTATGTGTGAAATGCGACGCTGGTATCCTTATTGTGGTGTTGTGGCGAAGCTCGTCTTCTCACATTTTTTCATTAGATGGTGAACCGTAACTAACTGAATGCGAGATGCTGACAAGTTGTTGTTAGTAACAACAACAACAGTAAACAGATTCACACCAACCCCCTCCTCACATTCCACAAGTTTTAGTTCCCATGTGTGCTAGAAACTCAGGTTGCCACATAACTACACATGCAGACTTTTAAACATGTACGTTAGCCTCCAACACGCCATTGTTCTTCTTTTCTATCGGTTGAAAGTTGTTATTTTTCCAAATTAAGGAGTTCTTTTTCTTATGACATTGGGGTTTTCCTCTTTGCTCTCTGCCTCACTTTCTCCTTTCTTCTCATTCCTCTTTCTTTGACTCTTTCTGCCTCTTGTACGCTCGTGTCTGCAGCTGTATTTTTAATCAAGTGAAGGATCCATAGAGAAAATGGGCATTTCTTTCAGAGCATCACAGTCTTCCCCCTCCTGTCTGGGCTCATGGATCACTGGTTAGCTTAGAAATACAGCCCGCACAAAAGCAGCAGCTGACATGTGGGGCTTAATGGTAATAATGGCCATTTTTAAGCCCAATCAATCACATTTAGTGGACATCTCCATTTTTTGTCTGTGAAAAGGTATAAATAATAATAATGATAATAAAAAAAGAAAGAGGAGAGAAAAAATGTGGTTGGTTGGGGGGGAAAAAAACACCTCAGTAAATATTTTAACTGCTTATTAAGATTTGGAGCCCACCACAAAAGAAGCATCTGTGCTCCACAGAGCAGAATGAAAGGAGAGACCCAGATGGTTCTTAGAACTAAACAGTGAAAACCGATCCATGAACTGGGCGAAGCAAAGCCCATTTATTTAACTATTTATTTATTGTGCATGGGTTGTGTGTGTGTGTGTGTGTGTGTGTAGGAGTGTATAGGCCGAGTCGTGTATGGATGCAGTTGCTTTTGTACATGGGAGGACTGTATGTGTGCTTTTGATTGTGCAAAATGATCTCAAAAGTCCTGAGAGGACAGTTCTGTAGACAGACCATAAAATGTGCAATGAATACCTCAGTTTGTTTATCTTTGCAAGGTTCAGATATTTCAACGTCTCTTCGTTCTGCTTTTATGAGTGTCTGGACTTGTGGTGTGATTCTTTAGACATGCAACGCAGGGCAAAAGTAGGGGGGTGAGTCAGGTTGTCTTTGTTCAATAATGCATTTAGTTCATTAAGCTTAGTGGCTACTTTCTTGCAACAAGGAAAATAAATGTATGTCAAAACAGTAAAGGAAAATGTATCAGAATTAGAGCTTAGTGTGTTTTGGATACCTTGCACAAAGTTCAAATTACTCCCACTTTGGCTGGCTTTCTCCTTCAGAGTAATTAAGGTAGATGTAATAAGAGAGAGCAAAGAACATAGCTTTTCACAAGATAATATGGAAAATTTTACAGCTTTCATCCCTTCCTAATCCTCCCTGCTCTTTTATCTTGTTTGCTTTTTATTGGCTGTGCAGCTCCTGGGAACTTTACCCTAATAAAAAACAATCCTGCGGAATTTTCCAGAGAATTTATGCAGTATGCAAAAAGATGGGTATGCACTTAACTGGACTGCACACATTGTTTTTTTTTTTTCATCCAAGTATGTAAGTGAGGCAGTAACCGGAACAGTTTAAGCGATTGTCAGAGAGAATCCACTTTGCAGCCAGCAGCATGAAAGCGGTGAGGATCCATTGTGTACTGACTCTTAAGCTCCATCATACTGTGACTGCCACATAATAATCTGATTGGTTTGTCTGAGAAAATAAATAAAGAATATTTAATGAACTGTATGCACATTTTGGGGGAATTTTATCTAAAGTCATTGCACCATGATACTACTGTAAACACAATACGGTACAGTACACCCTTGTAATGAAAAGCAGAGGATAAATGCAAAGTGCAGTGAAGTAATGAATGCCATTTGTACTTTATTTAGTTATTCAGAGGGCAAACTCAAATCTTTGTCCAGGTAATACATTATATTTCATCTGCAAGTGCTCTGTTCATTTTCAAAATCAAACTCATAAAAGCATCATATGAGCAATAACCGTACAGAGCGCTCGTAGAAATTTACATATTAATCCAATGTTAAAAATCCTCCTCCATTAAAACTTTTACTGGCCAAAATAAAACTGAAAATGCATCATGACAAAATTAATCTGTCCTCTGCCAAGACTTCTGAGGAAGCTGTATTTCTATAAGCATAAATTCAAAGTGTCCCCAGCATATGTCCCAGACCACAATATCCAACAGGAACTATCTATTGTGGTGCTGGCTGCCATTGCCAGGGGACAAGACAACTATACTCTGCTGTAGATACACTCACATAAACTTCATCCTCATGAAACCTGACTAATAATTCATCACCAAAGAGAAAAAGAAAACCATATTTTGTCTCCTCTTTTTTTATTTTTATGAAGATAAGGAGATATTTTGGTAAAGTTTTCATTCTTCAACTGTATGTTGATTTAGTCACAGTTAGTGTTAAATGACTGCGGTTCCATCCTGTCATCGTCTCATTTTAGACATGGAAGGGAGGTCGTCAAAGAACAGTTTTCATCATAGTTGTCATTAATGTAATGAACACTAGGGGATCTATTGGCAGAAATAGAATAAAATATTCATAATGGACTCGAGGTGCATTGCTGCAACGTGTACATGCACACGACACGCCTCATTCTCCTCAAAAGTCATCAACACATCCTCCCGATTTGACGGTATTTTAAGGTGCAACAATTTCCCATCTCTCCCTCTGCCTGTCAATGCTGCTGCTGCTCCACTCGCATTTGCTGCTGCATCCATCTGTAGGCTCCGATTAGGGGGTTCAAGAAGTTCTCTCATCACTCCCCTGGGGAGTGACGAGTTCAGGGCCTAGACGCCAAACTCAAAGTCTTTATGTCCTGCTGCTGTACTAATAAACATTTCTAACTTGTGATTTGTCTGACTGAAATTACATTTTCATGAGTGGATAATCCCCTGAAACGCCACTAAATCAAACTAAACAGTTTTGGTAGATTCACTGTGCTTGCTGGTCTAAGACTACTGACTACTATCATTGTTAAAATGAACAGGTGACAAATATCAGGTGATGTGGGGAGAGGGTTGGTATTTCGTCTCTTTATCCTCAGCTTTTCTTGTGATAATAAGCGTCTTGTGATAATATGTGTTATTTATTTATAGAGGTGTTTTCGTCATGTTACAAAGCCAGTGGGTACACACAGTGCTCTCTGAGGCGTTGTCTCAAGTGCAAAGTGTTTTCCTTGGAAAGTATTCTGATATTATTTTCTGCAGTGTATGACAGCTCTGTTGCAAGATGAGTGGGAGTTTGTAACTCAAACATTTGTACTGGTGGTGGGGTGTGTGTGTGTCTGTCAATTCTTATTTTAAAATTATAACAACATACACAAAAAACATGCAAAAAAAAAAAGTTGAGATCTTACAGTAATCTACATTGTTGGTGGTGATGTTCAAGAGCCCCTACATACATACAGACAGATGTTGGGTTCGCCATTGAAAGCTTGGGATTTCAACGAATAAATAATCAATTAGGAAGTTTTAACCCAAGCATAAGGTCATAGGATTGAACGTTGCTCTGAATAAAAGCATCTGCACAATGCCAAAAAGATATGTGCTACAATACAACTATTAGATTTTAGTGGTCTTAGTTGGGGATAACCAGCGGAATAGATTGACATTGACTGTAGGTCAGAGTCCATGACTCGAGAGCAAAAGTCCAGCACCCACCTGGGGTAAACACGGTCAGACCCTATGTGCCTCTGTGCTGTGTAAATGATCCAATTATAGCTGTTTCAGCGTCAGATTGATGTGACACTGATTCGTTCATCATGTGAACTGACAGGTGGGGCTCATTCCTAGTTCACCCTTTTCTTTTTTTCTCCCCATGAACACATCCACAATGTTTCTGAAAAACACAATTTATGAGACATTTTAATCAGAAATGAAGACGCTGTGTGCTAATTAACCACCACCAATGGTTTTCACCATTTTGAGGGGCTGTTGCAGCTGTTATTTGGAATTTTTTCGAAATAATTTTCTAAATTCAATTCTATGAAGACCCTAACCAATAATAGCCTTCTTGTACTCTATTTTTAGATTTTAATTTACTTGATGAGGCATTAGGGAGGCCGGCGTTTGTGCACTGCCCATACTAACCTGAAAACTTTCAGTACAGAGTCTCCTCTTCCACTGTGAATGTAAAATGGAGCATAAGATTGGCTGTCAGACTTGTGTAGTAGTGTAGAAGTAACTGAGCCTTAAGGTGAATCTCCCAATTTACCAGCTGATTTACGGTCTGTGGTCATGACCTTTTGGAAGCGACAGAAAAAAATTATGTTCAGATACCTGGAAGAAGTGCTTATTATAGGAACTGTTCCTTTGTGTCGAAAGGTTGAATTAACAAGGTTTTGGAGGCATTGGCAAAAATAGGTTTGTCAGAAAGAAAAGGTGGGGAATCTACAGTGAGCTATGCCAAGTATGGTTGAACTTTCTCAAGCCTTCATGACACCATGGGAAGATATTTTATGAAATGTTGCACTGGTTCGTGAATTTTGATTTGGCCTGGCGACAAATTGCCTAAGCAGGATGATGGGCAGTTTATCAGTTCAACGGTTTGACCGAATGCAAGATATCGTTTGTAAATTATTTCACATGGTTTTTTGAAACTTTTGAACTCTCATGTATACAATCCATAATTCTACTTTCATTACAAAACATGCCACTCTCTAATTATGCAGATTTCATGCTACAGAGGACAACAACCTTTTTGATTTGAGCTCTTTGCTACTTTTTGAATTTCACATTCACAAGTGTGAAAATCCTCATATGTTGTTAGTTGAACAGTTTTGTGTTGTGGGAAGTTGTTATGTTAAATGTTCCAGTCCAGAAAACAGACTTTTGGTTTGGTTTGAACAATTTATGACTTTCAGACCTCTTTCAAATATTTCGAAACCATTTAGTGCAAAGTCAGAAAAAAAACCTTAACAAGTTTGCAAAGGCTGGTTTTGCATATTTTGGTAAAGTGCAAAACTTCTTTGAAGACTGAGTTGGGTGTGGCCTGCCATCTGAGATCTGGTTAGCTGCGGACAACTGCCACTAAAAGATTTAATCAGCTCAGTGCACCTCAGTTTTTATTATTTTTTCCCAGGCAGACGCCTGTTGCCTCTCAAACAGCTGTGGCTGCCATTGTGCCGTATCACACTAAACTGATTATAACACCCTGCAAAAATCATTAACAAAAAGGACGCTGATATACATAATTATAATCAAGTTTGACAACAATGTCAAATAAAAGGCCCTGAATAAATCAGGATCCAGAGGTCTGCATTCAGTAGCGCTTCAATAAGACGAGCTGCAGGGCTGTCGAGGGGCTTCACGGAGCCCAACGAGGCAGGCGAGAAAGAAATGTTTGGTTAGTGACACTGGCTTCCTCAAAGGAACTTCTGCATTATATTCAAGTCCCCCGACACACATACAAGAATATCTGCTGCGGGTTTGTGTGTTTAATGAGCGCCAAAATAAAGAGGCACTTAAAGTGTGGCCCCCAGCACCTACAAAGGCCTCCTCAGTGTGGCGTATTATAGGGCCTGACCGTGTAACCCCTCTAACCCACACACAGCCCATTCCCAAACCTGTGTAATTAATGTAACAGTACCACGCATGGGCTGTGACTTGGCCTCACACAGCCAAACACATATTTAAGCTCACCTCATCTGTTTTAAGCAGATAAACTGGTCAGAAAATGATTTAAAGCCCACAACCGTTCTGCATGACACACGATCTCGTTGTATTCAAACCTCGAAGTGTAAAGTGAATGTTTTTATTCCCCTCAAAAGAACAGTGAAGACATTCAAATGTATCACAGCAGCACATTCTCCCTTCTTTATTGTCATCTTTCTTGAGCTGACATCAACCTCATGGTCCTGTAAATCTTGTCACTTCAAGTGCCGATGGAAACACAGGCTGGTGTCGTGTCTTGATTGGTGCAGAGAGGGGAGGACAAGGGAATCAGGGCATTGAGACCTGTGTTGTTGTTTTTTTTAAGAGATATCTGTTCCCAATGCCTCATGGACCATTAACTGCCTATCAAAGACCCAACAGGCTCCCCCTGCTGATCTGCTATCAGTGTAATGGGAAGACATTCAATCACATGTAATTCTCTGAACAAATTGGCCAACGTTGTAATTTCAAATGTTTAGTGTTGGGTTCTTGTAAAAAATGCATATGTAATTAGCTTAATAAGACAAATGCTTACTGTAAGCTATAATTCCTACATTTCTTTTATTTGATACATTCAAAATAAATTAAAGACACCCTTGATGGGGACACAAAGGTGGCAATAATTCCTCCATTTATCTAATTCCAGTTAGACAAACATCATTGTGACCATCAGCTGTGTGTATGGTACAAAAACTCTCATAAATTGTATTTGCAAGTCTCAGCACCAAAACAAAAGAAAAAAAAGCAGCACATTGCTAGATCGTGTCAAAAGCATTTCAAATGATTACCATGTTTATTGGATTTTTATTTCCATAGTGACAAAAGGGCCATCTGCCAACAGCAGCTCTCCAGTCGAGCTCAGATCAGCTGTGGAACTTTTTAAGGAGTGGATCAAAGCTCTCTGACTCCGCCCATCACCTCCAGCTCACTATCCCATATCCACGACCAGCTTTACAACCATTATGTAGGCTATATGAATTCCTTTCTGTGCAAAACATTATTTAATTTAGGGTGGAAAATGATCCCTAAATATGTGCCAACGCCAACTATTTGCTTCTTTTCATATGTTACAATATTACCTGACATGTTTGGAGGCATAAAAACATTTAAACATCCTGAAAAGAGTTGACTCTTATCTGAGAAAACAATTTCTAAAAAAAAAAAAAAAGATCAGTTTATCAGTGTGCTTGGTTTCCTCCTTAATGACAGATAAATAACAGATTATCTCAGCGTCAGAAACCAAATCGCCCATTTGGCAAAAATATAGCTTTGGGTGAGTAAGGAATGATGGCAGACTGTTTGGGTGCATTGTTTACCCAGCAGGAGGTAGGACACATTATCAATTGTTCCATTGCCTCACATGCAATGATGTGGATAACAGTATTTTAACACTCATCTCAGCTAAGGTCTGTCTTTGAGACATGTCGGACAAGAAACACAAAATCAATGATAAGAACACTTCAAAGTTTGCTCAGGAGGTGTCAAGAAAAAAAAAAGTGGAATTGGAAGTCTTCTAGGCAGTTGTTTTATCCCACTGTGAGCCCCAGATGGGCGGAGTTTAGCGCATGACCAATTCTGCGGATCTCTTGTTTGTTACCAAACATAAAGGGTACTAAGATGACTTTAAAAAGATTACATTTTAATATGCATTTCACCAAATAGCAAACTAACTGATAATGACAGTAAAGGTTTACATCATGAGGCTTTGGTTTGAAGTAAAATATATCAATCAAGTACCTCATGGGTGGGAAGAAAAGAGGATGTCAAGTATAAATCATTATATGTTCTTACAAAGCAGGCATGCCACTTGCCTTGTTTCGACTGGCTCATCTATAGCCCCATTTACACAGCCTGTTCAAGGCGGGACCGGTGCGCCTTGATTCTGGCCTGCTGCTCTGTATAAACGCTATGAAGGTGTAATGGGAGGTCTGTGTTGGTCCATGTCTGAGACAGCAGCAGAGGTAGTAACAGAGGCTAATTGAACATCTGTATAAATGCAAGGCAGAAAGGCAGGCCAGGGGTGTGACGGTTTGACCATGTATTATGTGTCATCTGACAGCCACGAGACTTATAAAGCAGCTAGTAGCAGTTAGCAGCTAGAAGCTCATCAGCAAATCTAGTCTGGGAACTTCTTGCCCTCCAAGCAAAGGATGGGATCAGCAGCCATGTAACAGGGACGATAAAGGATTGCTATGCCATGTTAATTCATTGGTTTACAAAGCTCTGCTCAACATATAAGTAATGCTACGCAAAGTCAATGTGACGCAAATTTGTGCTGGGCGGCATGACTGATGCGAAAGGCGCAACGTGAATTTGAAATTGAATCGCTTTATTTGCATCACTTGCACAAGTTGAAAAGTTTCACCTCGAGAAATTCCCGTGACGCTCTGACACAAAAGCCTATCAGTGTTGAGATTGTGGATGTCAGTAGGATGTTAATGTGGAAGTGGAAGACAGGGTTATTGCAGCTGTACGTGGACACCCAGAGCTGTCTTTGTGCGCCTCCGGATAATGTTGTGAACCCAGACATGGCGACAGTCAATCACACGAGTAAACTCAAATGATCCCACAGTGACAAAAATGTTCGTCGTGAACATTTAGACATCACACTAGACAAATAAGTTGGCTCACTATTTAAAAATCACACAGCAGAGTGGCGTTGTTACGCCATTTTGTTCAGTATTAACAAACAAAGGCATCATAGAGAAGGGTCTTCATTGCAGCGCTGTTGCACAATCTCTGTGTAAAAGGGCTTGTGTCACAGAGGTGCCTCTAGACACAGAGAGGTGAGAGGCCTGCTAAAAGACGCTCCACTGGGAACCAAGAAAGTGGAGAGACTACCGCTTTCCCTCGCTCACTGGGATCGTATTTCTGAGGGTTATCAAGCGGCTCATTTAAATGAGGGCTGGTCACAGCAGGAACCAGCTGAACAAAGTTACTATTACCAGCTCCTCTCCTGTGCTGCTCTCACTCTCCTCTAATTGGGTTTGACTGCATTTGTTTAAATCCACAGTGGAAGAAAGAGAAAGGAGGGTGGAGGGTTTGCAGTGAAACCGAAGTGTGTCAGCCTCTCCAGACACAGTGGCACTTTAGAAAAAAAAAAAAAAAAAAGGGGCTACCACTCCCTGGGCTTATTAAACAAAGGTTGGGGGTATGGTGGTTGGTGGGTCACAGAGCAGGCGTAGTCAGTCAGTCATTGGAACAAGCCAATCGTGGCCTGCGCTTACACATGCACAATCACCTCTGGTGGTCCCAGCTCATTTCCTCAGTCAGCAGGAGCACTGACAACACTGTGCACAGCAGTGCATGGACACCCACACAGGCATGTAGCACATGAACATATACTCTGGCACTGCTAATCTATAACCACTCCCACAGTTACCAAGCCACTTGTTCAATACTGAGCTCCAAGGTACATGTGGTCTGTGGCTCTGGTGAGAGGAAGTCTTTGATTTGGAGTAAAACAACATTTGACAGCGGTCAAGAAAAAGATAGAGGGCATTAAAAGCTCGATACATTTGAATCAGCAGCTTTTTCCAATCCAAGGACAACACTGACCCTTTCACATAAACTTAAACTGAGGTCTGACAATTCCACACAGTTACCCTTTTCTGACACTGCAAAGTCAGATGATGCTGACCATCAACCAACAGCGTCCTGAGCTACCCGGGGGACAAAGCCGATCAAATGCTGTTTAAATGTCAGCCATCCGTAGTTCTTCGTCCACATAAACAAAGACAAATGATATTTTTAATGGCCAGCTATTTTTTCAAACATCTTTTTCCCCGCTCTTGACCATACTTTGCCTTGCATCACACTAAAAAGGGATTCCTTGTAAATTTTATTGCAGCAGTGTCAAAAAGACTCCCATCGAAGAAGCAGTAAATATTCTAACAACGTCTAGATGCAAGGCCATTCCTGCTGGCTCCAGGCACTGAATTAGGCCAGCCTGTTTCTAGTTAGACAGTCATTAAAGAGATCTTACAGCCACAGCAAATGGTTTCCTGTCCTGAGTGCTTAACTCCTGTAGTAGGAAATGTCCTAGGCCATAAAGGGTGAACCAAACTTCCTGAACATTTTTAAAAGTTACCACAGAGGGCATGCTGCGTGTTCCGACCATTCAGTGTAGCCAATCAAACAGGACCCTGCTTGACCCTAGCATGGCACTGACCGTTTAAACAGGTGGTGTCCATTTATTGGACCAGCGATGTGTTTAATATGGGAATGACAGGCTTATTCACTTGCCGGGGAAATACTCAACCTGGTATGAAAAGAATAACACTGAGGAAGAGGAAGAATAAACAATGAGAAGCTTCATTGCTGTGAAAATATCATTCATCAAAGCAGAGATGGATATTTTTTAAAGGCTTTTTCTGGTGTTGGTGGATTTAGGCCACAAAGCAAGACGGTATGAAATCTCAAACTCCATTTAATATTATATGAATATTTAATAATGAGATCATGAAGGAGGATCTAGTATAAAAGAAACAATATTGATGAGCATTTAGAACCATTGCATAAGAGAACAGCTTGCTCTGAATAATCTACCTCCCTTCCAGCAGCCTGTTTGCAGCCAGTTAAGTTGTTGTTGAGACCTGAGAGAGAGAGAGAGAGAGAGAGAGAGAGAGAGAGAGAGAGAGAGAGAGAGAGAGAGAGAGAGAGAGAGCGAGAGACAGAGACAGAGACAGAGAGAGAGAGAGAGAGAGAGAGAGAGAGAGAGAGAGAGAGAGAGAGCACCTGCTCTCTACACTCTACAGGTGTCTCTCTTTCTTTGACCTCACAAAGACAAAAACCGTGGGTTTCCCTTTCCCACTGCACAACTGTCCGGCCTTTGACTAGACAAAAACATAGCCTGGCAGACAGCATGCATCATCTATTAGTCATGTGGAAACACATTCATATTCAGCTTAGTTAGATGTTGCTGCACAAAGGAGGAGTTAATAGCACTATAGTTTGTCGGGCCATGCCCACATCTCCATGCCTGGGGCACAGATTTGAGACAGAGAGAGCGAAAATATGATATTACGGCATCAGGAGGATGGGTGACTAATATCCCGGGAGATGAGTACTTACATGACTGTTATGAATCAATGCACTCAGGAGTCGATAAAAGTACTGTAAATGTCAAGTTAATAGCAGGCTGCTATGGGCATATGAGTTTTAAAAGGAAAAGATGAACAATGCCGTGTTGTAAAAGACGTGGGGTTATTGGCAGGTCAGATTCCTCGAGTCCATTAGCAATCTTTACATCTTGTTTGAGAAAACTTCCTCCACAGAGACAAAGGTTATAAACTATATAGACAGTGTCAGAATGAAGGTTCGGAACAAACAAAGGAGAAGACTCCCAGAGGCTAAATAAAACAGTAAAAAAATACTTGGTTTGATCAAAATGAATGATAAACATGTAATGATTAAAAAAAACAAACATGATAAGGCTTTAAATATAAATAAAATAAAATAAACAGCAATATTCACAGCCCACATATGTGCAGGCATGCATACTAACACTTCTATGAACACATGCAGTGTGGGCACAGTGCTGCTCTGTTTGTGGCATTGTGTCAATAGAGGCAGATATGTAACTCCAGAGCAGCGTGTTGGTAATCATGCTGTCCAGTCATTAATCACTGGCTCTAGAGAAAACAGAGAGTTCACTCATGGCAGGATCGGCCTGGCCCTGGGACGGAGATTAGAGGCCTAATGAAAGCAAAACAAAGCTGGACATGTGAAATTTATTGGCACATTTATAAAAGCAGCCCCAGAAGGACACTGCCACCAATAATCATTTCAGAATCCCAGTCAAGTGCCGTTTCCTTGGCCAGACGCAATCTGGAGAGGGGATATTTGTGGAGTGGCTGAACAAACACAGATTTTCTGGTATCTCCATCTTTCCCAGCAGCTGGGAAGGCAGGTCGCTGGTTTGCTGTTCTGACGCCCCTCCTCACTCCGGTTGACTTCTGGTAACAACAACTATGTGTCTTCCTGGCTCCTCCATTTAAGCACACATGCATTAATCCCATGAGCGTCTAATTTCAGACATCATTGAATAAAGTGAACACCAAAAAAGGTGAAATACTATAAGTTAAACTGTTAAAACTTGCAAAATAAGACGCTAACTTGTGGCATTCAGTGCTATGTTCTTATAAATCTGTTCAATGCGGAGGACATGAGAAGAGATAGCCATGAAGATATTAGTGTACTTACCTAATGGTAAGTTGCTTAATGTGTACCACATGCAGCAGGCTGGGAGGAAGAGGAAATGGTACTTAAAATGGCCATTGTTCTAATTCAGAGCCAATCTGGAGATAATGACACCAACATCAATAGCAGACAGTCGATTCACGGATAACATCTTTTTTTTCCCCCCTTTGAGTTGAGCCGTTATCATCAGCCTGGGGATTAAACATTTTGACGCTGAGGTTATGACCTTGGTGCCGTGATTTTGAGTGATTTTGGTCATCGCACACAAGCCGAAAAAATCTGTATGTCTAATTAATTCACAAGAATTGCACAAAATGACAGCTGTTGCAAACGTGTGAGATGAAATTATGTGTGTAAAGTGTACCATGGTTACCTTTACATTTACAATATGAATGTGCAGATGATGTAATGTCATTAAGTCAAACTAAGAATGGAGATTAGTGCCTGTGCATGAAAGCATTCAATCATAGTGCTGTTAACATTTCATTATTTCCCTGCTGGATGGTGTGATACGTTTTCTCTGTGCTCGTCTTTCGTTAATGGTCAGTTTCTATCCCTGTCTATGGTTCACTTCATTCACTGAGCTGTTCTCCATGGTAACCACTAATTAGCGATGATTCCTGCTTGTGCCCTTTGCCCTTGTAAATTTGTGTTTTTCATCCCCATCCTCCTTGTGATGTAATGCTATACCACCCCTGTGAGCATAGTCTAAATTATTCACCTCTCTAAAATAGACCCCTGGGTGCACGAAGCCTGACTGACCTCTAACCTGCATGATTCAGGTCCTTTGGCACAGAAATCTTTATTTTTCTATTTGTGGAGTTCCAGACATTCAGGAGGTGAAGCTAAAGTGGACGTCAACACAAGAGTTGGCTGTCACCAGGAAGAGAGGCACGCTTTCTGTGAACACCACTCATTCACTGTGGATGGTGACTGACAGGATTATGGTAGAATTCTCCAGTATACGCTCAGATGGGTATTTTGATAATGACATGTGTACATGCTGTGGTTTTCGTCTGTCTGTTTGTTCATTTACAATAATTACAGCTGAGGTTTTCATGGAAAACTGAAGATGGTAGTGATTTAAAAAACCGACAACACAACAACACAGGCTCTCTGGTCCCCATGAAGGAACAAGCAGATATCCAAGTTTGGAGAGTTGAATCTGAAACAGAATGATTCTGAAGAGCTGATGGTGAGATGCTAGAGCTGAGATGTGAACCAGGGGAATGAACTGGAAAAAAGAAAGAGATGAATTTACCACAAGAATCCAAGTTAAGTATGAGAAGTTCTGATGGTCACATACAAAGAGATTACTTAGTTTACAGCAGTCATGCTGTAAACTAAGTAACTAAGTGAATCCTATAGAGGTAAAACGGTCAAATGTAGTGCTTTCATTTTTTTTTTAACACCATCCAGTTTTAGTCTTCTTTGTTTGTTAATGAGTGAAACCTCTTAAAAATCATTCAGAAATTAGATTTCAACAACATTTACAAAGACAGTGGATTAAAATAATACAATTGTGAAGCTTTTTTTTGGAACTTTTGCGCTTCTTTTGACAGGCAATTATACTTGATTAAATGTTATATGAGATTAAGTCAGGCAGGTTTACAGGTGGCCTGATCACAACTGCAATAATTTTGGCTTGATGTTTGTGCAGAGGAAGGAAGTGAAGATACCAGGTCCATCTTTATAAACTCAGTGGTATTTAATCATAAATAGTGTTGGCCAAACTGCTTTTTACTTTAAATGTAATATGGTTTTCCTGCCACATTCCCAAGCCTCCTATCAACTTTCATGAGTTTTGAGTCATCGTGCTAACAGACAAACCAGTGCTGGTGAAAACATGACCTCCTTGGTGGAGGTAAAAACTGTCATACCTCTATAGTGTAGCATATAAAGACAACCAGGACAAATGTGTGTCTGTATCTGTTGTCTTCTTCCATCTTCGTCTTCTGTGTGACTTCCTGAAGACTCCATTAATGTACCTAATGTGCAATCACATCCCATTTTGATTGAGATTGTTATGACTATCAAAAACTCTGAGCTGGAGAGCTAAACACTGGACTCCTTCTATTTCTCAAAAATCAACATCAACCATTGGTCAAACTATAACCTCAGTTGTGACATTCAGACATTGTCACCAGTATGCAAAAAAACAAAAAAGTATTAGATTAGAGATTAGAGTTACCAAAGACCAAACAAGTATTCTTTCAGGTCACTGCGACATACATGATGGTGTCAGTGTGTGAGCTCATTCGTGGACGTCTGAGCACTATTTGGTGCTTGGCAGTGCAGCAGGGTGCCACCGCTGACACGTAGACACTCCAACCCACAGGCTCTAATCCCTTTTGAACGAGCCCAGGCACTAATGTGGGACCATATGTTTGTGAGAGCACAAGCGCTCTCCTGTGCTATGCTAAGGGGGCAAGAGATGAAAACATTTTGCCAGGCTCTCTTCCCCCCTGCAATCAGATCAGTCACCAAGTCATCCTGTGAGCATAAATGAGAGATCTGAAGGGGGGGGGGGGGGGGGGGGGGGGGGGACTCTTCCACTCATAGTACAATCAGTGCCGTTCTCCTTAGGAGAGGAGGGAAAAGTAAATTACATAAAGCAGACATATGTCATTCTGATTCCACTCAAATTGTGGATTACTGCTTTGATTAATCGCTCTTTAATCTGAGCACAGAATTTATATGTGTCCCATCACAGAGAAATAAGCTTATTCCTCTCTAGCAAAGGGCCGTGATTATTTCTTTCTTCTCCCCGAGCTATTCTTCATTGCCCGAGGATTGCAACTCAATTATCTTTGTGTCAGACGATTATCTCCGGCTTTAATTTAATCTTCATTACGCCAGAGTCATATTTCAATTACACACGCTATCATGGCTTTAACACATACTGTATTTAAACCTGTATTTTCTTCCGTTAATATCATGATAAGAGCTATCGCGGAGGGTAACAGATGTCATAATTATGCACTTACCAAACATATTTCACACTTGTCTGTGCTAGCGGTGTGTCAAGACCTTAGAATGTGGTAGCATTAATCTACCGGCAATATGTTTAGTTGTGATCTATAATACTGCCACAATCTGCTTGGGTCTCTGCTTAATTATGACACAGAGCAAGTACCATCCAGCTGGGTTAAGGAGGTTCAAGCATTACTAGATTACTCAGCATCACATCGTACCTCAGCGCCGGGATCGATGCAGCTGTAAGAAGCCAAATCGTGAGATTGTGTGTGTTACATCTTTTGTCTCTTGTAACCAAAAGTTTTGTGTAGTATTACATTATTACAATGTCATATTTCTAAAAGTTTACATTTTATGAAGCTGTTTCTGTATTCTGTTCAGATGCAGTATCGGAAATGATTGGAGTGGAAAAATATGAGTGGAAATAAGGATGAGGTTAAAGAGTGTGTTTCTGTGCTTTTCTATTCCAGTTAAGTGTATTTTTAAAGAACACCAAGGACACAGCATTAACTCATAAACATTTATTATCTTTCTAGATAACATGCTGGAACTTAATTGATTGAATGTTTTAGTTTTGTAAATGTTAAAATTATTATATTATTGCTCCTTGAACTACGTCCATGTCCCTCTCCTCAAGGTCTTTTTTTTTTATCTTGGAAAAACAGCTTTCATCTAAGTTCTTGCATGTATCATGTATCTTATGCATCAAACAATGTTATTACAGTGCTTGGATATGTGGTCCCTCTTATCTAATCTCATGGCATAAATCCCAGTTTTTCCATCAATATTTAGGTAAAGAATAAGGAAATAATTGACATGTAGACAACATTAATTAGTGTTGTGGACTGGTGGATCTGTTATTCATAGATGGATTATGGATAAAATCCGCTTTTTGTG
This sequence comes from Chaunax sp. Z400, assembly GCA_037577475.1. Taxonomy (NCBI): domain Eukaryota; kingdom Metazoa; phylum Chordata; class Actinopteri; order Lophiiformes; family Chaunacidae; genus Chaunax; species Chaunax sp. Z400. Next base: position 30,311,865 of record CM075184.1, on the reverse strand, counting down.
CACTAGATCCTCGCACAGATTATCTATATTTACCTCCAAAGAATAAGAAAACCTAATCTCTCACTAACACTGCTGCAAAGGAGTACTGTATCGCTGTCAATAAAACCCTCTAATAAACAAAACATTTAAATATGAGATGGATCTCTTTCACTTGTTCTTTTTTTATAAACTCCCCACATCTTATGGAAATGTAACTCAACTCCAAACTACTCAAAAAAGTTAAACTATCTGGTGTTTGGTTGCAAACAGGAAAAGGCAGCCAAGTATGTCCCCACATCTAACCCAGCATGATAATGCACTAAACCCGTTGCCAGTTCAATAAATCCAGACACTGGCTGCCTGAGTTTCCTCCTGCTAAGAAGGGAGAATAGATTACCAATAGCTCAGGCAGGGAGGCAAACAAACATACAAATAAGCAGCACTCGGTCGGATGACGCCTTGCAATTAAGGTAAAATGCCTGTGATGCCCACCAGATAGGAAACGTGTGGGACAGAACCTGCCAACCAGCCCACGTTGAACGGAATAGCTAGAGGGCAGGCTGTCAGACATGTAGGAAACATCATGCAAGAAAGCAAGCTTAAAATCTTGAATGAGTTAAATCAGTCACAAAGGATGTTGTGAGGGTCTTAATGAAATTATAGAAATATTATCAGATACATCTACGGATAATAGCTGAAAGAAGTATTCGGCATGCTCTGAGTGAGGGGGGAAATCAAGACACCCATGTTTCTCTTTGGTTAGCGTAAAACACCATCTGATTGATGCCCTGAAACAAAGTTCGCCAGCTAATGGATGCTGTGTGGTGCTCTAACTCAGCCTGGGAAGTATTTGAAGTTTAGCGAGATAATCTCTGCAATCTCAAAGGGATATCCTGGCGACTAATTTTTTAGAATCAACAGTAATATGAATAATATGCGTGAGAAGCCCCGGGCCATTGGCTGCTCTGCTCTGAACATTGTGTGCAGGGCAACAGTACTCACACACATGCATGCACAAACACACAAGCAGGTGTCTTGTTATGTAAGACAGTGCTTTTCACCAGAGTGGAGGTCATCTTATTTTTAATATACATCTTTTGTATGTGTGTTTGTGCATGTATATGTATATGTATATGTATATGTATATGTATATATATATATATATATATATATATATATATGACTGTCTTGCATATTCCCAAAGGAGGAGAGGTGGACGGGGGGGGGGGACTGTGTGAGACGAGTAGGAGAGGTGGGGAGGGAGCAGAGGCAATCAGGGGTTATTGTTACTGACAGAGCTGCACCTTGATGGGCTAGGCATTGCATTCTTTGTCACCTAACTAACCTCAATCAATCAATCATCTCCCCCAGCCTACATCACCAATCAATGAGCTCGGCGCGACCCTGCTGCCTGGCTCAGGTTACACCGGCCAATCAAGTGTCACGGCACCATGCGAGACCCATATCAAAGCAATTAGGAGAAGACTCAATATTCAAAAACGGACTGATAAATGTTAACGTGCTCTGGCTGAAAACTAATTCTCCGGAATGTTTTATATTCATGTAATTTTTGCTCCATGACAAATGCATGGTGCAGAAACAGGAAGACCACAGCAGGTAATTATCCCGCTGATGCGTAGTGATTACACCTATCGAACGTTGCTGTGGTAATGTAATGTTTATGCTTGCGTGCCGTTTGCAAAGTGTCTTCGTTTACTTCCCCCCGTTGCAGTTTACATGCATTCTCAGCGCATATTTGCTTGTTAATTTCTAACACATGTACTATAGCTCTGAGGCATTATTCAAACAACATATCTGGAAATTCTTAGGAAATGGTTATAAGTCAGAGACATGTGTGATGAACCCCCGGTATACGTTTCACCTCAAATGCTATCAGTGAGCTATTAGAAACAGTGGGAGACTTATTGGTTGAGGAGCTGTTATACATGTATTGTTTGAAAAGTGTGTGTGAGCTGCTTTATCTGTAGGCTGCAACAATATTTTAACAATATTACATGTTGATAAGAAAAAGAAGAAAAAATCAACAATTTGATCAAATCCAAAAATTTTATTTTAATGTGAACTTTATTACTCAGATATAATTATTCAGCATTTACACAGCATGTCAAAATGCAATTCTTCATATGCTGCTGTCCATAATGGGTGTGACTGTATTGAATGACTCCCTCCACCACCTCTGTCTACAGATCTCCGTGTTGTGTGGACTGTGTGTTCCATCTGATGAGGATTGTCTCCCTCCCAGAGCCCCAACAGGGGCTGATGTTTCTTTTTTCAGCACATTAGGTTGCAGCCTTAGGGTTGCTTTGACCAGTGGATCAATGGCTCTTGCGCTCTTGTCACCATTCATTTGGAGTGAGCGAGCGCTGGCTCCAGTTCCCGTCTGCCGCTGGCCCTCCTTTCACCTGGCCTCCTCTCTCTCCCTGAGCTCCCCTGACAGCTGGCTGCCACAACCGGCAGCAGACAGACGACAAGTCCTTGGGCTCCACAAACACATGCACATCTCTCCACAAACACACACATTGCTGCGGCGAGTGGTTATGATGCATCTGGATGCTGACATGATGCACCCACAATTTTTTTTTTTTTTTTTTTTTGTTGCTCTGACTCACACTCCCCCTCCACTGTTTCTCCACCCCTTTCTACCCATCTAGCGTCTGTCTCTGCCACTCTCACTCTCTGTCTGGGGTTTTCAGCCTCTTCCTCTGGTCTCTGGAGTCAGGAAGGAGCAGATCATCTAGTTGGAGGGGAGACAGCTGTGGGCCAGAGCGGCTCCGACGTCAGCTAACACCAGTCCAGAAACCAACATGTAACCACTTCTGCTGCTGCGCCAACACCGGCTAGCTCTGGCATTCTATTCACATCAGTAAACACAAACCCAAACTCATGGTTGAGTGTCAATTAAAGCAGGAAAATATGTGTAGGGGTTGTGTCCATACAAATGCATGATGTAAAATAAGTAAGTGTAGTGAGAATACAAAATTTAGTTTTTAACTTCTGGTATGTGAAGCCAAACCAGATCAAACTGCTTTTACTGCAGCATTAAAACTGTTTACTATTCAGGAACAACAAGCACTCCTAAATATCCCCACTAGTTATTGTGCCCTTGTGCTACAGAACATATTGCACTGTATGTAAAAATGAACAAACATCGGCTGGGCGTCAGCCATCGACGAGGAGGCTTGTTTTATCGCCTGTACTTTATTACAGTTTGCCATCTGCACGGAGGTATGTTAATAGCTAGCTGAGACTATTTACACATATGAAAAAGTACATCCATCTGCCATGTTCCGCCAATCTCACATGAATCAGTCCCGCCTTCCCCAACGAACAACTGCTGTTTATTCACAAGGTGACAGGCAGCACCAAAGCCTGGCGACACCCGCACCTTACATCCTGCCGTCTGACATATGTGAACCTCACACAAGGACGCACATGCACACGGAAACATCTCACATTGCCATGTCACACCCTTCCCATAGCACACACACTTTCCATCACCACATTTCTCTAGGTTACAATACACAACCTGTTTCAGCCCCCTTGACATTTGTGTTTGCCACTTTGTTCTGAGAGGATTCATATGGAGGGGCACTAAGCGAGAACTTATCAATTCTAATCAGCCAAAACGGGATTATGAGGTTAATTACCTGCATCCTCATTTAGGTTAATGCCATATCCAAGACTTGACTTAACACTCTACCAGGACAAAGGCTGGCTGGGAACACTGGGCCATTTAATGCAAACTGCAAGATCCGTAGCAATTACTATCCCGCAGAAATACTGTATACACATTCCTTATGAAGTGACAGAGAAATGCTTTCAGGAAAAACTAAGATGCTTTTAACAGCAGCAGTGATCAAATAATATACGGTTATGTATAATGTGCTCTACTGCATCAAATTACAGCTCCGTTTTTGGCTTGCATATCAGTATGCTATATTGGATAAATAATAACAATCCATATAACACCGAATATCAGCGCGGAAGCTGAGGCGTAAATCTTGATTATGCACACAGACGCATCCTTGGCTCCAGTTTGTACAAGCTGAGCATTATGCTTTAAGTGTGGGTTAAATCACCCTCTGTGAGAATGTATGGCCCCGCATCAGTCAACAATAGCAATAATCTCACTAATCAGTGGTTTCTGCTGCAACAGCAACACAAACAGGAAGACTTTTTTTTATTTTTATAAGTGACAGGCTGCTAACCAGGTGATAGACGAAGAGGAGCAGTGTTGTTTGCACCTAAATATATTATTATTATTATTATTTTCTCCTTTTTGACATCAATTCTCTTTACATTTGTGCCGTTTTGCTCGTTTGATTTTCACAAATATGAAGCTGTCTTCATGAGAGAAAACCTTTTAACAGGAGAAATCAATCATGGCACAGCAGTAACCGGAGCCAGGTAGAGTACAGTGCGCTATGTCGGAGGTGAAGGAACATTAAGCATTAATCCCCACCTGACACTAATACTTGATGTATGATTGACCCTGAAGCAGGACACTGCACATTACAATCTGGGCCATATGGCAAGACATAAGCCCTTCAACCCTCCAGCAGGATAATCTCTCCATTCTGGCAATGCTTTTTCTTCACAGATTTCTTTGCACAATAATTGCATGACAGTATTAACATATCAGGACAGATTTAGAATTCCCTGCATCACTGGACAGAGGAGGGGCTTCTGCCAGAGGAAGTAAGGAAACATAACGTGTGATCAAGGAAGCCATAGAGTCACCCTGCAGAAGACTCAAAGGTTCCACTTAAAGGTTTGAAATTCAATATGTCTTATTATGAAAATATAAAAATGGATGTTATACATCAAGATACTAAATAAGGTAATATTTAAATCTAGAAAAGCACATTCTATTACTAATATTATCTTCCTTGTATCAGGTTGCTTGGCTTCATTTTAATTCATTGTTTTTTTAATTTTGCATTTAATATGTCATTCAAGTGTAGCTACAGTACTATTCAGGGTTTTGACAGGTTGAGCAAGTGTAAAAAGACAAGTCTATACTTCAGTCATGTGGATGAGGATCTCAAAAGCCATACAAATACAAACTGGTCCACGTCCTCAAAAGCTGTCAGCCTCCTTGATTTGCCTTCCTCTTCAACCTGAACCTTGAGCACCGTCATAGTCACCCTAAAACCACGGTCACAACCACATCCCCCACAAAACAATACACACATATGGTTACAAATCCCCCGCAGCTATACACACACACCCACCACAAACACATGCATTCATTCGCCCAACAGTGAAGCACTAGTCCTCCTGCAGTGGAGAGCGGGTAAAATCTCAGCCTTCTCTTCTCCAACCCCTGCTGGTAATGAACAAATTCACTGCGCATTACTCTGGACTTGATCTCTGGCAAAATAGTGCTGGAACAAACAATTTGGTTTGTCAACACCTTTCTCTGGACTCCTCCATCAATGTCAGGGGTCCAAATTTAAACAGCAAAGTGCATTTGACTGTAGAACCCTGAGCTGATTAGACTTCCCAGCTCAGCGAATTGCTCTAGACAGGACGGCAGCTCTGATTGCTAACCCGGCTTGAAAATAGTCTCTGCTGGCCGGGATTAGCATGAATATTTTTATATAGATCGATAAGCAATCTCCACTCCATAAGAAATGCCAGGAGCCTTCATTTGGCTGATCAAAGGCACATCAGCTGGCAAGTGACAGCTGGCTATTGTTTTTCAGCCAGGGCTCTGTTGAGGGAGGGAATCCAAGGTAGAGATCCACCAGCATGGCTCCCCTACTTTTCCCCACCTAATCGTGGAAACAATCACTGCTTCACAGGATCCCATCTACCAGGGGTGAACCCAGTCAAATGAGGGAGGCAGAGGGCCCGACCACAGGGGGACAGAGTTCATTACTGCTGTGGTCTCAAAACTGCTTGGCCACAGGGCACTGCTGATCCGGAAGTAAAGGCAGGGTCAGCAATCTATCTGTTTACCGTTTCTGCACCTAAACGCATTTCATTGGATTAGACACTAGACTGACCAAGGGGTCAGAGTTGATCACATTATGATTTTGACCAGCAGCAAAGTAAGAGTCTGGGACATTTTTATGGGATCTTATTGTCCTCGGTGGGGACTCAAACATGAAGCAGCAAGCTTTCATATGTTTCATATGTCCGAGACCATACGCCCATATACTCCAGCCTCTCTCAAATATAAATGGGTCGTGCATGGCCTTAACAGCAGAGGCGACTTAACTGATCACTCCCTTCACAACACTAACCCCAATGATTTGCCAGACCCCATAAAAGGGCGCAGGTGTGACCCAAGCATTTAGCAGTTAACTAGTGTGGAGTGAGACCACACGCCACTGACAGACAGGAGGCTCCCACACGGGACCAATAAGGGAGGCCGAGGAAAAAAAAACAAAAAATAAAACAGAGGGAATAGTGCACCAATTGTAAATTGCAGGTTTAATTCATTAGGAAGTGTCACTTTATACCAGAACAACCTGAGCAAGCTGATTAAAAAGTGGTAATCAGGATTAATTAGGGGAATATATATGAGGATTAGCAGGCCGTCCCGTCTACCAAGCATCTCTCTCTCTCTCTCTCGCTGTACTCTATATTACCCTATTACCCTCTCTCTGCCTGGTGAATTCAGCCCGACTTCCCTCTTTCCCATATTCTTCTCTCTGCCTCTCTCCACTCCTTCTTTTCTCTCATAACATTTTATAATCTTTCTTTCTCTTATAATCTTTCAACCTACTCAACACATCTTCAGATTAGTGATGGGCTGGGCTTTTAACAAATGGTTTGTCTTTGTCTTGTTTGGATGAGGTGACACCAAAAAAACAAACAAAAAAAATGATTTGAACTTTTATTTGATTGTAATAAAAATTCACATTTTCAGTCTTTTTTTGCTCGGATTTGGTTTGGCTTGAAAAGGTCTAACAATACATTGTACCAATCAATATGTATTGTGTTATGTTTCACGAAAACAGCACATTCGGAAAACTTCATTAAACATACTTCCATCTTTGCCTCGAAAGCCATGCAGTTGTGCATCAAAACAGCAACACACATCTTGCCAAGCATTTTAGCAAAATGGAGTGTGTGGCAAGATTTTCACTTAAAGAAGTTCATTAAAAATGGTGCAGTTGATAAAACATGCAGTTTACAAAAGTTGCACGACGGGAGTGAAATTCTCGGATGAACCATTAAATTTGTCTTCTAATGTATGTGTCGATGTGCTGGCAGTCTGTGTCGCCTGATAAACTTTGTTAGCTGTCATAAACTAAGAGTAAAAGTTCGGTAACAAATGTCGTGGTCTAGTTCTCGCTCTGTCGCCCCAATCTGAAGACATTTTCAGTTAATTTTCTTCTTCCTTTGACTTAGATGCTACCTGCTAATAGCTGCTTTTTAAGTTTTCCGGTTTGGGCCACACCCCTGCCCAACCTTTCCGCATCGCAGATATACAGATACCCGATTCGGCGCTATTGCTACCTCTGCTGCCATCACAGAGGACGGAATAACACAGAGCCCACCTTACGCCTTCATTGCATTTATACAGATTGGTGGGGCAGAATAAAGGTGCGCCAGACCAGCCTTTAAAAGGCTGTGAGAAAGGGACTATTGTTTGGAGGTATTAGACGGAACTGTGGACTCTAAAATGACTGCAATAGATCTTTGAGGCAGACCTGATTGGTTCTTCATTGTGCTGATCAGCTGGTGGAATGATATTTTTGAGCACTTTAACACGGCTATGGATTTCTATACTATTTCTGAATTTGTGTAAAAAATATATTGTTATTATGATTATATTTTCTGAAATAAAATGTTTTGTTTTTTGTTTTGCAGTGACACTTCTACGGGTAGAAATGAGGAGACTTAAATCTGGGCAAAGAGTGGGCGCATTATGATGAACCTACAATATTGATTTTTATTTATTTATTTACAACATTCAGTAAAAACATACCATGTAAGCCGCAGCAGGAAGAACGCTGCATAGATGCTGAACAGATGCATAATGGGAGACTTTTATACTAACAACCACTTGATGTCATCACAAATTTCAGTCAGGCCTCCTCTGGCCAGATTTATTACTGAAATCCTCCAAACTGCTGGTTTATCACAGTGTTTATATTATTACTTCAACATGTTTCAGTTAACATAACCTTGAATCACTGCAGTTCAAGTGCAAGGATGGGCTGTTTTGCTTGTGGTGCAGCCCCATCATTGATGTTCGCAGATGACGCATGCCCTGTTCCTTGGCACAGACTCAGACCAAATCTTTCATCCTGCTTGCCTCTCAAGTGCGGTCGGGATGGCCCTTAAAAGCTGAACGTGAATATAAATTCAACAACCAGGCTTTATTTTTATTTTGTCTTGATGAGAAAATAATATCGCTCCAATGTTTTCGTTAGATCTTTGAGCAGGAGATAAGATTTGATGTTTGGTTGCAGCAGTTTGACTTTCAGGTGCCCTCCTCTGAAACCAGAGGAGTTGATTATAGTGTTGTCATATAGACTAGCTCACATTCAAGCCCATTAGAAATTAAGTGTTTGGACCACACGATGATGAAACAAAGCAATAATCAGAAAGTCTAAGTGCTTAACAAATCTGTCTGTTTGCATGTATAAAAATTGTAAATGAAATATAAATGACTCCAGTACACAGATGTTCCTGTTAATTGACCTGAGACTAGCAGAAAACAGGCACTAAACAAGCCAGGAGGCGTCTATTGAATGCAATCAACAGGGATACATTATAAGCAGTTTAGATATTTCCTCCTCATCCAATACTTACAAACACAGTTTACCTCACTGTGCAATTTAATGATTTCTGTGGATCTGAAAACAGGTCTGAGTGAGGCTGAGGACTTAAATAATAGCAGGAGTGGTATTGAACCTCTTCGAAGAAGATCAAATGCAGCTTTCATTAGTTTAGTACAGCGCTGGGGCTCATTGATGACTTGTCAGACAGTCTTCTCTTCAATACGCAGCGAGAGGCTCTAAAAATCATCCTTTTACTGAGCCCTCTCAGCTGTAAATTCAGCCCCAGCTCAATACCGCTCTCGCTCCTCCCCCCAAATACTCCATTATTTCTTACCATGGATTAACCCTATGCTGCTGATCAAAAGGAAGCTTCTCTGTGTATCTGCTCATGCCTGGGCCCATCCATCTATTAGCCACTCAAAACGGAATCTTTAACTTATTATTATGGAAAAATCCATTGTTTGTCCACAGGTACCATATTTAGTGGGATCGCATGATCTTCCGGAGGATTAAGGAAATGCTTAAGGGTTGTTTTTTTTTTTTGCTGCTCTTCAGAGGGAAGGAGGGGTAGGGTAGGATGGGGGTGGCGAAGGGGAGGGGTGAGATTGCTTCACAAAATCAGGGGTCTTATGCACCTTTTGTGGGGTAAGACTGTTTCCAATTAAGACAGCATGAGCCGCACAATATCACATTGTCACGCAGTAAACAGAGCTCTGCTTCCCACAGGAACAGGATTGCCTCTCCCTTTAGGGGCTAATGACTGTGTCACTGTCCTATTTTCCTGCACTGTCTGAACAACTTAATACAGACATAACCTGAGCAAGCATCAAAGTGCACCAAACTAACATGAGATACTGATCATATTTAAGAACGGAGTTCAGGAGTTGACCTGTGCATGACTACGATTCTTACTCATTCTCACTGCATTAGGCTGCCCTTGTGTTTGAAGTGTACTTACAGTAAATATGATACATACACCAGGGCTAAAAGCTTTACATAAAACTGTCTTCAAAGAGCATATTAACCCATCTTTGTTTACAAGAGACAAGACAGAGAAAAAGACAATTTGGCACAATGGTCGTAAAATGCTGCGCTCTCCACCTCAGTGGCACACAAACACACACACACACACATCAGCACACACACTGCAGACATAACGCAGACACAGGGCTAAATCACTTGGGATGGGAGCGTTTGAGATGGAGTGTCACATTTCTATGTAATAAATAGCTGAGATTGATTTGACCTCCCAGCCAGGTCCTGCAGTTTACTCATACACCAGTTAAGAAAAATGGAAGCTCTCGCTCTCCGGGGATCTCTTGGAGGGAAATCAGATAGCCTGTTGTGGCTTTAAGGGCCGCGGCGGTCCAGCAGTGTCAATATGGCCCTGCTGCAAGGCGGCCCTCTCTACCAGCTCCAACGGCAAGATGGGAGGATCAGAGAGAAAGAAGCTCCAGATATCTCCAGCTGCTGTCTCGGCTCTGGGTACGGAGGTGAGTAACAAAAAGGGGAGGAACGTCACTGGGTTTCTGTTTCTTCTGGGACAAAGCACTTTTCTTTTTGCATTATTCACAGTGACTCCCCATCCTCATATTCCATATACAGCTTTATTCTGAGTGCTTTAGAAGACAACTACACAATATGATCTGTCATCCATGTACGAGATGGCAAATTGAAAAAAAGCCAGGAAAGAGAAGGGTACAGGCAGTGAATGCTGCTGTGAATTTAAAAGATACATCAAGACAACATGTCAGGAGCTGCCCCCTGAGGGAAGACGCCAGCAGGTGTATAGATTCCAATTTTTTAGCATAGCACCAGAAGGCAAAAGGCTCCTTCCTCTTTCTGCAGCATATCTGCAACTTTAAACAGGGGGCGGTGTCTCTGTGAGCATTTACAGTGACATAAGGGGAGGAAATTGTCTGAGACGCGGGGCAAAAATGTATGTACGTCTGGCACCCATCTGCAGGATAAACCTGCTTAAATACGCTGTCTGCCTCACTGTGCAGCACCATATACCAAAGTCTGGCTAATTTAACACTGTTTTAAGCCACACACCTGTGACTGTCCTCTCCTGTCAATTCTGGGGGTGGAGTGAACACAACATGAGGGACTGAAGTCAAGACGCACAACAAAAGAAAGTGGTCCAGCAGAAATACACAGAAGAGGAACATGTGGTAACCATAAAACCCACATTCTATTTAGAGCAATTATATTGGTACAGCCACATGAATCTATCTATCTATATCGATCTATCTATCTCGATCTATACATCTATATTTCTACCTCTCTCTTTCTATCTCTCATCTATATCTCTCTATCTTTCTGTCTCTATCCATCTCTCCATCATTCTATCTTTTTCTCTTTCTATCTCTCTATCCTTCTATCTCTCTATCTCTATATCATTCTATCTTTATCTCTTTACCTTATATCTATCTATCTATCTATCTCTATCTCTCCATCTATCTCCCTCGCTCTTTTTGTCTCTGTACCTCTATCTCTCTATCGTTCTATCTCTATCTCTTTATCTATCTATCTATCTCTACCTCTATCTACAGTATATCTCCATCTATATCTCAATCTATCTCCCTCTCTCTTTTTGTCTCTGTACCTCGATCTATCTCTCTATCATTCTATCTCCATCGATCTCTATCTCTTTATCTATCTATCTATCTATATTTCTATCTATCTCTACCTCTATCTACAGTATATCTCCATCTATATCTCAATCTATCTCCCTATCTCTTTCTGTCTCCATCTCTCTATCGTTCTATCTCTATCGATCTCTATCTCTTAAGCTATTGATCTATATATCTCTTTATCTATCCACCTACCTATTGGACATGCACTCCTGCCACCTTGAATGGCATCACTCCTTGACGATCTCCCCGTTCTCCATCTGACACAGTCACTAAATGTATTGTGTGTGAATACCAGCAGAATGTACGACAAAATTTCCAGCAACACGAAATGCGAGGATAGCCTGATTATGAGGAAAGTAAGTGTCTTCCCTTTGAGAGCCCGCAGTTAACACTGCAGGAAACGCTGGGACGCTGTGAACACATTGGAAGCTATCGACTACCCAGCTTGCTTTCCTCTCAGCTCTGCAGAACAGAGGGGAACCAGCCAGTGATGAACGATGGCAGCACAGTCAATGAAAAATCAACTGGGAAGCACAAAGCTCTTAATGCTCAGCCATATTGGCTGCTGACGGGAGCAAATAACATCAGCATAGCACTTACTGAGACCAATCATACATTTCCACCAGCAACGACACAGGTTCTGGACCGCAATAAATTCTATACCCTGATTAAACAGTAAATTCTGCATGCCTATCAGGGTCCCATTAAGTGGGGGGCTGCTTTCAAAAACATCATTAATCAAGCGAGAGATATGGCGTGAAATATCAGTCATCGATTGTAACTGCTTATGACAGTTTACACAGCTTTATATCTGCAGGGAGTCCTGCTGATCTATCAATTACCAGAAGCCCTTACCGCATGCTAATTGTGCATTTTCCCCTCTAATGCATTTGCACTGTTATCTTATGGACTAATGAAACCAAACAAATCAATAAATATAAATTATACATGCAAAGATGTACTGCTGTGAACATAAAGCCTCTAATTAAATGTATTTGATTAATTCATATACTTAAATTATCTCTCCTAGCTGCAGATGGTATAAATATCTGGACAATCTGCTCATTGCTATGTCAGTCATAAAATGGCAGACATAGTGAACGTATTTGGTGAGGTTAGCTTTGTCACTCAAAACACACAGTTGCTGTGATAAAAATGCTTCACCTCTGAATAATTTAAAGAGAGCAAATTGCTCAGACAATACAGCGCCCGGAGAGGTTGTAATTTCGTTGCTGGTTTGTTGTGGTGAGTAAAATGTCCATTTTGCATGAAAAGAGCAAAATTCACCACTACAGTTTCAGTTATCAGTCTTTATGTCCTTTCTCTACATGCTTGGGTGCAAAGTATTTGTGGATAAAACGAAACAGAGCATCACATTGGAGGTCATATGTGCCAAAAATAATCATATTTATTGTGCAATCTATCTACAGAACTTCCTTTTCGTTGTATGAAGATTTTAACATTCTTAGATGAACCCATACTTCCTTTATCAGCCTGCTTCCATCCAAACCCCCAATGCTACAGCCTGTTAGTATTGTGAGCATCCTTTATTTAAACGGGTTGCAACATATTCAGTTTCAAACTAGTTTAAGGGACACCGCTGGACAATATTACCTTGTGTCTAGTGAAGAAAAATACAGAACTCAAAATGAATGTAGGCACGCAGAAAAGCAGCAATATGATCCTACATTGTACTGCAACAAGCAGAAAGTTAAGTATGAAGTGGAGTTTGCTTAATAGCTCGCCTTCCACGGGTGCATGAGAGGAAAGAGAGTGAGGCTTCTGGGGGTTTACATCTTGATGCTGCTAATGAGGGTGTTTTTAGTATAATTACCCCAACAGGGTGCTTGGCAGTATAATTACCAGAGAGATATTACAGAGTAACATTAGTGTGTCCAGGTATAGCAAATATGTCGAGATACAAGGTGACAAGGTCTACTCTTTTCTAAACAAGCTGTTATTTTTTTTCCCACATGCCAAACTGCACCTAGGAAATTAGGTTATAATTTATCTCTGAAACAATAGGTTTCCAGATAATGCCTTGCATTTAAAAGTTTTAAAATGTGGAGCTGTAAAACGTCTCTGAAGAGCTGCACTATGGTCTGGGGTCCCTTCTTTTAAAAAATATCAGGGTCAAGTGGGAGTCCAAACAAACAAGATTTTATGGCTGAGTCTCAAAAGGCAGAAAATCACCTGCCAACAGTTGAATCTACTTTATGAAGTAAGCGAATACCTGGCAGGGATGTGTAGTGCTTTTGTTTAGGGGGCTCCAGACGTATAGTTTAGACCACATAAATGCCACAATGACTGTAAAAATACCTGGATTTTTTTTTAAATCCCCAACTTAAAGCATTGCCTGTGGACTCCATCTACCCTTAGGAACTTTCATGTGGTCAGGTGTTTTTAAAAACATAATCTCATCCCATCATAGCTGAATGTGTGAAGCAGGAGCTCTAGCTTGTGAAAGGTGTTGCTGGATGGCAGAGAACTAGCAGGTTTTTTGGCTGCTATGCTAAATGTCTTTGTTCACACATGGCATCTGAACACAGAAAATAAATGTAAAGAATTTTTATTAAATTTTGGGTGTTTTATTGAATTTTTATACACCATTGGTGTTCCCAGCCAAAAATGACCATTCATTAGAAACGCCCCTTTTTGGATTCCGTGGCAACCCCCACAGGAACCTATCCCCAATAGAATTTTTAACCCATGGGAAACACATCTGTTGGCCATTGTCAAAAACAACCGCAGCATTATTTCAATGATTTATACAACTTTCTCACAGGTCTGGTATATGAAGCTTTTTTGAGGCCTTGCTCACAGTTCATTCTGTGGCAGCACGATGGCCAAGTGATATGAGCTTAGGTCAGTGAGGCCTACAGGCTATAAATAGCAAATGGAAGTTCAAAACTTGTAATGTTCACAAGAACTTGAGTTGATACAGAGATGAAACACAATATTAGGTGATATGAATATATGTATTATTATGGATTTATAATCAGCTAAAAATGGAGAAGTCATTTTTGATGAGGAACACCAAACTAGACTGGAAACGAACACATCAGGAGGGTTAACTAGCATTGGTCACCAATGCTAACTACGCTGGGTATCTGTTGTGTTTAAGAAGAAGAAAGTGAATAACAATAGCTTATTGTATATGTATAATCATTAAGATAGACATGTAAATATAATCATAGATTATCTTCATATTTGCTTCATGTACATCGATGTACATCCATGTTAAATTCCACTACTTGTGCTGCATTGGATTATTAAATTCTATGATACGAATATAACATTTATTTGACCATACAACCGCAGCCTCAACTAGAAATACACTACAACCATATACATACAATTTGGGGATGCACGCACATTTCTGAGACACTGTTGTGTCTTTACTTTATCTTCACTCCCCTCAGCGCAGAGACTTTTAATCATCCCGATATGATTTAGTCACTTTTAAACAATAATGATCATGGAAGGAGCATCATTTGGGAGGAGGTGATCAATCAGAGGCTCATTCAGGTTTAATTCATGTAGATGCACACCTAATACTCATTACAAAGATGCAATTTCCACCAGTCATGGTAGATTAATGGGGAAGCGTCTTTCCTAGTGTTTCTTTGTGCAGTGCCACGTCTCCAGCAGGATGGATGACTTTCATGCAGACAGAACTGATCCACAGGCTCATTTATTTAATAGACATGTTTATGACAAACTGGTTAGATGAAAGCATATTAAACAGAGACCAATCAAAATGTCACAGAGCAGATTTTTTTTTCTTCCGTTGGTTATTTTACTGTTTTGGTTTGACATATTAATAGGATTTGAGTACCACATGTTTCCATCAAAAATTACAAGTACTGCAACAGAAAATGGTGGTGGTTTCTGTTTCCTTCCAACCTGAGTGATTTCATCTCAGAACTCTGTAAAATTTAACACTTGACTTAATTTCATTTGTAACTAAATATGAGATTCTCCAAAGAAAATGTGTTGTATATAAAAACTTCAAGATGATATTCATTCATTTTCTGTGAGCGCTTCTCCTGTGTAGGGTCACAGAGGGGCTGGAGCCTATCCCAGCTGACTTTGGGCGGGAGGCGGGGTTCACCCTGGACAAGTCGCCAGCTCATCAAAGAGCCACATAGAAAGACAAAGAACCATTCACACCTACGGTCAATTTAGAGTCACAGATTCACCTATACTGCACGTTTTTGGTGGTGGAAGGAAGCCGGAGAACCCCGAGGGAACCCACGCAGACACGAGGAGAACATGCAAACTCCACACAGAATAGTACCAGGTCCTCAAGTTGGATTTGAACCCAGGACCTTCTTGCTGTGAGACAACAGCGCTACCCACTGTGCCACCGTCCCACCACATGATGATTTTTTTTTCTTAACATGATTCTTCTTTTCATTTTGTGGAGTTTACTTCAATATATAGAAACCACTTTGTTGAGATGGTGTCAACGTTCACAAGCAGTGAAGTTATTTAAAAAAAAAATTGAAAGTCTAAATATTTAGAGGTGTAGTTGCCTGTTTTGTAAAATCTTATTTGGTATAGCATGTACTCACCTCACCTTGGTTAAATAAAAGAATAAGTGCTTTAAAGTGGTTTTGTTTACTCCAAGATTAAAAGGTTATGTTTTTTCCATCCACGTGCCTTTTAACAAATAGAACTTTGCAAATGTTTATGATATAAATCGTGAATTTCATTTTGTCATTAAACAACTTGTCATCAGGGTAACTGGGAGAAGTAGTTATGATTAAAGAACGATTCATTTAAAAAGAAGGTGAAGGTGTGTGTACAATATACACATTAGATACCCTCAGAACTGAATTTACAAATGCATAATCAAACTTCTTGATTAACAGGTCAATTTTACACAAATTACTCAAAAAGCAGAAACAATATATTTACATTGAGTAATCCACCTTGACATGAACAGTTTTCATCAAAATAGTTGAATGAAATCTGATTTGATCACAATGCTCTGTATGTTATGCTAACATATGCTTTTAACAAGAATCACATATCTCGGGATTTTCCAATCAACCATTTTTCTATTTAAACCTACAGAACGTAAAAAACAAAAACAAACAAACTCTGAGACCTAATAAGACGATATACAAGTACGGATTGGGATTTTCTTCAATTATAAATTAAACATCAATTCATGTTAAATTAGTGAATCATTTTGATACTTGCAGTCCATGCATTTCACACACGTTTAGCATAATTTTAAAATTTGATTAGTTAGTCAAAGAGTGTAAGAGACAGAAAAAGAGAAAGATGAACTAGAGAGCCCAGTAACTACAAGTTGAGAAAATCCGTCAAATGAAAGCAATCAAACAGACACTTGTAGGCTGAGCTGGTGGCATGAAGGGGTGATGCAGCGTGAGGAGAGCCTGTCCTGAGGAGCTCCAGGTGGCAGGAGTTGAGTGTGTAGCCCTTGCCTGTGTCACTGGCTGTGGGCTGAACCATTTTTCCTGCCCACAGCCCTCCCTCTCTTTCTCTTCCCTACATTTCCTCCACCTCCCACAGCAGGCCCTGCCACGGATCCTGCATTAATTGGGTTTGGTGCTGGGATCCCCGTCTCACGGCACACGCTCACGTCCAACCGCCAGGCGTAAAGACAAGTATGTTTAGCGCTACAATTATGATAATTGCTGCAGAGCACTCAGCTAAGGGAATAAGCAAATCTGATTAAGAGCCCTTCTGCATGATCAAATATTAATCTGATGTGTCTTCACTCTGACCTGGCTTGGAACATAAGAAGCTCTTATGGTCTTATGCATTAACAGATTTGCACAGGCTGAACTCATAGCAACTAATAATATTGGACATGCAAGTCAGAGCGCAGAAGAAATCTTCCGGGAGCAGAATCCACTTACAATAAAGCTAAATAAAAATAGCAAGGATAACAACTGGACTAAGCTTTATGACGACTCAATTATTGCAAATTAGAAATGACAGTAAACACCTATTAGGACAAAATTCTCAGAACCACCTGTTGAACTGGACTGACTACAACAAGCATGTCTAAACCCTTTACTAAGCTCCACCTGCACCATTAGAATAAGACTTGATCTTCATGGATTTTTGTACTTGATAGAAAAGATGAAAGAAAATTAAATGACTCAAAGATTTGAAATAAATATAGAAAAACCTTTTAAAAAAAAATATCTACAAGTTGTTTTAAAAAAATAAGTCCAATATGTGTCTTGCTATGAAAATGGGATGCTGATGAAAATAAATCTTCCAAATGAATCCAATGCAAAACTTGAAAGGCACTCAAAAGAGTGCATACCTTCACCAAGGCTGAACAATCCCACACGTCTGTCTAGCTCTTAGAAAAAGAAAAGAAAAAGGAAGTGGTATGATTACATGAATGATTTATTTGTCATAAGTCATACTACGTCTAATGCAATAAATAAATACTCATAAATAGGTCAATATGACAGAATAAATAAGATATGTATGTATGTATAAGATATATGTGTCTTAAATTAAAGTTAGAAGGGCTATAACACATAGTTTTGATCTAGCAGCATACAATAGCACTCTATACACACTCATAAATAATAGTATATATACATATATATACATATACACTACCAGTGAAAAATTTGGACAGTTTCCCATTCAAGTGGATGGGTAACTGTGTCCAAACTATTGACTGGTACTGTATATATATTTATTTTATTTTTTTATATTTATTTATTTTACAACATGATTTATGGATTGTTTCCTGAAAATTAGGCAGAATGTCAAAAATGCCCAACCTTGCAAAGTTAAAGAGTGGAAGAAAATGTCTGGATGTGCCTTTTTATCTGGATCTGCAACAAAATTTAATGGGTTCTTTTTTGACCCATGTCCCATCCTTCCATCCCCTAACCTAACAAAACCAACCAACACACAAAGCTGGAAATATAACCTCCTTTGAAGACAATAACACAAGATGCTTTAACAAATAACACTAAAATATTTTAATCATTAATATACGCATTTTTTTAAATTTACAATGCGATAAGGGTAATTGTGGCAAATTAATCTTATTTTATAAATGAGATTGTGGGGTGACATTAAAACAAAAACACCGTGAAGTGAGTTTTTCACCATAGCACACTGCTGTTATACCTCGAATCAAACATGTTAGCAGGAAAGCCATTAAAAAATGCCTCCTGAAGTTTGTAAACGTTTCTCTTAAAAGGTTGTAGTTAACAACTGTAACAAACACGTTTATACAAAGTTTAGCAAGAAGATTATCAGACGGTGTTAGCAGAAAAAATATCAAACATACAACGATAGATTAAATATATTTATAGAATTTTGTAAAAATATCAAAATCACTCTTTCCAGATCAGTTCTCAAATGAAGTCAACTGGGCTCTTAACTTCCCAGCCAACAGTAAAGAGTAAAGGAAGAAGCAATAAATACGATGGACTCAAACCAGACAGCGACTGGCAGTTTAAAGCAGATTAGAATGATATTAAATCAACACAAATACCCAAGATTTAACTACACAAAACAGCTTGTAGGAATCATAGGATTATGAATGTGGATGACATCTCTACACCCACACTGCTGAGACAGTGCCTATGGGGAGGGGAGTCCAGATGACCTAATCTACTTACATAGCATAACTCACTATGATTTATAAATGAGATAAGGCTTATTCCAAAGTCAAATCTTAATTCAAAACATATTGTTTACTCTGCTGGGCATTAGTGCAACAGATGTCCCTGCCACCCGCCGCTTCTTCACAAAGAAGTACACTTCAGCAAGAAAATAAAACTGAATGACTGCAAGGGCGTGAGTGTGTGCGTAATTGGCCAGGAATGGGCATCTGAATAATGCAAACCACAGGACACAACAAATAACATTAATACATATAGGCTGCAGGACAGTACATGTACACAACATACAGTAGTGCTAGTATAGTGACTGGTAACTTTCAGGACACAAACTGAAGGCTGTAAAATCGAAACATCAACCTTAACAACATAAACTGACTTATGGGAATTAGTTTCTCATTAAAATACTAATTAAATATACAAACTTTATTCCTAAGAATGTAAAAGCTATAATTTTACTTAATTCAATTTTATGCATGCACTCACACCAGCCCTGGATTCTGGGAAGTGAACATGCTCTCTGAGTTGATATCTTTACAGCATTCATAATAGAGGTTTTTCATGCAGCATGTGAATCTTTTGCACTTTTATCATTTAAAAAAAAAAAGTTTGACTCTCTAACATGGTAAACAGTTATCTACTGACACAATGCTTTTAATTTAGAGCATACTTCTGTGAAATAAGTCTCAGGCTGTTTGTGAGAATGTTCCTTCTTGACTAATAAGAGATTAACCCAGAAGCTCTGCGAAGGACTAAAAATACACTCACTGCTAGCTTGATTGTAAATGCATAAAGAAATATAATGTAATAACAACAATACATGTTATTTCTATAGGTTCCCTTTGAAACAAGAGAGGTGCTTCACAACATGCAATTTCATAAAATGTAGGTGAAAATATAGAATATATAAAATGCAATTAAAAGAAGAATTACCACAATGGTACATAAACAAATAAAACTTTACTCTATTGTATAAAGTTTCAATTGTAACAAGTCCATATTATTCTGAACAATAGCAGCAGCTGTACTAAAGCAGCTCAACTTGCACATGTCTCTTTGTGTGGTAAACAGAGCAATCTGAGGAAAGTCACACATACATGAGGATAAGATACAAACTCCACACAGTCAGGAGAAATTCATCCACTGGAAAACATTTATATACAGTGCAAAGGTAAAACAAATATACAATTAAAAGAGAAGTTCATCCAGGAGACCCATTTATTATTATTAGTTTTAAATAAAAACACTGTAGCTCCGTGTAGGAACACCTTAACCCTAAAGGAAAAGAATGCCTTGAAATGTGTTAATATTGTGAGATCAGAATGAAAAAGATAACACTATCTGTATTTACTGCAGATGAGGTTACTTGTGCAATTCTTGTGCTCTGCTGTGGCAGCAGGAAAAGGTGACAGCAGTGCCTGGTGTCGCTCGTTGTATCTGTTCAACCAGTACAACACTGAGCAACAAGCAGACAAGAGTCACATGTGCAACAGAACCAAACAATCCATGAAACATAAAACACACTAAGGAAAAATAGTGTTGTCCTTAACCCGTATATATATATATATATATATATATATATATATATATATATATATATATATATATATATATATATAATTGCTATAGAAAATACTAATAAGCTTCCAATATTTGTTTTGGAAAACGGGACCCCACATTATCAGTGCTACTGAGATCTCATGACATCCCAGCCTGTTATTTGACTGCAAGTAACCATAGCAACAAAGTTGATGCTATTAGACTGCGTTAATGGTTAAGCTCACTTACAATTTAACAGTTTAGCCAGTGATCACATTAGCCAAAACGGGTTAAGGACAACAGTATTTTTTTGTTAAAGTATGTCAATGTAATGTACTCAGTTTTTCTTTTTTTTTCATTTCATTCACACTTTTTAAAAAAAAAATTTAAAAACATTTTTTGCCTCACTATGAATATATAGAAATGTAACATAATGCTGTGTAAATATAAATACTGGTAACTTAAATAAAAGTGATATTAAGTGTTTTTAGAGGTTGGAATATTTGTAATTCTAACAGAAACGAAACCAGAGGAGTGAGCCACGTTTGGCTGGAGAAAAACAGTGTGTTTTTCTTCTCAGGGTAAAGAGTGAAGTTGTCAGTCTGTGGTTATTACACAGTCCAATCTATACACTGCAATGGGAGAGGAGATTGTGTATTTTCATGGCACGCTGCATTGCATCCTGACCAGTGTTAGAATGACCACAGCTCATCATGGAGGTCAGTAATCCTTCCTGAACACCCAGTAAAGAGTGACAGCTCTGAGGCGGAGTATACTCTCTGAACCACATGTGATGTCTGTTGTTCCGTCCTCTCACACAATTGGATTATGGCAGTACCCCTCTAATTCTGAACAGTTCCCAAAGATTTAATATACCACTGGAATTTGATATATGACTTAATTTAGATGGAAACCTCATGACATGCATCTTGTGACCTCCTGCTGAAACAGTCTTTGTGAGCATATTAATACTTTGGGACCTGTACACAGATGAGAAGACTTATCAAGGTTTATGAAGTTTTCCTTTTTTTTTCTCCAAATGACGAACAATTTTTTTTTTTAATGAGAAACAGATTCACAAATGAATAGTAATCATCCAAGGTATTTAATATAATTTAGTTTTGTATGTAATTTTGCAATACTTGAATAGAAACTAAATGCCAAATCACTTTGTTTTGTTAGACTTTGACTAAAACCCACAACAATATTTACCGTAATTCACTGAAACAATTAATTCCTCGACTCTTCTTTTCTTTGGGTGACTAACTGTTATGAGTGTGAAACTAACAGAGAAAACACATTACATAAGCATTTGAATGTGAGTTTACAGAATTTGAAGTACACAGATTCCGAATCCGAAGATTTGAAAAAGATTTGATTTGAAAATTTTCTCATATATGAACATTTTTATTAAATTTTGAATGAGCAAAATAAAAAAAAAAAACCTTTGCTGCAAGCTTATATCCAAGCTAATTCCATAAAAAATCCCATTTGACTTCTTTTTCCTTGTTATTTCTCACACAATTAACAGAAAACATTAGTGTATGAAACATAGTGGTGATAGTGGCTAACTACTAGCTCCTTCATGCGCTTATTCCTGACACTTGTGTTATTCTCCACACTGATTTAACTTCAGGGACTGAGCTAAAACAACTTTAGCATAGGTATATTATTAATTTGAAAAGTGAGAAATAAGAGAAATTAATATATCAACAGAACAAAACAGAAAAAAAAATCCACCAACTTAATCATTAATATCACCATTATTAATATATAATTTTGTAATCTAGAGGTGTGCTGCTACAAGTGGCTGAGGTTTATTTGCACTTTGGTGCACATGGAGCCTTGGCAGGTGCACACTGCCCACCGTGGGGTATCAGGTATCCCCTTGGCCTAGGCCTCTACCATTTGTCATGGTGAATGAGTGGTCTGCCTGACTGCACTTTCTCATTCCATTTCCTCCCAGGCTGTGCTGAGGCCCTACCACCCACTGTATGCTGTCATTTCTTTAACCCCTTTTCAATTCACATGAAGTGTGGGCAATAATGTTCTCTCACATTCCTCTTCTCAATAGCTAACACGCTATGGTCCCCCACTTCTACCCCCACCCCCTAACACACCTCTCTTCTCCTGGTCAGCCTACACCTCCCCTAATGGTGTAAAAAGCTAATGTAATCCATTTGACAAGTCATTGACTCAGGAATTTAAATAATAAATATTAAAAGAACATTAAAAAAACACAGATACAAATAGGAGAAGAATTATTAAAAAATTCTCAATTCATATTTATTATGACATATTTATTTACTTTGACATCAATGTAATACATTTCCTCAAATTAGAAACAAGACCCTGGCAGATGCTTACAAGCTTAATTATTGACCTCTACAAGAAATCCATCTCTCTCTCTCTCTTCATTGTCTCCTCTCAGTCCACTCATAAAGAAAGATGTTAGTGCTGCTCTTACTTACGTCCATAATGTCATCCACCATCCATGCTCCATGAGAAATCTGGCCCAGCCATGCTACCCACCATGTTCCACCACAGAAAAAGCCCCAACACTAAGCCGACACCTTCTCTGCAACTGTAAGAGGCAATTGCAATGGCAAACATTGTCTGTTCCTATTCAGCAATATAAAAAAAAGAGCAAGAGTATAATTAAGTGTAACTGCAGAACACCCCGAGCTCATCCTCAAAAGAAACTTTGCTTCTTTCCTTTCTTTCCTGCAGAAAGAAAACCAGAAAATCTCCACTCCACTTCTTTCAAAAAACATTTGACTCAACTCAGAAACTAAGCTGGACTAGTGTTTAAAAAAAAAAAATAGTGTGTCGTGCATGTTTGTAGAGCATATGTTGCCTCGACCCAATGGGGATGCAGTACAAAGAGATTGCAGCACCATCTGCTGGCAAAAAAAGAGAAAAGAATGAGAGAAGCAGGAAAACTTGCACAGAAGTCTGCAGAAAGATGGGCCCAGAGCTCATGTTTCCACTTGAGTCGCTTCATGTATTTATAGAACCATCTGATGCCTTGTATAAAAACACCTACGTGACTGAATAAGGAAGACCCAACCGGTGGGAACAAGCAATGGATGTCAGCATCATAATTCAACTTAAAATTACTAACATCGAGAGGTAAGAGTTCACAGAGGCCTCTTCCTCACATCACATTCATAACTCTGACCACCAGATATATAAATAACCGTTTTCATTCCTGCTCTCATTTCCTTCAGTGGATCCTGCGGACAACTAATAACGAGTTAATCAGCCTGATTGCACATTCATCACTGTGATCTGTTTCTTTTTTGCAGCTGATGAGGGGAAGCATGTTTTACTTGGGAAATGAAATATTTAGTGACCTGTAGCTTTTGCCGTTCCACTGGAGGCAGAGGCCCTCCAGCTGAGTAAACAGCAGGACTGTACAGTGAACAGGTAACAACTAGTGCCCAGCCTCCTCAGCACTGACTAATAAAACCATTGTTACCCCGGACACAGCGTTCAGAGTTAAAATGGAAATATGTCTATTTTCTCCCAAGCTAAGAAAATGTTAGGAGTCTTTTTCTTCTCTACTTTTAGTCATTAATAAAATATGCAAGTAAGATTAAATCAAATGTAAGCGGCAGAATATGTCTAAATATGCAATTATGGTGCAACTTTTCGTGTGTACTTTTAACAATACAACGTGTAAGTGTGGCAACAATTTTGTGATTTTTTTTTTACATGATTTTACAAAGATTTACAATCCAGTCTTCAACTGATAGCAGAATGCCAAAGCCAAAATTTAGAGGAAGCACCAACAATAGATATAGAATGAAAAAACTAGGAAAAAAAAATCTGTCCTCATAGAGATATAGGCATATTGGGGTATTTTAGCTTGTCTCATTTATGGGTTTCATTTATTCAAACTTGCATCTTCGTTTCTGCAAGTGAGTGAATTGCTTGTTATTTTCCATGTTGTGGTCACTAAACGGAGACATTTGCTATCCTCGTGTGCCAGAAGCACTGGGAGATGTCCAGAGCAATGAAGAGATTCTACTGTGTCCTCTTCAGCAAATCCATGGTTCATTCACCACAGCCAAAGAACCTCAAGGAGAATTAAGATCTACTCATCAGTCAGCTTCAAAGACTGATATGAAATCCAACAAGGGCAGAGCAATCAGAGGATTTTGGGGAAAAAGAGGAGAATCAATATCTTTGTGAAAAAAGTGGTGGATCTATGTAAATGATTCAGTTCTGGAGGCGTCTATTTTGTTTTCCCGCAGTAATGTCCAACAATTAAATGACCAACATTACTAGATCTGTTGTACATGCTATGTTTATATTACTGACTCATTGCACAGAGGTCATTTATGAGGCTGTAAATAGACAGAGGCATTGATGCATATTAATCCTGAGGTGGACGAATCCTAACGTCTAGTGCTTCTGCAAAATATATCCTTTCAGTCCAACTCTCTAATCTGTGTATGTTCAAGCAAGTGTAAGAGCAATGAAGAGAGGAGGTAGCATTAGCAACAACAAGGCAGTGAGTCAGAGAAAGGAAACATCATTTTCTGTTTTCACTCCCTTTTAAAGAACACTCCCACACCTCTAGAAAACCCTTCAGGAAGGGGGACGCATTGCTGGACTTTGTGTGAATTCAGACAAAGCTCACATCAAACAGACACATAGACCAGCAGCTCTTCATACATCCATCACACAGACAGAGCAGAGGAGCGATATAAACCGATTGCTACGTTTTTAGCCTATAGTGTGACCTTACATCCTGCGTGGCGTAATTGGTTGAGGGTTACAGATCCACAACCAATGACTTGACATGCAAAAACTTTCACAACACAACAAAATAAGAAGAATATGCAGGTGCACACAGGGTTTCTGCAGATACCTTTGCACACTTCAGCTACGCACATCCATTTTTGAATAATCAGGTTGAAAACACCAAAAGAAAAATTCAATATGATTACATATTGAGCTTTTGTGTACAATTAAAAGTTGAGGATTGATGAAGATCGATTGGTTGGGCCTGATCAAGGTCTATTGAATTCTTACCTCTGTCATCCTCAGATGACCAGTCAGCACTGCTGCATCCATATTGTGTCTATAAGTGTGAATTGATTTATATTGCTGCAGAGCATCCCCAAGACAGTGAAAGAGCACCATTGGAACCGAATACCAATTATATATGTTTGTTTCTGGGGAAATGGGCACTCAGTACATTGGATCAATGTGGACCTCAAAGGTCAGAGCAATACATTTCTGCTGTAAAGTTAGTGTGCCATCAAGCAGCTCGTCTACCTGCCACTAATACCTTCTCCTCACTGGGAGGTGAGGTGCAATAAAGATGGACACATATTAACATATGCAGTCATTTATAGTATATACTGTGCTCCTTTCCCATTATAATAAATATGCTAGAGTCTGTCTAAAGGACATAAATCAACAGCCATACTGAAAACATATTGGTAGTATACTGTATATACATAATACATAATAAGGGAGGGTTTGATAATGAGGCAATAAGCATGGGCAACCTCAGTAGGCTTACACACACTCCTCTAAACTGAGAGTACTGTAATGCTCCCCACAGGAACTGGGCCTATCGATATTTATATGCAAATCTAATTAAATGCCATATTAATTGCCTGGGCCAGAATGCCTCTGCTGAAACCAACACCTGGAAAGCTTGCAGAGAGGATATCCTTATGCAAGCATGCCTTATAGATTGTTGCTTTTTTTTTCTCCTTTTACTGCTCAGGCCTCTGAGGACCTTTTGAATCCATATTAATTTCCTCTCTGGCAGTTATGTCGGCAGGGTATGAACTGTGCTATTTCACTTTTAATCTGTCAGTAATTTAGTAATGTGTAAACTAATTATGCAGCAATATTAATGTAATTGGTTCTGTGAGTTGTTCAAAAAAATCAATGTGTTTGTAGAGAATGCAGTAAATTGCATTGGGTTATTATAATCATGTGTCAAGTGCTGATTATGTTATTAAACTAAAAAGTAGATGTCAGCCACAGGTCAATACAGCCTGGCTCCATAAAATCTATGCCTCTCCATTCATTAATGTGAAAGGAGTCAGTGAGCTCCATCTCCGCTACATTCACTGCTCCCACTACTCGCCTATCAACGTCCTGAACAGTCATACAGGGCGGTTTACAAACTGTCATATCATCTCCTCTTAAAAGTGATTAGCAGCATCTGCGGATGTATCATTTTTCTGTGATATTTAAAAGTAAAATGAGAAATTAGAGTGTTTGCAAGATGATATATCGTATATGATTCAATCAATACAGGATATAAAGCAACTTGAGGGACCAAAGGGATAAGAATGGACAAAGATGGCAACATGACGGCACTGAATTTTAGAGAAAATAGGTGATGCACGGCTTATTACCTCCGCCAAGGAGGTTGTGTGATTGGTTCAGTTTGTTTGTCTGTTTGTTAGCGGCATTACGCAAAAACTAATGGACAGATTTGCATGGAATTTTCACGAAAGATGGACCCTAGCATATCCTAGAGTTGATAAAATTCTTAAATTTTTTTAACGATTTCGTCATTTTACATTCATTCATCATGTTAAATCCGGATCCGGATCCTGACATTCTTCAATTTTTGACATGTCGAGGATTGTTGGGCCTTGGCGGAGGTTTGCCCTCTCCGAGTGCTCTTCTTTCTAAAAATGTGATGAGGGGAAATTCTCCATCTTGACAGGAATGCAGAGACTGATTGTCAATTTACTGTGTCTGATGTTTGTTTCCACAATTAAGTCAAGAAAGTGAAAAATTCAAGACAAAGAGTTACTTTTTGGGTCATAGAGTCCTAAATGATGCAAGTTAGTCGAATAAAAAGGCTAAGATAATACTAATTAGCAAATCAGTGTCTATAAACAGAACAAGTAACACAACATTTGACTGGTTTATACAAATGGAAATGGATCACTCTGCTGCTAAACATGATACTGTTGTTTGATGAGACTACTGTGTAGTACTGTGGGACTGGACAATGTTTTAATGCAGCAGTGAGTGAGCTGACTCACAATCTCTGGTAGCAATTACCACTGTCAGGGGTTATGATTGATAGCCTTTGTTTACAGTGTTTAAAAGGGGGAGACAGATTTCAAAACATCACTTTGGTGTTTACATAAATAATTGGGTTTAACCTGAACGCTAATCCAGAGTAAAGACTTTTGCAGTTGCACCAAAAGGTTCAATAATCAAAGAGCAATAACATTTCCCATCTTTACCATGAAATTATGTCCGTTTTACATATCCGCTCATACATCTTAACTTGACAGGTTTCAGCCAACTGTGACGATTACTGGAGGTAAGTACAGTGCTTATGTCAAACTGTGCGTACTCATCAAGGGTGTTGTTTGGACTTTGGTCTTCTGAAAATGCTTAAAATGAAACATCCTGCAAATAGAGAGTATGTATTTTTAACTGCCTGCAAAACGCAATCTGAGGAAAGAACAATTTCCAAATTGCAAGATTATTAGGTACATAGAGGGAGACAAAAAGAAAGAAAATCTAATTTACCATGGGAACTAAATCTACACGAATCGACTTGATTATGATTTGGTTTAATATGCCAACAATGTTACTTGGGTTGGCCTTTTCCCTTTATGAAAGCAAACCAACTGTTTGTAAGATGTCTGCCTCCCTGTCTGATACGTCTCAGACTTGTTTGGCTGACACCAGAGTCAATGAGATGGTTGAAGCTTGTATTCCACAGAGAAGGCATTTAGATGAGGCTCATGAACGAGGACCACGTCTTTCTGTGAATCTAACAACGGTGAGGTCAGTGAGGTCCACACACCCACTGTCACCCCATTTCTATCTTTATTTCTTTATCCTGTTCTCTCTGTATTGTCTCTCTGGTGTTTTATGATGAGGGTGGATAAAAAAAAATTTTAAAAAGATTTTAAAAAACATTTATGGATTAATTTCATGCCTTGAATAACCTTGAAAAAATATAAGAAAACATTTGAAAAAAATAACTTATTTTCTCCATCTAAATGGACACTGTCAATATTTGGAGAAAAATAACATGCATGTATTTAATGTAAAAATCATATAGACTTTGATATACAGTATGGCCATAATGAGCTTGTCTTCCCTTACAAAACGTAAAGCCTGTATCACTGAGCCAAGCAGCATTAGTGACATGTTTTTTTCTCCTTTTTTCCATGAGAGGTGATGGATCCCCAGTGCTTTCCTCAGGTCCTGAGAGGCTGAGCTCCGGGTTAGCCAGGAGTACTAAAGCATCCTTTCACTCCCAAATCACACTAAACCTCTCTCCTGTTAAACAAATTGCCTGAACCACAGAATTCCTTGTCTGGGGAAGGCTTGATCAAGCTTTTGAAGTCTGCAGGTCAGTGTAAGGCCAGAATTTAAAGTCACTGCTCAAGTTGGACTGAACTGATTTTCTCTGGCAAAGCACAAGAATACAGGGCATGCAAAGACACTGGAACAGCATGCTTTCCACTTTCAACAGATCACTTCCTTAAACAAATATATGTGGAATTTTGTGGGTATGTAAATGTATTCAGACAGGGTGATGGGCGCAGGTAAAGAGGACTTTCGTGCTTTCAGTTGACCTCAATGGCAGTAATGATGCTCTGGTTGGGTGAGAAATCCTGATCCTGGTATGACAGATTAAATGTTGTTCTTCAGTTCTTCAACATGGCGAGACTAAAGGCCCATTTATGCTCCCTCTTCGTAAGTAAATGGATACGTCCATCCATAAACGCTCTGTCTGTCGACTCGTGCATACTTCCGTACATCCTCTGTCGACATCGATACAACCGCAATGGGGCAGTGAAGTTTCAAATGTTTCGACAACAATGAACTCGACGGTGGTCTGTGAGGCCATTGGGTTTTTTCTTGGGTTAAGTTTTTCACACATTAGGTGTTGCTACTATTTAGACTTAAATAGCTGATCAGCATTATAACATTACAGAACATGTTGTATTTCTAACTGACAAATACTTAGTCACAGCTGCATCCCGAGCACAAGGAAGTGTTTTCATAACTCACAACGGCCCATGTGGTGTAGCCACCTAAATAACAGTCACAAGGCAAAGGTTGCCGAAGCCATTTACTCTCTCACTGGTTGCCGGGCATGGAGCGCTCACCCCTGAGTGAATGATTTGCTTATGGCAAAGCTGGTCAAGCAAGGAATGATTCGCAAGTGCTAAGGTCACAAGCAGATGATGAGGCTAATTAATCTTGCTTTGCACTCTACTCACTAATTATTTGCTTCCGTAATTATGCCCTTAATACCACACCCCACCCTCCTGAACTGACGTAGCCCATCTAAACCTCCCGCCTGTAGCGAATGAAACAGCTCAGAAATTTGTATCGAAGGTGAACACGGTGGCAAGGAATTAAACCACGTAGCTGTATTTGTCACAGCTGTATCAGAAAAAGTGACATATCATCACCCCGAACCGGCGCACCCCCTTTTCTGCCTTTGGCTACAATAAAGTGCTTAAAATGCTCTTCTTCGCACCATAACCCTTATAGCAGGAAATTGCACAGAAAAGTGGAAGGAGGTAAAGGGTGGAAGGGGAGGAGAGGGGAATCATTAAGTTACTCATTAATTCTACATAATCATTCTTTCTCATTCTCTGACACCTCCTCTGTGTGCATCACACGATTAATAGGCCAGCCTGCATGAGCCTGGCAGAGACTGCAACAGCAGAAGTTGGAAGCAGCGTCAGATAGTACTCAACATAAGAGAATCAAGAAAGAGACAGGCAGTCACAGAGCCAGGGGCTGGAGAAGCAGGGGAAGGCAGACTGAAGACCCCAGGGCTCAAACAGAGCTAGATTTACCCTTATGTGTTAGTCTGGAGGAGCCAAGGTCATTGATCGAGGCTGGAGAGCCATGGAAGCCGCCATTTAGGCTGGAGCAATACAACTGTGCTGGTATTGATTGATGAGGCTGGTCCTGTTAATATTATTTATGGAAGGGGGTTACACAGATCTCTGGCAGAGTGAGCCCCCCATAATAAGTGGTAATTGATGGCATGGGAGGCCAAGGCCTACTCACTGACCCCAGTCCTGTGAAAGTCAGATGGATTGCCTCTAACACAGTTATGATTGGTATTATCAGATTACATAACCTGCTACAGAAGCCTTGTGGGCCTACTCAAGTGGGCACATTGATTTTTGATTAGGACGCCACTCAACACATCTTGGAAGAAACTGGGAAAATATATCCTGCAGATCACGGTACTTCTCAAGATTTCTGAAGGATATTTTCCATTGTATCAGCCATTCTCCAACAGTGTACGACTCGAGTGATGCAGAGGGTATCCTTTGCAATCACTCTAACAGTTATATTGTTGTCATTGCAAAGTGAAGCACATTTTTAATCACAGAAATTATTCCAAGGGACCATTGTGCAGTATATAAATTATGTCAGATAAAAAAGTAGAGTTGGCTGGAGACAACTGAGCTTGTTAGTTTTTTTTAAACCATCTTAATATGCTTGTGTCTTTGCCTTTATTGATGTGAGAAAGGTTAGCAGAGCAGGTCTCCACGATGGATAATAGGTGTTTTTTTTATATATATATATATATACACACACACTACCAGTCAAAAATTTGGACACAGTTTCCCATTCAAGTGGATGGGTAACTGTGTCCAAACTATTAACTGGTACTGTATATATAATTTGTAAACAAACAGCAGAGTTCAGACATGTAGAAACTGTACATAACTAAAAATGGAAAGGCAGTTGAATATGAAAAGAATATAAAATCATAATAAATACATATATAATTAATATTAAACCTGTCAGTTATACAGGAGGCCTAAGGGTGCAATGTATCTCAAACAAGGGTCACAGAGAGTAGCTGAGTGAGTTATTCATCCCACTCTGGGTCCAGGTAGGTGAGAAACCGGTGTTTTTGTGTTGTTGTAATGTCTGCAATCAAACTCGCACTAGATTTGACCTTAAAATCAAAACTTGTTTCCTTTAATCGGGGGGAGTGTGTAGCACAAAACAGGAGGTCAAACAATTCAGTAAAAAAATTACCAAAAGGCCAAAATGATCATTTCACTGGTAACTTTTACTAGATTTGCAATGAAATAACAGCATATTTTCATTTCTTATGTGCTTATGGACCCAATTTGTTAAAATTTGCCTGAAACAATAATTTAAAGTGATGAAAAGAGAAGATTGTAGTCTGTTACCAATCTGTCTCAGAACTTCTCAGAGCTTCAGAACAGTGGCAGCAGGCTCTAAAAGTGCCTGTGCTTTAAATGACTCGACTGTTGCGTGACTAAGACTTGCTCACTTACTGTGGACAGGTGGATGGCATCCAGCAGATCTCAATGGCTGTTCTGTGAGTCAGATGCAATTTTCATCTATGAAGGATGAAATGAAAATATGTATGAAAAACATATTAATGTTTCCCTGGAGGCTTGCCACAGTCTGTGCATGCACATGGTGTTAAGGTGAGGCTCAAAAGAGAGGCATATGTGTACCTGAAAATGTGTGATGCAGCTTGTGATGAATGTCTTTTCAGGACTTTTTTGACACCTCTGGTGTAATTACTCCTTATTTTAGAAATGGCTAATTATCAATTCATTTCACTTAAAAATGTTGATGTTGCCATATTTTCTGACTGGCAGGGTCATAATCAGCTTGTATGAGAACTGCCTGGTATATAGAGACATAATGAGTGTGGTAGAGAACTAAAAGCTTAGGTATGTACGGACAAACATATTTAATTTTCAGCTAGAAGGCAACTCAGTAAGTAAAAAAGACTCATTGAGGCAGCTGTGTGAAGTGACCTCTGGCTGACCGGAGGTAGTAGGAACAAGGCTGGAGTTATGTAGCTCAGTAATATATCTTAATATCGGGGCTTGAGTGTAGTGTGAACAGGTCTACTTGATCAAAACCACTATATTTCCAGATATATGGAAATTTCCAATTTTTGGTGGTGTTTTTACCTGTATAATGGGAAAACATACGAACATTTACAAAAGACTGGGATGACTGCACAATATGTGATATGTTTATGAATTATTTTTCACGGTAGTCATTCTGTATAGATGGTTGTTACACTACTAGCTGGGTGCTGAAAGTGTTGCCACCATTTCATTTATAATAATAAATGAGGACTGTAGATTCCGTATTGTTTTGCATTTGGACAGTAAATTAATCAAATAAATTATTTATAAGGATAAATTAGAACAGACGTGTGAATATGATAATAATAAATTGTTCATCTTGTGCACTTCCCTTATTGTTTTATTGCATGCGTGGGCAATCTTCCAGATAGAGTTCAATTGATTTGCTTAATGATCTTCAATACCTCCAACGCTTTTCCCTCATTCCCTAACAGCCTCCTCCGAACCCTTCCGCATCTAATGCCCTAACCCCCTGCCTCTTTATCCCACCCTCACCCTCATCAGCACAGAGTAAAGCTGTGAATATGAACATTATGAGCTTTGGGTTCAAAACCTAATGGTTCACAAATCAGCCGCTATGGATTTTCTGCTACTGAAATCAATAGCTGCTGGAAGGGGTGGTCATGATTTCCAGCTTTCAGATATACTCCTACTCCTAATTCATATCAGTGAGTTAAAACTCCCATTGGTGACATCAATAATTTGATGTCATAGACAAAACAAACACTGTTAGAGTGGGAGGGAAGTCTGCATATGGCAATGCATTTAGCATTCATGCACCTGTGTGGCCACTCTTCTAGTACAAACATGAATGTGATGATCAAAACAGTTGTGGCATAATTTTGGCAGTGCTGTGACAGTAACATATCATCTGGGAGGCAGGTGGTGGGCTGGGAGACTATTCTGGACATGCAAGCAAATCAAAAAAACAACAGCCGCAATGAAAATGATGTTACAAGCCTTAGTTTGGCTTCCTGGTAGTAAAAATAACAAGTATTGCTTAATGTATTTGTCTGTATTTATGTTGCTAATTGATTATTCATAGTGGTACAACCATTTCATAAAACTAAACTTTTGTTTGTTTCTATATAAACAAAAGCAGTTATCTCTACTTTTCAACTGTATTGCATGGGTTCTAATAAACTGGAACTACATTTATTAATATTACTGTTACAACAACTAATAGTTTTACAAATACAAGCAGTACAGCTTAAATATTTGCACTGCAATTCTTGCAATAAGAGTGTGACCATGACCAAACTGTTCCTAGCATGACTTGGACTCCTCGTCTACACGGCAGACCTTTACATGATGGCCAAACAGCAAAAGAAACACAGGGCTGTTCACTGCAGGACAGCTTCACATGATTAATGACCTCCAATTAGGGTCTGGATGGCAGGTTTCATGGGTTCCTACTGCCCACACCGCCCCCAACCAATGATATTCTCTCTCAGGCATGCCTCAACAGCTCAACTCCCCTATATCAACATCCCGAACTGGGACAAGACTCTTGGCTCTCCAGATAGGACGGTGTTACTCTCCACTCCTTACGATCTGTAGGGTAATATCCTTTTTGTTTCATTAGTTAAAGCTAAGGTACGTTCACATGTTTGGAGTGGTTTGGTTTGTTGTTGTAGTTAGTTCTCCTCTTGGGGAAGGAGTGGTTTACTCCTTTTGTTCCGATTGTTAATGTAGGAGAAACCATTCTAGACTTTTAAGATTAGGTGTATCTAAATCAAGTATTACACTTCTTTGTTAGGATGTGGAACCTTTCTAGGTTAGACCAAAGTCCTGTAAAAGCTGACCAGGACCTCCTTAAAAATGTTACAGGATTTTGATATTACAAGGTCTGGGGAGATATCATATGGAGAACTCAGAAACTGAGACTGGTTCGTAACAATAATATTTTTTATAGATTTTGGGATCCAGCAAACGCAATTTCAGTTGAAAAGTTGATGAATGTGACTACTTGTATAAAATGATTTAATGGCTCTGTAATTATTTCCCTATAAGAAGCACCAGTTAAATTAAGGCTGTTTCATAACCAGGTGTTTCATAATTCCTCTTAAATTCTATACACTGATTTATCCTAAACAAATGTGCAAATGAGGTCTTGATCTTCTCAAGCATGCCACACAAATTTGGCTTTACTTATAACACCTCCAGTCTGGTTATTGTTTATTTTAATGTATTGTTACTCTCTATTTAAAGGTAAGGGTAGCTAACTTTTCAAACAGGCCAAACAAGAAAGAGTCAAAATATGTGCAATGTCAATGCAGTGTCAATTTAAAGCGGTTACATTGCCTGCAGATGTTTCCCCAATGTTGACAATATTTCATAGTACAGTAATGTTGGAGCCTTTAACTGATTTGGAAATCATTGTTCATTTCTAGCACTGACAGGCATTCTTGTCCGACACATGTCCACCCGCCATGACTGGCAGGCTAAAGGCTTTCTATTTATCATTATTTTGATTAATAACCCATTTAATTCCTTTTTTTTACATGAAACTCTAATAGATTACAATTTGATTCATATAGTAATTTATTTAGAGAATGCTCCCCAACACTGGCTTAATAACAGCAAATGTGCTTGACAACAGCACAGAACATGTGTGCACAGAAAGCCTGGTCTACATTTTAAAATCACATATCAGTAAGTCTTAATGAGTATTGTATTCTGATCTATGAAAAACATCCAATAACATCCAGCCCTGTGCTGATCCCAGCACTAAAAACCACTTCTGTCTGTGGAGTTTTGTCTCTGACTATGGCCTACAAAACCACTCTGTTATTAGTAATAACAGAAAAGGCTGGAAAAGACTGGAAATGGCTTCAATGGGTGGGGGAGAGGAAAAAAATCTGAAAACAATTAAACACAAACCACGTTTGTACTTGGAAAGGAGTGGCTGTTGTATTTCAATCCCAGAGGACCTATGGGATGCAACGGAAGTGCCATTAAAAAGAGAAAGGATGCGTGAACAGCTGTTTTCTGAGACGGCTAACACTGCTTACTATGATTTCCCTCTGTAAGACTGTGTCAGCATTACCACAACCCCTTGGCAGCCTGCTACACTTCTTCCTCACATGGCGCACATATGACAGAGTAGACTTACAGTACATGTCTGTGAGTGTGAAAGACATGTGGAAGGACACATAAGCCATCAAACACTAATTATATGTGTTTGTGTGTGTTGCACTCCTCTACATGCAGTATGTGAGGCAGATAAATGGAAACATGGACATTTAGCAATGAGCAAATAAGTCTGCGTGCATGTGTGTGTTATTATGTTATTGGAAGAGATAGGGCAAAATTTCACAAATGAAGAGAGGGAGTGTGTGCATGTGTATGTGTGTAAACAAGAGAGAGCGAGAGAGAGAGAGAGAGAGAGAGAGAGAGAGAGAGAGAGAGAGAGAGAGAGAGATAGACTGCTGGAAGAATGTGATTAAGTCTGTTTATGTCCTATCAGTGACACACAAGAGCAGGACCACCTGCAGTCTGGAAGTCATTACTCGAGGGTCACGGGATATCCTACATGTAAACTCTGAGTCACTTCACCTCAAATTGGGTGTAAAGATCCCATTTCCTCCCATCGACAAACTGAACCACCTGCAGGGTGATAGGATATGAAGTTGTTAATGTCTACGGCCTCCATACTGCTACAATAAGAGGGGAGCAAATCTGGCAGCAAATCTTGACAGGCTGGAGATGTTGCTTGGTAACAAAATCTCAGCTTTCAATGTAAAATTTAATTTACCATACTTGGCCTAGAGAAAGTAATCATCCAAAGGAGGGCTCCACAACGTATTGTTTCAGCATCGGAATTGCTAAGGGAGCATGCGCAAAAGTCACAACGCAGGATGTGTGATGTCAACTAAGGTCCCTGACACACCAAGCCGATGGTGGCCTACTGTCTGGTGATCACTGAGCATCTGTGGCTCTAGTTTTTGTGGTGAGTCCTGCACCATTGGCTTTAGTCGGTCCTTGTCAAAGGATTTTCAGTCGATTGAGCAAGTTGAATCAGCGGCGGAAGCCATCGGTGAGAGGAATCACTGGTTGGTTGTTCAGCTAAAAGCAAGTCAGTGCACAGGAAGAGAATGGATCCTTCCAATCGATCCTTACAATGAAGGAATATTTTTATCTGGAATAAAACTACTGCAGAAACTCAGTAAGTAGTGAGAGAGTGTGATGTGAAAGAGGACAACGGGTTGTATATTAGCAGACTTAGGTCTTTTGCTGAATACACTCTACCGCCTCCTGCTGGTGTGGAGTTACAGTATATCCTGTCATGCTGAGGCAGAATGTACATGCTAAGTGGTTGTTATCTGCTATTTTTGGCCCCATCACTGGCGACATGAAGCGACACTATCAGTTTGCAAATTAACTCAAGTACGTTGTCACACAACGTTTTTGTTGCTTGATACAAAACATCACTAATCTACAAGAAAAGACTCATTGAAGGGTTCTTGGTTCTCGGTGATGTTGCTATGGAGTAGCATGAACTGGTCATGAACTGGATTGGAACAGAACTGTTTTGAGGTTGTCTTGAGAAAACACAATGGACTCTTGACATATTCTTTTTGTTTGGTTTAACAGACACATTTCATTTTTATTTTATGCTCATCTGTCAGACTTAATTTTGATTGGCAGCCCTCTTCATGTAAAAGTGTCAACGCTGCTACAAAAAAATGTTCAAGAGCTGTTCAGGTAATCTAATGATAATTCCTTTTATTTTGTCATATGGAAATACTATATATCACATAAAATTAAATCATTACAATCACACAGGCCTACAACCAACAATAAAAGAAAAGATTGATGACAGAATCTGGAGAACCCGTCGACTTAACAGACTTCTCAGGAGGTTCAGCCAACTTTGCAACTTTACAGGTTTGGTTCACGCTCACAGCTCTCATCATTTTCACCCACAGCAGGCAGCTTTTTGAAGTTTGAGAAAGCTCTAAAACTGTACACTACCTGCTCAGCAACAAACAGCACACAGTCAGCAACTATTTAGCTGCTAATATAGCGAGACATTTCCATCAGGAGTTGACAGATAACAAAAACAGAAATGTCTAAAGAACAATGGACTTACATCCACCAGCTTACCAGGCACACACCTCCAAATGATTGTTAAAGTTAATATATTAACTGCTAGACGTGTAAATATGCAACTGCTTTTTTAAAACACTCGAAATGTGCAATAGAAATGTAACTATGTAGGGTTAAGATGGCAGTGCATATGTAAAATAAATTAATAAATTACTTATTTAGCTTGAGCATTTTCATAAAAAGGTCTGAGTTAGGCACAACTGAAGTTATAAAAAAGATAAGAAAATGTAGTGAACTGGGAGGCAATAATCCAGAACTTCAATTATTCCACATAAAATAGTAAACAAAAAGGTTTTCTATTGCAATGGATCAAATATGTGTGTCAGACACGTTGGGATCAATGAATTCTTTCACCTACATCACCTCTTTTGAAGGAAAAAAATAATAATAGAAAAGTGACACTTGACCAGCCTTCTGACAATAAACAAAGGGGAAACACAGCCTCATATTTGTTGTGTACACTTTTCACCCACCGTGTGACTGGAAGGCAGATGAGCTGATGCTGTGCTGAATTAGATTGATGCATCCCCCCTGTCTGACAGTTCTGAATCATGGCTTTAGCCGCACACACCAACGGCAGCTCTGGAATGTCTGATAAAATGATATTAATTCCACACATTAATGAGATTAATGAATCAGTGCAGCTCAAAGTAGAGAAACCAGCTTTTCCTTTTTGTGTCGCCCTGAAATAATAACACAAAGGTAATTATAGTGCATCCATCAATCTGCTGCCGGACAGTCTAATTATCTGAGCATTTCTGAAGTGCTCTCTCTTCTTCACACCCATTTGTATTGTGCGATATGTTATTTTTTTTCATTAATGGAGAGCTCATCGCCGGCTCCTCCTGCATGTTACAGTGACTGCCTGTCAGCTGCTGCAGGAGCTATGATTGAGAGGTGAGGGTCTGGAGATTGAGAGATCCAAAATTTCCATGATGGATGAAGACGTCATACTGCTAAGAGGTACACATCATCGGCTCATCGTGCATCTTGACAAAGCACCCTTATCCTCCGAAGGGAATAATGAGGATGCTGACAGCGCATCCACTATAATGGCTTTCAAATGAATAATCAGCTCTTATTAATTAAACAAAGAATTTCTTCTTTGAGTCAGACTCTTAGAAAAAGCTACTATAGCCAAATCCCAAAATTTGTCTTTTATTGAAATATATTTTGTCTGCTAGCCGCATTATATAGTCTGTGTTTTATGTACAGTATGTTATTACTGTGCAGCTTTTGAACCTTGTCAGTACTAATAGCTTAATCAATTAAATCCTCAAAATGCATAGAGCATAGAGCAGCTGGCCAGTAAAGAGTGAATTCTATTCATCCACTTTTCCAGAATTAATAAAGTTTTTGAAAAAAAAAATGGAAACATAAAAATAACCCTATCTGAGTTTCAATCTTTGCTTTGCAGCTCATAAACAGAATCATTTTAAGAAACTTATTCATATCCAGATGAAAGCATCATTATTCATATTACTGTTAATTATATTATGTTATTAAATTTGGGTATTAATGCTCCATATATAATAATAAAACACCAGACCCCTCCACTTCCTACTACCAAAGCTACTTCTAAAACAAACCGTTCAGCTCCATCATCTGGTCTGTAATGGATTTCCAAAACAATAATAATTATGCTCGCTGACCGAAGCGGAACAAGGTTTGGCTTGGGCTGCCCTCCATCCTGACTAATTGTGAAGCACACAGAGAGCCACTTCCTGGAGCTTCCTCACTAATGGTTACAGACGACTGAAATTTCTGAGCAAATACAATGTCCCCCAGCTGTCTAAGTAACTGGATTTACATCACCGTCTTTTCGAAATTTCAATAGCAAAAAAATGTGTGTGTGTCACACAGAGACTGCAGCTGTTAACCTACAGTTTACATCCATTGGAGTAAGTAGGTTCCTCTCCACCTGAACAAACTATTACACAAAGTACGTCTGTTACATTTCTTTAACCCATTGTTTAAGGAGGATGGAGCTGTCCTGAGTTTCCATTAGCTCAAAAAAATGAATTGAGAAATGCCTGTAAAAGCCTTTATACACAAAGCACACTACAAATCATTTGACAGACAATGTTATGATGTGTCTCCTGTCTTAGAGCAGGGCCTGGCTCGAGGGCAGATTTACCCCCGTTTGATAAACACTCTCTTAGCTTTCTGCAGCCATAGTCTAGGGGGGGAGTGAATGGGAAAATGCACAATCTGTGCTTGGGTTACAGCTGTAGAGCCAGCACTTAATGGCAATATCATTGAGTGGCCTCAACTTTAATTTCAATAAAGTCATTAAAATTTGAGACAAGTCATTCTACTTGATTCAAGTGTCTTGTAAATGGCTCATAAATGTCAATTTCTTTTTATAAACACTGGGGTCAGTTACTTATCAGGCCGAGCAGAGAGACACTTACTCAAAAGTGGTTCTCTCCTTTGTTTTTGCTTAGAGGCAGCACAGATGACGGTCAAATAAACAAATGAAGAAGAATGTAAAACAAGACACAGACCACATCCTGTCAATGTCAGAGGGGCACTTCATGTTCGTACACACCCACACAACGTGATGAATTTCACATACATCATCTCTCATCTCTGGCCTCCTGTCCTACTGCCTTTTAAGCAAATGTACTGAATGTAGTGAACAAGCCATCATGGATGCTGCTGAGCTGAGTCACCAAAGTAGAACAACAGGTCACATAATGGCATCAGACGCACCAAAAATAAATGGTTGCTCAACAAAGAAAACCATTTTCTGAGCATACAGTAAGACACAAAGTAAAAAATGTGCATATTTAATAAAAAGCACACAAAGCCATATCGAGATATTTGTTTGTTATTCTTGAATGATGGCAGAGAGTAAGATAAAACCAGATGAAGTCAATATCGCATGTTTTTTTTTAGAATTTAAGTGAGAAGTGTTTTGGCAACAACAACAGGTGAGCAGCTTTCACTTTACAACACAAGCCCTGCCATGTTTGGATATGTTGCATAAACATCTAATCAAGCTGAGAAGCACCACTAACAGACATTTTAAGATGTTATGGCTATAATGTTATAAAAAATTTTTTTTTTTTAAAGTGCTTACTGACAAACACAGATGTTGTTTAATATGCCAGTGGAAAATATCATGAGAAAATGTAAAACAGCAACATTATCACGCATGACCACCATATTGCCTAAACTTAGCCGTGCATGCTGTGTTTAAAACTCCTTATCAATTTTGAAATTAACATCACGCACATTAGAGGAAAACATTAGCAGTTTTCTTATGTTTTCTGTATTCACAAACCCACTTGCTAAAGGTGAGAGGAAAAAAAAACAAACGCTGTAAATGCTGTAATAAAGAGAACTTTGTCAGTGGGAGCAAAATCTGTCATCAGTTATGCTGATGTCTCTCTCACACACCACTGTGTCTGTGTGCCTCGTACTGAACAGTGTCAGGCCTTACCACTAAATGTAACATAAAACAAAGACAGAGTGTGTAAACACAAAATGCAAGTATTAAATGATCATTTTATTTAATAGGGAAAAAGGGTTATTCCATACCAATATCATCAGTGTGAAAAGGTTGAACTTAACGGCTAGTTGTGCCACATTTAGCAACAACAACTGCAACCAAATGCTTCCGTTGACTGGAGATCAGTCTCTGACATTGTCGTGGTGGAGTTTTGGCCCACTCTTCTTTTCACAATTGGTTTAGTGCAGCATGAACTCCACTTTTCAGGTCTCGCAGTCCAGCATCCGCAGCAAGTCAATGCAAGCTTTGACGAGGCCACTTCAAAAGAGACTTACTCTTGGGATCATTGTCTTGCTGCATGACCCAGTTCTGCTTGGGCTTCAACTCACAGATGAGATGACTTCACATTCTCCTTAAGAGTTTTCTGGTGGAGCGCAGAATTCATGTTTCCCTCAATTATGGGAAGTCATCCTGGTCCTGAAGCAGCAAAGCATCCCCACATTACACTGTCACCTCCATGCTTGACCATAGGTATAGTGTTCTTTTTGTGGAATGCTGTGTTTGGTTTACACCAGATGTGACGGGACCCCTGTCTTCCAAACAGTTCAACTTCAGACTCTTCTGTCCATAGAGTATTCTCCCAAAAGCTTAACGTTGTTCTGTGTTAGCAGTGGCCTTCACCTCGCCAGTCTCCCATGGATGCCATTTTTGCCCCGTGTCTTTGAAAAGGTGGAGCCATGAACAATGACCTTTGTTGAGATGAACTCTTATGTACTAAACATTTATTTTATTTATGAGATGAGAGACTGCAGAGCTTTGGATGTTTCTTTTGAGACTTCCTCAATGAACCTTTGCCGTGGATGAATTTTACAACACCATCCACTTCTGGGAAGGTTCACTATCGTTCCAAGTCTTCTCCATTTGAAGATAATGTGTCTTACTGTGGATCTGTGGAGTCCCAGAGCCTTAGAAAAACCTTTGTAACCCTTCCCAAGACTGACGCATTTCAATCCCCTTGCTCCTCACCTCATCTGAGATTTCTTTTGGTTTTGGCATAGTGTGTTACTGAGTGAGACCTACTGGCCAAATGTATTCTTTTTTAAATGGTCTATTTAAGAGATGATTTGATTGAACAGGGCTGGTAGTAATCAGGCCTGGGTGTGTCTGGTTCAGCTGCAACCAGTTATCAATGCAGTTTGGTAGTTTTTGGGATTTAGTTTCAAAGGGGGCAAATACTTTTTCACACTGGTGATATAGGTATTGGATTACGTTTTTGTACATTATTAAGTAAAATTATTTAAAACTTTGTGTTTACTCAGGTTGACTTTTGTTTTGTTAAATTGTGTTTTAAGTTTACACACAAAAATAGAGGAAATCAAGAGGGTGTCCAATGCTTTTCCAGAACACTGTACATGTGTAGGCACACATACACACTGATGAGTTCTGTCTGTCAATTTCCATTGTTTTACTTACATTTTCATCAAGTCGTTTGGTGACAGGTTTCTATTTGTTTTCAAAGACAAGACAGGCAGACAGATTTGTCACTACCTAAAGTACACTCTACATAAGTATAAATGCAACGCTTCTTTTTGTACCCTTTTTTCTAAAGTTTAAATAAAGTTTTAAGATTTTTTTATCCACACATAATACTTATTTTGAAATTCATGTTAGTGAACACTTATGCTTTACTAGATAAGGCATCCACCTGATAGGTGAGGCAAATTAAGATGATAAATAAACATGATTATTGCACAGGTGTGCTTTGGGCTGGTGACATAAAAAGCCACTCTAAAATGTGCAGTTTTAGAACACAACACAAAGCCACAGATGTTGCATGTTTGAGAGAAAATTGGCAGGCTGGCAGCAGGTCTGTTCACCAGAGAGGTTACCTGTGAACTGACTGTTCATTTAACTACTTCTCCAATGTCATTACAGAAGATTTCACAGTACATCCAACTGGCCTCAAAATCACCAGCCCAGGACCTCCACATTCAGCTTCTTCACCTGCACAACCAAAGACTTTCTGCACAGACTGCCAGAAACCGTCTCAGGGAAGCTCATTTTCATGCTTGTGGTTCTCTACAGGGTCTTGACCTGACTGTAATTAGTCATTGTTACCGACTTGAGTGGGCAAATGTTCACCTTCAGTGGAGTCTGGAACTTTGGAGAAGTGTTCTCTTCATGGATGAAGTCCAGTTTACACTGTACACAGATGGCAGACATCAGGCATGGTGTCATCTGGGTGAACAGTTTGCTGACATCATTGTTGTGAACAGACTGCCCCGTAGCGGCGATAAGGTTTTGGTATGGGCAGGCATAAGCAATGGATAACAGACACATTTTTTGATGGAAATTTGAATGAATGAGGTACTGCGACACGATGCAGTGGCCTCGCCATCATCTCATGTTGTAGCATGGTAATGCACGATCCCATCCTACCAGAATCTGTCCATAATTCCTAGAGGCTGAAGACATCCCAGTTCTTACATGATCTGCACATTCACCAGACATGGCAGCCATCGAGCCTGTCTGGAATGCTCTGG
Source organism: Chaunax sp. Z400 (assembly GCA_037577475.1). Lineage (NCBI taxonomy): Eukaryota > Metazoa > Chordata > Actinopteri > Lophiiformes > Chaunacidae > Chaunax > Chaunax sp. Z400. Next base: position 30,268,270 of record CM075184.1, on the reverse strand, counting down.
ATCAATGATGTATTCCAGCCCCTGCCAATTACTCCGCAACTTTGCACTACCATTAAAGAGTAGAGGACCAAGACTCCACAGGGCAAACCTGTGCAACAATCCTGTTGTTTAATAAGCAACTTCATATGCCACACACCTGTAAGGTGGGTTAATTATCTTTGCAATGGATAAGTGGTCATTAATCCAGATGAAGAAAGTTGTGCTTAATATCTAAGACAAAAAAACCCTTAATATAGGAAAAATGGGAACAAAAGCAAAAGCGTTTTTGTGAGTGCAATTAGAAGATTAGATTGATTATTAAGGCTATTTCTGGTAGAGATGGCGATGAACTATGGATGTGACAACATTGGTGCAAGGTACATCTTTCTATTGAGGGTTACAAACAGTTAAATGTGAGCCTGATATTGGTTTTACATTATCTCTTTTTTTTTTTCTCCTAGCGCTGCTATATGAGCAAAGCCTTCCAGACAACACTGTTAATGATTCAAAAGAACTCAATTGATACAAGAATTCATGATACAAAAGCATAAGCAATTTTCATTGAGAGGATGCTATGTATTAAGCAGTATTCCACTCAAGTTAATCAAAAGTGAAGCACTGGATTTGTTAGGCATTATCCATGGGCAGACTTCATCAGGCAATTAAGTTTACACAAATGTCAAAGGGTTTTGAGAAACAACCACAACGCAGCCTCAGTAAATGTGACAGATCCAAAATGTCCCATGTGAGGTCACGTCTGAACCGTGACAAGAGCCTCCTGCTTGTTTTACTTGAGCATGAGGAATCCAGCTCAAAGACTATAGCATCTTTAAGGTGAGTTATTTGCTGCAGTGTCTGATAAATCACCTTCCCAGCTTGACTTGTGTGGTTCGGGGCGATTTCATTTTCCAACCCCTCTCAGAAGTTATCTAAATGGATTGTACAATAATCTGCTGTGCCCTGAAACCACACAGCAAATAACTATTCTGTGTTCAAATGTTGGACAGGAAAAAATTAGTAACAATCACCAAGAGAGCAGGTGTTTTTCTTTTTCCTTCTCTTTGCCGCCCCTCCCTGTGTGCCTGCAGCAGAAAAGGTTGTGTACAAGGCTAGTATTGATTTTGAAACCATTTGACAAAGAATAAATAAGACGGGAGAGGAGGGAGGCCTTAGCCATGAGCTTTTTGATCAATCAACATGTCAAAGCTGGAACTAAATTCAATTCTTATTTATCAAAATCCCCTGCTTGGTTAGAATGCTATGCAACAATGCTTTGCAGCGACCCTTAGCAGTCCTTTGAGCCGCAAGCATCAATGTCACCGCCATAGATTTCACGACGGAAATGCTGTGCTGTGAAATCTTTATTATGCAAACACGACAAATTCATTTGCATGAGCTCACATATTCACAGAGGTGTGAGATGCACCGCATTTTGTATTCATACATACAATTGCCAGTGTCAGAGAACATGCAGACCTCTACTGGTTGAAATGATCTGCTATACAGAGTAAGATATGTAGTTGTTGCTGTGTAGGTTGAGCATATAATTGCATTCATGTCCACAGACGGGCAGCTATTACTTTCATCCCCCTGAATCTGCCAGAAACCCTGTAATTTCTGACAACCTTCATGTATGTTCATAAAACAAGAGACCAGAGGTCAGGGCAGAACCAGTGATTTCACAACAATATAGTCTGATGAAGGCTGTACAGCCGAAGCGCCTTCACTCAAACGTGCCTGATTAAGAATTCATTTTCTGTCATCTACCCATGAAGTCAGATAAAAAACCTTTCTTGACCGGTGTTCTTATTGAAGGAAAATGGAAAAGAGGTCACGTTTTTACAGCTGTTCAACAATCCGCCCACTCCCCCACCTTTGCTCCACCACTTCGCCATTGGCACTGTGATATTTTTGCTAAGTACAGGGGGTGAGGGGTGGGGGGATTGGGAAGGGATGAAACCTAATACAAGTCGAACATTTATCACAAGGTTAGTGCAGGCAAACGTATATCTGTGGGCAATTTCTATACCACAAGGAGAAACTGGAGGATGCTCAAAAACATAAGGAGTGATATGCAAACTCCTTAGATAAAAAAAAAAAGCAGAGCTAAAATTAAAACCTTCTTGTTGTTTGTACAATGCTAACACCAAAATTCTGTCAACATGACATTCAATTCACAACTCAGCCTTTGAAATGAAAAGAAGCATGCTACAAATAATAACATTACGCTTATCTATAGATCCAACACATGAATTGCTTGTGTGAGAGACATTAGAATGATGGTAAATTAAATCAAATGCTCTTCTGATTGTAACAGCAGGTTATTTCTGTGGATTCTCATGGATAGTTCCTTGACCCACAAACCCTACTGTAGTATTATGGTATCATATAAAGACAAAGCAAATTTAGAACACAACACAAAGCCACAGATGTTGCAAATGATTCAATCCTGAATTTCCAAACTCACAAACTTATTTTGTATATGCTCAGGGCTAGATTAATAAGAACCTCTTATCTTATCTAGTGTTGACATTCTACAGACCTGATTCATGTAGTCTTTGAAAATACTTGGTCAATAATGCTGGTGCAAACACACAATGCAAACAGCAGACAATTAAAATAAGTCACATGTTGCACTGTCTGTCTTCTACAAAGCTTTAACAAACTTAATTGTATGAGAAACACACTGGCCAAACTGCAATGTACTCTGTCAATTTTCTCATCCCTCTATTCCTTTGTGAACTCAGGACCTGTTTCCTGTTCCCATGCAGTGTTAGCTTTGATGATAAATTGATTATCAAATAACATAAAAGTGTCATAGATCTGCTAGGTTAATGCCCGCTGGTGAGGGCTTAAGTTGATCAAATTCTCCCATGGTCCACTAACAGGATGCAAGCGGAATAATGGGGCTAATACGGAAAACACATTTAGTTTAGAAGATGGAACCTGGGAATCCTGAATATACAACATGATGGTGGTGAGTTTGAACGAATTTTGTAAAAAAAGAAACATGCATGACACAACATGAGTTTCCTTAATACACAATATACTATACTGCTGAGATCTACACACCACATTGTCAGTCAGTGTCAGTGATTGGCTATATTAAGGTCTTCCGTGGCAGCATTATAAAAGATTTGAGAGCACCAGAAACTCACTATCACATAAATCGAGCTGGACAGAAAGAAACAGACTGAGAGGAAGAGAAAAAAAAAAGAGATTAACTTGATATTTTAGATGAATTTCTCAGTGTGGCAGTATTTATCTTGAAAATTGATTTTGTTAATATCCCCTCTTAGCTATGAGAAAATAAAAAATCATTAGGGGTAAGGTGCTCAAGTGGCTACCTATTTTATGAAAGTGGAAATTATGAATGAAATCTCATTCCCATACTTGAGAATAATCAATCTGAAATGCTTATGACAATTAACAGTGCGATGTGCAATAAGAACTGGGTGTTTTGACAGCTTAGATTTGGATTAAAGCTGATTTAATAGGATCATTTTTCTCACAAAAGGTGCTCCTTCAAACCAAGGCAATCAGTTATTATGAATTATACATGCATTGAATTAAATGTCTAATGTCATTAATATATCTCATTAGTTTTCACTGAGTGCGGGAGATTTTCCCCTGTGTGACTCCTCCATCAAAACGACGTTGAGAGGGGGGGGGGGGGGGGGGGGGAAGGAGGGTTTAGTTGGTTGGTTGAGGGAGAATAACAGTATTTGCATTGAGCAGAGGCGCCATTGTGGCAGTGTCAAATGGAGTGTTTGTAATGTCTCTGTTGCTGGAAAGCATGAGCTTTATTCATTTCAAATATTTTCAGTGATGCATTAGTGTCAGGATGTGTCGGTTCCATTTCTCAGAGACGAGCAGAAGCCTGACAGCCCAGGCGGATGTGTAAATACAACAGAAAACACTTAACTATGAGATCATCTACACTGGGTTATTAATCTTGCTTTTTAAGGGCCTGTGTGGCCAGACTGCATCTATGATCCTCCTAGGCGGTGTTGCTATATTCTGAGCCACGTTATCAGCTTGGGAAAAAAAAAAAGTATCCATTAAGGAGATGGATGTATTTTGGGGATGGTTGAAAAACAAAAGGGACACACAAGTGCTGATTGGGTCGGTTCTGGGTTGAGGGCACATTTACAATGGGATTCTTTGTTTAGACTGCATAGCATACAGCAGCTGCTGTTGCTGTAAACCCACACGTCATTATCTGATGAGAGAGTCGTCACCAAGTGGAAAAGTGTGAAAAGAACCTGACTTTTTTTTCTAAAAAACCTGTCCTAAGTGTCTATATCTTTGAACATAACCTTCATTACAGAAGCAGCCTACTTCACATTAATACAGTTACACGCCTTTACTCTAAAGAACGGACAAGCATACTATTGCATAGCATTGGTATTCCTGGTCATGTCCCTCACACAGATTTGGTGTCAGTCCTATTTATGCAAGGCACAGCTCACAAACTCAAAACAGCCACTGAGTATCTATTGCAATGCATTAACTACGGATATCTCATGTGAAAAATGAATCACAATTGCTAACACTGAAGGCTGCTTGAAGATCATCCGCGATTGTTTTATCCTCAATGTATTCATAACAAGTAACTGAGGTCATTCTCTGCAATTCCAGCCCAAACTACGGTACACATCTCCCACATTTATTCACGGCACTGACTTCTAGAAATGCATCGACACATGCGTCATCTCTGGTGGTGCTGAATCAAGGGTTGATGACATGTCAGAGTTGCAACGCGACAAGCATTAAAACAGAGACCAATGACACATTGTCACAGTTACAGAGATCCAAGTCCAAATGTCCTCATCGCGAAACCTGAAAGAGACTACGACCAACTGACCTGCAGAGGTGAGAGGAGCCATAACTAAAGAGGATAGAGGGTGGTCATGCAGCCATTAAAGCGGACATGAGGCTTCTAATAAGGGTTTCCTTAAAAGAGGCTTCTTGTACTGTGCAACATTAGTCTTGTTGAATTCAATCCAAGTATACTTCAATTAATTATAACTAAATAAATAATGTGCAAGGAAGCTATTTACAGGTTTTATTTTCAAGGCAAAAAAAATCATTAATTATCAGGTTCAGTGTGAGAGAAGGAGATAACGAAGAGTGAGGGTTCATCGAAAATAAGTGAAGCAGGTAGAATTCTAAATGTCAATTAAACTTGAAAACATTATCGCTACATCTGGGAAACAACATTAAAGATTTTGAACAATCTTATGGTGCTTTTCCATAGGATTTCCATATATTTCCATTTCTGATATGGAAATATAATGGGATGAATGAAACAAATAAAAGACCACAACATTCCCCCTGAAAATTACTCTTCCTTGTTTTTGAGTGTCCAGGGAGGCAGGTGAAGTCTGCCCTTATTACCAATGTCAGAGATTCGATTAAGCATGAGGAAAGCAAATGATCCCAATGAACTAATGATTAATCCGGCAGGTCTATTTACTAATGTACCAGAATGCATTAGAGGCATAAGTTAATGGGGACAGGACATCAATTCAAATACAAATGAACCACATTTGCATTGGATGCTTATTGACTGGTGTAACAAAACGAATTACAAAAGGTAATCTACTTATAAACCTTAGAGGCGGATGAAACATGATTCCCAGCATATCTACAATCTAACTTGGACCCACTCTTGCCTCAAGAAATGACAGCATCAATACAAACAGACTGAGCGGTGTGTTGTCAAAATAAAGCATCTGTTCAAATTAAAAGAAAGGGGCTAGAAATAGTTAACCTGATTTCACTACATGAAGACAACAGTTTACTCCAATTGAAGACAATTTGTGCTACGAACTCTGCAAACTAAAACCTTCAACTATGACCTCGAGCATATTTCAGTTCATACATCATATTGTAAACAAAAGTCTTTTTTTTGTGTGCACCGTTGAGTTGTAACTAATTGCAAATCATCCCCATTAGTGTTACAAATGTTTCCCACAGTCTTCTCTAGCAGGGGAGGGACAGAGACGGTGACCGTCAGACATGCCAGAGACGACATTGGTATGGTGCTGTTGAAATGACTCCAGCCGAGCAAAGGGCCTTCCTTAGGAATACATGCAAAAGTTTTTACAAATGAAATAAATATATATATTAAAATGCTCCTCCCGATGAAAGGCCCAGACTTAATCCTCGCTTTGTTCTTGTACATAAGATGAACATGAAAGCACACTTCTGTGGATTGCTTCTCCCTGGGCCCTTGGGCACATCGCTGGACCCAGAGCACAGTCTTATCAATAATGCTGTGCTCTTAACTACAGGCTTAAATCGGTGGAAAATATTCCACATTTCGATGGAAATCCATCCATCCCCTCTTCCCAGCGGTAATGACACTTTTGCTAGCTTGTCTAATACCATCTAGTAAGTGATTTTTGTAAGGGAGGAGGGGGGGGGGGCTTGAAGAGAGAAAAGCAGCAGTTCTATTTGATGTTTCGATCTGGGATTGATCTTAGAGGAAAGACTCACATTCTGAAAGTAGGATTATTGGCTTCGCTGGCTCTTCTCAGATGTCAAAGATCTTTGAACAGTCTTGTAAAATGCACCACTTCCAGGCTGCTGTTGAACTGCTTATGAACTCATCAAAAGAGCACCTGTCTCCATATTAATGAGGCACCGTGCACTTCCCACACATACCTGTCCCCTTGGGAACCCCAACGCTTTTCCTGGAAACCGCAGAACAAAGGTGCTTCTCATTCCTGAGCTGGTGTTTCCTCGCATTCACACTTTGGAGAAAACTCATCAGACCATCTGAGAAAAATCACAAACCAATATTGGAAGACAGCTATGCAAATATATATCTGACAACACAAGCTACAATAGCTTTATGCTCCTAAGATTATTTTCATTTGGCAAGGCACACTTCAGACTATTGATACATGTTTATATGCTCAACAACTGAAGAGATTAAGTATTGTGGTATTAAAACAATATCTAAAGCATATTTTCTTCATAACTAATTTTCTCTAGCTGGCATTGCTTTTGTCTGTTTAAAGGTGTTATGATGAATTCATGTTGTGATTGCCAGAAAGTCGTGTTTTTTTATGTTCTATTTGGGGGAATAATATGGCTCTAACCATTGCAGTATTACACCACTCACACGATCACAAAAAAAGGTTTTAGGTTTAATGCAAAAATGAATCTCATTTTAGAATATTTTCCATATTTCAGAGCAGAATTATGTCATCAGTGAGTCAAATAATAAGAAAACATCATCATCTGACTTTAGATAAATATTTGGTGATGGGTAAGGAAGTGCAGAAGTTTCTGTTGTGCTGTTGTGTAACGGTGGATGGTGATCGTATGTTTGTCGTATGGTGGTGGTGGTGGTGGGGGGGTGGCGCTAAGTCTGTGGTGATGGTAGCAGCATGGCTGAAGTGTAATTGATAATGTAAAGGCAGATGGGGGTCTCCAGGGAGACGGGAAGAATCCAAGCAGATGGCCAAATTGCCGCTTATTTATGTGGAGCAGAGGGCTCAGCCCCCATGTCCACATGGTATGATGGATCATTATAGCTCTCCGTGCATAAACACCAATATGCTTTTAAATCTGGGCGGCAAAGCTGAAGACAGCAAAAGTGCCATATTTCAAAGGTGCTGTCAGGAGCATGGAGGAGGGGGAGTGGGGGTGGGGGGTGGTATATTACGGTAAACAACCTATGTAACAATGAATCTAATTAAAGACCATCCGCTAACTGTCTACCACCCCTTACCAAGAGGTCTGTCCCATCTGTACTGGATGTTGGCGTGTTAACAGATTCACCAGTTAAGGAGCTGACAGTAGCAGCAGACATCTAGTGGTATAAAGTGTATTTATTTCTCAGCAGACATAGACGAGAAGGACTCAAAGTATAATGTGCACAAGAGCAAGCACACACACACACACTCGTGTTAGTGTTCAGTTTGTTTTGATGACACACTGTCATTATCTTCGATCAGTTGTTGTGTGCACAGACACAGACAGATTGGTTAATATGGTTGAGGCCCCTTTGATCCCACCCTGTCCCTGGGTTAACTCTATTAACGTCACCCTGGACAACCTATTTCATATTTACTGAGCCTGTTTCATCTCCTCATGCAGTAATTGGCCTCCTAATGTGAGAGCAGTGATGTGAAGGCCATCCATCGGACTGAAATTACAGAGCATGCTCTCCCTTCTTCTCATAAAGACACTTCAATACTAACCAGCTTTTCAGTGTTGGGGATTGTAGCTTTAAGCAACTGTTCTAAATCATTTGTGCAAAGCTCTCCATGGTTGGTCAAATAATTGCATTGATACAACAAAAACATCCTTGAAAGACACATAGTTCCCACCTGGGATAAATTATTGTGTGTCAATCAACTCAGTCGTATTTTGAGTTTAGCTCATTTGCCATGAAAGAGACGAAACAGATGACAAACAAGATTAAAGAAAACATAGAACAATAGGATTATTTGTCTTTCAAATTTTCAAGACACTCATTTCATTAAAGTGAATATATTTGGCGTTGATAATGTGCAGTGAAACTCTGATGTTGTTAAGTCCTACAGTAAATGTATGTTTAGAGGGTAGCCATTTAGCATTAGCAACAAATACAGCATTTGAATCTGCACACTACAGTTCAAATAAAGTGCAACTGCATTCTTTAGTTTGCTTTATAGAATTCTTAAAAGCAAACAAAATAGAAATCCTGCACAATAAAGATGATGGATGATACAGTTACCTGAAAAGAACAGGAAGTAAATGTGTCATTAAGTGGGGAATGTATAACACTTCCCGGGGCCTCCAATATTTTACCTTCCAGAGTAACACCAGCAAATATTAATATTTGTTTTTCATTTCAAGCAGCAGTGGTCTCTCTGTTCAGGAGGAGTCAAAAAGGGAATAGAGCCTGAGTGTGGAGAATGTGGCCTTCAGACAGGATATTATAGTGACTAAATATGCTTGATGAGCCAATGAAATAGAAGTTTACTGTAACAGAGTTTTCCAAAAGGTAAAATGAAAATAAATATGCACGAACAGACTCGCATTGTGAGGCCTCATTAGAGCAGACTGTGAGGTAAAGGATTTCTTTGTGTGCGACAGAAGATGAGAAAGTCGTCGTGTCACAGCAGCTGCCGCCATCACAGTCTCACTGAGAGCATAGAGCTATAACATTGGGAAGGGCTTAACACACCATATTACACTTCCAGTCATAAAGAGAACAAGTACAATGTGAAAAAGCTATCACACAGTGGAGGCAATTTGGGTTCTAAATGTAGAAGTTAAACCTGAGTGATAGACCCTGTTAGGAGGGCTGATATCCAAAGTACTAAACACTGTGAAACATCATCCTTACACACATTTAAAGACGTTCTAATCACTGTTGTTGTAAACTGTAAACATGATCAATCGAGCTCCAAATGCCAAGAAAATGTAAATTAAGATGGCTCACAAAACCATAAAAAAACACCCTCGTTATTGCTTGCATTATATAACTTTTTTTTTGGTGAAATGATTGACAAATTTGGTTTGCTGCAGCATAAAAGCAAGTTTCAGGCTAAATTGAACTATGTACTGTATTTTTGTCAAAGGAGTCCAAAAGAGTGTTTGTGTCCACAGGTCCTACAGGGACAGAAGATATTTTGGTAAAAACTTCAACATTAGTCAACTAGGTTGAAAAAAAATAAAAATATGTAGAACAGAAGATGCACATGATTATCTTGTCTCATGACTCATGCATGCACTATGGTAAACGCTCCAAGACTGATATTGTTTTAATAAAATAAGGGTGTGAGTTACTGAATGGTAACAAAAACATGATTCCTCTGAGCAACACGTGCAAGAACCAAAGACAACGACTAAAACATGGTCATTTGTTTGAAATATTAGGTAATTTTCCATCAATCAAAAACCATTCCATAACCTAATTTATAATAAAATCCCAGGAGCACTGATGTCATACATGCAACAAATAGGAAGTGGGTGACTTGACAAGAAACAGGGTCATGTTTCAGATTTAGGTGGGTGCCCACTAATTCTACACTTCAAAGAGGAAAGTATAATTCTGCAAAAAAAAAAAAAAAAAGAAATGTCAGTGTCTGCACTCAATTTTGGTAATAACTTGCTCAGAGAGAAAGAAAGGATCTGGAAGCAATTTGTGATGGTACAGCCAAGTTTTCTTTTTCCTCCAACAAAAGTTATTCTAACTATTGACCTTTCCAGAGCTTGAATGGCATTTCCAAGGATTCTGGGATGCCACTGCAGCTCACAAACGGAACTTTTTAATTCTGTGTGTCAGTGTTGTTTTAGGCCTCGTCTCCTGGGTAAAGCACTTAAACGATTAATATATGCTCACTCTTTTAACACAGTCAGTCTTTCTGCTATTTCTGTACTGATGGTAAAACATAAAATCTATTTCTTAGAACTTTCAGTAATGACGCTCTTTATTTCAAGCAAAATGGGGCACCTGGAAATGTACATACATGTTTTGACTTTTCACTAAAAAAATATTTTTTGCCACTTGTTTTAAAAAAAAATTTCACTGCAGGTCTATCACACCAGAAAATTGCCACTTAAATGTCAAAACAGAAACAGTATTCAGTTGTCCTCCATGTTCTATGATGCATTTATCAACCTGCTGAGCTCTCTTCCTTTTACACTACTGCTCCCTTGTGGTGTATCCAGATATGATAGGCTGGTTTGACAAAGTGTAAAGTGAACAGTCTCAGGTGATTAATTAGCAACAGGAAAAGAGAGGGATCAGTTTTCATTAATTTGCAAGAGTTAATAAACAGAAATAGCTTTTACCAGTAGAAATAGAAAACAGCTTTGTTTGAAAAAAGTGGAAATTGTATATTCTAATTCCTCTAATTATAGGCAAATGCTTTATTCTGTATGGTTTAATATTTGACTCTTGCCAATCAGACCAATAGTAATGAGCTATTCTTGACAAATGAATGTTCATTTGCATTGGATGATTGTAAAAATCTGATTACTGAAAGCCAATTCCACGCCTTCACATCACTCTAACCCTCAAGTGTCAACCCCTGAAATCCTTGTCCTGCTGCCCCAGAACCCTCATCCCAGGCCGTGTCTCTCTCCAAAGCAATCAGGTAAATCCCACATTAACTCCTGGGAAACAGCCCATTAATATTTCACTTGTTTCCAAGCCTGTTTGTGCCATACATCAATGCCCAGCCACTCCTTTCAAAGCCATACATTAGAACTATTTTCAAAATACTTCATTGTCAGCCTGTGGCAGCCTCATTACTTATTAAGATAAGAGAAAAGATGTGCAAGAGCAGTTGGTGGCTCAGCTTGCTTTAAAAGCTCCTTTCTACTGTTTTCCCGTCCTCTGCCTGCCTCCTACTCCTCCTCCCCTGTACTCGTTTGTGCACCAATGCTGTCAGAGAGCCTTTAGGAAGTTGCTTGGCTGATAATAAGTGGGATGTTAGTTTAGTTAAGAGGAAAAAACATGTCTGCCATGGTGGGTAAAGTGTATTAAAATAGCTACTTAGCCAAAGCAGAGAGGCTGCAATAAAGTTTGTCAGTATACAGCACCGGTTTGACCTTAATTATCTGCAGGGATGTTAGCAGCAAAGTGTTCGGATGAAGTACTTTGGATGAAGTATGCAAAGTATTTAAAAATATAATACAATAAAACCTACATGCAGTATACAGTAAATGACAGTTTAGCTGAGATATACGGTATTCAGTGGAAATCTGCAGCATTCTTAAAAACTACACCATATTAAGTGAAATGACTACAAATGAGATCCTCAAAAATGTTCATGATAGTTTTCAACACTACCAAAATACACAAACAAACAGATATGATACTGGACTACACGTTAAAAAGTATTGTCAAAAACCTACTGCACAAACAGCTTTAAAAAATAATTCACACTATTATTACAGAGGAAGTATTTTGTCTTTGGTTTGTGACATCAAGCATAACAATATTGGTTTCACACTGTATGTTATAGAGCAATATATAACAGTTGCATACTGCTAATTTTGTGATGATTTTGTTAAGACTAGAGGAACACTTGGGACAATTATCATAACAATGAATGAAGGCTAAGAATCGTGACATTCATATATTTCATTTTCAGTATTGACCCAAGAAAGAACTAATGGCAGGATTAAAACCACACAAGGAATGTCACCTTATATGACTTACATATCTGGAGAGCAGGTACGGAGGACCGGGGGTTATACACTGCCATACCGGAGGACAGAGATTGCAGTGTTATTACCTCATCTGCTCTGAAAAAAAGAAAAGAAAAACTAATATAAATTGCAATGAAAGGAGTTCAAAATTGACTACAAAAGGAAGAAAAGATCAGAGAGCAGCTACAATCTTACACTATAATCTTTCTTTTACTGTCATTCTTGCAGCATGAAGGCAAACTCTCATAACTATTGGGGAACACTTCCAAAGTTTCATGACAGGTCTGTCAATGAAAACTCTATTTTCACATCAGTTATATACATGTTGTGTATTATATAACCTTTTATTTTCTTTAGAAAACTTCACAATCTTTTTAATAACAGGCCCCAAATTAGTGATGGATAAATAGATAATTAGTGATGAATAGAATTAGCCAAAGTAGAGTTAGAGAGTAGTAGAGTAGAGAGACATCATCCAGATGACATAGGAGGTCAAAACTGGTTTGGAGAGAAACTGGGTCTGGCATTCATTTGCTCACAGAATCTGCCACATGATCAGTGGAAAGTCATGATGTAACCTTTTGCCGAGTGAGTATAGTTAGACGTTGTCGAGCTTGAAGCAATAGATACGACTGAAGAACCCTCCTGTGAACGGTGTTTCTAGATTTATCTCAAACCTCCGGTCCTGTTCTGTGACAAAGACCTGTATCAGTCAAGTCATCAGGTAGTTACTATGTACTGAATTAAAACCTTTTCACAGACATTCTGACTTGAATCATGACAGAAAAGTCACAGGTGGGTGTGAGTAATAACGCTAATTATGGCTCGGTTCTATTTTTAAATATCCTAGTAAGCCTTGCCAATCAGCTAGCAGGCATAATAGCATGATTATTGAGGTGAAGAAGTGGAATTAAGCTATAATTGTTATGGTTATTAAATACACCTGTGCTTTTCCTGCTATGAAATGTCAAAATGTCCTGCAGTGACTCAGAGACAGTGGAACTGTGTTACTGTGTTACTGCACCTTCATATACTGAGGGACTTTAGGTATCAACACTAAGCACACTGAGGATAAAGTGACTTCTAAACCTGCAATTATTAAAGCCACAAATTACCTCCATCAAGGAGGTGATGTTTTTGCCATTGTTTTGTCTCGAAGTTATGAAAGGATTTTGATGACATTTTTGGAGATTTTTTGATCTCTTCAGACAGACGTTTCATCCACAATGTGAACTTAGCCTTAGAGCGCAAACCTTCACCAAGGCAGCTCAGTAATGATACGGCCTCCACAAAAATCAGAGAAATTTCATCAATATCCGTTCATAACTTTTTGAGTAATTTTGCCAACAGAGAGGCAGACAAATGCCGACAAAAACGTAACCTTCTAGGCGGAAGTAATAATACCTATATGGATACACCTGTGTGGCCTCATATTAGAACTTAGTTCGAAAAGGCAGGCCTCTAATATAACACTATCGAGCTAGCGTTTAGTACTGTTAGCAAAATAGTTGGAGCACTAAAAGCTGCTGTAGTACATTCAAAAACTGTCTATACATTAGCAAACAAGATGTCTAAAACCTGATTTTAAGCTGACATTTTACCTCAAACACTTTCAGTCGGTGACGTGGCAGGTGACGCAGTTGGAATAGCCTAGCATCAGGTTCTGGTTCTTGTTCTTCTTCTCCTTGATCTTCTTCTGTGGTAGGCATCAGGTCCTTCATCACGTCCTCAGTGTTCTCCTCTCGACAACAGGAGTGAAAGTCTTCTTTGGTCAGTTTTGATAGCTCTCTGTCGCTAGTGTTCTTCCTTTCCGTTTCTAAAAAATACTTTAGAAAATAACGAACTAGGGCTACATTCTGGCTAAACTTTTTTGTCCTCCTTCCAGTGTTGTTTGACGTTTCACCTTTGGCCCTTTGCCCGTCAATATGGCCGCCATTTTGAAGCAAGTAAAAGCAATCAACCTTGACTGCAGTAATATTAGTACGTAAGTTGTAAACTGCATGTTGTTAATTGAATATGTTGCATTTATTTGAAGTTTTACATTCTACGGTGATAAACATGATTTATTTAAGGTAGACGCTTTAATGTAAGATATATGAGAAATGAATTGCAACATGAAAGAAAGAATCATAAAAATCATTCCATCCAGTGACATAATAGACTATTTGTCAATTTAAAAGTGTTTGTTAGATAATTGTTTTTTTCAGGGGGAATCTATAAACCCAACTTAGATAATTGAATAGGGAGAACTGCTTACTATTAAAAAAAAACTAAAAAAACACTTTTGCCACTTTTACTCTCCATCATACAATTTGATTACCATACCACACAGTGGGAGGAATGGATTCAATTAAATAAGGAATATTTGGAAACTAGAGAGCACTCAAAGAGTGCAAACCACCAAGGCAGCTCATTTTCCCCCATTATGTCACTGCGCCTAAAAGCAATAGTCCTATGGAAACCAACCCCTAGTATTTGGAATCACATTAGTATCATTATTAGTTTTACTGTCCCTTTATCAGGGTTCACTCCAAAAACTGATGATTTCTTCCATGGCACATCACATAGGTTATATGTAATTGACAGAAACATTCCAAAAAGCCCTATCTTTCAGCATTCAAAAATGTAATAGGTGCTTCCTTGCTTGTCCAGAGCTGTGTCCCCTGGAAAATCCAAAGCAACCAATTAGAGAGCAGCCTCAGGTCACCTGCTTGCCAAAGCTTCAGCTCCTTTGTATAGGTAACTAAGCATTATTTTAGTTCTCAGCTATTGACTTATTTTAATCATTGATTTGCAAAAATATTATTCCAAATCATGAGCACTAAATTGAGAAAACTAATTTTAGCGTTTTTTCACTTTGCATTCTTTCAGCGTGCTGCATTCATGAGAGATATCCCAAAAGAAATTCTTGGAAACCAAAACTGAAAAGATTCTTCACATCTATCACAGAGCAAACTGAAGATGAAGCCTGGAGGCCACAGGTAAGTTGATTGATGAATGAAGTAGGGCTATATTTTTCAAACCACTCGCAAAGTGGGCACTGCCACGCACTTTTCCTCTCGGTACACAAAAGCCTCTCGAGGCACCGGACAGGTACAGTACAGGGAGCATCGTCTGTTCCCAAGCAGATTATTTACACTGTACCTTTATCAGCCATCTAACAGCAGGCTATTAGTCATCACAGAGCAAACGACAAGCCCCGGAAAAAGTGCATTTACTGTTAAATGGTGATGAATGGAACATTTCAATGGTCATACATCAACTAGGCGTCACCTGCTCACTGATTTCTCGTCTCTTTTGAGATGAGCTAATATTATTGTACACATCATGGTGTTAGTAAACAAGTAACACTGAAAAAATCAAGCTTAAATGCAATAACTTCTGAGTTTCCCTCCTTTTCAGTCTTAAAAAGATAGTTAAAAACTATAACTTAAAAAAAAACTGAAAGAAGTGGGTAAAATAATATTTCCAGTTACTTCTAGGGTCAAACTAAAAGCAAAATACTGGCAATTGAAACCAAATTCTTTATTATAATATCATTTCAAAATGCTTTTTAATCCTTAAATACTTCAAATAGTAGTTTTAGTTTGATATTACTAAGTTTGATAAATATTTCACGTAAATTAAACTCCTAAAGTTTTGAGGTAACCTAACATGGTTGGTGCCATTCCCACAAATAAGCAAATGAGTGTACTGAGAATTTTTATTCATACCCTCAATGACAAAATATGTTATTGAGATTAAATGTTTGCAGTAAAAGAAAAAAAGGAGTACAATGTTTGCTAATGCTTTAATATTTTCAGCAGAGCGCCCTGTATGAAGGACTTGCCACAGTCAGTGGTATGAAATCAGTATATGGTCACTCTGCGTCAGTTTGCTTGTTGGCGAATTTTCCTAAACTCATAGTCAAACAAATCATTTGTGTGTCATGCAACTGAAGTGAATCCTTGGCAGAGAGCCGGCAACTCTGCACTCAACACAGCTGGACTGTTTAGACTGTAAACACACCACTGTTCTGCCTCTTCCAGACACAGCCTTGACGCACATCTTTCCCCCCATCCCAACCTTCATCACACACACACAACCCTGTAAACAACTCTCTGTTGCTAGTACACACATACATTTTACAGCTAAAATGTTATGCATGCCGCCAATCTCTCATTTTTTGCTCTCACACACATGCCCACACTTTCATGCAAGCACTGTCATCTAAATGCAGAAAAAATGGTGTAGAGAAGCAAAAGTGATAAGTCTGGGAGATGTGCACATCTACAGGTACTGTACTGAACGTGTGTGTGTCTTTATGTGCCTGTGTGTATGTGTGGATATAAGAGAGTTTGGCAGGGACGTCCCTGTATTTCAGTGTGTGGCTCCCACGGCAGCCGGGGGTGGTACATCCATCTATGTCTTTTTGCCAAATTTGATTTTAAATATTTATCACACCATAAATCATGGCTGAAACAAATTGCTGGCAAACTGCTATTGTCTGTGAAACATGTAGTAAGAAGGATGGAGCCTTTAAAGGGAACATCAATGTTTCATTTGGTAAAATATATGACTTGGAAGTGTATGTGCAACTACAGCACTTTTTAAAACTGGAGGGTGATACAGAAGTAAAACTTTCTAAAGTGCATTCTTTCTATAGAGTAAAAGAGGAGGCAAGTATTTTGAGATGAATTGTTCATCAGGAGCTCTCTAAAGCTGCATACTGTATGTGTGCATTTACATTCTTAGAGGATCTTTTATTGGCCAAGGACCTATCCAGGATGTACTTCCAGCTGCAAGGGAATAACAGCAAAAGGACAGACCCTTCCAGAGCTGAGACTGAGCAATACTGGAGGGACATATAGGTGAAAGAAACCTCACACAGCAGCAATGCGAAGTGACTGGTGGACTTCAGAGCAGACCACAGCAACAAGTAACAGTCAGCATCACAGACAGACATCCAACAACGAGTCTCAGACATGAAGAACTGGACAGCACCGGGACCTTGACATGGTCCACTCCCTCTGTCTGAAGGAACTAACAGTGACAGACACTCACTGAGACCAGCTAACACAAGGCAGTACAATCCTGATCAAGGAAACAACACTGTCAAACTACTGGCTGATTACCTGCTTCTTCACAACATGGAAGCTCCTCTCAGCATCATAGGAGCTCTAAGACTCAGCAGACCAACCTGAGCACCAAACTAAAAAAAAGTAGCCACATGGTGCCAAAGAGAGGGAAGATGGTAAGGAGGGTGGCGTTACCAGAGGAAGCAGACATACAGGATAGCTACAAGGACCCGTTTATCCCACATGCCAATGGAAACCATGAGGACGATGCAAGGACCAGGAGCATGCATGAATACACAAGAAGATGCCCCCCCACCCACCCACCTTGGATGAACTACTAAGGGAGTACCATAAGCAGCAGAAGACAAAAGGTGATGAGGAGAAAGGAAGAAGAAATGTTGTGGAAGACCAAGGCCCTCTGTGGTATGTATCATAGAGAGATATAGGAAGGGATAGACATCAAGTCCCCTAGTCCCAATAGGAGGCATCACTGACAGTGGTTGAGAGCAACAGAGCTAAGATCCTGTGGGACTTCATGTTCCAGACTTACAAGCAGCTGCTGGCTAACCAAACCGACATAGTGGTGGTTGACAAGGAGCGGAAGAGGTCAGTTGTAATACAGTAGATTTGGCAATCCCAGCTGACAGTAACACCAGGGAGACGGAGCACAAGAAGATCAAGAATTACAATTGGCTGATGGAACATCTGGAAGCAGATGTGAAAGTTAAAAGCCAAAATGGTCCCAATGTTCAGGTGCATCAGGGGCAGTGACCCCAAAACTGGAAGAGTGGCTTTAGTAGCATTACATGTACAACATGTGATGTCTCTGTCCAGGAGAATGCAATCTTAGGAACAGCAAGATAATATGCAGAACCCTCAAACTCCCAGGCCTTTGGTAGAGGATCAGAGCTTGACGAAGACACAGCACGCATACTGTACTGTATGTGGGCGTCTCGTTTGCATCTCATTTGTTGAAGCTCATTTTTTAATCCAGAGTTGGCTACTTTGCTTGTTCTTTATTAAACAACAAACATTGCATTTTTTACCTATATTTACTCTTCAGTGGTACCGCAGCTCGGTGCAACCACCATATTCTAGCATTAAGCATGGAGCAGCTTTTCTAATAGCCTCGCTAAAGGGCATTAAGACAGTGGTTGTTGTGATATAGGGGAGCAATACTTATTCATTTCCAAGGTCCTCTGTGCAGAGAAAACCAATATACTGCACTTACTGCTGCTAACTGTTGGAGTAACATTGGGCCAAATTCTGAGTAATGGCAGCTTTCCCAGCAAACAAAGATGATGTACAGCTTACCTGGGGACAGGAAAGCCACATTTGTGCCTCTGCTGAATGATGTCAAAATAGCAGCAGAGCCAAGCGACTCAAATATTGCCCCACTTTTGTTACATAGCTGTGCTTAAGGGTAGGTACTGCCACAAGTTTGATTTAACACATTGCTTTCTCTCTGAACAGCACATTTCTTGTTGAACCAGATCAAACAAAACTATGATACTAGAAAATAGTCGGTCAAAAGTAGCAAGTAGAGCAAAATATACAATATATCCAGATAAAGAACTGCTGTCCATAAATGCTTACATTAAATCCTTCCAACATGCATTTGTTTTACAAAGGCAAAACATACAGTAGCATCATGCATTTTGATTCTTCAACAGCATTTAGTTTGATTTATCTTTCTAACTACTGATGATTATGTTGGTGTAAAATATATAAACTGTAAGTTAGTATAAATTCAATTTTTATTATTCATGGCTGAAAATGAATGTGTGTGGCTACAGCATATAAAATCAGTTCAGTCATTATACTTCTTACAAGTCATCGTTTTGCCTGGCTTTGTGCTCAACCCCTAAGTTACCACACGATGGTGCTATTATCATATGTAAGATAAAAGACTGCCATTCACAAAAAAGGGAGACAAAGCAGATGGTCTGGCAGTGTGCAGAATTCTTACCTTTACATTTAAGAAAACATATGTTTTTACATCTGATATGGAGACACGTTTAAGGAGTTTTTAAATATTTTTTATTATGAAGTATGATCTTAATGTGCATAGTTTCATACTAATACTTCACCAACATTGGCCTTTATGAATGGGGCGGGGGGGGTGTATTAGTGTCATTTTTGCATCTAGATTTTGCTGCTTGAGAAGTTCCTTGGTGCATGCATTAATACCAACTATGAGGCATAATGATAATAATTTGTCTTCATGGCAACTGAACCTACCACTAGATGGCAATAGTGCAGCACCACAGCTTGGTGAAAGAGTGGCCGTGCTGTTGCCATTGTTTAAGCCAACACCATCCCCTCTACCAAAGGGCTGGTGGGGGGGGTGAAAGGCAGCAGTGATTAATTACCAATTCAGTTTAAGTACAAAATATTATCCAGTATTCAAAACAAGGCACACAAATGGTGTTGTGTAACCAAACAGTACACAAAAACAAAATGAATCAGGAGCTTTAAGGCCATTTGAAAATGCATCCCAGAAAGCTTCTCAGCACATAAATATGTATTACATGTGCAACTCAATTAGGCACGGTGAAATCTGGCCTGTGGTGTACAAACTGGTGGACTTGCATAGATTTGCCCTTACCATTCCTCCATAGGCCTTTAGCTCTACAGCTTTTGCTATTACTGTTAATCATCCCAGCTGACCTGTATATGGAGGTTGTAATCTAATATACACTTTAGATCTGTGTGCATGACAGGATTAAGGCTGCTTGCACACACCTGGCAAATGTCATAAAGGTCTGCTGAATAGCTTTGTTATAGTCAGCCATGTGGAGTGGGTTTATGCAAATATCACAGACAAACAAATGGAGAACTGCAGCTTCATTAAATCTGGCAATAAAATATTTGCAATACCTCATTGGTTTCTAATGGCCATAATGACGAGTATGACTGAATCTAATCGCTATGTGTTAGATTTAATTTGTTTGGCATTTCACAGATGGGAATGCATTTAGAACTGTGAGTAGACAAGAGAAGTCATTACTAAACCAGAACATAGACGAAAGCTTACCTTGTGGTGAGTCTGTGTCACCACAGAGCCACAAAGACCTCCACTCTTTCCAGTGGGGATGTTTCCCAGAATGCTTTTATGGAATATGCAGAGGCCTCAACCGCATACTGGAAATGCCAATGGTTGATTTTACCAGATTGCATTTCAACATATTAGGTTACCAGAACTTAATTAATGCAATTCCTTTCCCTATAACTATCTGCAGCTGGCTTTTATCCAAGCCCAGATAAGATTGGCCGGTAGACTATCCATGCCAGCTAAAAAGATACCAGAGGAATAAACAAAGAAGCTGCTTGTCAACTGAGAATAGAGGTAAACGTAGATTTTTAAAAAATGCCAGTCCAACTCTGTTTTGCAGACCATAGAATTTGTATTTTCCAATTGAAATGGCACACTGCAAATTACAGGAAAGCATATCAAATAAAGATACAGAGTGAGCCTTGGACTGACTGAGTTATACTGAGCATTTCAATACTGGACCATCCGAGTGTACTTTAATATAGAGGATGCAAATAGCATCTTCAGAACCTGATCTCTTACACCATAAATCATAATGAAGGAGATTATTTTTGTGTTTTCTGTTTTCTCAGTTCAGTAAGCAGCCAAGTATAACACATGGATAAAAGGATTGCTTCATATATTATGGCATAAGTCAAATATGCCCCTGCATGCAGTGTGACTATAACAAGCTACCAAACATTGTGTTTACATTAACAGCTCAGTAGACACAGGATTAGATGCACTGCTGCATGTTAACGTGTAAAACTATAGAAAACCGATGCATCTATTTTAATTTGTCATGATCATTCAACATGTTTTGCCACTGGCTCTCAGTCAAAATAATCAAAAACCAGTGCCAACAGGAAATAGGATTTTTTTAAAAGAATACAGAAACCATACACATCACAGATCTAATGATTGTATCCTGTGAGGAGAATAAGACCAATTTGGACACATCTTTCCTCTTTCAAAATGATTCTGCAATCTATTCTATATACACAAACTAGCTAATCAATTACAACCCCAAGCTAATGTATGGTTTTCATACACAGCCCCCTCACTGTGTATTGCTGAGATAAATTGGCTGTGACCCAAGCATGACCCAGGCTGATGTTCATGAAACCATTAAATTTCCTGCAAAGAGGGTGCAGTGGGGTTCTGTGTTAGTGTATGTGCATTTTGTATGTGTGTGTGTGTGTGTGTGTGTGTGTGTGTGTGTGTGTGTGTGTGGAGAAGGGGAGAGAGAGAGAGAGAGAGATACAAGAAAAGCAAAACAAAAACAGGAGCAAGTACATATATAACAGACTTTACTTATGCCAGCCATCATTTTTTTATATGTCAGTATTTTGAAATGATGGTTGCAGAACAGAATTTTGTAAATTAAATTCTTCATCTGTCAGTTCTCCATGCTGCTTGTTCTTCTGTTCTTGTACTGGGTTGTAGATGCATATCTCTTCCACTAATGGCTCAAAAATCACCCGTATATTATTTGTATTTGAAGCAATAGTTTCTGTGTCAGTAGAATCTTATCTATGTTTTATATAGGTTTGTAATGTTTAGTTAGCATTTTATCAGAATAGTATAAATTTGTACTTGTAATTTATACACTAAGGTCTTTAATTCTACTTTTTTCCCACTTGAACCTATTTTGCGTCTCTCCTGACTGTGGGTTGTGGTTTTTGCAAACACACTGAGACCATTTTAACAACAAATCCATCAGCCATGTCTACTAAATTTAAACAATGGTACCTCCATAGATAGATATGTATGTATATATATAGATGACTGTAAAACTACTAATTAATTGCAATAAAGTTATACTTAGCATCAAATTATTTAACTACTTCATATCATAGCAAATAGTATTTCTCTAAAATATGCTATTTAATTACTAAGATAAGTAGCTAAGCTACAAAGCTACTTAGTATGCGAGTACATTCACAACAACTAACATACAGTGACGTTAGTTAGCTATAAAATGGGCTAATATGACTGTAACAGATATTCTTTAAGATAATGTTAATCAATTGGCAAACACTATGTAAAACAACAATGTAATGATAACTTTTGAACAGAAATAATAATAAAAACCAGCACTGTTTGGTTGGTATTGAGGCAGTTTTCAAAATAGATTGACAGTAATGTGATGTCACCATACAAGGTCACCTGATAGAAGTATCTGAATATCATCTTCACCCATCCAAGTGAGGGATTGTACAGACATATTCCTGAAAGGTTATCTCAATTTTCAAATTCAAATAAGCAAATCAATCAGTCTTTCATGAATATTCAATTTATTTTGTGCTGTGTCTACCTACACACATAAGACAAATGGGATGGTCTTTAGTGTGTCACAAAAATAAGTTGCTAACAATTTAAGGCAGCATACAAAACCCATTAATTGCAAATCACATCCCATCATCTCAGTACATCCCACCAATTAAAGTAATGCCACTGGCACTGCATGGGTCAGCTGCAACATCCTTAGTTTATATTGGCCCAAAGACATTGAATGGAGGATACCACGGGGTGAATCTTTATGTTACAAGCAAAATGTAGACAGTTTTTTTTCTTCCACTGCTCTGTGCAGTCTGCTGTGTAGTCTGTGTCCCTGATCCCACTAATGGATTACTACAGTGTCCATGGATTCAGGGGTCAGCTCATGTATTAGTGGGGTATGACCTCAGTGTACCGTGCTTATCCCACAGTGTTGAAATGCTTCCACTCCACTGTGCTCTCACAGAAGCATGTGAACACAGAGAGAGGCCCCGCCACAGCAGTTTGTCGTGTTCACATAATCCAGAGTGATGTCTGGTTAATTTGTTTCCCTATTCTAATAACCTTGCTTATAAATAGTTACTACCAGCATGTCTGCATTTCCACCTCTCGAGCCTCAGAGGAAATTAGCATTTGAATTTGCAATCATGTCCCTTTTTAAGTTGCATCACATGCAGAGACTGAAACGAGGAGACAATTAACCTACACAGCTAAATGGACAAAAGGATCTGACAAAAATAGCTCAGAGGAGAAATCAAGTCAAGTTTCATATTTCATGTGCTTTTCTAATCAGGTTGTCTGTGAGTACAGACTTCATCCAGTCTCTGTGACACAGGCTGTGAAATGATACATTTCAATAAACTGCTGCAGCACATCCCCAGTACACTTTAGAATTGCTGCATGAAAAACAAATAGTTACAATGTAAACGTGTGTGTCAGTGAAACGGCTGTTTATGTGGCATATTAAACAAACATTTTCTTTCAGTGTGTGAGAGTAAAGTGTGTGAATTGATCAAGAACTAATAAAAACAAGCCTTATTGTAGCTGGCTGACGACTCTATGCGTTAAAGGTTTTGGGAAGAAAAAAAAAAAAAGAAGAAAAATCTCAACCCCTGGAGGAGCATGTAAACCTTCATCTTATTTGCATGAAAATTATCAATATATAATATACATTTTAATGTTCCCTTCTGTGCTGAATGCACCGGTTATTAATGCAGGGAAAGAACAAAACAGCTCAAAATTGTTAGGTTTCAGTATATTTAATGGATAGTAAATAAGCTCCAGGCTTTGTAGACACACAAGTTTTATGCACTGTATACACAGTATATATATTGTATCTTCACAAACCACACATCAAAAACAGATGAGGACATGAGGAGTCTGTCATGTTGTACAAAGTACAGTATCATGAGTAGTGGCTCAGAGGGACAGAAAGTCATACCATTATTAATAAGTGGAGGAGAAAGAATATTATGGTGGCAAACTGGCTCATAAGCCAGCAAATTGAGCTTGTAAGTACTAAAACACCACAGAGATAGGTCATTAAGATGCCAAAAATGCAGCTCCTCATTTCTCGCCGAAAAGACTCTGTAAAATTCTGTGGATAGAGTTTCTACAGCAGCAGAAAACCTCCTGCTGCTAAATACAAGCATTTAGACATATCCTCTACACAGTGGCACTATGCATTATTAGTATTAATATATTTAAAGGTGCTGAGATGAGATTTAGTTTATGTTTCACCACCAATAAAAAGGGTCTAAAATTGCCTTACACTAGTAGCTTCAGCCATTTTTATTATATGCTTGGATCCTGGATATTTAGGGTTCCATTCTTCAAGCAGTTTTAAAGAGTTGAAATGAAATGTAATTTGCTTTAATCCTCTTGTCAAACATAGCTTGTGTTACCCGTATGTCTGCTTTTCAAAGACTTTTTAAGAGGTTGTAATTCTAAAGTTTAAGTGGATGTGTATTTTTCCTCGTACACAGATGGTATTTTCTGTCAGTTGGTCAAGAATGATAAAGTAAAAAACGACCAGCCAAAAGCAGTCTGGAGAATCAGTGTATATTTCACCCTCTATCCCTGGAGAAACCATCAGTGAACTAGTGTACTGACCCAATGACCTGGAGGTCGTATAAGAGTGGTCACCTCTTATATGTTGGAAAATTACTACTTCTGTGTTGCACTGGTTGTTGTATTTTCTGCCTTCCCATTTAAAGCCTTTCGGCTTCACATTACCTTGTAAATAATGTGAACACGGAGGCTGAATGTTTAACATAACAGCAGTAGCAAACAGGTAGGTGGTATTTGGGAGTAAATAGCAAATATTCATCACCTGAATATTTAAAACAATGAAAATGAAAAAGATTTTTCTCTATTTTTATAAGGTGGAACTGAGAGATAATATGAATACTTCTGCCATATGCATAAGTCCGTGTTTATGTGAGCCGAAACATCTTTATCTTAGATAAACCAATGCATAATCTCCTCTGTTTATGACCCCACAGACACAACAAAACCCGTACAAACCATGCAAGAATACAAAACAATTTCTTGAGATTCACCAGTGTTGTTTATATACGCAGCACTACCAAAGTACGGTGCCATTAAGGTTGCAACAGAGATAAGAATGAGGAAAAAGCAATTTCCAAAAGCAAAATCTAACTAATCAACAACTCTCTTTTCCAGCCCATCAGATATACAAATTGTGCCTAATGAACCTTACAAAATCAATTACCTATGTAACACTTTGCATGCAAGGGAAACCAAACACTGAATGCATGATGCATACGTAAACAGACATTAGTCACTGCAGATTATTTTGCTCTATTTACATTGCATTAGCACTAGAAACAGCAAAATAGCTGGTATGTATTATTCAATCATGTTCATTTCATTAAAATGCAAGTAGGCCAGATACATATCCGATATATCCAGCTAAGACTAGTTACAGCAGTCACTGTAACTTGATTAATGTTACATTATGGCGTTGGCAAACAACTGTATGTATGTAGGAAAAGCTAGGGCTTAAAATAGTACAGCCTTAAATTTTAGGTGACTGCTGAATGATGGATGATGGTACCTCTTTCTGCTGATAAGGTTCTTTTTACATGCCTATTTGGCACCAGAACTTTGGCACGGAATAGTGTCTCATACATGCAGAAGATAACATTGTAATGCATTGTTTGACCAAAATATACTTTATGTTCAAGCGATGTGAAGAGAGGACTGCTTCTTTGTTGTGCCTTGAGACCTGATTAAGTGTATCTATCAAGACTTTATCAGGCTCCTTAAAGAGAGCCATTTCCAGATTAAATAGGCTTTTTATAAACGATCTGAAGTATGAGCTTAACAATGAAAAGAGGCACATACTCATATCATCCTTCAGTGCTTCTCTATCGTATTCACAATACAGTGGTAAGCTATGCAATCCACAATATACATGCTTGGTTGAAAGTTGTTGAATCAAACTTAAAAACGCTGATCCACAGCTCTTCTGCAAAGTAACATAGAGGAGAATTTTCAGTTTCTGAGGAGTGAGGAACAAATCTAAATCTAGAGTCATGAATTATTAAAGCCCCCTTTATGGAGATTTCTTCAGAGCACAGTATAGTATAAGCTTGAGATCAAACAGAGCAGAGAAAAATAACCAAATGTTATTCAGAAAGTATTTGTACTAAAGTGTTCAGTGTTGCTCTGCACTTTAACGAAATGACAACTTTAATCACAACTGTAGATTTATTAGCTAAGAGAAAAAGCTTGATGATGCTGAGTGAAAGCAGATAGATCGAGGGTTAGGTCACATGGTCATTGGTGGCCACTTCCATGGCAACCACCATTTGAATTCATGTAAAGAGGAAATGGGGAAACTTAAGATCAGTGCAAAAAAGTACTGTATATATCTGCTAAATATCATGTAACAATGCAGAGCTTTGGTTTGGAGATGAGTGTCAGTTGTGGAAGAATCTCTCCTCTCTCTGTTTACCAACTCTGCATGCCGTCGTGAAATAGCTTTTTGAGCCAGAGCCACATTTACAAAAATAAAATATTTCTTAATGACATTTAAGATGGGGTTCTCCAGGGAAGTTATATACAAACATTTGTATGGGCTTTTCATTCACTTGATCTGTACACATTAGCCCCCACATCAAAAGGATGTTTTCCTTTCCACTTAAATGAGATTAATGAAAGCTTTATCTCATTTAGACATAAAAATAAGCTTCCAGAGAGCTATATTACAGTGTACATTGGTTATTATGTTCTCACTAATAAGGATGTATGTGTTATTTACTTACTGGCAAATCCAGTTAAATCCCATTTAAAAATGCCTCCAATTGGGCCTGATTGGGCCTTTAACACATGTTGACGAATGTCATTGTCATACAAAACCTATAAAGACAGAAAAAAGAGCCATACGGCTCCACTGGGTCACATATCCCTTCATTACACTGAACACGAAAAGTGAAATTCACTCCTTGTCAAACTAGCAAATCAGACTAAAAACACACACAGCTGTGTCAATGAGAATGCTCAGTGACATCTGTCAGACTTAAATGAATAATGAATCAACATCTGTCATCATATTATTGCTTTTTTTAAAAGATTCATAGTTTATGGGGATGACAATAGCATAGGAAAAAGCAGATTCGGGCTATGGCTACAAAGACAATTGTTGGTTGTTAAATAAACTCACAATAAAATCTGCAGTCATATTCTGGGCATCAATATACCAACAAAATATCCATGTGGACTAACAGAATAAAACTAACTATTCTGAATCAGTTAGCCAAGCACACATTTTTAGCTATTTTAACATCGAAAAATAGAAAAAATGCAAATGTACTTCTTGTCGGTATCAGTTTTCCAGTATGGATTGGACAAGCACAAGCCTCTCCTCTTACTCTCTCTCTGTGAATAAAAATTAATCTAATGTGTTGCCCCACCTCTTGGTCGGGAGTTAAAACTGAATGTTATATTAACTGGCCTTTAAGTTTACAGCAGAAAAAGCTGTAAATATAACACTCATTTTAGAATCACTTAATTTTAGATACATGGAATGTTGCACCTGTAGGTGTTGCCATCATGGAAATGTGATTCCATTATCTACACTTCCCCTGAGGCTATATATTCATATATGAAGTCTATACATTCATCAGTTGATGTTGTTAGGTGATGTATCAGCTAATAGTAGTCATTTAACATGAAATTAATTAGGCTATCTGTTGTCTCAACAAGCTACTAATTAGTAAATTAGAGTTTAGCAGACCAATGTTGGCTTGCTTGATAGTGTCATAGGTTAATGATACAGCTGTGGGATTTTTATGAGGAAGTAGGGTCCAGCATTTAAAATGATAAAGGAGAGCAGGGAGAAGAAGAATAAGTCTGCAGAGGAGTCTGCAGTCCCCTGTCCCCTCCATCACCTGCCACCCGTAATAAATTGCACCCAACCCCAACGTCTATCCCAGCAGGTGGTGGGCCCACAGTGTGGCGGCTCCGTGAAGCTTATTTGTACTGTGCCCAGCCAAGCCCCATGGTTGAAGGCCCGGCCACCAGACACTCGCTGACGAGCTCCTCTTCAATGTCTGGCTGCAGAAGGGGGCCCCGGTCTCCCTAACCTGGGCGAGGTATCACCACGTCTTTGTAGCCGATTCACTGAAGACTTCAAATCACTCTTTGTCTAGCCCCTCCCCTGAGACCAATTTGCCTTGGACGGCCCTATCAGTGGCTGTTGTCCCAGACAACATAGCTCCCAGGATCACAGAGCCACACAAACCCCATCCAGCGCATCTAGGTGCCAATTCTTTGGGGGAAGACCCCAGGGTGGACACATAACTCGCTGGAGGGATTACATATCTCATCTGGCCTAGCTCAAGATCCCCCAGGATGGGCTGGAGAGTGTTTCTGGGGAGAGGGACTTCTGGAATACTGCACTTGGCCTGCTGCCACCACGACCCGACCCTGGATAAGTGGAAGAAAATGAATGAATGGATTGATGCATGGATGGATGAAGGTAGAGAGGGAGAAGAACAACAGGACGGAGCTGTGGGAGAGAGAGGGAGAGAGAGAGGGAGATGGTGAGAATGAGGATGAGTAAAGTATGGTGCAGGTGTTGGACATGACTGTTGTGGAAGCTTCCAACCAACAATTCTCAGCAACTGAATCAAAAACTCAAAATTCAAGGATACATACTGTAGTAGACATTGTTTCCAAACAAGTCTGTAGATCATCCTAAGCAACATGACAAACACTTTGTTCTTGTATAGTGGTCTTAATGTTGAATCATTTAATTAATTATGAAATTGTTGTTAATTTTGAGCAGAAATGAAATTATTTGACCTCCATTGTAACACTGGATTTTGCCATACTATCGAACAATATAATGCAGTGCATTATTTCTAGAGTAATGTGAAGCCATGATCATATTAAACACTCTGCATAGCTGTCTATGCCATGCATTTTAGTTCCCTTAACATTATTGAATATATGATGTCCCTAAAATCCTTTTACATTTCACTGCAGTTGAAACTTGGCAGAATATAAGTGAGTGCCAGTCTCTGCAACTTTTAACAAGGATTCAAGAAAGGCGAAGAGCTACCCGATTTAGAGAGATAAAGTCAGCTCCTGAAGGTAATGGATTTCTACGAGGAGACAATTATTTACCAGTGTTTATACTCTAAGTAACCACTATATTTTGAAAAAGAAAGAATAGCTAGTATTATTTTCCTTGAGCAGAATCTCTACACTTGACTGAATATGTCTATAAAATTCTCAGGGAAAAGTAGGTTGCTAAAATGGACTTAATTTGGCATGATAGATTGAGTCCATGCTTCAGTGACTGTAATTGAATCTGTGACCTATTTCTTCAGAAGAAAATTGTCTCTTGGGTTATTTGTAACCATACATTTCAATTGAATTTGATAGACTGACACAGAATTTATGCATTTTCATCCAATTATTACCCTACAATTATTCTCCTTTCATTTGTAGGCTGTTTTAAATTTAGTAATAATAATATCTGAACCTTAAACAGAACTGGCTCATGCATGTCGGAATGCAGTTTTGTCTTTACATTTCAGTGTATTTATCACTGCTCTTATTTTTGGAAATCAGTTCAAACATCACAAGGAATGACAGGATACAATGGACTGGACTACTATTTATTTAGTGATATTCCTCAGCTGCTAAGATGGAAATCACAACATAATGCATCTCCTACCTGTCATCCTTATTACACTATGCTCACCAACATAGCACCTTCAGCTCATTTCACAATGTGAAACACCTTCAAATAATTTCTGGTAACCAAAATAATCATATCATTTAATCATTGAAGTTTCTTTTTTCTGTGCCCATGTGCTTCTCTTTTGTAAAACATCATCCACTCCTTCAAGTCATTTTCTGACTTATCTTCCTAAGAGTAAAACTGACCTAAGACTTGGTGCAAGATGTTACTCTTATAGGAGGTCACTGTTCTCCAAGGCTTCATGGGTTGAGTTACATTAGTTACGTTATGCTAAATAATGTAACCAACTGCAGCTAAAGCAGCTCTGTGATGCTGTAGTGAAGCATAGTAGTGAAGCATAGTAGTGCTTTGAGCTCCATGCTAATTTCAGCTAGCTAATATGCTCACAATGACAATGCTAACATGTTATTTTACATGTATAAGGTTAAACATGTTTAAGAAGAAGGCATGCATATTATACTCATACTATTAGTCCCTTTAGTGGTAATAAAATGTTTCACTCTGTTGCAGTTTTAGACAGACAGGCACAAATTACACACATGCACAGGACATGCATTGGTGCATTATTAAGTATGGTGAGAAGTCAAAGTGATGGGCCTGCCTTGTAGTCAGGAGCCCTGGAGTTCAGTGTCTTGCTCAAAAACCGTTGTGTGTGTTAGTTTAACATTTGCTAATTAGCACTAAATGTAATTACAGCAAGTTAATGACATAAGTTTTGCAGATATTTGGTATAAAGCCAAAGTATTGGAAACAATTTCCAACTGATGGTGGCACTAAATGAAAAGTCCAGACAATGACCAAAGGGATTACTATTCATACTGAGGGGGAAGCGAATGTCTGGACAAAGTTAAATGACAATCCATCAATCCCATGTGTGTACAAGAGGAGGAGTAAGGGGAGCTCCAAAGTTAGTATCATACATCTTCTGGGAACCATGAATGTTTCAACTTTTGGCTGGTCATCATAATAGATGAATAGTCTGGGATAATAATATCCACACACAATTGGGTGCATAATCATGGGCAACAAACATCACCAGCCATTTCCCTCCTGACAATTACTTGAATGGTCCTTCCATTATTTAGCTCTCAATTACCCCCAGAGCTTCAGGAGGTGAATACAGGATGCACATAAAGATGGTAATAATCATTACAGAAATCATTAAACAATTCTTTACATAATATTTCTATGACTGCACTAATTAACTTGCATTTGAAAAATGTAAATAGATAATTAAATGACTTAATGTAAATGTGGCCTCTAATGTGGTGGTAAAATGCATTTCGTATGAACACCCACCAGTCTTGCACAGCTGATGACATCAGCTGGCACTTTAGTAATCATGAATTGTTCTGGTGACTTCTGCTTGTTCAAAGAAGTAAACATTTCAAATGTCTTCTTCTATCTCTCATCGTAAAGGACTGTTTATCATTAAAAGTTCAATTGGTTGACTCTCGATGGAAATGTTAACCAAATCACACTATTGAGTTCCTAGATGTTTTTGTTCTAATTAATGCTTCTAATTCCTGTTAATTAATTGTTGCTGAGTCCTCCTCCATCTGCTGAGAAATTAAAATTGGGTCATTGCAAAAATAACTTCATATTGAAATATGTTCCTAGTTTTGCTCCCTAATTTGTAAAGCAAAATGCCTCAGCAGATTGCTAAGTAGCAGATGAAAGATAATGTTTGCACTGGCAACTATTTTGCATGAAAAAATCATTCTCTTTAATGGTTTATCATATTTACGCATGAGCAAAATGTAAAGCAGTGGAAAAATGCCAGTGGCAGTCAAATACATTACAGAGTATAGTACTGCTCCGATGTAATGAGCTAACAAACGTGTACCATGTGAATCCAGCACAGTAGAAAGAAGTCATTTTGTTGAGGGTATTTTGCCTCACAGCAACCAACAAAAATCTCATTAGTAGATTATATTCAAAATATATAAATGTAGAGTATATGCCCTCAGACACTGAGTGTGGGAGCTGGCAGCTGGGACCAATCAGAAAATTATACATATTTGCTAAGATGATGGTGACAAGGAGCATGTGATGCAATGTATCCAGTCAAATATTATTTAAGCCTATAAGCACATAAACGTCACACTCCAAACCCAAGCCAATGCAAGTGAGACCCACAGGCCCAGCTAAAATTTGCAGGATGAAGATATGTTCACAGGAACTATGTGCAAATATTTGAGGCTGAAACGTGTTTGAAAAGTCAAAGCATTAATGTTCACAAGCTTTTAATAAAAAAAAAAAAAGTATTTTTAGCATACAGCTTTGCCTTGTGGCTCACCTGTTTTGTGTTGTTTTGTTGCTCATGGCTAAGAAACCTAACACACACTCACCGGAAAATCTCGTACAATCTAATGTAATTCAATACAATAGTTCTGCACTAACTGTACTGCCATTGTGATGCTTCAAATCAATATAATCCCCGCAAATAATCACAGGGAGTTGGGGAGCTCTGAGCTTATGGTCATTTTTACACAGATGAAGGGGCAAAATATTATTAACTGGTGTGTCAAGCAAGAGGCAACAAGAGACAGATGTTCCACATGACAATAATCCATGTTTCCAAACATAGCCCTTTACCTGATGTGACACGAATAGGATGTTAACTATCAGATGTTGGATTCTAAAGAAAATCTGAAATACTGGATGCACAAGGTACTGATACATAAATTTATTTGCACCCTGGTGGAGCTGTCTCCCCTGACGCTGATAAAATTTGGTGCATAAATGGGATGCATCTTGATTGCTTAGTTGTCTCAACCCTGAGGGGTACACTGCATGGTATCACTTAATATGCAGGGACACAGCCTGTTTCAAAATGATAAAGTAATTGTTTTATTTTCCTCTATTTTCAATATAAATAGTATATATGTGAAATGTGGCATCCTGTCTGTGTCCTTTTGGAGCTTTCCCTACGATATTTACAAAAGTATGACACTCAGATTTTGGTTTTTGAGGTTTTAATGATCTAAAAACAGGGTCACTGGCACAGAAACACTGAGAAACTGTCACAGGAAATCATTAGATATATCCTAAATACCATTCCAGTTGCTCAGAGAACAATTAGCAATGTTGCACCATTCAAAGACACCATTCAAAGAAGTGTGATCAAAACTGGATTTTCCCTGTCTGATTGTTTAACAAATGTCGGAGCTGTGAAACCTGGCACTGCAGCGGAATATTAACGACATTCCTCTGAGATATTACTGAGCCAGTAGTCTGACAACAGCAGCTACAGTACCAGCCAAAACCAACATAGTGTATCCAGGTCTCTCTCTTTGTCTCTCTTTCAATCAGAGGACTGATCAAATGTATTCTTCATGTGTGTATTTTAAATTTACAGAAATTTCAATTTCTACAACCAAACAATGACGTGTGTAAATGGATAGTTAGCTTGTAAAGAGACAACAGGCTATTAAAAGCATCTGTTACATTTTTATGCTGTTAAACAAAGCAAGCATATTTGCTAACTCAAGCCTTTTCACTGGTGAAATCCTCAAAGTAGACAGGCCATTAACTTGAAAACCAGCATAGCAACTCATTTATCATTTCTCTCTGCACGCAAACAGGGACTGTGTGTGTGTGTGTGTGTTATGCTACATTATAGTCAAAGGTGAGAGATGATTGTTTCATTCTGTGCTGAGAATGATGATGAGAAGGTAAAGATTTTCAATTCTTTTTCCTCGGCTTGTACTAGCTGTCACTAGTTAGTAATTTTACACTGTAAATGTGATGTATAATAATTATTCACCCCCACTGATCAGAGAATGTGAGTCAGACCCACACAGACATTTGACCTTGCCTCAAGGCATCCCAGTGTGCCACAGTGCACAGTTTTAAAATCTTTTAGATGATCCACCAAAAATAGAAAAACACACATATCACCTCGCATGAGATGCCCATATATGTCCTTTTTTAATATTATATCACCCATCTGTTGTAACTCAAAATTAAAACTTCTGTCTGATGTATCTGGTGTTTATTTCCTATAAGGCCAAAGAGATCATGTATTTGCTTTTCTTAGTTTGTGTGGTTATCAGCAGATTTACAGAGAAACTGCTTCCATGATTTTCATGAAACTTGGTGGAATTTTGGAGTGGAGCCTAATCATGGGGTGGACACGCTAAATATTTAGCATTTTTGCAAAAAAGAGTAGGATTTGATTGTGGATTGGTCCCTCCTCCCTGCCTCGAGAAAGCAGTGTTGGTCAAGCAAGTTAGACAGTGAAGGAAAAGAGGAAGTGGCATTGGCAACAACAGAACAGTGAAATAGAGAAGTAAAGTTATTTTAGATTGATCCGTGACACAGATAGAGCAGAGGAAAGAGACCGAAACAGCAATCACTATGTTTTTATCCTATTGTCTAACCTTAGACCCTGTGCACTGCTATTGGCCAGAGGCTATAAGTCCCCTGCCCAAAGGCTGATGTGCAGAAATGTCCCCACCACAAAGCAAAGCATTAATAACAAGAGCAGGAGAAAGACGCACACAAGGTTTTTGCAGCTTCCACCACTTTAGTGCATCATAACTGATGATTGAGAGGCGAGGCTGACACTTCAGCTGTAGGCACGGAAATATTTTAACCATATTTTATTACTTTTTGGAATTTATCCACTCATATAGTGGTGGAATATACAGATTCTCATATTATAGATGAATGAACCGTTGGCCTTAATGAAGATATGTCCTCTCTGAGTGCCCTTCTTGTTAGTTTGTAGATTTCATGTTCTGTAACAAGAAAAAAAACACATAGAAGTATAATGTATAATATTATTGTTATGTATAATGTATAATGTTATGGTTATGTATAATGTATAATGTTATGGTTCCATAAGAAAATATGAAGCATGTAAAATGAATGACCAAAAGTGAACAATATTGCAACTATAACTGCATCCCACAGTGATGTTGCTATGTACTCACCACATCCAGAATACACACTCCCTGCAGAAAATAGCAACTTAAACAACAGGGCGTTATCAAAAGCAAGATTTTTAGACAGTAAAGGCTCAATGTTAATGATGGATACGGATAAGGATGGAGCCCTCTGTTCATACTCTACGTTCATTTCATCCATATTTGTGATACGTACAAAAGGAGCAGTACCACCGGAAATCGTTGGGGGGTGTTGTAGCTGTAATTCAAGCAAGACACGACAACTGTTTTATGTACATGATGGAGAAGAAAAAAGTGGAATGAAAAAGCAAACAAACTCTCCGTCCACATGTTGCAATGTATTTAATGGTACATTATAAGTAAGTGCATCAGTTAGCTTTCTATCAATATCATTGTAATACTGTAGATATGACTATACAGCCTTAGCTATTAAGACAAATGGTCTTTTATAAATATATAAACATGCAAAATTGAAAACCTTTATGAAATGACGTGTTTGTCTCATAGATGCTACAGAAAGCTGAGCAGATCAGACAGACTGAGTAAAATCCTGCCTACAGAAAATAAACACCCTGAAGAATAAAAATCCAACATGGGTGTAGTCCTTTTATTATTTTGCACTTATTATTGCACAGTTGACACAAAGCCGAGAGCGACAACATCAAAATATATTTATTAATTTATTTGATTGACTTTAGCATCAGAGTCAGGGAAGAACAAAGATCCAGACTGTTGGCTCAGTATGATCTGAGAGTGTAGATTGTGTCTCAGTGAGGTGACCTCTGCTTTACTGTGGCAGAGCTTTCAAACCACATCCACATCTAGACCTGCCACAGCACACAAAGCCTGCCTTTGTCCAACAAAGCATTGCATCAACCTGAGTACTGCGGTGTCTTAGAAAGCATAAAAGTGAATAAAACACACACACACACACATACACAGGCTACATAAATGGTACAATGCAAGCCTGTTATTGGGGTCTGTGCAGGAGGTTGCACAACAAGAGAGATTTGCACAACACAACCTGCAGTTTCCTGTGGCTGTTCAGGCCCAAGATATTCATTTGTGTGAAAGCTTCAGTGGGAAAGACGGAGCTAATGGGCAACCTTGCAATGCTTTTCTCTCAAGTGAGCATGGCTTGTGTGATTGCATGTTTCATAATCAAAAGAATAGGGGATCATTTTGTACCTATAATCTCCAAGTTTGTTACAATATCAGCAGGCAATTTAAAATGACAGAAATCCCTGTTGCTCCACTGTAACCTCTGAATATTTCAAGGTGACAGAATAGACCCCACTGGAGAAAACGGTAAAGACCTTTTATTTCTGAGATGTCAGCCCTTATTATGGAGGATTTGAGACTCTTTATAGAATGTACTGTATGAGGTAATCAGGGTAATACAGTAACTATGGTGGTGCTGATCTGGTCAGTTGAAATTTATTATTGATCTGTGAAGATAAATCCCTGAGTAGTTATTAAAATTCAAGCATGAAAATGGGTTTTCATAATTATCTTCTCCATCGTAAAAATGTAGAGTACCATCTGTTAGAACCGTGGCTCAGCCTCGTCAGTTAGATTTAGAATAATATTTGGGGGATTCTGGCAATACAATTTAAACTGATATCAATTTGAATAGTCTATGAGGACATTCTGTACATAGTGATATTTTAAAATACACATACAGCTTATATAGTTAGTAACTTAATTTATTCTGTCTGGGTCTGCTTTGCTCTAAAGTGCTAACATGAAACATATTTTCATTTGCATAAGTTAATTAAAACCAAAGTCTGACTTTTTCTCTTTTCGCTGTTGATCACAATACTAATTAAAGACTATGAGTAAGTACATGTACATAACACTGACAGCTGAGAGGATAATTATATTTTATGTTCAACCTAGGTGTCATTTTATAGGATGTTGCTTGTATTTAACATACAGTGTAATAGATGATGTATTTTCCAATAGCTGTCGTTCAAGAGAGCTACTCTTCACCAAGTCTACCAACAATACCAGTAACATCTTTGACATATTGGACTGTCATGATAGCTTAATCTAGTAACTGAGGGATTTAAAATACACAAGATTGTCCTTGGGTTGGCTCACATTTAAGGGTCACTAGAAAGACTCAAACTCATTTAAAGGATAAGTAAAATGCAGTTATAGTGTTTCATTAGTGTGAACTGGGGCAAATATAATGCACTCATCATCATTTCTTAGGGTGAAGCTGGTCTTGTCAAGCATGAAAAAAGAATGCCCTGCAGATGATCTGCAGGTAAAGTTTAAAATAGTACAGTAGATTATCATTATAATGGATCACATTCAGGGCAATAAGACCTTCCCTTCCACCTCAGCCCTCTGAGAGTGCAAGCATAATGTTTAAGTCTTGTCTTTGCTAATTAATTGGAGGAGCAATTATATATATGCAGCTGTTCGTCCAGATGCCAGTGAACTCTGCTCTGAAGTCATGCTGGCAGATTAAATCTGACAAACACGGAGCATGTAATCAAGAGTTTGTCTGTTAACAAGAACTGCATCTGGTCTCAGTCACACCTGAGACTCAAAGATTCCATTGAGAAGTCATATCATATCATGGCATATCACATTTTTCTGCTCATTCATCACATCTGATTAAAGCAGATAATTAAAGGATTGACATTAAGTGACAGCTGAATACTAAAGACAATTTAAATACTGTTAGATGTATGATTTAATATGAACATATATATATATATATATATATACTGTGTGTATATATATATATATATATATATATATATACACTACCAGTCAAGAATTTGGACACAGTTTCCCATTCAAGTGGATGGGAAACTGTGTGTGTGTATATATATATATATATATATCTATATAGTGATACTAAAGGAAACTACATTTCATGAATGAAAAGGTTTCGTTTTTGGAGCAAATTCAAGATGATGTTGTAAATATTAACTTTACAAATGTTTTTTTCTCAGCAGTTTGATTTCAGTGGCTCCTTTCATGATTTATAATAGCATCTTGATATGCAGCAACACACTGTACATTTGAAGCCACACTAGGTGTTGGCTAGATGTAAAAAGCCCATAAGGAAAGGCTGCAGTTAAGTAAGATATTAGATGTGTAGAGTTAGAGTGGTAAAGAAAGATTTATTGCACATAGACAAGCAGAAGAAACTAGCTTTCAAACATGTAAAGTATATACAGTAGTACTTATTTAAAAATAAACACTTTGTTCATTCTCCGTCTGCTGGCAATAGTTTCTCTGCACATCCTCTTCAGTGAAAACTGCACAGCTCCAAAGTGACCAAACTGTGATTTGCTGCAATGCAGATATATTTTTCATTGCCCTGCTTGGAGGAGGGCAAAGAGGTAACATTGCCTTCATTTTCGTCTGGGTCTCTCCTGTCTCGGCAGCCTCCAGTCAAAATGCATGATCATCATTCCTTCTCTCTTTATCACCACAATGTACCGTGTCCTCACTGCCTTACAATTCCATATACGCTGAAATTCATGACTTCATCACAATGTAGAAATTGATTTAGCATGCTGTGATTCCCTTTCAGTCCCAATGCCTACTCTGATTTTTTATTTTTGATGGCAGTGAGAATATGATGTGCTGAATTTTTGCACTGTTCTATTACATTTGATGTTGTGGAGTCAGATTCGATGGTGCTGTAGGAGCACAAGAAGCTTTCCCAATGTATGACAAAAAACAATAGAATAAAGGAGTATTATAGAGCCTAGAATGTGAATACAGATCTCTATTTTCACTTTAAATGTCACAATAAATGTATGCAAAACATTTCCAAAGTTATAGAACTACTACAGAGCTCTTATTCTCATTGTTAAGAATGTCCCTAGAATTTACATTTATCTGCGCTGCATTGATTTGGAATCGGAATTGAATTAATAGCTGGTTAATAAAGCGTCTGTTGTTGTCAAAGATGACAGGTTGAGGCGACGTATTTAATAGGTAGCATTTGTAAATCCCAATGAAAGGCATCATTAATCTTCTCATCTGGATGCTGTGGGACATAAAATGAAAGAGTGGGAAATTACTTGTCATCCTCACAGCAGTGCACTGGAACATTTCAGATGAGGGTGTAATTGTTTTCCTGATTAGTTCAGCGTGGGTATGTATCTATTTATTTACATGTTCTGTTAACAAGGACAGTGTTTGTTGTGACCCACTTTCACCCCCCCCCCCCCCCATACCCAATTGAGGATGAATAATCCCTTTGAGCTGTAGGAGCAGCCGCAGAACTGCCTCAGCTGGATAAAGGAACATTGTTGTCGTGTAAGTAGACAGTTCAAAGATACATTTTCACCAGTGAAAAAAAATGGATTCTTTTTGTTGTGAACAAACAGATGAGCACATGTGAAGTTACTAAAGCCCCCTTTAAGGACCCTGCCATGGACGTGTACTAATTGTAATGTAGAATAGCTGTTAAGAACAGATAGGATTATGTGTGTTAACAGAGAGAGATATTTTCCGGCCATAATATTATGAGATTATTCATTTGTCTGTATGATAAACAACGATATAAAGTGGCCTTGTATGAAATTAGAGGAGATTTATGATAATGAAAACGATAAATGATGTCATTTATTTATGTCATTTTATATAAGGAAGTTACAGTAAATGTAAGAAGAGTCTAAAACCACGCTCTGTACAGAGCTGTGTTGAGCTGAATGCTAATCTTAGCATGCTTACAGTTTTTTCCCCATATCTTTACAAACAAAAATAGGCAATACAAAAAAACATTTGGTTACAAAACATTTACAAACTGAACTTCCATATCGTACATTCAATTTTACATAGATTTACAATGAAAAGGACAGAAAAAATACCAACAAATAAATAAAGGTAATTTAAAAAAAATAAAGAATCAAGGTTTGTTTGGTTTTAACATATTTCAGTGTCTTTCTAAAATTATTTTTTTCATTCTTCAAAATTGAGAACAGTGGTCTGGTATTTGTGAATTTGCATCTGTGGATGAACTGTTTAGCCATAATTCAGGTGTTGTACATCATTTCCATTATTTGTCCTTCATTATAACTCCTCCTTTGTCATGCTTACAATAACAATGCTAACATGCTGATATTCCAAATGTACGTTGTTAAGTTTAGTGTGCATGCAAACATTAGCATGCTAATTTGCCAATTAACACTAAATACAATCTTCAGCTGAGGCTAATGGGAATCCATGTTGCCAAAAACCACAACCACAAAAGTCAATGTGAAGGTTGTGTAATAGAATAAAGATGAGAGGATCACCAAAGTCATTCAGATGCACACTTTTGAAACCCTGTTTGTGCCAATCAATGCCTTTAATGAGTTTATATAAACACATTTAGAATCAGAGGTCTGTCCTCTGCAGAAAACTCAACCGTAAGAGAAAAAATATATTAGAGTTGGAGATGTGCCTTGGGTTTGGTGCTGTACACTTAGATTAAATTTAATTTCTAAACCTATACTTAAACTACCTGCCCTAGTTTCAAAGCTTCAAAAATAACTCTTGAATGAGCAGATGTTTGCATTTTAACAACAGCTGTGAGGCCTGGGTGCTGGCAGCCTCGTAACATGCATACTTGTTGTAATTGAGAGCTAGATCTGCTTGTCAAGTGAAAAAATACATCTGTCATAACAAACTGCTGCTGCAACTGGCGGGATTTTTTGATAAGGGTTGTAGAACTTCCAAGCAACCTGGAAATAATTTGAACTTTGTCACGGAGCCCTGAGCTGTACACTGTTATCAAGCAGGCTAGTCATCCTTCATAACACCATATCTGAACTCTTCTGTCATTGTGGTGCAGGCTCCCACTGAGGATGTGCAAAACGGGGAGAGAAATATGGTGGAAGAAAATACTTTGGGAAAGAATATGGATGATTCAATACATATTTGAATCCTTATATATTTATTTAAAGAGAAATTACTATCACTATATGTGGGGTTTTAGAGATAAAAATGCAATATTCATTACTTCTGTTATTACTTTGGTGACATATTCTTCTGTTCACAAGTGCATCATTACATTCACAACATATTTACTGCACAGTAAACTTTGTAACAGCATGATAGAAATCCAGCTGTGTTTTTCTTGTGCACCCTGAAGCATGTACTGTGAAGTGTTGGTCACAGAGTCACACACCTCAGTTCAGGATGCAACCAGATCTAAACACAAAAAAACAACTGAACCTGATCATTCAAGTCTCCTGGGAATCTGCTGATGTGCCAGAAAAGCTCAAGTTCACAAGAAACAAAAACCCAGAGACGCAAGCCACCTGCTGCTTCTCAAACAAAACAACAGCCACCCACTGCAGGTCACACTCACACAGCTACTTCTCAGAAGCACTGTTGACCAGGCAGTGCAGCATTAGCATTGATCCAGACAAAGCCAGCACCACACGCCATCAATAATTGATGGTGAGTCATAATCACAAGGCTTTTATTAAATGACTAGCCAGTCTTTTCTTGGATCACCAGCTGTGTTGTAGGAGAAAGTCAAGTCAAACTAGGGTTTTGTTTGATCTAGTAACCATCCATCAATCCATTTTCTATAACCGTTAACATTTTTTTTCTTAGTTTTTACTTCAATGTAAAAACAACATTAGTAAGATTTTTTTTTAAAAATCATTAAATCTTGTTCGAGGCATGTGTTAAAAATGAACTGTTATGTCTACCTACAGAACAAAACTGCAGCCAAACAAGTGGGTATAATTTGGATCGTTTCAAATCCACTGCAGCACTCTCTTGAAATAGCAGAGTTGACTATTGTCGACCATAACCCACATTAGACATGCTCTCTGCTGCTTCCATAACAGGAGCTTTACGTAACGTGGGTTATTTCAATCTGGAGCGACGGGAAACATGATCCTAAATATCAATGCCCAATTCACCGTACAGAAACCCAGCATGATGAAGGTGCACAGACTTAGAGTCAGCTTAGCAAAAGTCAGATATCATCTATCACCCTGGGGCAATTATATATGACAAGACAGCTTGCATGTGTGAATGAGTGGATGTGGTCTTAAGCAAGTAGCCTATGTCTCCTCACAACAATAACAGCCCATAATTCTGTAAGACCAGAACAGCTTGTCAACAAAACAAGTCATGGACAGTCACAAAAAAACATGTTTATTTATTTCTCTCATTGATGCTCCTGCTGTCTGATATTTTATAACACACACTTAGTAAGAAATCACACTATCATATAAAAGTAAAGCACTAAATGGAGATTAAGGACAGGCCATAATATCCAAATGTCATATCCAAAATAAGATCATCTGACAATTGTCTCATCATATTTCACTTGATTAGTCAGTTAGTTGGGAGCAGATATTATAATTTAACATTTATTCACAACATTAAAAGAAATAGTGTATTTATATTAACCTGTGTCAATCTTATCCACACTTGTCACATTTCGTCTGGTCATCTCTACAGCTGTTCTATGAATGTGGCTAAAGCTACGAAGGAAGATGATAAACACAATCTTAATCCTGTCTATTAAACTCTCTTTCAGTCAGTGATTTATTTGCTTACTTTTTGCTGCCATTTGACATGCTAATGTGTAAAGTTGTTAGCACCGTGCCTGCATTATTAGACTACTGTAATCAGGAGAGCTTTGTTTGCAAAATCAAACACAAACTGATGAAACACAAGCTGGCACCATGCTGCTTGTATTAGAGCTCATATATTTGTGGCTGACACAGTGTCAGTTTTACATAGGAGTGAATGAGAAAAGGAAGTTGCACCTGCCCTTTTGTTCTCTACCCTGAGGGGGATCTTTGTGTTTGTCCCAAAGCACTAGAGTACAGTGACAAATTTCAGTCTGCAAACCACACAGCCGCTGACAATAACTGAGGAGTTTATTCTACATCTCGTCTACAGCAACAGTAAGTTAAATGAGCTGCAGGTTGAGCTATAGAGAGGTAACAAAATAGCATTTCTTTGCCTTTTCTAACATAAACATACATTTAATCATGCTTGTAAATTCACAAGGAGATAAATCAGGCATTCTGCCAAGTCCATTACCATTTTAACAAAGCTACCTACTGATTTAAAGGTGCAAAATACTGAAAAAATCAATTAAAGTGAATTGGATACAGTATAACAAATAAAGCAGACATGTTGTTAAAATGCAAACAGCATCTCCAAAACCTCCCTGAACAAGAAAAAAACAAAAAAACATATTCTCTTCAGTTGCTACGGTCGAGTCCTGGGAGATTGGAGCTGCAGAATAAAGAAGGCATCTGTACTCTTCCAGGTCAGTCATGCCCTGTTTGGGAAGGTTGGAATTTGAGAAGCAAGGATAAACATCAGCTCCCCAGAGAGGACGGTTACTCATGTTTGAATACTGCACAGGGAAAATGAATCTCTCCACAAGCAAAACAACCATGAAGAACACTTTCATAGACTCTTTTGGGAAAGTTAATTCTTAACCTGTGGCTTCAGGCTATGCAGGAACTGTGTTTGGCTCGTCTTGAACAAGCTGTTTAAAACACATGAAAAATATACTGTAGTGAAGAAAATGAAGAGAAGTGACAATGCAAATCAAAACAAAGTGTG
Source organism: Chaunax sp. Z400 (assembly GCA_037577475.1). Taxonomy (NCBI): domain Eukaryota; kingdom Metazoa; phylum Chordata; class Actinopteri; order Lophiiformes; family Chaunacidae; genus Chaunax; species Chaunax sp. Z400. The sequence continues at coordinate 30,225,031 of CM075184.1, read as the reverse complement.
GCAATTTCCAATAAAATGTTGTTGTTTTTTTTCTTTTGCTAACAGAAATGATCAGAGCCAAGCTTGAATAAGCAATTTCTCCAAAAAACATCTATCATCGTCATCTAAAATACAATTTTGATGCGGTGCATGTTGTATTTTATAATCCTGCACGTTTTATATTCATTTTGATCACCCATTTCTTTTTCCTGGGGCAGAGAATAATGTATCCATTGGCAGAACCAAGAGTAGACAGCTGTGCCTTTGTATCATGAGTGGTTACAGGTAATCAACAATGCATCCACTTACCCAATACTCCTCTCAGAGGGGGATGTTTTCAGCTGCACTCAATGATTGAAACCATTTGGGATGAACGGTGAACTGTTTAGATGGTTCACAGACTTTCACTACGACCATGACCACAGAGTGATCACCGCAAAAAAAAAGAAGTTATTTTCATATTTACTTATCTCTCATGTTAAAGTAATGCAGTTTGAAATTGCATCCACACAGGAGGATGTTGTTTGTGTTATGGTATTATTTGAAGTAGTGCAATGTTTTCGGCTAATATAGTCACACACAGTGCAAAGGGAATGAGAAATAGGATAGGAGGCAAGGATGGGGCCTGATCAGGTGATTAAAGTCATATAGGTTACATCTTGTGACTTAGGAGCAATTCTTGTGGAAACGGCCATCAATCAAAAACACACATTGTGAGTCAATGCTTTGAGAGTGTATGCAGCGTGTGCTAGTGCTGCCTTCAAGACATTTTGGGAATTTCCAAACTCTGAGAAATGTTTGTTAACATGATCAGGTCATACAACAATATGGATGTCGTTATGATTGGTCATATCAATAGCCAATCAAGTTCATACCAATAAATCCAGAATGGACGAGTGGGCTAATATCAATTTTTGCAAATGTCTTTACAAAAGTTGTAACATTGGCAGCTTTACTAATACATTAAGATTGCAAGTATAACACATCCAATAGTAAATGACTTCAGAGTTTCGGAGCAAAAAAATCCAACTAGACCATGAGTTCAAATCAATTTGTCCAAGCTGTCCTAGAGCATGTATTTTCCCGATTTCCGATGTGTCATGAACGCAACATAGGTAGGGCCGCGCTGCATCACAAAGTTAAGTTAGCGTGACTGAAAAATTTGTGAACAGTCTCAAGAAACAAATTAGAGACGGAGCTTCGCCAGCCACGTCGATAGACTTAGTTGCAAGACATGGATCATCCTTACTTGCATCTCGGTGGTTTGCGTTTGAAAAGGTGGCTGTTGCTACACAACTTGTTGTTAAAGACGGCTCCACAACCAACTTGTTTCACCATCTGCAACAAACCACAGCTCAGAATAAGAAGAATATGAAAAGCTTTGGGGGTCAGCCGTCTACGACAGGCCTAAACCATCACATCATTCTGTCTTTCTGTGTCTACATTTTGGATTAACCTCCTCCTTATAAAAGGTCCCAGGAACAGGCATGTTCCAAAAGTACTAATTTGATTGTAAGCAAACAATTCTAAACCAATTACTCATCCTACCTTGCTTGAATTAGGTCACAGAGGGTTTGCGGCAGTTGAACTGATCATGCTTAGCAGGTTATTTGTCAAGGCAAGTGTTTGTTAACACATGGAGCTGAGGGCTATTTTTTAGTTATATAAACGACTCTTGCTATTCTACAATGATAACCAGCTTCTTTCAACCTGTTTTTCACTCTACACAGCAGTTATTAAAAATATGTGTATATGTTTGGGTTAAAAGCTCTTTTTTGGGCACTTGTGGGCGGTGGAAGTGTCTCTGATCATATTTTTAGGCATATTTAAGTTCAATATTTACCCTCCTTTTAGCAGTTGGCTCTATATCACCTCCTGAATGAAATACCTGGCAGCTCTTTTGATGCTTTATGCTCCGCTAAATGTGCCTGTTTGCAGTTTGGTGCTGGTACGGTAGCACACAGTGGGTTTAATGGTGCTTTTTCACAGAAAAACAGCCATCAGCATCTCTTATCTGGAAACAGTGTAAATGAGAAGCAAAGAAGTGAACAAAACGGTATAGTTGTGGGCCATAAAAAACAGATATTCATCTTAAAGATGGTACTTGAAGTTCTAAGATGGGTGATAATTTTCTCTGGCTTCATTACTATGAGTGATACCTTTTAAATTACACATTATCATCTGATCTGTTTTAATATAAAAAATTGGTTGTGGCAGTATCAAGTGTTTTTCAAAGTTTTTCAGATTTAACTAACTACAGATTATGGACAAAATAACAGTAACACACAGTCACGGCACTTCCATACTCTCACAACACACGGTCTCCGATGGGCTGCTTTTAATGGCTGACAGGTTAGAGGGTGGGCTTACATAGTCAGAAAGCCGGAGTGATTTTTGAAAGGAGAGGGGAAGTGATTAAGAGGGGGAATTCGAAACAGGTGGGGAGATGAAGAGAAGTTTTTGAAGCAGTCTCATGATGATGTAGGCCTGGCTGAGAGCAATTTAAGGTGAGGTAATCGTCTGCGTCGTTAAATGTCTACAAATGAACTGTCATTGGAGCGCCAACTGAATAAGGTCGCACTACAAGAAGCGAGCTCGAGGAACAGACATCAAGTCAGCACCAGAGCAGAGAAGCCGCCGGTAAGATCCCTTTATTTACCTCTAGCTTGAAAGACAAAAGCCTCATCAATATATGTATGGGCAACAAAGCCTCGGCAGCCTAGACGAGTAATATTATGTAAGTCCCTGGGGTTGTGGCACTGTGACAATGCATTGCATGATATCACACAGGTGTTCCAGATATGGGGTAAACCATTCTGGAATCAGCTTAGGTAAGAATAGCCAGTTGTAGCAGAAACAAATCAGGATGCAAAATAAGAACAACAACATCATCCCGAAGACATAAGCACAACAATCGTCATCACCATTCAGCTTTTGTAACTCGGCAGGTGCCCCTCTTTTTCCCCCCCGTCTCTTAAACAGTTTGTAAACCTGACCAGTCCCCACTGGACAGCCTGAAGCAGTGTCCCAGAGCTTCCAGTTGTGGTGAGTTATGCTGGATTACAATCAGAGATGACAGCCAGGAAAAGTATGAGGCAGATTGTTCCTTACATGGCATCAATTACAGGTCTTACAGGGACAAGCCTTCATCCTTTTACTTGCCCTCCACTCACTGAGGTCACACCATTACAATCCCATTCTTCACAGACGCCATTAGTCAACGGCATTGTGAAAGTAGCTCTAGTCTCTCTTCTTCTGATGGTTAGTTTTGTGCAGTGCTGGTTACTAACTGCTTTATTCTAACATACTGTTTAAAAAAAATCATATGTTCTGTTTATATCAATATCTATATATATAGATATATTTTTTCTTTAGACGTTTATTTTTACTTTTTCATTAATCAAGGACTTTACTGAAAAAAAAATCCATGTGTTTGCTTTAATTTCTGAGCTGTCAATGGATTATTGTTTCAAAGTTTCACAGAGTTTGTTTTAAAAAGTAGAGAAACAGTACAGATAGAACCTGTTATCACACTGAACTGAGGTGCTGGAACACAAGTAGCATAAACATGCTGAAAAACGTCAATTCAACGTTGTCATTTAAAGTGACATTTTCAGTGCTCCCTTGCACAGAATGCCCGTATTACCTCATGCCTAATAGGCGACACAATAAACTAGAATTACACCAATACTATAAGAAAGTAGACACTCCACTCACAAATCCACAAGATTTCCACTGTGCTGCAGAGCCAAATGAATGAGGTGGCTGCCTTTCTTGATGCAGGGCTGTCAGGGTAAAGGCCTGGTAACATCAGCAAGATGCACAGTTAGTTTATCAGCACATCTTGGCAAAGTAGATGGTGCTTAGCTGGCAAGCAAATTGCTAACATGCTATCAATCGGACAAAGCACTGAGATTATTTCTTATTATGTGTGTACAGTACTATACCGATGTACTAACACCAGATAAAGCCAAAACAAGGAATTTTCTAATCCTACACTGTGGTTTCAAGATGGATTATAAAACTTAAATGTATGTGTGCTCTCGCTTGGATGGATGTGAACCATGTCAATACCTTAAACCTTACAGAACGCCTGACTGGTGGCCTTTAAAGGCTGTATTGCTGTTTACATCGAGTAAGGTTAAAATAGTTTCAAATGACTGACAAATCTGACCTGATGACATCACCATTTTTCTAGTATTTCTCCAGCAGAACAGAAAGATTATCAGGTGTGTCCAACCTGGGGATCAGCTGTAGGGCATTGCATCAGTGAATGTATTGCAATAAATAAAAATCCACAAGAAACAATTCAGTTAAAATAAAACAGACAGTTTTAAGTCCTCCTTCTCTAGCCATGGGTGTCAGATGGTGATAGATTACTGTCTCCCCGGGCCAAAGTCTCCAAATCTCATAAAAAGCTGTGTGGAAATGGGAAACATATTGTCTGGCAGAACCCCAAAAACAAGGCCTATGTGGTAAAATGAGAACCACAGTCCTCAGACAAGTATTCTACTAGGTACCATCTGTAGGTTTCTAAATAACACAGTTGGCTCTCTGACTAAATGTACCCAAACTGGCTGAGCTATTTAATTTCACCCTTCTTAGTAAATAACAAAAACAGGACTGAGCAAAAGATGGTAACTAACTTACTTGACAATCCCTCATATTATAAGCAGAAGCCTAGTCATGCATCGCTCCATACAGGGACTAGCAACATTAGCCAAGCTACATTCTCTTACCTAATTGAATAAATGCTTATCTACAAAATAATCAGTAACACAATTCAAATTATCGCAAAATTTACAGCTTCCAAGTTTGAAGACACCCAGGTGGAGTATGATGCCTTGCTGGAGGTTTTACATACAGTAGTGATATGAATAAGATATGGAAGAAAAGGCTGGAGTACTTATGAGGCCTCTCAGGTAGTTCAGGAGCAGTGGTTTCTGTTGGAGAGAATGTCTTGCTTTGGCGTGGACAAAAAAAAGCTATACTATATAACACACTAAAAAGAATAGCCCTTTAATAAATTCTATTTTTTTCTGTTTGTATCTACATACTTACTTAGAAAATGAATGTTATGTTTTATAGCCTCTATCAGAGTGAACAGACTCCTTAAAAGCACTGGAAATCCATACTTATTACTAGATACTTAAAAAGAAAATCCTCTCAGACCTCCACCACGAAGGCAGCTCACTGACAAGAGATGATTAAAGTCTGTAATTCCAGAAAATGTAATTGCAGAATGTGATTCTCATTGACAGGAAATAGCAATCGACTTTAACCAGTTTTGATGCTTTTAGGGGTCCTGATGGGTGGAAAACACTTTCAGGAAGCAGGAAGAAAATCTTTTGAATTTTTTGTTGGACAAGCAAAGATGTGAAAATTGATGTGGAAAGCTCCAGTTTTAATGAAGAATGAAACGTTAAGTATGCATTCATCATGGCAACTTCTGGTAACGCTCAAACTGAGTCTGAGCCTCATTTGCAAAGAAATAATGGCTGTTGCGGAGGAATACAATCGTTAACACCTGGCCTGGAACTTTCAAATAGTCATATCTTGAGCGGTCAACGGCCAGACATGGACATTTGCCCCCTTGAAAGCCAGCAGAATTTTAACTGACCAAGAGAGGACAACAAGTGAATCTCCTCAGGCTGCCTGTGTTCTCAACTCACATTACAAACCACTTACAAACAATGAGGTTTTTAAAGAATGCACGGTCACCGTTTAGGAAGAACTTTGCACAGACAAATCAATAGCAAGGATAAATGGCTCTTTTAGGTAAACACTTCTTCAAGTACTGCCGACCATCTTCACAGTGGACATCCAGTGACTTGTGCTTGATGGGGGTCAATGAAGGTCAACACATATCCCACATATCGATGAGTCCACTGACAACACTGTCATCTCCCAGTTGTGTGATTTTAAAGAAAACCTGTTGTCTTTGATTCCCCTGGAAGGTAACACCACTAGTGACTCTGTCTGTGGAAGAATCTAAACAATATAAGACAACATAAATCAACGTAATTGGTGCTCTTTCCATGGTTGCTAAAAATAGGGTCTGTTAAGCAGAATAAAGAACATTGCTTCTAAAAGTAATGTACTTACAGTACGTACGTACTCATTCACCAAAGTGTGCTGTGTTTCAACCTGGGCGAGGATCTGAAAGAGGTTATGGAAAAATAATTGAAAATAATTAACTTCAGAGTGCACAGCATTGCTTGTTCTGCAAATTTGTACTGGAATCTCAAGCTGCTCATGATGACCTCTTACTCCACATTGATGTGCACTTGCTGAGTAATGGCCAAGCCTCAGAGCTCTTCACTGATTTCAGGGATTTTCTAAAGCAAAGTAAATTGAAAGGAGCAGCTGAACACCTGCATATCATACAACACAGAAAATACATGTTGAATATTTAATAGACACTCCCCTATTTAAATACATTCAATCTGCAGACAAATACAAGGTCAATATCATGAAAAAGCTGATGCCTTGTATTAAACATAACTTGCTTCCACAGATCAACACAACATGAAAGTTCCTTGTAGTTGCTTTAACATTAACTCAAAGCACAGCTGACAACATTTTGTCGTGCAGGCAGCTATCTAACATGAGCTAACTCGGTTTAGTGTGGGTAAGAAGACCTTGATTTACCTGAAACGGGTTAGCATGTTATCACATGGCATGGTTAATCAGATAAGTGAATGCTATTACAGTGCAAATGTAACATTTTAATGTGACATTTTACAATATAGCAGAAACATAGAAAATGTTTTATTATCATTGAAATGCAAGACAGTGAGTGATTACCTAAGATAAGAGGCTTGACTTTAGCTGTAGCCTCCACCTTTAACCACATTTAGGAGGTTTGCAGTTGAGAAATAAAAAAGACAAAAAAGACAATCGTATTAATTGGTTGGTCTAACAATGAATTATTTCACATAATCTTCCAGTACACGCCCATTATAGCTCACTTTAAATACAAAGAAATATAAGGTGAAATGTCTAAAACCCTCCTTTTCAGGCCACCAGTGCCAAACAGTGACAGACCATGTTCCTGTTCTCCAAATGTAGAGTAAGTGGACTGAACAAGATGTTGTCTGGCAACACCTTAAACAAGCCACATGGCAATATCTTGAATGGGGCAGAGCAGACATTTCTCTAATTGGCATGCTGTTGTATAAAAAATAATTGGCTCATTTTAGTCAGTTGAGTGATGACTGTAAAATGTGCCCTTAAAGAGTATCCATTCTGTTCTTCGGGGGCTAATCTGGAAAGCATTCATATTTATTGTCTGTGCTCAGATGGACATGGATTTCCTTGTCTTGCGCGTCAACGGTATGAAAAGAAGGGATGATTAATGATGCAAGTTTCTCTTTTAAGTGCCATTATGGGGCGTCATTCACCACTGCTATAACCTCGAGCACTGCAGATCTTTATTCAGTCCAAGCTGCCTCTGTTAAGAGAAAATTCAATCACTTTCCCCTCAGTAGTGAATGAGACAGGCTGGAAACAACATGGCTGTGTTTCAAAGGGTTTAAAACCATTAAGGAATGTGGAAACAAAATGCTCTTTGGGTAGCTGTATGCCTTGAAAGGATTTATTGGCTCTCAGTTTTGATTTTGCAATGACAATTTATCAAGGGAAATTTTCTTTGTCTCTTTTGCATCCATTTGAAAAATTTCAAACGTGAAGCAGTGCTTGCTTTGCAGGATCCTATTACATTTTTGCGGTAATAAATTATATAAAGCTTTCTCTTTCTTATGCAGCATACAATGTCTTGTGTCATCTTGCCTAACAGCACTTTCTCACATTATGAATAATTGAAAACGTATCCAAGTTCTCCTATACCGTAACTGTGCTACTGTAATTTTTCTCACTCTTTTTTTAACCTACGTATGTAATATTTTCAGACAAACAACCTACATCAATTGTTCTATGTACTACAAGAAACCACTTAGAATATTTCATTAGAGAAACGAAGTTGTGAGGAATTAAACTGAGAGCAAACACTGTCCATTTAGCCAAGTGAAGCATATGTGAGTCTTAATTGTAAGACTCACATATAGTAGTTTTCATTTTGAATCAATTTTTCAATCAAGGAACTGATTTTATATTGATTTCACAACAATGATGTGATCAGATAATGTATAGAACATTGCTTAGTTAGCAAATTTGATTGAGGCAAGTTGTAAAAATACTACACAACCCTGATCTGATTTAAGATACATCTGAAATATACCTGACTGAACACAGAGCAGTGGCTATGTTTTTGAGGCATGATGTTTGTGTGCCAACAAGCCTTATAGTCTATGCTATAGCCACACTGTCCCTTTAAATTTGACAATATAATATACAAGATTATTTAATCAAGATGTGCTCACAAATATAGGCACTTAAAAATCTAAATGTGTTAGAAATGAGCTGCTGCTGAGGCCCTTGCTTTGGTATTTCTTACAGAGCAGAACTACCTTATATATGGCATGTGGAAACTTGTCCAACTGATATATATACCTATATATGCAGACAGCCAGGTGGATTCTTCCTCCGCAAACATGACAGACCTGATCCTTGCTACTAATACACAACCCTTCTATCAAGTTTAATCAAAATCTGTCAGCTAGTTTTTGCATAATAGACAGAAACACTGAAAAAAAGCCTCATCTGGCAATTTTAAATAAGTGATTATATAGTAAAATAATTCTGCCCAACAGAAATAGAAATACAACACTTTTATTTTGCATACAAAAGGCCTATTAAAAAATGCTGTGTCTGTATCTGCTGTAGTCATGTGATATCGATATTGCAGTACCCAATAAATGTCAGTTTCCAAACTGTACATTGCAGTGTTCTTGTATTGTGAGCAGCTCAAGGCACACCTGTGTATTACTTATGCAGTTTAATCAGCTCCTTGATGAGCCACACCTGTTTAGTGGATCAAGGGCATCACTTTGTGTTGAAGAGACATAACCTCCCTTACAATTTGCATCATCTGTGTGGCATTGTGTTGTGTGATAAAGCTGCACATTTTAAAGTGACCTTTTATTGTGACCATCCTAACGCACACCTGGGCAGTAATTATGTTGTTTAATCTGCATCTTGATATACTACACCTGGCAGGTGGCTGGATTATCTCCATCAAGGGCAAGTGATCACTTACAGGGATTTAAACAAAACCTTTTATATCCATAAACAAAGTTTTAGATCTTTGACTTCACCTCATGACAAAATGGGAGCAAAAACGAAACTATTGCATTTAATGACTAATTATTTTGCATTTACTATATTATTACTCTGATATCTGTTGCTGTGGCTTTTAGCTTTTCTGACTGTTAAAGAGCATCAACACTGGTCCTAAAATCTTAACAAACATGGTCTGTGTTGCCAGGCAACAGACAGAAGTATCAATGGGTTTAAGCATACCCAGACACACTATTATAAATGGAGGGACTTGTTTGGCATGACATCAGCTTAGTTATGAAGGCTCCCACTGCTGTATCCTTTATTTCTTTCCTTAAGAGGGCAGAGCTAAATGTATTGCAAATAAGTTGTTATGTAGTCTGCTCATCTCTCTGTTTACACCTCAGGCAACATAACATTTGATTTTAGAGTGCGACTGCAGTAAACATGTTCACGTGCTCCAGTTTTGCAGTGGAATATATTTAATAGATGTAAAAGGTAACATAGGGTGCTCAATATTTGAATTTGTTAAGAACGGATCGAGCAACTCAGTGACCCACATAGAAGAATAGTCGGAATACTTTTGTCCCCTAAAGTTATGGACCCTGCTTTAATTAAGAGCTTCTGTTCCTTTCTTTGCTTGTCCCAGTATATCTAACTGGACCAGCTGTGATTGTTACAGAGACTCGTGAAAAAGTCAGAGGCAGGGTCAGGACCTCATGAAAATGATTTGCACTGACATTTTCCACTCCAGACATAATTTAACATCCAAATAACACACCGATACACTCTGTGTAAAGAAAATATAATAATACAGGTTTAATACATTCTGCTCATGTTCATTCTGCAAAAATGTGGCCAAGAGGCTTGAAACGCAGTCTTGTAAAATTAAGTACGACATGTAATTTAACAGAAAGGCTGAATGAATGAGTTTCTTTTTGGATGGAAAAGGTGTAAACAAAGTCACATGATAAAAATCGAACAGCTTTATATTCCACTGAAATCTCTAATAATTTATCTTCACAAATTCAATGAATTACCAACATAATATTCCTGCTATATTTTGTGCTTCAGTTCTCAGATTGGAGCAAGTTATAATTTGCAGTAATATATTATTGCAGAGGAACTGAAACTTAAAATAACCCAAATTGGGAGAAACATCCTGTTTCACATTGTAATTCATGCACATACCTCCACACCAGTTATAATGTAACCAGTAATGTAACACCAAATAAGGTAGCCAAAGAGATTGAAGACCAAATTACCTATTCTTTGGACCAGGTGTATGGTATGCAATTGCAAAACAATTAATTGCCATTTCAACGTAAGACAATATACAGTATTTAGACTTGTGCTTATAATGTATCAATATTTTGACATAAGTAATTTTATAATTTTATTTTACTTTTATTACTTTGTGTTATTTTGTCTCACCACCTTTGAGTGAGTCTCAGCCAGGGTGTCGTCTGACTTTGTCAGGGGCCCCATGAAAATATTCTGATATTACTGACATCATAGGATTAATTAAAATTTTTTAAAAAAACTGAATTTTTTACAAAAATGCAGATAATTACTAGATTCATACGTCGTTTAAATTTGTCGTCAAATTTGGTACGGTATGACTGGTCAGCCGGTGCATTATCAGCATATGACTAAGTAATACTACCTACTACAACTCTGACTTGAGTTTTTAAATAAATGATAAATATAGCAACTTCTGATCAACCCATATTAATTTAAGGCCTAAATGAACAACCCACCCACTTCCTGTCTAAGCCCCACCCATTCTGATTACAGCGATAGATACAAATCATTTAGCTGGTTGAACAGATACAGATAATGGTGTGCCCGCTCATCCTTCATGTACATGTTGAATTCAAGTCCCACATATACCAATTTGTAATGTAATGCCATGCTCGCATCAGGTTTTCACATGTGAGACCCAGGTACACCAACAAATGTCAAAGTTTTCTTTATATCTTACTACGCTGTCGGCTCATAACCATAACAGTGCTACTTTTGGTGTATAAACTTCTTAATAGATATCAAGGAATTATGGTGCCCTGCTGTTCCCTGAGATCATTAGTAACCTGTCTTGTCTCCTAAACTCTGCATTTTTCAGCACAGCAGATGGATAGTGAGCCCACAGAGAGCCAGTGAATCAAGCAGGAGGCAGGCCTCATGAACACTAGAACATGCAGCAGTGAGAAAGAGCAGCAGAATGCGAACAGAGAGGGCTCAGGTTCAGCACGTGTTTTACTATTCTGTGCTCCAGATGTGCAGGCTTGCTCTTTCAGCATTTTACCAAAAGCCTCTGTGTTAGAACAACAAGGCTTTTCCATTCTCAACACAAAAACTGTTTATCACCATGGTTCAGCTCATAATGGAAGCTCGGCATATGAGGCAACTACTCTGTATTTATTACAATATTTTCGGCAGGTTACATTTGCTTTCTTTCTGTTTTCTTGCAAGTCATGTAGTTTTTGGGCGCATTTTTTTCCTTAGGTGAGAGTTACAGGATGTTGGAATGACATTTCTGCAATCAGACAAAATCCTGAGCTTGTATGTGCAAAACATTGTAGTGCATTGCTTGGCAGAGAAATAAAGTGGGATTAGATGAAATAAAATCATGTGAGATGCAAGGTTAGACTGAATGATATACAATGAGATGAAATGACGTTGAAAAAATTAATCAGATAACTTACTAAGACAACATTTAGGGGTGTGGTGTTTGTTTAACTCTGTACGCTGCTCCCCATCTCTGCTTGAAGCTAGATTAGATCTTACTGGATCTCTTGCAATTGTAATTAAATATCCCTTGTGTCATAAGCTCAAGCTCAGATGACTTTTTAGCCTCTTTCGGCTAATAGTTTTGAATTTATGGCCGACAGCTTTACTCTTTGGTTTTGGTAGGATTACTATCCCTGTAAACGAGTAGAGCCGGTACTACGCAGTGAAAATAGGGCTTTACAGTGGTGGCAGAAGTTACCATGCAAGGCGCCACCTTGCTTATCAGGAGCATTAACCATTGACACAATCATTCGCATGCCAATGAAATAGCCATTGGCAGCAATTTTAGGTTCAGAATCTTGCACAAGGACACCACCACTTGTAGGCTGCAGGGGTGGGGATCCAACCATCAACCTTCTGATAAGAGGATGACCGCTCAACCCCCTGAGCAACCTGCAAATGTCGGCAAACGTCAAATAATCAAGTTTGAAGCAGTTGTCAGCATTTTCATGAGAAGATATTCATGCAACAAAACAAAGCAAGTGTTTTATCAACATGCCAAGATGTCTCACACAGCACTCGCTACGCATAAATTGGCATCTCATTTGTTAATTGGACGCCTCTCTACATGCCTGCAGAGTCGGGCTCAGCTTTATCAAACTAACCAGATCATAATAGAAAATTCTTGCTAAGAATAAAAACATTGCCCACCCTTTGTTTTTCTTGCTGTCCTGCTTTGTCATATGGTAGCAAGATAAACTAGAGGTAGTGTTGCAGTAATTCAAGCTCTTATTCACATATAAGGAGGGTAACATGAAACACTTGGTACTCAGTAGGAACAGATGCTAATGGACATGATGTTCTAGTACAGGCCTCTGGCAATAGGATTAAAACAATTTAATGGGAAGTAAGGAAGAGAATATATCTACATGAGCAAGGAGGGACACTGGAAACACTGTACTGATGATGATTCATACTTGACCTGCTTAGAATTACCAAGAAAATGATTTTACTTACAAACTATCATGAGCAGCAGAAGTATTTTAATATCACAATGATCCAATCCCAATGATATTTTTAGAGCTGTTTCTGCACATTGAAGGTCAATCAGTGAGACACAAAATTAAAATTAAGGTTTGTGTTTAAGGTCGCTCTGACTTCCAAGCACTCTGTAAACGGCAGTTATTCCAGTGAATTCTAACCAGGGATATAATCTAATATATTTTAACAGATCATATTTTTTTTTCTATTTTAAACGTCTGAGAAATAAGTAGAAAATAGTAGTTTTAACATTTAAAGGTCACTCGTGGATGTTCTGTGAATGTCTTTTAATCAGCAGACTGTTTCTTATTCTTCTTATTCTTATCCTCCTTGTTTTCCTGATATGATGTCAAGTGTCAGAGTTTTGTCCATTTTTATAGTGAAATGACCATCCCTATCTCCCACCCCAGTTCCTGTAACAGGAGATCCAGGTAATTGGTTATTTGACCAGTGTAGTTTATCTGTGATGGACTGTGATGGGTGCAACAGTGAAAGATGAGGCATAAAATTACATATACTGAGATAGCCAGCCAGCTAGTTCTGGTACAAATGGTCGGAAAATGTCATAAGCTGCATATTGGTGTAGCAATAACAAGCAGCAGCATAGCACAAATAGAGGCATGAATAATGTATTTACATGTACGAACACATGCCCCTCTCACACACACACACACACACACATACAGTATCGTTCACACGTGAACGCGCACACTCACGGAACAAATCACGTCAAATAAATGCTTGATTATAATGTATGAAATGTTTCTGATCAGTCAGCTGAAAAACTAATTTCATTTTCTCATTAGAAGTCTCTGCCTGGGGCTCATTCTCATGTCAGTGTTTATTACTCTGAAAACAGAAAATTAAAATCATCAGCTTGGTCAGAATCAGAGCAGTGAATCACTATTTATGACTGAAGGAGAAGAAGAGAGAAAGAGAGAGGAAGGAAAGAAGAAAAATCAAATACTAGACAACAATTGAAGGAAGTCATTTTACAGAGGCAGGGGATTTAATCCCTATATGACCTTTTCTTCTCCAGAGATTTGTTGCAATAGTCATCCATAATGTATAGTAGGCTAGTGAATACTTTCTATTAAGCTATAATTTGGCATGTTAAAGTGTGGGTTTCATTCATGTATGTACTGCATATATATGTGTGTTTGCAACATATGACTAACAATGTAGCCACTGTGCAAAAAATAACTCACATTTTAAAAGATGGCACATGCATAGTGGATCTCTGTATTTCATAAATCCACCAAAGGCAGCAAACCTTGGCTGGTTCTGAATTCTCATTGTCTCCCTTTAGATCTCAGTACATAAGACAGGCTATAGTTTCCATCTGTGCCAAACTGTGCAGCAGATGACATTATGCAGACATATACTGTCTACTTTTATGGATCTCGGCTTTTGTTTTTGTTTGATAAAGTTAATGATGATGCAGGTCTTTAATCAAGGGACTTCAAGTCTTACAAATATTTTTTTTTTAAATCTGATTAAACAAAGATCAAACCGTGTGTTCCTCCGATGGGGGTTGATTACACATTAGTTGTTCAAGTTTTTTTGACCTTACACACCGAAACTCACAGACATGTACAAATGTACTTATTACTACTGTTCATTGTGTGTTGCCATTACTGTTACAGCTGTAGGCTGCAAACCTTACATTTTTACAATGATGAATGAAATGAACCAATCCCGTTTTGCTCTATATGAGTTACAGTTAGTTAACAGAATGAGCGGTTTCTCCATTGAACATACTGTAGGCTGATACATATAGGGATGGACAATGTGGCAAGAAATATGATCATGATCATCTTTGCCATGTCGATATATACAGTATATCACAATACAGGATAATTGGCTGTCAGTTTAAGGAGTATCCTACAATGAATAAAGCCTGAGGAAAGCAGGGGGTTAAGGAAACTTATGAATGTATTTTAACATGGAACATAGATTTACATAATGTTAACATTTAACTGTATAATCATGACTTGGGTTTGAATGTATTCTGTGATAATAGAGTATGTGAAGCTACATGCAGGCTAAATGTAAATATTTCACTTGCAAATTGCCTTAAAAAACATTTCAAGTCAGCTTGCCTTTTAAGTTATTCAAATAAAGGTGGGGTCGCTGCGATGGTAACTTCTCATGTGATGAAAAATCTGAAAAATCTACTGTGTTTCCCATCTTTTTTGGCAATTACTGATGCGGCTGCAGAATGCTGGATAAAACTGACATTCTAATATCTTTTTTTCTGTGATATATATTGTGTATTGCAATATGTTTTTTTTAAATATGTCATAGCATGTCTCATCTGCATGGTGGAAGATAAACCGGCTTTAAAGATAAATATACTTTTCCTGTAGATCAGTCATGGAAAAAGATGAAAGCCTTGAGAATTTTCCTTCTGTATCAAACAGAAAAAATAATTTAACATGATGTTTGACTTGGGCACAGTGCCATGAGCAATAGTTGATGCTGAGACGATATATTATATAGCCCTACTTACTTATAGCATATTGTACAGATATTCTCCATATAATTGATGTTACCTTTTTGTCAACAATTTCTTTTTCTGTAAAATAAACCAGGTGTGGATAAAGAGGGTCAGAGATGTCACATATCTGGTAAATATAGGTTCTGCTTGCTCAACAGGTGTTTGATATATTGCTCAAATGGTCTTACTATTGTTACACTTGTAAATAACGAGCTGACTCCAGTAAATACATCTTATAGTTTATTTCATTATCTCCACTGTGTACTCTGCTGTAAGCTGCTGTCCACTGTTTCTATATGAGCATAACCTGCCCCCCCCCCTCGTGCAAAGCAGGTGACACAAACCAGAGTTAGACAGGCAGCAAACTGAATGGCTGTTATTGCTGTTCTGTCCATCCTACCATATGATCCATCCATTTAAAGGGGAAAATGTCCAATGCTTATCATCATTACTGACATAAGTTCCTATTGGCTCCCTCACTGAGGTTGTTTCATTGCCCAGCTTCAAATACACAGTCATTATTTATATTTAATGACTTTTCAGTATGCAATTTCAGTGTAATCACAATATTGTTGTCTATTACAATGCCTCTATTATCATCGACATTTTCAAGAAATCACTTGTAAGTTGAACACGGCCAGAGGTGAGTTATTTTTGAAAAAATACAGCCTGTGACTTTAAATTGTTGCTGCTTATTTCTTGGACTTTTTATGCTGACATCTGATGGAAAATCTTTGATTGATCTGTTCTTATAATGTCACCACTCAGTAGAGAGGAATGTGCTTTACAGACACCCCTGCAAAGACTTAATTGGCCCATCTGTCTATTGCCTCATTTTGTTTTGTTTTTTTCAGTTCCAGCCTTAAATTAATATATGCTGCTAGCTGGTCTGCTCTAATTGTTTTCATGGGGATATTTCTAAGCATGTTTTTTTTTTTTCTTTTTTTTTTTTCTAATCCCATCAACCAGACGACCAAGTGAAATGTAAACCATTCAGTCATAAACAAGTGCAGCATCATAGCCTTTAATTTGTTAAGCACAGGATTTTCTTTAATTCATTTATTCTGGCCTGATCATACAGTTTAAGCAGATCGTATTTCACTGATTTGTTTGGGATTCTTTGTATCGGGGTGCAGTCAGCCAAACCTTTGCTATGAAGAGACTTTATTCCACATCACAGAAACATGTGTCCTGACCTTTCCACCAAGTACTTTCATTTATTTTCTAATACAGTTGGGGTTGTGAGTTACTCTGTTCTTGTAGTCATAGAAAAGGTCAAAGAAAGCACTCATGTCTGATGTCTGCCTTCTGAATTAGCTGTGTCACCTTTAATTTCTCCAGAATCAGACCTCACCAGTCCGCTGGGTCTTATTTGATCGTCTGTGTTTAGCATTCATCCTTTGCGTATAGCGCAGTATATATGAATATGAATGTACAACGGAAATAATAAACCAAAATATATGAATACTTACAGAGGAGGCTCCCACCTGGTTTGAATTGTGATGTGATAAAAGCTCATAAATATTAAGACATTTGTATCCTTGGGTATGGAGAAAATAATGATCACACTTTACTTCTTTCTTTGGGTTAAATAGACATAAAAGACTGAAAGAGAGGTGCATCCCTTCTACAAACTCCATTTATCCACAACACAGACGTTCCTACAATAACCAAAAAAGACTGGAGGTGTGTGATTTTTCATTCATCAACAAGGGCAGAGCAAGCCCATTTGTATTGCATTGTTAAGGAGTGGAATTCTGAATTTAGAGCGTTGTGAAGAAATGACCTCTTTATGCATGAGAACAGCTTCTGAGACAGAGGCGGGGGGGTGGGGCCTGTCAAAGCCATGGTGATCGATGATGCTGCCTCCGATTATGAACACAGAATTAGCACATTAGGACTTGTATGATAAATAGACCCAGTACCAGCCAGTCCCCAAATCACCTAAAAGAGCAGCTATTGAGCAATTTGGCTGTACAAGCAGCCTTAGCTGACTTTAACTAGCCAGAGTGTGTTTGCATAGAATATCTAGCTCAGTGCTTCAGGGTTACCCAACTGTCAGCAGAGTCGAGTCAGGCAACACTGAAGCCTGAAGGTGCATACAGTGTTACTGTAAAGGGCTGGTAACAGCAGGAACATTGTGTGAATTATTTTATTAGTTTATTTGCTCGTTGGGACGAAGTAGATTCAAGTTGTTTCAAAGTGGAGTGGGCTCTAGCTGTGTAGCACCATCAAATTTAATATAACCCTTACCTGCAACATCCCTGAAGACAGTTATGTGACAGAATGCAATATTACTAATATGTCT
The DNA here is from genome assembly GCA_037577475.1 of Chaunax sp. Z400. Taxonomy (NCBI): domain Eukaryota; kingdom Metazoa; phylum Chordata; class Actinopteri; order Lophiiformes; family Chaunacidae; genus Chaunax; species Chaunax sp. Z400. The sequence goes on along the minus strand of CM075184.1, from coordinate 30,207,296 downwards.
TTTGAATAAACTTTGTGAACTTATTGTCATGTTAGCAACTTACAGAACAAGGTTGCTAACTACTGGCTAGCATTTTTTAAGTGGTCTTCTCTCTTCTGTGAAACTCTATTGAATGAAATGATGCACAATTCTGAAAACAAAATGATGCATGGAGGAATCTGCCCAGCAAAGACTTACTAGTGCTATCATTTCCCAGCTGGCTAGCATATTAGCTCGCATTCCATTGCACTTGTTTTTATCGATACGTCGTCAACTTTGCCTCCATTGCAATATTTTAACTTTTTTTCTCACTGAAATACAGATGTGCATAAAAAAAGGTGGATGGAATCCCAATATACTTCCATGTTCACAGATAGGCTTGATTATTTCATAACATGGAGGAGGTTAAACATTGGAGAGATAGGCTTACTGCGAGGATAGTCAAATGATATGCAAAATGAACAGCAGGAGAACACGCCACCTCCACCATGAAATGTGGGACTCTGAAAATGGTTTTCTCCACTGAGCACCATGCAGCATCCCAGTGCCTCATAGAATAGCATATAGCGACAAACAGCCAGTGCCTGATGAGTTTTAAACTCCCCAAAGCTTGTAAATATACCATCCCATCCCACTTTGATATGGAAAATGGCAAATTTATAACTGTGGTAGCTGAGAAGTTATCTTTTACATTGCTATCAATACTCCAATCAACTCTGCAAGTGTGATCATGGCAGTGAAATATAAAATCAAACATTTCAAATCACTATGAAACCTAAAGCACAGCCTACAATAGGCTTATATCTATCCAACTAGACTGCTTTGCAGGGCTGATCCTCTATTAACTTGACCTCTTCACATGACCAGTGAAACCAGTCTACTTTTCAAACACTTCTATACTCTTTAAAGAGCCTCAAACTATGAAAAACATCACATAGCCTACCCTTTTCTTTTCTATCTATCTACCTGGGATGCTCTGAACATGTCAGCATTTTAAATATTTGAGCTGCATATTGAAAATTCTGACCTGTGCTGGAAGTGCAGCATCTTCACTGTGTGTGTGTGTGTGTGTGTGTGTGTGTGTGTGTGTGTGTGTGTGTGTGTGTGTGTGTGTGTGTGTGTGTGTGTGTGTGTGTGTGTGTGTGTGTGTGTGTGTGTGTGTGTGTGTGTGTGTGTGTGTGTGTGTGTGTGCACCAAAACACTGGTTCACATAACGAATATTAAGTTGCATGGCCTTTTAGCGCTAAAAGGACTGAAGGTGAGAATATGTTGAGGATAAGTGCAGACCCCTGGCACCCAGCGAGACCCCAGCTCTGCTCCATCCCTCCCCTTTAGCTGGCCCCTTCGCTCTCTACAGGCACTGAACAAAGAGAGGACCCAAACAATGGATCGCTCTGAGAGCTGAATGGCTTTGCGGGTCAAGCACTAACCCCCCCCCCCCTCCCTCTTTGACAGAAACACAACCCACACTTGTTCTGCTGAAAAGATGCTGACCCTCCTTGCAAAGAAATAATGAACACTGCCTGGGCATTAAACTGATAAAACTACTGGGACTGGAATCAGTTTGGCAGACAAATCACATCTAATGGCGTGAGGCTGGAGCCTGTCTTCTGTCCTGTCTCTCCCCTCTTCATTACCAGTCTACTGTACACTGACCAGGCATCCACACAGCCATGTTAAGCTGCTCAGCAGAGTTCACAGCTCAGGTCTTGACCTTAGAGAGCAGCTGTCTGCTCTTTCTTTTCTTTCGTTCTTTCTTTCTTTCTTTCTCCTCAAGCATCGCTCACTTTTACATTTATTTCATTTTCTGTTTTGGCTCGGGGCAGCTAGAAATGGTGTCATGAACAAACACGCCATCATGTGCCACCAAGTGAATACGTGTCACAGAGTTATTTGTTAGGCAAATTGATTGATCAACTGCCACGGGAGCCTCTGTTTATAAATGTCAGCTCTGCCCATGAAATCTCTCACAACATCAAGTTCCAACCCAGAGATTTGCATCTTTCATAGTCAAATCGGTTAAAAATACATTTGCAAATCATCTGTAGCTTTTATTGTGCAGCTCCTTCCTGGAGTTTCAGGCAATGTCACTTAAGTTATAAATCACATCACAGAAAGGAGGAATTATTTTAATGTAATGAATTATGCCAAAATGCAATTAGATCCAGGTCTGTTCATAGTCAACATAAGGTATGATAAGATAAAACTCAGTTATCCATAAGGACATTAGGTAAGATCATCATCATGTTGATCCCTTCCTTCTCTTCTTCTTCCTCTCTGTTAACTGCTTTCCTTCTCAGACCTCTGTTTTATCGCTGTATTGTATATTTCCTACTGGATTTGGCTGCTCTGACACATGTATGTTGCTCAAACAGTGGTTTTACAGCTCACCGTCTGCATGGGCGAGTGAGGTCTGTAGGCATGCAAGCTGTTTGGTCTTTCACCTTCGCTCACGGCCCCACCCCCAGGTCAGCGGCCATACATTAGATCAAGCTAGGCCTCACAGGGTTGAGGAACCAGTGCCAATCACACCACAATGCAGCATAATGAGAGGGTGGGAAAAAAATATAAGCCTCGCTGACGCAATTACACTCAATTTCTAGGCTTTATTTCAATCAGTATTAGTTATTATGGCTGAAGGTTGGTAATTGGTATAATTTTTGTCCTAATACAGCATGTATTTGAAATTATTGTAGCGATTACCTGAATATTCCTGTAGAATCAGTTTTAATTAGTTATATGCAGTGAAAACCTGTAAGGTAAACAAAAAAATCGCGATATGCAGTTTTGCACGTCATGCAAGTTTTTCCTTTATATATTTGTGAGCTTGTCATTGTGCACTTATAACAGACTGAAGCATAGTAAGCAGTGCAGCTTAAAGGGTAATTCAATAATAGATCAGCTAATTTGAGTAACTTTTCAAGCTGAAATGCCAAAAATCAATCAGCCATATTTTCTTGCTTTGTCTCCTGTGACAGCAAACCAGAGGTGGAAAGTACATCCACATACAGCAATGACAAGGAATGTTATTGTGTTGATTCTGGTGACCCCTGTGAACACAATTGTGAAAACAAAGCTCCCACCGCATTGTATGGTAAAGATTTCAAACTGTCCGGATGCGTGAATCCTTTGGAGGCAAACAATAAAAAGATGCAATGGTATTATTCCCTTTTAAACACATTTGTTTGGAGGATGCAAAACCAGTGAGATTAATGTAACTATTTGTGGGAATTGACAAATTGTGATTTTACCATTTCATCATTATTTTCTATTAATGAAGAAAATATATTCAGCTGATTAATTTATAATAAAATTAATTGTTACTTGCAGGCCTAAGAAAATACGACAACCCTTTAATGCCAACAGGAATGTAGAGTGTAAATAGTAAGAACATAGTAAGTATATTGTTTCTGAGTCGTCAGTGTGCATCTCTACACTTCATACAGTGTAAGACTATGGCTCATTTGCCTCTGCTCCTACACCCTGAGAATTGACTGTGTAAAAGAGTCATCCTCAGCTTGAATCTATTATCACTGTTTCATTTCTGCCAGGACCCACAGATTGAACGCCTCTCATTTAACCCTTTCCTCGTCTCTCTGCTGGATGACATCCCGTTTCTCCGACTATTACCATGAGTAAATGTTTTCCTTCGCCCTCTCCAATGAGTAATTTTTGGTGTGTAACTTGTCTCTAACCTTTTCCTACCCTCCTTTGTTTGGCTTTTGTTTGGCAACAGCTGTTATCATGGATTTCTTTTTTTTTTTTTTTTGGTCAGCTGTGATTGCTCCGGGCAAAACAGGAGCAGATGGTGTTTTGCTATGCATGAATGGAGCGTTAGAGGAGTTGGACTGAATAGGCCAAGTTTTGAATGGTGTCTACACAGCACCTGCCTCTTGTAGCAGCAGGGACATCCTAGTGGCATGATCTGTCTTGGCTTCACTGCCATCGTAAAGGATGAAAGAAAGAAACAGAGGGGGGGAACCTTGTTGGCTATCGTCCATATTTATTGATTTTCTTGCAAGTCGTGGAATAATGTGGTGTACAGTCAGTTTGAGTTAATTGGATGTGACACAGTATGCATGTGTAATCTATCACTGCAGTCTCCTTGTACATTTTATCAGTTTTGTTGCCATGGAAACATGTTGGCTTTGTAATAGCCTATATTAACAGGCTAAGTAAGTTGCAATAAAAGGCAATTTCAGAATTGGGAGCCTCTGCTGAACACAAAACCAATAAAATACTGACGAAATAAATCGTAAAATGGCAGTGGGTGAAAAGCAAGCTGGATTTTACATCCTTAAACCAAGTCCAAATAAAAAGAGACTCTGATAGTTTCCATGCAACACAGGGACATCTGTCAACCTCTGGGGCATGATGATCTGTCACAATAAAGAAAGCTTTCTCAAATCATTGACAGCTTGCTGTGTGGTTCTTTTAAGAGCAACTGTATAACTCAACAGAGAATAAATGCTCCAGACGCATTTGGTTCCCTTAATACTGACGATGCACAATAACATAGCGAGTGAACCATAATAATCCGAAACAAACCAGCTTCTCATGTGCTCACAGCTGTGACTATTACGATGAAAACTGCTTCCAATAAACAGTTTTTCTTGGGGTTCAGATGTTTATTCCACGACCTTTATGACGTTGGCAGCAGTGTAATGGTGGTTGGGTTATCTGCCCTCGTGCTACCTTGTGCTCAATCGTGCAAAACACTCTCAAAAACACATTGAAACACTGAAACACTGGCACTACCGTGAAAAATCCTGTCGTTTGAGTAGCTAATATGTAGGCATTTCCAAAGAATGCTTGGCAAATGGTTTCCTGTTATTGTGTGTTGTTAATATGTTTGTGTAGATTGTCATTCATCCACGTTATGGTAATCCTCCAACACTGAATCAGAAGCAGTTAAACTGCAATATATGGTCAGGCTAAGTAGAACTCCTGTGTTGTAAAAGTAAGATGTGGTCATTTAAAAACAACAAATACAATCTGATCATGATTGATTCTGTTTATCATTTACAGAAAATAGGGTTATTTATAGTAATTAACAGCTGCACCACTTCCTCCGGAAATATTCAATATATAACTGGAGTATCAATCCTTGTAGTATATGGTTGGTTGTCTGTATATCTGAAAGGTTGTAGTAGAGTTTAAGAAAGGTGGCAGTTCACAGGCTGACAAGAGGTCGAAAGACTGGCAGTTCAAACTTAACATAACAGAATTCAGCAAAAGAGGGGAATAAGCCTCATGACTGAATCACTGCATCACCAAGACAACATCATTGCTCATAAATCCAAGGATGGAAAATAGTGTGTATATGTGAGTGCATGCATGCGGCTGTGAAAGAAAAAAAGACTGAGAGGGAACAAGGGAGTGGACGTGATTATTTGTGCTTGGGTCCATATTTCCTCCAGACCAGCGAATTTGTATTCATAGGAATTATTTTTCCCAATGTTTTTTTTTTTTTTTTTTTTTTTTTTTGGCTGGAGCTTGTTTGTTTGTTTGTTGTCTGTCTGTTAGCAGAATGACTCCAAAAGGTATGAAGGATTTTGATGAAATGATACAGACTTGGATTAAGATCAAATTAGAGCTAAAACTGTGATTCAAACTGATTCAGTTTGGTGTCAAATTTGATGGATCTTCTGAAGTTACTGAGCTCAATCCTGAAGAAAACAGCCATTAGTGAAATATTATTTTTCTTGAATAGCTGTCAAACTAATAATGGCACCAATGTGATTCCAAATTCTAGTGGTAGGTTTTTAATGGTCAGTGAGTCATATTATATGAGGGTATATTATGTTTTTTAGTTGTAATGACATAAATGGGGAACAGAGCTGCCTTGACAGAGGTTTGCCCTCTCATAGTGCTGTCTACTTTTTTTAAATTTAATTTTAATTGATGTGCTAAATCAGTTCACTTAAAAGATTATTAGAAGGTTTGTCCAAAGGTATCATAATATTTATTCTAGCCACACTGAATATGTTATCATCGCCCAGAGGTTTTGTTTATAGAGCTCTCTTAGTCTGGCAGGTCAAAAGTTTTCTATACAAACCTTTCCATTGGTCAGAGATGTTAACAGTCCAGCCACCCAACAACTCCCCAAAACAAGGGTCACCATTCATCTCAGAGGTCAACAGTTCTCTCCACATAGCTCATCACTGCAAGGTCAACAATTCCTTAAACATGGTCAGTCATTTGACTGGAGGCTGAGTTCCTCCTTGTAAACAAGGCTTGGCATTGGACTTGGGTCAGCTGTCTCTGCACTCCACTGGACCAGGTCTTATCAGGAAAAAAAAGGGCCTTTTTTTTCTTTTCTTCTTCTTCTTAAGGAGACGAAGTTTAGAGTCAGAGCAGAACGGCACATCCTTCATTTGCAACCTGAGTTCAGACTGTGAGATTGGCTGCTGCGTGGGTCTGACAGTCAGATGGTCAGTGTCAGCAGGGCTTTAGTTACGCTCACATTGTATCTGTGCGATGAACGGGAAAACAACAAAAGGGCGAAATAAATAATTAAAATACAGAATCCCTTGGCTTCCACATCTGACTCTCAAGCCATCCTCACCACAGCGGTGAGTCACTGACCTCAGTGGGGAGGAGGAGGACAATTAGGTCACCTCATGATTGCATTACTCAAATGACATTAATGTCATAGTGCCCTTCATGCATTTCATCAGCTTTAGTTAATGATGAGGGCAGAAAGGCAGGAGAACATGGGTAATATCGATTGCATCATATTGCACTCTGAAAAAAAATCTCGCAGATACACCAAAGTTTGGATCATAAAGCACATGAGTAGAATTCATACACCTATTCAAATCAAACCAGTCCACATTAGAGGACAAGTGTATTATCCTTGTAAACTATGTGTGTGTGTGTATATAGCAGTGTTTTGAAAATATCTGTAACCTTTTTATTGCAGTCCCATAACTCCAACCCTGGATGTGAGATATTTGTACACACAGTGACCGCAGTAGTGAAGGGTTATAGAATAACAAGGAGCTCCATGCATTATTAATGGAATCTGCTGTGAATCTGTTCAGAATAATAATGGCTATTTCCCAGGGCCTCATTACTGTGTGTTTTTAAAGCATGTGTTTGGTATCCATGGACACCCACTCTCACATTCTCCTCCTCTCCCCATGTTAAGATTCAGGTCATGCGCTGCACTTGCTGTTTTTAATTTTCATTTCATCATAAGCACTTTAAGACTGTTGCCAGAGCTTATTTGCAGTTTTGCTGCAGACCTCTCCACTCGGGCTTCTGACAGGACAGATGCTGCAATTAATCACGGCAGAGAAATGGGCATCGTTTCTATTCTGAGCTGCAGAGCCGATTAGCACAACAGCAGCAGCGACGGCAGGGCCTCGGCCCAAATTACAAACGCCTTCCTAAAACTAACTAATTGAAAACAAAACAAAAATTTTAAAATTCTATCAAGCTGCTATCACAGAAGCACAGGGGCAGATTCTCACCCATGATTTTTAACAAACATTAACTCGTGTTTAAAATGTCTCAGCTGCCTTTGGAATAAAAAAGGCCCTTCTCGGGGCCAGTGGATTCACCAGCTATTGTGAAGATATGATAATTATTGTTTGCCTGCCTCCCTCCCCCGCTCAGCATATTATTCAAGGGAGCTCAACAAACCCCTGGGGATGTCTTGGAAATGAAGCAATTTTGAAGGGAGTAAGAAAGAGGCAGAATCCAATGCACTGGTGTGTGAGAAGGGGACTGTTATTGAGACAAGTACCAGTTACATGCTGACCTTGTCCAGTATCAACACTGTTTTTACACAAAGTTACAATGGACTTCCATTCAAATCACTGAGAAACAGCACACACTATAATAACGCCAACATGAATGCTCATATTAACCCCTGCAAAGTGTTTCCTTCTCTAGAATTACTCCATAGAAAACATACAAATTTATTTTTTCGATATCTCATAAGGAACTGAGTACTATGAATATTTATCAGTGTATTTAAATTGATGAGAATCTTCTAATGAGAAGATGTGAAGTAATACTTCATAGAAATTATGGCTATTACTTTTGAAATAAATGGATTCTTTAAAATAAATATTTGTGATTGATAGTTTAATTTTGAACAGAGACACAAAGAAATATATAATACTTCATACAAAATTATGGCTACTATCATATTAGTGATGAAATGTCTCTGGATTCATCTTCATGGACGAGCAAAATGTCACATTAAATTACTTTTCATATCGCGAGCTGAAAACAACTTTTAAAGATTCCCATATGAATTTATTCTAAGAACAGTTTTCAAAAGCAGTTGATTTGTAAACAAAAATACAAACAAAATTAATCGCTGCTATTGTAACTCATAAAAAAAAGTAGAAAAGAGCAGAAATGCACTATGTGATATATCAATCCACAGGTCGTTTAACAATGTTTTAATTAAAGCCTCAGATATTAAAACTTTACAACAGATGATATGAAAAATGTACAACATTTTCTATTTTTTCAGGGACGTCTGTACAGCTGGCAAAAAATACCTCCAATGCCTTTTTATTTGGCTTTGGCAGTGCAACAAACTGGCTCTGCTAGTTTTCTTTTTTTTTTTCTCCTTTTTTAAACAACGACAGTATCAAGGAGCAGAGTAAAAATACATCGATCCCCAAACCATCTGCTTTGATCCAGAAATTTGTATTTACCATAAAATATCCCCTTTGTTACACAAAATAAAAACATAATTTAATTGTTAAACATCTGAAGTGACAACAAATAGATTAAAGAAGATGTTTTTTTTGGGGGGTGCCAGTTTCACGCTTTTAGGCAAATCATCTGGAGGGTTGATTACTGGATAAAGCAGGTCTCGTCTCTCTCCACTCTACACAACATGTACAGCAAATTACAGCTACAGTTTGATGTGATGACATGAATGATTTATGGCAGTTTCTATCTCAGTCTGTTCAGTCGTTCATCCAGAGATCTGTGTCCAAAGACCTTTTTATTTTCAGTTTCCCCTCAAGACATTGTCTGCATGTGTGACAGGGTTTAATGTGTTCAAATATCACCGGGCCTCCAACTTTGGATGATTTGATCAACCATTTCCTCCCTGCCATTGTCGAACAGTTACATCTACGAGACTGATGGGTGAAAGAGAAAGGTTGGAGAAAAGAAGGTCTCACTATACACTAGCCAGTGTGGGAACAAAGACTCGTGTGGTTTACTGGTTTCCAGCAAGAATCCTGTGAGTCATTCAGTCCAAACAAGAACTGATCGAAATCCTTTTGTTGAGGCGCATTTAAAATGTTCTTCTGCTGCGCTGAACTAACAAGTCAGGTGTCTTAAATAAAGCTTTATAGTTAAATAAAACACTGAAAGACACATCTTTCAACATACTGTGTGCCCAATCAGTTTAAATTGACAACTGAAAGACCTCACAAACAAACGAATAAACAATCACTGGGCACTCTAACAGGCTTCTGTCATAGCTAAGCCTATGACAGAGATAGCCCAGTTAACATGTTTACCTCCTGTACATGCGTGTGCATATCCGTCTATAACAATGGACAGGTTCTTTGTATAACATTCTAAATCTTACACACTTCTTAAGTGCAACTTAGAAAAGCAACACGGAATGATGCTTTTATTCTATGCCTGTTCTTTGAGATGGGATTTCCATTTGGCTCAGTAAATGCTAACCTGGGACAGAACCTGGGCATGAGCCTGGATTTGGGAGGGGTGTGGTTGCTGCTGTGAGGCCGGCTGGGGGCTACCAAGTGATGCAGATCCTCCAACTGAATGGGGTGTACCAGGAGATTGCTGGGGTGGGGAACACTGGGACTGGTGCTGCTGCTGCTGCTGTTGCTGCTGCTGGAGATGCTGAATCTGCTGCTGATGTAGCTGATGCTGCAACTGCATATGCTGCAGCTGCATCTGCTGCTGTTGCTGCTGCTGTTGCTGCTGCTGCTGCTGCTGCTGCTGCTGCTGCTGCTGCTGCTGCTGCTGCATGTGGTGCTGCTGCAGCTGTTGCTGGAGGTGGTGTTGGAAATGCTGATGCTGCATCTGCTGCTGGATCTGCTGGTGATGCATCTGCTGCTGCTGCATCTGATGGTGCTGGAGGTGTTGCTGCATCTGCTGCTGCTGCTGGAGCTGTTGCATTGCATGCTGCTGCACCGGTTGCATGGGAGGGCTCATCTGAGACACCGCTGTGGACTGGGCACCCGCCACCATGGCACCTCCGGCACCCATCTGGCCGAGCATCTGTGGTGGCATCCCGGAGGACATGTTCTGGTGGGAGACTGTAACCGAGGTCACGATCTGATTGCCCCCTAGTCTCATCTGCAGAGGTTTTGGGGCAATGGCTCTTGGCAGGGCTTGTTGGAGGGTCTGCGCAGCTGATGACATGGAGGGGTGGTGGTTTAGGGTTGAAGGCAGCACCATGCCCGGGGAAAGACTGGTGGAGGCCAGTGTCTGCTGTACTGAGCGGATAGTCTGGGCCTCGGCTGATTCTGCTGCAGCCTGAAGACACAAAAGAAAAAATCTAAACTTGTCTGCAAAGCCATGATTTTGTGAGAATGTGATTCTCTTTTCTCTACATGATTATACTGTATAGTTTCTAGACCTCAAATTGCTTTGTTTGTGTCATTACAAAAGAGTCTTCTACACTAACTCCAAAGTGCACAATGTCATACAAGGAAATCCTACAAATATTGTTCACTCTCCAGTTAAAATCACATATTTGTCAAGTGTAATGAAGAAACAGTTCCTCACCTTGGACACCAGGCTAGCACGGTATGCAGCAAGTGCTTTCAAATATTCTTTCTTCGCAGCTTCTGTTTTACTTTTGTAAACCTGTGATGACAAAAAAAAATTACATGTGAATGGAAACTTCTTTTTAATTAGAGATCATTCTTATTATTACCTAAAGAAATTAAGGGTACATTAGAAGAATCACATTCTGTATATAGAAGCGTTTCCTGCATGAATCTGGATCTGTGATGATCTTGACTCCAGATGACTTTTTGACCAGTCTGAATAATCTAACTTTGTAGTACCTGTTTCTGCTCCTCTCCCAGACCATCCCACATGGAGGCCACGATCTTGGACACCTCTCCAAAGGTGGCGTTGGGATTCTGACCCTTAATAGCGGCCTGGGTATCTCTGAAGAACAGAGCATAAGCTGAAACTGGCTTTTGAGGCTCATTGGGATCCTTCTTCTTCTTCTTCTTTGGAGTCTTGGGCTTCTTTGTGGGATCTATGGGTGCTGGTCGCTTCTCCCCAATGACCTGCAATGATTGCAGTGATTAAGATAAATATATTTTACACCAGCAGGTTAATGCCCTACTATTGCCAATTAATACAGTAATCTGGATGATTTCTAACTTTGCTCACCCGGTTGCCTTCATCCTGGTCATCCTCATTGATGGAGCTGGAGGGAGACGGTGTGGCGGACTTGCTGGCGGGCGGTGATGGGGAAGTATGGGTGATGTTGGGTCCTGCCATGTTTAAGCTCAGCTGTGCGTTGAGTTGAGATTGGTTGATAGTGGTCAGCTGATTCCGTGACATCATCCCATTGGGGCTGTTCATGCTGATGATGGACTTCATCACCATGGCTGGGTTGGGCGGGTACTGACGAAGATGTCCTGGTCCAACATTCTGTAAAGGAATTGATACATTTTTATTTAGAAAAAAAATCATAATGTAACATTTCATTGATCCCAAGTCTGTCTGCACAGACCTGCACCTCATTTCTACAGCTCAGATATTTCTGCTCACAGTAACACCCTTCTGCACAATATACAAAGCTTGAAAAGTTGTATGTCTCTAAAGGAGAGGAAATCGGGTCACTGGTTTCTTTGCATTGTTATGTGGAAGATCGCATTTCATAATGTCCTGGGTCTTAAATGTCTCTATTACAGGCCATGATAAATTATCTTGACACCCAAAGAGCCAACTTTATAAGCCAGTAATACATGGTTACCCAGCTCAGTTGATTCATGTCAAAACTCTGCTGTGTGGAAATCTGTGACACAGCTTTTGACTGGCTGGTCCCTGGAGGAGTGGGGGGGGGGACAGTGGATTCAGTTCTCCAAGCTATGGTACATAACTTCAAATGCCACAATGACAAGACTGAGTCAGTTTGTATGCACGGAGGTACATGTTGGTTTAGTTTGAAGTGGCCACAAGCCTGTGTGCTTTGGTGTAATGTTACTTTAGGATTATAACTATGAAACAGGCACCTTTCATAGATGTTGTTGGAAAAACTCTTATATAATCAACTCCATAAATTAACTGGCTGAAGGTGGGAATCTTAAGAGCTTTGCAGAAGTCCCCGACCTTCTACCATCCATGGTATAATGTAATAAAAAAAATTCAGAATGTCTTTCACTTCTTTTCTTGTTAACCATTTGGTTCTTAAAAGAGACTCAGAGGCATAATATTTGCAATGATTGTGGTGAGGATGAAATTACAAGTACTAGCAGCTCCCCAGAGGGAAGACTGATCAGAGAGCCAGCAGAGCTGACATGAAACAGAGGAAGGGACATGAACACAACAGAAAAGGTGATTTGTTCTCCCTTGGTACATCCATCTTGTATTCAGCAGCACAAAACCCAATCTCTCCCAACATCAACACATCATAAACCCACACACCTGGCTTTATTGAAAGAACCTTATGAATGCCCGTCTTCAAAAACAATATTGTAACACCATTTCAGACAGAAACATATTAGATCTACAATCCATTTCTTTCTCCTATGCCATGTCTACTGCTTATCATAAACACGGTCTATGAAGTGAGGGTGGATTTATATTTACATGGGTGAGGAAGACTCTGCAAAGATGGCAAAGACAATTGAAGACATATTGTTGTGATTCTTCAAATGTCTGAGCTTTCACTTTTCTCACAAATAGAAGCTGCAATAAACACTCCTGCGACCAAGTGATTGTGATTTACATATCTGAAGCCCGTCATGTTCCAAGTGATATTGTCATCTTCATTACCGAGAACACGATGGCTCGCAGTTTGCTCCCTGCTCACTGTGAACATCAAAGATGCACACACTGAGCTCATTAGTCGTGGCCATCTGTATAATAACACTTTTGCCCAATCCCAATGATGCAGTTTTGACTTAGAGCAATGGCCCATTCTGCCATTTGTTTGGAATATGGTGATTTCTTCTAAATGACCTTTGGGTATTGTGCATTTAAAAGTGCATTAAAAAAAATGCACTCATGGCCACAGTTAAACTCTTGATCGTATCACTTTCTGCAGCCTGCTAAATGTCTTATTTTATCACATATTACAGCAATAACCTGAGTAGCAGCAATTCTGCTTCTACACTCCATGTAACAAAAGAGTGGTGACTAATATGTCAGTGAAACGCCAGCATTAGCATGTCTGATTTGAATAGAAAGATAACAGTTAATAACACACTGGTGAAAGAAATCATCTGAAGTAACAGTTGCTTTGATTGTGAATATGAATCTGCTACCAAGATGTTTATTTATGTCCCTTTTGCATTTGCATTTTGATTGCAGTATTGTCAGCAGTCACAGGAGACATGGAACTAGATATTTTGATAGGCATCGTAAATCTGCAAATAGGCCCTTATCTTGAGCACACGGTGTCCAGATGTGCCCTCCTTATTCAGGTCTGTGTGTATCTAGGCGGGTTTTCTGTCTTTGTGTTTGTACGTCAAACACTAACAAGCTGAAATCTACTCCCAAATCAATTAAGAGTTTAAAAAAAAAATGTAAATTCATTTTGTACTATTCTCCATTGTGTTGCTTTGAATGTGAGAGCTGAAAAGGCTGGCAAAAACAGAATGATGTCAACAATGTGCTGAAAAAGAAGAAAAAAACATCTAGTTTTATAGATAGTGTTTGGCTTCATCCACAGTAAACACTCCACACAGAGCCTCGTAATGCATTCTGAAAACTCGCAGACGATAAAAAAAAACATGACTGACAATATGTGAAACCCTTTGCACAATAAATGCGGACCAATAAACACAGCAGCTGGACTCAAAATGCAACATTATGCATTCACAGAGTGATCCAAATCTCAACACTGATGTCAATGAAAGAAGACTCCAATATGTTCTTAAAGATATTGGAAATCAGAATTTGGGGAGAATGCGTGAACAGTGGCACCATGTACTGAGCTGTAACAGGCTGAAAAGAATGTTAACAAGTTCAATTTCCATTCAATCAATGCCAGAGCTCTTGGAAATGTTCCATGGCAGGAGAGGGGTAAAATCATCTATATGGTAATTATAAGGATGAATCCCTGGTAACTTTTGCCAGCATGAAAGGTCAGTCCTATTAAAGATAGTTTATCAGTGCTGTGCACATATTCCTTTACGCGGGTTCTAAACGGGTACATCATTTTATTTTTTCCCTCCATTTTCAGCAACCTGCTGAAGCCTGTGCTTAAGCCAAATGAGAAAAATGGAATTTTGAATGCCAGTAAAGGCTATAATAGCAAGAAGATAAATTGTTTTTCTTTCTGCTCCCCTGTCTGAGTTGAACACACTTCTCTGTCTTTCTCTCTTTCTCTCTCTCTCACTCCTTCTCCCCAACCTCTAACCCCCCACTTAAAAACAAATCTCCCCCTCCCCCCAACACCCTCTCAGACAGTGAGGCCACTATAGGTTCCCTCCCCTTAGTCCAGTGCAGGCTCTGACCCATACCTCTTTCCATCATTTCTCCTGATGCATTGTGGGTATTTAAAACCTGTCTAACATGACATCATTTCATTTTGAGAGCTGCCTGAGAAAAGTAAATTACAGAATCAATCATGCAGAAGGTCAAGCTGAGACTTCATTACAAGTATTGCATGCCTGCATGAATATCTTTCATTTCTGACTGACCCAATATGTCACAATAGCTGTCTGTCGAGGGAGAAAAGAAAAAAAGAAACAGAGCGAAAAAAAATCCACTCTCTTAAATTGATGTACAACTCATGTCAGTGCTTCTTGGCTTGGAAGGGAGATAAGAGGAAAGTGTAGAAAAACATGCTTTCTACAGCAGAGCCCACATTTTCCATTTAATTCAGGACATAGTGGATTTGACCAGTCAAAACAGAGGGTATTTTACTCACTGGAAATCAACACAATATCACTGCTTATCTAATCATATGAACAACAAACTAAAAATGGACTCTTTCAGCAAGTCAAACGCACTATTTTGTATTAAATAGAAGCACATCTTTGCTGCTGTAAAACTAATGGCATGTGAAAAGGGTAGTTGGTAATAAAAAAATAAATAATATATCACCACATAGTGGTAAATATAATAGGAGAGTGTGGCCCATATCTCCTAAATATTGATTTTAACATCTAATACAACTAGTTTAGTCCTGTAGTGTTCAAATGCAATCACAGAAGACATTTCGGTGTATTCTTACGTGTCAAGAAAATTCTGCAATGTGGTGAAGGCACCAGGTGTTTTTTGAAATAGAACCCAGAGACCCTTGCTGTGCAGCAGGGAGAAAATGGAGAAGGAATTGTGAATAAAGCAATGCTGGCAGCTCTAACACCAGTACTATTTGGCACTATTGAGATTCAATCACAAATCAGGAGGACACATGCTGGGAGACAAAAATGAGAGTCAGAAGCTTGTTAGGAGAGCAGATTAAATAAATAATGACTTCAGATTCAGGGCTTTTCAGGCAGATTGCAGCTGAGAAAATGTATTTCTCTTTGTAGGAGCCTGGCATCTTTGGCCAAATTGCAAGACATAAGCTGAACATTATGGGGAGAGGAATTAGCCGAACACTTGGCAATGCTATGACACGGAGAAGGCTTTTGAAAACATCCCAGGTATATTCTCCGGTTAGGTTTCTCATTAAATTCTGATAAGAGACAGACTTTCTCACACACTGAATATTCTTCACCAGTGCGCTTGTGTACAGAACAGGAAACCAAGATGAGTTTTTTGGGAAATATGAGCAGGGTGGCTTGATGAAAAATGTAATTGCAATAGTGCACCGTTTATTTGTTTGCCCCTGCAGCCATAATAAATAAAACAGAATGTAATCATGTATATAAGGTTGTCATTCCTTTATCAGTGTGCTGACAAAATGACAAAACACCTCTCTGAGGGCCTTGGTAAATCATTTCAAGCAATGTGAACAGCACTGTTACTTATCTCATTTAAAATTTGCATTCATCTAAAACTGCAGATAAATAGAATGTCTATAGGCACAGGACTTTTTGAGATCAATCCCATTTACTGAAGAAATAAAGGGCCACCATGAGCCTTCCTGCAGTACAATGTGTGATGACTGATAACGAGTGAGTGGTGTGCCGATGACAATGCCACGAGGCAAGGAGCAGAAACCCACATTCTTCCTTCGGTTTTTAATAGAGTCTCTGCACAATCAGAGACATGAGCCATGCAAATGGTGTTAAAGAGGAATAATGTTTGAGAATCAAATCTAATCCTCCTGCAAGTCGTGAGAACAGTCCGGAATGTAATTGTGTCAAGGTTCCGTTTCTTCCAGATGTAGAAAGCTTAACTGACCATGAAATGAAAATTCTTTAGGCAAAAGCCTTCTGGGGCTCACTTTAATGTATGAAGCGGAGATATTTTAAAAGCCCCAATTATTTTACATGCCAGAAGCATGGAAGCAGGAAAAAGCTGTAAAGTTTTATAGCCCCCTTCTCATATGGAATGTAAATAAATACCTGTAATATCAGTGATTCAACAAATGTGCTGGGGAGAAGGAAGGGAGGGTCTAAAACAAGATTTATTCACATAGCTAAAATCACCGCGGCACCTCTCCTCAAAGTAATGTGTTTTATGGTTCAAAAAGCAAAATTCAGCATCAACGTCGTCATCTGGCCACTCATGCCTTTGTCCTTTCATTCCTTTTCTCCTAAATGAGTCTTCCACTTTTGTAATAGGTCTGTGAGACAACTAGTCAGCCAGTGACATTTCCATTTTTCCTCCTCA
Source organism: Chaunax sp. Z400 (assembly GCA_037577475.1). Classification (NCBI taxonomy): domain Eukaryota; kingdom Metazoa; phylum Chordata; class Actinopteri; order Lophiiformes; family Chaunacidae; genus Chaunax; species Chaunax sp. Z400. Next base: position 30,190,382 of record CM075184.1, on the reverse strand, counting down.
ATGCTTCTATGATTGTGGCATTTGAAAATGCTTTTCCACCCCAAGACAACAATCGGACAATCTATCGCACATAGCAGCATCAACATAAAGAGGGTGATTACATCGTCTACTGTTCTGTTTGATCATTTGTATCAGAGAGGAGGAGTGAGTTTAAAAAAAATACATTCATCCAGTATGTTTATTGGAGGGTAAGTGTCTGCAACACAAAGACAAAACTTATCCTAAACTCCAAACAAAGCGTGTGTCTTTCTTGAAGACCTTGTGCGACATTGGGCAGAAGCATGCCTCAGCATTCACACTACAGAAAAGGCTACAGAAAAGTTCCATTTTCACCGTCCTTCTGGGGCCTAGTCCTGTTGCACTTTTCATCTATTCTGTCCACCTTACAAAGGGGGGGGGGGATCATCCACACTGGGGTGCTTTTTAAAAAAATATTCTCAGTAAGTCCCATAATATCATGACATTTACTCAATGTGATCATGTACCTCCTGTGTTGTAAACAAGGCCAGATGCACTGAAAACAGGGGGCATACAAAAACTGTGACGGTGACATTATGATTCAGTAAAAGGTCTCATTTAAGGACTGTATGCTTCTGATATTAGGGTCTGCAGTAGTATATATTTATAGATTTGAAAACCACATTTAGAATGACAGCTACAAGTACTAGTAGGACGTTTACTGTCACAACACTAGTGTTGACAAATGAGGGGAACATTTCTCTGGTTGCATAGACTTTTTGACTTAGTAGTAGTGTAAGTGCATATCAGTGCTCACCACAGGCTGGCCATTGTTGACAGGCATCCCTTCTTGGTCCATCATGTTGCGTGAGATGGTAATCGAGGGCAGATCCAGACTTTGAGGAGGGAAATTAGGGATTAAGGGACCCCTGTGTGGAACTGGGGGTTCTGGCATTGCTGAGAAAGGTGAGTCCACTTCTGATAGGCCCAGACCAGACTCTGTCTCAGGCGGAGGCGTAATGGGAGGAATCTCAAACTCCTCATCTCCCAAGCTGGGTGTATGAAAAGTCTGCAAAGAGGGAGGAAGGAAGAGGAAAGTCATGAAATCCTACAACACTAAACAGCAAGCAAACATTGGCTTATCGAACATGCCGAAGGAAACCTCAGGGATTAAATCAGACAACTTTGTTTAAGAGAGCGAGTGTTTTAGTAGAGTGATAATACACTTGTCTGTAAGTGCACTGAGAGATGTAACATTTCCTAAACCTATTTAAGTCCACTTTGAGGAAACAGAAGTGAGAGACGCGAGTGTAAAAGGAAGATGTCAAAAGCAAAAATATCAAGCTGCAATCATGAGAGAGAGAGGATACATGATAAAAGCCCTTAATCTTCAGGATGGAAGATGTTGGGTTTAAGTGCAGTGAAAACACACGTCACAGGGAGATGGGTTTAAAGAACATTTTCAAAGATTATTACGCTTGGCCAGAAGTATTTCTTTTTGTTCCCCTTGCTGCTCCCTTAAATCTGCTCATCAAACAGCCTAATCCTTCTGCTTTTTGAATTAAAGCTTTTGGTCACACTTAATTTGCTTATATGCCTTCTTGAAGATGAGACTGTTCACCTACTTGGGTCTTGTTTTCATCTGCACATTGCATTAAGCTCCTCTCTGGAAAGCCAATCTACTCATACCCTCACAATGACCACACTGCAGGTCCATATGCAGCTAAACACGGGGCCAAAACAGCAAAGCTGTTTGAGGTGCTGGGCCTGGCTGCTGCTAAATTATTGAACACCTCTCTTCAGAGCATGGATCTCTGATGAAAAGTGTTACGATTTCAACTGCAGGCACTTTGCATATTGCTTGAAAGCATAGTGGCATGACACCACAATCAGGTTAAGCTCTCAGCATCATTGGATGTATTGTACAGCATGTGTCATGAAGAAAAAGACACTGGAAAACATAAAAAATTAAGTGCTTCATGTTTATCTCAAATACTACTGTCGCACTATTTTGTAGCACTATTTAAGTACTCTTTAAAACCTGCCTCTAGTTTACCCATCAACTATTAGAAATTTCAGACAATCATAACTGGCTTGGAGGTTTAAAAAAGGAAAGAGAAAAAAGGGAGATAATAGGCATTGATAGTAATTCAGACAGGCTGATTTAATCCTTTCATGCAACTGCATTTCCTTTTCAATAGGAGTGAGAGTCATGGAGATGATCTTGCCTCACTTTTTGAGATAAACCCATCTCTTTTCATAACGGAGCCGTTTGTTCTCACCCTTACTATTGAATCATTCTTTACAAAATGTGACAACATATCAGCATTTAGTCTCATGTAAAGCATTATCATATGGCCTGTCCTATAAGAATCAAACTTTATAGGGTATCTAAACCTATAAACGTGACCAGAGCCAGCTATGGTCAACAACATAGTTAACCAGGCATGTCTTCTCTGTCTATGGTAGAGGATAGAATAACAGAGGGGGTATAATGGAGGAAATATGCCAGCACAGCCCTTGATTAGGGACTATTAATGTTCCCCTTGCTTGCTTTAGCACACAGACACTAGAAACTCATTCACTGGCTACTCAGGGCAGCTTTCTTGACAAGCAATGATGAATTCCAGTGGTAGAGACAGCTAATAGAGATTTCATTCCCTCCTTTTCTTTCTATTTCCCTGCTCCCTACCACTGTTTGACTTTTCAGTGCATGCTTCACAGCTAGAGAATCAGTTCTCCTTTCAGAAGGAGCCGAGATCATATTCATCACAGTCCTGCATTCTGGTTTTCAGAGGGCAGAATAAATCAAGAGCACCTTCAGAAGGAACCATTTACTTCATGTCCTCTGCTGTCATGTGACTCGGTCCACTCAAAAGAATGTGTGAAAGTTACTTTAAAATAACCCGTGTTCAGCAGCATGTAAAAGCACAACTTTCATGAGTCGTGGACAAAATGCTACAATATAGCACAGGGAAAGGATCAGAAATGGTTCATCATCATAGCTTTTATTATCCTCTTTCAATGTCTGCTGTGGAGGGTCCACCCTTACACCAGTCTTAGTCTTATCTATTCGCTCAGTCTCCTCTGAATCATCTCATATAGCAATCTGGAAACAGCGCCACACAACTGTAATCTTACCGACAGGAAAGCATCTGTTGTGGTCTCTCCTCCACTACAGTCAGACACACTGAACAGGCTCTGCTTATTTGGCCACATTTATCCACATGAGCTCTTGCATGAACGCTTTAGGGGAATGAAACGTCCCTTTTTCTTTTTTGTTTACTCTTGCTCCACTGTGTGTACTGTGTTCTGATATAACTAGATATCATGTGCTGTATGACTGCAAGGTAAATCAGGGTAGGACTATATAGGCCACTGGAATCCTATATGTTGGTACATGGTGGCCTGGATTACAGAGCCATCCTAGAGATTTGTGATGTCAAAAAAAAAAAAAAAGAAGAGGGTTGGCTGAGGTGAGCCGCGCAAACATGACTGAGACCTTTAAGAAAAACAGACATTTAGATGGAGGAGAGGAATGCATGGTGTTCAGGGTCTGTTAAACAGAGTGGAAGTAGAGGATAAAAAAATGAAAGAAAAAAATACTGTGGGGGAGGGAAGATAAGGCAATATCAATATCAAAGACTGGGCATGTGTGCATTGCCTCTTTTTGTTAATGATACAAATTAACATCTGCACCAGGGGCACTGATAATGGAGACACGGAGTTTGTGTCTCATTGGGGGGGGGGGGATTGAAGATGTCAGCTGTCTGCGAAGAAAAGGCCCCTCTCCTAAGGGAAGAGGTGCCAGATTTTACTAGAGCCCACAGACTGTTACCATGTCGCATACTGTCTAGTGTCATTTCATATAAAGCCAGTCTAATTCTACACCAGGAGCAGCTTAGGGCCTCTTGATCGGAGATTAAGAGATGCACAATCCACTTCCTTTGCATCACCAGCCTGATTATCCATTTAAATTGTTCTGAAAGGCTCAGCAAAGCTAAGTGTCGAGCCCCACATGTTGGCTTGGGATGTGAAGGCATGTACATGTTAAAGGGGCAAGGGAGAGCACAACAGACGGAGAGAGAGTAGTGAGTGTGTGTGTGTGTGTGTGTGTGTGTGTCTTCTCATTGGCAGCAACAGGGTTCATTAGTATGAGGGCATAGCAGGGCTTGTAACAGAGGGACCTGATGTACCCAGCATGAGGATCCTGAGCCGGTGTGTCAGAAATCAGCAGGCTAACCTACTCATGATGATGATGCTAATATATGGTTAGCAAGTTCACCATGTTAGCAGACTGATAATGAGCACTAATGAGGACATGCTAATAGTAATGTCATTACTCTCGCAAGTATTTAGTTACGAACTCGAGTACTGGAGAAATTAAAATAGTGACTTGATGGCATGGTTTGTGAAAAAGTCAGCGGATCATGAAAGTTATTATTACTCATTAATTCATTCTGACTTGATCATGAATGTCTGTGCAATCCATCCAATAGTTAAGAAGTGTTACCTAAATCCATAAATGTAAACGTCATGGTGGCTCTGGAGGAAATAAATCCGGATATCCCTAAAGTCATGAGTATTCGTCCTCAAGGATTCAATTTTCATGAGAATTTTAATGGTCAAAGACATGTCACTGAAAACCAAAGATGTCAACTTCATTGTGGTAGTGGAGGCTTCATCCTCTGGGAAACAAAAAAATGTCTGTACAAAACTGTGTGAGTGGTTGACTGATTGATCAACCAACAAAACCATCCCTGAGGCTATCCCACTATCATGTTAGCGTGACTCAGTGCAAAGGGTCCATAAAACAATGTGTTAAACAGAAATGGAAATGAAAACAACTCCTGTGTTTTAAGCTGCGACAATACAATGCTTTATAAAACAAACACACGTTGTTTTAACATCACAGAACAAATTAAACATTGTTTAAAACAACAGAAAAATACAGGGAGGGGACGAAAAGACTAAATTCTACCTTCCAGTGTTTTGTCACTGTGCTACCATGGTGCTCTTTCAATAGCAGGACAAAGAGCAAGAAAAAGCTTTTCAGGCAATATTCCCAGTCCTTCAATAAACGTAGTAATGTAATTCACAGATGCAATAACCAAGACTTGTTAAAGGCAGCAGCATGCAATTACTGCATATAATAGGCTTCAGAATCAATAAAGGCAGGATTGAGGATCCAGTTTCGAATATCTAGACAGGCAGAGTGCAGCTACTCAAATGACAACATCAACCATGGCACTCCTAATCTACATTATTTCAAATTTGGATCATTTGTAGTCCATTTCTACATATTTATAGTTCATTACAAGTCTCTAACTTGATTGGGAAAGTAAAGTGATACATCAGAGTGAAACACAATCTCTGTGTAAACTATCATTTTCCCTGAGGGAAGCAGTCGAGCTTTCCCTGCTAGGATGTATGCTTTACCAGGCACATCAAGGTCATCTTATCTCATCCTCTAAGTGCATAAGGTAAATGATACATTACCCATCTAAACAGCAAATACAGATCTGCTGTTCAAAGGGAGACGCAATCTGCCTTGTGCCCAAACACACCGTCTACATTTTAAATATATAGTATATTTTGTATGAATATATTTTGACAAATAATAGCTGAATGTAAACCGGCTTATATTTAAATAAGTATTTACAGTATATCTTCCAGCACCAAAAAAATGTGATTGTGAACAACAACCTATCGAGAGTCAAAGCTATGACAAAAAGAAAACTAATACTTTTACTAAATAAAAGATCCTTCCTCTTACAAATGAAACGTTTAATTGATAAGCGATGAGTCACCAGTGGTTTTACTGCTCCAGACTCACTTAGCCTAATACTGGTAAGACCAGCAGCTTATGGTGGCTAACATTAGCTAATGTTAGCCAAAATTAAGAGGCTTTCTGGTGCTGTATCACAAATATTGAGTGTGTAATTTCAGTGACTTTTATGGCTCTACTTGTGTTACCTGTACACTATGTTTTAGCATTTACTGTCATCCCAATATTGTCATTTGTGGCCACAGTGGCAAATATTAGCATAAGCATAAGTTGCATACGCCCCTTTTTTTCAAAGAGATCCCACAATACTGCCGTTAAGAAGACGTGTCATTATAACAGCTGTGCTTTGTTACACTGAACCAAACAACACTGGGATAATGCTAATGCCGCCCCAGTGTGTGATTTTAGACAGCATGCCGGTGTTCTGGAAGCAAAAGAGGCGTTGGGCGTAACAGGACAGCACCAGCTCTGCTGCTGGCTTAAAGGCGGGGGTGGGCGGAATCCTCCCGTTCAGTGTTTAGATATTATATACAAAAAAAGTTTTCTTTAAATAGAAAATATCTGGACAATTCATGAGTGACAATGCAAATGCAAAATCACATATAGCCTTGCTAACAAGTGAATCCTAATCCTAGAATCTAAGTTTAGGCAGAGACGTGGTTATACAAAAAGTACGAAAATACATGAAGGGTGTATATTTCTATGCAATAACAGTTTGGTTTGATTTGAAAACAATAGATGACTAAATGTTGTGGCATACATTTAGCCTCGCAGGCAAAGTGAATGATCATCATAGAGAGTCCTCTTAGCGGAGATTTCCTTCTCCACTGCACCCTCAGACCAATTCAGATGCAGAAGTAGATTAAAATAGCATTACAGTGGAGATAGTTTGAAACCTCTCAACTCAAAATGGAAATCACATTAATCTTACTTTAGCTCAGGTTGCAACAAAAATACTTTGGACGCTCCGTTGCTTGAAAAGAAAAATCTATGACTTTGCTCCCTCTCTCTCCTACGCACAATACCATCTGTGCCCTAACACTGGAAACAGTTGTTCCTTTTGATAAAATGCAAATGAGCTTGGCTGTTTTGGGTTTTTTTTTGTTTTGTTTTTTTAAGGAGCACCCCCTCGGCCCACTCCCCCTTTTCCCTGCCACAGTGGGCCCTCACAGCTGGGGCTGAGCGGCATCCAAACAGCTTGATGTCGCAGTGGTCCCCGTCGCAGTGGGCCTCAGCAGCTAGTGATACTGGGGATGTGCCCACTCAGCGTAAATGTAGGGGAAAATTAAAGTCCTTCCATAACACTCATGGAAGCTGCCACTTTACGAACATGAGGTCACACACTCAGTACACTTCTGCGGAGCTCCAAGCGCTTGATTGTCACAGTCACATCCCAACTGTCAAAGTGAATGAAAACAATAAGGTTAACGACGATATCTATGTCAGTGTTTTGGAGCTGTGTGATGTGGCTTTGCTGTGGGTTTTGAAGCACGATCAATCTCCACTGCTAAACTGAGTGAGATTGGCCCATTTGAAGCACAGAGGATGATGGGTATTTTTGGTGCACTTGTCTCTAATGACAGGGCAGCGGAGTGGGTGGAAGGGGAATAGAACGGGTAAATTTAGCCCACTGTTAGGACTACTATTGCTCAAAGTGACGGTTATGTACTTCCAGAGAAACAACGATCCCTTTCTTTCTTTTAATGCACCAGTACAGTACACAGTTATTTCAGCATCCCCATTAAATCAAAGCGTTAGTGACATTTCACAGGCAGGGTGGAACTGAGAGTGACAGAAGTCTAATCTCTCTGAACTCCTTCATTATTATTGTATCTTTGAAAAGAGGAAGAAAACACGAGTTTATATCCGCAGCTTTCTGGGATGTTTATTGTATTTTACAGAGCTATCAAGACAGATCACATCAGTGTCAGTTCTCAAAAGTTACTGTATGGCAATATAGGCTGAGACTACCTCATATTTCTGTAAGGTTCTTGTCTTGTGTGGGTCTCAGGACAGGAAGCAGTTCGGCCAATAATAATAATGTTGCCAGTGAAAAACAGGACTTAATCTTTCTTGATGTTTTCTGAGTGAAATATGGGCTTATGTTTTATGACATAGGCTTTTTCTGTTGCCATCTTTGCAAGCCTACATTTCCTTATATAGTGAATAACATCAAACGTGGGAAATATTTTAAAAGAGCAGTAGCATTTACATACATAACACCTACGAAGGCGCCACAGTTTGGTCTTACCGTATGAGAAAACAAAAAGACAAATCTACTTTGTTTCCATTGGCTGGATTTCCTGTGATAAAGGGAATTTAAATATATATATTTTTTAAATAGAGTATACTCACATCACCAGCAGCGAGCAGGGCGCCGTTCGCCTCCGCCATGTTCATGTAGTTGTTGTTATTCTGGAACTGCAAATGAAGACAAAAGGGACAATGAGCCTATAGAATCCAGACTGTATCCAGTGCAACTCAAGATCTCTCCACTGCCATAATAGACACCTGTCACTCAAACAGACTGTCACACTTGTGTTTGAATGTTTACACACTGAGTTAACCTCCTTTTCTCTTGGTGCAAGAGCAGATTCTGCCACTCTGCCATTATTGTGACATGATAAGAGGCACGTGAGAGGCCAAAGCCAATTCAAACCAGGGTAATGAGAATCTGGTCTGGCCATTCAGCTGTTATGGGATGGCAATTAAGGATATGTTTGCATCACAAAGCCGGGTATCAAGATGTAGTGGCAGGTTATTAACTTCACATAATCTAAGGGAGAGAGGAGTGATACTGAGGGGAAATAAGGAGGTGGGGAGTGTTTTTAATATGGGTGAAGTGCAATTTTGGTAAATGGGGGCTGGGTTTTACCATTTATTTCATCACAAGGATTTAGAAAGTCTTGTGAGGAATCTGATTCCAATATTATTTTGTATTTAACCAGCAGTGATATAATTGTGAATACCACACTGTAAAGACACCATAGTGTTTGAGACAGCTGATAAGTTATTAAAACCCCGTACTTGGGTAAGAAATAACATGTTTTCACAACATACCCCACCTCCTCCCACCCCCAACCCACACATAGCCTGCTGGCAAAATGGCAGGCACTTCCTTTCTTTGGAGACACAACCATGCTGACAGGTAGGAACAATGGGACATAGAATGAAGAATTATGGGCTAGCAGCTGGGCCCAGGAGCACAATGCACCTCTCTGTGAGTGAGCAGTGCAAAACCCAGCCTACACAGCACGGAGCAGAGAGAATCACAGCACGTTTGCGTCTTCATGAGGTTTCATTGAGAACACGTTCTCAACAAAGCTCTCCAGTAATCACTTTTGTGTGTTTATTACAAAGTCACTTTCTTGCAACATAACAAGAGACAAAGAATGCCAATATACGGAGGGAGGGAGAGAGAGGGAGAGAGGGAGAGAAATGGCTTCTTATCTCAGCAGAAGCCAAACAATAGTGGAAACAAATTAAGATTAGAGCAAACTGAGAAGTGCGTTAATATATTTTCTTGCCCTTTGTCTTTTTCCCCTTCTCCTTTTATTCTGAGTGGTTAGAATGTGAATGTAATTACCGAAGGAACTGCTTCTAATCAACTGCAAAGTGTATCCATTAATTAGTCTATGCCCTGGAGAGAGAGAGTATGGAAACAGCACCAACGTTAACAGTGTTACGCACCAATGAGAAACCACAAGCACTGCTGGCAGTTGCTGAAGCAGGTGGTTTGCTCTGTCTAGACCTCCGGTGCCATATCCCCAGAAGCTGCCCCACTAAACTATATCTGACTTGAGCAATGAGGTTATTACATGCCTGCACAAATGCATGCACAAATGTATAAACACACACACATATCTCAAGTGAGGAACATCTGTCAATAGCTAGCACCCCTTCATTTCCCAGCTGTGTGTGACTTAGGGACATGACATGGCTGGGCTACGTCAGCCACTTGGCTGCTAATTAACCGTATGCTTGGCTTATCTTGGAAGTGTTACTTCTTCCCCCTTCTTCTTCTTCTTCTTTTAGATTACAAATTGAAGTCTCAGAGATACCCTTCTCTATTCAAGCACTAGGAACATTGTTCTGATTGTAGGGGAGATAGGGCTTCATGCAGTGCTGTCTCTGTTTTTATATATATATTTATATATATATGTCACTTTGTCTCTCTGGATGTGAAGAAGGTTTGAGCTGACAACTCCTCTTCGATGTAAATGGTTCACAGAGAATCCCAGAGGAATATAGACAGATCTGAAGTCTTTATGCTGCTTATAATATCAATGCTTGTATTACTTTCCTGGCTGTTAGCAGTGTCGCTATGTCTCTGGTTGCATGCAAACTTCTCGGTGGCATTAACAGATATACACTGAATTACATCACTGGTTGATGTGGACGACAACTTCACAAGCATTTAAGTGCTTACAAACCCCGTGAGTGATATGACATTAAAACACCACATTGAGAGGTACAGTTGAATTACATACAGTAGATTCTGGCATTAATTTCACGAGTGGAAACATAATCAAGTCCAAAACGCTGAATTGTGTAAAACTCTCTGGGCTCATGTTTCCAGTTCCTCATCTCCTATGAGAACTGTGACTAACATCCCAAGAAATGTCCCCAGACACTGGTATCAATCTTCAGCATTAAAAGCTGAACCATGTGACGAGCAGCCTGGGCCGGAGGCCTCAGCGGACGGCCAGAGCACAAGTTTAGATTATTATTGTTACTCCTAATTTTTTTTTTCTTCTAACATGTCCGCTGCAGTGCCAGTTGAGTCAAATGCCAGATGAAATTAACTGTGATTGGAGGGATCACGCAGCTGACAGTAAGGGATCGCGTGGAAATGGGTCAGCGCAGACAATGAAGGCTCTGTAATTAAAATGATGTGACGAGCTAGACGAGAGCTGGGGCAGCCATGTGAGGGGCTAAAGAACATTGTGTGTGCACGGCCAAGCATTCTGGAATCAGAGATGTTACATAAATGGAAAGTTGGGGGGAAATCTGAGGAGTGGAATAATTAGATTTTTTGCAAAATAAATGCTCATGAAACACAACAAACTGACCTTAAATGTACAGCAATATAGGAACTCAGGAATTTATTTTCTTGTACATGCATTCAACAAACCAGCATCTCACTTATTCACAAAAAAGCAGCCGTGCACTTCTAGAAGGGACCCGAAGGGAAGCCTTGGAAAAGAGAGATTTCAAATAGCTGAGGCTATGAGGCTTTAACAAACAGAGTGGATTCACGGTTAAAGGTGCTCTGTAATACGAGTCACTCTAAGAGCCAGACATCTCTACATGGCAGAGCAAACACTGGGCACTCACTGTTTTTATTTCCCTTTTTGCACCACCAGCACATTTTTTCAATAACTGTTTAACAGAGGAGAATTAAGAGCTTACATGGACTCTGATCCTAAAGTGAAAAGACTTCACTGTCTGCATGATCGCAGGCAGACAGAAAACCAAGCAACCTTGCAGTGAATGGGATGGTTATGAAATTTTAGGTTTTTCTATATATACACTCCTGCCTTTCTTTTTTATTCAAAGCATATTCTTTGAACCGTTGTAAAAGCTTGAGTTATAGTCCGATCTTAAACAACATACATCGGCATATATACTGCGAATTTCTTTTATTTCGGGTGTATTTTGATGCTTGGTATTTCCCTCACCTTTTAAATCCCAGTGCAGGAATATTTGTATGAAAGAATGTCCAGTGGGAAATATAGTGGTTTACAGCTATTATAGCAAACAAAATTATTTCAACCTCAGGGCGAACACAATATTGCAGCAGCGTGACCCCCATCTCACCACCCTTATGATGGAGTAACCACACAGATGCTATCAGTAAACATGAGCTGGACAACCAAGATCCACAAAAACACATGTCTGATAGCACACCTGCCATCTCTCTGCATGCATACAAATGGAAAAATAAACACGCACTAGCCTAACCTGTCTAATCTGAACATTGAATACTGCTTTGTTAGTGATGATTAAATAACGGCTGGGAAAAAGATGCAGGGTGACATTGTGTTTTACTGTTGAGATTTAAAATGAGATCTGCATTTCAGCAGACCATTCCTCGGTTTGACAGTATGATCAAAAAGTCACAATAACATTGCTGTCTGTCAGCAACTAACCAAGTTGGACACATTCGTCCTCCCCACTGAAAACCACCACACTAATTCAATCAAGAGCCCCGGCTTTTCCAGAAACATATCAACTGCTGACAAGTGATTTTACAGTTCAGCCTCAGCTCAGTAATCACAGGCTAGCATGTGTTCTCTGGAACATGACACTTGTGCTAATATGTTCTCCAGTGGTCTCCATAAAAAAACAGCAAAAACACTGTAGTTAAATCTCAACCTCCAACCCAGAGAGAGCCATGATAATTTGCTATGTATTATTTTATGCAATTTCCTTTTGCGATCGCTCCACCAGCAGGTTTGAGCCTCAAATTCAGTGAAGGGGGTTGGAGACAGTATTGTTTCCTTTCCTTCAATCCTGGTCTTGCCCTGTCGCAGACTCTGGGAAAGTTGTCCTCTAATTTTTTTTGGAGGTCCTTCTCACCAAATGAACACTCCTTTACAACCCAATTCAGCAGAGACACTCTGCAGCTGCCTCTCTGGTTATAACGAGGCCTATTCACACCCAGCAGGCCGTTGCACAAGCAGAGCCGAACTGACGTATATAGATATATTTCCTCCTATGTGTGCAGCAGTCAATTTGTAAAACGACTTCACAAAACAGCATGCCTGCACAGCCGGCTCGCAACCTGTGTTCTGATCTGCAGGTCGAATCGATTGGTAATTCAGTTTAAAGCAAAAATCATTACTCCCCAAGCCCAGCACTGTCTTCTACCATTAGGACTGCAAAGTCCTCAGCTGCACAAGTTAGAAATTGAGGGTGAGTTCATTGTAAGCATCTCACTCTTCCTCTCCAGCGACTACCACCACGGCAGTGAATACAGTTTGAGAAAAATTCTAGGGATTATCTGGGATCTGAATCCAGCTCAGAGTTTAAAACCTGGTGGAGATATCAAACCTGCCACAAATGACCATGTATACTGGTGCGTTAGCCGTCATAGGTTTCTGATCAGAGCATGGCAAACATGTATGTAGGTTTAAAATATATGAGCAGTACATGAAAGATCCAGGTTGTCGTGAGCAAACTCAAAAGTCGAGCCTCTGTTCCTCAAATTCTGTCATGGGGCATGAAACTAAGTTTGCATCCAACCAAAATGACAATTTTAACTATCAACATAACGGAAAAACCTCAAGCTATTCCACAGCTCAGTGAATACGTATTTTTTTCCAGTCATTATGGCAGTGATGAAAGACAGTAAAAGGTGAACTATAGTTAGTGCGTTCAGCATATTCCTCAGGGTTAATTTTATATTCAGCACAGATGCAGTGTATAATAGTGATAACACGGAGACAAAAACACACCAGGCTGGAACCACACTTGGCATATATTTGCTTTTGTTTTAAAGTATTTTGAGAATAACATTAGTTGAATTTACTGCATCAGTATCAGCACATTAGTTCAGGCAGAACAGCTTCTGATTGCAGAAAAATAAATTAGGGTGTTTTTAGCATCCACTATATTTTCTACAAGTTACATAAACATGCTGAAAACTAAATACTAAAAACATTCTTTCACTGTTTGTGACCACAGTAGTATAATAATACAGTATTACAGCTATATGCTGTCGTTTTTTAATAATGGATCTCTCAAGCAGAAAGCACAATTACAGCCATGCTAGCTGCTCTGTGAGGCTGCTCTTAGATACAGTGGTGCTTTAAGATGAATGCTAACATGCCAACCAAAGAAATACATGCTGTTTAGGAGTTACTGTTTACAAAAATTACAATCTCATTTCAACATATTGGCATGCTAACATTTGCTAATTAGCATTAAACAGAGTATAGCTGAGGCTGGTGGTAATGGATTTTGGTTTTGCAGTATTTAATTATTAGATCAAAGAATTGGACAAATAAAAAAATGACCTAATTATGTTCAAGATTAAAAATTAAAAGGATAGTTAATGAGGGGGAAAGTGGGCAATTAATGCAATAGTCATATGACTTTTCACTAAAAAACGTGGGGTTCCTCCTCTGGGCACCATGAATGTCTGTAAAACGTTTCATAGCAATCCATCCAGTAGTTATTGAAAACAGAACTGTTTCAATCTTGACTAAAGCAGTGGCCTCACACAGCTGTCCTTTTCTAAATAATAACCTTGTATTGAACCTTCTCTAATTTTGTATCATCGAGATATTTTTTTTTAAATAATGCTAACACCCTAGGGCTTCTCTGTCATCAGGTTTGATGTGTAAATGTTGATTTTAAGGGTAAACATAGTCCCAGTGCAGTAAAACATTATTGACATAATTGTGTAGCACAGCCACATCCAACATCACATTACACAATGGAAGTAAATGACACTGAGGTTTACCAGAGCTATGTTTTCTCCAAGGTCTAAGTCTTGCGGATGCTGCCAAAACAAAGATGCCCTCAACATTTGTCATAATGGACCCAAAGCCTGAGCCCTGAAGTCTCAATATTATGCAGGTCAACATCCAACATCCCGTTTCCCTAGTTGTTGAGTCTGCTCTGCTCTCTCAACAGCAAATCCTAAAAGAAAGTACAAGCTAAATAGGGTTCCATCTTTGATCTGGCAGGGTGCAAAGCCATTGGCCCACAGCCACAATGGAGCTTAGGCGATGGAGAGGGCCTCAGAAACATGGTGTAGCTTTCTCACAATGGCTGCTGTTGCATCGACATACAGCTCTTGAGGAAGCAACACAAGAGAGGCTCAGCTTGGTGGTGTTGTCTTGCTTTTATAGCTAAGCCATGTCTCAAGGGTGTTTACTCTCGGCAGCTTTGAAGCAACTCCAACTGAAGATGGTATCAGAGGTGTGTATTCTACCCCAACTTGCTCTGCTCTGTTTGCTACTCTTCCATTAGAGAACGAGAGCTTTGCATTGGGGTTAAGGAAAACTGGTGATTAAAACTGACACGGTTGAATGTTACACAGGATAATTTTTGATGTTGCTTAAAAATGATGTTTGTGCTACTCTTTCTACTATTCCCTTTGTCAGATTGTTATGAGCTCTGGTACTTAGATTCACATAAAGCTTTATTGAAAGCTGCAAGGAGATGAGTCATCTCTTACTCCAGCAGCACAGATGCATTTTTCTATTCATTTTGAATGAGCACAGTAGAGAGCTTTTAGTGACGGACTCAACATGATTATCTACCACTTATTTAGTAATGGGAGAAAATGGAATTATTTTGGTTTTGCTGTTTTTTTTTTATTAAAATGGGGAGGATAATATTTATCAAACTTAAAGCACTGAAAGCAACAACATAAAGATCAGTTAAGACATTAATGTATGACTTGAATAGTGGCTAGCTTGATTTTGTACTGGGACAAAAAAAACAAACATTAACAGTCTTTAAATCAAAACTATCAACACTTTGTCTCTTCAAGTTACTTTCTGATCAAAAACCTTGAGTCCAGTTAGATTTTAAAACCTGTGTATTTTGACAATTATTTCAAAGTAGGTCTCAACTTGCGTCTTTTCTGTTCTTCTCACCATGAGGCCACAGTAAGCACAAACCAACCAGTTGTTCAATCTCTGTAAATCTGAAAAACACAAACTGCTGAGCAGTGACTCATATATCAGTCTATTATATACTACAGGGCTCAGTGCATTAAACAAATGGCTGGGCCTGCAGCTGGAAAAGAGAGGCAATATAGAGAGAGCAGAGGTTATTGTCTAATTTAAATCTTGGCTGCTTTCCCAGAGCTGTACCACATTCCAATTTGTGGCTGTGTTGCTTGGCGCTACTGACAGAGGTCCGGCTGCAAATACTCTCGGGCTCCTCTCCAGAAATGTGTCTCCAAACTGACAATCAACAAGTTGGCAGACATTAACGCAATGACTTGGGCATATAAAGTTAAATAATGAAAATGCACATATATCTTGCTTTGTGCCATTCCAGCACGTGCCATATTTTCCCTTTCCCCCCCCTGTGGTTGCAATAATGTATCTATAATCATTATGACTTGATGTACAACAACAAAGGCTCATAAAGAAAACCGGAGCACTGCATCAGTAATGTCTTTGAGTTCCATAATGAAATAGCAGCTGGAAAAGACATCTGTGAACACATAGTAGTTAAAGAATGGTTGAGCGGGCTCTTAGAAGCAATTAGCTCTTTCAAGCGTTTTCTCCTTGGTGTACTATTGTCCCTTCATCTGGTAGATTGACAGCACACCAGGACATCAAAAGCCAACCTGACGGCTGTTGAGTCGCAGACATTGTTTTTTCTTGTGACAGCAACCATCAGGGTAAGTGCCTCACTAATGTTTTTAATAGTATTTAAACTCAAAATGTCACTTTAACATTTCCGACTTCAAAAGCATCGTGAGATGATTATACCAGCTTTGAATAATTACAAACACTAAGCTTCAACTTTGATTCCATATCATTGCACTGACATTTGAAGAGATTCGGAACAAACACGCACTTTGAGTCACAATGAAAAAAAAATGGTTCATTTCCTCTGTGTAAAATGACAGACTTGGAGAGCAGAGGCTCATGGAAACCTGCAGGTCTGCTGTCTATTGAATGTTTTGTAAGAGAACAAGTTAAGTTAACGAAATGCAAACAAATGCAATGTAAAAATCCAGTTGTCACACAAATCTCCGTTGCATATACACTACAGTTAAATAATGTAAATTATGTACACAAACACGAGGGTTTGTCTTTTTGTTTCTGTACATGCAGTTCTGAAATGTTCCGTACTAGTAAATAACCTTGAATCCGCGCCTTTTTACAGCTAAATTTAATTGCACACGGTGTATTTATACAACCCCTCTTTACAGCTGTATTGATTTCCTCCTTTCACCAAAGCTTCCTCCTAACACTTTTATCCCACACTGGCATTTTCTGCATTTGAGCCTTGACCTCTACTTTGGGACCGTGCTGTGAGTTTTCCCCACTAAAATAAATGCGAGCAGGTCCGTACAACACCGTCCTGTGCACATGTTCTCCCGTCATTCTTCGTTTGTCTCCATTAGGCTCATGTTTAAACGTCTTCTCCAGTTCTCTGCTGATACACAGTATAGTTTGCCAAGAGATTTAGAGTGTGTGATACTGTAGCCCAAATCTCCTGCCACGTTGATGTTTATATAGAGACGTCAAAGTCAAAATAAATAACTTGAAACTAACACAACTGCACCTCTTAAATACCCCAAGTACATGTTAAAGGGTTTCCCATGTCAGTCAGGTGCATTCAGTTAATTAACCCCGAAAAACAAATGTCATTAATCCAATTAATCAATATATAAACAAAGCCTGCAACTACAAAAATCAGAGTATTTCCAGCATGGAAATACTGACTGCAGGTTTAAGTCAGCGTGAGAAACAGAATTCCCATCGCCATCCTGTCATCAGTTAATTTACCTGGAGCTAGAGGGGGAGATTCACTGGACACATAGGGAGACTTAATCTCTTCATTCATCTTCGCTAAGGAGATCGACCCAATTAGCTTTCCACATTGACTGACAGCACTTGTGTTTGCTTTTCCTCCTTTTTTTTCTCCCCCCGTTCCTAAGTCAAGAGTTATGTATTTCATGTTAGCTCTGGCTGAAAGCCTTTAAAGTTATTTCAAAGTGCTGTACAGCAGTGAAATAATGGAATAATCACGGTGTCTTTATTCACATCTGTCAAGTGAAATATTCACCAATGCAATTTGCTGTGACTGATTAGCCAATGCCAGGGTTGCTTGGGGATAGCTCTCCAGAGCCGTTCAGTCGAGCAAATTTGACTTGGGAGAGGTTTTTTCCTGCTGATAACACACATTCCCTCTTTTTTTTCTTTTTTTTTTTAAATGTGCTTTTCTTTTTTTAGCCTCTCCAAAGAGCCACAGCACATCAGAATTATGACACTTGCAGAAGCAACAGTATACGAGACAGTTTATATTTCGATTGCTGTCACGAGAAAATGTGATCCCACATCGTGTTTTTCGTCTGATGATTTACCAAAGCATCAGCGGCTGTTGATCACTGTTAGATGGACAGGTCACTACAGAACTGTCAGGTGTAGAAACGTAAAGATCAGGGACAACAATAGTCTGCCTCTGACATCCCATAACACACAAAATATAGTGAATGTTGATACAGATGTGTGTAGTTTTTTATTACTTACTAAAATTTGAAGGATTTGACGTGGCAAGTAGCGTGTGGTAGCTAATGGTAGCCAGATTTAGATAGATGTTGTTGTTTAATTGACATGACTGAATCAATTTGCTGAATTTATGACTCTTCCCTTCAGCTAATTTTAGATTATATTTGAACACTTAGCATTTGCTTGTAATTTTCACCGGTCACCACTATTGTCGCTGTTAAACAAAAGTTATCGGACCAATTTAAATTTCAATGAAAATTCTTTATAATAATAAGTAATAAGCATGCCCTTCTTTTCAGAGTCACATCCCGCTGGATCTATATGAGACTTAAACATCATGTATGTCGATAAGTGATGGTCTACGACATTTTACATTTTGTTGCAGACACATACATGTGAGGGATTGCAAGGCTTTAAAAGGGGATAAACAGAGAACTGAAAAGGCTAAGCCTTAGAATAATATCTAATAATGAGCTGTTTCATTATAATCCTGTGTGGGTAATTAAGAGATTAATATATCAATGCTGCTTTTGGCAGGTTCTGCAGCCAGGAATGACTAAATTTATCACAGTGCTTTTACCATTATGCTTTAAAAAAAAAAGCCTTCTTCCAATTAATCTCATTTCTATTGTAAAGGAAAAAGAGAGATACTGTTATTCCAAAACACACCACTGATGCTCCAGGGCATGATTTGTCATTGTTATTCAGTGTTCACTCACCTACACTTAAAACATGATCCTTCTGGATTTTAATTAAGCACTAAGGTAGATCCCAGGGGGTTCAGGCTTGGCAAAGGATACTACTTTGATTTTGACTATGTTCTACTTTGTTTTTCCTGTTATGAGAGGCTGAGGGGATGAATGAGAGAACTGGGCAATTAATCTTAATTGTTAATTAGTTCCTGTTAGGAATGTATTCTGCTGAAAACATCAATACGTACAAATAGGGAAACTAAACATGAGCCATCTCTTTAAAAAAAAACATCTCCCCACCTCACAACAATCAAACAGAATCCAGTTTGGACAATACATCTATTTATGCATTTACATGCACCCTCTACACCCACCCCCCCATTACAGCAACAAATAGCACAAATCAGCAAATGACTTTGAATACAGATCTAATTTACGGAACACTATAAATCCAATTTCAGTCGTGATTGTATTCAAAGAAATTTACTGGCTTTAAAATGAGTAATTATAAGTAAACAATGTGGCTATTTAACACTATTCCTGCAGCAGAAGTACACATTGGCAAATTGTCATTGTGCCAGCCAATCTTTTGTGTGTGATGTTAACACACCCTTTTAGTATTCGTATTCTATTTATAAAGTAAATAGGATTCTGTGGGCAGACATATAAATGCACAAGGCAAAAACAGAAAACAACTAAATATGCAAGAATTCAGGTCCTTTACAGTAAATTATGAGAAGAAAATGAGCACTGCAGCCTCAATAAGATAATATAATGAAAGGCCAAACACATTTCAGATAAACGAACCAACAGCTTATTGCAGGCAGTGTTCACATGAACTGTATCCCAAAAGTATAATAGATTTGTCAGCCAAAGATAATATTGTTGCTAATCTTTCTAGATCTATTATTCAGTAATGGTATAGTGCGGACAGCAGCCAGTTTTCAATATAAATAAAGTATTGGCAAGAGAATAATTCAGACTACCCAGTTGCACAATATACAATATGCAGCTGTTTTTAATAACAGGCCACATTGAGACAATCATTCTAATGCAGACTGGCTTTCAAAGCACTAAACTGTTGATTGTGTTATGGTGTCAGAACTAAACTTTCTTTCACTTTTTCGACTTTGAAGTTCCTCTGTGATTGGCAACAACATGAAATGTGATCTAAGACAACTCTTTTCTGACAACTTCATCCCGGCCTACCCTGCTGTGCTGCATATCCACACTGACAAATCAAAGCTGTAGCTGAAGTCATATCCCATAATGAGAGCGAGAAAGTGACGACGCTCAGCTACCTAAGAGACAAGAATGGCTACAGAGGCAGACAACGTAAAGGGTCTGCTCTCTCTGAGATGCATATCAGAAGCTACTGTAGTCTCCAAAACCACAGGGGTGCTGCAGGATGGCTATGGTTAGCTCACGGAACTGGTGAAGGTCATCACCGCTGAGCTGAGCAGCCACAAGCCCTCATAAAACCATGCAGCGTATCATTATTTTCAAAGTGTTTCATTATGGACGGTTAACCTTGACTAACTCAGACCTAACACTTTAATCAGCTGCCTGCGATCCCTTTGAAACAGTGTAATCGTTCAGCTTCTCTTCTTGTTCTTCAGTGGGAGAGACACAAATGTAGTGAAGCCTATTTAATAAAAGAGAAATCCCTTTTGCTTTCCCTAGGCTGTGCAGGTATTAATAAAGTTACACCATGAGTAAGAACCTCCAAACACAAAGAATTAGATCGGTTTCTTGGGAAGGAATGTCATTCGAAAGGAGCGTCAGTCAGCGGCAAGGAGAGAAACCCAGCCAATGCTGAGGCCTCGCAGACCTTGATCTCGCTGCTTACTTCTGCCGTGCCACATTATGACCGCAAGTGAGAGTCCACGAGCCAGCAGAAACACACACACACACACACACACATCACAATAAACAAGGACATGGTGTGAATGAGATTCCACTCCTGAACATAATTTCATGGACCCCATTCAGGATCCAAAACAAGGTTTCAGGGACTGGACCTATATTGTGCTGCCATGTCATTGTCGAGCCATTTATTCCCTTTGATCATGTAACTGAATAACAAACTGGGTTCGTGATTACTGCATGATTTCCATCTCACTGAAACTCCGACATAAATAATCCTAAAAGCACTGATGTTTCAGTAAACTGCTGAGAGGTTTGCTCATTTAGATGAAAACACTGTTGGGTAATTAAAGCCAAAATAATGAAGCAAGAGTGATGCAACGAGTCAACAGTGTTCTGCAGACCATCTTTGATTTGTCTTGCCTGCAGTCCTGGAAACTGAAGAATTAACCATAAACATTTTTTATGGTTACGTTAAGGCAATTCAAAGCTCTTGGTTAAGGGTTAGGGAGAGATTGTAATCTTAGATCAATACTGAGAAAGGACAGTGAATCCTTTCTCATGTATACATTCATGTTTGCACCATCTGCACACACATAAAAAAGGTGAGAAATCTAATATTGTAAATATTAGTGATCAATTAAGTGACTCCTAAGAAAAACATAGAGTATAATATTGTTTCATTGCTGAGCAGAAGGGCCTTTTTACATGAACTTGCTCTTCAAGATCGATACAGAGACATTTCTGACAAAGGAGAGGGAAGATATGAAGTGGAAACATATTCTTCTAAGAACAGCTGCTTCATTCATCGCAGTGCAGACAGACAATCCTCTTTCAGACTGCATTGAGATCTTGATAATCATTCAAACCGAGCACGAATTATGGCAAATAACAAAGTATCCACGCCAGAGAGAATTCTCGTCTAAAGCGTACATAAACGATCCAATCAAACTGTGGCAGGATGAGATGGCAGTTTTCCAATTCTAGGAGACCATTAAAGCTCATTTAGAGAGTGAAGTAGGTTTATAGGCTGTGTTATTATTGCGACTATGGCAGCAGCTACTCAGACATTAACATTATCCAACTGCCACAGACAGACTTTATGTTTGAGAAGTGTTTTAACGATCATGATTATTGAGAAGATACTAACCATGTACTGTATGTACCAGCATGAACAGAATCACAGAAAAGGGGAGAAAGCAGCGATCGAGATTTTATCTGTACGGAGCAATTGCAGTCCATCAAGTCTGCTTTAACGAAGACGTGTCTTAAAGTGATGCAACAAGTTGTGATGTGTAATGATGAAGTCTTTCTTGAACTCTACGTCAGTTTGCTCGTACATGCTGTCTATTTGACCATCCAAATAAAACTTTATTTACCTCCACTGTTTAAGCACACTGCCCAAAGGGTGTGAGGAATATTTGCACACCTGCTACTATTGTCAGGCCTTTTAATGCAACCTGGTAACACATTGCATTATGGGAATTTGCAATGTAGGTGGGGGCAGGTGAAAAGGCAGTGTTTCCTATTAATTAACTATACTGTGGTGACCTGGTTCATTTTGATAATGAAACAAAACCATTTAAACACCTCTCATAATAACAGTGAAGATATCTAACCTTGTATTTGGTGCCTTTCCTTTGGCCAAACATCTCTCCCAGCCGGTCAGCCCCGCTGCCCCTTGCAGTACATGCGGATGCTCTCTTACTGTCTCTCTCTGCTTTCCTGCCCTATGCACCCACTACAACCCCACGTCTCCAGCTTTTATCAAAGCAGGTGTCGGTGTTTACAACTGAGAGGATGACTCTGTCCTTCTGGTCATAAAAAAGAAAAAACATGAGTGAACTGCAGGAACAGCATTTCAGGTCAACTTTTATGTCCTCAAATAACGGTAACATTAAGTTGATGTGCAAGCTCGCTACCTCTCCAGGTAACCTTTAGCTGGACAGTACATCTGTTGGTCTGTCTGTGTCTTGCAGCCACTTCTGGGGCTGTATTCTCTGCCCTGGTGCCAGACAAACATGGCAGTCATATACGAGTATTGGAAACAGTGCGCATCAACTGCAAGTGTATAAATTGTGTTGTGCACAAAACATGAATGTGCATGCTCAAAATGAGCAGCAAGAACCAGATAGTTATATGAACATGATGCCTCAAACAACAGTGATTCTCTAGTCTCCCAATAAAGATATAGACTGAATTAATGCAAGATGGAAAGCAACGACTATTTTCTACATTTGATATTATCTACAATTTATTATTTATGATCTAGCCTCTTCATCTTGCTCTGTGTCAGGCTGATCTATTTATCTTTAAAATGTGCAAACTTTTCTTAGGGCGGAGCATGGCCCCTGGACACCTGAAGGGGGTCAGAGGTAAAAGAAATCTTGTGGGAAACACTGCATTAATCACACTGTAACAAATAAAACTTCACACACCTGCAGCCAATACAACTCTAATGAGAGAGACATTCAACCTGAAACACGAACAATGGAAAACAGCCAGGCTGCTTTAGTTAGAAGGATCACAGCTACATTGGAGAAACCTCTGCACAGACAATTATTCTTGTTTGGCTGACTGGAATAATTTGTGTTACAGGAGCAATATCTACATTTTGAAAATCTAATATTCTGCATTAACGCAATTGGAAGCATTTTTTTTTTCCAGTGGCCTGTGCTCCTTAAAAAAAGAGCTTTGGAGAAGGGTTTAAGTCGAGACAGCCAAGGATGGCAGCTGAATGTTTTTGATACAGCCTGTGAGCCCATTAAGAGAATTGGACATTAGATCTATAAAACATGGAATGGCTGGCTCTCTGGAAAGCTTTAAAAATGAATGTGTCTTAACAGCAAGGCTAACCACAAAAGAGACACAACACTTATTGAATCAGCCAACCAGAAGTGATTGACTGGCCCTTTTGAAAACTGCTTAATTCATGGTAAAAGCCGTCTTCTGGGGCAGGGGGAGTTTTCCCTTCCATTTAATAAGTCAGCAAGGTTGAGGCTGTCAAACAAGCCAAAACCAGATTAAAACAATTTATCATGGTGGAAAAGTATATCCTGTTGAGGCCCTGCTTTGATTCAAATGGCAACAGCATTCACACAAACACTAGGAGACTTCCCCAGAAACCTAAAGGAGGTTATTTTATCTTAAACTAAGACAAATTGTAGATTTAAAGTTCATGTCAGTGGCATACGGTACACAACTTAGCAAAACTCTAGTGACTGAAGTGCTTCTGGTATCCAAATGCAGCATGTTTTGTTATAATAATCAGATTTTTTAACCATATTTCATGTTCACTGCCATCTGCTCTTCTTTTATAGGGAGCTGATGGTAAGGTTAATAACTGTTGCATGGATGAGTTCAGTCTCTGTGTGGAAATATGACTTTTGCATGATTCTGGAGAGGGCTTAGCTTTGGAAGCTAATCACAAAAAACACTTCAGTTTAAATAGGTTTGCATGGTGTCACTTAACTTTGCACGTGAAGTGTGGATTTTTTTTTGATTTTTTTTTTGCAATACGCGGTTCATGCATGATGCATCAAACAATGACTGAATGAATGGATTGGAAACAAGAACATGACTGTACTGTAATGCAGCTAAACTGGTGATCAGAAATGAGCTATAAAACAACTAATAGTTATTAAGGTGATCAGAAAGAGAACTATTAGTCTTTCACAGGAAGCCAACTCAATTGCGTGGTTTGATGGGAGTTGCAGTGACGTGTACATGATCAAAATCCAATAATAAATGTGACTGCCTTATGGATGCATCATCGCTGTATTGCTAAAAAAAAAAAATCTATTTGAAACAGACATGTAGCTACAAATAGTCCACAAAGAGAGGGTTGTTTTTGTTCAGTGGGGTATAAAACTGCCAGGGTTAATCCTCAAGGAAGAACATAAAATTATGCACATATTATAGGCCTGCTGTGTAAAGACTTTGATATATATATATATAAGCATGAATTCTCTGTCGCTGGTCATGAGATCACAACCAAAGGCCAGCTCATTACAGAGTGATAGTCTTTGTCAGAAAGACCCACGATGTCCAATGGGTCGACAGTTGAGAAACAACTTGAGAGTGTGAGGTCTGCCTAAACAAACCATGTTGAGTAAACTCGGCTGATATGTAATGAAGTGGATTTATGAGCAGAGATGGCAGGATTATAGAAGTTTTTACGAGTGCTGATCTGGGTAATGTGTGCGTCTGTCTAAAATTTGTCATACCCACCTCATAAAACGGAGCACAAAAACCTGGTCTTATGTTTTCCACAGGTTCAGACTGTTAGCCCACATCAACAGATTATACTCCTTAAACAGAAACAAATTCAGAGGGACTTAGCTGGTGTGTGTCTGTGTGTGTGCACATTGGCATATGTGCCATAAGTTGTGATAATGTGGTACCTGAGGATTCAGACACTTATCAGGCTCATGGTTTGATAAAAAGAGTTCTCATTAGCATTTATAGTTTATAGTTTCCACCAATGTGTCTGTTGCTGCTGCATAGCAACTATAACTACCTTTGTTCAGCAGAAGTCAGTCTTAAGACATCATGCAAGAAGTAACAAAGCAGTGCATCACTGAAATGCTAACATCTGCCCTCTGTAGACATAGTGGGCCTATCGCGGAGAACAGTCATTCTTCCTAGTACAGTGTGCCTTCAAGCAAGCAGGCTAAAAATAACGCTCTCTAATCTCAGTGGGAAAATTAGGTGTTTAATAAATCTGTTGAACTACATCTCCTGACAAGCTACAATTAAAAGACTCAGCAAAACGTATCAGCTTTTCACTTTGTGGACATTTAAGCATCCAACATGCACCTTGAAGTCATATCCATCAGCTGCTGAGTTTGACAAAGCAGAGCGCCTCTGAGGTTTACGCCCCAACCCCCAACACACACACACGTTTAAAGCTGTGTTTGGATATGTTTAGAATGTGTGTGATGAAATGGCACCAGCTGTGTACACTGGAGAGATGATGAGTGTTAACCCCTTCCCTCCCAATGAAGTAGACCTGCTCTGCTTTGGACACATGAGAGGTCATTGCCCAGGGGGCTGTTTGCTGTAGAAGTACAGTAATTCACTATGGTCCATGCCTTGCTTCTTGAAATCTTAATTGTTTTCTTATATGCATGGGTCAGTAGAGTCCAAATGAACCATGAGCAGGCTGCTGTTTCACCTATGCTACATTCCACAAGCTCAATAAAAGTCTCTGATGATTGCAGCTGCAGCCATATATAATTATCATGTCAAGTCTTAAAATCTGAACAACTCCTAATTACAGTAAGGCTTTCATATCATAAGTGGGTGGATGATAGAATGCAAAGTAAATGGTAAATACATTCTCAGGCTTTATCTATATTCAGTAAAACAAGACAAATACGGTATGTTTGATTGAGGATTTGTCTTATTATGAAATACTTACATTTGTAATCCTTAACTTCTAGGCCTGGTTTATTTGGCGAGAACTTTGGTTACAATGCTAACAGCAAGTGTAGTTTTACACAACGGCAGACACACATTGAGCAGCTGCTCTGTCAGAAACAAAACAGAGTAAGTGGGGCTATTCAATTACACCACAACAAACTTAAGTATCCAATGTTTTAATAAAAAATGTCAGTTAATAATAATTACAGAGACAATCTGATATCAAAGTGTACATGGTGAAAGTCCTTTTCCACAACAGCGAAGTTGGTCCCTTTGCAGAGGAAACGTCACCTGCAGCTTTCTCACCATTTTCTTTTTTTAATTATAGGCATGTTTTTAATGTGTGGTGTATGAAGAATGGATTTAGAGTCCAGTTTGAGAATCGTGGACTCCAATAAAAATAAAACATACTGAATGGTTTTTGCAACAAAAAAAGAAAAAAATGTTGAGTACAAATAGTATTAAAATTAGGGTTTGATTTCATGAAAACCAAAGTGATTTTAACTTTAAGTAATCTGTCATGTATTAATTAGTAAATTTGTGTTACTTACTGATTACTAAGCACAAACGTTGACAGTCAACACCGTCATAATATGGTAAGTCACACAGCATGGTTTTAGTTTGTACCTTTTCCATCTACAATGAGCTATTTGTACATATGTCTGTCTATATGCGTCTGCATTAAAATACTCGGCTTTATGGTCAGTTCCCATCTACCAAGAATTATGATGTCTCCATGGTGCTGGTATTAGTTTTGCAAATAAACGTCCAGAGTTAGCACCAGTGCAGGTGAATAGTTTGTGCATTAACATCTGTTAGTGATTTAGGTCATTCTGTGCCTGGAGGTAATGAAAGTCCACACTAAATGGATATTGTATTTGAAACATTATTAAACCTTAAAAATAGACCAGATGGCCGTAAATATGGGAATAACACTGGCTCCCTTTCATGAAACCATTAAAGTCACATTTAACTTAAACAAATACAAAAACCGGTCAAATCCAAGCTGCTCCTTGTCTTTGGTTGCTGCTGTGCATGAATGGAGAGACTGCTCAGAAAACCTGCATCTCTTTAATTGTCTCATATGACTGCCATCACCAAAGTAAGAAACTGGACAAATGACAACTAGATAACTTAAAGTTACTTAAAGTTTTGCAAGCTTTAAAAGCAACTCATACATTTTACTGACGACAACCAGGTCCTTTAAACACACAAAGGACCACTAAATCTCAGAGTCCTTGTCACAGATAACTAGAACATAATGCAACTTGAAGTAACTAATCAGTGAAAGTAGGGGTCTTGGCAGGTATGCCCTTGAGCATAGCTGATCCATGTTCAACCTTAAGTCAGGTTAGTTTAAGAGAAATGGACCCTGCTGTGCAGCCCTGTCACCCACCTGAACTCTCTGCATCTGCTGTTTCAAACTCACAGGAACAAACCTTTACGTTTGCTTCGATGAGAGTTTTGACAAAGGTTCTGTGTTAAAGTCGACCTGATTACAGCAAGCAATTTTTCTTGCTAAATGTATTATATGAGCATAATTCAGCTGTGTGAGGTTGCGGCATGTTTCTCCTTCATCTCAGTGCCAAAAACACAGATTGCTTCATTAGTCATGACTGCAGCACCTAATTAAGTTTGTGCCACTCGTTTGGAGTTTTCTGTAAATTTGAAAGAATCTCTGATGTGTCAAAGTGCCTCTGGGCCATTCTGACTCTGTTGTCATTAAAATTGAACATTTCCTGTGCCGACGTTTTGGGAGAGTATTGCCTTTTTTTTCTTTCTTCAAATCAAAACTGTGAATCTAGTGAATTTTTGCTGTTTGCAACAAAAGCTGCTGTGACAGCTTCAAAATAGATTAAAGAAGTGATGCTTCTGTTCTGTGCGACTTGTGAGCGTGCCACATCTCTCGGACGACAAACCGCTCTGCATTGTGCTACCTTTCAGCGAGCTGATTCAAATAAACTGGAGGATTATTTGAAAGATGCATGCAAAAGAGCCCATTTGTTCACCATGGAAAGGCATTGTAATTAGCATGAAATGCATGCTTTGTACTCTCTCTCTCTCTCTCTCTCTCTCTAATGTAAGTGGTGAAGATACTGGATAAGCACCTTTTCACCACCCTCCCTCTCGCTCTCTGCCTCCTTTTGCATTGAGGCCAATTACAGTTACAAATGGAAAATTTCACTTGACCTGGGGAATTTATGAGCAGGAATAAAAATCACACTCAAAACCTTACACCAGTGCGAAGCCATGTAATTAAAATGTCTCAAGGCTGATAAAGACGTGATGAAATCAGGCACATATGACAACTCGTCCACACGACAAAGAGCTGATGAAACAGTGAGACAAACCTGGTAACTGTTTGGAGGAGCACCATATTGCAAGGGCAAACAGAGCTGCACTATAGGGCTGAATAATTTGGGAGGGGGTGGTGTGTGTGTGTGTGTGTGTGTGTGTGTGTGTGTGTGTGTGTGTGTGTGTGTGTGTGTGTGTGTGTGTGGGGAGAAGTAGGGAATGTAGGGGGCACCATTGTTTAAACTTTGTACAAACAGCGCTGCAGTTTTGTCATTAGTCTCTCAGAGTGATGACACCTTTTGCAGGGATGCAAAGGAGCCAAACTCCTGGATAACAAGAGTTACATCACCGACAAAACATCACAAACAATCATCTGTGTTTAACAGAGCATCTGCCGCTCCTTTGAGAGCTAATAAACTTGTCATACCTCAGCAGTGTTTTTATTAACAACTCAAGAAACGAGGCCGCTTACGGCTGTAGGGAAGTGACTAAAACAACTTATAAACAAGGAGAGACAGTTGATTTTAAAGTTGTTGTGCATCATGTTTCTGTTTCCATTAGTGTGAAAGTCTGAGGGTTTACTGAAGCCACGTTTGAGATAAATGCACCACAAAGCAACGGTGACAATCAATGCATTCATAATGAGTGGATAAAAAGGGTGATTATCTATTTCTCTCTCTCTGTGAAGTTCAAAACTGGTTATAGGATAACTAATTTTCAGCACTACTTGCAAAAGCTATTACCAGCAGCTCCAGTGTGCTGAGGCTGGTTAAACAGTCTAAATGAAGTTGTATTGAGTATAACAATGTTGTTGTTTTTTGCATTGTTGTGCATGCAGATACACACTGATGCATTGACTACGTGCTTCTACAACATGGTATTTAAACTGCACCATGTGGTGAGTCGTGAAGCTGGATCCCAATCCCAGCAACAGCCCAGCAGTTCATATGACACTAAAACACATTGCATCTGAGTATCAACACATCCTAATGCATGCACTGTAACCCAAGATGCTGATGCAATGATCCATCGCTGGTGTTCAGGAACATGTAACTCTGTGGACTGTGGAGCACATCACTCTGGTGAGAGTTTAGCAGCACAGCGTGGACAAAAGGAAACACTGTTACCACTACACCTGTCTTGCGCTCTAATTTCCATTACGAAAAGAACAACAACAAAGTTTGTGGCAGGAGAGGAGAGGAGAGGAGAGGGGAAGCATTCATTAAGCAACTCCAGAGCGACTGTAATGAGTGTTCGCTTAAGCCAGGCAGAAACAAGTGGAGGCAACAGAGAGGAAGAACATGTTGGACTATTAATTCAACTTCATTCAGGACGGATTTGAAGTGTGGATCAGCCCGGAGTTAGGGCAGACGAGACAAAACATTCAGCCTCCTCCCTTACCTTATTGAAGTTGTAGTAGCCCAAACAGTGGCCAAAATCCAGGTTTGGTGGGTCTCCTGGAATAGAATTCCCACCAGCAGACGGGTAAAACCTTACATCCATGGTGTGTGGAGAGCCGCGCAGCTGTTACGCACTCGGTCTCTGCCGTTTACAATCCAAGCGCACACAGAGAGAGAGAGAGAGAGAGACGGAGAAAGAGAGGCGGTGAAACTGACCCAGGCTGGGATTGAATCAGATACAGCGACGGGGTTAAAAGGTTCGGGTAAAGTTTCGATATTCCTTCTCTACACCTTCATTTCTGGCGAAGCCCACATGCAGGTTGGAGTAAACCGTCCCTCAAAGTAGCAGGAGACGCTGTGAGCCCATGCATTTACACACAGCTGCTGCTGTATACAAAGGAGCACGAGACCGGCCTCTGCGCGTGGGTGAACCTCCTTCTTCCACCTCCTTCAAAAGCGCAAAGAAAATGGAAAACACTGTAACAACGTGGTTGGAGATAACCGCGAGTCAAAACAGCGCGTCTTCACAAATGCGTCCGTATCCTTCGTCGCGTCTCTCAGAAGTTTTATTTCTCCAACTTAGAAAACTAGTTGGTGGAGCAGTCGGAGTAGGAAGTCGCGAGCTGACCGCACGCGCCCATGTGCTAAATGCAGCAATTGAAGGTTGTTGTTTTTTTTTTTAAACAAAACAAACACAATACGACACAGATGGTGCGATTATAGAATGCGATGTAGAACACTCAGTACTCAAGTCCAGCGCTCGGCTCTGCCTTGTTGTAGTGATGGAACAAGGCAAAATGTGTGAACGAGCAAGCCACTCCCCAAACACCGCTAAGCCACGCCCACGAAAACACTGCATTTAAGTCCATGTGACACGATGGGACACCTAATTACAGCTACAGGAGTCATGTGGCTCATATTAACCCGTACACATTAACGTATTTATCTCACACCAATGAGGCAAAGTTCTCACCAGCGTCTGTTTGTTGGTTAGTTAGTTAGTTTGACTATCAGCTGGATGACAAAAACGACTTGACAGATTTTCGTGAAACTTTGAGTTTTTAATCGGCTCTGGATAAAGGAGTGGATCCGTGAGTTGTTGTTGTTGTTTTTTTCAAACATTGCAAGATAGGGCATTTTGAATGATTTTATCAATCACACATACTGTAAACTCCCTGAGGGAGTTTCATTGCCATGAAACTGGGTGGAGGAGTGCTAAGAAGGAAACCTTCAAATTTTGGAGTGGATCAAGGTGCAGCGATGGATCCATGAGTTTCTGCCACTTCCTTTAACATTGTAAGAATGGGCTTTTTTTTCACCGTTTTTATTAATTATGCATAAACTACTTGATGGTGTAAATCATTATGACCCATCATAACGTTGACTCTTAATCAGTGAAATGTACCTTTATTTAATGCAGTTAATTATTGTAATGCTGATTCAACCAGACAGGTTTAATCCGTGCCCCAGTATTTCATATCCTTGACTATCCACTAACTGAGCTTGCAGTCGATACACAATTGTCCCAAGACTCTTCTCAGTTTTCTTCTCAGTTTCTGAGTCACAAACAACAAAAGACTGTGAAAGTGTTACTTTTGGAGGCTCCTGGAAACTGTTAATTGCAGACAACAGGATCAGATATAATATTTCTAAATAGAACTACTTCATGGCACTGGGAATAGGTGTTCAACAGGGCGGATCTATAGAAATCAGCAGAAGCCCACCTATTGATATTTTTTAAATGGAGCTTTTCTTTATGTAGGAAAAAGTAAAAAAGCTCTTAGTTTATTGCTGAAACAGCTGAAATGTTGGAGTGGAAAGGAAGTCATAAAGAAATAGAAAGCAAAGCAAATTGGTTGCAGTAAAATATGTCAGCATGTTAAAATAATGGTTACTCATCAGCGTTAGTTTGTCTGGTGGTTAGATTGCACAGAAACTGCTTGACCAATTTTAACAAAATTGAGTGGAACATTCAGAGAAGACTCCATTAATATTTGAGCAGATCCAGAACAAGAGGTGAATCGTACCTCATTTGTAAGAACTGCATAATTGATTTCCACAAATCTTTGTAGAGGGGTTAGGGCATCGTCAGGGCAAGCTTAACAGTCCTAACTATAGTGACACAGTTCTGACTGTGCGGTCAGCATGCAAAGAGTCTTTTCATTCGCCTGCACATTCAGCTCTGCTGAGTGGAAAGAACACATCAGAATAAATAATTTAAAAAAATAAAATCAATTATATTGGTTATGAGAAGACATAAACAAAACAATGTTGTTATGTCAGAGGCTATTTGTCTTTTTCTATCCCTCTAAATATATGCTGTTTAATCATAACCTCCTTCCATTCAATAAATGAGTGTCATAAAACTTGATGGTACAGCTTCAATGCCACCGCTTACTCATTGTCTGTTGGGTGTGTCAAGTACTGTAAAATGAAATAACAAATATTTTTTTCAATTAGATCCGTACATTTCTCTATAATCACACTGCTTTTGCTATTATTTAAACAGCAGCTCATTCTGTTTAGTAATAGAATCACTGTTTTGTTAAACTTCATGTATTAGAGCAAAAAGAATTATGTTCAATGATGTCAATATTTGTATAAAGGTCAAATAAAAATCCATTTATATGCTTTAGAAATACCTTGAAGAGATCTGTTTATTCATAAAATGTTAGTCTACTAACACTATATGAATAAAAATGTGTTTGTATCCTTATGTGCTTTTCAAAAATTACCTTAGCATCTGGTATTAAAAACATACCTGCAGTATGTTCGATTAAGATAACCCTCCTCTTCATCATATCCAAGAGTATCTCAGACTTCTACTTCGTGTTCGCTCCTTATTAAGTCTGCTTTAAAGGTCAAAGTACTCCTGCCCATTAACTCTGAGAATTATAATACAAAGTCCACAGATAAACTGTAGACTATAGGGCACATGTGCCATGCTGGTATTTCTAAACCTGCTTTGCCAAATAGTTAGGAACTGTGATTACACTTCAGACATTGATTAATTAATTGATGTTTGCTACACTATGAAAGTACATAAAAACAATAAGGTAGAGTAAATCCTACATTCCTTTACCTTTTCAGAGAGTATGCTATCTTTTCTTGGATGGGGGTTCATTCAAGCACTTGTTCTGAGACAGAAGGAAACACTGTGCATGTGGGTTGTGTGTTGGCATGTAATATACACATGCTTAATCAATGACATACAGTGCTAAACTCTGCGGTGCTGTGCTGGAGGAGATAATCTCCATTTGAACACTCTCCAGTGCTTAGAGATGGTCAACAATTCACGATAGTCGCCAAGAAATCTACTTTGTAGTTATGAACACAGTTCTGCATATATGCAAACCGTTTTTCGTCATGTTCCTGTTTGATAATGGCTCCTGCATGCATAACGAAGCGATGCCTTCACATACTACACAGACTGAAACGCCCACCCAATCAAATCTCATTCACTGTAGTACACACAGCACATTAAAAAAACACACACACACACAGTCTCCCACACACCACATATCAGATAAACAACCTCCTCAACATTCTCGATTCAGTCTGGTTATTGGATGTTTGGTTTTCAATACGACATGAGTGTGTTGTGTGTATGTCGGTCGCTCCTGTTATTTATTCCTGTTTTTAATGTTGTTTGGCTGTGCAGCTGGGGAGCGGAATTAATTTCTTTTCTGATGGTTGGGTATGAGTGTCTCAGCCAGATGAATTATGCTTTTCTACCATATGTCATTTTCTCTCAGCCATGGCAACATTGAAACCATTTGGTAACGTGAAAACAAATGATCTCCTGCTGGCTCCCGCTCAGATTCAATAAAAGCAGTACAGGGTAGTTATGTGGAGGTACAAAAGAGGAATAAATGCAAAATAAGTCATTAACCTAATAATCTGTATTTACTGTGCCATCTCCTTCTTATAAAGTATGTGATACAAATGTGCGACACCTTCACAAACAACTAAAGTGTGATGTTTATCACTGAAGTTTCCAATTAAGTGTTACAAAAACCTAATGTGCTTTCTCACTTTTGTAATTTCAAATCGTGTTGGATGCTCAGTGCTATTATTACCGACCATCACCTGTATGCATGCTACAGTTAAATTTTGTGGGGGGTTTTTCTTTTGTTTTTTGTTTGTTTTTTAAAGTTATTTTTGGGGGCATTTTCTGCCTTTATTGATAGGACAGCTGAAGAGGTGACAGGAAATGTGGGAGAGAGAGAGAGAGGGTAACCTTGAGTTACAGAAGCTTTGCAAATTTGTTTATCAATGTTACTCAGTCAGGCATGTAAAAGCGTTAATGAACTACCTCTACAATGTTTTGCTCCATAAAAAAAAAAATCCTATCTATTCCCTGTGAAGGCTATTAATAACTATTATTAAATAAGCAAGGACTGACAGCGTATCTTTCAAGAGGAAGGATACAACTGAGGTGTAAAAATGTTATTGAGTTCAGAGCATGAAGTGTTCTCTTTTGAGGCGAACATCATACGTGCCATTAGAAAGGCAAAACGGGCATAGTTGCATGTCTGTGTGGTTGTTCCTGTGGAGTGTTAATGAACACTCACTCCACTGAGATTTAGAATACACACACACACACACACACACACACCACAGACAAATGTGAATCTGACACTCTCAGCGATAGACAGTGGCCTGCAGCTAAACACCAAAATCATGAGGGGATAACACTCCAAACCTCCCAGCAAAGCAATACACAACTTACCTCCAACTTCCATTCTGTTCAGAATATATATAGATATATATGTCCTATATAAAATATGATAATAATTGCACTCTGCAGTTTCTATCCACATTTTATTAAATATCTGAAAATGCTTCAAGGCTAAGAGGAAAAAAAACAATAAGATCAATAGGGTTACAGCAGTGATAATCTGTTTAGTAGGTCAGAGAACACATCTCTATTTAGAGAATTTATTTTAGGCCTGAAGTCATTACACATCATCTTTACCCTTCCACTGCCCTCTTGGATAGATTCTGTAAGTAAAGCATGAGCATGACCTCTGCTATTTCTAAAGAGAGATTTGCTCCAAGATAAAGAAAGTCTCAGTCCAACACACAATGAGACAGATTCTTATGGCTGAAGACTTTCACTCACAAAACTCTTCTCTTACAACGCTGAATGATCTTGTTGATTCGGTCCCAGGACTGAGACAAAGGCTGATCAGTATGAATCAACCCAAAGTATACAGGATGCATATGTCATATTCAACAGGGTTTAAAGGCTGCACTATAATAAATATTTCATGTTAATAATATAAAGAGAAATATGTCACCCATGGTGATGAACCCACAGAGATTTAGTCTGACTGATTCAGCTGTTCCCCTAATCCCATCTGAGTGCTCAGCTGATTTACTTTACTGTGTTGGTCCACTCTCATTATTCTCCTCAACACCAGAGCAGGTTGTTTTTACCGCACTGACTCTAGCCCCATTCAGACCTTTATTCTGTTGCACCTTTATTCTGCCTGGACGTCTGTCTGAAGGCAATGAAGGCGTCGGGTTGTTCCACCTCTGTGACACCTTGGAAGGTAGTAGCGCAGAAAGATGACCGCTAAACTGGGGAGATAGTGTTGCGTCGCACATCACGCCTCTTAACATTGCAAAACGCCGGCATACACTGTGAAAGCACAAACCGAGGTGGCGTTGTGACGCCTTGGGCTGGTCCAGTTTGAACACACCAAAGGGGTCGCAGAGAAGGGAATTCATATTGGTGCTGTTGCACAATGCCTGTCTGAAAGTGGCTTGCGATGAACACACTGTATGCTATACCTACTCAGCACTAAACGGCTTACAAAGTTAGCCATCAGCTAGCAAACACAGCAGCGCATTAACAGCTAAAAAAAAACATATTTGCCCTAAAAACTGGATGAAAAGCAAAACAGAATTCAAAGGAGAATGAACATTGGATCCACATTCATTTGACTGCCAGATACACAACTTCAAATAAATGCTAATGTTGAGCCATGTCTGCTGGTTGCTTACCCTCCTCAAATGAAATGAGTCAATAATGAATGAGACCTGCGCACTAAGGGGGGAAAAAAAATCCTTCTTGTTGCTGGACATACTGCTGGCTATTTTCTAACAAGTCTTAGGCCTGTGTGGACCAATAACAAACACAGACTGCATACTGACAAATCCGCAGGACACTTCATTATGTTATTCTCAATTAAAACCAGTCCTCAGCAGCATTAGTCATCTTAGCACTCGTCATTCATACTAATTAGCGCTTGCCTTCCGTGCCACATGCTGAAAGAGGATATTTCAATATCCTATTAAGCAATTCCAAGATACGCCCATGATTGACATCCCCTTAATTCTGGTAAGTAATTACGCTGTATGCTTGAGTTTTCTTTTAATCATTCAAAATTTACACCGTTTTTAATTTTATGTTTAATTTCTCTCACCATATCCAAACTGTGTAAGAGGGGGGAAAAGAGCAACATAAAAAAAAACCCAGCATGGCACAATTAATGAGTAAAACATATGATAGTGAGTAAATGCATAAATCTGAATCAAAGATCATATACTCTTTAATTACCCAAGAATGGCAAAATATTACTTAATTAAAAGACCATCCAGACTACAATGACCAAATCCCAATATTCCCTTTATAATAAACTGGCTATTGGACCACAGTGACTTTGTGTGACATATATGCACAGGATAAAGTCTTTGCTTTACTCAAGTAAATGCTGCATAAAGGCCTAAATGGCTCATCATGCTGAGCAGATACAGCGCAGAGATGAGCTTCCTGAATCTGCATCTGCTTCATTGTCAGCAGATTTCATTAGGAACTACTTTCCTTTCTGAACTTAAGGAAGATGTGTTGCTGTTGTTTTTTTTTCCAAATGTTGCTTCCAAATTCTGTATTACAAAAGAATTCACTTGGAGTCTGGGATGGTAGGTGACATGTCAGAGGCATGTCATTTGGGTTAACTGGCCCTTTGATTTTGCAGTAATATATGTGTACTTTACACTATTATATTAATGTAGAGTGTAATGTAGATTTAAATGAAATGTCTCTCATTACATATATTGTTTAGTTTTAAGTAGTTTTTCAGTGGTTTTAAAGGGTAAAACAATCACAATCATAATTTAATGGCTTCAATGAAAACACGTATTCAGCATTCTGTGTGTTAAATATTTACTTCACTGCAAAGTATGGCACAAAAAAAATATTAATTACCGTGTGTTTTGACAGGACATTTGCTATTCCAGAAAGGTTGGCTCATGAAAGATATTATAAATATGCCCCATTTCACTGCACACACTATTCTAAATGATCCAGCATAATGAGTTTTTTGTAATGAACGTCCAATGCATGATGATTAATAACTCTGGGCTCTTATTTGCAGAAGGCAATCAGTTATTCTGTTACATGTCAGCACAAACTTCTTTTTTTTCACCTGTAGTTTTAATAGAGCAGAAGCAGGTCTTTGTTTCGCTTAAATTGCAGCGTTCACAAGGTAACTGTCACACAGATTGTAACATATGCTCAGCGCTGTGTGAGTGTCAAAACACTATGAATTTTGGGAGTGAATGAAAAAACAAATGACAGGTATGTTAATAAATGCAGTGGGATTAATTTCACATTCTGCATAATGTGAGATGAGGAATGGGATTCTTCATCTGTTGGAGGCTCGAGCGTTTTTTCATAGAATTATGGTGATTTTTTTTTTTACTCATTAAAATCAATCACGGCACATAATTGTAGGTTTATATCATTTATATTTGATCAGTCTTTCTTCCAGTGTTGATTCTAATGCTATTCTTACTGATTCCATTTCTTTTTTTTTTATCTGATTCTGATTTATTTTTTTCATATTTCCTTGACACTTCTTTGTAGCGGGACATGCTTCTGTACCATTAGCTGGTTCAGGGGCATGTGACTGTGACTGGGAACATCAAAAGCATTATTACTGTGAACATTTTAGCATGATTATATTAGCATTCAAATTCAGCTCGCAGCACCGCTATGCCTGAATGCATTTAGCGATCAGTTCAGTGGTAGTCACTGGATCTGAGGCACATCCCTCTTATCTTTAGTTTGTGGCAAAGACTGTGAACACTTGAATAGAACAAAGGCTTTTATGGGAATCGTGGCCTCCGGTTTCAGAAATACTGAATGTGTGAACTTGTCTTTCACAAATATGCAACACTCAATTGATACTGAGGTCAGATCATCATTGGTTTGGTTACCACGGAAACCTCAAGTCATCTCAGCCCATTTAAACTCATATTATTTAAGGCTAAACAGGTACAAGTGTTTTAACAAGTCCTGCTCTGTCTCATATAAGTCCTATAATCACAGTAATAACGCTGATACTGCATGCAGCATCAAAAACAGGTTATTCTATTTGATCCACTGTGACCATTCTCCAGTGCCTGTTTTATGTTTATATCATGGGTTTGGAGGACTCTTCATGAATATTTATGCCGCACTGCAACTGAATGCTCACCCTGAAATGAAACACTCAGTTGCTTCAGGCTTGTTTGCCTTGAGACACAACTCTTAATCTACATATTGTCTATTGCATGCAGATAGTAAGTACTACATACAAGTTAATCTGGGTATGGAGGCGCATTGCGTCTGTTTTCAGGTGGAAGGTTTTTTTTTTTTTGTTTCCTTTCAATTTCTTTTGATTTCATATTTTAATTTCATTTACAACATTCACATTTCTCATCTCCTCCACGACTGTCTTTTTTACAGATGCATGTTTCTTGCATGACAATCCCCTCATGCTCAGAAAAACAAGACAGACACAGTGGATGGGTGCTCTGAACACACTATCATTTTCCAGCAACATTAAAATAACTGCATTTTCTCTTCCATGGTCCAATAACTGAACAAAGGATCTTGATTTGTTTTCCCCTATGGCTGCAAATCTCATTTTTATAGCACAAGATATAATGTGCGAGCCAATTCCAAATCCACTTTTCCAGTCTACTTTTCCATTATCACAATAAAATCGGGGCTCATTTTTATGATGGCTGAGTGTTGAAATACATTAAAATCAGTCTGAAAATAGCCTTGCCCTCTTGGCCGTTGTCTTTTGAATTAAATGTCAACACAGGTGTAAAACAAAATGTAACCTCATATTCTGCTGAATATAAATGTGTCATTTGCTGATATAGATGAGTCTGGAAGAGAAAGAGGCTCATCTCTGTGCTCATAAATTAACTAGGCACTGTCCACGGTTGAGTGACATATCTTTGATTTGTAGCGGGCAGTTAATTTCAATCCAGATCCTCCATGCTCAATTCTCACAGCCTTGCTTCCTTAACTGCCATGAAGAGGGGAAAAGGAATATACTGCCATCAAATAAATGACATGCCATGTAACCTTTCAAAGTAAGCCATTTGCAAAAGTAAACTGGACTAAACACCTCGCAACTTCAGACCGTCAATTAAATAAAGATGAGCAGCCAGTCAGTTAGCTGGTCAAAACTAATTACAGATGGTGCCTGGTGACAACCAATTTAACGATTTCCACCACTGATATTTTCCCAGTGTAATTGATTTTCACAGTATAATTATGTCAGGACAAATGCAGTGTTTTCAGTAGACCGCCCTATTAAGATGTGCAAGATGAGGCTCAGGAGGGCAGCCAGTTTGGACAGGAGAGCAACAGAGGGGTGGCTGGATCTGAGCCATGACCCTTCTACTGTCTCTCTCCAAAACTGTCATTTCCATTAGTGTACACTCACCAGGGCCCTGACAAACTCTCTCATCCCTTCTAACTCTATTCCATTCGACAAGCACTGGACTGTGTCGTTTAAATTCTTCATAAATGGTTGTGTTTTCCAAAGCATGAATAGCTGCACAGTGCTGGAAAATGAAATCAGTATACAGAGTGTAATGGAGATGTTTCTTATAATGCTGCCTTTCATTTGAATGTGCAATAGGACTTAAAAAGAGTGGTAATGAGCTATAACCTAGAAGGACATCTGTTATGTGTTCTTGAGTGGTTAAATTTGAAATGCTGTTAGCGTTAAGATAATTTTCTTAATGGTACATGTGGATCACAAGGCCTGCTTATGTTGTCCTTGACTGATGACTATGAAAGAGCAGTTAGTTTAAATGTGTTTGCATGACTCAAGCCTGAATACAGCTCATGATACTCATGATATTCAGTTCAATCCAAATATCAAGAACATTCTTTTCTTTTTTTCTATGGCTGTATTAAAGAAAAATAAGTGTATAATAGATCTTATGTAATTTATAGTTTTGCCTTCTTGGATGCATAGAATTGGGTCACAAAATGTAATTCTCTGCATGTGAAATAAAAAGCAAAAATGGTATTGCCTATAAGACACAAGGCTGCAAAGACAAGACAATAAAAAAAACAGCAGAAAAGAAGGGAAAAGAAGAGAAGAGGGATATAAAGGATGAAATGCTTTCTGCAGACAATCCATTTACTCCCAAACACACCTTGGGTTATTGAGAACGATAACAATGCAGCAAAAGCCTTTTGTATTGCAGCGCACAGACACATGTTTCTCCTAGCCTGACATAATTGCCATTCTTCCTCTGTGTTCTATCTGGGCAACATCAATCTCTGTTGCTGGTCTGTCAGAACTGTCAGAGACACAGCAAAGTCAGGCTTCCCGTATCAGGGCTTTGTGAAGTGCTGGAGCTAAGCGCAAGATGCAGCCGAGGATGAGAGATCACACAACTGGCTCAGCCAAAAGACTCCATCCTCCTCTTAACATCATGTGTCACCAGATAGATTTAGTGTAAAAGTCTGACTTCAGCACCAAAGCCACATATAGGCTGACAGTAACAAATAGATTCCTGTTGTCTCTGTAAAGTCTAATATCACATCAATAACACCTCAAATGGAATGGAAAAAAGCACTGACCATGTGACAGTGAATTTATGATAATATACATACACTATATATATATATATAAGTGCGATAAAGACTCAGAATTAAAAAGAACATGTTGAATCATAGAGCGAAGAAAAGCTGTAGAAAAAAAAAAAGAACTTCAAAGAATATTCTGTGCACTGTGAACACAGACTAATCACTGTTTCAAATTTTTTCCACAACTTTTGGATGAAAAAGATTGTTTGAGGGGAGAAGCAATATTTCACTGGGTGAAATAGGTGCAGGCAATCTGCCTTTGGAGTGGAGAAGGCAGCAGTGTTTTATAATGGAAGAAATTCAATGTGACATGTCGAGAATGAATTGCTCAGTCAACCAGAAATATCCCTTGTTCTAATGGCTTGGGACATTCAGTGGCGTGTTCTCTCCTCCCCCTACCCCTCCCCCATATTTCTCTCTATCGCACCATCCCTCTATCTCCCTCTATGTCTGTGGAGAAAAAAAAAACAACAACACACATCTGTAATGAATAAGGTTATAAATAGTCCTTGACTGCTGGATTATACCAACATATGCAGCAACTAAATTTGTCAGCAAATCTTAAAGGGATAGATGGAAGCAGAACTAATAATGATCTTATAATATGTAAATTGCATGGGTTATCGTTGCTAATTTTGACAGCAGATCATTATAGTTTTGTAAAACAAAGTTGTTTCAAAGAAATTCTGAGAACTGCTTTAAGCAGACTGTAATTGCAGAGAAGAATATACAGTTAATGCCACATAAATACAAATGTTTGGTAGAAAATAGAACTGAATCATGAGCAAAATATAGTATTGGGGTTTTTTCTGACCAACATTGGAAAACCTTATATACTTAAACTTATTGTAGTTTATAAATTTAAGGAGAGGCCTGTATTTGTGGTCTGCATAATCTTAAAGAAGATATGATTCTACAAACTGTAAACTTATCTTGTTTAAAGAGTCTTCACAGTATAATGTCTGACAACAGTATCTGAATGACAACCTCTGATGAAACGGCTAACGGCTAACAGCTCTGTGCTACGTAAAGACACTAAATTATTCAAATCGTACTTTGCGATAAATCTTTCAAGTCGTGATTTCTTTAAAAAAAAAAAAAAAAGAAGTTCTGCCCTAAAAGATTGTAGATTACTGCCTGACGTTCAGTGATTAATAATAAAAAAAAGAAAACGACCTCACTGCTGCAGTTTAAAAGCAGCTTAGAGCCAATGTCATATTTTCCAGATGGACTGAGATTGAAACTTTCAGATGATCATGAACATGTAAATAAATGTGGTTCTAAAATAATCATGTTGTAGCCATCTATGAAGTGGGCTGAGCATAATGTGGTGAAGTGTGTGAGCTGCAACAATAGAATTGTATTTTCCACAGGTCACTGCTATGTTGTGATATGTGTGCTGCTGCTGCTGATACAGAATGTTTATTCTGCTGAGGATAGAGGATGCACTGTCATGTATCCTTTTGCATTATTGGCTTTTTGAGTGTATACACTCGATGATTGGCACTTTAGATATTCATCCTGTCCACAGAGCATGTCTTACCTTACATGGAATATGGTTTCTTGGGAAGTGTAATCATGGGTTGGAAAATTGCTTTCTATTATCCAGGAGTGAAGATGATGAATTGGTGCAGGGGGTGAAAATGTTTCAGATGTCAGTTTCATTGGGGCTATTTTCCCCGTGTGCTCAGTTTCATTGTGTTTGGTGTCTGATTGAAGTATTGTTGAAGATTGTGATAATTCTCCCCTCTCATCAATGGGGTTTGTAAAGGCCGACACAGCATATAATCTCTTCTCAGGTTGAGTTAACCCTCAGTCAGTACACACAGGGGATTTGAGCATTTCTGCGAACACTATGCACCTTCTATTCCCAAAACATAGCTGCTGTCCTTGCACTGAAATGCAAACTGGCAACAAACCAAGCCCTAAAAATATCACAGTATTAGGGCAGGTTATCTAGCCTCTGATAACAGACTGCACAATACATTACATATTAACCAGCAATCACACTGTGAGGTTTCGACACTGATTTGCAGCACACGATTACAGAGGAGCTTTCCTATTCAAAACAATGGCTTCACAAAACATTTTGTTTTCATTCTGTCCTAATGCAGAATAAATTGGCACATACTGAGGAAATCAGTGGTTTAGGAGAACCAGGTTATTTTAGTTGTAATATCACTCAACACGAGGAGGTCAGATGTATCTTTTTCCCATGCAGTAATAATGCATGTAGTGATCAGTCTGGTGATATCCTTTTTTCTTCTTCTTCTTCACAACAAATCATATGAGAAGATTAAATCCAGCAATCAGGAGATCCAACTAACAAGTGTCTGCATAACCACAGACCACACCATGGCCACCCACTGCAGTTTGTGTTGAGTCAAAGCCACATTGGCCTACACTGTCCCTCCACTGTGAATACTGACCAGTGCACCAGACCTGTTGCCCCACATAAGCCCCATTTCCACTGCGTAGCACCAGCTCCACTCAACTCGCCTTTTCTGCTTTTCCATTAGGTAAAAAGTACCTGGAGTATCCTGCACAGCACATGCGGCTATAGTTCCCATTAAACACGCAACTGACTCCTGTTCAAGCAAATGTGTGCTCAAAATGTCATTGTTAAGGTGTTCAAGGTAGTTATTTAAACATTATAAAATGAAACTATATCTTTATGAGCCATTTTCACAGATTTTGATCTTTAGTAGAATTCAATAGGCTTCTTCCACAGACAGAGTAGGGAGGTCAGAAAAGAATAAGAGATGGACTAATATGTTAGTTTTGGACTTGAATTAGTTGACAGTAACACATTAATACAATAACACCAGCCTTGTCTTTTGATGGTTTTTTATTCGCTCTTGTGTTCACTCAGTGATTGTTGAGACTCTTTATTTGGTTGCATTGGATGTAATGTTTTTTTTTCTGTTTTAGAGGCAAACACAGAAGATCTTGGAAGCATAAGTTGTGATTTTTACTTTGACAGAACAACAAGCACCATCTACA
The DNA here is from genome assembly GCA_037577475.1 of Chaunax sp. Z400. Classification (NCBI taxonomy): domain Eukaryota; kingdom Metazoa; phylum Chordata; class Actinopteri; order Lophiiformes; family Chaunacidae; genus Chaunax; species Chaunax sp. Z400. Next base: position 30,146,847 of record CM075184.1, on the reverse strand, counting down.
AAAACGCTTAACTGTGTCAGACAAAGTGAGAGTTCACTACACTCACTGTCTAAAGGACTGTTTCTTTAGTAGACTTTAGACTTCTGGGAAATGCAGTGTAAAAAACACAGAAACACTTGCTTTATAGTAAATAAAGTGAATAAAAAGAGGATCCTGCAAAAGACCAATTTATCACAAACATACAATTGTTGTGTGTAAAGTATGACAAAGTCCTGACATTGTTTTTTTTAATGGTGCATGTCGTATCCCAGCTGTTTATGGCAAACATCCATAGCAATTCACACAGAATGAGATCCAACAAATCTGGCTGGACAACTTGTCATTAGGTCATTAGCACTGGAAACTCCCTTCCTCTTGCAGCTAAAGCCCTGCTGTCTATTCACACAATGCTACGCTAATACCCTCCAAGGTGTTAACATTAAGCTGTGCTACAATGTCCAGCTGAAGTGTGCAAAAGAAAAAAGTCCTCCATAAGCAGCCCTGTCCAACGCACTGTTTAGAGACAGCACACCATTAGTCAAATCTCCTCAGCCATGAAAAAAAAGTGAGGAGGGGGGGGGAATCAAAGCAGAATATGCATGCATTAAACACATTTGTTCCCATGGCAACCATTTAGCATGTCATTCACTTGTCAAGCCGCATCAAGGCCGATAGGGTCCTTTGTCTGGGTCCTGGTGAGCATGGTTGCCTGCAACAGACCCGGCTCCCCTCTACCCCCCTCTTCCTCCCTCTGACCGACATCCAGGTCATTCACCACGCTGTTATTTCTCTTTAATTCACATTTGGATAGTTTTTCATCGCTAATCACACGACAAATGACCACCACGGCTAAAAAAAAAAGAAGGGGATAATGCAGTGCAGTACTGAGGCATGGCTTTTATGATTCTTATGAATAGGAGGATTGGGGAGGGGGGGTTGTGGGAAATTCAGGGCCCCCACTTTGAGGCGAACACCTCAGAGATTTTCCTACTTCATTTCATAGATTTGGTGGGTGGTGAAGGCAGAGCGGATTCAACTCCTATGACTGGCTGTCAAGATCAGTTTAACAGTCACAATGGGAGAAAAAGCCATTTGACTTCTGTAATCTTTTCTAACATCCTCCAGAGTCGCTGTTGATTGGCACTGCTCAAGTGTTTACCCTCTGAACAGCGCTGTGCTGGATGTTAAGCTCACGCAAAGGTTGTTGGGAGTTCTACGTTGCTCTAAAACACTTGCTAATGTTCATTGGTCTGAATGTTTTCACAGAATTATTGCTCAAAACCTGCTTGGATGAAATACAGCCACACTACAGAGCAACTGTGGAACCAGCAAGTTGGTTCTGCTTTGAAGAACACTGAGCTCCATTCAATACAAATGGACACTTCCTCCTTTAGTTAATAATCAACCCAACCTTTACTTTGTCACCATGAGTACATGTTTAACTTTGAGCTCCAGATATTCAGTTGTTCTTGCTTCCATGACAGCAGAAGTTATGAAATCGTCAGATGAAATATGTTTTTGGGGGAAAAGAAAAAAAACGTGTTTTCTGAATTCCTTCCCATTTTAAAGAGACAGCACCTCTTGGCAATGTTTGCAAATCACTCTTCCAAGCAACACAGCATTGATTATTAAAACCTGTGTGGTGGAAGCTGCTCTGCACATGTGGAGAGCAGATAGTGTTTTTCTGAGCTGCAGATGGTCCTCATGAAGACGGCAGCAATAAGATGAGACCAGCCGTCTCTCAACACAACAACACGGCTGCTCCATCCAATCATCTGTCACGGCCCAATCAATATACATCAGTGAAGATAATATATGGTATCGAGCAGTGTGTAAATTTGTGTTGTCGTCAGTTCATTCCAGATTTTATTTGGTCTACCCTTTTGCTGTGTCAAATTCAAGGGGAGGGGACCCGAACCCATAGTGCAATTTCCTTATAATCACACTTTAGTGTAGCTTACATTCACACAAACTGGGCATTTTTTCAGGGGCACGCTTAATACTCATTTTAGCACTTGCTTCTACACCAGAAACAAACAGAAGAATAACCCTCATACTTAGATTTCCCCAGAGGTCAGGCTAAAAAACTTGTGCTAAGTTGCAATACTATTAAATAGGATTTCTCATAGATCATCTGAAAGGTAAGAACAAGATATTTACTTTGTAGAGCCATGTCTCAGAGCTATTCATCTGATAGAGGAGAAGCATAGGGGATGAGTAGATGAGAACTTCAGTATGGCATATTTAAAAAATGAAACTGATGAACATAATCGCACAGCATAAGAAGACAGTGTCCATAGGGAAGGGCAGTAAAAAATCACCAAAGAGCAAAATGCACTGGAATGCATATGTGATTTTAAGTGTAAAAAGGGGCTTTGGTATATGTGAGCATTTAAAGCTCTAATTTATACTCTATGTTTTATCACATAGACTTTATTTTGTAAAATAGCAGATTGGAGATTAGAGATTTTCAGGTCTTCTTCCTACTACAAAGAGAAAATCATGCTATTAAGGAAGGTGAAGAGAAATGACCCACTGTTCATTATCTAGTACCTAGATTACAAAAATTAATTATCTATTGTATCATCCTTTATTGTCTTGTTTTCAGCTTTGTTTTGATGCATTTATCATATAATCCTCTTTGGGTTTTCAATTATGCATTTGCTTTAAAAGTAAGACAATTTTCATACTTCATTTTACCTGAAAAGAAGGAAAATCAGGGAGATACAAGGTTTTTTTCACTCGATGTCGAAATCCACACACACACACACACACACACAAAAGTCACCCTAAACTGTGGCTCAATGGAAGATTTTTCTATTCAGCGGAGTTTACACTATATTTTAAGCATGATAATGGCCATGGAATAATACACAAATTTGTTTTTTTCATGGAGCCTGACGTGATTGAAGGCGGTATTGAATTGTTAGACAATCACATGAAGAGATTGGGGATAAGCCTCAACAAATAGAAAGACCCAAAGGTGCACTCTGGCCTCGCTACAAAGTGAAGGGTGTGAGAAAATGGGAGTTAAACAGTACCCAGGTTTGGGGCTTCTTAATAATTTCACCTCCATAGTGAATGTTTGGGTGTGGGAGTTGTGCCTAAATAGATGTGAGACGTTCCTGCCGCCCCTGCTCACAGCCAGTATCAGGTCTAATGAGGCATTAATCGGAGGTGTGGGATGTTGCTCTTTAGAAAAGCACAGGGTCAGCAAAGCACAATGAAGATGACAACAAAGACCGAGGAGGCAGGGGCCCAAATGAGCGCTTCTCTGAACTGTACGCTCAGCAATCACTTCAAAAGCATGGTGACAGAATATTCACCAAATTTCAATGGAAAACATAAGAAAGAGCCTTTGAACACTTTTGTTTGTAGGTTTCCTTCTTTCACGAGGGCGATTAAACCCCCTTTAATAACCCCCACCCACACACACACACACACACACACACACACACGTCAAAAGCTGTATATTCTGGACACTAGAACGTGATCATGCTGTTGAAGTGTGCCGGTATTTTGGTGGTGACATTTTCTAACTGACCTAAATGTATCTCTGTTTCGATGGCCATGATTTTATTCCATAATAATTCACGTGAATGTACTATTAATACATAGAAAACAAAGATTTAAAAGCAAACAGCTGCTGGTTGACCTGCTCTTAACTTCAGAGCACATTGAACAGTTTCTTTGTGCTCACTACATTGTTTGATATTCATGCTAAAGCTCCACTGTTTGGTTGACTTGATTTTGCTCTCTAGCTGTTTTTCAGTCCTCAATTTGTTTTCATTGTATTGAGAAATACAACACAAATTAAATTTTAATTTAATTAATTTTAATTTTAGGAGGTAATACAGTCCAATACAGTACAAAAATGAGATTTTTCCAAAAATACTGTATGTTAGGTACAGGACCAATGATCATAAACATAAATCTTTAGAATAATATATTGATGTAATGCAGCCACAGATGGCTGTGAGACCCATCTGGATGTGAATGTCCTGCCCAGAATGAGTACATGCTGAGGAAACATAGAGATACAATGGAGGGACTGAGTTTGATCTGTGCCCACAGATAAGATTCAAAAATATAAAGTACTTTTTCATTGTTCTTATTATTTTATTTGTAGTAATTAGCAGTATTTAGCGATAGTGAACCACATGTTTTTACACGTTATTACTATTTTTCTCATTTTTGTGTAGATAACTATACTGAAATCACAAAAATGGCTCGGCTCGCCAATCATAAAACTTAACATTCTGGTTAATAGTAGATGGATTGTGGGTGGGTGAAAGAGGGTGAAGCCCCTCCCAAATGAGGGAGACGCTATGTACAGTTCTATAAAAAGGCACAGCGGAGTAACGTCACTGAATATTTGAATCTGAGTAAAGCAGCCGTCTTCCTGAAAAATCCCGAGCTCCATTAGGGCTGTCTAAAAATATTTACATCAGAAGATAAAAGTTTATTTCGGTTTTCTCTGGAGAGCTTCCTCCATCCTGTCCAATTTGTAACTACAGCTTTAAGTTTTGCTGCCTAAATGAGCCACGATATTTGCTGCTGTGATAAAACTCTCTGCATGGAAATGTTTACAATGACTGAAAATCATTCAATTGAAATCACCAGAGGCCTGTAAAAGCAGACGGGAGCCTATGGAGTGTCCCTTTGGGTGCAGGTGGGAGATGATGATGATGATGCAGCTGGTTGATAAGAACAGCTTTCATTTGGCTGGTCTCGGCCTTTTTATAGTTCACAAACTGTACATGGAACAATTTTCCATACAGTAATCCACACATTGTGACAGTGTGATTAACATAGCTGTTCTAACCTGGTTTATGCTATTAGTGTAACCACGTATTACCTCATTATGTGATCTCCAAGGTTTTTATCACCCAGAGACAGAGAAAACAAGTCATAAACACAGCAATGACTTCACCAAAGTTGATACAGCAAACTTATTATTATACATGTTTGGTTAATTCCTAGCAACATCAACAACACTCTTGTTATGTTTTGCTCTTAGGTGAGGAATTAGTGTGATTTTCATTTGCATGTTTTTGATGATGCAGCTTGGTGGTAATAAATCCAGAAATCAAATTCAGACTTTTGGACAAATTACCGCTGCAGCTGTCAGTAATGCTGACAAGTTCGGGGCCGTGTTTTAATATCAGCTGCAGATGGGAATTCTCGCTTGGATAGATCCTGATGCTCTCAACCAAAGTTCTAAATGATGTGAAAATATGTTTTAAAAAAATGATATCTAATAAAAACCAAATGATTTATCTGCATGAACAAATACAAAACCATTACATCACAATATTCTAGTGTGTATTTGGGTTTTATTAATAGTGTATCATACCTTTGTAGCCATACAGATTTTTTAATACCATATTTCTGTGGGGTAACAGGCAGAAGACTTATCTGCAGGAGCTCTGTAATTGATTATTCCTGTCTTTAAATGCAAATTTACAAGAGGCAAAACTGATAATTGAACTTATAAATTTAGGGGAAATGTGCAAAAATGAACAGTTTTATCAGCAAACGAATCTATTACAGTAAAAGAAGAAAGTCAACAATCATTCTGCTGCACTGGGGATTGTGGAGGCTAGTTCCTTAACAGAGTATAACAGCTAGTATTGATCTGAATTGCCTTCCAGACATTGTCTCATCATGCCACAAATGACGCTTGACTTTGATTGAAAATGCCTTTAAAGTTAACTGCTGGAAAAAGGTAATTTATTGGGCAGCTACTTAATTTATTCCTCCTCTGATGCACATTCATCAGAGAAATCGATAGTCAAATGATTTCACTGATTACATGAAATAAAATGCACTGAATTAGCTCATGCAGAGTCTAGACAGCTTATATTATATTACAATATGGGATGTGTTACGCGGTTGCAATAGTTATATAGGGCAAATTAGATGAATTTCTAGAGGTGTCTGCCACTTCCTCTTGATCTCCTGTTAAATGCAAATGAGTGCACTCAGCAGCATCTCAGTAAGTGCACTGTGGATCCTTTGAAAAAGGGAAACAAGGAGGAGGAACACACACAGGATGGACATGAAGGCATGAGATGGAACTGTTGTTCATGCCCACAGATTTCCCCAAGCTTTTTCAAATCCAAACGTTTTCTCTCAGTTCCAACTGAATTCTAGCTATTGACCTTGTCTGTGCTCAGGGATCAAAGTAATAGACTCTTAAACTCCCAGAGAGATATCAAACCCTTTTTTTTTTTTTTTTTTTACCAGGACCTGTCAAATGCTGTTGCGGTGGCGATGCAGACAAAATGAAAAGTGAGGCCTCGCTCAAAGTTGCCAAAGTGTTCAGACAGTAAATTAGAAATACATTTCAGAGTAACATTCTGCAACGTGTCATTAACTGCTTCATCTGTCAGCACCGCTGTCCACTTTAGTTCTCCTCCGTCTAGAGCAGGACAGCCATCGATCTCTTCGCCTTAACACCACTTCCATATTTATGCACGATGACACAATCGAAACATACACGCTTTGGAGTTGATTTGCTTCGGCTACCTTCTCTTTGCAAAATCATTCATCACAACATGCACTCAGTTTCTCTTGTCACATTGCATAGATGCATAGTTTCTTATGCAGTTAGTGAATGAATGAACTATTCTTCTGGCAAGAGGAGAGTTTACAGAATTAAGGCGATTTATTAAACCTTGAAAATCACAGATTCAGTGTTATACTGAATTTGTCTTGCATGGTATAACTTGCATAGCATCCACATAGGCATCAAGCTGCATGTTGACGCCAACAAATACACTGCGACAAGTCAAATTTTGAAGTTAATTCGCACAAATTGTGTACCTTGATGTTAGTTAACTCCAAACAGCAGACAGATATGTGTCCACCCACTCATGCTTTCATCATGTACCCTATTTGGTTGCATGCCCTTACTTTTCAAAGTTCTTTTTATTGAGTTTCACAATTTACTCAAAGATACATAAGGAACAATTATTCCCAACCCACATCGAACTTCCACCACCCACTGCTGTCACTCAGTTGGTTAAACTTGCTCCACATAACACAGTATGCACACGAGTTAAAGTGAACGCAATAAGAGACCGTGGTTATGTAAGGCACATCCAGGCCAGAGATGCAAGAAACCTAACCAGGTGCGTGTCAAAAGCCAAAGGGTAACATTTTCACATTTGTCAGGGGGCTGTTAAAGATTGAGTTCCTTATTTTCATGGAAACATGTTGGTTGGTATCTACATGCCTTGTGCATCAAGTATGATGTAGAAGTGCAGACAAATGATTTTACATACACAAACAGATTTCATTGAAGACTAGCTCTTTAAAGTTGCATTGAGAATAAACATGTGGGGCCCTCTTCTCTAATAAATACAATATTTAATTTGATAATGCAAATTGCACGTGGAATAAATGATGCCAGTAAGGCACATGCCGTACAAATCAAAGTGTCACAGATGATTCTTACCTGTATGTGTCATCCACAAGTACTTGCAGACTGTATGACGTCCTTTTCTTTCAGTTGAGAAAGTCCTGCAGCCATTTGAAGCCACCTGACCTGTAAATCTTTCATCTGTAGCCTCCAGGTTGAAGGAAGTGTTTTTAGTGTATTTAGAAATAAAGCACCCACACCAGATTAGCAAATCACACATTTTAGGAGAAACGATTTGTTTATTACTCAATGTTATTTTGGATTTGTGGTTTTTGCGATGCAAATAAAAAGGTGTCTAAGATACAGTATGTGGTATAATAGAAATAGAGTGAATGCAAACATTTTACTGGACCGAGTCACTATAGAGTACGTCATAAGCATGTGTGTCTTTCTGTTCAGTTTAAAACTACACATAATTTCTCACTTGAACTGGGTTGGACTTTATCTTGACAAGCCTAAAGCCATATTAAAAGACACACAACAGGCCATTTGAGGTGCAATATGATGTGTTACAATATTGTTGCCCTTAACAGAGGTGGTGGGTTTGTGAGCGATGTCATTGGTTGACACAGTTGGCGCTTTGGTTGTAATCATGTTTAAATGCAGGTCTTATTTTATATTAATATCATGCCTAATAAATTACTGAGGAGCACAAAACTGATGCTAGTTCCTTAGCTGTATTTAGTACATGAGTATTAGCCATGAAAGTGTACAGTGGGCTGACAAAGTTGGATTAACTATATAACATTCTTTCCTAAAAACAATATTTTCTCTATTATCATTTCTAATAAAAACTTCAAATGAGGCTTTTAAAATTACAATTACAAAGCATTTGCAGCTCATTAACTTGGTTGCAGACATAAGGAATTGTTGGATGGGCTCACAATTTAAAATGACTGAACAGTTTTTTCGACACATGGCCGTGAAAAACTGGCAAGGTTGGTTGAGCTAGCTATAAATACTCTAGAGAACAGAGACAAACCGACTGCTGCAGTGTAGGTGTTATGCCATCTGTTAAAACAACAGAGATCCTATCTCCTCATTCTTTAAATTCATAGAAGATTTCCCTGCTTAGTCCTTGCACTTTCCGAATGAACAAAGACAAACTTTGACCTTTAGCCACAGGAACACAGACAAATGGAAAGCAAAATGTGTGTTGACTGGTTTGGTTCATCAACAAAATGTGCACAAAATTAGAAAATGTTAGATAAATGTTTCCATATGTGAGGCTAGGACTGAAAAATTCAATTCAAGCTCACTTTAGGTTTGAAAGCATTTTTCAACAAAACACAATGCAGCTGAATAACAGCAAGCTGCGATGGCCATCTAGCTCTATGCATCACAGCAGAGCTGCTTCATGTTGACAAGGACTCAGTATTGCAGTGCTAATCAAAATCCCTGTTGTAATATATATATATATATATATATATATATATATATATATATAAAAATGTGTCTAGGTGACATTGCAGCAGACATATATTGACAACTTGATTAACACCGTACATAATACTGACATATACTGTGTACTGTGTACTACAAGGACGACAGGACCTCAAATGAAGTGTGAAGGGTGAATAGAAGACATACAGTATGACTGTCATCAGTGATATTAATACACTGAATGCTCATTCTTAAATAGCTTATATTAATATACTTATATTAGCATCTTTTGTTAGATCTCAACCAATGCAATTTAATGTGAAACCTTTTTAATCAACTATGACTTGTTTGTTGATGATATTTGTTATATTTTAAGTTAAATCTTGATCAGTCTCATTGCGCACCGTTCTGCATATTTGTTTTTAACTCAGCGTTTTAACTGGTTTACCTTTCCAGTGACTAACCCCTGCATTCAATGAATCAATCTCATTAACATGAGAGCGTGCCAAATGTTGGTCATGTAAAACAATGATTTATAGCTTTGCAACTGTAAAAAATAGTGATCTCTGCAGAGAAATGTCTGCAGCATTTGAAGTAGCCGATGTTTGAAGGCTGTGATCTGAGGTAACATCGAGAACCTGGAAAGATCAGATGGTAGAAAGATCTGGCAGAACAAATGTACAAAACTATTCATCTACAGGTGCCTAATTAGAGTGATCTAGGCCATCTCCTATTGGATCTAGGCCATCTCTAGCACTTCTCAATTTACTTGGACCTACTTTAGTGTTTACTTAAAGTTTTTTTTATATTTAAAGCTGCAGTAATTAATTGTTTTCTTTTGCCATTTGGGGGCAGAACAAAAAGGACACTCACATCAGCTAAAATCATCATAGTAATACCATCATATAGATTAAATACGAATGCAGATGTGTTTGTGCACAGACACTGAGAATTCCCTTTACATCTTGTGTCAAGGAGTTAGATTAGCGTTATTACCTCATTAACATCCTTAAAACTGGGGGGGGGGAAGCATGTTTTCATTTTAAGGATATTAATGTGGTAATAATGTGTTATTTTCTGCAAACATTAGAGAACTTTCTTGTGTGTCTTAATACATCTAAGGAGGGGAGCTTTAAAATAAAAATCCAATACATACTATTATATTTAAAATAGTGTGTATATATATATATATGTATATATAGTTGGTATTATATTTTAAAAAGCCTGTTGTGGAGCTTCCTGTGCAGCGTTTTTGTTCAAATGAGACTAGAAGCCAAAGCAGTGCTGTGAAAACATATTGTGTCCTCATTTACTGCTTTTCATGTCTTGTTATAGTAATGAACACAATTATCAGGGGTTCCATTGTATTTAATGGCAGGGAGCATTTTGTAATAATGTGTTTCCACAATGCCGGCCATTCCTTTATATTATGCTTTGATAATGAATCATATACATAACCCTCTGTTCTCTGAACCGCGATGCTTTGTAGGATGCGGTGACAACAACACCTACTTCATTAGCTTTTGAGTTTAGACCTGGCAATTCAAATCCATTAGGATGATCTAAGATGGATCTGATGATAAATATAAAGTGATTCTTTTTATTTTCCAGGAGCAGGTATAGGCTCTTCAAGCAAATGTAAATTAGTATATATCAGAGTGTGTATGTGTGTGTGTTTGGACAGCTAGAGAGAATAAAAGGAGAAGGTAAAAGGTGGAGAGGGAGAGAAATAGAGAGTATAAAAAGAGAGAGGGTGAACTGAGTGCAGTAATATCCATTAGATTTATTGTGGAGCAATTCCCACTCCCTCCAGTTCTGCCTGAGGGGGACTATATTACATTTCATCACAGTTTCATTTTCTACTGCAGATGAGAAATGGGAGTTCTGTTGCAGTAATGTAGCATGTATGTGCTAAATCTCATCTCTAATAAAATCAAAAACATCACAACTCCTGGCACTCTGCTACAGGTCCATGACAAAATGAAACACCATCTGTTATTGTATCAAAAGCACCTTATTAGAACATAAAAATCAAACACACCCGAGGAATAAGAATGAAGGATAATGAATACAGGAGGTAATAGGATGTGATGGGAGAATTGGCCTCAAGGTGTGAGACGGGTCCTTTTAAATCAGAATCCCTTTATTCCCTCGGTGCGGTAAGTATATGCTATACATTAAGAACAAAACAGTGGCATCACATGTTGTTGTTGTTCCAGTTGCACAACGTAGGAATAGCAGGACCTCATTCTCTTCAGCCAAGTCAAAACTGTCCCCACAGAAAAGAATTACAGTCAGTCTGTGTTTTGTTATATTCATCTTGTGATGAACAGTTTTGTATGCAGTATATATTTGATATATTGGAAGAATATAATCTTCTTCTTAATGTTCTTACTTCTATTATCATGGGATCACGTCAGACATATTTCTTTTCAATTATGCTTGCAAACCACTCAAAAATAAGGTTATGTTTTTACCAGCTTTGGTTTATTTGTCTGTCTGTCTCATAGAAGGATTACTCAGAAAGTTATGGATTGGTTTTGATTAAATTCTTTTGGAGAGGTAGCATATGGCCCATGGAACAATCCATTAGATTTTGGCTCATCAGAACTGAGCAGCCTTGGTGGAGCTTCGTGCTTTCAGAGCGCCAATATTCTTTGGTTTATGGGTTTGTGGGAGACGTAGGCCTGTAGTTCACACATATGGGCATTTATTAAAACTACGTTTTGACCCAAAAATGATCATTTCCATAATAGTAATAATACTTTCCATTATCCACACTAACACACATGCTAAATCATATCACATGACTATTCATGTACACTAGGAACAAACTTCCTGTGATGTAAACAGGAAGCAGATTCTGCAGAAAGCTCCATGAATGGAGCTTTAGTTACTTACGTACTTTAATTTTAACTTTCTATTGTCTATGCTACAGCTACCAGGACTGGTACAAATGAACATATAGCCTAATGTAGAATTTAATTAGAGGCCAGCTAGCTTCAACACCAAGGTCAGCAATTCTCGTCATTTGATGTCCATGTTGAAGCACTGGTTGTTGAGTTAGATGTGTTTGTTTCCCTTCCGGAAAAGGTCCAGTCAGAGGGGCGTGATGAATCAGGGGAGGACATGTAGTGACTGACAAGACCCAATCAGGAACCAAATGAGCGTGTCTGCATCGTTGTTTCCAATCTCTTTCTGCCTGTCCAGACGTAAACACCACAAACCGAGTTTTCAGAATATCTTTACCCTGAAAGGAGTTTTTCAAAAGGTCAGTTTTCAGTGACCTAAAAGACAGTTTTCATGTGTGCAAAAGCCCTAAAAGCACAGAAAAAAAGGAACGTTTCAAGAAATACCTGTGTACATGTGGACAAGGCCTTAGTAGTTAAGTAGCCACAGTAAATAAAACCTTCCTGCAACATATTATGGATCCTAGTATTTGACAAGAGTTGCCCTCCTCTTCCTCTGATTTGCTTACCTTAATATTCTAACCATAACCATTTTCACTGTGTGTGTTGGATTTACAGAGCTTCATTGTCAGAAAAGGAACATAGAATTCATAATTATGTTTTCATTCATGTATAATCAGTTGAAACTGAGAATTGCTGTTATTTTGCTACCTTACAAAGAGCCGTTTTATCTACAGAGGGAGCAGATTCTCTTCAATGGAATTCTCAGTGTTGTACCGTCATGCTTCTGCAGTTGCCCAGAATACACTAACCAAGCACAGTGGACCTTTTAAAGGGAAGGATGAGGGTAATCAGTTGGTTGCAATCTGCAATCCCCTTGCTAGATACTAGAAAAATACACCAACCCAGCCAAACAAAGGCAACCAATCCATATCCATAATAACTTTCCTAGAATTACTTGTCTTGTTTCAGGTGGCTAGAAATGAGAAGCTTGTTTTTTTTTTTTTCTTCTACCGAGTCTTAGATAAGAGAACCAATTGTTTAAAAAGAATTTCAAGTGACAAATCTGCCACCATCACCATTGTAAACAGCATATGTGCTGAGAGACTCACTATCTATTTTAATAGATATTCTAAAATAACCTCTTTTAGAAATGCAGGTTTATTGAAATGTATAACTGTAGTAGTACTATAATATCACTGGTATTAAAAGTTAAAGAACAGTAGTATTTTTTCAGCAGCAGTGTTGAGTGTTAGTTTGTAGCTCGTTTGCAGTGGCCTCATAAAGCAGCTCATTAGCCAGCAGAGCGACAGGGTCAGTTGCTTTAGCTTGATATTGTGTGTCAGTATCATATATCCAACAACAGCTGGGGGATTATAATCATGGTTGCACAACTAATAATACGGTTAGTATATCAGTTTCCACACAGACAACGGACAACAACTACCAAAGGGGAAGAAGCAAGCACTGTGTCAGCAGTGCTATCAACGCAGACTTTACTGTCTTTGTTTCAACTGGAGCAAATCCAGTCAAAGGCATTTAATCTACAGTGAGAGAGTTCCACAAAATGGGTCTGAGGAAACAAAGGAACGAGAGCCAGGGTTGAAATTCTCTGCTCTGCTTTGTCAATTTGGAGTGCCATCTCCCGATAGTCATTAAATAAGTTGTGTTGTTGTTTTAATTATCGATAGTAAAGCAATCTGTTCATAATTACAAACATTTGCTTGTGGCAATTACAAACAGTGGCTGGTAGCAGTTTAATTTGCCCGCTCTAATCTTGTCTGTAATTAGAGCACACACAAGCAGAACACCCGAGTTGTTCAGCTCCAAGGCAAATAAGAAAAAAACTGAAATTCCCATTATAACAAACTGCTGACTGCCTGCGGCACACCGACTTCCCTGCCTTCGATGTAAACATTTGGCTCATTCTAATCCATTTGTTTAGCTTCATAATGCACTTTCGGGGATGTGGCGGGGTATCATGTCAGCCTCTCTGTGAAAGGAAAGTTAAATGAAATAAATTCAAAAAGTATTTCGTAATATTGCACCACGGCGTAAATAGTTTATTCTTATCTTACATCATAACACTTCTGTCGATATGAGCTGCAAAGTGCACATCAAGCAGGCGTAAAAAGAGCTATCATTATAACACTAAATCAGATCCAACCTGCTTGTTGATCTGCATGTTGATGGGTAAGATCATCACTATGAGAAGTGTGTGTGTGTGTGTGTGTGTGTGTGTGTGTGTGTGTGTGTGTGTGTGTGTGTGTGTGTGTGTGTGTGTGTGTGTGTGTGTGTGATCACATATTAAGCATCTTATGGCTTATGTGTGTGGACTATAAAAGCTTTATCTTAAAGGTTAGAATAGACAGTAAGTGACTATATGAACATGTAATGCGCTGACATTTTTGCCCCTCTTCCAAGACAACATGGATTGGCTGCCCATTTTTTAATCGAATAGTCTTACACAGGGATCAGGAACAAGTCGGAGGCTCCAACTCCTTCTCTACACCCCCACAATCCATCTCAGGATCACAGCACGGGTGGGGGTGGGGGGCCCGGAGCAAATGGTTTGACAATGTGGGAGATGTGTGTCTATCGTGTATGTACTTGGATTCTTCTCTCGGATGCCAAGTACATGTCAAGAAATTGCTCTCTGAGGTCAGCTTGGAGATGTTGTGTCAAGCTGCGCTGGATACTAGAGAAGATGGCCTTGGAAAAAAAAATACAGTGGGGGGATGGGGTTATGTGTGAAGCAGTCACACAAGTTGTTTTGTACTTATGCCTGCTGCATGTTGGGGATCAAAATGGAGTTAGCTGAAAATGAGGTGTTTGTATTTTGAGTGCTAATGTATGCACGAGTTATCTTTAGCACAACCATGCACAAGCAAGGGAACTATTACACGTACATGCATATACGCTCACGTGTTTTGTCCTTGCCTGTCTTCTCTTTCTTATGTAGTAATAACAATAAATCCAGGGGAACATCTTTCACTGTCAGAACAACCACGATTCCAGTCTGTCTGAGGCCCCATCCTCCTCTCAGCTGATAGCTATTAATTCCCTTCAGAGGCTGCTTGATGGAAGACTAACAACATTTTATATTGTTGATACACTTCTGACTCGAGCTGCATGCTCTCAATTACAGATGAAAGATAGCTGGTAACCTGGTTACAGATAGGCTTCACTGTTTAGATGATGTCAGGCACCTTTATCAAGCCGGGATGAAAATAGAAGGGGGGGGCAGTCTGTGGACCATTTCAGCTTCTTCTTCCAGCACGGATGTTATCCTTCTGGAAAGAGATGGTTAACTGCACATAGTGAGAAAAGCTACTAAGCTACTATGAAACTTGATAAGTAAGTAACATAAATTAGCTTTTATGTTTAGAACAAAGACAGCTGAGATGTGCATATAAATATAAGTTTTGTTCTGTTTCATTCAGGTTTCTCGTTTCTTTATTTTATCATATTTTATTTTACTTACTTTCATTTTATTTATTTATTTGATTATCATTATTATATTGTATTGGTTTATTTTTATTTTTGTTTATTTTATTTTTATTTTATTTTTTATAAATATGATACTGTTTCATTTGGGTTTTTCTTTATTTTATTTTATTTTTTATAAATATGAGACTGTTTCATTTGGGTTTTTCTTTATTTTATTTTATTTTTTATAAATATGAGACTGTTTCATTTGGGTTTCTCTTTCAACATAGACTCCATCAGCGCTTCAGAAAGTGAAAAAATTAGCCTCCTTTTCCTTACAGCTCATATTGATTTCAATTTAAAATAATTTGAACACTAAAGAAGGGTGTCTGCAGACTAGAAGAGAAAAAAAAGAGCCTGTCTCGTTGTCAAAGCAAACATTTGATGGTACATCTGAACGAGAGGATTTCATTATTGATCTAATACATTTCTGAAGCTCATTTTCTTTGCTGCGTTTCTTTGTTAAGCAACGTGTGATAAAGACTCCTCACTTTGGCCGTTTAATATGACTGAGTAGCTTGTGGTTAGATTAAAGTGAGAGAAAAGAAGGGGCAGCAGAGGTAAAAATAAATTGATGTTTTATATGAGTAGCTCTCTGAATGTTTCTGCACCCTGGGTCTTTGGCCTGAATACAAATGCAAACTGTTACATAATGAATGAGCGCTTTACTCTGGGAATAAAGATTAGCAGCTGACCCCTTTTACATGATCATCTTATTTCAGGAACCAGAAGAGGTTCTCTTGGGCGCAGCAATTTCTCTGCAGCATTTCTCCCTCAGCCTCCACTTTCAGGATACTCAAATAGGCGTGAAGGGAAAGATTTTTTTCTGTTTTTTTTGTTGTTGCATTCATCCTCAAATGAAACACATGCATCCACAAGGATGTGGTTTATTGTGAGATATCTTGTGTAACTCTAATAAACATGGTGCCTCTCAGTGATAAGGGGAGATTTAAGTGTCTTTCTATACTACTGAGGGTCAGCAAACAAATGCAGGCTTCTGCTTATTGAAATGAATGAATAAACATCAATCCATTGCACATCACAACAGAAGTCAGCCCCTCCCTCTCCTCTCTGTCTACCATTGGAACCCTGCACGTTTGAAGCTAGTGTACCTTGGCCTATATTAACACTGCTGTTCATTATATTGTGTCACAGTGAGCTCTGGGTCTCTGCCAGCAGAAATTAAACTCTTCAGAAAAAGATAAACATCATATTACTTCATTACCCTTTTAAAACACGTGCAAATTAGAGCCATTACCCCACCCCACCCCCCTCCTCTTCCTCCCCCAGTGCATATACACACACACACACACAGGTTTTATTTTCCCGGTGGATGAAATGTGATGAAGTTTGTCTGGTTGGTGCTCAGTCACTCTCTTTGTCACAAACTGACCGTGAATGGGCCGAACCATGTGGCTCTGCCCTGCTCATTTCCACCTCTGAATTAAACATTAATGCCGCTTGACAGCAATAAATAATATTTATCGCAATGGGGATCTAATAATGATTTGGCTAAGCTTGGCTGCTCATCAGAGCCTCATCTACTAACGAATATGGCAGCGTGATTATGCCGGCAGCTGTCTGTGACAACTGTGACTAAATCACTCTGAACACGTCTACTTCTCTTTGATCTCCTGAATGTGCTCCTTATCACGAGGTTGTCTTTCCATTCATCTCTGTTCTCTTTTCACAATCTAATTACTGTCCCAATCGAAAATATCATTATGCTGTCATTAAAACCATTCTGGTGCTTACTCAGTGATTCTTAAAGGTTTACAGTGCATAAGGATTCGAAAGCAATCTATTTATTCCTGTAGCTGTTTATTTTCATAGGGACAGCACACAAGAGGAATTGCACCAGAGTTAGCTCGCGGCTAATTTGCATCTGTTGTCCCTGGGGAGGTAAACAAAAACAAAAAACAGCAACCATCAAAACCAAAATCACAACACTGCACTTTACTGTGTTACCGTAAACGTTAGATATCCCTTTAGTCTGCCTTTTGGTGTGTGGCCTTTAGCAGCCGTGTCTGATTAAATCCTGGTGAAGACCGTAAAACATTTTGGTTTTACGATGAAAGCTACTTCATTTAGCATTCACCGATTATAGCAGATTCTTTCCTCTGCGAGTTAAATGGGGCCTGTGCTTAGTTTTGGCTTTTAAAGGGAGAGATCACTGGCCGACCGGATGGAAAATAACCATAAAATGCATTAAAAGCAGTCCTCAGAACTCAGGCCAGTGTGTGTATTTGATTGTGCATGTTTATGCATACGTGCACATGCATTCAAGCATATATACATAATATGGTCTGCCTGGTATTATTAAGTCCTAGTGTGTGATTCCACAGAGAGAGATATTAAAGTCAAATAGAACATCCTGATCAGAGTATTCTTCAGCTCTGCTTTTGATCTTTCTGTCTCGTATGAGAGAAAGACACTACACTCAGACAAGTCTCTTTCTTGATCTCTTAAGGCATAATAAAAGCTGTGCGCCTTTAAGATGAGATAGCCATCAGACTTTGTGAAGATGACAAATATCAAAGATAATTAGACTGAGGGTGAAAAAAGATAATTAAATTGTATGCAGAGAATGTTAACAGCATTGGCTTCGTTTAATAAGGAGACTCATTAACCACAGTGCTGTATCAGTATTTCATTTGTATTTGATTAATAATCAGCAGAACCCATTTAATAAGAATAAAACATTTATCATAAACACACATAAATCAACTAATGAAGTTTCTTTGGCAAATAGTACAATTGGATCTCATTAAACTCTTTCAATTCACCGGTGTGCTGCTTGCTAATTAAAATGCCTTAGAACCTTTCTGAATGTGTTCAAGTTAATCATTTGGTTTGATTCACAATTACTCTAATCTCTGTCATAGGGAAATGGAAAGTCCGGCCACAAAATATATCAATTCCACCTGAAGACTGGATCCGAGTCACCTTTTAATGCTGTTGATTGGTTGCTAAGTTCTATTGCAGAGGTGATATCAGGAGGTCACACAAAGCACCAGCTCATTAATCTTCCATGAAACAGCAAGGAAATTGAGTTCAGAGTCGGGACCGAAATGCCTAAAAATGGCAACACTCTCTGTTCGAATGGTAAGCAGCATTTGGACGAAGCTCGTCAGAGATGGAGTTACATGGAGCTCATTGGACCAAGTTAGTCATTGCTTCATTATAGATTGATAATTATTTGATTTGTTTGTTATGTCACCACAATCAGACCTTCAGGGGCAGATAGTCATTTCAGGTGAGAGAAGCAGAAGCTACCATTCCATTTTTGAACCACTGAAGTGCAGAAAATGCATCCGCTGGTCTGAATTCTGCAGTAATTCACCAACTTTTGTATTTTAAACTCATCGTTTTGTTTAAGTGACTAAATTTGTTTGTCTCTGGGATTGGGTCTGCAGGATTTTCTTTTTTTTGTCATTAAAGTTGTTATTCATTTAATTGTGTACAGACCGAAATCATTATCCCTTCCAATTACAAGGTAACCAAAGGCCTAAGGTAAGTGCAAATATACAGAAAATCAAATCACCAAAATCATCTTGGTTTATCTTTCTACAATTACCTCTTTTTTTGGTCAAGAAAAAAAAAATCCTCAACTGATGTGAGAATATTCCCGCTGGTTTTAACCCAGTACTAATGTCTGGTTCTCTCTGTTGTGTCCTCTCATTCCTGGAGTCTTAGTCCTTGTCTTTATTTTCTGTAAACCACCTTCATACTGCGTCCCCTCTCGTCACTGGGCTCCACTGGTTTTGAGCTGAGACCTGTTGCCCATGGTGACTCCCCCGTGTGATCTGTGGCCAAGGTCCAGGAAGACTGTAGTCAGGTGAAGGGGCGCTCGCTCCACCATTAAGTCACATACAACCAAATATAACTAAAGCAAACAGTATAGCGAGCAGAAGTATTTATTTATTTTTAATTTTTTGGAGCCACCTTCAAATTCTGTTTCATGTTTCTGGCCACGTGACAAAAATAAGGTGAATATTTACTTTCATTTGGTTTTGGCAGGACAGTTTTTTTAGACACCTTTTCACTGAAAACAGCTGCTTACTGTTGAATCAAGGTCCATAAGTGACCATAAGCGGTGAGAGTAAATCTGAAACGTAAAGATGATGGCTTTAAAACTAAAAACAGCTGAGCGATGCTCAAATGTTCCGTAGAGCCGAAGGAGAAATGCAGAGTCGAGTGGAAATTACTTGTGGTTTTGTCACTACAAGGGTCGCCTTTCACATATTGAGTAGAGCAGCTTTAAAAAAAATACAAATGTATGATTTATAAATTATTAAAAACAATAATCACAAATAATATGGAATTGAAACTGTACCCAGCAAGATGAGTTTTTTTTTTTTTTACAGCTAGCAAAACAATATATTAAAGACGCATTGTTTTGAGAAAAGATGGTCAAAATGTCAGACTTTGGATAATTTATGAATGGAAAAAAACTTTTATAAAGGGTTGGCTTCATTTCAAGCTGTGTGTAATGAATGTGATTACAAATAAGACTTTTAAAGGCTTATTCAAAAGCCACTCGAACAGAGTAAACATCCACTATGGCAGGCAGATGTTTTCACTCGTATCTCTCACTGCACTTCACGGGACCCTTCAAAACACTTCTTAAATGAAGAATGATGCAGAGACGCCTGCGGCAAGACAAGAGCATCTTTGACTGCATACAAACCAGACTGTAAGAGTCCACTGTATCTGATGATTGGATCCTGCTTCAGTCCAGAATAAGTTTACTTAAAAACGTGGCCAAGAGCCTCACCCTAATCTATTCCTCACAATGCAATGGTCACAGAGAGTCAAACATCTGATGTTTCATGCATTTAGAATAGATGGAGAGAGTCAAACACCTATAAGTTGTCACTGATGTGTAGAATTTAATCTATTTTCCATTTACACCATGGCAATGAATAAACACTACTGATGTGGAAATTCTGTTCAAACATATGCATGTAATACCAGAACAAGAGCCTCCATGCAGTGTGCAAATGTGCATCATCATCAGCATCAAAATAAAATGAAATAATAACAAAATAACTTAAATGAAACTGTTTTTAGAGTATATCCCTGCCCTATTGAAAATTAGCATTTAGCAGTTAGCATTTGGAATAATTTTTGGTAGTAGTTTAAGAATTATCAACAAAAATATGATTTTCCATAATGGCAGATACAGATCTTTTTTTTCATCATCATATAATTTTCTTCACAGATACATGAAATCCATTTGAATCTGAATCTGCATTATCTCAGCTACATATTGGTGGTAGTGCCATGTCGCTAACTCCACCAATCTCTGTTATCGTAGTGTGACACAGTACATACAGTATCCCCCCCTCCAAATATATATTTTATTCTCCCAGATCTGAATCTGGATCCAATTGCACATAGTGAAGGAACATCATGAGTTGTCCAATGTCCTGGGTATTTCTATTATTAAGTGGTCTATTATTATTCCACCCCTTCATCAAACCCTGTTTGAAACTGTATGAAAAATCTTGCAGACAAGCAAAGAAACAAACACACAAACAAACATAGGTGATCATGACCTTCTGCAACTCTTGTTGGCAGAGGTAACAAATACCACCACACTCTCAATATTTCTATATTAACTATTGATCACTTGACTTGTTTGTGAAAGGTGTCAGTCATAGTCAACTCTGCAGTTCCCCTCAGCTCAGAGGTTCCTCATGTCTTTAATCTGTTTGGGTTCTCCACCCTCACAACTCTCCAGTTATTTTCCAGAATAACCTCATAAAACAGCAGAATACTGTACAGTTTTTAGTAAGGCTAGATATCTGATAACATCTCAGGCACCTTATATTTATATCTATATATGTATTTATTTATTCATTCATTTAATCATTTATCTGTTTCATCTTAGCAACTATGTCACTACTTACTCCTGTGGATTGGATGCAAGACTGAACTGTGTTGTTGCCATTTTTGCTATTGAATATTTCACCACTGCACTGGGCAACAATGTGCGGAAAGCTATTGATTCCAGCTTTAAAGCTATAAAGTAATTTATAAACCAAATGTAGAAACAGCAGCAATGTTGGCAGTATTTATCAAACATGAATGTAAATTATATCCAACAACCATAGAGCTGAGAAATCCCAGAGAAACTGTGGTGGCTTTGAGGCCCATGGTGGCTATAGGTATGCTTCTGCCTCAGGCAGTCGGTCATGCATACCCACAGACACCCTCATCCACAGTGACACTGACAGATATACATCCACAAATACAGATATGTTTACTCAACAGTCCTATAGAGCAGTGAAATGTAACTATGTGCTAAAACCCCTTATATAAACCGAGAAGCTTATTAAAACTGTACTGGTGACCTCAATCACTGGGGTATCAAAAACACTTGTCAGCCAAGCTTTTTCTATTTCAGGCACATCTGTTTACATATCATATGCTGCTTGGATTATACTGCAGACAAATCCCCAATGGAAAACCATTACAAACTGTTCTCAAAAATGCCTGTTTACTGTTGCATTAGTATTACGTAATCCTTTTGCTGCTTAGTTGTTATTTCAAATTAAGAGAGTGTTACAAGACTCCAGTGGCATCTAGATTTAATTTCCTCTCCTTGTCCCTCTCTTTGAGAATAGCCTCCTTATGGTCTACACATACCAGCCTTTACAACATTCCTGATATTTGGACCAACTCCTGATGGAGAAGTAATATCATCCATTTCCATGTCCACATCATTTCTTACACAGCAGGGATTTGTTTCATTTATGTAACAATGAAGGCAGCTGGCAGAGAGCCCATACGCTGCTAAATGGAACAGACATGCCAAGAAGCAAGGTGCTTTTTAAACAGAGATGGAGAGACACCAGAGAGTGCTTTCGGGGAAGAATGAAAGAACTGGATGGCAGAAAAGAAAAAAAAAATCAATGTCACTTTGTGCTATGCACAACTTACACCCTATAGCTCTTCCGTTCTACGAGCGTTTGTGAAGAAAAGACATGAATCAAGTTCAGCAATAGTGAGGCAGAGTTACAAAATGCAGTAGTAGTCAGTGCTTCAGAGAGACAGTCAATCAAACAAAGACATAAGTGCTTTTCTCAATGATTAACCTTGCAGCTGCATGAAACTGTACACGCATTGGCCTCTACACAAACTAAGCTCCACACCCACGCATGGAAACCCTGTCTCTCTCATTTATACATATATGTTTCAACACCATCTGCATCTATTTATGTCTCCAGGTGATCATGATTATCATTATTGTCTGCAGATGGGCTAAAAGTGAGCGCATACTATGTATTAATGATTGTGGGAAAGCATTGAATTGCAGAAATGCACCCTGTGTCGGAGTCAAAGTTATGCCTCTTGTTTGGTGTCCAGAAGCGAATATATTTAAATAGAAAACCACACCAGTCTATAATTCTGATACACGTGTCGACGTACAGTCTCACTATTAGCAAATGAATGGAAAGAGATCAAACAATAAGAGCACTATGCAGAAACAGCAGGACTTGTACTGACTTCATTCTTTCCCTTTTCCTCATCCTTCTCTTTTTTAGTGTCCCTTGACATTCAACCCGAGGCTGGCTGTTTTAGAAAGATGTACTTTAGCTGACATCATGGTACATTTCTGCACACACAGTGTAAACAATGGTCAGTGGCATTTGAGACTGCCAGCGTGCATAACTGGAAAAGGCTATTTGCAATGTCAAATAGGTTTATAGAAGAAGATGTAGTGCTGAATAAGAATAAAACACGAGCTCTGATGGAGCAAACTCCCTGCTACATCTTCAGAGTTTGACTTTGCATCAGAAGCTTATTGATCGGTAATATGTGGCTGAATTTCAGTATGATTACATTTAAAGTACTTTTTGCTCCCAAATATCACATATATCAGCGTTGAACTTCTGCTCAGACCACAGCTGTGTTCTTTTTCCTAACTTTATGCTCATCCTGCAGGACTGCAGGGCAATATATTTCCCTCCACCAAGTAAATAAAGAAGAGGTTATGTAATCAATCATTTGGGGGTTTGAAATCACAATATTGAACACAACTGTCAGCCATGCCATTAGCATGATTCATTTCTGCCGTTTTACATTTACAATTTTCCTACAAGAACAACATTGATTCTCTGTGTGTGAGAGAAAGAGCGTGTGTGTGTGTGTGTGTGTGTTTGTGTGTGTGTTCATCCATTTCTCTGCCTTGTAGGGTGAGTTGCAGACTGTATTGTATATGCATGCGTCTGACACAATTTCCTCCCTATTTTCTTCCATAATTTGAATCAGAGAAAATGTATTAATTTTGCATGGGGTGAGAGGAGCCTACGCAGAGCCAGTAAATAAATCTCTCCTATTATTACCTACAATGCCCTGTCAGGTCCATACATCATCTCAGCACATCATAATTAATTGCACACTAAACTATTCTGTTCAATTAACCATGAGGGAATGGATCAGAAGAGGGGGAGGGGGAGAGAATGGATGGCGAAGGTTGCACAGTATTTAAACCTTCATTTTAAACTGAAACACAGATAAAGTGATCGTACAGTTATTTGCTTGTTTTTACATCTTCTTCCCTGTTTGTGTTGTTTTTTTTTTATCCATACAGACCAGCTTTTTCTGTCTCGATATCTTGCTGAGGGTTCAACTTGTGCATATTTCCATATTTTTTCAGAGAAAAAAAAATGTATTTGTGGACAGGAGACGTGTTCTATTCCCACTTGCCCTCCAGTGTTGTTCTAATGGGAAATGTGCTTATGCAAGGTGATCTCACCCTGGAGGCTTTACATTTTCCACCAAGGCTCTGTCAGGTCAACAGTCTCATAAAAAAGTAGAATAACATTATGAAGACGTAATAGCGAAGTGAGTTTCTTGCTAACACATTTTCAGTGTTGCTCCAGGAACTTCTGAAGCCAAACATACTTAAATGCAACTCTTTAAATTCTCAAAAACACTTTCAGGTTCAGTTGCATCAACTGCAGTGAAATACTGAAATGAAATGGTGAAATGTTTGGAATAGCTGAGGAGTGTCCAACAAACAGCCTTTCATGTCTCTTAGAAAAACACTGTATTATTTCTGTCTGTCAGGAGCCATGCTGAATGTACTGTTTCCCCTCCCACAATGATGCAAATCTGATGCAAGGATGTAGGTCAACTTGCTCCTCCTGACTCACCAGCCTGAAAGTACAGAGTCTTACTTTAGATAGGATTTGCTTAGGAACACAGAGATATTATAAACACGGCAAATATGGAAAAGAGAAGAGCAAATGTTGGAGCAAGGATTACATTTACAGTAAAGTCAGGATTGGTTTTAGCATTATGGGCTATAACAGAACTGGGTCAGGACAGAGAGCATTTCATCAATGAAACATGCAGTTTAGACAGAAGTGAAATCAGGCAGACTCTCAGTTTACCATGGAAAAAGTGTCAAAAGGAACAAGTAGCCTATTAAAAGGGCAGGACTGGGGAGTGTTGCATTACATGTAATTAAACTTTTAGTTTCACTACATTTTGCAATAGCTTGCTAGTATTTCATTCATATTTGTATAATTATAAAAGTAGTTAAATACATTTTTTGCCATTTTTGTGTAGTTTACTATAAACTACAAACAATTTATGGCCATTAATAGAAAGGAAAATTTGAAGTATAAGTATTTATTATTACCTCTGTGAAAGACATCATGTATTTGGTTTGCTTCCTTTGTCTGTTTCTCTGTTTGTCAGCAGGATTACCAAAAAAAAAAAAAAAAAAAAAAAATACTGCCCCAGTTTTCATGAAACTTGGTGGAAGGGTGAAGCATCAGCCAAGAAAGAACTCATGAAATATCAGGCAAATACTCAAATCAGGTTTTCCCTTTTAATGAGTAGGATTGGGTTGCAGGTTAGCCCCACAGCAGTGGTGGGGTTGATGTAGTGTAACAGTAAAAAGGATAAGTAAATTGTCTCCTACATGCATCCAGAACTGAATCCTTTTTAGCCTGAGACATGCAGTTTTAACCTTAGATCTCTGGCTCAGTATCACGAGCCCTTTGGGATTCCTGCGAGTCAGCTGGAGTCATAAATAACAGTCAGAGGTGGTGATTTCAACCAATTTATGAGCCACCATTGGGTTAATTAACCAGGTAGTTATTGCTGATTAAAAAATAAATCTGCTGCTATTTCAGCCTTCAAAATCAATGGTCATGCTCTCAATTTTGACAAGAATAATAAACCTTCCTTTGGTTACCTTTTCAAAAACAGACAATAATTACCTGGTGAATCTGCAACCATTGTAATTATAAATTGGATATGTCCTGTATGAGAATCAAACCTTGACAGACATAGTAACAACAATAACCAAGGGCCTTAGTGACAATTTTATAACAAAAAATTGACAATGACTCCAGCTTAGTTTGGCTTATACAGTTGTATTGATTACAAGATAACTGCTTTGTTTTCTGCTGTAAGTCAGTCTCATCGACATCAAGCAAACTCATTTTCTGTGAAACATTTTAAAATTCAATATGCACCTGGGCTCCCTTAATAGCTTTGTTGCTAGGTTCTCAGTTGAACTGTCATTTTATCATCCCAACACAAACACGGCACAAACAGAGCTATCCACCCGATAGCTGAAATGTAATGATATGATTTGTAATTAAGACTGCACTATGCACTCTTTTCACTTAGAAGGGATGGATACTTGTTTCATGTGGCAGCCAGTTCTGGCAAAGGATGACAAGTCCCAAAGGAAACTTCATACAATATATGATGTGCTATTTGTCACTGCTGCATGCAAGTCAGAATTTATGGTACCTATTACCAGATCAGTAAATCCAATGTTCTGTAGCCAAAAGCTCTTTTGTTGCTTGATTTATTCTAACTGAAAAATAGACTCCACAATAAAGTATGAATATGTAGGTAGAGGCGATTCATATAAAGAATCTAAATAAAATGATGGAGTTCAACCATGGGAGATAGTTGAATTGTGTGTTGTACATATACAATATAGCCCTTGCAGATAATCTCATTTCACATCCTAAATGAAGTGAAACCCCATCACTGCTGGTTCAAAACACTTATGAGGATTTCTGTTCAGAAAACAATAAATAGATCTACAGTATGTGTGTAGCAGCTCGCTGTTAAGTGCCTGTGACTTTTAGCATTTATAGTGACTTGTCTACAGGCAGAGTCCTTCATAACAAATCTAGAATCCAGTCTGAAGGATCCATTATTTCAATTTTCTCATAAATAAACTCCAATGCTGATCATTTGTCTTTTTCTCATGAGTGGAAAAATAAATTACATTCATTCTTGAACGAGCAACCTGTCATTCCAAGGGTGAATTATATTAGTAATTATTTTTTAAAGCTTCTTATTATGTGATTATATTGTTTGATTTCACCTTGTTGAATACTGCTTTTACTTGTGATTGTAATTCATTTTTACCCATCACCTGATCATCTTGTCAATGATTCTTTCATGGTTCTGATTATGTGGCTTGTAACAAAGCAGCATGCCTCTTTTGTTTGTGGCTGGAAATCCCAGTGTTAACAGAGACAGATGATAACAGCCTGACTGATACCTGATATCCAGGATCACCAATGTTTTAGTGGAGCGAGTAACTCGCAGAGAGACCTTAGGTCATCAGCTGCTGATATGGATGGATTTTTTTTCCCTCTCTGGATAAATGATGAACTTCAGCACAACATGCAACATGCAAAGTGTTGTTTTAGTAATACAAAGTCTTGGCGATCACCTCAAACCTTTACCTTGTATCATGTCTGTACACTTTCTGTTTGATTTTACACACACACACACCATGGCTAGAATTACACAATGACATTCTAATAAGGTCTACCACACATCAAAATTTCAACTGGATCCAAGTAATATCACACTAATAATGATGCCAATGTGGTTTCTAAATTCTAGGGATGGGTTTTTACAGTCAAGAACTCATATTATGAGTGTCAAACATGGGACTATTGCTTTTAGGTGCAATGACATAAAGGGAAACTGAGCTGCTTTGGCAGAGGTTTGCACACTCTGAGTGCTGTCTTGTTAATATTGCCTGTCTATAAATTAAAATGCACAATCAACACAGTGTCACTGTAGAAACTCATATCATCTTTCTTCCACAACTTGTGTTTGCCCTCGTACGCATCCTTTCATTTTAAACCAAGTCACCTACAGGGGCTTTAAATACCTGCAGAGAAATTCAAGAAATGTGTGTGTGTGTGTCTGTGTGTGTGTGTCTGTGTCTGTGTCTGTGCAAAAGATCAAATGAAACCTTGAGTTGTGAGCTCAGAGGGCAGAGGGGCTGAGTGTTA
The DNA here is from genome assembly GCA_037577475.1 of Chaunax sp. Z400. Taxonomy (NCBI): domain Eukaryota; kingdom Metazoa; phylum Chordata; class Actinopteri; order Lophiiformes; family Chaunacidae; genus Chaunax; species Chaunax sp. Z400. The sequence continues at coordinate 30,119,359 of CM075184.1, read as the reverse complement.
TGCAAATGTATTGTGGAATAGTGAAAATCCCCTTCAATGCTGTTCCAGATAACATTCAGTGTCAGAAAATATTCACTGCAAGCAGCTCGGAAATGAAATAATGAAATGGAATTACTCATATGATATGATTGGACTCTAAAGGGCGAGGAGGTTAGCATATATGTCAAGGATGATGTCATCACGGATCTCCATTCCTCCATTCAAATTGATTTCTCTATTTTCCATATAGGCTTCAGCCCTCATTTTCTACATTAGTTCCAGAAACCTCTATTACATGTAATTTGAGTGACATGCAATATACCATCTGATGGCTCACATTCAAAGCAAGGGGTGGGAATCCTCTCATCCTGAAACGCTAAAACACATAGTCATCATCTGCATGCATTATTCGTGAGTGGAAGGAGAAGAAGAGCTGATTATTATGGGCAGAAGATGACAGATCACACGTATATTCCCCTTATCTTGCCAACACCAGTATGCAATGCACATACAGTATCACTTACCAGCAACAGAGATGCAATGGCCTCCAGAAGTCAAATGAACTTTGATCAAACCACATTTCCGATTTACATTTGAATCACTCTTTGATTGCATCAGATGACTCTCTGACAAAAAAAAAAACACAAGGTCAGAATAAATTTCGACTGAACTTGAAAGTTCTCCCTCTCTTAGGCCGCCATACACTTCAATTTACTGTCTCATTATTCAAAGTGAAAATGAAAATTGGAGCCTGAAGCATTTGTATTTGAACAAAGAGGGGGAAGCAGATTATGAATGTTCAAAATGTAATTTCTATTACACATCCATTATTCTTCTATTAATCACAGATTCCCTCTCTGTGCTCTTCAAGTAAAACATGCTTATACAGTATTCATGTGCATACGGGGGCCAAAAAGAAATTGGCAAGGCTATTTGAAATGTTTAATTTATGGGGGATATATTCTTCTGCTGAAAAGAATGTTTTACAGAAAGAAAAAAAAATTAATCACAAGTTATGAATTCACTTCAACGTGACAAAAATACTGTAAGTAATTATAGGAGCAGCAGCAGAAAGGCTTTGTATAAGAATAATCCTTTTTTTTTCTTCCTTATTTTTAAATCACAGTATGTGTGAATAGAGACCTGCATCTCTTTTTGTTCTCCCTGCTCTATATAGAAGGCTAATATTCACAGAGAGAGATGAGATTTAATGCATACTGATTACTCCAGAGACCTACCATTCAACACTGGGAGAAAGCGTCAATTAAAGTGTTTTAAGCCTCCATAAACTGCACCTTAAACAGCTGATCAACACTATGTGAGCCTACCTCCTGGATTTGAGCTGAGTTTTGCTTAAATGGAGCAAATTCATCTCTGGAGAGAAATGTTGTAATTCCCTTTTTAATCTCCAAGCAGTTGAATAAGTATTCTATTCGTACACAATGATTTTTTTCTTTTCTTTGACTCACACACACAGTGCGGCGCTGCATCCCAGAGCAGTTGCAAATACAAATCATACACAATCACTGTCATGATTAAGAAATATTAAACCCATACCACTGAAAACATGTCAGCTTGTATATAAACACCAAGGGTGCATGTTAAGAGAAATGCTGTCAACAGAACACAAACACCCTCTAGGGATTTATCTGTTTAGATTAATTTGTCTTATTATTATGTGTATTCATAAGCACTGAGGCATGAATGCATGAAGATATTTTCATTTGTGTGCAATGAGGCTTCGACATTGACCTCACTTTTAAAACACACCACAATGGGTGCGCAATGAGCAATAATGTTTGGCTGAGGTTCAACACTAACGCCACTACCTTATTGATAGGAACAGATCTCCATAAAACTGACCTCATTATTGGCTGGTCATTAGTTTGATTGAGAGCGTAGCAGCCCCTCAAGGCTAAACCTTGGCCTGCCTCAAAGACAGTTCTTCTGTATATGGTTATCTCTGTTGTGGTCCGACAAGTAAAGAACACAATACGGCATTCAGCGAGCCTCTGAGCGCTGCACAACAATAACACAGCAGGACTGTGTTTGTGGTGCTCAGTTTTGATCCAGACCAAATGAACTGAAGGGGAAACAATGAAGCTTTTAGTATCCAGGAGAATGAGATGTTTAAGACATTGATTCACGTTGGGTTCAAAACCACAGTATCTAATTATAGCCATGGGAATCTAGTCAAGGCCATGGTATTTCAGGGCTGTAGAGAGACAACATTCTGCTATAACTACGCTCGCTCTACATGAATCATATTCCCTGTGTGGTTTGGCAGCCATTAAAACAGAAAGAATGCCCTTTCTCGGTCGGAAGCCATGGGCTAGCGTACCTCCATTGTACCGAAAGGTTAACTTTTTCTTCTTTTTTTATGTCTGAGTGATCAACACGAACTGTGGTACCATACTAAAAGCAAATAGAATCTGGTGGACTGAAATAGGAAGAGCTCAGAGGCTATTTCACCAGTAATTATTTCAAGCTGGTTTAAGTCAGTAGGTTTCATGCTACATGCATTTCAGGTGGAAATAATATAAGTAAGCATTAGTCAGAGATAGGGCACCAAGCTTCTAACCCACCAATACTTGGCACCCCATGAAAGTGTTGCTTATGCATATATCAGCTCCATCAAAAAGGATGGGGGATGGTGTCTTTGTGGGAGAGAGGGGGGAGGGCTGCTCTCTGAAGCACACAACCTCATTATTTAGTCTATAGAACAGCACATCCACTTCATTGTTCTTCAAATCAGCCCAAACTCGCTGGGCTCATCCAAAGCCCTCAGAATAGAACAGAGCTGCTTTATGGTTTTAAAGGAGCTGCAGATGAGATCGGCAGCATGATCAGTCAAGAGTGCCGTTATTGCCTTTCTTTTCTTTTTTTAATGCTCTTCATTGTCAATTACAACGATATGACTTCTCTCCAAACCATCATTTGTCATCAGCAATTCAAAATAATACAAAGATGACACACAGATGAGGGAGAGATGTCTCACTGAGATGTTTGGAGCAGTGCGATCTCCCCCCGAGGCTGAGTCGAGAGGTTGCTCGGAGATGACGTGTGATAGTAAACGATATGTTGGGAGTGGTGTCCTGAAGGCCTGAGCGTTGTGGTGAACCAATCCTGGAAATGTAAACTGATTTCATCACATAGGGAGCCGTCAGAGGTGGTTGGCTGTGCTGCAGCATGCCTGCTTGGCAAACACTCTGCCACGGAGTGTGCAGGACAAATAATGTCAACTCAAAACGGCCTGCTTGCCTTGGTCCTCCCACCGGTGTTTCATGTAAATATGCTCTAACTACTCTCTTGCAGCCACATCAATCATGACGGGTATGACAAGGCTCCTTTGTTCCAAATAAAGAGTGTAAACACAGCTGGAGCATGCTGGGGGAACCTTTCCCTCCCCTATCTTGCCACTACACCTGTCGGACACACTGCATCAAACCCTCATTTAGAGCTCTGATTATCCTAATGACACCGGTGTCTTTTCCCGCTCCGGCCATTATCAGTTAAATCCACCCTTCCTTAATTAAAGACACACAGTCAACACATGCTCAAGCATGAAAAGAGTCCTCCTTCCCCCCCACACACACAAGGGAATCCATCACTCTGCCATTTATCATTCTGTTTATTTTGTCATTATATTTTAAAAACAGTCTCCTGTCTTTAAAAATGACTAAACATCGAGGTACAATGGTATTAGGACTGCATATTTGATGACATTGAATTGAGCCACAAATTAGATATTGATATATAAGAGCTGCATGAATTATGCAGATATAAAATTGCAAAAATGTTTAAAGGCAAAGATGTTTTCCTGACAAATGTTTCGGTGCACAGTATTTGTGTATTTTTGAAGTCCTTACCTTTGAAACATTTTTGCTTGAAATTAGAGCGGAAATATTGCGGATAGCAATAGAGTTGAGTGTGTCTCCTCTGTCTGACAGTAGATGAGATGAGTGAATATGATGAGATTTCCTTGATGACTCTCTGCACATCTGAAGAAGTGTAACGGCAGCCTGTGCAGCATCCAGAGTGTGCAGTTGTTTTAAAATGATTTCAAATGCTGCATTCATGTTATGAACTCCAGTTCAGCAACAGGAGAATCAGATCAGTCCTATGATTCACTGTCATGGTTTCACCTACAGCTATTATAGTCTGCCATTAAAATGAATATCAGAATTGTACATTGAGGTAAACTGAGGAATTGGCAAAATTTAAAGTAATATTTATTTCAAAGAGTGCAATGGAATGCTTTTACCATTCATTCTCTGCAAATCACAGATGTTTACAAAAAAAAAGCATTGCAATCCATTGCGTATATTCCAGTCTAAACCAAAACAACAGATCGACCAACCCAAGAGCCATGCTAGTGGTGTGGCTCTAACATTCCTCAATATGCCTTTCAAGCAAAAATGACATTTTATTCCTGAAACACTGATACTTTGGGAGCACATTTTTTTTCACCTGAACACTCACAACTACAAATTAAATTTGATTTCAGACACCTATCACATCATTATCCAGCACCATATTTATTTAACATCAAGCTTATATCAACAGCAACACACTCTACTCAAGCTAAAGCAGACTGTCAATTATACTGAACTTCTCTGTTTCTGAAAGCAATCAGGCTATAAATTTAGTTGAGCAAAACTGTGCATTCAGCGTAATATCTAGCAAATGGAAGAAAAAAAAGGATTATCAAGCAGAGTTGAGGCTAATAAGAGTTTAATGGCATTGGATGTTTAACAGTCACTGCAATCACTCAACCAGTGCTGCCAAAATAAAGGTACTGTGAAGTAAATCGTTGTAGGCCTGAGCTATAGGACTGCTGACCTTGCAGGGATCATGCATTTTGTTAATATGGAGAGTATGAGAGTGGAGAAAATTTTATTTTGATTCAGCAGGGTAGTTTTTCACCTAATGGAACAGGAGAGTTACAGCACAGAGGTCACCCTTATGTTTCTTCTGTTGGCTACAAACATGATCTCCTGGATGGGATTAGTTGTGTTTTTACTAGGAGATTAAGACCCAGTATTTTCTCTACTGTTTAACTGCCGAGATGCTATCTCCAAGCAAAGGTACTACACTGTCAGCATTCTCATAAACCACATTTATGTTTATTCAGCTAAAATTGTGGCAATCCTAATGTTAATCATGTTAAACTGAGAATGAATCCACAGTCCAGTCTACTAGTCCATAATGTTTAAGTGATCATAGTGTAACAGACACACCTCATGCCCTGATAAAGTCAGACAAGGCCATAAGTCTAATGCTAACGTGTTGATGGGAACTCTACAGGGAGCCAGAAAGTTATTACATTTCATCTAAGGGGAAATATCTGTGCATGGCAATTCCATCAAATACTTATTGGAGGTCAGATTGATCCATCCAAGCTATGTAATGTCATGTCATGTCATGTTATGTTATGTCATGTTATATGATGTCATGTTATGAAGCTAGGTTAAGTTAGTTAAGTTGCATTACATTACGTTTTTATATTATGTCGTTACGTCATGTTGTTACATTATGTTGTCACATTATATCGATACATTGTTGTTACGTTACATTGTTACATTATATTGATACATTGTTGTTACGTTACATTGTTACATTATATTGATACATTGTTGTTACATTACATTGTTACATTAGTTGTTAAATTGTTACATTATTTTATGTCACATTTATTAGGATCCTAATTTGCAAACTTACAAAATACAAGATTTCCCGCACTTTCGAGTCCAAGAGGATTTTACCAACGACTTCTATTTCTAAAGAAAGTCAGCAAAGCACAAGGGAGAAAACCACAGCCGCTGATTCTGAAAAACAAGAATGACATGTGAAAAGTGAAGACAAGATTGAAACTCATTGCAGTGTGCATGATAACTGAGTGGTACCTATCAATCTTTAGCCAAGGTCTCAACAAAACACTTGCCCTTTCCATACTGTGAGAGGAGGAAAAAGTCAGTGCTGTGCAGCTTCCATGTTCTCATTCTCTTCCATTTTACCTCAAGGCTTCTGGACTTACCTCAACAAGATCTCATCACTCTGCAGTGTTGTTTACAAATTCTGTGAGGAGACAGAAAAATCCAATTCTCCACAGAGAGTGGTACACTTTTTTTTCTTCTTTTTTCATATATTATTTGAAACATGGCAGGAACAAAACATACTGAGAGAGTCAGATAGAGAAAAACTCCCAGTAATGTATACCTGGCCATGCTTTCTGAATTATTTACCCTCAGCAGCCCCTTTGAAGAAGCCTGAGAGTGCACTGTATGTCCCTTTACATGACAGCTCTAAAGCAATACTCCAAGTTTGGTTTTCACAGCTCTTCTGCAATGCTCTGCTGGTTTGCCCTTTAATTTCACCTCTAGTGTCAGTCTGCCTCGTAACCAGAAGAAATACAACTTGACCTGCAACAACTTTGTCAGGAGAACCAATCACACTTTTTCAAAGTCAAAGTTTGTAGACAAAGGGTGGATTCATTCAAGCTCACATTTATGTTGTCTAACAGAGGTATGCCGCATCATTACTGTGTTGTCAAAAAGACAAATCTGTTTGTGTTTTGTTCTCAGGATTGCACGAAAACATGATTGTTACTTGTGAAATTATTTTAATAACGAGACTAAAGGTGTTCAGACAGAGGAAGAAGCTCATTTTTTGTTTTGCATCATCTGTGCACATTTATGCAGTCAATTTTAAGTCACCCTAAATCTCTGACTATAGACATTAGCTGTAAGCTAGCTAAATATGGATGCTCCAACCATGTGTAAGGGAGTGTTTCAGTGTGTGCAGCTCACATTCTGTTGTAACACAAAGAATAGCTACTCCACATGGTTGTACTTTAGCACAGCAGTGCTTTGAAACAAAATGCTTTTAATTTTTAATTTATATAGTGCCAAATCACAGCAAAAGTTATATCAAGGTACTTTCTAAGAAGAGCAGATATAGACCTAAAACCGCCTTTTTAACAGGAAGAAACCTCAAGCAGATCCAAGACCCAAGCACAAAGACTCCGAGGAAGAAGTCAAGTTAGTAACAGGAATTAATGAGACATGAATGTGTAGAGAAGAAGAGGGAGAGGAGGACAGCATGTGTGACCATGCATGAGTGCTCAGTGCATCATGGGAAGTCCCCTAGCAGTCGAGGCCTATAGCAGCATAGCTAAAGATGAGCCTAATGTCAATATTCTGACATGCTCACATTGACAGTCATCATGTTTAGCAGGTATAATGTTTAACATATTTGCAAGTATTTTGGTTTTAAGAGAGAAAAACAAATTTTGAGCTTATAGTCATGTTAGATGTGACTACCAGAACTGTCAGTTAACAAATTTTACTGCAATCCATATAAAAGTTGTCAAGACATTTTACTAAACACAAATGTGAATCATTTAGTGGCACTAGAGGAAAAGTCAGGCAACCATTGACAAAGTCTTCATCCTCTGCTGACACCAAGCTTTATGCATTGACACCTCCAGAGCCACATTGCTAATATGGGTATAAAATGACTGTTGCATGTACTGTATTATGATAACTTCCACCTGAGGCAATGTGATACCATACATGTGACTTCCTCACTTCATTTACCATGATTTAGGCCAAGCCTGGAGTAAGTTACAACACCTTTGGGAGAAAGGTTTTGAAAACGTATATCACCCCACTGTGTAAAAACAGAAACTTACAAAACTTGAATCAAACATCCTGCACATATTCTGTTTATTATTACCATATTATAGGCTCTGCACAGGCAAATAAACTTCTGCACACTATTGGCATGTCTGCCTTTCTACACTGTAACAAAGTGAAATCCTGCAACGTCTTTATAAAATGTACTCTGTGTCTCGTTATTACCTGGAGGGAGTTCAAAGCATCCTGGTGTTTTGCTTTAAGAAGTCTTGTTTTCTGATGGGGGGGTGGAGCACTTGGTAGTGATCCTTAACCCCAGCTGACATAGACAGGATAGAGAGGGTGGTGTTCAACTGAAGAGAAGCCAGATCTGCAAGCAATTTTTATCAATCTGTACTGTTAAAACAGAACTTAGCTGTCCACTCAGTCAAAAAAAAAACAATGTGAAAGTAATACAACGGAGCTACTGTCTTTTAAAGCATCCTACAATGGCATATGGTGTCATTTCATTTGATTCTACATCTAAATTAAAGCATATTCTGACAAAAAATCAGTTGAAGCATGTCATATATTAATGTCATATATTAATGTTTGAAATAAAATATTAAATAAATGCTCAATATTTATTGATTTAGCAAAATTGATTCCCATTCAAATTAGGGCCAATCATGAAATCCTTAAGTTTAGTTCCTTTCTCTAATTCGAGAGCAATGAAAAAAGCTTTTTTTTAAGCAGTGTGATGGAATTTAGCAACATAAGGCCTAGTCTGAGATACCAATATTATTCAAATGAGTGCTACAGCCTGCTTGCACTGATAACATATGGTGCTTCAGACAAGCACTGCCATATGGACCCATATGGTCGTCTTTCCAGACATAATGACAACACAACCAAATTTAGGGTCATTTCTGAGTGTGTTTGCCTCTGAAGAGAAGACGGTCTCTGAATTTGGCTCTGTGTCACACAGTCTAGCCAATCTGTGATGGCTGGCAGCACAAGCAAAGAAGATTGACTCAGGCTGATCAAAGTGACAGAACAATGACAGGCGTGAGCCACAGAGGGGTACAGTGCCATATAGAAGGGATGCTTGGCATGCTCAGAGTACAGCACATAAACAACACAAGCACCAATCAAAACGTTTTGCATACACAATCAAGTAGAAAATAGTAATAGAGGTTGGTACCAAAATTCAATCAGCTCCTGGGTCCAAACATGACCAAATAAATACAGCTTTGATTGCCTATCATCTAGAAGTTGGAACCAATTGGACCCTGACAAAGTCAAGAGCAGTCTTCTCTCTCAAGCTATGTAATTGTGAGCCGCTCAAATCACCTTTCCATGAATGAGCAGTTCATGGTGAGATGGAGAAAATAACACAATTTATAACTCGTCCAGTAATCACTGCTTTGCATACAGAGGAGAGATGGGCTACATAAACCTTTGCTTATGATGCTGGGACTTAATGACTACAAACTGGTGCTGGACAGATGAAGAACCTCTGGGTTTTGACATGGTTGTCAAAAACTTTCTCAAGCATTACTTTTAGAATATATATATGTGCATTCATTGCAATGTGGGCAAAGGAGGATAAAGATACACTCATTAACTTTTCAGTGTTTCTCTCCTTTATCTTCCCTCTCTCGCTCCCTCCCCTGATTCGATGATGTTGGCAGCACTTCAAGCTTGAAATTCAATTCCTCAGCCATTGAATAAACAGCAATTGCACCAAGCTAACTCAATTCAGAGTGCAACAAAGGCTCTTGAATAGATTGAGGCATCAACTTTAATACAGCATCATTCATGTCGCACACATAATGTTATTCTGTTTCATTCAAAGCACTTAAAACAGGATGTCTTAGAAACAAACCATAATCATTATAGACTAACAACTTACTGATGACTTACTGATGTGTACAAGAAACCGTACATCCTTTTCTATTGAGACAACACCCTCTAGTATTATTATTATGATTGGAGATTTTAAAAATAAATCAATTCATTTGATTGAGAAACAGACAATAAAGACATGCAGAATGAATGGTGAAATCCAACCGTATCATTATGCATTTCATTATACCGTCTGCTGACATGATGACATTTGTAATGAATTTATAATGAATATTTTGACATGTGTAGAGATGGTGTTTTTCCCAAGGCAATATCTTTCATGTATTTGAGCCAAATTTCTATTAAATGTGTCATCCCCTTCATGAAACACTCTCCTGCAAACATAATTTAAATTCATTTTAATACATCACCTGCATTTGCACAGTATGGTAAATGGTAAGTGGACTGTTGTTATATAGGGCTATTCTAGTCTGACTGACCACATATATATATATATATATATATATATATATATATATATATATATATATGTGTGTATATATACATATATATATATATACATATATGTATATACATATATATATATATATATACACACATATATATATATATATATATATGTGTGTGTGTGTGTGTGTGTAAGGTTTCTTATATTCTGACTGGTACAATATTGGTTTTTATGATGAATGCTGATCACAAATTTAAAGCCTAATGAATCATCAGTGTTCATGCCATTTTAAATAAAGAAAAGATGTTTATTGGATGCCTCTGAGATTAAAATAAGTCCAGCTTCAGTAGCCAGCTTGGGAGTGGAAAGAAGCTTTAATGTTGTATTACTCCTGGATCAAATAGAATTTATAAGTTGGTGACAGAGAAGAATCATAAGGGGCAGATTGTATAGGATGACAGGTCATAACTTTTACATTGCTTTTTTTTTGCTGTTTGAGCTTGTTACTCTCTCAAAGCATGGGCTGAGGAGTGCAGGCAACATATCAAACTTAATTACCATTCAGGTTGCCTCATCATATTAGACCTTCAATGAAGTCAGATTGCTGCTGTTCCCCCAGAACCTTTAAAGCCACAAACACCACATCTCTCTCTCTCTCTCTCTGAATTATTCCCCCACTACTATCATGAACCCTTAGCAGGAAAATGTGCTTTACCAAATAGCATTTCATCTTTGAGCCCCATTCCTCATCTTAATATACAGATGAGACCCTCAAGTCTGAAGTTAAAGCAGCACCACAAGGTTGAGATTTGGATTACTTCAGAGGAATAACAACATGTTTACCATGTAGTTTCATGGTAATCTGTCAGTTTTATGTTGTTAGTGCCGGTTGCTTTCCTATTTTATTGGGTATTACTTTTGTTTTATGAAGCAATTTTCACATTCTGCCCTTGATGATAGTGGCCTCAGTCTCTGCAGCAGCAGAGCAGGCCTACTGATGAACACGCAGCACAAAGGGGTGATTATGGAGTGCTAAACTAATGATTGCCAATGAGAAGCTGTTCTCACCACAGAGGGAATTCATTTCTCTGTCACCAGGACTTAATGGCTCCGTTAAAGGAGATGAAATCTGGTCACTAGAGAAAGCCCTCCTGAAAGACTGCAGGTAGCTTATTCCATTTGTCTGCAGTCCTAACTCTCTAAAAGCAGTGCGATACAGAAAGGGTGCATCCGCTACAGAATATGATGCACCTTTTGGCGTGCACTTTATTCTGATACCAGATCTATCACCAGCATCGTCCCTATGTGGGACCTTATTGAACATGACAGGTTAAAATGGTAGGTTAAAGGGACTATTAGGCTTGTTACCTGTGAGCGATCACTGGAGAATCTCATGATTGCAGCGCTCTAGATGTTTTGTGCCATGTTTAAAGGTTGTGCAAGATGCCAAACATGGAGGATAGAGTGACATGGAGCAGTCCTGTGAGCCACACGGTGCACAGAGCAAGGCCATGCATCAGGAGGCCCTTAACCTCCTGTTTGTAGCTTTTCATTATTAATGTGGCACTGAAGTATTGACTCACGTTATGAGCTCTGATCCGCCTCGGCTGATTTTAGCCGTCTAAATGGCGATGCCGGAGCACATTTGCTGTATACAATACTGGGTGAACATTTATGAAAGATTTAGTGCAGGGTGAATCGGTAAAGCAGGAAAAAAACAAACAGCTCGCAGCTGTTCCCCGTTACACCTCAACACTATACTTCACACTGAACTCCATAAAAACACACCACTTCAGTAAGTTCTGAGAGCCTCCTGAAGACCTCTTGCTCCTCATCTTGCATTACATGTCCTGTTGCCCCCAAATATGCCTGTATTATTTTTGCAATTCAGTATTAAATCATCCATGAAAAAAATGAGTGGACTGCTCTTCCTCCCGACCCACGACAACTAACCTATATTGCATGTCTGTGGACATGGATTAGAACCAGAACATTCTTGCTGGGACTCATGGCTGCATCACCATGCCACCCAAATTTATTTATATTTCTAGGTTTTTTTTTCTGATGAAATGTGGGTAATTTTTGGTGAGTATTTGGATCCGATTTTTATTCGTCAATGAATAGAACTTCAGTTGTTTGAATCAAACCTTTCATTCAGTACCACACTACAGGAAAAAAACAGCCAATCCAGGCTATTTCTAGAGACTTCTTATTCATTTAAACCTCCACTGTGCATTTGAATTCCAAATACAGATATCATGGGTGATAACAGATAATGATTCTAACTTTGCATTTCACCCTTAAGTAGAATTCATAGGTTTGAAGAGGAATGATGAACATTAAAAAAAAAAATTTAAAATGCAGATGTAGGATAAAATCACATCTGATCATAGGAAGTACATGGCACTGCCTGAATCATCTTCTCAAAAATGTGCAGCTTAATCAAAAATTCCTACTCATCTATCAAACTGCTCACAGGGTGCGATGCCCAGAATGTGCGTTTATACATGCAGTATACTCTTGATCTGCTGTCATCGTGTTCATCTGACTGACAGATGGTTGGCTCACCTCACACAGCTCTCTTTACGCTCACTGACAGTGCCAGACATGAAATCAATATATTATGAAATCAAGTACTGTATATGTGAAGGAGGCACGCCGCTTTAGTTGAATCCAAATGTTGCTATCCCGTTGCTGATGCAACGCTGTTACAGGTCTGTCTTCCTTTGAAATAATTACAGTTCCTGCAATTCTCTATTTGTTAGACAGGACAACACTCCATCATCGTCACTTTGTCACGTTCGAGCACCATGTTCATTGAGACTAAAGATAGGTTGTTTTTCAAATACTGAATGCTTTGATTAATGACCATGCCTTATAAAGCTCCTGGAAGTCAGGGAGATGTAGGACATTTTCAATCAGTGATGGCGCGTGATCTAAAACGGGTGGTTTGGGATTGAAATTACGAGTAGATTGATTAGAGTTTACACATGTTATATACACTTCATCCATTTTCTATGACTCTGTTTATTACCTACAATTACATGGAATATCACTTAAGTGAAATACCTGCTATATGCCAGTTCTCTGCATAAATACATGGAAAACAGTTAACAGTTGCAGCTCCAACAGCTTTGCAGGCTATCATCCAAGGACCATCCTACTGCAGCTGTTCCAGTAAAAGTGACATTGGCTCACATGCAGGATTTAATTAAATATACTCCTTGCTACTCTGAGAGATACAATCATTTACATTGTGCTTTCCAAGACATCTGGGTGTAGTGTGCAGAGAAAATAAACTATGTGGAGAGTTATGCACAGTACATGCAGCCGTTGGTCTGCATCAATCATCACTATCCTTCTCTCAAAAATCAAGTAAATCAATAACAGAATGCTTACGCACAACCTAAGAGAAAATTAAAACAAGAAGACATAGTCATCAATATCCCCCACCACATGGTGCTGGTTTCTGCTGTGTATACTTTTGTAAAAAGAGACAACATTTATGAATGAAGTGAAACAATGATGATAGATGTGTAAAATGAAAGTGTCATAATAAATGTTAGCGCAGCATGGAAGCAGCTAATGTTAACATAAACCTGTGTAGTGTGTTCAACACTGCAGTAATATTACTGCAAATGTTGGAGAGGGAAGTTTGTCAGCTGATGATCAGAGATATATGTTCTTCTCTCTGCAACAGTTTTTGTATAAAAATGTGTGAAGTGCAAAATTCAAATCAAGGGCCATAACTCTAGTAGAAATAGATTTACAATGATTTACAAACTCAATCTACTACAGTACATAATAAATCTCTCCACAAAATGTCATGCTCCTAATGCTTTTTGAGAAAACTTGTTCACTTTACCCGCATTTCCACTGCGTAGCACCGACTCAACTCGCTCTTTTTTGAGTTTCCATATGGTGAAAAGTACCTGGTACTTGGTATTTCTTTAGTACCACCTCTGTTGCAGTTCCAGGTGAGCGAAGCAGGTACTAAAAGGTCACCTGAAACATTACAGTCCACTGGTTGGTCAATGCCCAGCACCAGGTAAATGTCTCATAAATGAAATGTTTTGTTACAGAGGGCTTACTTCCTGTTGCCAGCAGGTGGCGCTGACATTCTAAGTGCATATTGGCATCTCTGATAAATTTTCATCCTTAACGTGTTGAAATTACACAGAACAAATTTTAAGTTGATCATTTATTTTTTGGAGATCTTGACTAAGCACAAAGCGAGAGCTGCCTTTTTTTGAGTGTACCGATTCTTTGTTATCCAATCTTCAATGCTTTTTGAGAAGATGTGTTCGGCTTACAACTCTATGTGGCAAGAGACAAATTTTGAATTAAGTCCACTAAGAATAGTTCTTCAGCAGTGATTTTCGAACTCAATCTACTGCAGTACATACTGAAGCTCTCCACAAAATGTCATTGTCCTATCTTTAACAGTTTTAGAGAAAACTTGTTCAGTTCGAAGTGTGAGGCACACATTTACCCACACACTTACCCACACATGGAACCCATTCCTATATCCCCCATCCACTTCGTGGCGGGGGATAATAACTATATGTGGCAGAAGTTATTATAGGCCAACATTCCCCCATCTCCCCTAAATGTTCATATACAAGCTATGTCACAACCCTGATGTTAGTGAGGGACAGTGATTGTGGTATATGAGAGTAATATTTTAATAAAAAGTGTTTCAATACAACTATATTTACTCACTGGTAGTTTTTATTGCTACCTTCAGAAATACTGCTGTTGCTTTGTCAGTTATAAGATGGACCTTTGCAAAGTTTGGTTCACAGCTCACTCTCATATTTCCTTTTTATCGCAACCACAGCTTATGACCTCAGCTCTGATTTGCGCTTCAGGGGGTCTTTACAGAAACCTCAGTAAGTCAAGTCTGTGTCAAACTCCCTGTGTCAATTTGTAATATGAGAAAAGAGATAAAAATTTCAAGTGAAAGAGGTATTTTTAAAGTGGTTCTATAAAACAAGAGGGGAAAGTGAAAATGTAATAAACACCGATCTCTTAATTATAAACAGCAGAGCAATACTGATAATGAAAATAATATTATAGAACAATATTTGTTTTGTAGTGATGAGCTGCTTTGTTCATTATGTTTGGTCGAAAAGTTGGTCGAATCTCTTTCTTTAGCACTTAATGTGATTATTAGTCTGCTGTTGCAATGCTGCAATCGTATTGGACAGTCAGAATTATACATGTTTGGAATTTTTTTTTGATTTTTTTTATTTGATTTAATTTGATTTGTGGAATTTGAGAAAGTTGAAATTTGAGTGTTACATTACAGCAAACAGACTCAGACATGCAAATTGACTAAATACAGATTCTCAAAAGCTGTGATGCTATCGTATTAGTTAATTAGTAATATCTCCTCTCTCTTTATTAGTAAAGACCAGTGTAACAAACACTCAACCAGGAGGTTCTCGTTTTTAGCCAGTGCCGACAGCTGAGTCACAACAAATATCGGCTACATCAGCCAAAATTAAACCAAAGATTTTTTATGAGGAAAGAACATCAACTGTTACTCTGTTATTTTTTAGTTTGCAGTGGTGTTTTCATGGTCTCAACAACTTTCACTCTTATCAATAATTATAGCTGATCAATATAACACTTTTGAACCAGGTCCTTCAGTATTTAGATCAAGCAGATCATAGAACTAAGATGTGGCAAAATTAGCAGATTACTGCTGTTATTTCAATGTACCAGATGCATATTTATCAAAATTACATATCCTAATTTATTACTACACAGTGTCTTTTTTATATTTATGAACCATGAGGACAAAAAATCTTTATGGATGAATTTAGTTCTGTCTTATCTCATTTTGTAGCCTGAGTTTCCAGTGGAAAGTTGTTCCATTTACATACGTGTATCTTAAGCACTGGTGGACACCTCTGATTGGGATTACGAGTGAAAAGAAATCTGATATGTTTTTATATAACAAGGCCAAGGAGACTGTAAAAGAGTTAGTAGCTCAATGTGACTGAAAGTTTAATTATTTTTGCAACAAAACTGTATTTATATCTGCCGCAATGTGATTTATGGCAGATCAGATCAGAGCATCCCTATTAGTAAGGGGTTTATGATACTCCATAGAGGGTGAAAAGTATTGGTTCAGTCCTGTGTGCAGTTTTACATAACGAAGGTATAGAACTTATTATGAGAGCTGGATGAAAAAGTAAAGCTGTACATCATTTTGAAATTGAATTGAAATTTAGGATAGTCTCCTCTGACTTCAGTCAAACATACATCTGATGATAAATGTTTGATAATCTGATCAGGTCCTTTCTATACGGACCCTTTGTAGTCCTAATCCATAATTCATATCTTCAGTACTGTGCTGGATGCTTGGAAAGGACCGTCCACACTCATTAAAGTGAAAAGCACATCTCCTTTAAAATCACGAAGAGGCACCTGATGCCTAGATCCCAAAACAGAGAAACATGATATGATACATTATTTAAGAGTATCGATCACTTTTATCAAATCGATGAGATGGCAGGGGCGAAAAAAAATAGCTCGGCCCTGCTCGTATGAAAGTCCCGCTCGGCTCATGGTCCTTTCTGTTTGATGTGTTTCAGCCTTTCAAGAGAACATAAGCAGATCAAAGAGGAACCAGAGCTGCTAAGATAGAGGGGGAGGAATGTACAGTATAGGTGAATGGAAGAATTCCTCCAAAAGGGAATGGCCTCAGTCCATATCGCAGCACCAAAGGGAGAAGATGCATAGAAGCTCACTATGCTTACCTCTCATCTAAAAGTCCTCCTCTGATATGTGCAAACACCTTTCCTCAGTGGAAATGATGGACTTCCTAGTTGACATCCACATGTTAATGTTGAGCAGGCAATCACAGCTTTATTAAAGCCCATTACTGTACACGTTTACCCAGGGGTTGTAGTGTTTGTTTGTTATAAGACGGTGGCAGCAGAATAAAAACGAGGGGTCTAAGCGATATTCTCGTAGGGGCACATGGCAAAACATGACATCTACTCATTATGGCAGGAGCCAGATCCAGAGGAAGGATAGCTGCGTTGTACAATATCAACCCAAATGTAACAAGCAAGGGTCCATCAGTACTTTAAATTAACTATCATATTAACAACTCTTCAATATGTGTCAAATTACATTCAATTGAGATGCATATGAGCTGACTTTCTTATCAGTTGGAGGATGAGGAGACGGTATTGGCACCAAACCTATAGGCAAAATGGTTGTGACACACCGCTGTTGAGTCCACTATGATATAAATGCAAAATAACATGAAATGCTTGGCTTTATAGATGTATATATATATAGAGAGAGATATTTATTACAGCAGAGCAGGCACTTTGCAGTCTTTTTTTTTTACATGAATAATATCCATATTGATGTTAATAAGGTTACAGGCCAGGACATTTGACTTCTTTTTTTTAATAGTAGTTTGTTTATCTGTTTTCAATGAATCCGAGACTTTATCTGAGAATCAGTTACACAAGAATTATCACCTGCTTTTAATTTTATAATATATAATCAAGCGCTCATTTTTATTAGGGACAGCAATCATTTATCCCTGCCTCTAATAGCCCATACATCATTGACAGGGTGTATATTTCATTTTCCTGAAGCATGAAGGCGAATAGAAAACTTAATGATTTGCCCTTGCTAGCATAATTTCAATTATGGATTTTCCTCTACATGATCGATTTGGTGAAAGCCATAGTAATACAAGTTGTACATTGCACAGTATTAAATATTTGATATCCATTAAATTTTTATGATTAATGTTCTGGAAAGAATCAGCTTCTCTCAGCCACTTTATTGCAGACTAAATTATGGGTTTTACTCCCTTAGAGAAAGATATAACCATATATTGCACCAAAGCTTTGTCCGTCATGAGAAATAGAGCAATTTCATATTGATCATAAGGGAATTTTAAAATGAGAGAAACAGCATTCAAAAGGAAGATTTTAAGTATAGGCTGCTGGAAAATTAGATTTCACAATACAGTAAGTCATTCTTCTGTTCCTCAGCATTTTGTGCAGCTGCTTCTTATTTTCTACTGTATTACATTTTATTTGATTATCTCAGACTGAGTGCTGATATCTCACATGCCTGTCAGATGATCTAAATCAGTCCGTACATTTTTGTGCAACATTAATAGCAGACATAATAACAGTATCTGTTTCCTATATTACATTTTTACCTGGTACAACCCTTTCAAAATAAATGTTGAAGTTAAGTGTTGAACTGAGATTTGAACACTCAAAGGTTTTTGTGCAAAAAAAATATAAATTATAGTAATATTGTTGCCTCAGGGTGGGATTCCCATGACACTGTTTGACTGACAGAGACCATGCATTGCTGGGAGGCATACTGTTATATACTATGCTGCACTATTGAATGGAGGAGATCTAAACTACGAAGTCTCCAAACAATTATGCTTGTAGATTTTTCCCCTCTTAAAGTTCATATCATTTGCTTTATGTATCCTTAGTGATTAAAGTAGCAATTACCTTAAAAGCTGCAGTAGGTAACCTTTTCTATTTTCCGAAACTGTCACTATGTCCTCACAATGGGAGACAAATAATCAGTGAAAAAAATCAGACTCCTATAGGCCCACCTAGTGCTCCTAAGATTTGGGAGAATCCACTGCACCTGAGTCTAAACCACCAATCAGAGCCAGGAGGAGGATCTGACAGAGTGCCAATCTCTCTTGTGCACACCTCTTCTCATGCATGCTCTCACTTGGTCAAGCACAGCAGCCTCCTCTGCAGGGAGGGGCTTGGGAGGCAGCCATGGAGGCCAGCATGGAGGAAGGCGGAGGGACCTAGAATTCCAATATTTGGGAAGTAAGCCTTTCCAAAAAATAGCATGGGATGCTGGGAGTATATTATCCTTTCAATGTTTTTCAATATATGAAATGTTTCAACATTACCTGAGACATAATTAAACAAGCTAGAATAACATCAGCCTCCAAAATCACATTTCAATCAGGAGAGGCTAGTGGTTGAATGTTTGTATGAATGTTTATTACATCAAACGATATGTAATAATTCGTATGTCAGAAAGTCTTTGGTGCTCTTCAGGACGATTGAGTTCGAAGGGTGTCTGTCCTGAGCAGCAGCAAGATATGTATCCCCCCTTTGGAGTCCAGACACTGGTGGTGGTGGCTGATGACCCTGTTGAAGCTGATCAATGATGAAGTTGGTGAATCTTTGAAGACTGGGCTGTGATGGGAAGGTGGAGGGTGCGCAAAAGGGCAGCATGAAAGAACTAGAGGAACGGAGAGAGTCATATTTAAAAAAGATAGCAGCAAGATGATAGGCTGACAATGAATTGTGTCGCTGTGCCATTGGATAGATGTGACCGGCTGATGAGAACAGCTGCTAACAATTGACGGCCCAGGCTATGATGCAGGAAAATATGAAAAATGCGCTGTTGTTGTCTGCCGTAACTGTTGCGTCCTCGCTTGCCATTTTCACAATCTTGAAAAGCCTTGTAAGCCCTCCCCTTCCCACTATGTAGCCAAGGTGGTGACAATTGAGGGTGAGAAGTGTCAACCTTTTGGCCTTTTGGTAAATGCAATCCGAGTACTCCTTGCATTTTGACACACTTAATAGTGTGAACATGCTGATACACTCAAACTGGCCAGGTTAAAGAGGTACAGTACGCGCACTGGTCCAATCTTCAACTAGATATCCTGATTGTGTATCTAATCAGAGAGGACTGCAGTGCTTTCCTATCTCTGAACACGGAGGTGGTGGAGGGCAACGCTATGCAGAAGGAGATATGGCAAGAGGCAACAACAGGAGAATAATGACCCACCAAACCATGATACCCGACTTCTGTAAATCCTAATGATCCTGGTTCCAATTCAGAGGAGAAATACTGTGTTGAAACCAAATTTCATTTCAAATATAGAAAGGTGGGAATCTCATCACCTGAAAGAAGGACAGGTATCACACTCTCCCATGTGCACCGTCACCCTGTCTGTGCAGCAGAGGAGGTCCTACTGCGGGGCTGTAGATAAAGACGTCTCCTAATAAAGTAGATAAAAATCTACCTTGTCACATTCATTTGATAAGTAGTCTCAAATGTCATATTCCACAATGTTCATGTTCAGCCATCCGCAGAACCACATTTAAAGAGAAAGTAAAATGAGATTCTACCCTGCTCTATTCATCAAACCGCTGTCAAACAAGGATAACAATAAAAGAGAACAGCTCTGCTTTGAAGTGTTTGCATATTTGTGCTTAATAGCTGTCTGACTTATGTAACTGTTATTCTGGGAATAGCTCTTGCATGTTACTCATATTTTGGGATTGCTGCAACACATTTGACATGGAGCTATAATTCTCTATGTCACTGAGTTGTCAGCGCTCTGACGAGCACAGGCAGCAGAGCAAAAAGACTGTTTTCCTGTTCCCTGTTGATCTTGGTCCTTGCTGCAGACAGGACACAGTAAAATGTTTACCCCTCTCAATCATCATAAAATAAGCAGAAGGCGTATTAAAAAGAACCTACATCACTCTAAAGCAATCCTGCAAATCAGAGGAAAAGTGATCCACTGAAGGTTGTTTCTGCCCACAACAAGAGAAGAAGGAAGAAGTGTTTCTTGAGGCGAGTAATTGTCACTTCATCTTTAGCCCTCGGCATCTCTGACAAATATTTATCTCACCCTGGCACAAGCAGTATTATTGGGTGGGGTTTAGAAATAAATTGCATTTTGATGTCATTCCACTGGAAGGGGTGGGTAGGGACTAAAATGCTATTTCAGAAAATCTTACTCTGCTACATTTACTGCTTACTTGGGATTTCTCTCCAGTTTCGCCTCTTAATATTACTCCCACATGACACCCTCCATGCAACATTCTCCTATCTGCAAGTTCATTATCATCAATAAGTCAAGTATATTCTATCTTTCATCATCACATCATGCATTCCAACTGCAGCACCTTTTTTTTTTGCAATGTAAACCAATTTATTTCCCCTCTCCATTGCAGATAGTATTAAACAATGCCCTAAGAGTAGAGGCTGTCTGAATGGGAATGATTTATTACAAAGAGAGAAGTCTGTGCGTCGGTTTGCAGAGCTCTGCAGTGTAAAATAACCTAATTTATATTCTATATTGCTCAGGCTGCCTCACTTAATATTCCTGTCAGCACTCTTATGCCATACCTTCTGTTGGCTTTGCCTGCAATAAAGACACAACCTTTGAAAAGTGTACAAACACTATTTAACACATTTCATCAGATCAGTGCAATGCAGCAGGAACACCTATTATACAAAACAACAGAGTCAAGTGAGCCGCAGAGCTCGTTGTGTGAAGATGGATTTGCATCATCATCATGCTGCAGGCATCAGCATCATTAAAAACGAGATATGTGACATGCTGTCACATGGCATTGTGCTGCCTCGATGTATCTTCAGTTGATCTCATAGCATGTATATATATATAAGTGAACATAATCAGTGGTTTCATCAGATTATTTATTTATGATTATGTAACCACAACTTGGCACTTCTTGCCCTGTAATGAGAAGCATTCACATTCTGTAATTATCCTGTTAGATCACAACAACAAACAGCATCACATCTTAACACACTTTTTTTTTTCTCAATCTTTCATCACATATGTTAATTAAATAATTTTGGCGTGTGGATTTTCAGCATCTTTTTTTCTCTTCACACCACCGTACAGTATAATGTCGTGTTTTTCTCCTTGTTGTCATTCGTCTTCTTTAATTAGTTAAGTCATTGGATAATTGCGCTTTATGAACTACAAGTCTTTGAGTGTGTCCCCCCCCCTCCTCCCCGAACGTCATCTCTTACTTCCACACAAATTGATAATTATGACTGTCTAAAAGGCTCAAGGACTGACTAAGTGTGGCTAAGAGGATGTGAAAACGTGTCTCCATGAATGTGTTGGTGTTTTGCTAGAATGTGTTTATGAAAATCAATTAACCTTTATCGGTTTCTAAAGTGACAAAAGAAAACAAGAAGATTTATTCAGAAATATGAAAAAGAATGAATAAAAGCAGATAAAATCACACAACAGGTAAGAGCAGTGTGTAGATGTGTTAAACGAATGACTGCTCCAGTAGCAGTCCTGTCAGATCAAGGTCTCAGCTTAATATGGCATCGACAGCTTCATTGGCGCTTTTTATGTTCAGTTATTTTCATTTTTAAATCACTTTTATTACTTCCTTCAAGAACACAGGCCTGTATGCACTGTGTATGGAATCCTTTTAGGGCGATTCAGGTGAGACCTATGGTGCATATTTCTTAAACAATTTCTGTAAGAGAACAGAAATAAGTGTATTAATCAACTTCTACGATGTGACATACAATATTTTTAAGTCGTAGACCTCAGCAATAATATAGGGTTTGAAACAAAAATCACTATTAGACTATTAAACTAAGAGGTATATGGATGACAGAGGGTTGTGTTAAGGGATTGGTTCCATTTAGTGAGAAAGGGGTAGGAATTTATAAGTACAGTACAAACTTCTTTCTACTCCTTTTTCAACATTGTTATTCTTGTTTTGTTTGTTCTCCTTATTTATATGTTTTGTTTTTTGATTCCATTTTTGAAAAAAATAAATAAATAAAAAGTTCTATGAAACTCAGCTCTGACATATTGCGGTCAGGCATAGAGTAAATTCTAATAAATAACATATAGGTGAAAATGTGTGTTTTGTATGTTATCAATAGTTGTTGGCTGTCAGATTTTTCTCCATTCAACATGAACTGTCTACACAGCTGTGATCAACCTGATTAGGCCTCATCTGAGGTTTGAGTTGACATTAACAGACTGTTTTCCATTGACACGCGACAATTTCATGAAATTACATGGTGTA
This sequence comes from Chaunax sp. Z400, assembly GCA_037577475.1. Classification (NCBI taxonomy): domain Eukaryota; kingdom Metazoa; phylum Chordata; class Actinopteri; order Lophiiformes; family Chaunacidae; genus Chaunax; species Chaunax sp. Z400. The sequence goes on along the minus strand of CM075184.1, from coordinate 30,096,584 downwards.
TGAATCAAGCTCACTTTATAGCTAATGTAAAAATCAAAAGTTTTTTATGCTCATTGAAGTACATTAACAATAAAGCCTGATAGGCATTAGGACAGAAAAGTAATAAAATGTTCAAAACAACTGCAGGAGCACAAACGTTCAGGTAAATGAAACTATAGCAATAATGTTGTAAAAGACGTGATATATTTTCTGAAAGTGGAGGTGAAAGAAGGATCCTGCATTAACCTGCCTGCCAGGTGACGTTTCCTGAGAGGGGCAGCTGTGCCATCAGAAGTACAATACCACACTTTTGGGCAGCACAAGAGATTTTTATTCATCCCTTTTACACAACCTACTCAAGACAAGCAAAAAAGACGTATGCAGCCATTAAAATTGGCAGATTCTCAGCTCCTACCCTCTTCAGAATGTGTTCAAGAAGACCAAACAAAGTGCAGGAGTTTTTTTAGGCCTTTGGTAAAGATCTCTAATGGAAGGAAACAAAGGGGCAATACAGTAACCGGTTCCACCCCTCCTCATTTCAAAAACACTTCAGCGTGGTCTTACAGTTAGCATCATAATAAAGCCTTTTTAAATTGACATAGATAAAGATATGAGGAGAATCAGGCTTTGTGTTTGCCTGGACCTGATACAGTGAATATGTTCTATTAATCAGATGTGAACACTTGGCTGATGCGTAGGAGCCTTCTGCTAATTGGCAGTGTTTGTCTGCTCGTGGTGCCTTCAAGGACCAAGCAGCCTCCCACTGGTATTCAGGGTACTGCTTTGTGTTCCCACTAGTGACGCCATACCATTAGGCAGAGGGACCCGGGACCCTTCCTTTTACTTAACAAGGAGAACTTTCTCCCAGCGCTGAGCAGAACTCAACCCCTCAACATCCCCGGAGCACACCTTTCTCAGAACAGACAGCTGAAGATGTATTTCCAGCTGCATGCTACTGACAAATTGGTTGAATTGAAACAATAATTGGCAACATTTTGTAACACTGCAGGGAAGGTTTTCATCATTCTAAATGATTTAATCTGTTTTATCTATAATTGGTAACTCTGGGTAGCAAAGATAAAACAGCCCTTTGAATGCTTTTGATGCTCGATTCAACTTTTACTGAAATTGAGACAAATAATCAGGTTTCAGTTAATTAATGTCTCCCTGGTATCCTGTTACATAAATACTTAATTAAAATGTAATAGATTTAGAGAGGTGCTGTGCCAGAACAGTAAAGAGCCGCACAATATTACTGTATATCATATAATATAAACAATGCAGGTCCTTTTTTGCCTTTATTTGACAAGACAGCTGAAAGATTGTGACAGGAAATGGGGAGACAGAGTGGGGGAGGGGTAGACATGTGGCAAAGGGTCAGAGCTGGAATCGAACCCACGGCCACCCCGGGAGGACTACAGCCACTCATATCAAATTTAACAAGCCTCTATGTTACTGTTACTTGTTTTAAGAATAATTCATTATACGGTAATGTATATAAAGCGATGAAGCATAAGAGCTTAATGTGTAAGAGATGTACTAACTCCCACTTCATTTGTCAGCATATGCTGCCAATTATGCCTGTTATTCTATTAAAACATGTTTTTTTGAGCAGGTTCTTTCGGCTCTAACTTACCACATACTGTACATCAGATACACCAAAACTGTGAACCAGCCCAGCTTAATGTTCAAGTATTTAAATTCAGGAAAGGACCACTTTCTCTAACTTTTGACTTTTCTAAAACCCTGTTCCTCAAAGGAACACAGACGCTCCAAGAGTTGTACTTTAATTTAACACAGGGCTTTCTGTTGACATATTATCGGATTGTGACCTTAAGATTGTTATTAATATGTATATTTTGAAATCGAAGTTCAGTTTAGAATCTGTTTCCATAAAGGTCAGGTATTTTATTAAAATGGGAAGGTAGAGGTCTGTGATGGAAAGAAGAAAAACATGCTCTCTTTCTGAGGGAAATAGTTGGTAAATTTTTTTATATTTGGTTTTACACCAGTACCATCAGTCATAAGGCATGGGGGGCTTTTTGTACTTCAGACTTTAAAATCAGGCAGGATTTTATGCATGCATGCTGGTCCTATGCAGATTCTGTGCACTGATCGGATTGTGAAGAGCTGATCCACCAGTTTGTGCATTTGTTAATGGTTGCCAGAGTAATTAGCATTCTGGGAGTGGATACACTAAAAAAAAAAAAAAAACTCTTCTCAACATCAGGTGCTTTGTCTGCACAAAACTAGACTTGCAAACATTGCACATTCCTCCTCTATCTTTTGAGATTAAGCGATTTATTACCATCAAATCCTTAACAGCATTCTAATTATTTTTAGATGAATTAAAATAAAACTCAGAGAGCTGGATTTTTTTTTCCTCGTGTACTTTCAATTAAAGTTTAAGCAAGCTGACAATGGAAGAAAACAAATCCTGTTTTTTTTTCATCCAAGAGGTCAACAACACAGCACACACTACTCAGTTTTTCACCCCTGCACCATTGGCTCATCATTCTGTCATGTAGTGTGGGAGCTGTCAACAGTGACACCCTCTACTAGTTGGGTGTCAAGGATGGATGGTACAGCATGCACAGCCTCTTCATTTAACCCAGAGTTTTACTCTCCAGCCATGTTAAATGGAAAGAAACTGACTGCCATGTGGTGGAGGCATATTTTATCACTAACAGATGCTGCTGAGATGGACTGAAAATGGGATTTGCTCCAGGCTTCAAGAAAAGTGGTTCGTTCCTGAAAATCAACAGCATTGGTTGAGCGTTTAAACTGCTGAAAATGACCTGTGTTTACATTCATTACTGTTGCAGCAAATAGTGTGACATTCGAATAAGGGGTTGGAGTTGATGGGCAGACATACAATTCATGTAGGCTATTAGCACTGGTATGAGAACAGTGTGGATTTGATGCAATGGAACAGCAAGAGGCGGCACAGCAATGACAAGTTGAGGCTTTAATTAATACAGCAATAGTTTATAATGGTTTTATTTGAATTCAGTCTTTTTAGCTAAAGTGAGAGAAGCAATAATCATTACTTTTAATCATGATATCAGTCTAAGAACTCAGATCTGCTTTGTTTTGTTACATTTCTCTCAGGAAGAATCATTGTTAAAAACTTGGAACTGTGTGTTTGGCATAATCAAACACTTTGCAAAACGTATTGAAGTAATTACCCACAATTCCAATACCTTTTTGATTAAAGTTTTCCAATTGTACCTTAATCAAACTATTGGCACCGTTGTTTTAATATGAAGGAAAATAATTCCTTGTCAGAATTTGGGTGTTTTTTAGAGTTTTGGCTGTCATTCGGATTATGAAAGCATTTTATTGGCTAACTTCATTGCTGAGGTCAGGGGGAGGCGGCAACACCACACAGCTTAAAAACGGGTTGTTAAACAGCTTTTTTTTCCTTTTAAGTCATAAAAATTCTCATGAAACTAAAGCAAATAGAGTAGTTTGACTTTCCTTTGTACTTTCTTGGAGCATTTTGTCATCCGATTTTTATCATGAATACAATAGCTTTGCCAAGGGCTCAAATTTGAAAGAAGTGGAAGCGTCATAGAAATTGGCAACAGAGGAAACATGTTGAAGATGATTTATCACGCTGCGTTTTCACACAAAATATAAAATAATGAATCTTTCAGGTTAATTCTTTAAAGATGTGAGACTCAGAAAAATGCTCCTCCTGAGGGATTTCTGATTTTCCTTTTGGTGTGAAGACATCCATTCCTCATAAGGACGTACAGTAGAAGAAGAACAGCATGCCTAGATACAAACACAAGATAAAATACTGTGTGCGTCCCATTCAGCGTTCCCATTAAAGTAAAAGGAAGAACCAAAGCGAATGAAGGGATTTGAGCTTTAAGAGTTTTAAAGTTCTTGTAGAAACTGCTGTTATTCAACAATATGAATAATTAGATTAATTGTTCTTATATATTTGGTTTGCATGTCTTTTATACACAGAGAGCACTTCTATGCAAAGTCATCTTCTGTAATCTAGCAGATGTAACAGGAAGTCAGCAATGTTTGTGTTCTGATCATCTCAACTTTCCTGTGATCACTGGTGTATTTTGTGTCGAGCTTAGATTATTTTCTTCTCTCTCCCTCTTATTTCTCCAGAGGCATTTTAATGCAACTGAGATCAATCACTCCAGATAAACTAGGATTATGCAGACAGAGGTCTGCAAGGAGCAAAGAAGATCTTATATCTAAAATATTACTATACATAATGCACATGGATTATACATATTTAAACCGTTACTCTGAATACATGGCTATGCTGTTGTGCAGTGATGTGCTCCCCACATAAATCAAGTAGGTGCTGCCTTTGGGTTTTGCACTTCTCCCACATTGTGTTCAAAATAATAAGCAATGATGCACAAAAGAAAAAAAAGGAAGAAGAGACAATAAATTTGAGATCTCTGTAGTGCTATCGGGAACCCTCTCCTTGTTGTGTTCTGTCTGCATTGCCATTTCCATTACGGCTGTGTTCAGGGAAGAATTCGACTCAGGGTAGCAGAGAGAAAATGAGAGAGAAAACTCACACATCCTCAGGGTAGATGTGGATTTGAAAGGAGAAACAAAAGAACAGTACCCTTTGATGTGAGAAATAAAACCAACAGCTTCACAGCTTTGATGGGAGAATGTCAGGAAATGGCAGTCTAATTGGTGTTGTAATCTCTGTGGAAGTGAGGGCGAAAGCAAAAGATACGGCTTCGTGCCCTGCGATCTCTGATTGGACACATGATGGGTTTACAGTATTTGATAGAGACCAAACATTTTACAGTGCATCAGGTGCAAATAGGACATATGAGTTCTCATAATAACTAATTATTAAGGCATTGATAATCTGATAATCATTAATACTGATGAAGATTTAGCCACTAAACTGGAATACAGTGTTTATTTAAATGCACTATAGCCTTCATGAACATTCGGTGTCAGCAGTTTTAAGGGACGTCTTCCAAACCCGTCCAGTGAAGCGAAGTGAGTAAGGAAGCGAGCGTAATTCATCCATGGCATCTTAAAAGCAGAAAAATAGGAAATGTCATTGATTACATCTCTGGCTACGTCAAGAGACAATATAGAAGAAAAAAAACAAAAGTACAGCTTGTTCTGATTTATGAGTATCATCTGAACTGCTGGAAAATGTTCCAGACCAATAAAAATTCTTGGCTAAAAAGCACCCTGTTATGTCATCAAACCATATCCCACATCTTCAATGGGCGGGTAAGGCGTGGTCTGCAACCTATTCACTTGTGTGCAGAGACGTAAATCTTTAAAACGTGGGTGATGGTCATGGAAATGTTTTGTGAATGGCTGAGACCATCTCAAACCAAAGGGCCCTTTAGAGCTGGGAGTTATGAATGTGCCCTGTAATTTGTTGCATGGTTGATGTTACAAAAGAAACTGACCTCATTTGATGCAAAATTGTTCTTTTATATTATGTGCCCTGTGTTGTGTGCCCAAGTCCTTTATGATCGCGATTACTTACTATGCATACCTTTCATATTAAACATGCAGCTCATCTCATTCAGTGATTGAGATTATTTCCAGGCTTTACAACCAATTAAAAGTCAAAAACTTCCATCAGAACCTAATGCAAGCAAGCAGGATGAACTTGCAGAACTGGCTCTCATTGAGGAGAAAAAAAGGCTTTTCAAATTTTCTTTTTTACTCTGCAACAATAGAGATATCCATTGTTATTAAATAAGTCCAATAAAAGCATTGATAGTACAGTAATGAAATAAGCCACGTTACAACTGAGGCCTCACAGTGTAAGAAGGCTATTTTAATTGAGGAGTAGTTGCGTTATCCCAAGCTCCATTAAAATTTCATCACCCTTGCACATTTCCATGAATGGCATTATTCAAATTATGCAAAATCACATCATCTTGCCTGCTTGGAAATGCAACATTGCCCATTACAATGACCGAGGCAAGATTCCCAAAGTCTAGAAAGAGCTCTGCATGTGATTTAACAGCGTGCTTCATATTCAAAACAGATGCTGAAAAGTATTGGCCCTTGGCCTCGGAATATTGAAGATTGAGGAATACGAATATTGAAGCCAGCACATTTTCAATGAACCTTTGCTTCAAAGAAATGCTGCACACATGGGTTTGAAACAAAGATCAAAATTATGAACTGAATTGGCTTGGGAGGTAACAATACACCTGATATTTTCTATATAAATATTCCATTGTATCACGTCTATCATCAAGTGTTTTCTCCTCTGTAAAAATGTCCATGATGTCAGATTATAGAAACTTAAATTATTATTGCTTACAGTTATTATCTGGAAATAAATATTCAAGAAATCCATGTTTGATTTGAAAATAGCAGGATATTATCCACACTGGGATGTCGTTGGCACAGCGCACAACACATCCCAAAAAGTCCAACACAGCTTGACACTGATTTGTTATCGCATGTAACTCAGTTGGCAGTGAAATATTCATCAGGTAGAGGCAGCGCCTGCTCTTCTGCCCACATTAAGTCACTTGCTAACATGCTGAGTGTTGCCTGTCTTAACCCAGGCCAAGGGGACATCATTATGATTATAGCAGTGATTTCACGATACCTGGCTGTTAATATTACATGATAAATAGCTGGATGAAGGGAACAAAGCAGTGTGTAATATTAGGTGACCCCATGTTATTAGCACTGAGAGGAACCATTAGTGGGTTGGCTTAACCTGCCTTAATGAGGTCTCCCTGCTGTGGGAGTGAAAGGGACGATCAGTGCATACAATAACGGGGGAACAGGAGGTGAGGCTGGAGAACGTAAACAGTGATCAGTGGTTGTTAGGTTTTACCTGCTGTCTAGATCAAATCGTGATTTAGCATGACGGTGATGTAGCATCGTTTTGAATAAGGCCACTCATGGAAATGTACAAGAGACAGAGAGAGAGAGAGAGAGAGAAATAGAGATAGAAAGAAAGAGAGAGAAAGAGTCATAGGGAAATATAGAGACATTTATAAAGAGATATGGAGAGTTACAGATAGATAGATAGGGTTATAAAGAGATAGTTATGGAAAGATACATAGATGGTTAAAGTTGTAGAGAGATATAGACATCTATAGAGAAATGTAGAAGCATAGCGATAGACTGTTAATTAGATTTTATTAGAGTTATAGAGAGATATAAAGGCATTTATGGAGAGATATTGAGCCAGAGAGAGAGAGAGAGAGATTGAGAATTGGATGAGAATATAGAGAGATAGATAGAGACTTTAAGAGATAGAGCTATAGAGAAATATAGACAGAGAGATATAGACAGATAGATAGAGAGATACTGTGAACTGATAGAGAGATAGACTTTAAAAGACGTCATTGAGAGATATAAAGACCTTTAGATATAGAGCCAAAGATAGAGATATAGAGAGAGATCGATAGAGAGATATGGAGAATTGGATAGAAAGAGAGAGAGCGACATACTGTAGGTAGAGCTATAGAGAATCAAAAAATAGTTATAGGGAGGTGTAGAGACATAGATAGATGTTGAATATTGCCACTCATGGAAATGTACGAGAGCGAGAGACAGTGAGAGAGAGAGAGAGATTATTGTAGTGGTAGTGAAATAAATAAATCAGATGCACAGACAAAGTGTGCTCCTACAGCCGGTGTTCGTACTGCAAACATATTTGTAAGCTTGGAGATATGAGATCTGTTCTGAGATCTGTTCCTGATGGAAAGAGCCCTTCCACGATGGCTCGCTCTGTCTGTTTCCTCTGCTGCCAGACATGCTGAATGAAACACCGTGCCTGTGGCGACCTGATTCCTCTAGATATGTGCACAGTCTCATACATCAATAGCAGTTGCTTTTCTGCAGGCAGATGCATGAGGTCTAGTGGTGTGGATTAACTGCTACACATATAAAAAATCAATTTAAGAGTAACGGTTAAATGAATGGTTATGGAGGAATGCATGTGGAAAAAAAAACAATCTCAACTAATAACAAAAACCAAATGCCAGTTTCTACTGACTCCTTAATGGATAAATTAAAGATTTATTGCACTACTTAACGGGTAATCTAAAGATTTATCACACTACTCTAAGTCAGAACTTATCCATAGTGTTATTTCTAGCTGCAAGAACACAATGATCACCGACGATTTCCTCTTGTGTTATTGCTTAGTGGTACTCTTATGGTACCACTCAGCAGCTCTGTCAGTATGTCACCATTCTCCCAAGTCTAATAGAGAAATGTTTGCCCTTGAAGGCATCAAATGTGAGGCTGACTGTGGATACAGTTGTAGTTCATTTACACGCGTCCACATGTGACCTAGAAATTACAAGCTGTGGAACAAAGGAAACAAAAAGGAGGATAAAAGAAACGTCCGTGAAGTGTTGATGAGGGATTGATAACATCATTCATGAAATGATGCTAAGATCACCAACGCTAACAAGATAGTGTTGGTCATTTGTGCAAATTATAATGTATGAGCTTTAAACAATGTGCATGGGAGCCTTACAAAAGCTGTTCATGCTAGCTAAATTATGTTATTTTAATATATAGAGCCATAAAGTTAATAAAGTGAGTCAAATCGATTACAAGTAGTGTAGCTGCTGGTTAAAACTCCTCTAAATGAGAGGGGATGGGAGGAAAGACGCACAACCATGGACCAAGTACGAGACCCATAAACAGATATGACAGATAGCTAGCAGGGCTGCAGATAGATGAAATACATGGATTTGTGTGTATGAGCATATGTGTATATCTGTACAAGAGTGGACACAAAAGATATGCCTAAGTAACTGTGTTACTGAAGGTGAGGAGCATTAAAGGTGTGACTTTAGTGTTGCTGTTTGTGCTGTTTGTGCTGCACACCCACATACAGACTATTAAAAGAGAAAAGTCTCCCACAATCATTTTGTGATGCATTCCACATTTGCTCATATTTTCTACCACACTGCAGAGAAACATTACAGCGTGAAACCATGACTGGAAATTAAGTGCAGTCTCACATTCTCAAGTTGTCATGACACAAAGACATGTTGAAGGATTATTATTGTTATGGTTTGAGGTATTTTGGCAGATTCTTCAGTTTCCTCTGAGTGTTATAGATCATTGCTCACAAACTCAGCCAGAGAGAAACACGACAAAACAGACACTTAACAAATTAAAGCATCATATTTACCATTTTCAATTATCTAGCATGGAATAGCATCAAATAAATATTTTTGCAGACTTACAAAATCACATAATGTAAACCTTACAAAAACAACCTGCTGGTACATTTTGCATATAACATTTTTTCTCATTCTCGGAGTGAACCACTGTTTGGCTATGGAGAGAGGACTTCAACAGTAATGACTGGTAAGCAGGACAAAAGATGGACATGGTTTCCACCGGGATCATCTGAATCAGAAAGGAATAATAGGCAAGAAGGCTGCTTGTCAGTCATGTGACAGAGCCTCATTACACTCACATCACCGAGCCAGAGACGCTCTCAAGTGTTTATTACATTGGGCTTTGGGGAGAAATCGATCTAAAATGACAGCTGTTAGGTCCGTTCCTGTAGAGAGTGAAGTTGACCTGTACACAGCGACGCCTTAGCAGCTGGTCTTACCTGAAATCACTGTGTTCACAGGCTATTTTATCTGGTTACATTACAGCTTCTGTTGTTTGTATGAGTCCAAAGAAAGGAAAGGAAGACTGAGAGGAAAGAGCATGTTCAAAGAGTTAGAGAAATAAAGGCTGAAAACATATTGTATAAACAATAAAGTAGTGTATGTCTCACTTCTACTCTATACATATGTACCTGAGAGACTGTAAGGGAATGATGAGTCTCTCAGCTGATACATCTGTCAAGTTACTCGCAGTAAAATAAAATATTTGGTTCCAAAATACTATGCAACCACGAGAATAAACAGTCAAAGTCATTATTTGACTATTTACAAATATAAATATATATAAATAGAATCATTTCAGGAGCTAATTTAAGTGTTGACACAAAAGATGCAGCACATGCTTGAAATGGGAAAAAGGTCTCCCCTCCTCTTCATTCTGAACAATGAATACTGCATTTTCAAAGTCTTTAAAAACACTGTAGCTCCTAGCTGGATAAAGAAATGAGCAACTGCATAAAGAAACACATAATATGTTGCACCGTTGTGGGTCTGTGGGGAACCCAGAGCATAGCACAGCTGTTAAGTACTTGTAGCAGAGCTATTGTTCAGTGAAACAAAACAGCCCATTCAGTTTGGCTGGTTTCCAGAGCTCTCCTATAGCGGCCAAATGTTTATCATTGTTTTGACACTGCATAGAATAGGACAGCATGGGGTAAGCCTATAGATAGTGGTGTCGAGTTTAAGTGTGTGTGTGTGTGTGTGTGTGTGTGTGTGTGTGTGTGTGTGTGTGTGTGTGTGTGTGTGTGGGTGTGGGTGGGGGAGGAGGGGTGGACTGTACAATGCATTAATGCTCCAGAAACAAATTAGTGCTATATTGTAACAAAGTATTTGCCGTACTCTTTGACACTTCTTCACCCAAGGTTCCTCTCGGGGGTGGAGTAGAAATGCAGAGGCAACTCAATCTATAGCATAAAATAAAACGAGTTCTCAAAATCTCAAATGTCAGATGTTTTGTTCTCCACATGCAAACGCACAAGTTTTTACACAAGTGATCTCTGCCGTCTCTAATGATTGGCATTTCTTCTCTTTCCTTGAAGGTTGAGGAAACGAGTCAGACTTCGGTGTAACAGTACAGGACAGAAACGGAAAGGTGTACATTATCTGTTCTGACTGCGGCCCAATAGCTGCTGCTACTGCACTGATTGTGCTTCCCCCTCTCCTTTCCCATTTAATCTCTTCATTCTGGCAGTGTGCACAGCCAGGACAGTTCTGCTTTATTCTAATTGCATACTTTCGATTAAAAAAGCTTGTTTTCCTTGATTACTTTGATGTTGAAATGGGAGCAGGGGAGCAATTCACATTCATTCGGCAGTATGCACCCCAACCCCCCCCCCCCCCCCCCCCCCCCCCCCCCATACACACACACACACACACACACACACACACACACACACACACACTCTTTTGTGCTAACAGCAGAATTCCTATTTATATATTGGCAGTGGAACTAAATTACTGCAAACATCTCTGTGGGCCAGCCAGGCATAACAGATTGGCAGGGAGCTGTATTATGTCAGTGCCCCCTACTGGCCATAAGCAGAAATACACTATTGTTCATTCAAGGCTCGTGTGGCATCCGAGGCTGCTGGAAACGCAGTGGAATCAAAAAATTGTTGCTGAGCCGCTGGAATATTTGCTAAATGAATCCCTCAAGACTGGGATTCCTCTGCCAGTGCACTTTCATGTGTACATGCCACGAGTGAATCTAATTTACCTTCAGAATTCCAGTATTTATTGTATCTTGCACAGAGATGAAGCCTGCTGTTTTAATAGTATTGAAAAGATTAATAACATTAGCATGCATTTGTGGGCTTTTTTCCTGCTTTATTGGTATTCCTGTGACCTCGCAAAGATCATAAAGGAAGGATAAAACAAACAAAAACAAAATAAATGGGTAGAAGAAGATATGGGTGTGATATGTCTTTAAATATGTAGGTCCTCCCCTTTGATTCATGAGTATGTAAAAGAAAGAAGGTCCCAAGAGGAATATATTCCATGGGAGGAGGGGTGAATGGGGATGAAGATAAAGGCGAGAGGATTCCTTATCTGTGTTTTGATGCTAAATGCTATGTATACTTTAGCCCAGCATGGTTTAGGGATCAATGGTCCATACAGCAGAAAGCCTGATCAGCTGTGTAACATTTATGCCTTTCATTGGTGTTAACCAACCAGAGTACAGGGACAAGTCGCCAGTAAAAGCATAGGTTGACTTCCTGGCTGCGATGCGACCGTCTCTCCCTAGAGTCCCATCATATACAGTTCCAACACCAGCACACATCAATGGGCGTTTGTTTGTTTTTTCATATTTCTGATTCCCTCTCTGTTTCTCCTCCCACAACAGTGAAAAAATGGATTGCACAAGGTTGTTTTTTTGTTGTTTTTTGACAAACCCTGTCTTATTGATCTCTTAGTATTCAACTACAGGTCAATTAGGAGTGTTCAACTGCTGAGAGCTCAGCTGCAGCAAAAAGCTTGGAGATTAAAGCAAAGATTTCTTATGTATCTCTGCAAAGACATATAGATAGAGAGAGAGAGACAAAAAAAAAACACGCAGTACAAGCACTGAGTTAGTTTTCTGAAGACTTGGGATCACATGCAGCCAACATAACAGGTTATGCCATGAAATGAAATATGGTGTTTGTTTCTGCTAAGAATTAGGCTTTAAAAGCACAAAATGCTTTAGAGATTTTCTGTGGAAATGAAATGCCAACCATGGAAATGTCACAAAATGTTCATGATAGCCTCAGAACTGAAGGGTTGAAGTACCGCCCTCCCATCACATTTATAACACTAAACGTTACCCTTGAGGCTGCTTGTTTACTTCAAATTCCAATATTTATATGACAGAGTTTTATTAGAGCATAATGATTATTACCATTGCTTTTTTTCCTCGTAAAAACAAAGTAGCTCGGTTTTTAATATAAAAGCTCTCTTAGCGAGCACCTTCCGTCTCTCATCATGTCAAAGCCTGTGCCAGCTGCACCTTGGGACGAGGCTGTTTGTCTTCATTAGCATCCAGTGTTTTCATTAGCAAGGTCCCTTCCTGTATTTGTCAACTGCAGTGAAAGGCCAGAGACACAACAGAATGTGGGTCACGCTTTAATCGTTTTCATGCTATCTCCTCTGCTCTCTGAGGTGTTTTATTAGCCAAGGAGAGACTTTCCCACACTGGGGTTTGTCGTGCAGCTGGTACAGCCGGACCCTGCCAGTCTTGAGAACAGAGGGGAATGAAGCTGCAGGTTTTTGTTCCCAGGCATTCTTCATTTCCCACCTGCATATGCCCACAGCATGAGAGCCTCGCTGGAAAAACTGGCAACAATGAGGTCCAGATGAGGTGAGGTGTAATTTGCAAAGTCTCAACGAAGTCAGGTCCCTTTGTACGAACAGACACACACACACACACACACACACATTGCCAGTATATATAAGCAGCATTCAGTGCTGATAATAAATATAGAAATGTTATATATCTTAAGGGGCAATTTTTATGAATAGCATGAAACCATTTAGCAGTGGTACTTTGTTTTAATCTCATGTGACTCACTTTCATTGTACTTATAAAGGTCGTTTTGCTCTACTGTACAGATGTCATATGAAATAAAAGTTATTTTCAGCCTTCAACAAGGGGTCAGGAGATTTGCAGAGGACACACACACATGGGTTAAGATGGACAGAAGTCACATGATAGCATATATATATATATATATATGCTATCATGTGATATATATATATATATATATATATATATATATATATATATATATATGAACTACAATGGCTAAACCCTTTACACACATGCTATAACGAGATCTGCCTAATTGTGCTTATGCACCGCCGTCCATCTCCAATGCATTCACCCTGCTCTACACAACTGTGCTGATGCATACTCATCACATATGGTGACCTCTAATTAAACTATGAAGAGTAACTTTGAGGAGGAACCGTCTCCCTCACTTCATTTACGTGTGTTGCCGGTTATAAAGAGAGAATTAAGGCACTGTCAGCAGTTTAATGAGCCTCTCACCTATTGTTTCCAGCACTTTTCTGCGTTCCTCATGCTCTCAACAAAAATGAGTGTAGATACTGCTCTCCGTGTGTAAGTTGCTGTGATTAGCAGCTGTGATTTAAGCTCTTTCTTAATTAACCTTGTTCTTTAATTCCCTACCTCACTAATTTCCAGGAGAGACAATGAAGACTCAGCACCAACTGCTCATGGGACTGAGCCTGTTCTGACGGCAGGGTGACAGAGATACGGTGTATCTCACGATGTGCGTGTTTTTCCAAGTCAATATGACAGATAGAGATGATATGAATCATTAATCTCATTGGATGTGAGTGCAGTTTTTTTTATTTCTGTACAGTTTGATGGTAGATCCTTGTGCTCGGTTCCTTTTAATGATGATGTAGGTCATTAAGCCAAGTATACTGATAGTAGATAAGTTTATTTTCAGTATATATGCAGAGTGTACTCACTGTTTTTTTTAAAATTCTGAGCTCATAAATCTTGTCTTTTGTAGAGGCAATGGTTGACATGTGGTTGACATGGCTTTACATTGTTAAACTGCCACAAACGATCTTAGAGTTGGTGCTATGGGGTTTGGCCTTGAACTGCAATTTGGTGTCCATTAAACTTGCATGGTGCAATGTTGGCAGAATGGAAAGAACAGGAACAAACTCCATGAATTACTTTATTATTAGCTGCTTTTGCTTTTTGTCTCGTAGTATAGTGTTTTCTTTTGTTACAACTATCAAGAATGGTAACTTCTTCTTTGTCGCTATCAAAAAGTCCTATGAGATCTTGTGAATATGGTCTGAATGCTATGACATCACAAGCATGGCATAATCTTGCAATTCCCTTGTGTAAGGGTTTCTAGTTGTTTAACCTAAGAGGTAGCTGACCAAAGCCCCATTTCCACTGCGTAGTACCGGCACTGGCCCCAGCTGACATCTGATTGGCCCCTGAGGTGCCCCTGTCCTGTCACTTCTCACTTTGGCAGAGCCTCAAACAGTCTTGTAACTATAGTGATGCTGCGTTTACGTCATGTAGGAGGGAAGCCTACAATGGGAAGGATTCCCATGTTTATGACCTATGATGCAACTTAGATGTCAAGAATCTTATTTATAAATGAGTATTTGTAATTTTTTTAAAGGGTCTTATGCATTATGTTTTCTGCACCTCAGTTTAAAATTCAATAACTATGACAATTAAGAATTTTTATTTCGTAAGCTTTTTGACATACACAATGTGCTTGAACAAGGCACAATTTGTAAAATATACTGTATTATGTGTGACAAACAAGGAATAAAATGTATATAGATCTTACTGAATAAGGAAATGTGCATGGATGTTGGACACATACTTGGCCCCTCTGTGTAGAATGTGGCCCTTTTGTGGCCCGTAAGTTAGAAAAATCATAGATCTGCCCCTGGTTTGGATTGACCTGTTTTGATGCTAAGTTATGGGTACCTGGTGAGTAAACAATAACAGAGTTACATAAATAGCAAAGCCATAAGTGACACAGTTCTTCCAAGACATGACTTGTGGGTTATTAAATTGTCCATGCTACGTCTGAGCGTTTTTATTCTCATGTACGACAACGTTTTTGAGTTGAGTCCTTACTTATTCCGTACCTACTGTCTTGTGTACTATGTGTGTACACAAATACACATTCTGGGGCTCATTGAATTTGTCTGGAAGTATTGATAAAAGCAGCTGGAATCCTGCTAATATCTTCTTCTTTTTTTCCTTTTCATCAGCTAATATCTTTATACGGGTCATTTTTTCACTGTCACTCAGTCGCTCTCCAACTGAATAAAGCATAAATGCAATTAATATAATATTCTAAAGAAAACACATCAGTGTAGCAGTCACTCTAGATTGATAGGAGCCAAACCATGGAGCCTAATGGATATCTATTCTCTCTATTTGTTTTACAGCCTGAATTACTATTCTTTTTTTCCTGGCAAAGTCAATTGGGGCTATTGATTTTTTACTGAAGTAGTTTTGTAATCTCTGCTTGCTTAATATAAACCAACTTGCTGTCTCTTGTTCCAAAAAACATTTATCTTTGCTGTGGCATTTGGATGAATGGAGGGGAAACAGAGGGGGTGTGGTCAGCTAAATACCAAGAGCATGTAGTGTCTGTCGGGGAGGACAGTAGCTCTGTGCTCAATGATTCTGGACTGAATAGCTGGAGGCAGGGCATCAGAAACGAGTCAGTCTGTTTACTGATCAGCCCTGAGACTCCAGAGAGCCACTGGGCTAACAGAGCAGTGCAGCAGTGTTTTCAGAATACATATAGGTACCCACTGCCCCGGGCCAAACACAGGAGCATCATATCTAAATGCAATAACCTTAAGTCAGAAAAGTTGAAATTCATGGATAAAACTGGAAATGCTGTAAGTATTCATGGTGTGCAATAGTATGAGAAGTGCTCATAGATGTAGTGTGTCAATGCTTTAGGATACAACCCATCCATCCATCCATTCTGTACAAACTGGAGAGAAAAGTTATGCACTGCACATGATTTACTGTCGATACTGATAAAACATTTAAGTTAAAACATTCTTGTGCCTCGTCCTGCTGGGCCGTCATGAGACACAGTCCACACGGTAGAGCTCTAATAAATAACTTTTCTATTTTGACTTAATATTATTGACTTCCTCTATTGTGAAACATGGTATATAAAACTATGAGTAGACGTTCATAAGCTCTGTATGCTGCCAAGAAAAAATAAACGACAAGTGTGTCCACTAAGACAGCACCTTTGATCCTGCAAATTGTCTAGACCCGTCGGATGTGGTGAGCTCCGTCAGCGGAGGTTGTTTTTGTTTTGACTTTTGTATCTGTCAAAGAATAGTTGCTACCTGGGTGGCAGCTAACGGGGATTCTAATGAATCAAGAATAAAGAATAAAGAGGTCCGTTTAAGTTTAGAGGACTTGACTTTTCTTAAAAGAGAGGATAGAAGAAGTTGCCTTAAACCACATCTTTCATAGGAAACTAGTAAAACAGGGCAATATTATTTATATATACAGTACCAGTCAAATGTTTGGACACACCTTCCCATCCACTTGAATGGGAAACTGTGTGCAAACTCTTGACTGGTACTGTGTGTGTATATATATATATATACATATATATATATATATATATATATATATATATATATATATATATATATATTGTGCCATACTTGTCTAGTATATCATATCTGATCATTTTTACAGCTGCTTTTGTGCTTTTAGGTTAAATAATTTTGCTTCTTGGGCTAGCTCTAGCTGGTTACATATTTTTATTCTTCTAATACAAAATTACACTCCAAATGTTCCAAAGCTAATACGAATCTTCTGAAGAATCACTTGGGAAGTATGCAAAATTAGAGTTTTTAATAGAAAATTTACTCTTGAATTAGTTAATAAAACTTCTGTTAGACATGTATCCAGTTCATTTGTCTTACTTATACTGTTTAAAATGTCTGTGTTTTCTCCACTGTCCCAATTTTGCAACTCAATGATGTACAGCAATTATTGCAATGAATTTGCATTGCATATATGAGTTTAATGGAATTGCTTTTGGCAATATAAAATCATAAAACAGTGCTGTGTCATATCAGGAACGGAACCATGAAATCCCTCATACTTCTGATTCATGTTTTAGGTCAGAACTGTGACTCATTTTCAAGGATCAAGATTTAAAATTATACATTTTAAGCCCCACTGATTAATTCATAGAACATTACCGGATAAAACCGTTTGCATCAGCTAATTGCTTAAATACATGTATGGATGTGTGCGTGAGTGTGTGTGTGTGTGTGTGTGTGTGTGTGTGTGTGTGTGTGTGTGTGTGTGTGTGTGTGTGTGTGTGTGTGTGTGTGTGTGTGTGTGTGTGTGTGTGTGTGTTTGTGCTCTGCAAGAAGGTGCTGATTATTTCTATTAGAATCGTGTTGTGTTTCAGCACAGTAACAGCAGTGTCATCTGCCAATGTTATTTCATGCTCAGTTGGGTGTGAATCAATTTCATTCCTGGGAATAATTACTGAATATTGCAGATTTTTTTTCCATCATTCCAATCATAACATTTGAATCAGCTCATTGTGCCGTGCTCAGCATATAGTGCCAGAATCAAAACACATCTGTTTGGCGCTGTGGATTGTGTCTCCTCTTTTCTCTGGGTCAATAAATACCACACCTGACCTTGATGAACCCTGCCCCAACCATGTAAACACTCTGAGTCCGTGTAGTCAAACAATATGTGGGATGGATGGGAGATGAAGCCTCACACATTCTCCCATTACTCACAAAGAATGTCGGCAGCCTCAGCCGTTGATGAACAGCCTGAATTCCAGGAGCCTCGTTAGGACAACACTTACAGTTACGTCTCCCCACAGAATTGGAATGAGGCTGCCTGGAAGTGGGGAAGGCTGCGCGAGGTGCCATGCTTCAACAGTTAAAGTAGCTGATCAGCTTGAGGCTCTGCACCTTTCACTAACGTGGATGAGTCATTCAAGACCAGCTAGCTAAATCAAGGATTTCATCCATGGATCACTAAACAACACAGATGGAAAGGCTGTCTCCAATTGCAACTGACTGCAATGTATCCGTCCGATCTTCCACTGGCTTTTAGTTAGACATGGTTTACTGTTAACCCTCCTGTTGTGTTCGCTTCCTGTTAGTTTGGTGTTCCTGGTCAAAAATGACTGCTCTGTTCTAGCTGATTATAAATCCATAGTAATACATATTTCTATCAATTCAAGTTCTTGTGAACATTATAAGTTTTGAACTTCCATTTGCTATTTATAGCCTGTAGGCCTCATTGACCTGAGCTTATATCACTTGGCCATCGTGCTGCCTCAGAATGAACTGTGAGCAAGGCCTCAAAAAAGCTTTATACACCAGAGCTGTGAGAAAGTATAAATCATTGAAACGATGTTGTGGTTGTTTTTGACAATTGCCAACAGGTGTGGTTCCCATGGGGTAAAAATTGGTTCGCCATGGGGGTTGCCATGGAAGACAAAAAAGGGCCGTTTCCAATGACTGGTCATTTTTGACCAGGAACACTAAGGGTGTACACAAGTTCAATAAAACACCCCAAAATTTTATAAAAATTTTTATAAAAATTCTCAAAATGTATTTCATGTGTTCAGAAGCCATGTGTGAAGTCATGGAACCTTATGACAAACAGATGAAATTAATCACATTTTTAGAGAGAAACTTGTATTTCGGTCAGATTTGACTGGAACACCACACAAAGTTTATAGTTAATAGAATTGAACTATGTTTAAAATTAGCATGTTCTGACAGGGGGCTAGTTATGACTTTCATAGAAGGAATACCATCATAAAAGTAGCATTTGATATATCTAAAATATAAATAATCCAGTCAAATAATGGAAGATAGAAACCTACAAGAAAAATGATCTGTTTTAGCAAGCCTATCCTTCATCACGGAGGAAAACCACAGAGATCTGTATGCTGTGTTCACATGCCCTCCATGTCTTTCATGCCTTGTGAACTACTCATTTTTTTTTCCTGTCCAAATCACACAGACACTACCTGACTGCTTTTGACAAGGCTGTAATCATCAAGCCCTTATTGTTTTTTACTCAGGGCTCCACAATATCTAATTGACTGAAGAAGTAGTAGAAGAAGCTATTTATCAAAGAGGCACAGGAGCATAAAAAAGCACACAAATAGTAGAAGAACAAGAATCAATAGAGATTCTCTTTGTGCAACATTAAGGATGTGGTGCATGGTACGATACATCGGCCTTCCACCCACACTTTGCAGATCTAAACAGACACTGCGCTTGTTGTTCATCGTGTCGCCATAGCAATATTTCTATTTATCCTGCGAGACAGCTATACAAATAGATGAAGTGCAACAACATGACATTTTCTGTACTTCAATTACTTTGCGGGGCTGGGCCACGTGGGTTAAAAGCCAACAAACCATAACTTTCCCTGACATTTCCTCCCCCCACAGTGACCGTTGATGGATTCTCCCTGACAAAGCATTCATTATAGCTCAGAACAGAGAGTGTACTAAAATCTCTTCTCGTCTTCTCCCGACCAGCCTCTGTCTCCCTGTCCGCATCGAGATGAACTCAGCTGCAAGAAGCAGAATGGGCTCCACACTCACCGTCAGAGAGAAAAAAAAAAGAACTGTCAGAAGGGAAAAGCATTGAGTTGCTGCAAGGATACTCACTAGCAATCAAAAAGCATATCCTTATAGCAAGGCAGCCATTATGGTGCAGTGGGCAAAGTGGCATATCAAATGGAAACAAATGTTCTGTGCCAGCTCAGATTTGATTCTGCTACAATGAGAGAGGCTGCTATGGAAATGAGCTATGATAGCATGCCATTGAATATTAGGTTACTTTAATCATTTATCTCGGAGTTCAGTGCACTGAGACTCAGTGGTCCAGGATGCATCAGGTCACCTTATGTGGCTGCAACCCCCCCTTAAAATGCAATATTCAAACAGCTCCGTGAAACAGTGTGAACAGATTTGATTATCAGCTCTGGGTCAGTTACCTGTAACTATTTAACAAACAAGGATTCCAGAGTGGGTGTCTTAAGTCAACACCATTGCAAACACACACAGACAGACACACGTTACATCCACCCACAAGCAGGCCACTGATTGGCTGATAGCATTAGTATTCCTGTCGAACCCTGATAGGCTTCACTTCAAGGGGTTCACATCACAGACAGAAACATATCCATTCACTGTGGACAGCCTAATAAATAAAAGAGTAACCCTGTGGCAGTAACAAGCCCATAAAGTACAGCTATGTTTTACAAGTGAATGAGATGGATGGCCAAGAAAGATGGTTACCTTGTGAGAGCCGGGCACTCTGGACTTTACAAGGCTGAGAGGAGAGTGTGACTCCATCCAGTACTGCACTGTGCTGCAGATTGACTCTTTTAATCATGATATGAAAATCTCTGAGTGTCACGGTTTGAGTTATCATGTTTACACTGTAGAGATGACGTCTGGAGGAAACAGACACTGAAAATATCTTAATAAATCAGATCTCCACAATCTACATGCACAAACCCACGTTTGTATTTTGTATAGAGGGTGCATATCAGTATATGATGTACATTTATGAATTGGTTACAGGACATAGATTTGATTTCAGTTATTGGCTTCAGTCAGGACACAATGAAAAGATGACGTAATTAATTGATATCTGGCTGCAGTTGATTTATCTTTTGTTAAAAAATTAAAATAAAAAAAAATATATATTTATATATAAAAATGTATAAATAATGTATATACACACACATCGCATACTGTAACACAGACCCAAACACTGTATGATGAAACCAGAAAGGAATAAAGGACAGCAAGAGATCGCTGCAAGGCTCCAGTCTGGCTGTCATGCCACATCCATGCCCGGTGGACACAGCAGCGCTGAACAAAATGACTCCATGTCAGCTCCAACATATGCACAGTAAGTGCTGGATCAAAAAGCGGGCCTGGTGGATTGGGAACATCTGAGCAGCCAAAAGACTAGCCTCACCATGTCAGCGTTAGCCATACCCCAGTTCACTGAGACAGCAATCAGCAGCATGCAACACAAATATAAACACATTAGCTTTAATTAGATTGTGGCCAGCGCTTTGACTCCATCAAATCTAATACATATTATGCTGAATGTAATCCAGCTGGTTGCTATGGTATTGTGGAGGGGGCTGGGAGGATGTGTGCTGCTGGGGAAAGTGATTTGTTTAACTGGAGATCAAGACTGGAGTGAGTGGGTTTTCTGGCCTGTGTGAGTGTGATTGTGTGTGCATGTATAGCATGCATGCATGCATAAGATAAGATAAGATAAGATAAGATATCCCTTTATTAGGGGATATCTTATCTTGCATACAGCATGCATACAGCTATGTGCCTTCGTGTTTATTTCCAGGTGTTTTTGTGTGTAGGGGAATACCATTCGTATAAATGCACGGCCACGCACATGTTTGTCGGTGCAATCATGTGTCACATCCAACATATGCTCCCCAGCAGCCCTCCCTTTGGAAGGAGGCTGAGCCATGGCACACAGCGGGACTCCGTGACATGATCCGGGGGGACAACATGGAGCACAGTCCGGGGGCCACAAGGCTCACCCTGGGGCCTGGGGAAGGCTTGAGATTTGTTTGTGTTCTCACTGTCATCGTCTGTTTGTGAGCAGGGAGGCATGTGGAGTAGAGAAATGTATACAGCTATGTGGATGTATGAGCACAAATTAATGATCTTAGAGGTTTTTGGAGTTCATTTTAAAAGAGTGTTTGTTTGTTTTTAACTACATTGATAGTGTCAAATATTTGTCAGTTGAATTTGTAAGATGTTCATTATAAGTGTTTATTCTCAGCAGGTACATCCACACATCAATGCATACTTATAAATATGCAAACATGCACATAAATGCATGTTAACACTGGTTTACAGCCACACATACCTGCACCTATTGCATCTATACAGGTACACATAAATAAAGTTGGTTAGGATACAAACTAAACCAATGACAGGATGATTTGCAGGTGGAGAGATGGGCAGAGAGGCTCAGGTGAATGAAATGAGGTGATGAAGCTGTAGGATGAGAAAGGACCTGATAGGCTGGGGAGAACACTGGGAACAAGGCAGGGCTAACGTGGCTAATGCAAGGCAGGTGTGCAGAAAGAGCAGAGCTGGGACCCAGGAAAATGAGGGTATGATCACACATGCATGAAATTAGCAGATCACATGAGCAAATATGTGCCTTTGCAACTTGAGGGGGCATAAATATAGTAACTGAGTAAAGAAATATTTGATTATTGATTGGTTGGGTCTGAACCAGAGTATTTAGCATGTTAGTTTGTAGTAATTAATCATGTTTTTGTCATTGTATTCTTGTCGTATGATTCAAATTTATGCAGGAACAACTTTATAATTACCTCCACCAAGGATGTTATGTAATCACTTGCATCTTGAATACTTGACAGATTTCCATTGTCCTTTGTAGGGTTGGACAAATGGCAGGAAAAGAATCTATTACATTTTGAGGTGAATCTGGATAAATTTTGATTTTGGAATTTCTTTTTTTTCATTCTTTAACAAAACATCATTAACTGTTTCCGTCTTTTACGCATAAACTGCAGATTTGGATGAAACTTGGTAGCTGGGTGGGGCATGTAGGGGGCATGTAGAAATGAAGAACAAGTCAAATTTAGGAGTGGATCTGGATAAACTCAGATCTCTGAATTTTCTTTTTACTTCCTTTAAAATTGCGAGAAAGGACTTTTCAGCATTTATCAATAATGCATAAACTTTGATTTTCCTTGAATTTTATTAGGTTCGGTTAATGAGTGGAATTTTGATTAGGATTTAATTTAATTTAATTTAACTGCAGTGCCTTGGCAGAGATATACGATCTGCTGCCCTCCTCGTTCTTAGTGGAATAATCTTTCTGCTCATCATATTAATGAAAACAATAATGTTGCACTGACATAATTATATATATTCAAGCTTTCAACTTCATTGGCCGTGAAGGGGAACGATTTTAAGGCCTAAGATGTTCTTTTTGTAGCACGGAATGAGCCCACAGAGAGAGAACCCTGTAATGTCAAAGCTGCAGCATCAGCAGATCTCTGTCCAATGGACATAATGAGTGATATACGGGGCTTTTGCTGCTGTAATGTGCAAACATCACTGTTTGAGCTGTTCTGGCTTCAGTCGACCCAAGTCTCTCTGGCTCTTAAGAGCGGCAGAGAAAGAGAGCAGAGAGCAGCACCCAAAGCTGTGTGCAGTTACATGCTGTAATCCTGTAATTACTGGCCCATCAGCGCCTAGTAAAACCATAATTGCAACCAGCTGTCTATTTGTTTTGTCTTTTCCTCTCCCAATCTGCACCGTGACCGATTTGACATTTGCAAAATGCATCTCTGTACTTTGAATAAAGCTTTTTTTTAAACAAGTGGGGACAATTTGGTCCAGGTTTGTGAATCAGAGAAGGAAAGCAAATAAATATCAAATGTTTCATGAAGTATGAGCTGTATAATGAGGAAAAAAGATACATTTAATGATCAGACAAGCTGTCGACATCATAAAGACTTTATTTATTTCTCTCAGATTTTAAACACAAATGTTGGAGGGCTCTTATTCATTTACCAAGATGACCTGGCAGATGTGGTATATCAGGATTCTCATTGAACAACATGGTTATTGCACAAGTGTGTCTTGTGCTATAGTCACAATAAAAGGCTGCTCAAATATGCAGTTTTATAATACAATACAAAACAAATGCCACAGATGTTGCGAGTTTTGCGGGAGCGTGCAGTTGGCACGCTGGCTGCAGGAATGTTCACCAGAGCTGCTGCCCATGAGTTGAGTGATAATTTCACCACCATAACATGTATTGAATGTCATTTCAGAGAATTTGTGACTGAATCAGTAACCAGAAATGCACATCTGTAACCCTCATCAGCCCATAGTTCAGTGCCAAACAGATGCCCTTTTTTTTCAGATAAAACTGTTCATTTTCGAGTGGCCTAATATTTTCATCAGTGCAAAGCACACTGTGCAAAGATCCTGTTGGTTAATCAGCATCTTGTTATGCCAAACATGTCAGTTGGATAGATTGTCTTGGGGGATAAATGCTCATCAACAGAACATTTAATGAATTTGAAATAAGTCTCTCGTTGACATAAAAAAGAGTCATATATTTTTCTTCAACCTGTGAAAAATGGGAGAAAAAGCAAACCTTGTATTTATATTTTTGATGAGTGTATAAAAGTAACTACAATAAAATAAAACGAAACTGACAGTAAAGAAAAAAAACAAATAAAAGAGGGGTCTGGTAGAGTTTTAATTGTACAAATGTTAGCCAGAGGCAACTCTCTCTGCAAAAAGAAGATTTTGATTTGTTAACAAATCCATTTCTACAAACTGTATTAAAACATGAAGACATTTTTGAAGTTTGATTAATTTTAAATTTGAGCTAATCCAACTTGTCCCATTTTCATCTCATACACAGTATAAATATGCTAATTGCTTCTAAGTTTCATATTTATTTTTTTCTACGTGAGTTGCAGTAACATGCAGCAGCAGATGTGCTTACTTGGGCACAGCACAAACAACATTATCACCATTTAAACTGACGTTATGAGCATTCATTTGGAGTCGTGTTCCGGCCACCATTTACTGTCTAAGCTCTAAATTAAGTCTCATGTTGGGCGAGTGAGTTGCTTACTCAGAGCTTTTTGCTCAGTGGTTGTTACGTGCCCTGTGTAGGAGTCTGCTGGCACCCTGGTCCTGGTCTCTCTCTCTCTCTTTCTCTCTCTCTCTCTTTGCAGGTTCTGCCCTCCTCCTCTGCAGTGAAGGTGCAGCAGGTGTCCCAAATCACCTGATTGAGCAGAGGTGCTTAAGAAGCAGGAGAGAGCTGCAGCCAGTCTCTCAGACCTACAAGCCAGCATGGAGTGCCGTGTGATTTTGCGTTCAACCCTTCTGTGTTTAGAGTTTACTGCCCTGGTTGCTATTTTGAAGTTTCAGCCTTGGTACTTCTCAGTTTGTTGTAACCTACTTTTGAATAAATATCCTTGTTTATATTTAAGAGCTCTTTTCCCACATGGTTATTCTTCCTGAGTTTTATCCTTGTTGCTCCCTGTTAAACCTCCTAGACAACTTCATGGGACGTAACAGTGGTAGTGGTGGTGGTGGTGGTGATGATAGCGAACCGAAACAGGAAATGAACAGGCTGGAAAACCGAAACATTGAGCTGAAAGAAGCTGAGAATGAGTTGACTGTAGGGTCAGGTTATGATTCTGTGGGTTCATCACTGAGCAACTCCTTTTATAAACCCATAATCATGTTATTGGTTTTAATGCAAAAATATGCATTTTGCATGTTAAATCATTTCAAATATATTTCTTTGAACAACAATGAACCCAACAGTTTCAGGAGTTTCATTTGCTTAAAACTTAATGAGACTTGTGCACACAAATGAACCTGCTCAGTCTCTCGTCTGTGGGTTTGGATCAGTTCCCTGAATGATAAGAACATTCTTTGGTCAAAGGTCAAGATTTTGCAAACATACATATTTGGTACATTTTGGTGTTAATTCCCAGGGCAAAGATAAATGTTTACTCGTCCAGAAAAGACATTCCGTACAGCCACGATAACCTCCATTTTCATTCTGTTTTCCTTGTGAAGGTCATTGTTTGCTTACCTTTGTCTGTATATATTACATTTCACAGTCTGTTGCTTCATTCTCCTCTAATGACTCGCAGTCTCCTCTGCCTTATTTGCCAGAAATGAAAGCAGACATGACAGACTAAATCACTTCAATTCTACTCCGGAGTGGAACTACATACCCTCTGTGACAAACACACACCAGATAAATAACAACAAATAAAGAAGCAGGCCGAGTTATCAAGGAATACAATCATGGTGCAATAAAGGTTCACAATAACAGAACAGAAGAGACATGATTAAAATTGTTTATGGAGTCAGAATGGAGGCCGGTCTGGTTTTTGAATTGCTTTTTATAAAGTTCTATTCGCAAATGCTTTTTTTTTAAGGCTGCATGATTATAAAAAAAATAAGTGTTGATGCAATGTTGTCCCTCTATGAATTTTCAAGCACAATTGTGCATTGGCAAATAGCATCTAGGAGGGAACATAGTACAAAACATCATCTGTGTGGTATGATTACACATTTTCAAGTACTGCTACCACTTATATTGACCTTTCATCTACTTGGCATTCAATTGCTGCAAGAGGCAACAAACTGAGTTATTATTATAGCTATTTTATTATCTCTACCAATGAGAGTTGGAGGAGGCCATGTGATTGTCCAATTTTGTTTGTTTGTCACCTCCAATAAGGTCATGTTTTCATCGACGTTGGTTCGTTTGCTTGTTTGTCTTTTAGTGAGATGATACAAAAACTGCTTGCCATGTTTCATGTAACTTGGTGAGAGGTTTGTGTATGTGACAGAGAAGAACCCGTTCATTTTAACAGTGGATCTGGATAAAGGGGTGGATCCAGGTTGGGTTTTTTTCACTTTCTTTAACAATGCAAGGTAAGGCATTATGTATCATTTCCATTTATTACACATAAACATGTGGCTTAGGTGGTAAGAGCGGTCGTCCACCTATCAGCAGGTCGGTGGTTCCATCCCCAGTTCCCCCAGTCTACATGTCAAAGTATCCTTGAGCAAAATACTGAACCGCAATTTGTTCCCCTGGCTGCCAACTGCTCCTCAATGATGGGTCAAATGCAGAGAACCAATTTCGCTACATCGTACTGTGTATATTGTATAATTGTACGTGACAAAATAAAGCTTCTTCTTCTTCATGAAACTTGGTGGAAAAGTGGGGCATGTGCCAAAATTGGAGCCGTTTCTTACTCATGTAAAGTTTGAAAATAGGTTGAGATCGTTTCAGCCCCAAGGCCTCTAATTATTTGCTTTACCAGATAAAATTGCAAGACTGAGCACCAGCTATCCTGAGGGAAACTTTGGAGAGAACGAGCTACGAGATGGTTTGATTAGGCTTTTGCCCCTATATCCAGGTTGGATGACCAATTTGCACGCCATGACCGCTACGTTCCTCCACCAGAACTTCCACTGACTTCGCCCTGCCAGGGCTTAGTTCACCATCTTTTGGGTCCTATAGCAGAGAGACTGAGATCCTACCTCAGTCGGTGCAGCACAAGAAACGAAACTGCTGCAAACGTGTTCCACGGAGAAGAACATTTGGATTATAAACAAACAACAACAAAATTGTGTCTAATATTTCATCTCCTTTTTTTGTGGACAAGAGAGATTTGGGTAAAGTTTATATTTTTTAAACTACATTTTAGTATTGTCATTTTTTTTATCAACAATATTGGTTCCTACTGACAATTTGGGCCACATTGAAAAACAAAATTGGAGAGTTTGAGAATAAAATTGTAATATTATGGTAACAAAGTCACAATTAAGAAAATAAATCATATTAGTATAATAAAGTAGTAATTGTATGAGAAAAAAAGTGATATTACAAGAGTAAAATTGTGATTTTACAGAATAAAGTCACAATATTAAAAGATTTAAGTTGTAATTTTATGAGGAAAAGTTACAATACTAATAATAATAAGATAATAATAGAATAAGTCATAATATTAGGAGAATAAAGTCACATTTCAATGCTTCCTGCATCCATGGCTCCAGATAAAGCTTTTCCATTTATTTTTATTTTTGTAAATTTGGTTATTTTGATTCATATTTATGATCTTAAGTAGTAAAGTATATTTACCAATCGAATGTTTACCTTGTGAAATAGTATTTGAGTTTAAAGGCTTCCCTCGTGTTCTTTGATATTTTACTTTTACCCAGCGTTGCTTCAGGGCTCACATTTGAAATGCTACAAATGCTGTAGCAACATGTGATCATTTAATAGGTATTTGACTGCCAATACCCAGGAACCAACATGAGACGTGGGGGGAAAAGGCATCTATTCGACTGAGAGCTTGGCTCTATTCTTTGACTGCAACCAGCACTGATGGGAATGATGGTTTCATATGTATCACTTTCTGAGTGGCGGCAGATGTTCCATATTCTCCCGCAGCGTTAGGTTCCAGGGGGAAATCAGAGAAAACTACACACTATAAAATTAAACCACTGACACTTCACCGGCCCTGAAACCAAACAGGGCCAGCAGCATCGGCAAGCTGGAGCGAATCCATCATTTCTCATTTTTAGAGGGTTCCATCTGTGCTAACTTTCATTAACACTGGCTGTATCTGCAGTGAACTGCTTTATAATAAACATCACACTGCTTATTCACCAGGCCCTTTGTGACTGAAAACATACAGAATGGCATGTAAGATTTGGAAAACAGCATATGGGGAAAAGCAAATACTATACAAATACTATACAAATACTATCATTATGTAAAGAACTGCAATAATTATTTACACTAGTGTGCCACTGTTAGAATTGAACCATTTGAGTTAAACAAGCTTTAGTTCCAGAGATGATTTGTTTCTCTTTATAACAGGATCCAAAACAGTTATTGATGTGTTGTTTAAATCTGTTTTACAGGCTGTGTTTAGTTTTAAAAATTGTTTTCTTTCATTCTGAAATTGGTTGTAATGTTATTATATAAGGGACATTGTTGGCTCTTCATTACATGACAAAATGTGAAGAAGAAATAAGGAGAAAAAGGAAGTATACTTCCTTTGTTTACTTTAAATAGATGTATAGATGACTTATTATTTGTGCTGTTAGTCATCGCCATTTTATTTCAGAAACTGAATTCAGATCTTTTGTGTCTTGTAATCCTGCTAGCCTCCACCAGTAGCCAGTCATACCCAATTGAACCTGGACTAAGGGATTAGACCTCAGACATTATGGAAATAGTAAAGATCAAGAGGAGCAGCAACTGTCAGACTGTTCACACAGGTAGACTGGTGGAACAAAGCCTTTTTAATTACCCTTTTAATTGCCCCTTTAACAGTGCGAATTAGCATTTTAATGATGGGTATGTAATTAGGGTGGAAAAGGCTACGAGAGCTGCAGGCTGCTAATAAAGCCTCTCAGCTCAGAGATCGCAGCAACAAGAGACGAGAGCAGCTGCACCTGAGCGCCGACATACACTGCACCGCTCAGCTAACAATTAACAGATGCTACATGTACACACACACACACACACACACACACACGCAGAGAATGACACACAAAGGTTCAGTTGGTGGACATCCAGAAAGAGAGAGAGAGAGAGAGAACACTGTGACAAAAACAATTTCCCTACACTAATCCACACACCTAAGTCCAAATGCTTGATGAAATCATTAAGCTGGATAATCATAACCATTTAACATTATAGTGATTACATCATCAGTCACCCCAGTGTGTTACAACTCAGGCCTGACAAGTTTGCCTGACACTGATGATGATTTTGTTAGGGTTGAAACCACATTAACAATATCACACAATGAACAACTTAAGTACATGTGTGTTTGCTCATGTGCATACACATAATGTCACACTGTGTTTAAAGCATAATGCCTATCAGTGTAGGACCTTGTCATCATTCCTAGGCTCCACTAACGCCTCGCATGCAGACTGTAGGAAGGTAAAGGATGAGCGTACTTTGCGCTTTCCTGCTAATTAAACGACTAATGCAGCCTCCAAATGACCATCAGGATTCATTTAGGCCTTATGCAAAAGAGGCAGAGATGTATGTCACCGTGAAATGAGCACAAGATGAAGGCAGGCAACATCAAATATGCCATTCATGTGTTTCAATCATTTATCGTATCAGAAACCTTCACCGATGTTTACATGCTAAGCAAATTGCTCGGCTGCAGAAGCAACATCAAAGATGTTCTTCTCTGTTCTTAAAGGCCAAGCAGTTTGTGTGGCATAACGGCGCCGCATGAAAAATAGCAGCACGTCTCCTTACATACCCCTAATGATATCTGTCATGTAATAATGGAAGCCATCTGAAAGCTTATATATTATGGATTCAAAGCATTATTTTGTTTTGGGATCAGATACAAATGTTCTCCCTCTCTTTGACCCCACTTTTATGTTTTATAACAGTCATTCAGCGGCTTGTATTTATTTATGACTGAACACCGACAGCATGCTGCAACAATGAGACACAATTTTTATGATCTGAAAAGCAAATCCAACCTGACATGTAGTGCTTATTTCTGTGAAACCTGTATTCAGTCTTTGCAGTCAGTCTGAAAGCTCCTCTGCCTAATTTTACTCTAATTGCAGCTGCAATTTACAGACCACAGACTTGTTCTATTTGGCACCCGCATTAAGATTATTTAGCAAAAGACGAGAGTTGAGCGGTAGCATCAAGAACAGAGGGCTGCCTTTGTGCGGTGCTGCTTCTGGGAGAAACAGGAGGTTTCTCAGTATGCTGCGGATGGTCGTCCTAATTATTTTTCCAGAGATGAGGTCACATTCCTCATGGCCCAATCATGGAGAGAGGAGAGGAGAGCTTGTTATTAACAATCTGCAGACAAACAAACATGCTCGCTAAAAGGCATCCATTCAGCATAAGTCCTTTTAGCTCCAGTCGCTATGATTGAATTCAAACAAATAAATGTAGAGGCACAGTAAGGTAAACAAATAGTATTAATATTTTGGCCATGAGACGTGGAAACAGCAGAACAGATTTTTCTGTCTTCCCTCCAGGCATGCAGGACTATGGCATGATGACACAGTGGGCAACAATGCCATTAGCAGACTTAACTCTTATTTGATGTGTGTGAAGCAGCCCTTCTACAGATGGTTTATTAATGTTTAGTGTGAGCGCTGTCATGGTGAACACAAAGGCTCCCACAAAACTATCAGGGAATATTGTGTGAATTGGCCTTTCTTATCCTAATGGATCCATTTAAATGTTGACCACACCACAGCTAAAAAAAATTAAAAAAACGGGACCGGATCTGGTGAAGAGTGAAGGGCTGATGTTTAAGTACTGCAGCAACTAGTTGAGAAGATAAGATGATCAGATTCAGGTGTGTGGGAGGAATCAGCAGGAGGAACCCACACAAACACAAACACACACAAACACAAACACACACATGAAACAAGGGATATGAGATTCCAAGCAGATGCCTTAACACAAATGAACACATGTGCTTAAGACCTTTATCCTTCCTCGTCTTTCCAAAGGTTCAGTTACATAAAACAATCTTTTCTAGGTGTGTTTTCTTTTGATTTTAGCATAGTGTGCTACTGGTGAGAACTAGCCAACTTCATGCTGCTTTAAAAGGTCTATTAAAGAGATGATTTGATTGATCAGGCCTATGTGTGTCTGCTCCACCTGCAACCACCTATTAATGCGGTTTGGTAGGTTTTTTTGGATTTAGTTTCTAAGGGGGCAAATATTTTTTCATACTCTTGATTTAGGTGTTGCAATAACCTTTTTACCTTATTAAATAAAATTAGCATTTAAAACTTGCATTTTGTGTTTACTCAGGTTGCCTTTTTTTGAAGATCCGACAAAGGTTTAGGATGAGACACAAACAAAACAGAAGAAATCAGGAGGGGTCCAATACTTTTTCACACCACTGTTATGTATATCTACAGTATATTTACTCTCCAAATAGGTTGACAATATTTATGGAGGGCTGCAGTTTCCCCCTCCTCTCTTAGGCCTTTAAGAAACGGCGAATGGCCAAGAGAGTCATGCACCAAGCTGCTCTCAATCATTATTTAGGAGCTGGTCTTCATATCCTGCACAACAGGTGATCAGAATATGGCTCCAATTAACTTAGAGATTTTGAGATTCAGCTGCAATGAATGGGGGATAGTGAAATGAGAGCACATACCAAATAATGGCACCATGAAGAAAATAAATATTTAATATTATGGTGACAGATGGGGCCCTATGTAAATTATCTCAAGCACATTGGTCTAGATTGCATGGTGCAAGTGCATTTAAGGCATGCCCAACTCCCTTTTGCCAGTTAAATGACACACAATCTGGGTTGCAAAGTAAGATGCAAGGTGCACAGGGATTGCATTTGGTCCCTTATTTGTCCATAGATGTATCTTTGAGTGTCATCTCTAATTCCTTTTAAAAGCCAGGTGATGCTGATGGTCCTCGTCTTTGCCTCTGCTTCTAAAAAGCCACTGTACCATCAACAACTCCATTTGACTGCACATGAGCAAACACACCTATATATTTCACTGAGGAGGATGAGAGTTGTGTCCTTTCACGTGTGTGATTGTTTAAAAACAGTCAAAGTTATACTGCAAATGCACACTACTTAAGACACACAGTTACATGCAGCTAAGTAAGCTCTATTGTAGTTTCATCTTTCCACACAATGGAGAAACCATATGTCATTACTTTTGTTTTTGTTCATTGCAACTCATGATACACAATAGTATCCTTCCGCACAGGTGCTGTAGATAACAATGTCACATCTGAACCCACACTGACCACACAATGACGACCATCACACGTTTGCTTTCACACTTTTTTCTTATCAAATTTGATATTTTACAGAGTCTCCTCGTCGACGTTCATAATGGGAAGAGTTGATTCTGCTGAAGGTCACCCCGACACCTGAGCTGAATGAATGACATTTAGAATACAATTTCCTTTTCTTTTCTTTTTTTACCATTTTCTTTAGAAGGCATCGCTCTTCGTGTCCGCGCCATGCAGGCGTGCACACAACAATGCACATCTACATTTGTGCACACAACCATACAGCAGGCTGTCAGCTGCTACTGTAAGCTCTTGTATTTTACTGCAATTAGTTGAACACACCATAATGACTCGGCCAGTCCCAGTCACTTTGGAATAGATTAGATTTACGTACAGTGAAAACTGGATTGGCTCCTCAAACATTTACCTATAATTTAAAGATACAGTAATTATCTTTATGCTATAGGATACTGACTAATTTCAGTTTATGTTATTTGGAAAATAATATGTATGTTATTTAATTTCTGAAGTAATTTTAAATTACAGAACCATTTGCTTGATTAAGTTCCAATATGCATCAGATTTCTTACTCCATTCAGTAGTTTCCTTTAAGAATTCATGCTCAAACATCCATAGGTGCCACTTTTGATCCTGTTATTAGAATATGGTATTTCTTCTGTGTTTTAAGGACATGCCTCTTTGTGCTCCCATCCAGGATAATCAAGTCATCCTTGTCCACATGCCTCCCTGCATCTCTCCTCCAGCGCCCTGACCTTTATCTTCGGCTAAATCTTATTTGCCCTCAGGAGTTAATATGGTTTTCCACTCGTTCATAATCTATTTGCAGTGTCCTACAGACTTTTCATTGCTATGACATTTGACGAAAAACTTAACGGTAAGATATTTCAACCTCTGTATTCATTTGCAGTCGACCCTGAGTGAATCCTTTTGGAAGCAGTCGGTGGATGAATAGTGAGCAGAGTTGCTCCGGGGACGTTTTCCCCATAGTTCAAGGAAATTACTCTTTTTTTTTTTTTGGTGTGTGGACCATGAATCAACTCCTGTAATCATAAAAATACTCCCCCCAAAAAACTTAGTGGAGCTGCTATTGTTTACTGTCCAGTGAAAGGAGAGTCTAATGGCTCACAGTACATAAACTGATGAATCACCAGCGTTTCCTTTTTCACATCAAACGGCAGGATGACTTTGTCTTCGTCAGCAGAGAGGCATTGATTGAGTGAAATGCAAAATACAAACAAATGTGTACTGAATGTATACAAAAGGGAAGCTGATTGTATACAAAGTGAAACTTGCAGTCAGCACATTATAAAAGATATCTACTATTGGATATGAGGTCCTTGTTGAGTCAACACATCCTGATCCTCACACAGCCTGCTTTCAATTTCACATGTGGACACTTTCACATACATCACATATATCTGATTAAAAGCAATCAATACATAATGGTCAAAGCAATCTCTATCAATAGGTATTAACAAGCTTATAACTATCTAGGTCTTTAGTGTACAATGTTGTAGTTTGATGTTTTTAGGATGACTATTGTAACTTCTCAGGATGATGATCCAGGTCTTTATAAACCTCACAAAAATCACTAAATTGGCTGATTTCTGCTATTATCTTGGTTTGAAAATTAGCTTCTTTTAAAAAAATAAATAAATCAGTGTCTCTAGTATTTAAGTAAGTGTTTTGATGATGTTGTCTTGGTCGGCCAAATAAGAAACACCTCTCAGTACAACAGCATTTGGAGACTGCAAACTTCCCTCCAAACAGTTACATTCCTATTTAAATGCACCACCTGTATTTAGGTTGTTTTAAAATGAAAACACACACCTAGAACTTGGATTTGTCCTTAACTTATGTCGTCCTTAACAGAGTTAGTGTTTCCTGAAACTTCCCAAAATATAATCACCTGTTCCCAATCCCGATACCTATTTTTGATAAAAGTTTCACACAAGTCTGTATTTAACTTTTTGAGTTATCGACATAGACATCGATATAAAACTGCCATCTCTGCCGAGCCGAGGAGGCCGTGTGTGTTGGTCTAAGGCGATCACATCATTTCACTGCATTTCCTTGTTGCTGCGACGCAGAAGGTCAGCAGCAGTAGCCTATTTCTCCACATCAGTGTTCTGTATGGTTATTGTTCTCAGTGATAATGATGATAAGGCATTGCATTGATAAAGTCAAATGTTATTGTGGTATTGGATTCTACTGAGCATTATTAATTTGACTTTTCTGTTTCATGGCTAAAGTGAATAATTAATCCTGCAGAGAAGCTACAGCAAGCTACCGTTAAACTATGTCCTATAAAACTGTTCAGCTCCTGACATAAAATAACATAAACATATTATATGTCTACATTTTTATTCAAACCATTGCCCTGATGTTGAAACTTGTTATCCTCCAGAGGGGTAAAATAAAAAAAAAGAAGAAAGCAGCAAATTTAAAAGTGGGTAATTAATTGAGAGAACCTCTTGGATTTGTGAAGAAGAACTCAGAAAGCCTTGGTGTCACTTAATGATCAGCCGGTTGTGTCAAGTTTTTGGGAATATCTGGTATCATTGTTGTTTTCATAAATCTCAAATAAAGAAACCCATATCACCCCAAACAACCATCGCTGCATTGCTGCACCACAGTGTGAACAGGATGGTCTCTGTAGCCTGCAGTGGTGGTGGGGGTAGGGGGGTAGGGGGGGGGTCGGTGGTTGGAATCAGTGACATTCTTCAAGGCCAGTGTAAGATTAAAGACTGGGGCTGTTGTGCCTCTGATCATATATTCACAAAAGATACCATGTGAAGAACATGTCTTTAAAGAGAGGCAGGCTGAAAATAAGACCACTACTCTTGAATATTTGTGGCAGCCCTTTATGCATATCATATAAATGGTCCATTACTGAATAAGGAGATTATACCCCAGAGAGTTTTTCTTAGTTACCCTTCTCATTCTCTGTTGCCATCTTTTTTTGTTGGCATAATCCTATGAGCAGCTGCCTTCAGTGGCACAAGTTTGTCCACCGTGATGTTTTATGTGCGGAGAGACGTATCATAATCTTTTTTTGAATTTCTTTTTCCTTTTTCTTTTTTTTTTTTTGTTCATCCAGAATCACTCCGATATCATCGCATTCTGGTATTGAGCTTAAAAGGGAAAAAAAAACTAACAGCCTTGGGCATAATGAGCAACCAGGAGCATACAGAAATGAAAAATGTCAATAGTTCTTCCCTCCATAATAGTGCCTATTCACTGGCACATAACACGACCCCAAACCGAATAATGATTACTATAACTTTTATCTTGGCTTTGCTTCACTTGGTATGGCCTTGGGTCCTTTAATAGTCATGGCACAGTGGAAAAATGTAATAGCTCACCATTCTACATGTCCTTCAAATACAATGTTACCTTAATGTAGTGGATATACAGTATATATATATATATATATATATATATATATATATATATATATATATATATAAATTGCTCTTAATTCAATTGTCTTTATTAATGTTTCCCAGCTATCAATGTACCTGCCTTGTCTTTAAGGCAACACACAAGTTATCCATTCTTGCCCCATTAAAACATCAATGTCTCATTTTTGCCAAGTGGCAGAGGAAAGATAATTGACATGTGTGCATGCATATTAATTAACTGATAATGAGCAGATAAGGCCCTCTCTCTATCTGCAGATGTGGAACCACTAATCAATTGGCAGTGAAATGGGGTAAAAACGTGCTCCTTTTATCCCGCGACTGAAATTAAAAACCTATTTGGTGCCACGTTTTCCAACAAAGTGCTTTTCATTTATCTTCTCCAGCACATGATTCAATCACACTTTCCATTTGTGTAATGGTAATATTTTCATGTAATTTCCCGCTGCATCTGAGATGAGTATTTTTGATATGGTTTTGTGAAATGGCTATTCCATTCCAGCTCCATTCACTCGCTGGTAATAAACTTACAACCTATATTTCAAATTAAATGTCTTCACCAAATGGAGCCAGCCTCCGCGTCTCACTGCATTGAGGACAGATCACTTCTGCTCCCTGGTGGTGGCAGGGAGAACTATATCAGTGCCTGTCTGCGCTCCCTGGTGGCCAAGACTGGTGCTAGAAAACCTTTGTAACCCAAATCTTGGCAGCATTTAATTTTTTGCAGTATAAAACACTGCCTCTGACCGTTTAACGGGGTTCTGATATGCAGAGCATGCAATCTAGTTGGAGAGCTGCAAGGTATTCACATCTGAATCATAAGCTGCCTATCTGAAAGGGTTGCTGCTGTAGCCTGCAGCAGAATTGGAAGCATTTGAAAGCGTGTGTTGCAACTATCAGCCCTGACCAGAGGTGTATGTGCGCTTCATAGGAGGAGAGGAGAATGAACATATAACCACTGTGAAAACAAAGGCAATGCAAAGTGTGCTGCAGGGAGCTGTGCAAAGATCTAAACAAATGCTAAAAAAAAAGGGATAAAACAGATACACAACACAGCACAGTGTTAAAATCAGTATGTTTATCACAAAATAGTGTCTGGAATATGAACATAGGAGCTGGATTTGTCAGTGTGTATATGTGTGTGTGTGTATGTGTGTGGCAGGCCCATGATGACACGGAGGTTGATCAAGAGTAGTTCAGCAACACCTTCTCCTCCGACAGGCCCTCCTTCACCCAGGACAGGCCAATCTGTACACACAGCGACACAGACACACAGAGGCAATCTCAGTCTCTACATCCCCCATTTGTCATGTCAAATAGCCTCACAGAGACGTGGCAGGCAAGTGTACCGAAGTGACCCCGGTGTGATAGTGAGGCACTACATTCTTGTTTGGATAGAACAGAAATAAATGATATCAGCTGATAGGTAACACAGGAAAACATTTTGAGATAAGTAGTTTCTATATAATGCGTTGCATTACTTACTTTAAGAGGAGGATGGGATGAGATGTAAAGATGACACTCGGCTGGAGCTCCCTGTCTTCTTCACCTCGTCTGTGTCTGCTGCTCCATTCGTCTCCTCCGCAGATGTCTCCTGGGTGGAGGTGGCCGTCTTTGGCCTCTCCTCCGGCTTTTCCGAAGGGTCAACCACTTTGACACCCCGGCTTGTGTTGCAACCCATGACTTGGCAAATTTTAAGTGTCTACAGCGCGCTGTTCAGCTGATGGGAGTCCAGAGGCGTATAGAGTGTTAAATCGCTGGTCATAACCTCAAATCCTGTGTTGCAGTCTCCTGTACCTTTGTTCTCTATAGCAACCTGGAGACTTCCTGTTGAGTTTGGGCAGCCAGCTCTGTTGGTTTCATTTTTCAAGCCTTTGTTTGCTGGCTGTACTGCCTTTTGATAATTATCCCCTAAGCATTGGTTGAGAATTAACTCAGCAAGGCAAAACATGGTTACTGATAAACACGAAGGGATTATGTGTCAATCTTAGGGCTGCCATGGTTACCAACTTGGGGGGTGAGAGTTTTTGCTTTCATTCAGTCAGAGGAATTTGTGAATTGTTTTTATCACCAGTCAACTAATGTCAGAATCCACTCTTATTTGCAGGTCCACTGTCTTATGTAAAGTAAAGGAGAAAAAAATGTAAATTAGTTTAGTAGATATTTTATTTCTAAGAGTGTGAGACTGAAAAACTGAGAAAACAATATTAAGTATTGTAGGAGATCATTTCACCATGGATTAAAGAGACTGGTTAAATTAACAAGAATGTTTTAGAGACACTGACACAAACATGCTGTCAAATAAATACTGTATATTAAATGTTTCCTTGTAGGCATTAGAGTTTATAGTGGAAGAATAAATGGAATATTTCATCTTAACATCTAAATATTTTATAGACTCTCCTGACATTTTAAGATACATTACAACAGTCTTCTTTAAATAATTACAACATGTTGATTATAAGTTTTTTAATTAATTAGAAATTAGGAAAACCACTATGGAGGCCCATTTTTTAAAAACCTTTATTTAACCAGGAAGTCCCGTTTAGATTAAAACTCTCTTTTACAAGAGAGACCTGGCCAAGGACTGTAGCAGCCAATCACACATATTAGTATGCGACAAATACAACATGTTATACAAAAATCCACAATAAAACAACATGGACTATTTATCATTTAGTGATGAAAGAAGGATAGATGTTATAAGTCAGTAGAATGAGAGACTTCTCAAAATAATGACTCACTGTCTCAAATATACTGATCAACTTTCTTGAAATAATGACACACCATCAAAATATTTACTTAATATTTAAAAAGAATGAGAGACTTATTCAATATTCTGACTCAGGCCTACCATCATACACCAGCTAGTTTTCTGTCATGGCTGTTGGAAAAGAGGCAGGCAAACATCATTATAAAGCGCTGATATAGAGAAAAGCTGCTTTTAGACACTGTTGTGCTCCTGACACAAAGCTAAACTTAGATATGCGCTTAATGAAGCTACCATATAAATACTTGGCTCCATCTTTTCCAACAGCAATTACAGAAATCTGTCTAGTGCACACATCTTTGTGATGGTATGAAGGCATTATCCAAATATCCAGAGAATATCTCATTGTTTTGAAATATTAAGTCGATATTTTGAGAAAAAAAAATTGTGTTACAATATTATGTCATTATGTTGAGATGATTTATTGTTGCTTGTTCGAGAGGATTCTATGGATATAATGCATTACTGTACGTGCTCTATTACATGTTATTCCTTCCTAGTCCTCTGTAGCCATTAATGACATCAATCAATCAATAAGGTATTATTTTGAGAAGGTTTCTCATTATGGTGACACACTGTTGGAAATGGGCTTTAATACAATCGATAATCCAAGTTTAACACTGGACCATGATCAGATTTATGTCAGAGAATCTTCATAACAGAAACATTTGTCTGAGCAGACGGAGACAAAATTAAAAAAAAATAAAATCCCTCAGCCATGGTGTTAAAGTTTCAATCAGTAATCAATTCCATCAGTATTATTACTCACAAATATTTCACAAACCTTTGTCTACATACTTGAAGTACCACTGAATGAAGTTTCATGCTGCTGTAATGTCAGTGCTTTCATTTCTGAGAAGAAGAAATAAAGAATTGTGGTTTTCAACAATTTAAACTTGAATATATTTTAAAAAAATGAGAGATAAGTGCATTATTATGGGATAAAAAGAGGAAACAGGCATTAAAAGTAGCTTTAGATTGGCTTTTCCTGAATACTCACCGCTCACTTATTAAGAATCTGGTCAATTAAGAGTCAAGTATTCATGAAGACCACAAACACTGGTATGAAGCTTGACAGATGCTTCTACCCATTAAGACTGACTTATACCATTGTTTTAAGTGCAGTTCAGTTCAAGGAAAGTCAACTGAGCACTTTCTCTACTTCAAATTCATACAACTTCCACTTCCTGCAGGGAGCTGCCAAGGACACAGAGACAGTCTTCTATGACTGGTCACGGAGCTGAGGGCCAAGTGCCTTATTCAAGGACAAAAAGTGTCAGAAAATAGTGCAGAACAAAAAGAGCAAACAGGCAAAATCTAACGTCGACTACAAACAACACTTTCAGCTGCAAGAATTCGGCCAAAAGGAATTCTTGTAAAGAAAAGAAAAGCTGCTTTATGCTTTCTCCTCTAACAACCTGACATCGTTGCTACAGTCGCAGAAGCAGAGCTCCTCTCTGCTCTAGTGCAGGTTAGGCCCAACTGGAGGTGATTGGTCCTGGTCCCTTCTTGTCACACGATCATCCACCACGTTCCTGAGTCGTCTCTGCAAAGCCGACTGATCATCCGAACGAAGCCTCTTCACCGAGGGACCATCTTGTCCCTCCTCATCCTTTTCTCCGTTCAGTGATACCAGATAGCACCGCTTGTTGGGTGACCTGCCCATCCTGATCATGTTATTGATCTCACGCAGACGCTGTTGGAAACAGGAGGGATATTTTTTTTTTTTAGCAATATTTAACTGACAGGATCACTCAGTGAGGTTGAAATCAATAATTCAGCTTACAGAGCAGGAAAGAAAATGTGCATCCCGTGTTTTCAGTCTACACAAAGTCATTAATAGGATTTCAAGATGACAATTTGATGACTCAAACGGTTTCATGACATGACGCCCACAGACCTCTGGGGGGCTGGAGTTGAAGTAGTAGCAGAGTCCGGGTGTAAGAGGAGGAGTGGTTTCTGTGTTGAACGGTGAAGTGTAGATGGAGTGGCTGCTGGACAGCCTGTGTCTGCGAAGGGATGCTTTCCACTGTCTGGGGTACGGAGACGAAGGAGGGGTGTCTCCCTACGCAAGAGTGACACAGCGTATGACAGAAAATCCATTTTGAGAAACAAAGGGACGCTGAATAGTACAACATTTCACATACAGATAGAAAACGGTTCACTCACTTTAAAGGTTGGGGCAAACTGCTTGGCAAAGTGCTGCATCCTTGTCATGTAGACCTGGTTGTAAAAGTAAATAAGATTGCCCCTCTGCTCCTGCCCAGGCCCTGCAGAATGTGTTGATGGCGTGTTGGGGGTCAGGATGGCGCCGCTGTGGTTTCCCTTATCTGTAACCGACAATGTAATAGATGGACGCTTCTCATTATGGAAGTAAACTGTCTTCACTTACATTATAGATATAATGCAGGTAATATATTGTGAGTTGTTGTGGTACCTTGATCTATGCATTGCTATGATATAACTCTCCAGCTAGACACAGATACAATGACTTTTGGCTGACCCTAGATATGCCGCCTAAAGGGTTATTGCTGCAGCCTCTGTTGTGAAGACAATCAGATTGTGTTTTGTTTTCCTCAGCCATACAGGAAAAAACGTGTGAGCTCATTCATTCATTTCTTCTATAATGGAGACGTGAAGGCAGATAGAAATGGTGCCAGACTGCCAGTCTGACTATATCTCCCAGGAGATTTTGTGCCTGCATGGCAGACAATATTGCATAATGAATGCGAGGTTTATAGGGAAGCAATCTAAACGGCAATGGTGTCATTATTCTGTAGCCATGACGTAGCCAGCAACGTCCAAGCATGTATAATCTATGATTAAAATTGCATTATTACAGCTGATTGCTAATAAAAACTAGTACTAATAGTTAATTCGTTAAATTAATTCATTGAGAATAAGATGCACAGACACAATTATGAGATATATCTGTGTAAATAAATAAGCAGTTATTTCACTATACTGTGTGTTAATCAACCTTACAGACCGATTCACAGCAGCGTAATGAGAGGAAAACCTCATTTAGTCTACATCTCATGCATTCAGATGAGTGAGTGTATTTTAAAAAAATTTATTTTACTGTGTTTCTTCCTGTTGTTTCCTGTGAGGGAATTTTCTCTGTCTCTTCCAGAAATCAGCACATTTTTGCAGACCTGAGAACAGAAAATGTTTGTGTTCATAACTACTGAACTAATGTGGCCGAAACACACCTCAAAAAGTCCTCACATACATGTTCGACGTGTTAATGTTCAGTAAAATCACATCTTCTATTGCAAAATATCCAAATATGTGAGCTAATCAGTCAAAAAGATGTAAGGAATCATTAAAAAAACAAAACTTACACTTTTGTTGGTGAGTGGTTGAGACTTGTAGCACGTCATTATGTGTTTGAAGGGTATCTCTCCATTGGTAATCTGTAAAAGTAATGCAAATCCCACAAGTGACTGCGGCCCTGTTCAGACCAAATATCATCATATAGTAACATCACAAGTCCTGAGGCGACAGCTAATGATACGTCTCCACATGCATCTCAAGTGACCACTTGTGTTCGGATCTCACTTTCCCACTCGACATGCAAATACAATACATTAAACACATTGCTGGGACAAAGGTGCACAATGTTTTTAATACAAAGAAAGTAATAACTTGATGTAAGCTTTGCAAACGTTACAAGAAATTTGTCATAGACAGCATTTCACAAAGCCTTTACTGTTTATTACAATGGTAAAATATTATTATAGGTTATTTTAATAAAATGTTATCTTCTTTCGTGAATTTGGTGTAAATGATCAAATAAGTTGAAGCAGTGTGTATAAATAGCTGCTAAATGACAGGTTGGTATAGTGATGTCGCTACAAACTGTCACCTTTTTTATTTAGGTAGGTATGATTCTCCTGTCCTATCTAATCCCATCTTCTCCCATCCTATCCTGTCCTATCCCTATCCAATCCCATCCTATCCAATCCCATCCCATCTTCTCCCATCCTAACCCACCTTAGCTATGATGTAGATGGCACACATGAGCAGTTGGTCCAGGTGACGGTCTACCATCAGGTCAGTGCAGTGGACCAGAGAGTACTCGAAACAGGTCCAGATCTTCAACCTGAGCTCATCAGAAATGTGCAGTATGGAACACAACTCCCTCAGACGTTTGCCCATCAAGCTGTAAACCTGAGGCGAAGAGAAAACATTCATCAATTCATTCATTCATCAATTGTCATCGGTAGTGGATAAAGTCGAATATGGAGGATCACAGCAACAATGTTCAGGAGAAAGGGGGTTGTAAATTTATTAGATAAATGAGAACATCATCCATCAAAGCACTCTTTTGCCTTTTTGCCCTCAGCCTAAAAAAGCTGATTACTCTCACCACACGACAAACATTTAAAAAAAATGAATGTCTGCACATCAGGGGTGGTCGACTAGTAGTCGAATAGTATATTTGCATGAATTTCAACTTGAGTGTGAAGTAAAATGGTGATAACCGATACAGAATAGAATAGCATTTTACACAATAGAGGAATGTTGTGATGAGGCAGATTGACTGACCTTGCGAGAAAACAGATGGAGGGATTTGCTTCTCCGAGGCCTGTTTACGGCTGATGGGGAAGACGGTTGTTCAGCTCCCAAACTGAGACCCACTGTCAAAAACAACACCGTTATTAGTTTGCAACAGGGAGTGCATCAAATTGACGGATGTGTTAAAAATGTCATTCAATAGACAATAATGTAATAAGCTGTATTCATACCTCCTGGCAGGTTTCCCTCAGGTTGCAGGTCTGTTATCTTTGGATCTTCTAGTTGAGTCGGAGGCATCACCTTCATATAACACGAAACCCTCAGTTTGGTCACATGTGTAAATAAATACTGTAGTGTTTTTCATATTTTGGCAAAGATTCATCATTCAATCAGTAGAAAGAAACATTTTATACTGTAGCTAGTGGTGCCAAGTGGCAGTACCAGTACAAACCTCTTTGCAGGTAGGGAGATGGCCTTCGTTAGCTTGGATGTCTTCCCACAGCGGTGAGTCTCTGGTCCAGGCCAAGCCCTTTAGAACTTTTTCCTCCACTTGGGCGAGGTGTCTGAACACAGCGTGAGGCAGGCCCACTTCAGCCCGCAACACCGGCTCAATCACCTGCCAGGAAACGAGAAAGGACAGTCATATCCTCAAACTTAGTGGTGGAGGGGGTGTTGCTCTTGTTTGAGGGAGCTTTCACATCTGAGAGTCCGGACCCAGGTCCAGGTCCAGGTGTTACATTGTATACATTTGATCCAATTGCGATTTTCTAAGAGCACGAAAGGACCTTTCATGACATACCTATGTCCTGTCGTCATCATCGAAGTGATTGATTGATTGCCCAGAATGCTGTCCAAGTCATCATAAGAAGGAAAACTGTCCTTCTCATTTGTAAATGCAACACTTTTATTAACGGCATTGCGCATCTTTATATACTGTTGCCGCATTTTTTTCTCTCTCACAAAGTTGACATCGATTTGATTGCTAAGACGCTTGG
Organism: Chaunax sp. Z400; assembly: GCA_037577475.1. NCBI lineage: Eukaryota > Metazoa > Chordata > Actinopteri > Lophiiformes > Chaunacidae > Chaunax > Chaunax sp. Z400. Next base: position 30,052,315 of record CM075184.1, on the reverse strand, counting down.
AAACACACCTTCCAGAAGTGGTATGGTGCCAGTTTGAGGATCTGAAGGAGCAGATTGAAGTCACATGGTAGACGGTTTGAGGATATGGTAATCACCAGACAACAGGCCACCAGACAACACTGGAAAAGATTACTCTCAAAGATGACCTGTGGCAAACATATGCACATCACGAACATTAATGCTTTACTTCACGACAAAAATGCAAAAAACCTTGATAAGGTTATTGACAGACACAAACACGAGCTTTAACAAAGTCTTTATCACTCATTGTCTGATCATCCAGTGCCCCTAGTGGGCAGAAAAGGTATCAGTCAGACAACAGTTCCGGTTAAGGCCACAGGAGGGCAGTACACTCACCGACATGTCACTGATGCCCAGCCTTTTCCTCTCCTCACTGGCATGGTATTCCAGAATCCTGTAAAACCAGATCCCAGCTTCACAGCAGCACCTTGCTGCCAACTCTGTGAACAATATCACATTGATGATATGTGACAAGTATCAACAACCAGCGCTAATCCCAGAATAAGATACCTGTCATTAAAAAAAGATAGGAGTCGAATTTTGTCAGGATTTAAAATACTTTTGGTGAGCTGTGTTGGTGCTTCTGATAGAAACAGTGTATATTAAAAAAAAAGTCTTCTTGTGACTCTAAATATTAACAAGATTATGGGCTATGAACTAGTCACACTGTGAAGGCCACAAGCATCTGTAGAATTAATTCCTAACATGCAAGTTACTGTCACATCCCCTTGTCCCATTGTTTGAGGATCACTGAATAATTACATACCGTTGTTCTTATTTCCTGCACTGTCCATGTGATGTTGCAGAAATGTGTGCAGCATACATCTCAGTCTGTCTTTAATCACCTTGGTTGGATCTCTGGAGCATGTCCTGAATCAGATGAGTCATAGAATATGATGAGTAGGAGTTGTTGGGAAAATGTCGGAGAAATACATAAAAGGCCACAAAATGGTTTTACAAGGCCTCAGTGCAGCTATTAACGCTCTGTTCAAGAATTTAAAGAGTATGTTACACATAGCGAAGCAATCCTTTTTGTCAAGTGTCAAACACGCATGTAAAAGTAATGTGTAGTGATACTGCATTAACACTAAAGAGAGTTCTATCTGTGCCACCGATTAATCATTGGAGCGATCAGTATTAGTAGGCTTCTTAAAACTACCTGCTGCACATTACTATAGCATGACTACTAACATAACAGTGCTAACCTGAATATGGTGATCAGGCAGTCACTGGGGCCAAACCTCAGTTTTCCCAGGTAACCCTGAGGCTTGTTCGCCATGATGAACTTCCGAACTCACACAGGAAGAGAGTCAAAACAGGAGTGGGCACCTAAACAAGAACATTAGGAACAGCGAGAGATAATTAGGTGCAGTGAGGCACAAATGCTGACCAAGTTAAGTCGATCAACCAATAAATAAATGCAGAAATAAGAATGTCATACTTTTATATTGTACTTTATGTATCTTTTTAGCTTGATATAGGAACAGTCTTGCACCAGTAAAACAGACATGGACGTTGTGTGGCTTTGACGTCATGCAATGGTTTCTTAAGGGACTTCCAGAAATAGACACTAACTAGAGACGAGAAGATAGAGACCACTCTCGTGTAAAAGCAATTGCAAGCCAGTTAGCGTAGCTCCACTGGGCATAAAGACTGTTAGACTAGCTATTTGCGACGCTGAAAAGAAAAAAACAAAACGAAAAAAAAACCTCTTCTACCGGCACTAAATCTTTGTAATTTGCATGTTACATCTAGTTTGTTTGACACAAACACAAATGTGCAAGACCTTGTAGTACTGATTTTACAGGGGAGTTGTGGTTTTACATGGGAGCTGAGGTTAAAACAGATAAGAGGTGCTGGAAGGTGTTTTTATTATTATTTTTCTTTCAATTTAGGACAGAGTTGGCTAGCTGTTTCCTCCTGTTTCCAGTTAGCATGCTAAACTAAAACAATTCCATGCCGGGTCTAACTTCATATTTAGCATATAGACATCAGAGCAGTATCAATCTTTTCATCTACCTAGACAGTCACTTAAGACGATGGTGTCAAATGTCAAACTAGTCCTTTAAATCTGGAGATTTTCCATTTCCCTGCCGCGATCAATAAAGTTTCAGACTCTGATTTTGCTTTGAATCATGCTAGAAAAGTAAACTGTAATGGTGTGATGCTGGTGCTAGCTGTATCGTTAGCCTAGTCATTCACAAGTCCTCAGTGTAAAGTCATACACGTTGTAGGTTCACATCTCAGAAAGAAACACCTGAGACTGTATTGACTGTTGGTTTGAGGGTTCAACAGGAAGTATACTTTAGACGCCACAGACAACTTTTGTCTGCAACTAATGACAATATTTCACAAGAACAAATTAAAATCTGGCATGCGAGTGCAGGTTTGAACAATAAGAGGGCTGACAATCGAGATCATATTATGTGTCATTGACAATATGTTCTTTGTCAGCTTCTCTTAAGGAAGGTTTTGTCCTTGTCTTATGATGAAAAAACTCAGGTGATGTGGACAACTTGTTCGACATGGTTGTAGGCCTATTGGTATCCTCTTCCACCGCAACCGTTTTAGTTTATCTGTGTAGGTCTAGCCTGAATGGAGCCTCTGTTCCTCAAATCATTCCCACATGTGCTGCTGCCACTGATTCAGACAGAGCTCAGTCTACACTGATACATGGCTGTCTTTGTGTGTGTGTCTCTAAGAGTGTATGATATATTGCTCTCTCCAGAGCCACTACACTCTAAATTGTAATGTTTCTTAATCACCCCCATGTTAAAACTAATTTCTCCACTGCTGCTGTCATAGTAATGTAAAGTTATATCTACCGTGCGTCCTCTGATGTTGTTATTCACCCGCTGTATATTTTCAGACGCAGATATTTTCCTTGCACAGCACTGATGCAAAAATACATTTGCCAGTGATTACTTTAACGGCATATTACTCAATAATTACATAACCGTTTTAAAATTTAAATCAAGTATTAGGTGTAATACTAGGTGTAATATTAGGTGCAGCCCTGCCCTACAGTATGCCTGGAGCCATATAAAGAGAGAACTGGGTTTAACATCTCACTTGGCTGTGCTGGTTATGCAAAAGGAGCTTCGGCAATTTGAGTTTTAATGTTAATGTTTGCAGTCAGTGTCATAAGCCAAGCAACTGGCCCATTTTAAAGAGGCAAGTTTTCAAAGGGCATTCCACACATTTTCTGAATTACACCGTTTTGCCCAAGGGGAAGACGCTTCACAGCTAAGTCATTAGTACGAAACCACGTTTATTTCATTTCAGTCTGAAACAGTCTCTTCCACGGATGACACAATGCTACCGTATATGTTGTGTTAAAAACTCAGAGCAGCATAAATTCAGGGATGACTATTATTTCATTCTGACCTTTGTTTTAAATCCTCAACCAAGATGATTGTTTACTCTTCCGTCATTCATTTCTCTTGTCACATTTCAAAGATAAGAGACCTCTATCTTGTGATGATAGTACATGAATTTGTTCATGGAAGTAATTCTTGATCATTAGTGCAGCTGATTTACCTACTGCCTCAGAAAAAAGTCGAAAGTTCAAGTTTGTGGAGAACAAATGTTAAAAAAAGACTAGTTCAGTGCACTATTAAGCCACAGTTTATAATAATAATAATAAACTTTATTTATAGAGCACTTTTCAAAAGAAAATACAAAGTGTTTAGTTTATGTCTCATACCATCCTGTCATTCACACTGTCAGTCTTTCTGCTGTCATCTTCTCAGGATGTCAGATGATATATCAGCTGTTCTCATCAGCTGATCAAATCTATCCAATAGCATAATAGTGACACACCTTCATTGTCAGCCAATCATATTGCTACTGCCATTTGAAACATGACTCTCTCTGTACGTCTGGTTCATTTATGCTCCTGTTACAGATGACCTCCAATTCCCCCATAACTGCACAGTTTTCCAAATTCATAATTTTATTAGCCTCTTCAGTCTAAGCAGAGTCATCAGCCACCGCCACCACCAGTGAACTCTGGACTCCAGGGGGGGGATTTATCTTGCTGCTGCAATCAATCTCTGTGAACAGTCTAGGCGCCAAGGCCTGTCAGACAGACTAAATATCACACATCATCTGCTGTAATAAACAATTGCACATGCATGCATGCACGTAGCCAGCCTTCTGATACATTAGGATCATAGCCTGAGTCGGTCATTATCTGGTGAGAGAGCCCCTCCTCCTCAACAGATGGGTTAAAACACCATTACAAAGGGCCACCAGTGTCGTGATACCCAGGAAATAGAAAACTTGTCATTTAACAGCACATTTTACAAACACGAAAGGTGCAAATTGGACTGATAGAAACATAAATAACAGCTTGCATTTACTTCTTAACTAGTAGGGAACTCAAATCTATCATTCATCTTTAAACTTATCCACCCATTTTTAATGCAACATGTAAACCAACGTATGGATTAAATACAAATAAACCGTTTTCCATATAATGCCTTACTCCATGTTTGGCTCCAGTATCCAGCAATAAACCGAATATCTGATTTAAATGGGCTCCACATGTCTCCCGTTTCCTCTTGAGTGGCCTTCACTGACACAAGTTGCATCATAATTTTTTCACTTTTAGCCACGTGCTAATCAATAAACGGAACTTCGCTTAATTGTGAAGTTTTTAAATATCAATAAAGTCATATTCGTGCCACAGTTCTGAACTCGCGCAGAGATTGATGGTGGCGGTGTCTTAAATCTGCCAGCTGACTTTTTGTGTTATTTGTCAGTCACGTCGGTTCAGTGTTAAAAGTCACTCACCAGACTCGGCCACTCTTGATGGAGGCTCTTCTGCTCTAATAATCCCCCTGTGTGTGTCTCATGTCCGGCTGGTAGCAGTGGAGAAGGTGCTGCATGGTTCAGAGCAGTCAGCCTCAAGTTCAGATGACTGGCCTCAGCGAGCAGACAAGCCCCAACTTGTCATCCGTGTTTGGTTGCTACAAGCACACAGCAGCCGTCCTGTAACCCGGGTCAAAGAGCGCCACCCAGTGGGGAAATAAGGACCTGCAGTGGAGTTTTGACAACCATTTAAGAACCGCTCATAAACACTGCATTTAAGCATTTGAGTTCTGTTAGGGAAATTTATGAACCTTTTTAATGGACCTTCCTACAGCAGCATATTAAAGTATATATTTTTTTAGATGTATTTAAACTTGAGGTTAACTAAACTTTTATGCAGGATTTATGTACTGAATGCTGCATTATAATAGCTCAAATTATCAATGAGAAAACCATAGTCAGGGGTGCTGCTAGGCATAAAGCTCTACTGGGGCACAGGCCTCCCCCCCCATCAATCATATTTTTTTTTTGTCTCGAATGCCTGCTGCATTTATATAATCTAACATTACAACATGCTACCTTGAAAATACAAAGCTTATATACATTTTAATGCAGCGCAGACGAGCCCTTTGTGACACGATTGACTGATGATTGATACCATTGCAGCTTGCTTGCAAATTTTATTCCCAGCTAATTGAAGCTAATGTTAGTCGTCATCCCCGTGACCCTACAGAGAGGATAAGCGGTTTCAGAAAATGAATGAATGGATGTTAGTTGTCATTAGGGTAACATATGTGATAATGCTTATGTTAAATGGCATGTTAGTGTCATTCTGATGTAAAGTCCCAAGTCCAGCCTTGGGTTGGTGCAGTTAAGTATGTATTACCCAGCAGTTGGGTTAACAACAACCCAATGGGGGTATTTTCAACCCAGTGTATATTCTCTGAAAATTCTAATCTGTACGGCTTTTACATTTGCCAGATATAACATAATATATATATAAGATGTAATTCTGAATATTAATGTTATCCTCTTAACTACTGTTTGGTTGATTTGCGACTCAAACTCTGATAAGGAAATTAATCATTTCAATTTTAAAAAAGTAGGGAGGGAAGGACAAGAAGGTTAAATTGAGGCGACTGAACCTGTGCCTTCACCTCCTGACCGACAGGGTCACTGAATCTGCTCCCTACGGCAAAATACCAGCTTGGAAAAGGAAAAGCAGTGGAGCAGTGGGAGCGTGCACACATGTGAGAGGAGCAGAAGCGCCAAACAAAAAGGTCCTGACATCACTGCTTTCTTGAAGAAGGCCCGCCAGACAAAGCAACGATTCAAAGGCACACTTAATTAATAGTCAGAAGAATGTTTAATAAAAATAATTAAACCTCAATTTACTCTATAGAACTTCATAGAAAGTAATCCAATAAATTACAAATGACTTTTAAGATGTGTTTTCCTGCACTACATAAAGAATTATTTTGACTACATAGACCACAACTTGCAAATATTACAACTGTCCAATGGAGAAAAAAAAGACAAAACTGACCAGGGGTGACATTTAGGATATTATCAAGCTTGAAATAAAAATACAAAATCAATGATGCTTGTCATCTCAGTGATTACATGTATGAAAACTGAAAGAACACCTCCCTGTACAGCAGTAGTGTGTTTTGTTATTCCTCTTGCATATTGGTCATGGTTTACTTGTGTCTGCGTTTAATACAGATTCAACACTGCTTCCCTAAGACTAACAGTGCTTTGGGAGTCCTCGTACAGTACAACCCAGAGAGAAAAAAAGAGAGAAAAAAACAAACAATATTTTTCCATTTGTGTCATCAAGAGTCTCAGCACAGTCTTCAATCCATCGCTGTGGGGCAATAAAAATAAAGCAAACGTCGTTAGATCACTTACAGCAGAGATAGCGATGGCTGGGTGTTTGCATAAGGGCACTACGAGTTTAAAGAGAGGAGAGGTGTCGTTATACAAAATGACAGTGGCATGTTTAAGTTCACTGCTCAGACATAGAAAAATACTGTACTGTTAGTAATAAACAAAATGCAACTTCCTTTCAAACAAAACTCATGACTAGGTATTGTATATATGTATATATATATATATATATATACCTATGTATGACAGGCATACAAGAACACCACTTTAAAGCAACATTAGAAATCAGATGTGTCTTAATGATTTCAGCCACTAGAGAAGGATGCTACAGCAATACGTAAGAACTTGACAGGCTGAGTTAATTCAGTGGGTTTCTCCTAAACAGGAGGCGGTCTCCGTCATCCCCAGTCCAAACAGAAACCTCACCTCAGAAATCATTTTTGAACCGTGTGTCGAACAGTCCACTGTGTAACAGCAGTCCTACAGCAAGCAATTACAAAAAGGTACTTCGGCTTGAGCGAACTCCAGTGTTTATGTGTGTCCTGGTTACAGCTGAACACGAACGTGTGAAGAGGTGATGGAACAAAAAATGAACACCGAGCACAGATCTGAGCAGTTTTGAATGAGAGAGTGAGGTACAGGATAAGGGCACTTCTACATCTAGCTGAAGCTCCATTTATTAGCACAAACAGAGTCAAAGATGAAGTGAAATACAAATAACTAAGCCGCAAACTCCCAGTAAAACGAGTTGCTATCATTTGGCCTTCTTAAACAGGCCTGACTGGAAATTTATAACATTTAATACTCAAAGATGATGAAGTAATCACAATCTGAGCCAGGATTTAACTACTTTGTGCTTGTACCAAGGGGTGATCGTAAGACTTTGGTAGACAGACAGGTGGTCATACAACACAGAATCCAAAGGGTGAGACATGTTAGAAGGTCAAAAACACTTGTAATGTATTTTCTACTCATCATAGCATTCAAGGCGCCCCTCCTTAAGAAACAACATTCAGACTGGAAAGTTATGGAAGCAGTAGATACACCCGAGCAGTCCAGCTAAAAACAAGACAATGCAGTGGAAGCTCTCAGTTAAAAAAAAAAAAAAAAGAAGAAAAAAAAAGGCCTCTGACACACACATTCCAGCAGAGACAAACATTAAGTACATGGACAAGAAAACACACCCATGCACATGTACATCTGCACAGTGAAGCCAATCCATTTAGCACAGTTGAGGTAAGATGCAGTCAAATATGCAGGGGCTGTAGTAATAATATCCATGTCTTATAGAATCCTGAATTCTTCCTCCACACAGAGACCACCAAACTCTGTCAGGACCTCCAAAGGGCCAAAGGGCAGATTTTGGCACACATGAATTGTTTTCTGTCCCCACAGCTCGAGGAGTTTATTAGGCTCTGACACTAGAGTCAGTGTCTACAGATGTGTGAGTCAAAGTGTCTGCCTGCTGTGAGTAACTAAAGTGCACCTTGGACATGTTGTGTCATGTTTTGTAAGGTGATGTTGAAAATGGAGGATTTCATACAATTAGATATCCACATGGAAAATAAAACCTCTAAAAAAAGAAAAGAAAAAAGAAATCACAGCAGAAAATTAAATTATTATCCATTCAGAAGGATTTAAGCTCATGTGTTTGAGAAATACTAACACTTCTACAGGGTTCCTCCAAACCAAAGCCAGAGACAGAGGAAACTTCAGGTAAATCCGTTTCTGACAAGGACGTGAACAAAAGCAGAAATGAACTCTTCAAACGTGATTTGAAGGTAAGTGACAGGTGAGTGAGGCTGCATGAGTTGTGCACTGGGGTGGAACATGGCAGACCGAGAATCTACAGCTTCAGTGACATTCATTAGCTGCCCAAGTTATTGCTGACATATCCAACATATGATCTGCAAAGCATAAGTGTCAACGAACCTGTAAAAGTACTGACTATTTACAAGAGACAAACAAGTGTCTGTCAAGTGTCACTCACCCAACCCCAAACAATCAAAATATATTAATAGTACAGCTCAACGAGCATGTTGATGTAGTTTCAGTTTTTTAATAAAATTAAATTCTGACATAATTACAATAATGCCTTTTATGATGAAATTGTACATAATTGGGTGGTACAAGTTCAGAAATCTACCAAATTCTGACATGCAAAATGTCTCAAAACAAGACTGTACCTTGAGAACAAAAACTGAAACTTTATTTCAGTTCCTTTTAAGTCAGTTTTTTTTTTTTTTTGGGATTTTTGTAGTCTTTATTACACAACATTTGTTAGTTCTTATATTTACATGTAAAGAAATCGCAACGTAAGTGCTGAAAAATCCATATATATGTGAATATATGTTTACATTTCGAGGCGATACATAAATAAATTTATAATTATATATTCATTGGATCAGTCCTCATCACTAGAGTCAGAATCATCTGATGAGGAAGAAGAGCTCCCAGATTCTGATGAAGATGACTCGGCTTTCCCCGAACCTTCAGGACCACTGTTTTCTTTTTGTTCTGCTGAATCTTCCCCCTCCAAAGCCTCTTCTAACTCCTCATCGTCATCCTCTCCATCCTTCTCTGCCGCCGGCCGCTCTGTCTCCTGTGCCGATGACTGGGACAGGGTAGGTGGAGGAGGAGGAGGAGGAGGAGGAATGGAAGGGTCACTGTTTGAGCTCTGCAGCTGAGTGGCAGACATTGGAAGGTTAAGGCCTGGAGTGAGAAGCATCCCTGGGTAAAGCATACTGGAGAGTAACAAGGGGTTAAGAGACAGTGGGGGACTGGAGGCTGCAGATGCAGCTGAAGCACTTTGTGGGGCAGTGGCAGAGGAAGAGGAGCAGGTAGTGGAGGAAGTATTCGTGTTTGAGCCCTCTGTCCATTCTCCTTTGGTGTCTGAGTTGTGAGGGGATGCTTTCGAGGCAGACAGCTCTGCTACTCCGCTGGAGGTTCCCTTTTTCTTCTCCTCAGAGCCTCCTGTGCCCTCCTGAGCAGATTTCCCAATTAAGCTGCTCATGCCAAGCAAGTTTGGCAATCCAGCCATATTAGACAGCATCATGGGAAACATGGCAGCTAAGTTGCTTGCAGCCAGGTTGCTAGCATCAGACTGCAGGCCCATTAGGCCCGTTGTGAGCTGCAAAGACTGTAAGCTCTGGAGGTTTTGCTGGAAGGCCTGGAGGCTGGTCAGGTCCATTCCAGACAGGAGGCCGTTGGCTAGCAGGGGGTTCAGACCCAGGGCGGAGGCTGCTGGATTGGGCGTCGCTGCTGCTGCAGCCGCTGCCGCCGCCTTGGCCAGAGGATTCTTAGGTCGACGTCCACGCCGGCTCACCTCCTCAGGAACGATGGGTCCCGTCAGGATCCTGTCAAACATGCTCTCTGGGAGGTAACCCTGGAAAATACATGCAGGGGTAGTAATTTTACAAACACAGCTACAGATGATTGTTGATTAGCAAAATGACATATACATGTAATAACAGTAGAGTAAACATATTCATAATAATTTACACCTAACCAAAATAAATGCAGTCTTAGAGAAATGCCCTGCAGCTAATCCTATTTTCCTGATTTTTTTGTTAAATAATTGAGGTGGACAAAATACTAGAGACGACTCGCATGATGAACCGCAGCCTACAACATGAGCATAGAGATAATCTACATCTCTACAAAGAGGTTATGGCCTTTAAACAGCAGAGAACAGGGAACTGGCCACTCCAGACTGATAGAAGTCCTTCAGAAGTTTTTCAAAGACACTGTATTTATGTATCCACCTTCTCTACTACTTCTGCCTGGATGATAACCAGGACATGGGGCCTTCTCTTCCTCCGGTAGTCAACCAGCAGCTCTTTTCTCTTGATGGTAATGAGTTTCTGGTAATCGACGTTGCACCATGTGGCATAGAAACACTCCTGGAAGGTCTCCTTGCCATCCTTGGACCTTGTGCTGGCAACCTGTTGCTTAACCAGTTGCTTTAAGGTAGCTACAAGGCATATCGGGTTGTGGTGAGGCAAGAGGAACTGTATGAGGCCTTCATGATGCCATGAAGAGGTGCAGAAATTTCTTTTTGTAATATAGTCTTTGAATTGTTTTAAGTTTGCCTTGAAGACATGACTGAAATCCCCACTGATCATTAGAGGGTGCTGGGAAGCTGTGTTTGAACCTGTGATGACGGCACATGATGCCATGTCATGCAAAAGGAATGGTGGAATGTAAACAATAACAGAAATGGCGTGAAAGAACACTGGTGATGGAAATTACGGTCTCATTATGTCAGTGGTACTGTCATCAGTGCATTAAACCAAAGAACCCAAACACATTCCTTCATAGTTACATATTCAGGATTACACCACTCTTCTTAACAGTTTTCCTCTGGTAGCCTGCACCAGCATTAAGCTGGCTAGTCCAAGCAGGCAGTCCAGTATATTCCCCATTCAGCCATGTCTCTCTGAAGCAGAGCAAGTTACGTTCATTATTGGCATGGTGGAAGCTGTTAGTTCACTACCCAAAATGTTCAAAGGAAGAAAGGTTTAAATGTCTTGTCCCTCCATGAAAGGGTCTGCATATTTCCTCTATATGTGACTAAGCAAGACAGCTGTTCCTGGATATTGTCGTGGGTGTAAGCAACCAAAAGATTTATTTCAAATATGCAAAAAGATGCTCGTGATACACAAAGTGAAAATAGGAAAGATTTGAAAGAAAATAGCCTTTGTTACTGAATACTTTAGATTATATTAGTTTTGGCTGCTGTACATAATAAACCGGCAACTGACTGTATATCAACACTACTCAAAAATGTTTTTTGATTGTTACTTTGTGACTCACCGACTGTTTGACAACATCAGCCCATTCAGGTGGGACTCCATACTCAGGATTCTCCTGAAGGAAACGGCACAGATTCTTCAGAGGGGGAGCAAACGCACCACCGACCTACAGGAGAGATTACAGACAATATGAACACAAGTGTGCAACAGGCAAGATACTTTAAAAAAAAAAAATACTTCCTTTACAACCTTGTTAAAATGGAAGAAATAGTAGCAGTATATGACTTTTCATTATAGTGAAAGATATAGCATGTAGTCTGTTAAAAGAACTATTCACAGAGCTACAACCCCGTTTATAAAAATTTAATTATTAGCCATTAATGACATAATTTATGGGGATGGTTGAGATTTTTTAGCTACTTTCTAAGTGATCTTAGATCAAACCCACACAAACATACCTTGCGTGCATTTCTCCTGTTGATGATCTGAACCCTTTCCTCTCCTGTCAGGCTGTTCACGTCTATCTTGTTCGGGTTCCTGCAGCGGTGCCTCTTCTGCTTCGGCCGACCATCCTGGAAGTGGAACTGCATTTGCATCTTATTTACACCCTGATCACGAAAAATAAATAAATAAAAAGTTAGGGAAAAAAAGAAGCCTAAATGCAATAAACTGTCTGCACAAACTCTCTCTAAAATTATGTACAACATATTAATTCCACAAATATTATTACCTAAAAATGCCTTTAAATTGATCACAGGGATTAATTATTACTCTTTAATTAACTTTAACGAGAAGTTATATTTAAATTAAAGATTTGTGAGCCTGTAAGACCACTAAAACCTTTTAGAAAATCAGCTGTGAGGAAGAGGATGATTGAGAGTTTAGAACAAATAAATATGCTCACAGGAATAAAGGCTCCTGTGTCTGCCACAAAGCCAGGGTGCTCTTTTAGCCACTGGTCTAGATCTTTCCTCCTGGGAGCATCGTCCCCAGCTAGCCGGGTGCCATCTTTGAGATTGATGACAGGGACCCGGCTCTCGGTGTCTGCAGGAACCTGACTGGAGCTCTGGCTGTAGCCCAGCACGGGGGCCACAGCCATGCCCAACTGGCCAATACCACCCCACCCTTGAGGCACCTGGTGATACATGAGCACAAAGTAGTTGCTTATGTTGTTTAGACTTCAACACCATCCTATATAGCACACATGTATGCAGCTTACATTGATATATGTACAAACCAGTATCAGGGCACATGTGCTGCTACTTTTGCACAGCTAGGAACAAAACAGGACTGCTTACCTGATCAGGAACAGCAGTGACTCTATTCTTGTTCATGAACAGCAGGTCCATCCCCTCCACGTTCTTCCTTCTTCCCCGCCTCTTCTTCACCACTGGCTGGCCGTCGAGTGCTCCGTTCAACCTCATCTGACCAGCAAGATCCGGAGGCACTGCAGAAGAACCAGCCAGTTAGCTGAGCACCACTGAACCAATTCTTATTTCATTTAAAGTGAAATTAAGCTTTAAGATACATTTGGAAATTGTCTTAAATTTTAGGCAGAGTCACTGTCAGACTTGAGGTTTTCCTCTCTAGTAGCTATTTAAGAAATTATTAGAAGATATATTATCACAGATATTTTCTATTCCATAATTATCTAAGTAAGTAAAGAACAAACAGAAGATAAGGTGTCCCATGTACTGTAGTTATCAAGTCACAAAAACGATACTTTGCTGCCATCTAGTGGTGGTGAAGTAAAAACAAAAGGATGGCCACTCCAGGTATTTGCTGCATTTAAATAAACACACCAGTCTGGAAGCTGCACTGAGGCTTGGTGATGTCCGCCAGGCCTGTATCTGAGGCGCTCTGCAACTCATGAAGCCGGGCCAGGTACTGCTGCTGAGACTGGGGCCCCTCCTCTGACTCCAGGGGCCTCTTCAAAGGCAGACCTTGTTTCTGGAAGGTCAACTTGAGACCTCCCTCCTGCTACACACACAGGTGAACAACGGTGTTAGAGAGATTTAGTGAGATGTACATGGAGTTATCAACAAAAACCTTTTTTTTTCCGTTCTCATATTCCACATGGGTCCTTTCTCCTTTCTCTGTCTGCCGGCCAAATGATTCAATGACTATAAGGCAATATGTCTAGTACCATTTACTTATCTCTAATTCTATATCCTGGTAAGTATGCTGAGTTTCAATTTATGTAATTAAGTATTCTTACAAATATTTCTCATGTGTTTTTTGGTTAGTAGTACTGGGAAACATGGACACAGTGGGTAATGGCAGGCAGGTCAGTGGGTTAAGTCTTTTCATGGTTTGGACTGTTGTGGAAGCCATGCCAAACAGAAGGCACTGTCAGCATATAATGACTTTATAGGTAACAAGCAGCAGGTGTGTTTTGAGGGTCTGCAATGGTAAAAACCATACAGTTTGGAAAAAGTAAGTACAAAAGTAAAGAATTAATGGATGCAAGTACGAAGCCTGCCAGGTTAATAGTTGCCCAGAAGCACATTCAAACACCCACAGCAGGGATCTCCATCGCAAAATAAGATTATAGACAAGACCCCTTTAGTATAGAGAGGCTTCAAAGTGAACCTTATTATATTCTCATGACTGAGTGATTTCTCCTCATGTAATCATAGCCTCAAACAATTCAAATTGAGTGTGTTGGAAAAGAGAGAGGAAGGCTGCTATTAAATAAATCTCTTCTCCCGCCAGGCAGTCAAAACCATCAATCATATCCAAAAGAAAGAAGGAAGAAAAACCAGAGAAACATGCTGAACACGACAGCTAGCACCGGTCATGGCAGCAGAAGTAGTAGGATCCTACGACTAGGGCGAAGCGGAGGGAGGAGGGAAAAAAAAGGGAAAAAATCAACATACGTCGTTGAGTTTTACTGAGAACTCCTTGTTTTCTGCAACATGCTTGGTCACCTTTGACCCCTGTGGCGAGGCAGAGGGGTCCTCGCACAGGCTGTTGGCGCTGTCCAGCAGTTTGGTGGTGTAGAAGGAGGCGACTGCGCCTCCAGGCTCATAGACCCGGCGTGTTCCAGGCCACTTGCCCTTTAGCACTGCCTGGCAGATGCTATCCAGGCGGTTGATGATCACGCGATCCTAAATATAAAAAAAACAGCACACACGATGAGCACACTCTTCATGTTATATTAAATAATCAAATATTCCCTTATACTAGGAATACTCCATTTCAACAAAAGCATTCACCAGACTTATTTATTTTGTAACGCTTTCTTAGTCATGCAGTGTTGTGATGCATCTTTAACAATGACTGGATTTGCACACATGTACAGCAGTTCACCTTTGGCCAGTAAGATGCTGCAAGCATGTACCCTCCTCCCTGGAAAGGATGCGAGGAATTGTTTGTGATACCGTTCTCAGCCATTTGTGTTTCATCCTGAGTGGTGCTCAGAGACGCCACACTGTCCTCATCAAAGCCCTTTACACGAGTTACAGCAGGCACTGAGAGTGAGATGGGCAGAGACAGACATCATTTAATACAGTCTATGTCATAATTTATTATCATTAAAAGCTGCCCAGGGCAGCAGATTCAGATATAAGAGTAATCAACAATCTAATTGTTAGTAATTTAGTGAAACATTTGCACAAAAAATTAAATAATATAGTTTTTGTCTAAGTTACTAACCTTTCTTCCTCCCTTCCTCTCCCTCACTTTCGCTATTATCAGAGGAAGATGAGGAGGACGACGATGATGACGAAGAGCCAGAGGAGCAAGATGATGAGGAGGACGAGGAGCTGGATCCGGAATGTGACGAGGAGGAAGAGGACGATGAAGAAGAGGAAGAGGAGCGCGATGAAGAGCTTGAGGAAGAGCCATCTGAGTCGGACTCTGAGCCACGCCGAGCCTCCCTGCGGCTCTTCTTGCTGGACTTCTTGGGTTTCCTCTCGGAGGAGTTGGGTGTGAGAGGTTTGGTTCGTGCCGCCACCATCTGCCTCTCGCTGTCCCTCGCCTCAGAAACAGGCTTCTCCTCCAGACCAGTGGGAGTAGCTGGTGCTGGAGGAGGGCTCCAACTCTCCCCCTGCTTCTCCCTGCCCTCCTCCCCCTCTGAGGTTGGTTCCACCTTGGGTACAATCCCGCAAGGGTCTGTGTCTCTCTGGACTGGTGTAGGCATTGGAGAGCCTGTCAACACTGAGCTGGTGGCCTGGTATTGAGGGTGTAGAAGTGGGGCGGATGTGCGTGATTGCTGCTGTGCAGCTTTTGTTTGGCTGTAGTTGCGCTGGGCAGCCATGAAGCTGAGCTCCGGGTCTCTCAGGATGTGGTAATCTGTGCGGCTCACGCCGTGCTTTGCAGCACCAATTAGAAGGTCACGGTCATGGGTACCAGCTTCCCACCAGACAGGCAGGTCAGAGCTCATCTGGCACAGCGACAGGCGCTCATAAAGCAACGAATGGCGAAGGACTTGTTCTCTCACCTGGCGAAGCAACTCCACTCTGTATAGGGTACGAGACGCTCTCTCCTCTGTGATAGGCTGGATGTTCAGAGACGGGTCCACTGCAGACTCTAGAACACAGAAGCAGGTGTGAGAGGAAATAAAGGCTTCTCTACAACCCAAAGACGTATGTCTGGAGCCTGGAGTTTAAACAGCACACTGTTTATCCTTCCTCAAATGATTAACCTTATCAGGCCCTTTACTGCTGTATTTCTGAGTCAGCTTGTTTATGATGGTGCAAATGACCTCTCTCCAGATTAAAACTAGTCACAGCCAGGAATGAGTGCAGTACATGCTACAGTACCTGAAGTTTTGTTCATAACATCATTTTTAAGATTAGTGTAAATGGAGAATCAGGGAATCCTACAGAGTAGAAAACATTGTGATGTGAACCTTTAAGTATGACAACAAAATCGGGGCTTGACAGGTCGAGTATTTCACTTGCATTCTCATCAAAAGATATATTAAGCAAACCACAAAAATTATTTCTAAGCACAGTGTGGGAGTGAAAATTATGACCTGCAGCTAATCTCTGAGAATCGTTCAAGAACGAAAAGTCCAACATTTCACAGTTAAGTTTTCTCTGATGACGCAGCAGATGACCAGTGAGAGAAAGGTGAATGTTGACAAAAGCGTTGGTACAACAGGCTATAAGTTAACATTTGTTAAGAGCAGAATAGGGCAGTGTGAGAGAGAGAGAGAGAGAGAGAGAGAGAATGCAGAAGAAAAGGTGAGCAATAAATGGCCTCTTTGGCAGTAAATTGACTGGAACAATGTGCCAGCGTCTTCTCAAGGCCGTCTGCTGTTCCCCCAGCTGCTGGAAACATGCTATCCCTGAAGTAAGATTCAACTTTGGCCCTGAGCAAAAAACAAACATCCCCCCGTACTTCGTGATTACGGTCTGGAAGCTGAGCAGGGAAGGCGACATCTGCTATGCAGATATCACTGAAAATGAAGTCCATGTATTCTAAAGGTGGATTGAATAAATAGTGGATTTTCCTCCAACACTCTCATAACACATGTACTCCTTGGCAAAAAGGGTTGTGGCAGCTTTTGCTGGGCATATGCATGACACATCTTATCTAACGAGGACTGTTTCTTGTTGTAATCATAGCGTATAACAGATATTCTTATGGGTGACTGCTCAAAGTGGAAAAACAAAATGTTGACATGGACCAGACTTCCTCACTTCAGGTGTGTACAAAAGACAGTTTGTCTGCATGTGTGTGTGTTATGTGTAAATAAGCAGGTAGACTTCTGACCTCCCTCTTTGGGTGGTAGGCGACACACCCTCCTGCACATGGCAGTAAAAGCACACAGGTATTTCTGGAGGCTCTCGTCAGTCTTCTTGTGCAGGCGAGCCATGGCTCTGAACTTTGTCCAGTCAAACCGGCCAAGGTTTGGGTCAAAAACGACACCAAAGGTGGAGACCACACGGTAGAAGTCAGCCTCTTCTCGCCTGGTCCATCTGAGCAAAACCCCAAAAACTTACACTGTAGTAACATTCATCACACACATTCGACCAAACATTGAACTGTTCTGTGTTCTGACCTTTGCTGGCGTTCAATCTTAGCAGCCATCTTGGGGTTGAGGGTGTCGTTGAGTGTGGGGGGCAGCGGGCAGAGTGGAGCAGAGAGTACCATAGTCTCCTGGGACTGAGATTGAGTCTGGTGGATTTGAAGGATCTGCCGGCTCTTTGTGAAGCGCTGAGAGGCTGTGATCAGACGTCTCAGCCTGGCTGTCAGCACGGAGGATGAGGGCCAGTTGATGGTTTCACCTCCTGTGTGTGGAACTGCATCTATATCATGGAAATATACATTAAAAGAACATTTAAATTCCAGAAATCAGAGTGACGATATTTACCTTTTATGTTTGTTTTGAAGCATATAATTGGGAACATGTGGCGCATGAGACTTTTTCATGCCAACTTTAAGTTTCACAACTTCTCTCGATTTCTCCTGCCTGCACTAAGCCAGCACTCAAAAATCAAGTTAGCGATTAATAGCTCTGGAATACAAGCTTTTAATACTCACCTCCAGCATTATCAATGACAACCAAATCTCCGGGGGAAGAGGCATCATCCTGCATGAGAAGACGGCATGTGTTAAACAAAACGTGCTTTATCAGAAGACCAACATGCACATATGGTCCGTGTGCCTTACTTCCATGTCGTCCTTCAGAAGGGCTGGAGCAGGTTTGTACTCTGGATCATCCACATCCCTACACACACAGATTAGGTTTGGAATTTTAAAACACGAACTTCAGTTAAGCACACTTAAACAAAGAACAGTCAAGTGTGATTCACCCACCCATCCATGAAATCATTGCCTCTCTGTTCGGCAGCGATGGCCTTCTCATCTGGTCGTCCCACACGCTCTATGAAACACAGGGCAGGGTCTGCACGTATCGTATTGTACTTCTCATAACCTGAGAGAACACAGGAGATCCAGCAAATACCAGAGTTAGCAAAGGACAAAGCATGGAAGCTCAGGGACTATATAGAAGCTTGGTCATTTCCCACAATCATATGGTAACACAGAGTAACTATTGATAAAGCAATGTTTTTGTTTTTACATGTAAAGTAACACTTTGTAGGTACAATAGAGACTAGTTGAGTCAAACTTACGTGTTTACATGTTTCTCATTTGGATTACCTTATGAAATAAAGCAAGTCGTGGAAAGAACAGAGGTTTCTTACCATGTTTAAAGACACCCAGCAGCAGACACTTGTCAGAGATGGCATCCCACCACAAGGCTGGCAGATCAGAGTGGTCAGGATCTGGAACCCAGATCTTTATCTCACTAAAGAAGATGAGAGGGAGGTTGAATAACTTCATTAGTTGATTATCATAATTTACTGGTATCAAACAATCGAACCACAGTTAGTTTTTAAGACACAGTTCCTCCACTACAATCAGATATAGAGCTCTACACGTTTTTTATTTGAGACAGAGAGCTATTGTAGACACATGTTAATTTGTAATAGCCTCTGTTTTTAATATGCTTTGTATTGTTTTATAATTTAAAACAGCAGCCTTGTTTTTTTTCAACCCACTCCCATTTACTGTATTAATTTGCTGTTCCAAGCAAACACTTCTCCCTGCTCCCCATGAAGGGCTTATTTGTGAAAATACATAATGAGAATTAAGAAACAATAAAAGCCTCCTTCAACTTTTGAGGGTGATTACAGTACATGATTGCCCATTTTGAACGGCGCTGCACGGAAAAAAAACTGAAAAGACTATGTTTCACCAACAGGTGGAGCTCTACAACCTTCTAATACATTCGGATGATTAGTTGTTTCTCTCCTTCAACAGCTCCACACCATATGCTACCAACACTCATCACTCCAGGAGAAAAATGTGTGAAATGGAAAATGTTGCTAATAATGCTGTTAATAAAGCAGCTAAATCCGTCTGAGCTTCTGTGTTTATCATGAATCTATTCCATCTATTCTATTGTATTTGTTCAATTAAGTTATTGTGCTTCAACAGTCTCAAGTAAAAAAAAAAAGGAACTATATGTAAGGCAAGGCGACGTCTGAGTAGCTCACCTGGAGTCCGCGCCATCCAGCACCTTCTGGCCCTGGTTCCCTATCACCTCTTGTTTCAGGTAGTAGAGCATTCTGACCCTGAGCAGCACCCTGCACAGAGAAAACTGACTGGTCATAAAAAAAGCCCTGGCCAAGTACAAATGCTGAGTGAGCAGAACCTACACACACGCTGCAGCCAGTCGGAAACAATGCAAATGTGTGAAATGTGTGACAACTCAGCTGTAACTCTACCGTTCACTGCTGTAAGCTGCAGCCACAGCATACACTAATAATCATCTATGCATAATACATACAACTGTATTTGAGGATTTGTGTGTGTGTGTGTTCAAACTCATAAGGCCTTCCACACAAACTACATGAATCACCACATTATGAGCAGTATACACAAAGCCTGATCAATTAACTTGGTAACCAGGCCGACTCTGTGGACCTTGCAGGGAGGCATGAGCAGCTCTGCGGCTCTGACGACTGAATAAGCAGACCGTCTCCAGTCGTCATGTGGTCATGCTCTGGCAGTAGAAGAAGGCTGTTGAGCTGAGGCTGACAAGGTAGAGAGGGGGGCTGACTCACAGGGGAGACATTAACTCTGTGATGCATGATCACACATCACAGCCAGCATGCTCTGAGTGACAGTGAAGTGGTGGGAATTGTGTGCTCGTGTGCCAGGCTATCACGTCTGACATGCCATGAGATTTGCCTACAATTTTTCTGCGTAATCGTTTTGTCTGGACACAAAATGATTTTAAATTCCATCATGTAACGTTGTTGCTATTGGGAAAATGCGGCATGTAGGGTTTTTAATGATTTTTGGCCGGAGGGAGTGGGGAAGCTCTCTTACAAATATTATTTACAGAGTGGTTGCATGAGGAAGGAAATTTAGGAAACATCAAAACTAACCCTTGACTAAAACTAGTTTTAAGACAAATCAATTCCAATTAGATAAGAAATAATAAAACACTGTATTTGTCATCTCCTAGTTCTTATTCTTATGAATGACACTTGAAAACCTAGAAAGTGTTTACCTAGAGGTCTTTATTTAGGCACTATTTAAAAAAAAACAGATCATCACCAAAGCTTTTCTATTAATGTATGACTTCATGGTGCCTTTCCTCTGGCCAAAGCGCCTCTATAGTGCTGCTTTTCTTTCAGGAGCTCTAAAAGATTTGTGGACTGTTGCTCTGAAATATAGCATGCCAGACATTCCATCTTTCTTATGCTGTAATTCAGCTAAATATTGTTATAAATGAGCCCAAAATCCGGCAGAGGGCCGAGGTCTGTCTGTCTGCCCGGGTGATGGATGTCTGTCGTGACCAGTCTGGACATGTAGCTTTGCTAAATCGCAGTCTTAAACTTCCTCCCTCTCCCCCCCTCCACCCTCTTGTGAGACTGGACCCGCCCAGGAGCAGCTGCTACTTCCTCTGCCTGTCAGCACAACCCTTCATCACTCTCCTTCCAAGCCTTTGTGAAGACAGTATGTGTGCATGTGTGTGCGTGATTCGGTTCGCTCAGAGAGCCTGCAGAGGATCTCAGCACGGTCACACACAGTCTGTCAGAAGCAAATAAGCCAAGTATGCAT
Organism: Chaunax sp. Z400; assembly: GCA_037577475.1. Lineage (NCBI taxonomy): Eukaryota > Metazoa > Chordata > Actinopteri > Lophiiformes > Chaunacidae > Chaunax > Chaunax sp. Z400. The sequence continues at coordinate 30,031,244 of CM075184.1, read as the reverse complement.
GACATGAGTGGCATGCAAATAATTCCTCATGGTCTGTTCATCGAGTAAAATCTGCCAAAAATCCAGCGTAACAGGGGGACACTGATGTAATTAAGATTCGAAACATGCAACATGCCTTCTCAAAACTGTATCCTACACGCTAAAGCAAATGTAATGATGACACATCTTTAATTACAGAGTGCAGTAAGGAATATGTGATATGTAGCAAAAAAAGAGGAGGAACAAGGAAATCTCAACATGATGATCAGAATTTCTGACCTGTTTCTAGGAACTAATGGGAAATGACTTCATTTGGAGTCATTTCCCATCAGTTCCTAGTTCACACCTAAGTAGGAACTCATTTGTACTACATTTACTGTCCTGTTAAGGAAGCCAGTGAACGCCCCCTCAGTCACATTACAGGCCATCAGACTGAAAAAGCAGAAGTCAGCAAACCCAGCTGACGGAGTGTGCCCGTTCGCCCAGTGTTTCACAAATCAGACAATCCATGTATTCAGCGTAACTGGACCAGGAAACAATGGAGAACTTTCTATGGAAGCTTCAGTGCACTGTGTCAAAAGCCCTGTGGACACCCGCGCCCCCCCCCCGCTCCATTTAAAAAGAGTCAGCCATCTATTTAGCTTTATATCTCAGTGACCCATGTTTTGATAGCAGCCATCGTTTTTCTGTCTCTCAGTAAATAAGAGAGATCCATGATGGCCATTAGCTGGGCTGAAGACTTGTTACGAATCATCAATTAGCTGGTCTCGATGTGATGCACGTCCATTAATTAATCAGTCGACTGTCGGCTCCAATATATGTTTTAGTGCCTCCTAATTACTGTGGCTTGAAGGCGTCACAGTGAAAATTTGAGCCACGTGAAAATTATATTTTCATTCACGCACGCGGGCTTCATTCTATTAAAATTAAAGTGATACAATCGGTGCTAGAAGTGAATAATGACCACCTGCCAGTTGCTATTATAGCACAATGGTTTAAACACAAACACACTCTCACCCAAAAGAAATAAAACAACCCAACCACAGACTATAATTCACTACGTACACTGTAAGAAAATAAAATACTGAGAATGATTTGACATGTCTGACTATCTCATGTAATAACACTATTTAAGACATTAGAAATGGCTGTTTTCTTATACACATTTCTAGGTGGGATAAGGAAACACCTACTTGTTACAGTGGTGTTTAAGGTGCTTCTTGTATCCGTCGTCCTGAAGTATGTGCTCTGGGTTGTGTTTCCTGAGCCACTCAGCTTTGTGGATGTCAAAAGAGCTGGACTGGATCTTCACCTTCTTCCCCTTTCTGCCCCTCGGGACTGGGGCAGATAGACCTAGTGGAACAAGAGAAGATTAATTTATAGCTACAGTGGAGAATAAGTGATAGTTTTCTAAATCCCGGTTAGTCTAAGCTCTCCTTATACCATATATCGGTTGTAATAAGATCCAGTGAAATGAAGGCTGACGGTCCTGACACTTACCCAGGTGATTCTGCAGCTCCTTGGTGCGTCCGTCCTCAGTAGGGGCGATCAGGTCCCACATGAAGCTTTTGATTTTGTCATCCCCACGGTAATGCACCAGGCAGTAAGACAGCAGGGCCCGGCAAATGGACTCCACATCCCACTCTGTCAACTGCTTCTTGAAACGCCCATGTTTGAGAACATCCTTCCATCGACCCCACCTGGACAAGAAGGAGAAGAAAGGAAGGTCACACATGTTCAGATAGGTTCCTGTTTAAAAACACCAGTCCTATCTATGGTCTATGCTCTGGTCTGATGGTTTAAAGTATTTGAATCATCTCACCCATACACAAGCAGGTTTTTCTCTACTCTGAAGCACTCTGTGCGCCCATAGCTATTGAGGCGGTCGTAGTTTCGCCTGAGCTTCGGTTTGGTCTCATCGCTGTCACTTTCGCCCTCTGAAAGCTCTGCCAACTCATCCTTGGTGGCACTGAACGGTCTCGTCTGCTTTCTGACACGCGGCGTGTCGATCACCAGGCTGTTCTGCAGAGATGGAGGGAAAACGCACTTTGAGCAAAGGGGCTTTCAAAGTAAAAAAAGATAACAGAAGACTGAAACCCTACTGGATATCCATGCATTATATATTTGTGAGAAGCAACACATCTTTGGGAGCATTGTCCTATTTATGATTTTGCTCTGTACATTGTTTTCTTTGGTGGCATACGTACTCTGCCATTGACCATTTCAACATCAATGTCAGCCTTTTTGGCCCATTTGTCCCAGAAGTTGGGGTCATCCAGAGAGATGTCTGTGCGGTTTCCGGATGCCACAAAACTAGCCTGAAAGCAGACATAAGAATAATTTCAAAACATTATTTGCCATTCTTCATGAGCTACTCCTGGTCAAAAATCCCAAACAGTCAGCGACCGTCATCACTTATGTTCATTCGTTCGTTCACCTTAGCAAAGGTGGAGCCCCTTCCCTCAGACTCAATGGTGATGGTCTTTGTCCTGCGCTGGAGGATCTGGTCGATGTCCTCCTCACAGAATTTGGCCCCTTCATCCTCCTCATCCATGATGGCACCGTACGCACCACGTCGCAACAAATCCTCAATCTCCTTCTTAGACAGCTGCTGCTGGACTGCCTAGGAGGTACGGAGAAAGGGAGACAGACATTTAGGGTTAAGAAAGAAAACATTTATTATATTGTCCAAACGTTAAAAAAAAAGTCCAGCAAAATCCACAGCACACGATCAAACACATTGGACCATTAAATCCTAATATCAGCAGGCCTGAGTCTATCCTCAGCAGCTGCTTTTATGCAAATATATTCAATCAGACCAGATGTGGAAACCTCTTAATACTTCAGATAATTCTCAGAGGACACCAACCACAAACATCCTTCTACACACTTCACATGGTGTTGACACACTCCCTCATAAAGACATTAGACTCTAATTGGATTGGTTAGACCTCAAGAGGACATTTTAGGAAGGAACTCAAAGTTTTTGGGTTTATGGACAGCTCTTTGTCTTTCCTTGGCATCTTGTTGCTGTCTGCCATCTGTTACAGTTTTCCTCTGTTGTCATTCAGGATTGATTATATTGTGAACTACTGACTTTTGTTAGTGTTGGAATGACGATTGGAGGAAATCTTCTGGATTTAATTTGTATAACTTCTCACAGGAGGGAACTTCTTAGTCTGACTTTCACAGTAATGGTGTCACGACTGTCAGAGCCAGGTTTCAGATGTGGTTTATGATTCTAGTCAACTTAATGTGAGGACTAAACTGAGGAGAATAAGATGGATTGATCAAAAGAAAAAAAATCAAAATCAACAAAAATAAATCAAATGTTTTATGAGTTTTAGAAAAAAATGGAAAACAAAATAGATGAAAATAAGTGTTATGTCACAATAAAAATGTGTAAACACTAATTATCATAGTGCCACACCAGGCTTTTGCTGTTTTTTTGTGTATTGATTTGATGATGATTTTATGTCCAGCCAAGGTCAGTTTGTGAAATGGATGGTATTCAATACACCAGCCGAACATAATTTACATGATAAATAATTTGATTCCCCTTTTCTTTTCCGGACCATGTACACAATTCTCAAACTTACCCCTCCCCCAGTGCCTCCTCCCAGACTGTTATCTCGGCCACTCATGCTCTGCAACACTGCTTTGTCCAGGCCCAGCTTGAGGCTGGCCCGATCAAACATTTCTCTCTCGTACGAGTTCCTGGTGATCAGACGGTACACCTTCACTGCCTTGTTCTGACCGATCCGATGGCAGCGAGCCTGGGCCTGTGAAGGGCAGAGAAACACGCGTAAAGAGCACTATATGTACAAATAGGAGCTTCTGTGTTCATGATCAAAATGTTACCTGATCTTAAATGATGGTAAATTGAGTGAAATTTGCACATGTTCTTGATTGGACACAGATTCACGCTACATCTGTATGTGAGGTTGTGTCATACCTGCAGGTCGTTCTGTGGGTTCCAGTCAGAGTCAAAGATGATGCAGGTGTCTGCTGCTGTGAGGTTGATCCCCAATCCACCAGCTCTCGTACACAAGAGGAAAACAAAGCGCTCCGAGTCCGGCTTGCTGAAGCGGTCGATCGCTGCCTGCCGCAGGTTGCCACGAACGCGTCCATCTATCCGCTCATACAAGTACCTGAAACACAAAAGCATTCACCCATGATGCATGCAGAAAGTAAAAAGAAACCTTCAGGTATTTACTTTGAGTTACAGGTAATAGTTTATCTCAACAATAAACATGCAAAAGGTGTTCATGTTTATGTTTTCCTGAGAAGAGTTAGTGGAATAAACTTTTAATAACTTATTTAAACCTGTCATGAATGAATGCTTATGAACAGGTTCTGCATCCAAAACTATTTTTACTCTGAGAAACAGTATCTTCAAAGATACTTTAGATCTTCTTCTAAAATAGTATCTCATGGTTATGCTCTTCCATCCTTGTGTCCATTCTCTCTCCCTCCCACAATCTGACCCCCTGCCCTCCTCGGGGTAATCCACTTCCAGTCAGGAGAAGCCTCACAGAAACTCCCGCTTGTCTAATGCGGTGGAGCCCCGAGGGCTTCTATAACCTGCTGCTGAACTCTGCCTGCGGTCTGCACTCAGCAGCATCTCACATGTTTACAATAGTTTAGGGTTTGCTCCAGCTGCTGGGGGGAAGCCAGAAGACAGAGAGAGAGAGAGAGAGAGAGGGGCAGACATGAGAGCAGCAAAATGAAGGGAAACACAGACCCAAAAAAGGTCAGGAAAATGAAACGGAAAAAGAAATTTGAGAGGAAAAAAAACATACAGAGAATCAGAAACCAAAACTGTAAATTTCAAATGAATTCTAAACCTACAGGCAAGTTGAAAAGCTTTCCTCGTGATCATTTTGTTAAACGTTCCTGACAACTTAATCAATTTCTGCTTCTTATCTGGCAAAGACAGAACCAGACACACACTATCTACATAAATAAATATGAAAAAAAACAAACATCTGGTGACTTATTTTCTGGTGGCTGAAGTGACTTAGCATGCTGAAGGAAACAATAAATTAGCATGTTTATTAGCTGTAAACACAACAAAAGGGAGTGATTTTGTGAGATCTGATCGGTCATACAATGGCAGTAAAAGAAAGGAAAAGACTACATCCAAATCCCCATAGGAGCAGCTGTATTAGACAATATACAATATCCTGCGACAGCCAGAAGACATGCAGGTTAGGTGGACTGGACACTCATTATTATAGGGCTGGCAATTAATTGAAATGGTATCAAAACCAGCATTTAGAACCTAATGGTGTATGACCCTGAACGTGATAAAAGCAAGCAGGAAATAGATGGATGGGTGACTTGATGTGGGTGTATTTAATGTAATGTATGTAATGGGTCTATGTGTTGTTTTGACTCATTTGTTGTGATGAAACGCCAGACACCAGACTTGTAAACACTAATTCTACTGCCAACTACACACACAGGCAACTGGCTGTCATGTACTGCATGCTACAGCACACATTATAAATAGAGACATACTGTCCCTCATCCTTTGGAGCCATACAAGTCAGATAAACTTTGACAACATGAGAAGCAGCTAACTGAGTGCTCCCAACATAGTGTACCACCAAAATCCTGCCTGCCACGTGCTCCAGATCTGGTGCTTCCTATAAATCATCATGGATTTAATAAAGTCAGAGGATAACGATGACTTAACATTTCTGAGCAGCAGCATTAAGTTACTAAAGGAAAGAGAAAAATACATTAAATCAAATGCATGATTATGAGAATATGCACACGTTGATTTCCCTACTACATGGACTATGACAGAATAATGTTTCCAATTCAAAATGTCACAATGATTCATTCATTTAATTTTCATGTATTTTAATATGATGTAGGCTAATGAAATGAAATGAAAACCTTCATACAGCTGATTCTTTCTTTACTGCAGTGCACGATGTTTTATGAGAAGCCTGGCAGCTCAAAGAGATTGACACAATCAAAATCGCTTTTTCAGACGTGTAGGAATTCTCAAGTCTGAGCTGTAAAGGAAAAATCATCATCATCTGTCACTATTACCTTCTCTGAATGAGGTAGTCCTCCAAAATGTCCAGGCAGCGCACCATTTGGGAGAATATAAGCACCTTGTGCCCTCCCGCCTTCATCTTAGGCAGCAGCTTGTCAATAAGGACCAGCTTCCCAGCCGACTGCACCATAGCCTGCAGATGAAAGTCGAAGGCAGCGGGGCTATACACTTCCCTGAAGTCCTCTAGGATCTTCTCTTCTGCTCCTGACGTGGCAAAGACATGGATATCCTCAGCAACACTGTCTTTCATGATTATCATGCTTTCTTTCTGCAAGGTTTTATTTTCAGTGATGTCCATTCATTAAAATCAGGGCTGTACTCCTTTTTTTTTTTTTTTACAGTATATTTGCACAGGAAATAACCTTAGAAAGACAGACAGACAGACAGTAAGTGATAGTTTTCCTGTCTGTGAATGTTAACTTTTCAGATCCCTGTGTAACATTTAAAGTATACAGAAACATTTCAGGAGTTTAAGCTCAAAAGGGAGCCTGAAGATTTGCAACTGTGACACTAACAAAGACAAAACAGATTCAGCGCATATGTAATATTTACTGAATCTGTTGAGATTGTCAAGGCTTCGGTAAGCAAACATTAGCAGTGGGCAGTCTCATGTAATGATCACTTACGGTATCAAATTATACTGAGCATCTAAAACTCCTAAAATGAACCCATGACACCTCCTGAAGACTAAACAGGATGTTGTTGAATTGCAGACCATCTGCAGCTTTTCCAAGATTACAACTATACATTTCATCAATGTTTTTCAAAAATGCACCATCCTACCTTTTATGAGGTAGGGGTGGTTGCAGCACTTTCTCAGCTCCATCATGGTGTTGACCAGGTTGGGCATATTTGCCTGACCAGCTCCTTTAGCCAGGAAAGAGAAGTTCTTCTCTAGGATGGCACGGTAGTATTTCTTCTGAATGTTCGTGAGCTCAACCTCGATGATGGTCTCCTCTTTCGGAGCCAACTTCTTCTCCACATCCTCCTTCAACCTACGCAGCATCATGGGTTTCAGGATTCCCTGAAGTTTCTGTACCTGTGGCCCAAACATGAAATGAGACCTACAGTTAGTCCCACATCACAGGACATGCTGTGGGTTATTTTATACGACACAGGTATGGGTTACACATGTTGGGTTTAGACTGGTTCTGATTAAACTACACGCTCCAGTGAGTTTTCCATTCCCAAATTATTCTATTCAATCAGAACAAGCATTCCAGTTTCCTCTCCAATTTCTAATTGATACGGTTGACGAAATATGGAAATGTGTGTTTCATGACCATAATGGAGGAGGCTTCCATGAACCATTAGGTACATCAGAGTTTAAATGTTAGCTAACGCCAAGTTAGACTGAACAGTATTTGCCTCCTTATTATTTCCATATATACACATATTCCTCAACAAGACTCTATCTGCTTAAGACCATATTAAGACCAATATGTACTATTTAATATCACAGGCTGATGAAGTCATACTCAATATCATTGATATATAGTTAATATGAATAATGTAATTGCTTTCTATGTACATATTAATCTTAACACCAGTGTTGAGAACTTTACACATCTGAACCTCGTCTAGCATCTCGTCATTGGTTGATAAGTACCTCTCAACAGCACTGGCAACTTTTACTGTGAAAAGTATTCCACATTCCCACTTGTATAAAGAGCTTCCAGTTTAAGTACTGCATGTTGAGTACGAGCTGTTGCAAATATTTTAACTTTTCAGCATTGAACCACACTTCAAACATGTTTTAATGGGCTTTCATTAAACATCTCTTAAATGATTTCACCTTAAATGAACTGCTAGACTGCAATAATTAGAAAGAACAGTGAAAAGCCTTTTTCTTTGGAGCAATTGTGTGAATGCATAGTGCAACAATTACTAGCATAATACCCCATTATCTGTTATCATTATTCACCATATGTTTTGTGTGTGTGTGCATATGCAAGTGTAAAAAATGTCACTGTGGCCTAGTTAGAAAAAGCCTCATTTCAAGGGTTCCATCTGTACCAAGAGGATCTTTATATCTGAGAAACAATGTTTGTTGTGGAGCTTAAGCTTAATTCACCTACACAAAAAAAGATGTTTCTTTGCAACAACTGCAAACAATAAGGTGACAAAAGCGGCAGCAGAAGCTCAAACAATGTTGCCTGACCAGATCTGACTATTCTTTTTCATACTGCATGTTTGTTCTGACATGTGTGTTATTAATTCAAATCATTCACAAAACACATATTCTTTATGTTTCCATGGGCTCACCTGCTCTTCAGTCTTTAGGTCCCCAAACTCCTGCATGAAGGTGTTTTCAGAGGGGAAGCGAGTCGGCTCCAGGAAGTGGAGGAGGCTGAAGAGCTCCTCCACTGTGTTCTGGAGAGGAGTACCCGTCAGCAGGACCTTGTGTTCCTGAGAGAGAACAAGATGAATGTCAGAAACGCTCCTCCATCAAACTTTGTAAGGATGCTGTGTATCATTGTATTTCATGGCATAGTAGCAGGAATAAGACTTTTTTTTTTTGGAGGTTCTAGCATTTAAGAAAAACAGGTTGAATTCACTTCAAACCAGAAAGAGCAGGTTTAACAATGCTTTCTCTCACTCAGTTGGTAGAATATGTACCAGGTTCATGAGCTTGAAGCCCTCTAGCAGCTTGCAGTTTTTGTTCTTGAGGCGGTGGGCCTCATCGATGATAACACAGCGCCACTCTATGGCGTTGAGTTCGGGACAACCTCCCAAGATCATCTCAAATGTGGTGATAACAGCCTGGAATCTGTAGGCTCCCCGCAACACACGACCCTTGAGACAAAACAGGGAGACAAATGTCGTCAACTTGGTTTGAAAAGCATTTATAAAATAAATAAATTCTTAAGAGATCATATTTGTGATTTTTTTGCAAGACATGCAAATGCTGAGCTATTTACTTTAATTAAATATTTCTCCAGTGCACCCCCCGGAGTTGCTCTTCTTAGCTGGTAATATTAAGAACATACTAAATTTGATCCTCTTGCTGTTGACAGCAAACACATGGCTTACTTTATTTTTAGATTTTACTATCAATCTAAACACACCTTTCGGTTAGGAAGCCATCTCCACTATAACCAGGACATGAGTGCACACCAACTGGTTTGTCTTCATGCTGTGTTGATTATTTGTTTGTTTTTCTGTCTGGGGACATTTTTTGCTTCAGCCCGCCTCTCCATTTGTATCTACTGCCTTGACAACAATCCTCAAGGGATACGCAGTTATCCAGTAACCCCCTCCCACAGCCAGCTCAGCCAACAGACTGCTGAAGAGGAGCCTCTCTCTGATATGCCTGAGCGGCAGTGACAGTGAGCTCCCCTCGGAGGCTGCCATGACATCACAGGCTGCCTGGGAAACAGCCTGATGGCGGCTCCGCTCTGTTCTGCCTTCGCTCGCTTTAATTCCTCCTACGGTTCATCTGAATACTAAGAGCTTCTAACTGCCTGTTGTGACACATCACATGGCCTGCCAAACACAGAAAGCCTCTGCCAAAGGCTCACTAACTACCTAGCAGCCCACTTACTGTAGGCACGAGGCTTTCTGTGAAGCTCGTTATGCTATGTTAGTACCATTTATTCATAAAAAATGTTCCCATGCCCCACACTGTAAGATATCAGCATGAGATTTCTGTAACAAGACCTGTGGTGCTATCGAGGTGTATAGATGTTTCATCAGACATTTTGATTGATTTTTTGCCATTTCTTTCACACATGTATCAGGATTGTATTTGTCTGCCTGGGATATGAACTATTCTTCAGCTGCTGCGTGCTTCCATCTTTTTTACAGGTGCCTCTGAAACATTCCGGTAAGTGAGTTTGCTCCATTACTTCCAGAGTCCCGGTGTGTCTAGGCTTGATGATACACATGGTTATCACATTCTGTCTGGCTTTTCAATATCCGACTCCTATTGCTGCATCCTGTTCTCAAACAAATCATTAGATCACTAACAGGACTTCATATCGCTGCAGCTTTCTAAAAAGAAGTGTGATTATTTTAAACAAAGTGAATCACCGCTTTCCAGTCTGAAGGTAAGCACAGCAAAGTCGCTCTCCGCTCACATGTCATTAAAAGGGGAACATTAGGTACCGTGTGTCAGCAAGAACTGAAGGGCCTCTAAAGCCTCACGATTCAATTTGTGTTGCGTATGCGAGACAAACTGAAGGCACGGCTGTGTGTCCATAAGTGAGTCTTGTCCGGCTCCGCCAGGAAGGAGAGAAAATATACAACCTGGATTTACATCTGCCAGCCTAAAATGTAAATAATGTATAGAGGATGTTTGCATCTGACAAGAAATGGAAAGTGCACATTGATCATCAATACATTCACAAGGGTCCTATTTGTAGCCCTTGTGTATTCGACAAAGAGGCACGTCTCAAAATTAAACCTTGCCACTGAAACAAATGTTTAAAGATTTACAGTATATTGGTATTTGATTGTAAATGATTGAATGTAATTTGTAAGAGAATAACATATCAAGACTAATAATAGTAACATTGAGAACATCTTTTATTTATAGTTATGTAATAAGAGTGTGTGTGCTCAGTGAAGTCACACCCTGATAACATCTCCTGTACAAATGACACGCAAAAACATCTCTATGCTTGTTGTCCATTTACCTGTGCATCCCTGAAATACATCTCATACTGTTGGAGCATCTGCCTGCTGACCATGCTGCCGTGGTAGACGATAACATTGAGATGGGTCCAAGTGTGGAACTCGCGCTCCCAGTTGGCAATGGTGGAGAGCGGGGCAATGATGAGGAAGGGCCCTTTAATGCCCACACGCTGGATCTCTTCTAGGAATGTGATGGACTGGATGGTCTTTCCCAGGCCCATCTCATCTGCCAGGATGCAGTTTCGTCTGACAGGCGCAGATAAAAAGGGTTAGAAGAGAAGAAGAGGTGACATAATTGTCTGGAGTAATAGAAAGCAGAAGACGGTGAAAGCAAAGGATGATGAACCATTTATAATCGACACGTTTGAAAAAATGTGTACAGAACACAGAATGTGTGGGGATTTGGATTCTGTAAGACTGACTGTATTACTACATGAGATATTATGTCTCCATAGTGCCGAGATAAAGTGCTGTGTATATAATGTACATTATGGGCATTTCTATTTAATGTGACAATTTTGTACGTGGAAAAAAATATGCAGTGGGTTAAAAAAAAGAATGTGATGAAGATTAAGAAATAGGAGAGAAAGAGGGGGAAATACGGAAACTATAAAAACATAATAGTATTAAAAGAGTAAACTGTGAACAATGGTGGAGGAAACGACATCATCAGCAGTAATAACAGACCACAGAGATGAGATACTGTGTAATGGCAAATACAACTGCCTCTGTTGTATGGTGCACATCGGCAAACCATTTATCTGTCCAGTGGGTGGGGATATTATGTCCTGATGCTAATTGCAACTTGCATATATTCCCACTGGCCTCTTAAGCAGCTCTCTATTTTTGATGAATATCTCTGCGTAGGCATACACAAAATCCTGCATGCTCACACAGACAGCCAATTCCCAGGGTTAATGCAAGCACACTGACACCATGTATTCCAGATGTAATGTGCAGAGCTTCTTTTGAGATTATGGGTGAAGAAAAGCGATTTTTCTTGCAGCGGTGTGCACCTTGACAGGAAATTTGACTCACAGGCCCAACTAAATGACGTAAATACAGGCAAATTACAGCATGGTCCGCACACACACAGACACACAGAGACACACACAGAGCAGGAAAAGAGATTCATTATTCATTATCTGCAGTCTCAATGCACCCAGAGGACACCTCATGACATGCAGAATGCCTATGTAGAATCAATAAATATAACTTTAGCATTCTATCGGCTTGGGAATAATGAAACATCACAAGCAAAGACAGTTTGTAAAGAGATATCATTTTGTTTGAGGTGTAAGATATATGCTAAATCGACAATCTGATGTCATCTAACGGACGCACATGCATGACATGTCAACAAGGCATTCCAAAGAAAGTCATAATCTACGACACTGTGATTGAAAATGTATTCCATTATTTCCCCTTATTGTATTATTTTGTTAGATTGTCTTGATTAGAGTTGAATTAAATATCAATTTATTATTTATTTATTTATTATTTATTTAGGTGCAATATAAGAACAGCCTTGTTTGGTTCAGTAAAGTAAAGTTACATTTACAGAATATTGGCATCAAATTTGACCATGTAGTCCAGGTTTAAGTGAATATAGGTTATTCTAGAGTTCTATATATTGTGTAATTTATATGGTTGGCTCTTGAATAAGCAGACATTCTGCTGCAGTTTTCACTCTCAACTGGAGTTATAACTTCATTTCGTCACCATCAGGGTTATACATATTGGTCAGATAACACACAATGACCAATTCACACCACGGGCTGGTTTGAACAGGCTGCGGAGTATGTGCATGCATTCAGTACAAGTATGATATTGAAAACTAACCTGTTGTACCAGTTGAAGAGAAGCCAGTTGACACCCTCTAGCTGGTAATCCCTGAGGCTGTTGTCATTCCTGTATTCCCTAGACTGCTCCCTTTTCTTCCACAGGTTGGCTGGAGGACGCTCCTACGTGAGAAATTTTTATCATTTTGACATCAACTCTACATTTGCATTTAAGATGGAAACTTTTTAGGAATAAAAACATTGTATAGATAATGATGACAATGAAAGAGAAGTGGTAGTTTTCATATACAATGAAGCAAGCCAGCAAATGATGATTTAGAGGCATGGCATGTCTGGAATTACAGAAATCAGTGGTGTGGTGTATTCTCAAAATGCATTCGAAACCTGTCTTGAACCACTCCTGCATGGTTTTAAGAAATTGCATTGACACTGAAGAACAGCCAGACACACAGCTGAAACAACAGACATGCTTTGGCAGTGGACGGGAGGTGAATATATGAGGAAAGAAAAACATCTTAGCGGGAGAGTTCAAATCAAACTTAACCAGGAGTGTACAAATTACATAACTGATCTGTGTGACGTCTGGTTACTACTATACATTACTATAAATACTATGTATTACTTCATAGAGAGGCACCTGTAGGTTACAGTTAAAAACAAGGATCTTTTTTTTTTCTTTTTCCCATATGTTTAAGCTCTGTTTAGGCTGTTGCCAAAAGGAAATCTCTTCAGATAAATAAAGAAACATCTCTACTGTTACAGCAGAAACAGCTTTTCAAACAATCATTCACTGCTTTTGAAGTGACTGACAGCACCTGTTTCTGAGTCTCCCCTTGTTTGCTCACATCGCGGTGTGAGTATGGTCTTTTGTACACATGCTTATTGTTGGGCTAATGATGCCTATTCATTTCACTAAAAGTGTGCATTGTGGGTCCAGCATTCTCACCGAGATTCCACTACAACAAATATTCATGGTTATACAAAACAAACACAATTTTCCGAATATGGTAAAACTCCCTTATTAGCACTTCAAAATACCAGCAAAAGAAAACAAAAGAAACGTGTGTACAATGTGAGAGCAAAAGAGAAAACTGGAGATCCAGTGATGAGTGAGGAATGTCAGGTACGGCTCACCACTCTGCGCGAGTCTGGCTTGACTGCCTGCAGCTGCTCAAACTCTTCAATCTTGCTTTGATCTACATCGTCCTTCAGTTCCCAGGTGCTGTCCTCGTAAGGCAGAGAGCACCACTTCACCAGGTAGTACACCACCTCCTGAGTCAGGCAGAGGAAGATTAGAACCGCAAAAAAACTAGAGCAAGGCCAAGCCGAGCTTTTATAGTTTTCACAAAGGCTGCGAGGAAGCCCATTAGAATGGCCTTAGGCACTTCTGAGATACAAAGACATCACTAGGGTGGAGAATACGCTGAGAGGCCGAAAAACCACGAAATGAAAAAGAGTAAAAAAAAAAAAAAAAAGTGTTCTGGCACGTAAACATACAGATACCGCTCACCGATACGATTAACAAATGAAAGACTATTCACTTTACCTCTGCTGTGTCTTTGTCCTCACAATATGACACCTCCAGCACTCTGTCTACCTCTACATAGTCCGGGTTAAAGGGCTCCTCTTCCATCTGAGAGAGACAGGGAAGGGAAAGAAAGAGAGCAAACGAGAGAATAAACTTAAGTGCCCACTCACCATCTGGAGTCTGAGATAAGCATCACAGCTGTAACGACTGAGCAAGGAAAAACATTCAAATATATGCATCGCAGATGTGCCTGCCCACACAAAGAAAACACAAAAAGGCAATTCAACGTCCACAAACTCACACAAAATCTGCATATATGCACTAAAGACACACGTGTTTTAAGAGACAACAACTTGTGAAAATGCACATCTGTTCATTATAAATGCCAAATTATGTGTGTACACAAAAGGACAGTATAGTGTGTGTCCACACAGCCTTACATCTGCGAAGATGAGCGCCCTCTGTGCTTGTTTCATCTTGAAACGTTTGATCTTCTGCTGTATCCTCTTGTCCTTCACCAGCTGCTGCTCTGAGGCCCATTCACAGTGCAAGTAGGAGCTGACACCAGCACACAAACGCACAAACACACACACACACACACACACACACACACACACACACACACACACACACACACACACACACACACACACACACACATATATATTTTAAGGTTTGTTAAAAGAGCATCTGTGGCCACCAGGTGTGATCACAGATTGCACATGCGATCACAAAATGTTTTATTGGAATAATAGATTCAGAAAGTATCTGATCTCTTCAGTCATATGTGGTTTAAAAATGACAAGCGAAGCCTATCGAGTGAAAAGAGATTAATTCTCTGAAATTTTCATAGAAGTTCATAGAAGAGACATTCAATCACTGATGGAAAATTAGTGCAATACTGAGCGCCATCTCTTAGCAGAGATGCTTGTGTAATCACATACTTTAAATTCAGCATGCTTTAGCAAAGCTTCCAGGACATCTGTTTACTATTTTTATTTTTTGTGTTGAATTACATGTTAGAATCTAAGAAGTGTAACCATAATATCTGGAATGGCATAAGATCACACACTTAAAGTGGAATGATTGCGTGCGTGATGCACACGAATACATTAACACACAATATTATCTGCAATATTTCTGTTATGATTTGATTTAATAAAAAACCAGTTGCTTAGTTGAAGCACAAAGAGGCCAGAATTAAAGAACAAACTTACTAGTTTTTGTATTTCACAAAAAACTCCTCCACTTCGATGGCCACTCCTGGAGAGACCTGCAGAGAGGTTTCAAAGAACAGAACAAGATTAACTTCAAGTTAAACTTCTAAAAACGTGGTACAATGGTTGTCTTATGCTGTATCACAAAGCAATGTTTTATATTTAAAGTAGAATAATGTGTTGACAACATCTAAATAATTCCGATCTCACTATTGTGACACTACGTACAATAAATAAAGAAATCATTACCTCCTTCTTGACGATTCGAGAGGACATGATTTTGTCAACAACTGCTGCATCCTCTTCACTGGGATTCTCCTTAGAATAAAGTGGACATTTATTGTCAACTGTTACTCCATCGTCTCTCGACAGAAATTTGCATAAGCATCAGGACCCTTCATAATAATATAAAAACCACACTCCACACTCATAATTAAGAAGAAAAGTCAAAACTGCACAGTCCACACACAGTTATGGGGTTTCAGATTTTTTTCCTTATCATAAGAGAGGACCTGAGGTTAGAGGCTGTTGCATGGATTCTAAAGCCCTCTGGCAAATGTAGTATTACATAAATAAAAGTGGCTTGAGGGTGTTGGAGTTTGCTACTCTGCTACTGCCTCCACCTGTGCAGAGAAACTGAAAAACGACTGATTTAAACAACAAACCTGTTATTAAGCAGAGCTGCCCTCATAATAGTCCCCTCTTAATTTCTCTGCTATTGCATTTAAATGATTAAATATGGCCACTGAATATGTATTTTGTCTTTCTGTACAGGCATACTGTAGGGGTCCTGGTTTGTAAGTCACAATGTGGAGGTGAAATGAAGCACGTAGCGCTGCTTTTCTTCCACAAACGGCTCTTCCCTGCTCTCTGGAGTTGTAGGCAGAACAACTTACTACAAAGAGTTGAAGAGCAGACGCCCTGGATGCTCCAGGGTTGGTTTTCTTGGCTTTGACAATAACCTTGACTTCATCATCTGACAGCCTGGCCTCCAGCTCTTCAGCGTATTTCTTTCTCTTCACCTGGCGATTAGATCGCCTCTTCTAGAAAAGCAAAAGAAAGTGGAAGATACATATTTAGAAAAATATTCAAATGATCTGGGCTATTTCATTCATTAATGTCTCGACTGAGAAAAAAAGCTTTAGTTTAAAATACATGGTTGGTTTCCTTTAATTGCAACACAAAGAAACTTACTAGATGATAGACAGTCGGTGGTAGTAGTGTTTCCCCTACCATCGTACCAACGAGACCCCCGCCAGGCCAACAACAGGCCAAGAAATATTTGTTTTGTGTGAAAAATATCGTCAAATATTCATTTCTTCAAAAATAATCGTTTTCATTTGGGAGCCTCTGTGCTGCGCTGTTCTGAAAAGTGATTCGCCACAATGCTACAGGTTTATTGGGCTTAGAATCAATTACGTTAACTAACATGACAATGGTGCCGCACAAGAAGTGCAAAGCAAAGGAAAGTCAACAAAATACTTTAACATGTTTCTTAAAAAGTCTGGAGCCAAACCAAAGTACAGGTGGGGAAGAAGGGAGAGGGACAGAGTGGTGGGGGAAGATCAAGTGAAGCAATAAGTCATGCACACTGGGAAAAAATGCTCTTATTTGCTATAACTTCTTCTTTCTCATTTTCAGTCTATTTAAATCAAAATAACAGCAAAAATACCCACAAATTGTGGTTATTAGTACTGATCTAACTCTCTACTAATGTAAGTTTTTATAAATCTCAGACAGTCCCACTTAGAATTATAACATAACATTCAACATCAGCTATTTATGTGCTTAGAAAACGACAGTATGGTAATATCTTTTCTACATTTGAAAATATTCTCCAATAAAAAGCATAAATGACATAAGCATTGACGCTTCACTCTAAGCCATACTGAAAAGGGCGACATGGGTTCTCGATCCACTTGAAAGCCATGAAAAACATGACCCGTGAATGACCTAGATTTCAACAACCCAAGGAAAATTTCAGAGAAAATTCTTTTAGTCAGAAAACCCCCCCCACACACACACAAAACAAGAGTGCTTTAAAATCCAGCTTCTTTCTAGTCCTTCCTGTCAAGCCTTTCTAATAATCACATGCGTGGGCTGTTGTATCCTGCATCAATACACGAGCCCCTCCTAAAGATAATATGTAGTTAATTAGGAATAAATGCCACTGATCCAAAGTTAATTAGGTGTGTAGTACAATATCCCCGTGGAGATATACGCAAAGCCAAAGCTGACCACGGGCTGGAAAGTCAAACCTGCCACATGCTATGACGACAGAGCTTAAACCCCTGAGGTGACCATTCTTCTGTTCTAGCTGTTGGCCATGCTCCCCTGACTTCTTCCACAGGATCATCTTAAATGAGTCATCAACAGACTGTTTTAATTAAGGCCAGAGGCGCCATTTAATGAGCATAATCATATCATAGGCAATAGTCCGGATAGGAAATTAAAGGGAGGAATGGTGAGGCGAAGGAGGAGACAGAGCTACTCGTCATCCCCAGTCGTTCAGACATGTCACTCTAAGAATAGCAGTAATCTGTCATTTAGCTAAAAGGAGCTCAGAACACAGGCTTTTGTTTAAATAAAAGACACATGTGACCAACCTCAATTGCCATTATTGATCAAATCATATAGATCTCAAAGACAATAGCCATAATATAATATCATTCATGTTCCGCAGGATGCGAACATTTCTCTGGATGTGAAAAGACAATGTGATCATTTAATTACGCTGTCAAAAGAACTGGAAACACCTGCAGTGTATTGATTTTACTGGCTGCTGGAAGCCTTTCCTTTCAAGTGAAAAACCATTGCATCTACATGTGTGCATGCACACATGTAGATGCACATGAAGATGCTTTTGTTGTGTTGTGTGTGCTGCGTTGATGTTGTCTTCGTCATCAACACAGATAAGAATGTGTACTTGAGATAACCACCCCCTGCATGACCGCCACGTGAACCAGAGTCCAACTGAAGCGGTGGAGCTTTTTCTCTAGCAGCAGCGTGAACAGTCAGGCCAAGGACACCCACTTCACTCAGAGCACTGCACCAGAATAGCAACACAAAACATCCACTTGCTTTCTTCTGATGGAGGTGAGGCACCACAGGTAATAACAGCAATGCCTCTGAATAAAGCAGGGAGTGCACGAAAAGCACAAATCAAATGGCAAATACCATCCTAAAAATCCCAGGTGTTGTATCTCAGCTTAAGATAAATATTTTCATTTGATAAGTGAAATGAAATGTATTCCCAAGTATGACAGCCCCAGTGACTTGTACTGTAGGTATGTGAGACTGTTTGTGTTCATTTGTGACTGTGTGTATATGCCAGGTCTTACTGAGTCCATGTCTTTAGAAGAGTGTCGAGGGGGCGGGTCATCATCCGTCTCCTCCTCCGAAGACTCCGGCTTTCTCTTTTTCTTCTTCCCAATTTTGATGACAATTTTCCTGTGTGATGGAAATACAAACCATGATGAGACGAAGGCCTGAGGAATGAAAACCTGCTCCAAGTGCATATGGTAATATTTACAGCATCCTCTTTTTTTTTCTCTCTCCAGCAATTATGTATGTATAGAACAGGTATGGAAGCACAGAGAGGATATTTTGTACTAAACTGACTCCAAGTCAGACTGAGGCTTCATCTTAGTTTCAGGCGAGCTTTAGAATGTGTTTCTGAGGACTGTGGACTTCATCACTTACATTGAGATTAATTAGAGATGTTTCTGACGCCATTAAAACCCAAGTACAGCTTTTAATGAGCCTTTTGATGCACATGAAAAGGACAACAAATCTTTTGAATGTTAGCATGCTCTTTCCCTGCAAACTTGAAACTCTTTCGCAGCTCAGTAGGAACGTTCAAGCAATGAGGAACTGGCACTTATTTAAAAGTAAACCCAGGAAGTATTCGGTTAATTTTACACGCAATCTAAATTCAGACAGTTTACCTGCCGTGTCAGTGAATGGGAAAAGGAACTGCATGGGTGAAGAAAAGGATGAGCACGGCAGACAAACGAGTTATTGAGATTGGATATGTCTTGCAGGAAAGAAAATGGACATCCAGAACCATTTCCTAGCTTTCACGCATGTTTGCATCAGCATGCAAGATGGAGCGAAACAAGACGTCATTGATTTGTGCATCGCAGTCCGTAAACAATAAATGCAAAGCTGTTGCAGCAGTAGCTGCTATTCTATAAGAATCTCTGAACACAACAGCAGCTTGGGGACCCACTGAAGTGTGATTAGTAAATGTTTACTCTTATTAACATGCTCACAATGGAAATCTACTGTATGGATAAAGGAATTCATTAATTTGCCAAAGCTCCAACCTTGTCTGTGGTTTCAAACCAACATTATTTCATCATAAATTAGCAAATATTTTTTACCTTCGAGCTGCATTTGCCAGTTTGTCACCGTGGCCTGATTTACCAAGACCGACTGCTGGGATGTGATCATATCAGGAGCTCAGATAGCAGCAGATTGCACAATGAATACGTGCAAGCTTCTACTTTTCACCAGCACTTCATCCTCCCTCGAACTCTTTCCTCTCTTTTTCCACACACAACACATATTATTTCTGTGACCTGTCCCCATATAGTCTCACACCACATATTCAGCCATTTCCTATCTTGTGCCTCTCTACATGTATTATCACTTGGAATCCACAGGTGCAAAATCTCTGGCTTGGTGTGATGTTAATAGGAAAAATAAAATAAAAAACGCCGCTATCGTTCAGACACAAGACGGCATCCTCCCTTTCTCACTCTCTAACATGCTTGCATACACATTACAAATCCGCACAGGCTTCCCACAAAGGCAAACATGTTCTGTACGCCACACACATAATCACAGGCTCACTCACAGACTGTAGCATGAGCAGGTTTGTCTCTTGTGAGATGGATGTCCCTGGCGGTTGTATTCATACGACATTACGTTAGGGACTCAAATGGCGTGTGAACAAAGATTCTCATGCAAGCCAATATCCTCTCCTGTTAAGCCAACAATCATTCCGTCTGACGGCAAATCAGTTCTTTCGATACCAAGACGGCTCAACAGACTCTGGATCAGCCTGCAGAACAACAGGTAAGTCAGGTGAGGACCGGCAAGCCGACCTGTTCAGACAGCAGGTTAGTTTGTTCAACAGGTCAACAAATATGAATCAGTCCATGGTTTAGATGTAGTGCTTGTGTGTCTATAAGCTTCCACATTTAGTTTGTATTAGTTGTCTTAGGTGTAGCATTTACCTCGATCATAGGCAGGCACATCAGCTGAAATCTGAGTACATAGGAATGCACATTAAACATCAGACCGACAAATTATTGGACAGGTAATGGGATATTTATATTATTGGACGGTAATGAAATCATGGCTGATGTATAGACCGAATAATACAAAGTCTAATTTCTTTTATTGACTTACCAATGCCATCTGCACACTCTGACAGAGACTAAGACAAAGATGAAGAAGAAGAAGAAGAAGAAGAAGAAGAAGAAGAAGAAGAAGAAGAAGAAGAAGAGTAGACCTCCCTGAGTAGAGCAACATGTCATAACCAGAATGGGTGCTTTTTAAAAAAATATTATATTTGAATGAAATATAGCATTTCTAACCAAGGAAGTACTTTGATGACAGTAACGTGATTATGGGAGTTGTCTTGGCTGACTTGAATGTATATTGTTTCAAGGGTAGGAGTCTTTGTTCATGCCGTTTCTACCAGGAGGCAAATTATCCACAAAGATCCCCTCCTTCTCCAAACAGACCGGATCTTTTCAACTGGAAAACCCCCCAAAAAAAACTGAACAAAAAAAATCAGTGTTTCTCCAACTCTTCATCAGACACAGGATGTCTGGATGAACATCCGGGTGTTGCGATCCAAGCTGCTGCTAATGTAAGGTCAGCTTGGGTCTCTGATATCCACTGACTCAGATATCTTCATCTGATTAGAATATATAGTTAAAAAGGACAAAGATCTAAAAAAGTGACTTGAAAAACAGGAGGAAGTGTTTTAATGTCCAGCCATCAGGTTGCAGCTGCACTTATTGAAAACTCTGTTAACCGAACCTGACCAATCACCATATCAGCAGCAACACCTGATCAACAGGGGGTTCGACATACAGTATAATTCAAAAACCATAAAGCATTGTGATAAAGACTGAATGATAATCTTTATCAAAGCACACACAGCTATTGTACGATCTGAAAGCAGCGCCGCACCAAAGACGTGTCCCTTCTTTCTGGCTTCCCTGCCCCTGCTGGATGATATTACATTTCATAAATCCTCTTGACAATGACATTTTATGGTTGCCATGCAACATGCCCTTGGGAGTGTATTTGGCAATGTGGGTGGTAATGTTCATGGTGACATCAGTTCCTGTGAAACCCCCCCCCCCACCAGTACTGATGGTATGAATGGCTGAGAAAAATGTGCAAAGTCAGAGTGACACATTGAAAAGAAATAACCAGCTGAGGAATAGAAAAAAGCAAACATTATGAAGCGGCTGAATGGGACAAAACACAATGTTCTTCCTCTACCAAATAGGAGCTGGCTTTAATACGGGCCCTGCAGAGTAACAGTGTCACATTACCAGGTAGCAGCTTAGCAGCTAAAAGCATGTAACAGGGCTGAAGCATCTCTCTCTTCCCTGTACCTGAAAACTTGAGCTGTGAAACAGGATACTTGAGGGCTGTGAAACCATCAGTTGAGACAGTGCAGACAGAAAGCATTGCTGGTAATATTGGCACTGCCGTATACTATATGGAATCGACAGCACACGCACACACACACACACACACACACATATAAAACACACAAAGTTTAAGCTACATCTTAGTGATGGTTGCAGCCCTGCTGCGGCTAATTTATAGGACCACCCAAGGGTTTAACACCACTGCTGACACACACACACTCCCTTTGACTGAATAGCCTCCACATAAACTGAAATATATTAACTCTAATGACAGGGAGGTAACATCCCTGATAAAAAGAAAGCAGTCATACCCCACAGGCTCACAGTATTTGAAGGTGGCTAACACCCCAATAAAGTAAAGCATTACAAGACAATAATTAACAAATGACCACAGAGGTGTGTCCTACAATTCAGAATGACAATTTGAAAATGAAATCAAACGTGTTTGAGGTTCATTTCAACAAGTCTGCATTACAAATAAATCTAATAATCCTATGCTCATAGTTTAAGGCCATCCTGTCTTAAACCAAGCAGTTAAGACTAAAAAACTGTTGTCTTACTTCATCCTGAACTAACTACAACATATTCAGGGCATGAAATATTTATATACTTACACCAAACTGCTCAACACACATAACCTCCACCTCTCATTGGAGAAGATTATAACTATTTTATTTAAGAAGAACAGCCCTAAATTCAAACGGTAATAACAATTCAACTGCTGTATTATCAGACATTTGCTATAGTTGAGACTTCTTGTTGACTCCTATTCACAGATGTCAAACCTTGGACCTAAAATAAAAACCCACATCTTGAGGAATTACTCCTGAGATGTCAAATGATCATCTTAACATTCGGGTACGTCCATAACTGTCATTTCCAATAATGGCTTTAGAAAGCAGTGAAATGCTTACTTCTCTATAATTAAAACAGTAAATGACACAAGGAGATTAGAGTGTTGACAGTACTTGGGTGTGAGTGGGAAGCTGGGGTGCATTTGATGAACTATTTCGATACCACAAATAAAACATATATTTAATATATATATATATTTAATATTCTACATCCTATAAATGGAATTATGCAGAAACTGAATAGCTAGTGTCAAATTCAAATGTAACAGACACCACATTGAATGTCATATTTCAGCTCTCACTCCTCACATGAGAAGCCTATATCTTCTTACTCCAATCTCACTTCTACACCGCCTTGTTTCATATCTGTACATTTAGATGAATTTCCACCTGAATGGTTCTGGCTGCAATGATGTCTATTACTGATGGAGAGGAAAGTAATTTATCTGCCTCCCCACTAAGATTTAAAGAGGCCATCCTCCAGACATAATATTGCATCTCTAGTAAGACTGCAGCTGGCCCTGATCTGACATTACAGAGTGATCCTCGATGATAGGCTACCACTAGCTTTTTCCCTGAGAGTGATAGCCTAGTTGCGGTTTGAAGCTGGCTCACTTGGTTCCCATCCTCCTATTGGGCCAAATAACCTCCATCCCTTGTCCCCCAGTGTTGTCCTGCCCTACTTGGCATGATGCCATGAGGGGTGTGTGTGTGTGTGTGTGTCTGTGTGTGTGTGTGAGAGTTTAACACAATCATAATAGAAGATATGGGAGTGCTTTGTAGGCCAAAGTGTGGTGAATCTCAGAGACCTTCATCACTCTCAGAAATTCTGATTGTGTGTAACTGAGTCATATTGAGAAATGCGGTGTGTGTATGTGTGTGTGTGTGTTCATGTTTCTCATCCTGAGGGGCTTATTGAGACAGTAGTGCTGGTTCTTGTCAGGAAATCCCCCTTCTTATGAATGGAAGGCTATAATCTCAGTGCCACACAGCACACAACTGGAAACAGTCGTTACGGCATCATCGAACCTACTCTCAAAGACAAACACTGTATCAGCACAGTGCATATGGCCACACAGGGGATTTCTGCTTTATTCAGCACACACAAACACACACACACACACACACACACACACACAAGGATGTGTGCATCTGCAGGAAAACACAAAGACATGCAACACTGACCCACAAACATGTTATATATCGAACACGTGAACATGCACACACAGGAAGCCTGCAAGGGATTAACTATAAGAAAATACTCAATTAAAAATAGCGTTAGCTCTTAATGAAAGAGGGGAAAGAGATTAGACTGCTTGCAGGCAAGCACTGAAATATGAACAGCTATATGCTGCTGCATATACACTAGACTTAAACCTCCATTTTCTATCATGTAATTGATCTCACAAGCACCATTTTGTTTGATATTTTCCTGCTACCCTGCTGCTTTGTACTCGTATCAGAGCATGCCTGCTAACACGAAACATTGGATGCACGGCTTCGAGCATGCTGGAAGAACCAAATTTATATTAGGAAAAAAAAATGTAAAGGAGGAGGGGGGAGGGTGAAACAAGAAAGGAATGAGCAGCTCGGTGCTTTCATCAGATGATTATATGAGGTTATTTTTCAGGAGGAAGGCTGCCTAGAAAAGCAAACTCCAGTCTGCAGAGAGTCATCTCAAGGGCAGATTGTCTTGGTAAATATTTTGATACATCTTGTACCTATAGGGCAAGTTTCAGGTCAAACATAAACTTATCAGTGCCTTTGTTTCTTTTGTTAAAAATTAAATGGGAACTCTATATTGGGTCAGGAAATACAAATACATTCCGGTTGGTTTTTGCAGAATTTGTCAGATGAACAGCTCTCTTCGAGAATCGTCCAGCAAAACCTTTTGAACACGCTTCTCCTATTAATAAAGGATGCACTTTAATTTAATGGATTAGAGACCAGATCTCCTACTGTTCATCTGTGGTATGGAGACATCTTTGAGTTAGGGGGTCATCAACTAGATTTGTGCAAGGACCACAATTTTTAACGCAGAGTATGGGGGGCAGGACCTTGTTTACTATTTTCAATTCCTTATAGAGTAAATGTTATTTTTATTATCCTATCTCAGAATGAACAAACTCCTAGAAAACATGGGAAATACAACATTATAACTACAAAATGCTTTCGGACCTCCACAAAGGAGGCAGTCGGTGCTAAAGAAAAAGAAAGAAAAAGGAACCAATGAACGATTTCTCATATAACAAACATATAATAAAAAAGCACTTCAGGGTCTCAGGAAGCAAACAAAAACACTAGTTTAAGACTCATTACAACAGTTGGCCGATGAAAATAAACCCAAGTGCTGCCTAATGTATCTAATAGACAAGCTAAGTGATTCTCCAACAACTCCGGAGTTACCTCCTGTGGTCCAACCAGTGTGCTGCTGTCAGCTCTAGGGGATGACCAGCCTGAGAAACCAGGCTGTTTGATGGAGCCACGGAGTAAAGAGGATGGAGTTGGAAAATAATCAGATTCTGCAGAACGAGTGAACTATGAGTTACAGACTATTTGGCTCATTTCCAGGGTTGGGCAAGCTAATTCACGGTCAGGACGGACTTGGCCTCTTCCACTGGTTAGTAATGTTAGATCCACACGGCTTTTGAATTCATTAATATTCTGCAGATCAGAAGGGAAGCTTTGGCATGCCGGAAATGACCCACAGGCCACAAGTTAACAATCACCGCTTTAAAGTTTTGCCAATGGAGTGTTGAGCTTAGTCTTGAAGGGGAAGGAGAGGGCTTTTGATAAGCGATGGGTGCTTTTCTAAACTAGCTGCCAAAGTGCACAGCAGACCTGTTAGCCTGTGGCCTTGCGTCTTTCCAGTGCCGTTTGAATGCAAATGCTCTCTCCCCGGTATTACACTGGTCTGCAATAGCTGTGCTCTCCCTGATCTAAGTAATATATCCAAGCTCTGAGACCTCTGTCTAATTTCTTCCCATGTAATGCGTATGTCTATATGAATATGTGTCATGATGATAATCCACCTGTCAAGGCGACTGGCCCACTGATATTTTAATCAGCTGCTTTCCTTCATGTCTCTCATCAGTCTGAAAGATTTTCCATGTGACCACGTGACCCCCTAACTAAGCCTGCAGAGTAAACTAGCAAAGTAAAGCAGGAAGCACTCATTAGCCATTAAATGAACTGATGATTCTCGTAGAAAACCAGGCTTTAATGACAGAACATTGGTGTCGAGAGAAACAGACCCTTTAGTGCACAGACAATTAGGATAATAGTCTTGTCTCAGGCACTATGCATTGTTTAAAGAAGGTTTCAGATCCAATGGAAGAGCTTGTATACCCTTGACACCCAATGCACACACAACCTCAAGCTTTGTGAACACAGGTCCACCCACATCCTCAACACAGCAGAGGCTCAAGTAATGACTTTAGCGGAAGGTTAGTACCTCTGCAGCCAAGATGCATTAATATTTTATGGGGAGATCCTGAGTGGTGCATGCATATGAACAGGACTCTCCTGTATAAATCATTCCCTGGAGCCTCTTGTCATCATGTATGAAGTCTGTATCGCACCATATTAGCAACTTAACAACTATCGCTAACTGTAGCTATGCAGACAGACCTTCCAACAACATCTATGCAGGTGAGCAAACACCAGATCACACCAAAACAGCCAGGTAGACGCCATCTCCAAATGAGTGGATATGTGCACTGACAGCAATCCATCTCTGACTTTGCCGGCTTTATCTCAACTCCCAAACGTTGATGCTGACGTTAATGATGAGAGGACCTAAAATCATGGAGGTGCAATGCAAAGTACATTGGCTCAAATCATTTTGGACATTATGTTTGTGAAACTGCTAGAAATTCCCAACCAAAGATGATCTCTTTAGACCAGACAGTCCCGACTTAGTCAGCGTTATATTACAAATTCACTGTTTATTCTGCTGGGCTACAAAGCTTCCTCCTGTCTGTCTTGTGTCCACATGCAGTCAATACAAGAATAAGATGCCATATTAATGTACAGCGTGTGTATCTAGTGAGCTCAATTTGACCTGCAAGAATTTTCAGATTCTTTTTATGACTTTTTTTCTGCTGTGATTTATTTAAAATGTGACAATACATTTTAATGAGGTAAAAAAAAATGTAGTTTTGCTTTCTTTGTTTTACTCAACTTTTTCTTTAGCAGCGTAAATACATCCAAAACCAAGTGTTGGAAAAGAGAGAGTAGGACCACGTCAACTGGTGCTCAGGCCAATAGTGTTGTATTTGTGTTTTAGATCTCATGTTTACATTATAGTGCCATGATCCTGTGACTGATCATGCTCTGGGCTCATGATTCTAGGCCTAAACATGCCTGCCTCAGGGAAAACGAGAACACAATACAAGTTGGTTTGTGACTTTTGTTGCTAAACAAAAACGATCATAGTGGACATTGCACTCCGGTTAGTATAGTTTTCCAGATCAACATTGTCATCAAGAGTCAACTTTATTTCATCATCGAGGAGAGTTCATTAAAAAAAAAACTCTCCTCCACATTGTCTGTTCAGCATTGTGCCAGCATTACATCTAAAATAAAATATTCACACACTCCCACACGCCTCTTCACATACACATAAAGAGCCATACATCATTTGCCACAATTGAACAACCATCTGAACAACTTCTCACAACAAAAAAGAAGTTATGAAGGAGGCACTACAACTGTAAACCATCACATATGTGTATATAATCATTGATGATTACGTCACAACAAGGCAAGATAAACTACAGGGTCACATTCTGATTTGTTCCCTTTCAAGCATTTATATTTGTCAAAATTTGTCATAAAGCTGTTCTGTGAGCAGCAACCAGGCCTGCTTTCTGTCGACTAGTCCAGACTCCTTGTGATCTTAGATTAATAGTGATCATGGTATTAGGGGTGGGCTTGTAGAGGGGTTTCTTTACTTTCATACATGCATACAAGACCTGCTCTTAATTTATACCACTTTGAGGGAAAGTATCTACAAATGTGAATGTGTAAAACAATACACTTAAAGTACTTCATAACTTCAACAACATGTTATGACCTCAAATTCATCCTTTGCATTTTACTAGGATTGAAAGAGGAAACTAAAATGCAACGCAGTAGCATTAAAAACACAAACTGAATGGATTTGGCTGTTTTGAGAAACTAATCTACAATAAGATTAGAAAATAAACACAGTATAAAATGTCACAACCCATCTAAAATTCTCTGCGATGCTGTGCCAGTCTTTTGTCTGACCACACTGAGTCAGTTTCAAACTGTCTGGAATGCATGATGTAATGAAAGCTTTAAAAGGTTGACAGAGACATTGTAAGGCTCCTTAAGTGGCTGTGTTGCATGCATCTTTATCTGATGGCTTTTCTGCATGTACGCCAATTATGGTTACACTGAATGAAAATGGGTTACACAATACAGTGTAATCAGCGACAATTTTGAATGGCCATGCTGACGCAGATCAATTGTAAGCTGTCCTTCAAGACTAACACATCTTTGCATTTGATTAAATGCTGATGGTTTAATCGGCTGTCTTTGTAACTGAAATGTAGAGGAAAAAGATGTAAGCGTGCACCGACTAGCCAAGGTACAGTTAAGCTTTGTGATCTCCAAAGTGTTCTGCCTAAAAGTCAAACTGAGCTTCTATTTAATGATCAAAACTGAGCATGATCAATGAGGCCATCGGATTAACAATCCTTTAGTTAACCAAACAGCTAAAGGCCTGAGTTCCTGTTTGCATTACCAGCGAGTGCATCTGACTAAAGCTGGGAAGTAAAATGAAACATAACATAATGACTGATTCCTCTATCATCTCACTTGTTGTCCTAAACATCGGCACTCACGACTTTCTCATTGTCACACATGCACGAACTACAAGCAAAATCCACTACCTAGATTTCACCTAGCTTTTCTCCCTCTGCCTACCTCATCTAGTTATCAATCAGCACAGCTACCAGTCAGATATTATTATCGACCATCGTCAGTCACATGCCAAGTCTGAATAAAAACACATGCCTTGTCAATCATGGTTAAAAATAACTAATACCTGCAGCACAATCTGACATAACTGTGTCTAAACACTCCCCCTTTTTCCTTCAGCTCCCTGTCTTGGCCCTTACATGTACGCCAGCTGATACTTCAAGCTTGTTTTGGGTGTGGCTTATAGCTAGCTATACACTATAGCAATTAAACAGGGGAATGGGAGGCAAACCGCAGTAGCTATAAATCAGCACTACTGGACTGTACCCTGCAACACTGTCTCACATGTAAATGCAGCCTTTGTTAGCTCCTCCTTTTTCTTTGCTGATGACTGACCCTGGTTTATTGCTATAGCGGGCAATAAATTCTGTTGAACTTTGAGCTTCCATCTTGGCAACTACAGGAAGATAACATATGATGGTAAAAGAATGTACCAGCAAAATCAGCCTGTACATAATAAGGTTAAATCAGCAAAATAGACAATAAAAGAGCAGGCCTCATGTGGTAGTCATGAATGCAAATACGGTGTAGTGAAATGTATATTGTTTAATATGAGCATCCTCATAAACATCAATGTTTTAATAGAGATTTGATTCTTATCTTTAACCCAATGGTCTCAAACTTGGACTCTTAATAAGAGGGATTTTTTTCGGAATGCTAGCAATCGTAGCATATAGTAATGGTAGCAAATGTGGCCTAAAATCTAAAGCACGAAAATCATACCATCTGATATAAGAAAAATCTATTGTGTTCTCTTTCAAATCCCTCAAGCTTAACGGGGTCAGGTTTCCTTTTATCTCTTTTCTTTTTTTTTTTTGAATATGCTTTGTCCTTATTAAGGAGCAGCAAGTACATCATTACCTCTATGTGTTCAGCTAACTAAATTATGTGTATCCACATCTGTGCTCAGATTGGGTGGTGCTTCAAACAAAATGGTTGGGACTTGCTGGAGGTTGTTAAATTAAGTCTGATATTAATGAAATTGGTAGAGGTTGATTAGACATTGCCATATTTATCAAATATTAGGAAACTATTTCAGAAAGGCCTCAGAAATAAGCTGCACATCCATGTCTCGATGTAGACACAGCTGCCCAGTGAGGATTTTCCTTCATCCCTTAAAGAAGGAAACGTCTGCTGGTGCAAAATACCAGTGAAATCCAGTCAATTATTTGACATTTAGATAATGAACAAAGTGCTGTTCCTCCAATATTATTATTATTATTAGGAATATGACTGTAAACTGAATACTTGAATTTGTCCAGGTACTAACTCTACGATGTGCATTTGTCACCATTATTACCATATTATTGAATGAAGATTTTAATCCAAAACAATTATCAATAGATTGACTGGTTATGTAAATAACTTTAAAAGTTTACTCCAGCCTTATCACTGTGTTTTATATGCAGTAATCTCCTTCGGTATGGTAGTACAATGACCTGGGATTTACCTTAAGCAGTGGCATGTCACTTGTTCATTTGGCTAATTAAATTCTGCAGTGGTTTAGGCTTCTTTGGCAGTGTAAGAAAAAATTCTGCATTGCTTTGGGCAGGGGAGGACCTTATCAAAGCTCTACGGGATTATTTCAACAGCGGGCATTTCAGCGGTTTACAGAACAGCATTAATGGCATGCTGTGACTACATACCCGATCTTGGCCCTCTGCTTGGGCTTGGAGGAGGGTACAATGCAGGCCTTCCTACAGGCCTTCTCTTTGAGCCTTGCCTTGCCGTTTCCTTTGTGCTCGCGGTCACGGTGGGCCTTATGCTGTGAGGAAGAGCTGGGGAAGCTCTCCGGGCTCATAACTCTGGGAATGTTCTTCTCTCCACGCTGCCGGGCCTTAGCAATAGCTTCTGATATTATCCTGTTTGCCTTCTCCTGCTTGTCCTGTATGTTTGACTCCATCTGATGATGCGTCCTCCGCGGCGTCCTCTTTTCTGACGAGGAGCTGGATGAAGATGAGGAAGATGAGGAAGAGGAGGAAGACGAGGAGCTGCTCTTCATTGGGGGACTGAGGACCCGTAATTGGTTGTTGGGACCATTAGCATTCTTTCGAGGCTAAGGAAAGAGAGAGAGAGAAATAAAGACAATGATAATTGGCACTGAGGGGTTTCTTTAAAGAAAATATCTAGTGCATGTTACAAATATAAAGTAATCTATTATAGATGACACAAACCAAAACACAGATGGTGTGCTACATGGGCTATAGAAAGGCTTGGTGAGATGCAGATCTAATGTATAAACTTGACAGATTTAACCTTTAAAGCAGAGTTAAGTGACTGAAGCTGATGTTGTACAATTTTACATTTTTTTAGAAGATTCTCAAACAAAAAAAAACAACCTTCAACCACTTAATCATTATGCATTTCCCCATATCCAGATATCCATACCAAATAACATTCTCTAGCTGTGTTGGGCATTAACTGCATCCTCCTGCAAAGGTTGGTCTTCTTCTGCAGGACAAGATGAAGATGAAGTACAGTTCAAAACTTCTGACATGTTTTGAAAGATATATCAAGCAATGATATCATAGTAAAAAGCCAACAAACATCAAGGCTGCTGCAACAGAACAGGTCCATTAAAGAGTCAGACAGCTCAGCTAATTGGTGAGTAATACAAGCAGACCTTGGTTTCCTTTACAGAAAATGGTGCCAGCACACTGATATGCCATTTCTATGTACAATAAGTAGAAGGTGGATGTGGTAATCAAATATGAACCAGAGGCTTGGTGGAAAAAATATTGTAAACCACTGCAAACCCTTTATGGAATCATCATATAGTCTGATGCTGTGATGTGACCACTGCAACTATCACTCATTCAGAAAAAACACGACCTTCTGGAGGCTGTGTGAACCGCAGAGCTTGTTGCTGTCCCCATCTGAGATGCTGGGGGGGTGGACCTGTCTCACTCTGCATGAAGCTCACTTCAACTCTCAGCCCCTTATGTAAATCTAACAGCAGACCTTCAGCATGAGAAAGGCCGGCATTTCCCCAAGGGCATGATTGACTTCAGGTGGGGAGGACGGTGAAACTCTGAAACCGAGTGACGTGAAAACTCAGAGCCTCATACAAATGGCATTCTCCCACGTCAGGTACGCTATGCAAAGGTATGGTAAACACTGGCTCCTTGTAGCCGGTTACAGTGAGCCCTGCAGACATAAATAATCCAGCCTGGCTGATACATGATAATATGTGAATAATAGATGCATGATGGTGGTTTATGCCGACACAAGCACCTTGTGGTGGGCCTTGAGCCCAACGGAGAGGTAACCCAGAAATGGATGACCTAATCTAAAAATGTACTGCGTACGCCTGTATTGCCCAGCCGCGGTCGGTTGCTTATTTTCCACGCTGCTAGCTAAATAAAGAGAATAAGATTGAACCTCGCCAACAAAGTGGGGGGAGGGAGTAGAATAACCGGCGATTTATTTGGAAGGAAGGGGGGGAAAACCGCACACACACACACAAATACAAGAGCTGCATTATGATTTTCACGTGAGCAATGCTGCTAAGGCTATTAGGAAGAAATTTACTGGATCATGCTGGAATGTTCTCATTCAAGTAAATGGTAAAAAAAAAAAAGAAAAGAAAAAAAAAGAGGGGGAGGGGTTGAAAGTACTGCTTAAGCGTGGAAGAACATGAAAGAACCAGCAAGAGGAAGGAAAAATATGAACAGCCTTCTACCACCAGAGAGGAGAGAGAATAAGATAAAATGCAGCAAAACTGAGAGCGCTGCAGCTGTGTAATACATCTATAAATAACTGAAATTACAGCCTGCCAGCACTGCAGTGATTTCAATCTCTCTAACAGCACAGAGTCCCACAGAAAACGCTGAGGACAATTACAGCCCATGAAAACGTAGAGTAAGATCTGGAGAATTGGGTCGGCCAGCTTTGCGGCCCCCCCCGCCTCATTTCCACATGGAGTGAGTTCTCTGGTGACTGACAGGTTCAACACATGGAGGCACACACACACACACACACACACACACACACACACACACACACACACACACACACACACACACACACACACACACACACACACCACGCAGTGTACATAAACTACAGCGTAGGGCCGTTTAGAGAGAGAATGAGAATGGATATGGATGTATGGAGTGAGCAGGCGGTGGGGGTGGGGTACAGACACACTGAACAGCCAGTGTGCCGTGATAAGGACTCACACAGCAAAGTAAATGAGTGTATAGAGGAAAGGAAAATAAAGCAGCAATGAGTTCAAGATGGCGGCAGTGCAGCATGAGCCAGTAGCAGAGAAGGTTGTTCAGTTCCTGTCGGCCCCTCCTCCCCCACCCCTCGTCCCTCCTCCCTCCCAGCTCTCAGAGCAGCTCACTTACCCTTCCTCTTGGCCTCTTCACTGTAGACATGGTGTTTTTTTTTCTCTCCTTCCTCTTTCCTCCCCCTCTCCAACCGGCTAACAAAAGCCTTGCCCTTTTGCCGGGTTTTCCTCTCCCTCTGTTGATCGTTCACGCTTTCGCTTGCAAACAAACTCACTCTTTTTCTTTCAACAGTCGTTTTCTCTCACTCTTCCTAGAGCCGCGTGTCCCCCCCTCCCCTCCCTCTCTCCTAGTTCGCCTCCCCTCCTCCTCTCTGGTCAGCTCTTCTCCTCAGGCAGTGCAAGAGTGCCGGAGCCGTTCGTCTCCTCCTCCCCCAGCGGGCAGGGCTCAAGAGGAGCGCATGGGAGCCCTCACTCTCTCTCTCTCTCTCTCCCTCCCTCTCTTTCTCCCACCCTCGTTTGTCTCTTCACAGGGTGATGAGGGAGCAGCCCTGTGGGCAGTAGAGGAGGTGAGTGGCAGTCCAGGAAGCTTTCATTCTGCCTCTGTGTGCCTCTTCGTTGTCGTCCGGCTTCACCCAAGTCTCCCTCACTCTCCCTCTCTCTTTCCGTGCATGTGTGTCAGAGTTGCCTTCCCCTGCCTCCTCTCTCCTCCCCTCTCATTGATTCCTCTTTCCGCCTGCCTTTCGTGTGCGCTCGCTTTACCTCTCTGAGCCTTTTCCCCCTTATTTCTTGCTCTTTCTTTCTCTTTCCGCTCTGCCGTTTCCACTTTAGTGCCTCTCCTCGTCTTCTCCACCAGCCGGGGACAAGGTAGGTTACTCCTTTAATTACACACAAAAAGGCTTTTGTGTTAGCTTCCCTGCTTGTTTGGCCAGTTGATTTTTCCTCCTTTTTCCCACTTGTCTTTTTTCTCCTTCTCCCTCGCTGCCCTCCTCTCTCCCTGGCTGGGGCGTTTGTGGCAAGGTTGAGACTCTGGCAGGCAGAGCGGCGGAAAATGAAAGCACAAAGCAGCAAAATGCATCAGCATGAATATTAGAGATGTCGTTAAAACCCAGACTCGTTTTTTTCTCTCTCTCTCTCTCTCTCTCTCTCCCTCGCACACTCGCTTGTTCTCTCACTCTCTCTCTCTTTGTAAGGAAGTAGGCCAGCAGATGGTGCTAGCAGTTATTACATTAACTTTCACAACTTAACCCCCAACGTACTGGATTTCACCCACACCACAGACTGTCAACATGTGGGTTACTGCCAATGACATGCTGATTTATTTATGGACCAGCATGATACAGAAAGGCTAGATGAACAAACAGATAAACAAATTCCTAAAGGCTAACAAACCGGCAGCCGTTAAGAAACAAGAAGAAGACTCACTCTCTCACATTCACTCACAATATCGATGTGAATTCAAGTACTTGTGAGGTCAGAGCCTTTTCACCCTGCAATGACTCTTGAGCTGCAAGTGGAACAGTCAGATTACATCCTACATCGTCTTTTCTCGACTACTTTTCCTTGATCTTGATGGAAAAACATCAACATGTCAGGGAAAGATGTGAAGGACAATTCATCTGGGCTTCGGAAAACACAACTGCAGAATCTGACGGCTCTTACACCAAGCTACGTAAGTACATGATGGTGGATGTTACTGACACAGGTCTGCCATTGTGAAACTACATTGTGCAACAGACGGACGAGTGAAAGCGCATCTTAACGTGTTCTTACCATGTTTCATTCAGGCTATATAATCATGGACAACCCAGAGATAAGGCAGCTATAGCAGCCAAGACATTATAATAACCATCAAGTGTTAAAAAAGTGCAATGCAGACCCGAAGCTAGAGAGCATGAACAGAAGAGAGACACAAAAACTTCCTCTGATCATGACGGCTAACTTTAATCTATTCTGTGGTTTATCAGTTAAGTGTACAGACAAACTGATCTGTGTTATATCCTCTATGAAGTGTCTGTATCCTCAATGAGCTGCATTATTGCATTATCATAATGATGAAGCGGTTGTGGGTCACAACTCTTGCCCACGTCCAGGAGCTGCCTCTCCTTCATCGCCTTGGAGTTATCATGCATAAGTTATGTGTTGTTGACGATGTAATTACCGTGGATGCTTTGACATAAAGAACATGACTGACAGCAGATTTGCTGTCTGCTGTAGTGTGAATAGGTGTGAAATTATTAAAACAATAATTACATTCATAGAGGATGGGCCTAAATACATCACACCTACAAATCTGCTACTGTATAATGTTGAATTTTAACCATGTTGCATTAAAAAACATAATCTAGCTAAAGTGTATCAAATCTCCTTTTCCTTCTGATTATGGTGTAATTATATGTCTATAATATGTATGTAATATGTATATAATGGTCTATGAAACCACCAAAAAACTCAGTTAACACCATGAAATGTTG
This sequence comes from Chaunax sp. Z400, assembly GCA_037577475.1. Classification (NCBI taxonomy): domain Eukaryota; kingdom Metazoa; phylum Chordata; class Actinopteri; order Lophiiformes; family Chaunacidae; genus Chaunax; species Chaunax sp. Z400. The sequence continues at coordinate 29,995,759 of CM075184.1, read as the reverse complement.
ACTTGGTTGTGCATTTTAAGTTGTTGTGACTAATAAAGGCTATGGACGGGCAATTTGATGAGTCGATTGTTTGTTTTCATGAAGGGCAAAAAGATGCACTGATTACATGTGACTGCCAGATGGAATTATGGGACATTATCACCTTTCTTTTCATAAAGGTAGATCCAGTGTATCCTATGCTGAAAGATTAGAGAGGAGGTACTGAAGCACCTTTGCTTAGCATGCAGAGAATTCAAACAGCTCTCATCATGGCTGTCAATTAGCTACTTCTGGGTCATTTCACCCAGAAAGGAATCTTTCTATGCCAAAAATATACTATTCGACCCCAACCTTGGAAAAAGATTCCAAGAGGAGAAACTGGGATGTGTCCAACACATGCAGCGTTTCCTGTGAAGCCAGAGGAGATCTTGGAGGAGTGAGCCGGCCTTTCAGGGGACTCTTGACAGTAATGATGCAGGGACCATGTGAACCCGATGGCACATGGGATTAGCATTTATGCAGAGACACATAGCTGGTTTTAAGCCAGGTACAGTGCACAGCAGTACTGGACTGGACCTGAGTTACTGACAGACACCAAATCGTTTTTTCTAAATCGTTATTTACCGTGCAAGATCTGCAGGTTGCTTTCCACCCCACTCATTTTTCATGCAGCTGCACACTTGGCATGTGTGTGCTGATTTGGAATGAGCTTGTGACCACATCAATTAAACAAACAGTATTTCAAAAACACAATGCCAGACAGGTGGGACTCCCTTAAAGAGATTAGTCAATAATACATGCAAAGTGAGACATCACCGAGGATCTTCCACGCAAATTGTGACATTCTTTCACTTTGTCTGTAATATATGTGCATAACAACGGCCGTCCTTTCCAAATGTGTGCAGGGACAGGAATCAGATCCACCTGCCAGGCTAGGCCCTTGGAGTTTGGACTTAGAAGCAGACAACACAGGCTTACAAAGTGCTGAGCAACAATGTCCTCCCCAATCTAAACAAATCCACTGTCAAATAATGATCACCAGGGTCCAATGCCTGGGGGTGAGCTTTGACTATACACACACATCAATGGTGAGATGGGTATTTAATCTCATTTAGGGCCCTTTTCATGTGAACAAAAATTAATCTGTACCTCTTGCACTTGCAACAACATAGAAAGGTTTTCATTGTACAGCTGGAAGAATGAAAAAGAAAATAAAGAAATATTAACAAGTGCCATCTACCACAGCTAAAAGACCTGATGGGTATGATAGACAACGTATGGTTGACGTTAAGCTACTACAAGTGACTGACAGTGACAATAAAACATTTTTGTCTTCATTGTCAAGTTTTGTTCGACGCGTCAACAACACACACGTTTCAACGGTCACATGGCACAAAGCCACCGATCCATGGCAACTAAACGGTTAATATGCAAACAAGCCTTGCAGCTCTGTGTAAGGGGAGTGGCTTCCTTAAAGGACAGATGAGGGAGGGAAGAGGAAGAGGAGGGGAGGGGAGTAGAATAGCAGAGCTGGTGAGAGGAAGCAAATGTGTGTTTGTGTGTGTGTGTGTGTGTGTGTGTATGTGTGTGTGTGTAGAGAGAGGTAGAGTGGCTGTGGAGGCACAGGTGTCTGTCTCTGAACACTCCATTACTTCCTCATCAAAGGGACTGTATTAGTGCGCCACTGCTCTCATTTCTTGCCTGTACCACCGTGAGGGCCGCCACTAACTCACCATTAGGGAAATGAGAGCAGAGAAATAGCACTGACTGAAAAGATGGCTGGCTTCTAGCTGCTACTCTCATACAGCTGGTTATAACCATAGCCATTATTTGAATACAATATCACCCAACGGGTGATAACGGCAAAGTTGTCCATACACTGAATGACAAAAATGCCTTTTGATCTCGAATACACTTGATCTGCTGCAGACAATGCCCATGTTTTAAACACACTGCTTATTTACATTCATGCTTATGCTTTAATTATCTAACAATGACTTCATTAATAAATGAATTGACTGAGATTTCCTACTATAACTGTTTATTTTCTGTGAGGGATCAATAATAGGGAAATAACACAATTAGAAGGCTTTTCTTTCAAAGTGAGTGTTCCACTGTTTCAGACTAGTTTTCAGGTTCAATAACTGATTTATGGTGGTTTGACGTCCCACACTTTAGAGTCAGCTGCAGCACAGCATAGCACTCACAAATTAACAGCTGACTAGCAAATTACTTTTTATTATCTGTAAGCCTGTGCATAAACGATGCATTCTGGGAGCCATTTTAATCAATCTTCATGTCAAACAGCAAATCCATGCAGACTCCTGAAAGGTGGGAGTACCAATTATAACTAGAAAATCTGTGTCCAAGGACACATATGGCCTACTGGAGAAGCTCAGTCTGGGCTGACGTGGATAGATCATATCCTCTGTTATAGCAGAATATTAGTAGAAAGAGATAAAAATCACCAAAGTTCAAATGTGTCTATAAATGTACAAATAAGCAAAATGAAGAAACCACTTATGAGACGCTCACCTTCAGGGCTCCTACAAAGTATCTGTGAGATGTCATTGAATTCTGTGCATCAGTTTTTGAGATGTGGACAGACCATAACGCCTATCAGACCTGTTACATATATGCCCCCTTTGAAAGGGGCATAAAAATACAAGTTTTCTGTACAGGAGCCAGAATGAGCATAAATATAAGCTCTTTCAATTTAGAAACCAGTTATAAATAAATGTCAAAGTCCTGTTTATGAAAACTAAAATGATACATTTGGCATAATTCCTGCTCTACATGTACAATTTGTCAAAGAAAGAAAACTCAGTTTACAAAATGTGCTTCACAAATGAACCTCTTAAAATAGGTACAAGTTGTTGCCATGGAAACGCAAAAAAATAAAAATTGTAAAAACTTCTAAAAGGCCTCAGTTTGTTGACGATGTATGAAATGGATTTAAAGTTAGACTCTGGACAAACACTCCACACTCAAAATAGTTCAAGTTGAATATTTTTCAGATGCAGATTTTTTTAGATGACCAAACTACTGAAAAAGAAAAACCTGAATGAGAACAAACTAACATTCCTATATCTAATCATGTAAAAAAAATACCAGGGCTCCTACAAAGCATGTGTGAAATGTCAGTGAATTCTGTCCTGACATTTTTAGATGAGATGTGGATAGACCATACTGACAGGGGTAACCCTATATGCCCCCTTTGGCAGGGGCATAAACATCCCAAAATACCAAAAGGCACCAGTTGTATTTGTTTGATGTGTTATACCACAGACAGAATATGTTTACATACAGACAGACAGATGGAGAGAAAGCCGACGAAGCAATAACCCCAGCATATAATGTGTGTGTGTGTGTGTGTGTGTGTGGGGGGGGGGGGGGGGGGGATAATAATATGAAGCCTTCTCTTACAATGCAACCACAAAAAACAACAACAACCCTGATTCCAAAAAGGTTGAGACGTTATACAAACCTGTGTAATGTTCCAGACCATCACCTCTTACCAGTTAACCTGTGTAATGTTCCAGACCATCACCTCTTACCAGTTAACCTGTGTAATGTTCCAGGCAGGTGTTTTTTGAGCACTCCACAACTTGCTTTCTTTTGTTATGAAATGTATTGCTGCATCGAATTCAGCATTAAGCATATATTTATAAAAATCAATGAAGTTGATGATAATAGTATTAGAAGATGGAAGATTAGAACATTTAACACGATGGTTTTGTACTATTAAGTATGTCTAAAAGGATCGCATTAGATTTTATTAATAATTTCACAGCATTCCAACTTTTTGGGATGAAGGTTGAAGATGAACAAGACAAATCACTATCATAATCACTATCGCTCGCCACATGATACTTGTTTCTAATGTGCATATTTTAGTGAAAAAAGACATGTATCAATAAAGAGAAATGATGATGATGATAGATATGTAAAATTTAAGTGTCATAATAAATGTTCGATCACCACTGAAGCAGCTAATGTTAACTTAAATCATTATTTGGGGTGTCTTCAAACTTCAATCTTCAAACATTAAGGACGCTGAGTAGCTATCTGTGTTCGTACTACTGCAGATGTTGGAGAGGAAGTGTGCAACTATTAGCTAATGATCAGAAAAGGACATTATTTATGTGTGCATAAGTGCAAAATTCAAATCAAAGGCCCTGACTCCAGTAAAAACAGTCAATCTACTCCAGTAGATTACACCTACACAGACGGACAGAACCCAATAGTGGGGCAATAGTGCGATCACCACCTTCACCTCCAGCCTTGACTGAAGCTTCCTTTTTTACACTTGCTTGAAATATTTCTCAGTGCTATTTACTGAGAAAACAATTCACCTTCAGAGTTTTTCACAGAAACAATACATCATCGACATCACCAGATCTATGTCTTTGTTAATGAATTACAGTTTGCAGACTGCACTCCTACGCCCAGGAGTGAAAAAAAGACAGCTAATTAGGCCTACAGCTACAGGCCAGTTTGCAGCCAGTTCGCTGGAGTGTAAGGCAGTGACAGCATTGATAAATGAAAGGAGACATGATGCACAGCAATGCTTCCCCACCCAATTAAATACAGCACCATGCATTAATGATCCCTTATTAGGGCCAAGAGAAACAGCAGTTGGGCCACGCATGTTAGCCTCTGGAGAAGCTGCTGAAAGTCTTACAGTGCATTATTGCTTCAGTCGGGCGAGCTCTACTGTGACCAAACAGCCTTCCCAAGCCTGATAAAAGAACAGCACAAGGAGAAACTGGATAGAAGAAGCTCACAATGCTAAAGGTGTTCACTTCAGGTGCAACAGCATTGTAAGAAAACAACAAATTATGTCATAATATAATTAAAATGTAATTACTGTGGCCAAGTACCTGAGGATGTTTTGTGAGCCTTGTGTTAAATTCAAACAGCAACAAATTTTTGCATCTGAGTGCATCTCTAGCAACTACTAAAATGATCACTTTTATAACAATAACGTGGCTCCTAATGTCGATTATTTCTCGTTTGGGAAGCCCAAAAACACACAGCGTGATACGGACATCGATATTGGTGCATCTTCAGGGTTAACCATGGAATAACCCCCAAATTTTTTTTTTTAAAAAGAAGAAGGAAGCAAAGTTCAGGTCTGACAGCTGTAGCTGACCTCAGAAGATACACTGTGTGAGTACATCTGTCTGAGATATTTATAGTAAACACACACACATAAAGCTTAAAGGACCATGACCACAAAGACAAACGGAAGATAAACCCTGTTTCCTTTCCTCCTTCCTTTTCTCTCTCTCTCACACACACACAAACACACACACACCAGAATAATTCTGTGCATATACAGCAATCGTCACACTGGATACAATTAACTAATTGTTCCAGCTATAATAGCATGGATGGGTCTCAGCACCACAGCTCTACTCCCAGGTGACTCCAATCCAACAGGTATTAACCAAAACAGCCCATTAGCTCCCTATTATGCAGTCAGTTAACTGACTCGCGTATTTAATCAAGTTCAGCACAGACAGCCATCCCCATCGCTAATATATTGTGAGCTCGGACAGAGCCATGTGAAGTGTTACATGCTGTACCTCGTCATGAACACTAGGGGGTGACTGTGAGGGGAGAGAAAGAGAGAGAGAGAGAGAGAGAGAAGAAAAGCATGGTGAAGGGGGAAGACGTCTAGAGTCAATCTGCCATCACCTTTATGTGAGTTAGCTATCTGAATAAGTCTGAGAAATTTAGAAAAGTAAGAAACAATGTGATATTAATCTCTGTTTTTGAGTGTTTGTCTCCTCTTGATAGTTACTTTCTCACTAAAGTAACCGTGACTTGAGCTGGTTTGTGCAAAACACAGTACAGTATAGTCCAAGTCTGGCTCAATCAGATCCCTGACTGAGGAGCACCAGCAGTGGTTTTAACTAGGGCATCTGGCCTTGTTGTATCTTAAAGTGTCAGCTCAGAGGCAAATAGCTCAGCATGATTTAAGTTGATACTTTAAGGACTAGCACTGTGTGCAACCACCAGTGAACATGAGCCAAAGTGAAAGTAAGAGGCCATCAATACACTGAGGGGCGGCCTTTATAATTACTAGATGACTTCCAAATTTTACAGACAGGTAATGGAAACGCGGATCCTTTTCTATTCGAAACACACTTCAACACTCCTAATGCAGGGCTCTTTCCTGTTTAATAAAATATGAGTGCAAATACCTCAACAACATTTGTTGTATCTCCAAAAAGGCATCAGTCGCTTCATGTCGCTTTTCTCACAGAGATTACAGATTACTGGTTTGGCCTTTTGCTAAAAGGTCTGGAAAAACCTTAAAGATAACTTGGATATTAATTTTGTAGATTTGGAGATTATATAAGCAATGCAAAGATTGAAATCACCAACGGCTTTACTGGAACCTGAAAAAAATCAGCTAGAGTGAAGTCTGACAGGTCAAGAAACACAAGTAGTCAGATGATCGGAAAGGTTTTGAATAACACGACTGTTTACCCAGGTAAACAGGTAAAACCTTCAGTGACTGCACCTGCCCTAACAAGTGCAAGAAAACTGAGCACAGAACTACGGCAGGTCAAATCTGAACCAGGAACCCAGACCTGTGAAATGTGATGTTTTTAATCAGATCTGGGTCACAGATCCCAGTATTTGAGTGCAATGTTATCATGCATTGTAGAAACGGTAAAACAAAGAGGAAAAAGATGTAAACCATATTGACCTTTGACGGTGTGTTCACATTCAAAAATCCAAACTCATAAAAAGATAACTTATTGAACAGTATTAGTTTGTTCCTTTGAAATAAGAAGTGACAATATTGCAGGTACTGCATATGACTCATCTATCCCAGAGGAATTACATGTCTTTTGTATATTGAACAGCTCAAGGTTGTTATTTGCTTTAGTCTACATTCTGTGCTGCAAAAAAAGAAGAAAAAAAATGACATATGAATCTTCTTTTTTAAGATTCTTCTCCTCTTCTGAGTAATGACATGGTGACTCTGAAGAAGACATTCATTGCAACAGCAAGGTCAGACGTCAGCAACGTCAAGCTGAAATTGCGCAAAACAAGCCAACAGGGTGACGCCATTCATTAATGGGAACATCGGCGCAAACTGTAGACTGGAACTAAAAGGAGGTCTCTTAGGATGCTGAGAGAGAGTCAGACAGGGACTGAGAGCAAGGGGAGGGGAGGAGAGAGGGAGGAGAGAGGGAGGGATGAGGTGGAGGGGAATTACTGCCAGACCTTTACAACTCCTTCATTATTGAAGCAGTGCAAAGTGAGAGCAGGGCCAAAGCCTGCGTAAAAAGGAACACACACAGAGGCAACATACATCTGCACACAAGCTACAGAGTGGGTGCTTAGTCGACATGCAGCCTTCAGAATATGATGAAGAGAGTTTTTTTCTTTTCTTTCCTACTGCTCTGATTTGCACCTTCTGCTCAGTGCGAGGGATCTACGGAGTGAATCTCTACTGTAACGGTGGAGGCCAGGCACACAGGATGAATGAACAGAATGAACAGCATGAGGTAGACTACCTCTTTTCTCTTAGCAAAAACAAATAAGAAAAAAGTTGTGATTAATCAGGAAACCTTAACATGTTAATTTTTTGTTAAACGCAAATCAATTAAACCACCAAGTTTGACCCAAATCTCTTCCTGTAAGTCCAGTGCAGATTTTCACCTGGGTGACATCCTCTGGTGTGTTGAATGGCAAATTTCATTTTAAAAAGCTTTCAGGTGGAAGTTTAGATAAAAAAAAAGTTGTGCGCACATATTGCGGTGATGAGTTGTGTTTTCCACCGAAGCACTGCAAGTCTGAAGTATCATCCTCGGGCAAAACACATTTTTGCTGATGTAGAAAAAAGATGGTAGCACTGAGATTGGACCGAGTCGTGAACGCCACACTACACCGGCAGAGAGCAGCCGGGGCAAGTCTGTGAATAAAGGTACAACGACTAAGCTAACCAATGCCGTCGCCAAATGGATCGCCATGGACTGCAGGTCCATTAACACTGTTAAAGACCAGGAGCTTCAAAACATCCAAATCACCTCAGGAGATCCATCAAAGCAGCCACCCTCAAAGGGAACGGTTGTCTCCAAACTTCATCCATGAATTGTATGGCAGAAAGCAGAGCTGTTGGCACCAGCTTTATTTGAAGCAGATGTTACTGTGCAAGTGTTTATTATCTGCTAATGAAGTTTTACGGGCATAAAAAAAAACAAAGAACTCTGATCTCTATGACCAATTTGTCATGTGTGTCTTTATTCAAATACCATGCATGCATTTCTTTTAACTATCTCTAAACGTACAAGTAAACACTAGTATTTTAAACTTGATTCATCTTTTTAAATTGACTGACACAACTAAAAGAATATAGACATACTTAACTGAGGTAGAAGTATGGCGTTAGGAATGCTGTGTTTTAACAAACATGCATAAACTACATGAATACATCACACCAACATTAAAATCTGGACACCATGGAGCACAGCTGGGATCGCACAGAGTGGTGCACATACTGTGCACACGTGTCAATTATATGCACTCCATAAGGTTTCTGTTGCGCAACTATAAACAGATATGCTGCATCAATGAATGTTTCCTTGTGTCCACCACATAGTCAGATATAGGCTACATGTTCTGCTAAAGTGGTCTGGCTTGATTCGGTATCATTCAGCTGAGGCTTTGCATCCAGTTGTGGACATAATATTCATAATGCACCTTAGCTCGGTTCAATAATCATTATGACAAACTGAGTGACTGCCAAGCTGTCAGACGGTGAAGATAGAGAGCAGCAAGTGATGACATAGAAACTGATGAAAAGTAAAGTTACTGCTGTAGATGAAAGCAACTCTACTAAAAACAGAAACCAGAAAAACAAGAATTACCGCCTCGGGGTAGTCTGCCTCTGTCAGCCAGTTAAAAATGCACTTTGCATCCATGTATTTCAAAACTTATTGACATGTAATGAAGACTTTGAGTGAATTTAATAACATCTATTACATTAAATTCAGGCAAAATGGACATCCACTATAGTGATATATGGCTTCCATAATTTCCAGTCAGACACATGTTGTCTTTGCATACAGATTACTTCGGAGTAAAAATGCTTACAGACACAGATCACATGATTTTGTATTTTATTGTCACTTATTTCGCCTGATCAATAAAAACAAAGCATAATTGCACAAAATATGATTTTTAAAAAAGAGGTTACCTCATTTTTTTTGCCAAGGAGTGCATTTGTGAGTAAGTTCATTGAGATAAAAAGAAAAAGTTTCTTGCATGTGTTCATATATGTTTGGCCAATAAAGCTGATTTTGATCAAACATAAAGTTGTAGCCATGCATGTATGCAATGCATGAAATATTGATTTATTTGAAAAGATGCTACAAATGCAAAAGCATGGATGCTTCCCATATATCTTCAACCCTGCAGCAGAGGAGATCTACACAATCAGCACAGTAAGGTGGACATCCATGATTAGTGTCACCATTTCAGTATCTGACCAAACTTTGAACAGTGGAAGCACTGGTGCGCTTAACTTTTTCATTTAGTTCCAGCAGCACATAATTTAAGCGCATCCAATAATGCCGGCTCGAGCATTTACACATATGTTCGATTCGGCTGTGTTACTTACCCTGCTGCCATCACAGAAGCGGAACAACAGAGCCCCCATTAAACCTTCGTGGCACCTACACAGAATAAAGGTGCACCACTCCCGCCTCGAACACGCTGTGGAAAAGGAGCTAGAGGGAGACGAGAGGCAGCGCTCATGTGGACGAGAGAGAGAGGGAGTATAGACGTGATATAAATGCTGTTCAAGTCAACTGCTATCAAATTCAGATATATCATATAAAAGCTGAGGACCCCATGATTAACAACACTTCCATTGGTAAACAAATGCACATAGCAAAAGAAGATTATCACAGAAAACCTTTGGTAGGACTAGTATCATCAGGTTAAATGTGCACTCCTATGGACTCCCTCCGTTTACCTCTGCTCCCACAGCCCACCATGGCAACGGCATCTTAGGACCAGTGACAGGGGGAAAAAGGTGGGATGACTACCTCGTCTGATCATGTCAGGTCTGACAGGCGGACACTGCAGCAGTTATCTTGACGAAAAGCTAACTAGGCAGCACTCAGAGAGCACAAGCTTCCAACAAGCTGCAACAACATCTCAGTATTCCCATTAAGTCCTTGCACCTACAAGCAAAGTTGGGTTTTTTTTGGAAGTTTTTGTGTAAACAAACAGAAAGACAGACAGACAAACCAACGGCGGCAAAAAAACAAAACAAAACAAAAATTACCTCCTTGCCGGAGATAATAATACCCTGATTAAAAATAAACAGAACTAGGTTTTAGAATTCTCTTTTAGAATTCTTGCACAGAATGTGGAGTCCAGGAGAAGTACAAGCCCATGTCTCACACATGTGTACTCACAGACATGTGCAACACAGGTGAAAGATGTAGCAACAGACAATCTGTCTTGTTTGGTAATTGCAGTGGAACCTATAGGCTCAATGTAAAAACAGAAACCTATAGCATAAGTATAGAGTCATCATATATTATTATTGTCTGACTATATATTGTATAACACATCTTATGTTCACGCCTGGAACCCCACTAGCGAGCTCAGTTTTTGGAGCTCGGTTCGGTTATGATGTGTTTCTTTTATTTGCTGTAACTTCTTCCAGTGAAGTGAAGTGTGGTATTGTGTAATAAATGCAGTTCATTGAGTCATCCTCTCCTTGTGATCACTTTGTTTTAAGTTCTTTACTCGGAAAGAAATAACCCAAAATTTAGTCTCTTTTCTTTTAGCATAGCACAATTTTTCCAGTCTTTTGTTGTCACTGTCCCAACTTTTTTTGAAACGTGTTGCTGGCATCAAATTCAAAATGGGCGTACAATTTTCTAAAAAACAATAATGAAATCTCTCATTTTTAACATTTGATATGTTGTCTTTGTGCTTTTTTCAATTAAATATGAGGTTTCAATGTTTTGCAAATCATCACATTTTGTTTATATTTATATCTTACACAGCATCCCAGTTTTTTGGGGGGAAATGGGGTGTAATTCAAGTAGAATCTTGACTGGCAGTTCCTCACATTTACTTTCCAGCTTTCCAACCACTAAATAGATAATATCCTCAAACTTATGTCTGCTACACCAACAACAATACACATTGGGCAGTGTACACAGTCAGAATTTATTTTGTTGTTCTACAGCTCTGTCTTGTATCCCTTTCCTTACATGCACTGACTGATATGTGGGCCTAAACACTTATATGTTCTATGTTGTTCTGGCTGAACAATGGATTTTAAAAAAAAATGCATATAAAATAATAAAATTGCAAACAATCATCAAAGTCTTTCATTTTAATCAATCAAATCCTACTCAGCAAAAAGTGGAGGCCCTTTGAACTGCAGACATGCTAGCATAATGAGGCGCTCCATCATGCAGGATCACAGGCACAACACTAGTTTTGGTAGAGGTGGTGGTGTGTGGAATCACTAATGATAGTTATAGGAGTCTAGCCAAAATCAAATTCTCAGGATTGCTTTGAACATAACATAATTATTTTAATTGTTATAATTGTATTATTATTATTATTATATATAACTTTGTATAAATTTAACTTTTTTTCCCTTTTTGGAGCCTGTATTAAGATACTGTGGCTTGATGCACACTACACAGTAATAGATTATTGGTGTGCAAGTTTAAACAGTGAACGTTCTTCTTCAAATGTTATTAGAGAAATGAGTGAAGCTATTTCCCTGTCAACAGAAATGGAGTGTCGTAAGGTACAACCATAACACTCAATAAACAAAGTCTCGCTGTACAACACAGGCGTCCATGGCAACTAGCTAAGGACTTCCCACTGACACAAACCTGTTGTTGAAGCTCCAAATCAGTAACCAGCAAGACAACTGTCATCTCTGAAGACAATGTGACCGACATTAAGATCTCTCAAAGTCAAACTGTGGTAAGAAAAACCATGAATCAAGTCAAACAGAAGGACAGACTTATTTTAGCCCCACCAACATTCACTAGCTTTACTCCAGTGAAGCTTAGTCAAGCTTTATTTATATTCATATGTCTTATAGCAAGATATCTCTCAGTCAATCCTTCCTTCCTGTCACAAGACAACAATTCTCGTGTCAGCTGTAAATCAAGGGCAAAGGGGTCAGTCCCCCTTTCGCGCCCTCTCTGATTTCCTCTGTGTTGCCCTACACTGAGGCCAATTTTCTAATTATTTTCACGCTGTCTTCCTCAAGAGTCTAGAGCCTTTCTAGATCCAGAGACACTGTGATAGTCGAACAACCTTTTTTTTTTCTTCCCCCCTCTCGGCCAATCAAAGACTGAGTTCAAGGAGGCTGTCTCATGTCACAACCAAAAATTGGATACCAGTCACACATACACATAAAAAAAAACACACACAAAAAAAACCCCCACCTCTACATTTAACCACTGAGGAAACACCTATCAACCCCAAAAAATATTCAAAGCCATTTAATCCCTGGGGAAACGGACGAGAGAGAGAAGGAAGGAAAGAAATGCTGAATAAATGAGCATAAGTTCAGACCTACTGTGCACTTTGGGCTGGCAGCATTCCCACATGCTCCTGACACCCTCAATCCAAGAACAACTCCCTCCTCCCTCTTTTCTCCCCGCTCCTCCCACGCCTGCTCTCCGCTGAGCCATCCCCTTCCGCCTGTGGCAAGGACCGCCTGACTTCCTGTTTACCTCTGACCCTTAGTTACCCCCCCCCCCCCCCATCTGGCAGGCCTCCAAACAGACAGGCCAATGAGGCAGGATGCTTGCCACACACAGAGAGAAAGAGAGAGAGAGAGAGGGTTGTGTGTGGATGTTGGGGGAGGTGATCAGAGAAAGTGTGTGAATGAGCCTATCACCATGTGGCCACTGAAGCAGCAGGTTCCCCAGGAGTGTGTGTGTGTGTGTGTGTGTGTGTGTGTGTGTGTGTGTGTGTGTGCAGAATGTGCGTGTGTGAGGCACATGTGGGTGGTGGGGTGAGGGCTGGGGCGGCGTGGTGTCAAGTTTCAGGGCTGATTATGGCATTGCCTGCCCAGTCTGGTCGGCTGGTTAGCTAGGAGTTACATAAACCTTAGAGAGGTCAGGAAGCAACAAAGCTAGCATATCACACATGCACACGCCAACCCTATTTGCAAGCGCGCACACACACTCCAATGCATTTACTTGCACACAGCTGAGCGGATAAGGAAAGAGGAGTGATCTGCAATACCAGTCAGATAATAAATCTAAGCCAGCAACGCAGGCAGGGAGGAGACACCTGGTCAGTGTCACTGCCAGGGGGGCCTATAGTGGCTACAGCGGCCCAGGCCATCAGTATCAATCAGTCTTGACTTCCATCTCTGTTTGTATTCTATTGAGGAAGGAAACCTTTTGGACCCTTAAATTTGAAATCTCGGATTAGAGAAAAATTACAAACAGCAGAATGCAGTAAAGGAGCAAAGAAATGCAACACAAATCATTAAGAATACATGTGTACATGTAAGAATATATGCACACCGTCAGTCGGCCAAAGTTGCTTCAAAAATATTGTAGCGGGTAGTTAAGAAATTTAAATGTACACCAACTGCTTATAATAAAAAAAAATAGAGTAACCAAGTTACTGCAAGTCATTTAATCACATTCCCTGATCTATGGTGTAAAACTCTTTCTACCAGTAACCTGTTTACTTGGTGGTCAGTTGTCACGTGTCAGTTTTGAATTAAAATAACAGTAACAAAGGACATGACTTATACCAGGGTGTTAGTCTGAATACATGGAGAGAAGGTATTTCAATTGGGCTGCTGTTGCCACAAAAACCTCCAAAACCAGTTTGTCTTCTGCCTTTGGGGCTTAATTTAATTTGTACCCATATTTAGCTTTATCAAATCCAATTCGAGACAGAATAGGATTGTGTTGAAGAATAGAAAACGAGGAACACACAAATCTACCAGTGAAAATGAGCCGCGCTTGGACGTCAAATGTTACCATGTTCAAATTCAATCAAGAAAATCAAAGCAAATAACAAATCTCCAGCAGCTCTCATACCACCGTGCTGTGCAATGTTTACACGGATACACTGGCCATGTCCTTTCAATGAAAGGGTTGGACTATGTGGGAAAGAGTGTTTGCAATATATATGCAATACTGTAGTGCAGTAGCACATTTTTCTGGAAATTCAATTTTTAAACCATTTGATTGAAAAAGTCAGACTTATTTCCTAATTCACAGTTAGTTAACTAACCGTAGCCCCTCTGACACAGGACACAACAACAGACTAACACTCGCTAACAACAGGCTGTTGTCTTCAGAGGTAGTTATCGGCTCCAGCTCCGATTAGTAGTGATAGAATAATAACACGCTAATGGACATGCTAATTTTCGTCCCCTTTCCGGCATGATGCTGTGATGTGCACTGCAATTCCGCATGTTGCTGTTTTAAAAGTTTTCTATCAGTCTCCAATCAAGCAGCACATGTTGAGTTTGAAAGAGAGATTGGGGTCAAAGATTTTTTTTAAAGTAACCATCATAACATTGTCACTGGCCTCCATGCTGCTTTCTACTGTTGTCCAGCAGCTTCATTATGTAAGACATGACCGTCCAAAATATATGTAGTCGATCGGGTTTAAAAACCTGCATAATTGTGGAATAAAAATGGGGTTAGCCAATAATGACCACACAAATCAAGAGACATGAATGTTGAAACCCTGTAAACCAACACTGCCACAAAGCAGTTCCTCTCTCTGATTTGCAACACTGTCAACAATGGTCTATTACAACCTACAAATCTGAAATTATTCTGTCGACCACTTCAATATGCAGACATCTCAAAAGACGTCCGTTCCGAATAAAGACTGACCGGTGACTCACATAACGCCATCCAGCTTCAAGGGTCGCACAAGCAGGTTTGATATGTGTTAGCTTAAGCTAGCTCTTCAGAGAAAGCCCCCTTTGCCATCTGTGACTGTTGCTGAAAAATGATTTAAAGGACAGGCTGGAATTGAACACACGTTACGTTTATTTTAATTCTGACCTATTGCAAAAGGGCCTAAACCATCACTGTTTAATCTTCGAGTAAAGGCAACCGGGGACGGCATTCTAGCTCTCTGGGTGCTCATCATGCTGCAGCTGACCATTACAACCATTAGAAGTCCTGAAATTCACGTGGGGGAGTGAAGAGCGGACAGCTATCCTCTGATGCCTTGCCTGTTCAGCAAACACACTATCAGCAAGTTCTTCACACGTCAGTGCACATGAACAGCACAGTCAGCCTGTAAGCATCAACACGGGGCTGGGTGTTGACACAGACAGGGAGAGGCTTGTTCGTATGGCTGTGGTTCATGGCCCCATTTCAATCAAGGACCTTTGGAGATGGCCAAATGGAGTATGTGGATGAGCACACCATCAGATACGTTGTTGCCTCCTGCCTGTTGGGGGAACAGTCGAGGCAGTGCTCGACAACACAGTTTGTGTTTTGACTCAAGTGGATAGGTTGTGTTTCAGAAGTGGGGGGGGAGAGACGACACACATAATGAGTCCGCTGCTAGTAAGAGAACGTATAAACTGTGTGTTTACTACACTAGGCTAAGTGCAGATGCAGAAAATGCAGGGTTAGTAAGATAATGTCAAACAACACTTGTGTGTTGTCAATGAGAATGAGAGACTCTGCCTGCCTTGTCAGCAAGTGGGCCATGGAAAAAACACAAAGTGCTCTTATGATGAATCTGTAATTTGTTTCTGCTGCCATCAACAAAATGTGCTTAATTGTTTGGAAAGATGTTCTTTATATTAACACTGCTGAAATCTAACACGTATTATCAAAAAAAATAAAAAAATAAAAGACCACCTATAGATGTCTGGAAACACACAACCTTTTTTTTTCATGTGTAGCCTCTGCTGCTGGTCGTGTGTCACTCGTGGGCCGGGAGACTGTGTGGATGCTGCTAAGTTACAAGCCAAACTGAGGTCCAGGAACCGCCTGAAGCCTGTTACAGCCGGCTAATGCATTCTCCCGACCTCCCCCCTCGCTTCTCTTCTCCCTCTCATGCTCTTCCTCTCTATCTCTTTCCCTCCCTTTATTTCCTCAGCTCTCCTTTTTTTCCACGAGCTACTGCTCTCTCCATCTTCCGACCCGCCATCCCCCCTCCCCCCCTCCCTCAAGTGGTAACCACTCTCCACCACCTCGCTCATTTCTTCCCACCCGCTCTGTCACATGTGCACATGCACTCACACACACACACACACACACACACACAGAAACTGTGGCAGCTACCACAACATCGTGCAACCTCCCCCACACTCCAGCGAGGCAGTGTGTAAGTGCCTCTGGCTTGCCCTGACCCACATCTTGATATAGCCCTAAGTATGCTTACAGCTAAGTCCTGAAGACACTCCTGCCACTCTTAGCCTAATCAGGCCTGACCTGCTGTCGGTGCAGTGGGCAGATAGACAGACCAGGCTGGACAGACCATTATCATTTTCAGAGGGCTTTCAGATGGCCCTTGGCACAGCCTCTCCACCTTCCCCCACTCCACCACTGATTGCAGCTTTCCTACTAGACAAACACATGTTTTATCTGGTATAGTTAGTTAAACATTATGTGAGTGGCTAGATTCTGTGCCATGCTACACTGAGAAGAACACATCAATTCACATTTTATGAGAAAACAACTGTTCTTCACTGGTAACGCACATACAATTTCTTCAAATCAATTTATTAAACCCCTCCAGTTCCGCTGATTAATACAAATGGAGAGAAGATGGGTGTTAAGCAGAGTGCGCATCGGCTGTATGGATATTGACCAAGAGTAGGTTGCTCCGCTACAGTATGGCTAAATATTCTGCCATGCATGTGCTTCAAACAAAATATCCTTTATATTGTATTCTTTAAGAGCCAATGAATGGAAGATGCTTGTATTACCTTCTCTTCCTTGCATTCAACAGGTGGTGGTTTCCTTTGCTCATCTCCCCTCTCCTGACTGGAATCGGCCCAGGAACAGTTGGATTCATCCTGTTGGCTGAGAGCAGCCTCCAGCTGGGGCAGTAGGTCAGGCAGGAGATCTGGAGGCTCCAGGCCCTCCAAGTCTCCATCCTGACCTTCTGATGGTAGGAGATTGTCTCCCAAGGCTTGATATCCATTAGTGTTGATGGCCCTGCAGGTCTGAGGATGCTCAGAGGTCAACTGGCTGGTTAGATTGGAGTAGCAGCTCATAGGTTCTCCAAACATCTCAGATTTGCGGTTTACCTGGGTTTCTCCAGAACAACGTAAGGCCCGGAAAGGACATTCCTCTCCCTGGCTAACAGGAGGCCTGGTTTGCTGCTGACTCATAACTGCTGTGGGTGGAAATTGACATGCTGTCCCTGAGAGCTCAGGCACTGTCGAAGTGAGGGGTGCAGTGTTGGTGTTGGGCCTAGACACAGAGGCTACAGACAGAGAATGCTGATTGAGACTGGGAATTTCTGGCTCTCCAGGGTAGACAGGGTACTGAGCCGGCTGGTAAGCGGTGGCAGAACCGGCAGAGCACGCGGGCAAGGAGTGAAGCATAGACCCACGTACGGGGAAGGGAAGGTTAGGGTCTTCCTGTCCTGATCCAGAGAAGGCTTGACTTCCCCTGGTGAACTGGTAGCTACCATGCTGCTGCTGTGCCTGTAAGCAGGTCCCACTCAGAGGAGCATTTTGACTATCTAAATAAGACTTATTTGGCAGAGCCCTTGGATGGAACCTTGTCCCTCCAACATTTAGGTGGTGCTGGACAAGCTGCTGAGGGTGGTGAACTTGCTGCTGGCTCTGAGATTGACCACCCCGGTGAAAGGAGAAATTGTGATGCTGTTGTTGCTGCAGGGACATAGTTTGTGTGTTAATTTGTTGGTGCTGGTGCTGATTTAACAGCTGCTGCTGATGACTTTGCCGTTGTTGCAGTTGCTGCAGCATTCTGTGCTGTTGCTCCTGTTGGTGATGAGATGGGTGGTGTTGCTGTGTTTGTTGTCTAACATGGAGTTGCTGGTTATGCAGTTGCTGCTGTTGATGACAAAGCTGTTGTTGCTGCTGTTGAGATAAGGGATGGTACATATTCCCATTCTGCTCTTGGTTGCCCCACATTGGACTGCTACTGTTACAGAACAGCCCATTGGATTGAGGTACTTGGCTCATGGTAGCGTTGTGATACTGGCCATGTTGGTCTGCAATCATGCCACTGCCTCCACCACATGTGCCCTCAGGACCAGAAAATGCCTGCCCGATAGGATTCTGTGCCTTCATGCCAATGTAGTTACCCATCTGCTCAGTGTAAGTAGGCATGGCTTGTTTGGTAGAAACTGGAGGCATCATGTTTTGGTGCTTCCCAAGAGGCTCCACTTGGAGGGGCTCAAAGTCAGCACTGAGGTTTAACTCATCCACAAGTGATGGTGCTGAAGGGAAGCCATCCTCATCCAGCCCTTCCAAACCCCCAACAAAGAGGTTGGGGTCATTAAAGAAGTCCATGGCAGAGGCCGTAGGGTAACTGGAACCTTACAAACTCCACTGGATTCAAGCTGGTCCCAATGAGCCTCGCGGTCTACAGAGCTACACCATGTCCATTACATTGTGTTGCTGTCCAAAATAAAAAGGGAGAGAAATATTAAAATACAAGATTGATTAAAGGAAGCTGTGTTTTCACAAAGTAATAAAATATTAGTTCACCAACAAAATAAATCTACACATTAATATAATGAGGAAGAAAGGCAAACATACACAATTTTCAGTCTGATATGACTGTCTTTTTAATCATCCATTTCCTCGTCAGTGATATATGCTTGTAGTCTAGTGGAATTACACAACTGTGCCCAAAAAAAAAAAGAGCTTCCAAATAGATGGTAACGGCGAGGTGAGAAGGATCCGGGAGAAATTCGGCACTGTCAATTACCTATCAGCTCTGCCTTTCATGTGTGTAGAAAAGCAGCTGGTGTAAACCAACAGCCAGCCGTAAGTAAGTGCCTCTTCCTGTAACACCCCACCAACCCCCTTCACGCATACACACACACACACACACACCTCAAACCCCTCCACCCCCACAACCAATGAAGCTGCCTGCCCTGCTACTGCAGAGTGTGTGGGAGGTACAGACAGCTGATAGAATTTCAACAGCTAGGGATACAGGAAGATGAGTTCCTTTGAATCTGAGTGACTATGTTCTCCAACCACAGAGCAGCGGAAGATGACAGAAGCTTCCTAGGTCAGTCATTATGGGCCGATCTGCTATGCACACCGTCACATAAAGGCACAAGAGAGCACAGACATTTATAATGTCAGTTGAACTTGTAAGATACTCGTTTCATTGGTTAATATGTTTTGATTTATATATTAATTGACATCCAGACTGATAAATATATATTTTTTGCACACCTTTCTCTTAAATACACTGGTGATTGGTCATAATTCTTCTGTACAGAACAAACAACTATGGTAGCCTCAATTCATCGGAATGCAACTGAGGAGTGCATATATAACATTACCTTGGTATATTGCTCAGTGTACACTCATAATTTGAGGCAAAGAAAAACAAGAAGCTGTGTGTTTTATGACATAAGTGGTTAATAATCCTTTATTCCCAAAACACATCTTAGGGGACATTATGTGAGCAAAGCTGAAGCACAAATTCACACAGGATTCTCATATTTAACCAACATAAAATAATTTCTGACCCCGGCCCTTAATCTAGACAGCCTTTGACCTGTTACCCTCTGGGCGTAGATTCCGGCAGCCATCCTTCTTGAGAAACAGGTCGGAACAGTCATTCATATACCACAAGTGATAAGACCCTTAAATAAAACGTTTAATCCCTAATTCTTATTACTGATCAGACATACTTTTACTCCTTTTTACTCTCATCAGGTTACCAGGTTTTCATATCTTATAAAGCACTGTGGCTGAACTAGGTTACAGGGATAGCACATTACTGCAAAATGTGCAATATAGGATTGGGCTTGCATTTTACCAAGGGGTCTGTGTAATACTGTATATGTACAATAATGTGGTTAAACTAGTATTTTACCAAGGGTCTGTGCAGCATTGTATATGTGCAATAATGTGGTTAAACTAGTATTTTACCAAGGGTCTGTGCAGCATTGTGTTTGTGCAATTATGTGGTTAAACTAGTATTTAACTGGGAAAGTATGCAATACTGCAATAGGTGCAATACTGCAATATGTGCAATACTTTGGTTGAACCTAATTTTAATTAGGGATTGTGCAAGGTTGTGATTTGTGTTGGCATCAGGTCTTTTATTTTGTTATCCTGCTTGTATGTTAAGTTATGCCATGTATGACATTTCACTGACACACAGTTTCCCCTGGAAACAATAAAGTACCTGACCTGACATACACAGCATCACTACTAAACTATCACTACTAGTGTTTGGGGCTGGAATCTTTCCCTGAGGACATTGAAAGGGAGGCAGTGTCGTTTCTGGACAGATCTCAACCTACAACCACTCGTGCTTTCAATAATGCATTTGTTGCAATTCTCAAGTCACCAATTACTTCACCTGCTTGTGTTTTTGACTGTGGGAGGAAACCGAAGCGCCTGAAGAAAACCCACAAAGGCTCAGAGAGAAGATTCAAACTGCACACAGAGGCCCAGGCTGCCAGCAGGTCACAACCCACAAGCTTCTGTATCAGCTTCTGGAATGTGACCTGCCTCTGTATTCATACCGGTCGTTCTGTGGCTGATTTCACAGCTTGTGAGTAAGTTCCAGAGATTTCTGTGGAATCATTCATGATATTGAGTCACTAATCAAAAATTAATCATAATTTGTCACACCTATGTTTATTAAAGCATCATGTCACATATATGACGAGCAAATACGTTTTACACATGGGCTAATCTGTTATTACCTCCACCAAGGAGGCTATGCTTTCATCACCGTTTGTCTGTTTGTTTGTTAGTTAGAATATCTAAAAAAAAAAGAGTTCTTTTATTGATTTCAATTAAAATTTACAGAGAAGTCCCAACACTGACGCTAATTAACTTCATTTTCAAGTTTTTTTCCCCCCAGTAGTCCATTCCAAATGTGGTTAACTAATTCTAATTGATAAAAACATGAAGCCTACAACAAATTTTGATGATGAACTGACCAAACACTGGTAGAAAAGACTATGCTCCCCACAAACCAGTCAACAGCTCTCTACAAAAATCTGTTCATTTTCCTGATGCATTTCTCCTTCTCTGTTTGGGTTGTGCTTCCAGCTCCAACTTCACCCCAGTGCCTTTTTATTATCCCGTTTATTGAGGCATCATAAGACTATCCTTAAACAATACTTTCACATTGCTTATTTAAAGCATCGTTGGATGTCTATATTCATAGGCAGCATACTGATGATTTGCCTCTCACTCCATCAATACACAAAACAAGATGGGTGTGAAATCACTGCTTATGAAGAATGAATACTGCTTTGAAAATGAATTAAGGGAGGAACGTGTGCCACATCTCAGCAATTTGAGTACAACAGAAAATTGCTACTTTTTCCCAGTTAAACTCAAGTTATAATTATACAACCTCTAAATAAAAAGTGCAAAAAAAATGTTTCTGGGTGACAATGTATGAAGTGCTTGTGTCCTTTCATTTGATGAACGCACACATCCCTAGTATGTCTGAGACAGCCTCACCCAAGTGGAAAACTGAGATAAAGTCAAAAGCCACTTTAAACTGAATTTATAACAGTGTACTGGAGGTAAAGCAGAAATGTCACTGATGTCTTTGAAAAAGAATACACTTTTATATATCATCTTTCCACGTTGCACGAATAAATGCAACAAATTCCTGGGCCTGCTAGCCAAGACCCCTAATCTGGCCCTGAGGCACAGACCAGACCCCTGAGCCTCTGTCGTCTTCCAGCTGTTTCCTTCATAAAAATCATGACGTTATGGGCACCTTCCAGGCACGTGCAACTCATGCCTTATGTCAACAAGTATTGTACACGCAACAGTCGCGAGGCCGTCATTGAATCCAGGGACTGATGTACAAATGACTACAGCGTCAAAACAACAAAGTGCAGCTAAAAGCTCAAATATTGCGGACATTACGTGAAACTGGACGCTTTGTCATTCAAAAAGTAGGCGTCGTTGTGACGTGTAATAAATACTGTCTGATGACGCGTATAGTAAAGGCTGAGCGTCTACTACAACGTTACAATGTTGCAATGGCCACATTAAAGACAACCACATTATCCGCGGTTGGCAACATTGTAAACTATCAAGTTGCAATGACAACATTGAAAGAGGCGGAAACGCCTTCGTCGTGTTTTCAAAGCTTTGCTAAGGAGTTTAACGTTAAATAGAGACACCGGGTTCACCTCTGAAGTCACTAGCGTCCTCTTCATCTTCAGTCTAGCAATGGCCTCAGCTCCCACGAGCGCGGTGTTTGATAAAGGCAGGCGGGCGGCAATGTGTTGCGCTACTTTGAGGACAACTGTCCGCCGAGTGGAAACAAAAACGAATGCACGTGGGACATTTAATTTTAGATTTAAAATGTTAGCCCGGGGTAACTGAGACGTGCCCGCACGTGCTCTTTAGCCAAGCCTCCACTTTGGAAGCCACAATGATCCAAGAGGTGTCGTGACGCTTCCTCACTGAGGAGGAAGATGAGGGGGTGGAGGCCGGAGATAGGAGAGAGAGAGAGGTCGACAGTGATGGTGTGCGTGATAATAGAACTAGTTTATTATCCTCGGGCGAGTTTCGTTTACGTCTCTACTGAAGCTTTCTACATATTGGCACTGCCAACAGTTACTGTGTCCACATATAAGTGCGGTGCTGACTGAGCTCGGCAGGTCGCTGTCAGTTCAGGACCACCATGACCAAGAACCGCGGATGACTACTTTGGACCCACGCGCATTTTCATTTAACCGGCAAACTGTGGGGGAAAACGATGAGATTTCCCGCTTTCTACGCGAAGTGACGCGAAACTAGTGCGGACAAGTTTGGCAAGTCGACAGTCTTATTTCTGTCGAGAAGATCCACACTCAGCAAAGCGGTGTGTCATCAGACAGCTGCGGCGAGCCCCAGTGACTGAATGTCAAAATATTTGACAGCTCCTAACCTAAATGAATCAGAGCCCCGTGAATTCTCAACAGAAAGCTACAAAAAGAAGTATAATTTCTTACCTGAAGCGAACCGAAAAGTGCGACAGCAGACGTCAATGTAGGAAGAGTGTTATCAGCGAAGTTGTGACTGTGTTGTTAGTTGTACTCCTGCTGGCGAGCACGGCACAGCAGCTCTACCGCTGCTGCTGACGTGACTGTGATAACACCGGATTTGCATATAAGTGACCTCCTCTCTGATTGGACCGCCGACAATTTGCCACAATTTCAGCTTTCCCTGCGAAATTAAAATCCGGTTAACCCGGGCCAAGTGCTTTAAGTGCGCCGACGCCCCCAAACAGCATTAGACAGCTGGTGATTAAATGACGGGTTCATATCTAAAGTCCTTATGTTGACAGAGTGCATAAGATGGCCGCGCACCATCCACAGCCAATCCGGAGAGGTTTTACTTTTGCACATGCACCAGAGTCTTTTCTCGACGCGAACGTGACAAGCGTGAGAGCTGCTCTCCACCGTGGGTACATGTCGACCTCTGGTGGGCAACATGTCGCTCTGACTCACCCCAATTAGGACAACACAGATCTATCGTCACAAGTGTGCTCATATTGACTCATGCAACGCAAGGCAATTCAAATCTTCTAGGGGACACTTTGTGAAATAAAACTATGTTTTAATGGCCCCATTTTTTTTCAATTAATTCCAGGTATTCGTCACTGACTTCTGGGACAGATCCCTAGAATAAAAAATAAATGTAAAAAATAAAAAAAGAGGCCTAACAGAGCATTTGTTTGTGTAGCATCTTTGTATAATTTATTAAATGTCTTTCATATAGGTAAATGACAGATATGAACATGATTGTACCCTGTTGATCCAATATGAATATATATTTAAAACTACCCTTTATTTTTCCCCCTCACCACCTCTCCAAAAATGCTCAGAGCCCAAATCAACTGCAGATATTGTAGCACTTATGAAAAAAACAGATGAACACATGATTTGACCTCAGATATGTAAAACCATTTATAGCACTAAAGTACAACGGCAAAGAAATCGTGAATTATGACTTCGTGTTTGATGATTTTTTATTGATTTCAGAGAAAAGTATTTAAATCTAATGTCATTTCTGTAGTCATGCCTTTCACAAACTGGAGCATGAAGATGCTGACAGCCCAAAGACAGCGTGTTAAGCACAATGAGATTTTGTTACATCCTTGTCTTTCACAGCAGCTATAAATAAACAGGTTTCAGCACCATATCTGTTATTCTAATATTATTTCATTCAGGGTTTCCAAACATTCATACACTTCTATAGTTTTGACCAGATTTGCATATTGAAAGCTGCTAGGCACTATTACTATCAATTTAGCCAGAGCCCTCTGCAAATGAAGACATCGTACATAAAGTGACATTCGTCTGGCACCACAGAGAAAGTGTATTCTTGTACACGGATGAAACATTTTGTGCTGCTCCAGAACTAGATAATAAGTAAACCTTAACAAAGTAAATTTTTCGATTTTCCTTGAGATCTATGTATGAATCATACCAGCTTTTTGACTTGCAGAGACAGAAGAAAGCATTTGCAAACAAACCAATGAAAACCAAAGTAATCACATAGAAAATCCAAGCATCAATGCAGACACCTTTTGTTTGCAGTAAAAGCTTTGCACGGCATCAATTATTCTCACATCAAACTTTTAATAACCAAAAGGTACATAAAACATTCAAAATTTCTTAAAATCAGGAAAAAAATTTATGTGCTTACTCATTTAGCATTTTAATTAAAACCACACTTTCCTGCTCTGCTTCAAATATATATTAAGAACTATGTAAGACATTAGTTTACACAGTGGAAGTAAGAAGAAATTATCCAAAAAGAGACAAATACAAAAACTATCAGGACAATCAATGAGAGGGGTGGTGATTAGGATTTTTCATTCACACAGCTGAGTGACAACATACCAAGCTGACAAATCAACAGTCTTGAGCCAATTTCAACAAGTGGTATAGATCATATAGTCCACTATACTTACCGCATGAATGCAAATTGCATTGCTCGTACTTTTCAGCTCCTTGTGGAACAGTGTTTAATGTCACCAAGACCAACATGGGCATGGATCCAAAAACAAAATCAACGTGAAAGCTCTTTGATTGCAGCACAGCCTAAATGATGCTGAGACATCGGTTTGTCATTGTCGTTTTACATATGAATCAAACGTTCCTTATTCTAAAGCTGTTTGAGGAGATGCCTACAAAAAGCTTTTAAAGCTGAGCTATAATGTTGAGGTTTATTATAAAGTTCTCCCAACTATTTCAAGGATCCAGTTCACATAATCAGCTGAGGTAAGCGAGTGGCATGGCCTTCGATGCACGTGCCTCCCTCTAGTGGCTGAGCAGGGTCACTGCAGATTCAGCTCTGAGAGGTGTCATCTTTACTGAAGGGCTGCGTCGATCCAGGCTTCACCCAAGACAGCCCTGACACCTGCGTTCCCTTGTGGTGATCCTCAGGCCGTCTCTACAACAACATTAGACCAATTAGCAGTTGCATGACAGAACAGCGACCAATCAGTGTGCTCCAAGTGCACCCGGAATCCTAACCAAAACCTTTAGGGTTTTCATTCTGTGAGGTGCACAGCAGCAGTCTGCACTCTCCCGCTCATCCAAAGCTGCGAAACTTCTTACCTTGTATGTGAACATATGCTCTTTTGCTTCCTCATGAACAGCTGGGTTCCATGGAGAAAAACTATCAAATGGAAAAGAGTGGAAGCATTAACTTTTCCCATTCAGAGTTTCAACACACACACAATCACAGGGTGTGTTTGGTTGTAGTGGTGAGGGTTGAGGAATGTTACAAATGAGACAGTTAACCAACCTTATTGCGTAGGGATCATCTATCTTGGGTGGGTCAAAGAGATGACTGTTGCATAGTTTTACGCTATCCACCACTTTGCTTTTGAACAAATGCACGTCTTTTTCATATCTGAAAGGACAAAAACAGTTGGCTTTGTGAAACACATTACACAAGAGTTAAAAAAAAGAAAGAAAGCCTGATCCAAACGGAAGCTTTTTGCTGTGAAAGAGGTTAAAAGACGTGCAAATGGCTCTTGTGATGTAAATTACCAGGAGAAAAAGCATCAGACAGCTGGAAAGGTTCCAGATTTTCAAATATATTTATTTGGATTTTTTGGTCACAATATGCCTTCCATTTGTGGTAGACTTAACTTTCTATGATAAGAAGTAATGACAAATTGTTACATGATGCATTTTGTCCCCCCCCGTCTTATGTAGTCCATTAATAGCCCTCTTTCACAGCAGACATTTTGACTAGTCATTGCAGAAAAAGACATTTATTAATGACATGAATAATGGCTTGTGTAAGCTGGCTTACTGGAACACTTGATCAAACTGAATTATGATTAGTCTTTTTTTTTTTTTTTTAGTTACACGTGTTCCAGAAAGGTTATGATATTCACTGTTTTGTTTGAACTGTTTGAAAGTTCATGTAACTGTATGGCCATCTTTTGGAGGCTGCATTTGTGGCTGAATTGTAGTGCATTGTACATACTTAATACATGATTAGAAGCATGTGTGAAATTTCACTACATTCTGTCCGATGGTTTGTGAGGAGATGTGGTTAGACCCCATCAAACCTGTTCGATATGGATGTACGGGAAGAATGGACAAGGGTCCTTATGCCCGCTTTGATGGGGGCATAAGAATGACTGATAATTTGTTTTTCAAAAATAAATTACAATGTTTAAAAGACAATGGTGATGGAAAGGCATTTAAAAATGTAAATATTTTTTACAATAGCAGGAAAAAAAAGGTAATACTCTTTGTCTTTGGTATTGTCTCTGTTTAACGGTGCATCTCTTACTTTAGGATAGAAACACTTTGAAAGGAGGCTCACAAACTTACAGCACAGCAGCCTCTGGATTGAGCGGTTCTGTGGTATTGATCTTGTAGAAGATTGCGCGTGCGTACATCAGGACTTGCCAGATGTGGTTGTGATTCCGTCTACAGGAGCACATAAGGAGTCGACATCATCATGAAACCGTTTCGTAAGGAATATGTGTGCATGAAATTATACAGTTTCAAAAACTAGGTCTCAAAGTATAAAATAGTTTCATTTCCTTGACCACAATTAAAAGTGAACATCCTACCAAGACAGAGTGGTAATTACATTCAATAACGTGTTTAAAGTGATGACATCTATTAGAATAAGAAACTAGGAGGACAACCCAAGATGCCCCCTGTGATTTGAATATCAGACTGACTTTGGTTTTATCAATTTTGTTCTTATAAAATTGGTTCCCTTCAGACTCTGTTTAATCTAAAAGATGTCTTTACAAGAGAACTGACTAAGCCAGAAGAGCAGAAAGCTGGTGTTTGTGTGAGAGTACCTCCATTTGGTGAAAGCTCTTCTGACATCAAGCTCTCCAGACACAGGGTCAACAAGAGGGTGGAAGACAGGGATGTCAAATATTAATTTCTGAAACAAAGCACAAAGGAAGAGATGGTGACAAAATTTGGCCTTTCTCTGCAACAAAATGTTATGACTGTTCTGTAAAAGAAAGCATTGTTTTCCAGATCAGTGCTCAAACATTAGGCCTGCTTGTTATGGCTCCAAAGACTCCCACTTTCATTTTATCCAGAGAAATCAACTTATCCTCGAAGTTTGTAGTTTAACTCTATCAATACACAGACTTCGGCCATCTTTCTGACTCTGAAGCAGACACCCTGATCCACTCTTTCATCACTACCCGTTTGGACTACTTCAATGCAGTACTGTTTGGGGTACCAAGCAAGGTCCTGGACAGGCTACAGTATGTCTAAAACTCAGCCGCCAGGGTTCTCACCTGTACCACATCACCTCCAGCCTCATCCAGCTTCACTGGATCCCAGTTAAGCCCCGCATCCAGTACAAAATCCTCCACCTCAACTACAAATCCCTCCATGCCCTCATTTCCAAATGACAGTTTAAGCTGTTTCAAGATCTACAAGACCTCTGCAGACCTGGAAAACTCATTACAAAATTTCTATTGATCTGATCACAAGTATAAATTGAATGCAACTGGATGCACGAATCATTTTTCTTGATAGAAAATACATTAACCAACCTTTGTTTTGTTTTTGCAAATAGCAAAAAAACAAAAACAAAATTAGCTTATCAAACAAGTCTACTATACTTACAGGACATTCTCCATCTGGATAGTTATCTGGAATATACACGGTGAATTTGAAGACTCCATCCTGGTACAAGCCATGTCTGATGAATATGACCCCAAACCACACTAAACAATGGGAGACACATGTTATCTCAGAATCTTTAGTTCATCAACACGAGTAGTAACCATGCTGCAGTTTATCAGTGCTGGTGCAGAGACTGTGCAAAAGACATTTTCTGCAGAAAATAGTGACAGTTTGTATTGTTGGTGTATGTTGTATGTGTAGGATTTGGGATCTTACAGAAAAACACAAAAAAAGTATGAAATATAATACTATGTTGTTTTTTAATTAAGTTCTGACTCTTGCAAAGTAGCTATAGTGCATTCAAAATGGAATCTATGAGTAGTCACATTTGATTATAAAATTTTTGAAACATGCATGAACATAAAAGAGAGGGCTCTTACTTAATGCTGATTTGTAGGATGGCTGTACATAAATTCCAGGGAGTTTCTGCTTAATCACTAGTGTGCTGCAGATCACATAATAAAAAGTTTGATTAATAACAAGGGGTATTAAACCAAAAACCAAAACCAACTTTGAATTCTGATAATGGACCAATACTTACAACTCAGCTAGCAGAGAGTACTCCAAGTAAAATGGGCCATAAGAGGCATGCATGCCATTGGCCGACTGGGCAGGGGTGACCGTCGAAGCCGGCTTGGTAATGGGTGCTGCATTCTTCGGAATGGGTGGAAGCTGCTTTTTGCCAAAGGGAAGCCGGGCTGGACTGGTTCTCTGCTCTCCACGCCCGCTTTGTTCCTCGTTGTCAGATCTCTGCTGTTAAGGATGAGAAATGTAACAGGAATCTCAACACACCAGCTGTGAAAAAAAACAGGCATTTGAAAACAAAGGCTGACGGGAAAACTCTGAGGGTCAGATAAGAGAAGGCTACTGTTTAGCCATAATGTCCACCCAACTGCCCAGGGTCACGATCATGTGCTGTGACCTGCCTTTCAGGTTGCACTGCCCATCTGGTTTGGAGTTTATGAGGAAGCATCGTCGAGAAAAGAGCAAACAATTTCAACTACAGCTATCACTGCATCTAACTGATGCTGTTCAGAATGATAAGAGTAGTTGCAGTACAGTCTGACAGTGCACATGGAATATTCAGCAGCAGGATCACAGGAATGCAACATTGCATTAGCATGCTAAACTGACCTCCCTCAGACCTCCAACCATAGCATGAGTTAACCACTGGCCATCAGGTTCATTCTTGGTATGGCATTCTTATTCATTCTGATTCATTGGGAGTTAAATCACAAATCAATGGCATCAGTAAGTCAGTATATTCTCTCCTGATTTTTCAGCAAACTTATGAACTTTAACATATGACCTTTGACGAATGCTTCAAAGTTCACTAATATTATAGCTAAAGATATGTTTATACTTAAGAACTAGGGTTTGATTATGATGGACAATGAAAGTATAATGAGTACAACTATCATGATTTTAAAAATAAAATAAACTGTGTGTGTAGTGTGAATTTCTTGGCTGTCATATGCATGTCATGTACCATTATTGGCCTGTGAAGACTTGAAAAGGGTAGTATGCTCAGCTCTGTAATGCACACACTGTATAACTACCATGTCCACTAGATTTCAAAGAAAGGCTTTCACAAACTTAGACATACTTGCACACCATCATGTAATGCAAGCTTTTAGTCACTGCCATTGATTTAATGTGCTTATTGATGGTTTTCAGGTCAATGTGTTTAACTTTACCTTGCGACTTGTGCTGGCAGACATGCTCCAGAAGGGGTTTAGGTTCATTACTCATTCAGAGGTTCAGACTGGTGTCCCTCTTTTTATGTAGGTCCCACCCAAAAGTGCTGTCAAGGCCATTCGCTGCTGGAATGAAAAGGAAAAGGAAACAAAATACTGCTGCTGCAGTCAAACCTATACATGTACACACATAAATTCAAACAATAATGTGCACTACTTAGTTACGTGAAGATTATTACAGCTACATCGTTGCAAAATGATATAAATATCATTAAGTGCTAACAGAGTACTAAGTGAGGAACAATTAGCAGTTATCCCTCCGCGGTGATCTAAATCAAGGGTTTGTTTGGGACAGCTTAGATACGTGCTAACGTGGCTGTATTATGAAGTATGCTAACTGTTGTTGTCGACGTTCAATGAATGTGTTGTGTAAGTTGGTTAATGTGACATTAGTCTTTCGAAGAGTGGGAACAGTAGAGAGATCCGTTTTTAATGAATATACTGTGGCATTTCTGACAGAATACCAAATAGTTTCATTCGCCACTATCTGAGGTTAACGTTACAGTGTATTAGCACTACAGACCTACGTTAGTTAACAAATGTAATTTTAGCTTACAACTGGCAATCCGCCTACATACCCCTTCGATGGGTAAGACTATTTAATGTTAAAGTCAACATACTAATGTTGTCTCACCTGTTTTTCTTGTCTCACTTGACGTTATTTATAGCATTAGCTTACAGGGCTACCTTAAGCGTTGCTCAGAACTTGACTATCTGTTGAATTCTTGCCCTTAGTGTGAGAAAACATAGTGATTTTGCTCACGGTATTTAGTAGATAGCAGTAAAAGTCCCGTCAACGTTGATGTTATCGTGTGTCCCGATTGAATTTTCGCAGAAACTGCTCAGCTGCTCGCCGTTCCTCTGAGTGTCATCCTGGCTAACAAGCTAACATTGGCTAGCTAAATAGTTTGACAGACACAGAAACTGGAGGTCAATCTAACTTGGACGGCGTTTCGGAATACGGATTGTCATTGGTTTACGATAAAAACGTCATCCCAGTTGATTTGCTGCCGCTTCCGTCACATGACAAGGTAAGCCCTCTTGACTTAGAAAAACCGGCTGATTGAACGAAAAGGGTCTCACTTTCTAGATATCAGCTTTGATTGTCAACTCGTTTAAATTGACCCTTTGAATCGTCCCATCGGTGGTGTGAACGATTCTGATTTCTGGACCCAGACAAACATAGACATGCCAGACAAAGGCGTACCTGCAGACACACCCGCTTCACGCACGGCACAACCCCTGTGAACATTCCCTAAAACATAACCAAAGAATCATTATAACAAATACAACACATTGCAAGTTACGCTAATATTACAAAATTGGAAACGTTTCTTGATTCCTAAGTGGGCGTGGTCATATCTTCCGCCCATCCCCATTGGGCATTGTTGTCAAAAGCACATTACTGATGGCTATTGATTGTCAATGTCAAAGCAATATGTGTAAAGAAAACAATGTTTGCGCTTTCTTTTTTTTACCGTTCACTTTCATGTGCTTGCTTACAATGCTCTCTATAGATCTCCAAATGTAGTGCTGAGAGAATTTTCTCCTGACTTATCTGAAAAATGACATTTTAGTATCAGAATGTATCAAGATGTTGCTGGACCCATTGTACTGAGTCACACGTCCCAGTATTGATCTGCTGTGACCCACTAAATTCTTAAATTCAAATTTTAACAACTAGCCCTATGTTTGGCAGTGGATTAAGTTGGTTAAAAATGATGGGAAAAAAATAATGCATATTTTTTTTATGTAATACACCATATCAAAGCATTACTGTATAATAGTGTCAGCAATAGAAGGCTATGCAATGGTAATTCGCATAGCGCATTCTATAGCACATTTCATATATGCAGCAGGCATGCAAGAAAAAATTGTGATTTGAGTAATGGGGCATCTGCCCGATTACAGCTTTATGTCTGGCAACAGCCCTTCAGAAGATATGTGGCATGTGAAAAATGAGTCCAATATTTACTTTGGTGACTATTGGGAGAAAGAATGAGTCATATTCTGCATGTGGTCACTTCGCCCATTGGAATAAATGGACTCAGGAGATGCCTCCAGTCTCCTAAAGTAGCAGGGCAGTGGTGAAATCCACATGACACATATATAGGAAATGACTCTTCAGTGAGCCATCTCTGTCTCTGAGCTGTCTCTGACGTAACCAAGTAGTTTTGAGAGAGGCACTTCTACAACTAAATGATTGTTTAAAATACATCAGTCATATTGTGCCCCTATTTAACATGCCAAAAATTACAATACATCAATTTCTTTGTATTTTTAACTGGAAAATACATTCTTTTCTCTGTAAAACAAAATATGAAATGCTGTTACACTAGCAAGGATACCAGTTTCAACCAATAATATCACGACTTCTACTTATCAATTGTCAACCTTTGACAGCACAGAGTGAGCTCAAGATTTCATGTCAGAGTGACACCTTGCAAGCAGAGTGTTTCTGGGGCCTCACTGATTACTATACAAAAACACAACTTCATAACTTCATTTGCTGATTTGTGTAAAACCACATCATATTTTATGTAGAACATGTCTTTTTTCTCTTTTTTTCCCTCTGATGTGGTCAGAACTCCATGGGATTTACAGAGTTTCTAGATGGCATTGGCATTACTTGTTTTTTAAGAACCTCTTACTAGTACTCAGGAGCTTCCACTTCTGAATCTATATCCAAATTCACTCTTTGCAATAATCTGGCTGATGGGATTCAGGCCTATGCAGTACAGCAGCGAGGACGGTGCATCAACGTGGTATATGCTGCACTTGATGGTGACTTGTGTGATGGCCTTGGAGTTGGCTTCCGGTCTTCTTTTCCACAGCCGCACTGAGTTGTTAATGAAAGTTTTATAGCGTCAGGCGCTCCATGTGTAGGACGATGAGTCCTTGGACTTCTTGCAGTCAATCCAGGCTGCGCTCAGGTCGGTTTGTTAGTTTAGTTTTAGAGTCTTAGGTGATTGCTCTGTTGACCTGTAGCTGGTGCTTTGACCCCCTGCTCTGTGTTAAACTGTCAGGTGAGTACCTGTTGTTAGCAGCTCAGTCATTTGTGCTGCCAGGTGTGTGTAAATCTGTGTTCGTTTATACTTTTACTACCATGAAATGCAAAGATATTTGCTGTGAATCTATCGGTCATATGGTCATGTTGACCAAAAGGGATTATAGGAGATTATTAAAACATATATGTGTCTTAAATTACAATATTGAACAAGTCAATGAACATTTTTTAGTCGACTTTAATGTTAATATGATTGTAAAACAACATTAATAGGCTAAGGGCACTTTGATAAATATGAAAATAACACACCTTAATTTTAATCTGTTTACCGCACAGCAAAAATCCCTTGAGCTCAAGAGGCATCCAAAGCCATCTGTGTCACAAGTTCCTTTAGTTTTGACCATGCTTCATTGGCAGTTCATTCTTCATATTGATTGATTTCCTAACAATTACCCCTAATTATTTTTCTGCGTGAGGAAAAGAAAAACTAATTTAATGCATGGGTGATTGCATTAATTGGGCAAAATGACATTGTCCAAGTTTCAGAGTAAATACAAATTATCAAATCTATTATTATCTGATTGTATAATGTTCCACACAGACTTCTCTGACAAAGGTAATTAGTGTCCTGCTTCTTTATTGGGGCAGCCAACAACGCAAGGTCACCATCACTCTTTAGACATGTACAAATCAAAGACCACCTCAAAACAAATAAGTTTATGCCTGCTTTGCCTTCCATGACATTGAGATAGACTATCTGACACAAACAAGGGTGCAAATATCCACACCACTGCTTTTGTAATGAGTTTTTTTTGTCTTTGCCATCAGTTCTTTATCTAATCAACTATTGTGACCTTGTTTGGTCAAACAAATACACTAATGAATGTAATTAAAGTGTGGAGATTGGATTAACTAATTGAATATGTGACCCGTTGGAGCTGGATTTCCTTTTATACTGGAAAATGTATTGCAGCTGTGTTTAAACTGTGTTTTATTTCTTTTTAACCTCACAGGGCATCATTTTTTAATTTAAATTTAAATTTATATGAGCAGCAAAGATAATAAAAATCTCATTGTGCTGACAAATGCTAAGACGCAGTGACCTACACTACAGCAAGTGTAGCACACACTTTTTAATAGGACGCATCATATCAGCATCTGGTCCTTTTTTACATTTCTCATATATATCAATGATGTAATTGGATATTTTCTTGTCTCATTGTTCCTGTCTGAAAGATTTATATACTGTGGTTTCAGCAGCATTTTCCAGCTACACACCTTCCGCTGTCATCAGAATTCAAATTTAAGATGAAATATGTTCCCTGCTGTCAGTCCATTTCTTCAGAGAGTTTTAGGCCCACTGATTCAGATCTACAATTTGGTTTAAATGACAGTAAAGAATTACAACTGGCAGTCCCTGGTGAAACCTGTCTTGACAGTGCAGACATAAAAAAGTGAAAAAAGATGACTCTGTGTCCAAATAATATGTAATAATGACGTTAGTTTGAATAAAGAAAGCCAACTCTAGATTCAAATGTAATATTCATTTTGGATATATGAACAACTTGGGAGTAAAGGTAAAAAAAAACTAAAAAGAAACACAGCCGGATTCTTCATATAGCTATAGTATTTCTTTATCCCTGAGGCTATGGCCTGGCTAAAACCTCAATGCAGCAATTATTTGCTGTAATGACTGCAGTTCAAATAAGTCTGGAGATTTTAATAAACCAAATGAGAGAATCATCTGTGTATTATCACCTTCTGATTGACAGTGACAAGTGTTGGGCAGACTTGGATGTGAGCATGATGAAGAAGGTCTCAGCAAAGCTCTCCATAACCTCAGCCAACAAATAGAGAGAGAAATCTCCACGCATATTAATTCCAATTGTCAGATCCCTCTGGTCGCGGCGGCGGCGGTGGGGTAATCTGTTAGGCAGCCCTTCCATTCACTGAGTGGCATTTTACACAACTAATGAAAAAGAAATCCATTGTGCTGATCATATGCATAGATTTCCTTCTATAATAACGATGAAATAGAAATATTCATAATAAAAGTAAAGGTCACTCGCTCCTGTAGCTAAGCTGCCTTAGCTGCAGTATCTGCAAAAGCAGTTGTCAGGTTTCAGCGATAAAACAGGATAAAGGAGAGACGTCAAGTTTTAACCCTGCAGGGTCCAAAGAGGTGAGACGCTGCACCCACGCCACCGCCACACCATGCAGCCCCTCGGTCATCTGTTTATCTGCCTCCCACAACCAATAGTACAGATGTCAGTTCAAAGATGGATCCCGGTCAGGTCAGTCTGCTTCAGCATCCAATGGAGAGGCTGAAGGTCAGTCACATAGTTGTGATTTACATACTGTACTCCTTACTGTGACGTATAATATCAAAGCTAGTGTCTACATTCTTCAGGGATTTGTCTAGTCTAGTTAATATAAATATGGAAATATGAAAGACCGCCTCTCTTCTCTTCCTCTCTGAATTTAGGTCACCTCGGCTTCTTTAGGCATACGAGCAGCGGAGCACAGGGGTGAAGAGAGGCATGTCTCACCTCTGAAGGACATTCACGGCAATATTATTGCCCGCTGCGACTTCCACGCTGAGCCCCGTCTTCATATGCATCACACATTGGCATTTATTAGTGGCATGCACTAAGTACAGGCCATGTTATTGAATTTGAATATCAGCGACTAGCCACATTCACCGGGCCTGGAAATATATTATAATAAGATGAAGCAATCTCATTTAATAACACCCAAACTAATAAAAGGAGAGCAGATTGGAAATTAAATTTATGAATATTGCTAGGCAGCAGGAGTGATCCAAAAAAGCCCAGCCTGGTCTGTCATATGCAGATATTTCTCCAGCTGTAAGCTCAGGTGTTGGGGACATTTCTGACTATTCCTTCATAACTATTGTTTGGTCTTCTTGTGTCTGTCATCATTCAGAAATAGAAAGCCATGCCGTGGTCTTCAGTCTAAGCGGACAGAAGTATTTTGATTAGAATTAAAAAGCAATGGTGCGACTGTCATTCTCCATGTGACAACTCATCATAAGCATTATAGGCCAAATGCAGGACAGGGCTATGATAATTAACAACGTAGCATTTTGTATAGCATTACCCACAATGCTGCTCTGATAATCATATTTTTTCCCCTCTTAAGCCGAAGATGGACATCCTGTGAGTACGGAGAAAAAGCCCCAATGCCATGTGTTTTAAGTCAAATAACTAATGTGCCTGACCACCATTTGAGAAGATCTTTTCCCTTTTTTCTATCAAATCTCTAAACACTGGCTTTCTGAAATGGCATTTATCCAACAGCAGTCATATCATTCTGTGCAAGAGCTTAGCAGCTCAAATTATGGAATGCCACTTCTTCACTTTACAGACTTCACTTCACACAAGTCTGTAATTTCCCCTCTTGTATCGTTGATGGACAACATTTGTTTGGCCGGTGTTAAACTTTGTGTGTGTGTGTGTGTTTGTGTGTCTGTGTGTGTGTGTGTGTGAACAGCAGCCTACTGCCAAGACATCCGACAGGCCCGGTCCATCTGTGTGTAAATGTTGACTCTCAGTGGAGCTGTGACTGTCACTCACTGCCCAGCCAGTGCAGTGCCAAGCATTGATCGCAACATATATCTTGCTCTGTACTTTGCAAACGGCTGCAGAATTGATTAGCAGCAAGTCAATGACCAAATCTCTTTGGAAACATTTTTATTTATGTGTGTGTTTATGTGGATAGCTTAGAGGGCCATTAACGGGATTACCTTTGAGGCTTGGCTGAACAACAGATGTTCAAGGACAACTTGATCATTTTGACTTACAAGAGGCTGCAGTTGCCGGAAACAAGTGATAAGTCTGTAAGGAGGAAGTAGGGGTTAAATAAAAGCAGTTCAGTGAGGTAACACACAGGTACAGCAGAGAGACGGCAGAATGAGACTTTTTATAGGTCTGTTATTTAGGGTGAGATCACTGACGGCTTCCTTTTGACTGGAACACACAGCTAATGAATTGAAATCATTTTAATTCACAAAATGATCAAACATGCTGTTTTAACTATTGGCAGCTTTAAGCATATTTATGTTATTACTTAAACTGACCCTGTGTGATGCACAAATCCAGGTAATCATTTTTATTAAAGCAAACAAATTCTGAATAATATGCTTAAACTCATTGAACCGAGCTATACACAAACAAAGTTTGGCCATTTAATATAATACATAGCACAAAACATTTATTTATGAAATTATTTAAATCAAATGTATTAAAAAGAAGCACAAAACATTTATTTATGAAATTATTTAAATCAAATTTATTAAAAAGATTACAGCCCAAGCAAAATAGCCCAAGTATAAGTAAAAGATTTTCAATAAAAGCAGCGCCAGCCTCCAGAAAGGCCTGTTTTAATTTATGCAAAGTAGTGCATTCAATTATACAAGCATCTATATTGAATTCAAATTAATGTTTGATATGGATATTTTTTATTATATTTAAATAATCCCAACTCAGCACAAAATATATTATTTCTCAGAGAAGATCATGTTCTTTCATTCTTTTCAATTTTCCCCTTTTCTCTCATGAATCAAATGGTGAATAAATGTGTTGCAGGGACTCAAGATCTGCCTTTCAAGTCCATCCTTATCTTCAAACTTATTAAAATTAAGTCGGAACACAGAATGGTATTTCAAAAGTTTAAGTGAAACAATTTACATTGGGAGTGTGTGAAAATGCTAATGCATTCTTTCACTAAGCCTCACAATCACTGTCATCCATTTTGAGCCCTGATTGTTTTCCACATGGATGCCTTCATTCATTATGACAAAATTATAAACATAAAGAAGATCTCTGTATTAATATTTCTGCTTTTTGTAAAAGCTCAATCAACCATAATGTTCTAATTTTTTCTCTCTGAACCTCATTTTATATTATCTCACTACTCAAGGAATGGATGTCCCAGAAGGGATTTATTTCATTTATCAGGATTATTGAATTAAATTAAACGAGACACTTACTGCAAGCCCAACAGAGTTACCTTATCCACTTAAAAGGTAGACCTGCTCTTCACTGCTATTTAGGCAAACACATTAGGCAGCAAATGCCTTTTGTTGGCTGAGCCTCGGTTGCTGCATAATTCATTTGTTCATTAAGGAAACGCGTTGAAAGTGCTTGAGGTAAGTGGAAAAGGTCATGTATTAAATAGATCTTTAATTAAGCTACTTTACAGCCACAGTTACATGACTGATGACATATGCATCATGTTGGTTTACATGCAGAATTAGTGTGTGCAAAGACAATAAGCGAGGTTGAAATCATGGAAAAGAAGCAGGCGAAGTTGATCTGACCCAATTATTTGAAATAAATTAAACTATAAAAGATGTTCCTGTGTTTGTAATTTGCATTCGAATTTAGGATAATTTTAAACTGCTCTTTAAAGGATTTTTAAAAATAACTCTGTCACATGCAGAAATTGCGTGTACCTGTCATAAAATGTTTGTTTCAGAAGAGCAACACCTCTGAAAAACAGCAGTCTGGAGGGATTTTCTGTTATTCTGGTGTTCAGCAGCAGATGGCAGGCTGTTTCCACTGATGAGCCGTCGCCAAACACAAACACATGCTGAACTTCTGTACCCCGCTGCTGTGATGTTGGCTTCCCAGACCTCGCTGCTTTTGCTTGTGAAATGCGTTCCCATTAAAAAGGCATTTTTAAAGCCAACACCAGTGCTATAACAATCATCTCCCCAAAGCCAAGCCTCCACACCCGGGAGCTCAGCACTGCCACACAGGCAGACATGTGGCGGCTGCCACAAACAAAGGCCCCGTACTCTCTTCTCCATTCCTCTTCCATAAGTCCCCACATGGTTACAGGACGACCTGCCAGGGGCAATTACACCCACAGCCCAGTGTGTGAGGTCTAACAGAGGCCCAAGTCATCACTAAAAACATCAAGGCTAACTCATATTCACATGCACAATATTCTCAAACACCTGCATTTATGCATGCAAACAGTCTGTCCCCTCTCTTTTCATCTGGCATCCTCTCTCTCTCTCTCTCTCTCTCTCTCTCTCTGTGTGTGTGTGTCTGTGTGTGTGTGTGTGTCTTTGGCTCGTTCTGAAATCATAACACATTTTAAGTGGCTGTGGAAAGTATATAGCTTTTTAAGAGCAACAAAAATAACAGGGTGACAATCATGCTGTCAGACGTGGCTGTCTCATTTCACTGTTTGTCACCATATTCAGGACTTGCTGTTGAAATACGTGAACATGCTTTATTGTTATACACGACACATATTTGTTTAGATTAAGAGACACATGACAAGCTGAAACCAAAAAGGACTTGGAGGGGGGTGCTGAGTTTTAGCCACATGCTCATGAAAAAGTCTTGAAATGCACATTTAATGCACACGCATTGCACATCATTCTGCCTCCTTTACAGGTCTGAGCTACAAAAACATTACCATGTTGCACATAAAGAACTTCTGCGCTCCCCGCCCTGTAAGAAGAACTAACATTTGCTTTCAACCAGTGTGCAACCAGTTGTTCTGAAGGAGTTAGTGCCACATCTTCAAACATGGCAGATATCCGATTTTGCTGTGAATTTGTTACATGTGGATCTTTCACTGTCGGTAATAACATCCTATACATCTTACCAGCCTTATCGGGGCTGATCAATGTGTACGGACGGATGGCTGACCGGTGAGAGAAACCGTACCCCTGTACCTTGATACAGCCATCAATACCCACGAGGCTATGTGTCATCCAGCAAGCATCCTGAGAGGAGGTTCACATGCCTCTATGATACCTCAGTGAGAGACCATGCTTCATATCCTCACCCAAACGTTGATGTGGCAGCTTGTTAAATAATTTGTGCTTCTTTACCAGGGTCATTGGATAGAGAATCTGGTTGTTGAATTATTAATCAAGACACAATCTAAGCAGCCGACTTCTGTTTCCTCCTTGTTTCAGCCAGATTGTCAGCCGCTGTCCCCATGCACTCGTACCATCTTGCTGTCTAATTCATCTGGATTGGAACCTCCATTACAATATTTGCTGTGAGCAGGCTGGTGTTAGGAAGAGTGTGTCCCGAGCATGACCCACCGGATCTCGAAAAAGAAAACCACGCACAGCTGCAGAATCTATTTTCATTTTGTGCGTAAAAATAAAACAAAAGCCTATTACTGCCAAGGCTTTGTTTAGCTACATAATTGCTTTTCATTATTCAGTGCACAGTTGATACCCACAGTGTAGGTTGAAAGAGGCGCAGTTGTTCGAGTGCGGCTGGAAATGAGATCTTTTATTGATACTGCTGTGTCTCAGATCTGATTCTTACAAATGCTGAGTGATAAAACTGGAGCCTGATTGTCTGTCTGTCTCTGTGAATACTAATGCCACTCTTCAGATAGTTACATGTGCTCATGGTAGCCTCGATGTTGGAGAGGCAGACTTGTAATGGAAAGATTTTCCTCTCAGTACACCAAACGGAATGCAAATTCTTGGGCAAGTAAAATGAAGTTTTCCCTTTAAGGTATTGTTCAATATTTTGAGAAATTAGCTGATTCGCTCCTGGCGGAGTGTTAGAAATGATCTATAACACTCTGTCTATGTCTATAAATATAAGTCTACCACGAGGAGCCAGTTAGCTTACCTTCGCACAGATACAGAAAACGGGGAAACAACTAGGTATCAGCTAATAAACATGTTATATCTCATTTTGTTAATCAATAAAGTAAGTGAAGTATAAAAATGAAAATTTTCCCTATTTTATTTTTCACATCTAAAAGAGTTTTCCAGAATTTTTCCACCCCAGAGATCATCGTCCTGTCCTTTCCAGAGTGGTAATCAGGCGATGAATTTGTAGGTATTTCTAGAAATTTTGTAAAACTCTGATCTTAAATCCCATTAAGATTTCAGTTTTGAAACTTTGAGTACCATATTCTTTCCACTTTTGTTAATCCAATCTAGGTTGGCAAATCTGGATTAGAGGATAGGGGAGCAATGGTAGAGATTTTGACAGAAAACCCACAAAACGTCTTTACATTTTTCCAATAGAGAAGCAAAGATTAAAAAAAAGGAGAGGTAAGATATGAAGAGCTGGACTCTTATTGATTCAGCACCGAGGTAAGAAGGAGCCGAGCCGCTGGAAGGAAATTTAACAGGAAGAAGCAGGGAGAGTTCAAGCTGTAACTATCAACTGGCCCCAATGGGAATCACCCATAATATGGTGGTTTTAGTGGCATGCCATCATCATTGGGAAATCAGACACCAATAGCCAGACCAGTGTCACTGAGGCTCAGCTACATTATTTTGGCCCCCCGGAACCAAGACTCAGATGTTTGTGTGCATTCCTCAAATACTTTCCCATCACTGCAAATCCTGCTCACACTTAGCCGTGCGTGTGCTTATCACCGATAGCTTTCCACATTCATGTAAATCCTTACATTTATTTACGCTCATATTTCCTCCATCTTCAGTTGTTTCTAGAAGAATTGATGTAAGACTAGGGCCAGTACCTCAGGATAATTCTCCAACATGGTTGTCAGGGTTCATGTCCCTTTAGAGCTGGCATGAGCAATAGGGCTATAAGTCTGAGGCACACGATAAAAAGGACAGTAAGAGATAGAGCTCTTTAAAAAAAATACACCGAGACAGGAAGAATGACACTTAGTCCTTAATCATCTCTGTGTCTGCAGGGATCCCCTGCACTTTTGTGTCTATTACAGATAATGGTCTTTCCTTACTTGACAGCACATCTTTGCAGAGCCAGAGCTCTGTAACCAATGCTTAAGTGTACCAGGGTGACAAAGCGTTGCTAGATTTGGTGGTGTCAGTGCTCATCATGTAGTGACATTGCTGACAGCTGTGGTGTTAAGACAGGGAGGCTGTTGAATGGAGTCAGAATAGATTCTAGTGCAGTAGACCCAACTTCCAAAACAATGACTTCCCTAAGGATCATGCTGCAATATGCAACCAACACCACCAGCTGCAACCACTCAAAGGCAGGGAGGGGAAGTAATGGAAATGTTGGAGTGCAAACCAAAATGCTGCTTCAATTATTGGAATGCATGGGCGCTTGTGTTTCAGGAGAAAAAACAGAGGCAAAATAAGCACAAGAATGAGTGTGTGTTTTTTTTCTCTTTTTTGGATAGCTCTCTTATGCACTGTACTGGCTGGCAGGCTGTCCAAGTGTACTGGCTCCCTCCTCCAAAAAAAAAAAAAAAAAAAAAAAAAAAAAAAAAAAAAACTCGGAGGGAAAAGTCCCAGCCATCAGATATAACCAGACCATCTTGATTCTGTCCAATTTCATCAGTCCTCCTCAATAAGCCTGTCGGAGGAAACACGTTCTTGCCAGGCTCTCCATTGGGTTTAAGAAACTTCCTGTTTGTTGAAAGCAATATTGACAAATTGTATAATGACAAATGGTGGCCCAAACTATGCGGGTGCATGCTGTCCCGGAACCTCAAACTCAGTTGCAACTAATTTTGCCGCAACCCCAAAACCAGCAGAACAACATGACAATGACCAGGCTTTGTCTCTTTCTGCACAAAAAGGCCTCTGAGGTTTGGCTGGAGGTGAACAGAGCATGCTTTATCCATGCATTATGCTGGACTGTGAACAGTTTTTAAATAAACTGCATTCAGCAACACCAAGAAATGTACATTTTCATTCTACCTTTTTGCATTGAGGTCATTTTTACTTACTGAAGCCAAGGACAGAAACTCAGTTTGGCGCCATGGTTGGTTTGTGAGGCCAGGCTACTGACTGTATTCCAGTATTTATGCTGCTGATCATGACCCTGGATTAGATTACTGTCATCCACTATTAGAGGTTAAGACAGGAAGAAGTATAAATGTCAAAGAGTGATGTTCTCAGTCATCTTTCCATCCAAATGTATCATATGATGCAATCTCGCCAGTACTCTGCTGTTGATATCTTATAATGTATCCTGATTAGAGGCTATGGCTTTTCCATCACTTTTCACCAACCTATAAGATATCAATGGCAACATGAAATGTCAGTCCAAAATTATATGTAATAAAGTAGTGTAATAAACTGCAACAATTGTGGAAAATATTTTACTTCTTCATGGAGTAAGAGGTATCACTCTCATCGTATAAAATAGAGCCAGAAGGCTATTAGCCTAGCACAGCAACAGTCTGAGAGCAAGGGGAAACAGCTAGTCTAGTTTACTCCAAAGCAAATTAGATACAACCAGTGAATGACTGAGCTTTACAGACGATGGTAGAAATATTTTAGAACTCTGAACAGAGCCATGCTACCTGTTTACCTCTGCTTCCAGTCTTTATGCTAAGCTTAGCTATTCACCCCCTGGCCACAGCTAACAATGAACCAGTGTAGGACATTAATACATCACTTAGTAATACTTTACAGTATGCACAGCACCAGCTGTCTCAGGGCTGGTGTTGGGAGGCACTTTGCCCTTATTAAAAGAGAAGAAATGTGTCAAAACGTCAGTTTTATGTTGTGTCGTCTTCTCTGGTTAGCAAATATTAGCCACTAGGAAGCCCACATTGAAGAATCAGATGGATAAGAGTATGTGAACATGACATCATGAGGCTGGGTGCTCTGTGCATTTACCAGGGTTAAGATGACTGTTGATGATCAATATATTAATATCTGAAAAATGTGTGCTTGGTCCTTGTAACATAACACTGTCTAGTTTTCTTTTTCGTCTCATGTTACACATGGTTACATATGTAAGGTTACACATGGGCTTGGCAGCTTTGGAGTTGTTACCAGCCACTTTTAAAAGAGCTGTGCTGAAAAAAAGTTTAACAGTTGATGAAATATTAATTTTGCTCTGGAGTAAATTACTTTTTCGATCAGTATTTATGTAACGTGTAAGTTAACATTTATAACACTGCACTTCACTCTCAACAACAAAGCAAATAAGCATATTTGTCAAAACATTAAACTACTAAATACAACTATAAAGCGCTCACCCCAAAATGCATAAATATACAATTTATCACCACAAGTTTGGTCAGTCTAAAAACTTGAAATTCAAAAATCCAAATTTTTGAACTGTAAAATGTTCTGGATTTGGATGAATCAGATGTGGTAGTCATTTAGCAATATAGCAGGATAACCTTCTCCCTAGCCCACCACACCAGGACCTCCATACCACAAATTGTCTTCAGAAGCCTCATGTATGTTTAAACAGGCCTCAGTAATGATGGTGCTAACCATGTGCTTATATGTGGCT
This sequence comes from Chaunax sp. Z400, assembly GCA_037577475.1. Classification (NCBI taxonomy): domain Eukaryota; kingdom Metazoa; phylum Chordata; class Actinopteri; order Lophiiformes; family Chaunacidae; genus Chaunax; species Chaunax sp. Z400. Next base: position 29,951,438 of record CM075184.1, on the reverse strand, counting down.
GCTTAACGTTGTCGTTGGACGGTAATGGATGTTGTGGTCATCTATTTCATCCCCCAACCATTAGCAAGCTGTGAACACTCTCTAATACCAGTGCAGGCCTCATTTTCCAGGCCTCTAATCGCATTGAGCAGTGGGCACCTAATTCGCTCAGTGATATGGAGCTTGTGATCACTGAGGCAAAGATCTGATTTACTGTATCATGGAAAATTAGTTTGTTTTTAATAAGTTTTCCATTATACTGAGTAGTCCACATGTGCTTACAGTGGAGGGGAAGGAGAAGTTTTAATATGTTTATTATAGGATGGGGAGGAGTGGAGGAGGAGGAGGAGGAGGAGGTGGAGGATGAGTTGGCTTGTGGGCGCCCACACCCAAATACTAGATGACATCCCAGTTGCTTAGTGAGGTTGGAGTCTTTGGAACAAGCAATTAAGGCCTTGGCTCGATCTTCAGTTATCTTAATGGACTGTGCGGACCACCCCATCTAAATCTATATTCATAGCTTTCTGGACCTCCCAAATAGTGGCCTATTGGCACACAGCATCTTGTCACACAAGGCGTGAGTAAATAAAAGATGATTTAGTACATTTTCACTGTGTAACACAGGGTGTATTTTACTTTTTACGGCAGCATATTTTGCTCATGATGGAGGGCGAGCGCAAGAGAAGTCCATATGCCTCCATAAATCATTCCTTGCGTTCTACCTCAAAAATAGTGCTCACATGATAAATGTGGATTTACTGGAAGCATTTTTACTCTGAACAATGAGTCTGTGTGTGTGCGTGTGTGTGTCTGTGTGTGACAAATCTGGAAGCATTTTATGGTGAGCCACAGAGGCCTCTGTGATTGGACAAGCTATGTCACTCCTGGTCTTATAAGGCAATAGCGAGTGCATCCGCAAGTCATCCTGCCATTTGTGGCATGAAAAATTCTTTAGGATTCACTACACAGATTGTTTCTATCAAAACTGCTTATTCTATTTGCTGCCTCGTGCAGACACATTATTCAGCTCTGTGATTGTTGTCCATAATCAATACTTATGGCTTTCTGGAGCTTCACAGTGACTAATGGGGAAATGACTTTGTCAGTGTTACAGGGCAAAAGCTCTGAATTTCATCACTGTTCCTATAACATATATATATTATTGTGAGTTAAGGAAACTAGAGAAGGTGAATTATGAACTTGATAATGTTTCTCTCTGAATGAGTTGGTATAGGTTGCACATTTGATCTGTTGCTTGAGAAAGAATTGGATTCACAGACCATAATCTATTATTTACAGGACAGCATTTTACCTCTACTAGCAGTAGTGACACAAACTCAGAGGTGTCCCCCCCAGGGGCAGTATTGTAACCACACCATTAACATATTATGACCTTATATAGTTGATATGTGTTGGCAAATAATTGCTCATGCATACATCCAGAAGACGAGGAGCAACATTACTATTTATTTTGGACCCGTGTTTCTTGCCACCAATGGATGTAAGATTAATTTTTTTTCTTTTCTTGTAGCTTTGTTTTGGTCTCCACCAATTCCTGAGGGAAATGTTTGCTCTTTGGTACAGGTCATCTAGTGGGTTCATATGAGACTCTTTGCAAAACAACAACTGTGAGTTTCTCTTATCTGGAAATAAGGTTGACGAACCAAAACAGTAAACCGAAGCAGAGAAATGCAGAGTAGGATGACAGTCCATCACTGCAGGGTAGGATCATAGTCTATGTGGTTTCATCACTACAAGCCATACCTTTCACATCAGACATTACATTTGATCAATAAATGTGATTAGTGCAGCTTTAAGTAGTGATGATTATTACAGGAATATTATTGGTGCACAATGGCTGAAACTATTACAATATCTACAAATATATGCAATCTTTATTTTGCATGTTCTGGAATTTACATTGGGTAAGACTATAAACACAATTCAAATCATATCATAGTGCTAAAAAGTGGAACGTATTGATGAATTATATGCACTTCATTCAAAACCAAAAAACCCCCCAGTTATTAATCACAGTAAAATGCAGTGCATGTGGAGCCACATGTATGTGATGTCTTGCAAAATAAATCATAGCACTGTAGTTAAAAGCCAGCTTTTCTCCTCAACAGTCAACAATGTAAACATGTTATATATACTAAAAAGAACGCAGGGTAAATATCTAACAAATGAAGCACAGGAAAAGGAGAGCAGATTAAAAAAGAAGAAAGTAAATCATGTGGGTATTTCAATTTCAAGTCTTTTTTTTTATAGATGCAGTTTTGGAAATCACATTATATGTTTACATACTCCCTATTGCTGGTGGGTGTTTGCGGGTTTGTTAAAACTCTATGCAAGGCTCCCAGAATTCTTCATCTCCCATATTTCACAAACCTATTCCAAACAACCCCCCCCTTCTCTATTCAAGATAAATATGAATCCAAAAGGAGAAATTCATGCTTGAAGCAACGGAGCTAATCTCTCTCCTGCCTGTTTCACTCTTCTGTGTTTAATTGATAGAAATTGCACGCATCAAAGAAAACTCACACTGAGATTTAATGGGCATAAAATGGACATTAGCATTTTAAAGAGGTGGATTAACACATTAATCCGGGCAATTTTCATCCACCACTTCCAATGAGATCGTCACAGCGCGCAGGCTCCTAATGGGGCTTAACTGGCTCTCCGCTTTAGTGCTGCTCTCAGGGATAACACCAAAACTTTTAGTTTTTGGAGAAGGGAAATGAACGGGCTTAATTTGTGCTCTTTAAGGATTGAGCTTTTCTTTTCGTGCAAACAGATGTCCGCATGACAAATCGCACAAATTGCAACAGGTATACTCCGAGTTTGTACGGAGGAGCGACGCTGCAGGGACTTGGGTTTCAGACGGGGAAATTGTCCATGCTTTAAAGCCGGTAATCAAAGGGGCTGCTCTGGGATGAATATTATGGAGAGCTGACTTTTCATCCATGTTGAACATATGTGGTTTTGCAAGAAGAGGCACACTGGGTTGTTGAGCACAATCACAGTACATACAATAAAAGTGAGTACATGATTTTACCATGATGTGGGCGCTGGGTCTTGCATTATGATCAAAGTAACTCCAATATGTTCACCATGCAGCCAGATGAAACTCATTTGGGCTGATTTTCTGCATATGCACTTTGTTTTGAAACTCCCATACCCAGTAACAAAGGTAGGGGATGCATCGTACTGCTGTGGATTGTTTTTACATATAAGCTGTCAAAGCTGAGGAGGAAGCAACTGCTGGTTGGTCCCAGAGGAGCTTTAGCTGCGTTTCATGTGTGAGGGACAAAGTGATGATGACTACATGTCCTGTATGTATATATTCACACACGGCGAAGCAGTTCCAGCCATCATCATTGACACAAACCCTCAGTGGCGCTGTTTAGACTACACTGAGCTCTCTTGATGCAATGTGTCCCTAACAATGGTATGCACTTTCATTTCCATCCCTGTACGGCTGCTCCTCCCTTTTGTTCGAGTCATTTACACCGCAGTTTGTGCACACACTACATGTAAGCCCGCTGTACCTCCATGCAAAGAGAATGTAATGTAGGTCATCAAACAGAGCCAACTGGGGGAGTGCTGTTGTTTGTGAGCGGCAAGGCAGCCTCAAGAGTAAAGGACTGATGTGAAAGAAGGGGTGTATAAAAAACAACAGAGGCACAAAAAAACAACAACAATGGAACAAACAAAAGCTTCTTCGACAAACTGTTAAAATGTAAAGTGCGTCTGTTTTGGGTGTTGTCACTGGTGGGTAGAGGTACGGAAATACAGAAACAGTGCTTTCTCTCGCTCCCTCGCCTCCTATCTCACGCACTCTGGTGAATAGTTTATGTTAGGTACCTTCTATTCACCTCTGCTGTACTTTCCATCCCATTATCGCTCCAACATGAGATTGCACTCAAGACAAATGTTGGAATTTTTGATAAACATGGATTGTGAAACTGAAACACTGTTCTGAATTAATAAACAACATCGTCTGGAGCTTTTAGAGGAGAATCCACAATTTCCCTGCAGCTTTTCATCTTTGGCCCATGGTGTGGTACCTTCTGAGTGATAGAGGAAGCTCTCAGATTCCTGGATGCTGAACGGAGGTGGGTGTTTCATGAAGCATGCTCTGGCAGGGGGCCTGTGATTTTGAGCAACCCCTGAATCTGGAACATAAATGACATCTACTCAAAAGTATAGTTTCCCTATTCTATCAGCTACCTCCGTCTAAAAGCCTGCGACATCTCAGGATACAGGTGCTGTGAGTGTCTCGAGTCTCTCTGGCCTAGATTTGGAGCTGAGTGGAAACACGGCATTCTCATCCAGTGAGAAACTTTTCACTGCAGCGGACATGGACAGAAGAAACTCTTTTTGCTAGCCAGAAATTTGAGGCCATCTTAGGCCCCGTTTACACAACGTTTTACTAAATCAACATTACAGAAAAAGATCACAGTGGTAGTTCAGCAAAATCTACATTGGAGGCGCTTAAATAAACTTGATAGAGTCTGCAGCACAAACAAAACCAGACAGTCTAATGTATTTTTTGTTGTTGTTGTTCTGGCCATAGTAGGCTGTTTGCTGTCTGTGTACATAAATAAGGCTGGCAGGAACCGTATTAGTCATGCACGAAGCAAGGCTGTGTCGTCATCATTTTCAGCCGGAGTTGCGTTTTGCCCGTTTACACAACAAAAGTACAGTGGTGATTGGAAAAGTTTCTACTTTGGAGCCCGTTTTTAAAAATTTGCAGTTTCAGTCCTCGAAAATGCTGTTTTTGTATAAACGGATGGCCAAAACCAAACAAAAAGGTTTCCGTTTTTGGGTGAAACGGTCTTTGTATAAATGGCCCCTTAGAAAACCCCTTAGTGCTGCCACAACCTCACACTTCCCCCCGAAACACAGTGACTCAACACATTTTTATCAGATTAATTTTCCATGAAGTTCTCATCAAGCACTCCCTTTCTGCAAACTTAATGTTCAAACCTCAAAATGGAAAATATTCCAAATGGAAGAAGAGGTCTGGTATGGATTTGAGCAGAGAGAAACACAGGAAGATGTTCACCCCGGGGCGAACTATGGCCAGTACTATCAAAGATCTAGCCTTCTCTGTGTCCTGTGAGAATAATTGAACGTACCAAATCTGCTGTTTAGTCTGACTCCTGTTAGCAGCTTGAGAGACAGCCGAAGCACTTGGATGAAAAGAACAGAAATTTACAGTGAAACGCTTGTCTTCTCATTTGCTTTGGCCCAGCTTTCGACAGCCTTAAAAAGCTGGTGAGCTCAGATACTTTGAACTGCGTGATAAGGATCAGTGCAAGTCAGACAGATGCGATGCTAAGAAGAATCCAATTTTACATAAGGGCTTTCAAAGTGCGACATCCATAATTGAATAGAGAGTAACCCAATAAAGTGATCAAAGCACGGAGCTTGCAAAGTTAATGAAAATAAATAAAGCTAAAAAGTGTGTTTCTTTTTAGTGACAAGGGTTAAAAAAACAAAAACGATGGTGTTTTATCCCTAGTGCTGAGACCTGTCTTTTAATAAGGATCATAATGTGGGGGTTCCTATATATATATATATTAAAAAATCAGAAGCCTGCTAACAGGACAGAATTTGATTAGGACAGCCAGCTCTGTTCGATGTGTATGTGTGCATGTGTATGGATGTGAGTGTGTTAAATAGATCCATTCATTCCTGATGGCTCCCATCCTCTGGCTCCCAGCAGTCGACAGCTCTGCCAACCGTTGTCATTTTCTGGCAGCCAGATTACTCTTGGGGTGGCATTTTCACAGTTGTCAAGTGAGGATTTAATGGCCAATTATCCTCAGATAAATATATCTCTGCTGAGGAGAGGGAGCCATCGTAGGAGTGGGAGACTATTGCTTCTAATTGTGGGCTAAAGAAAGACGAAAACATGTCTGGTCAAAGCCTCCAGAGACTGTCCGACTTCCTACATCCCTGCGCTGCCACTTCATCATCACCCGAGAAGGCAGTTGGATCCCTCAAAATAAAATGTACTGTACTGTAAATCACTTGCTATACTTACAGCACAAAGTACATGCCATCGTTAAACAGGGTGTCACCATCCTCACTTTACCCAGAGCCATACTGTTGGTAGTTTTTTCCCCTACTGGTGTTCATGACAGGGAACATCAAATTGCTCACTGAGGAGCCTGTTTAGGCCAGTAGCATGACTGAAACAGAGGGATGATGGGATTATGGAATTAATATACTGAAAACTAAATTTAACATCTTGCTGCTGGGCTGCGTGACGCTAAGAAAAACAGTAAGAGATGTAGAAAGACAAATGTTACAGTGAGGTATTTGCTTCATTTGACACTTTCTTTCAAAAATTCTTGGTGATTTTGCAATAAAATAAGTCAAAAATGAACTATTTCCATCAACAATTCATGCAGACTTCTTTAGCTTTAACTGCAGTGTAGAGCATGACAATGATTTCATAGCCACCAAGTGGAGGCTCCTTATCAAGTCAGTTTGAATGAGGTGTCCTGTGTGACAAAATCAGGCATTGAATTAAGTAGTGCAGGGCGATTGGGTCAGGGCACCATCCAGGTGTAAAGCCCCCCTGGTTAGCTCTCAGGTTCCTCAACTCCTCAACTTTCTGTTTTTATTATTATTATTTTGAATTCCCCTGTATCCCACCCAGCAGCTCACAACACCTGATTTTTTTTCTATATGCAGCCTCGCACTGGAATTGAGAAAAGTTTTGCTCGAGAGGCAGCAATGACAGAAACAGGCTGGTTTCATCCTCGAGCATTATACAGACATATGTCTCTGTTGCTGTAAGGTTAGCAGTAGGTGTCAGTAGGGATGGTGGCTAAAAGGCTGAGCAGCCTGCACCGAAGCCACCTCAGGTTAATGACAGTGACAGTCTCAATTGCTGGAGTGGTAGAGACGATTTAATGCTTCCCCTTTGGCACCAGGAAGCGCTGATAATGATGCTGGGTGGCATGGAGCGTGTCCTTTCTGACATCAGCGATCATTTAAACTCCTGCAACGGTGAGCAAGTTCATATATATATATGAGTTGGCTTATAATGGATAATGAATAAACACTAAATAAACATTTTGTTATAATTATCAATAAAGGTGAAGGCAGTAGTTATAAACTTATTTTTCATCACTTGACTTATGATACACAAACTGTGACAAAAACAGAACAATGCATCAATTTTGAAATGTTGCTTTACGTTAAATGCATCGTTTTTAAGCCTCACTATGGTTAAAGGAGTTCTACCAGCTGGATTTGCTAGCAAGTTAGCAGTGACATACTGAAGTACCCCAACAGCAAGAATATTGAAGTTGCTAATGTGATGGCTGAATATATTTCAATAGGATTAACTGGGTTTGTGACAGGAGTCTTCAATTTTTGTGCAGTATCTTCTAAGCTAACAAGCTACTTTGCTAACCAGCTACAGCTATCAGATACATGTGCAATGACCTGTGCTACGCATGTCACAGCCTGAGCATGTCAAACCGGGAATCAGATGTATTTTATACACATAGCTCATTATTTCAAATTGTAACATACAATCCTGTGGTGTTTAAAAATAGTCCAATTACAATTCAACATTAGGCTGTCACGCTTCAATAAGCTGTGAATTTATTTGACTGTTGAAGCTACTTTTTTCTGTCAATTATTGAACATCGGATAGGACATATGGCACGCTACTATAGCAACGGTCATACAATAATTTACAGTACTTTGAACTCTCAGTGGTCTGGCTGTAATCACCATACATGAGTTATTTGCAAGGTGAATTAGAAAAAGAAAATGAACTGTGTTTCTCATCCAACCATCTGCAGCCATCATCTTTTAACATGTTTGTTAGAAGTCAGCTCAAAACCCAAAGTGTTACATGTGATCTCCAGCCTGGCACAGGGGTGATAGGTGATATTATGAGTGCTCTTCCTAACGCCAGACGTAGATTAACCTCAGTGAAACTAACTGAGTTGAAACTTTACATTTTTCCCCTCCTCATTGCTGCATTGCTCGTGCTCACAATCACTATTTCTACTGTCTAAGTCGAGGCTTTGCTCCCCCGTTCACTGGTACCCTCCTCTTCCTCCTGCCTCCACTCTTTATATTTACATTATCATCATTGACACTGTAATGATTGGTGTGATTATGCATGCGGACGGGGCTGTGAACGAGTGTGTTGACACGGTGTTGACAGGCTGCCGCGGTCACATCTCTCCCACTGTCTCAGGTGGGAGCTCTGGTTATGCACAGCCTTCATTTAGATTCGATTACAGTGATGCATGCCTTATGGGTGTCACTTCTCTTCCGCTTCACAATTTAGGGAGAGAGGATGAGCACTAATTGTGCTACCTGGGTTCCCAAGCCCTGGTGGCAAATCAAGCAGCGGGTGTGCAGTGGCATATCGTCTGACTGCTGTTCCCTTGCTCATTTATTTGTCTCCAGTTGTCAATGCGAGAATATCACTGTGTGCAAATTACCTAGCCGGGCCTTAAAGGGCCAACGCTGGCTTTTCCCGCCCACCCCGCCTGATTGACGCCTGCTATGCCCAATTACACACTCAGTGGCTGTGATTAGCCGGTCTAAGTAGCAGCTCCGGCATGAGCATCCATGCAAATACACTCATAGCGCACACATGTGCATAGGTTCAAACAAACACAACCTCGTCCGCATCTGTTTCATTACCTATTATCCTCCTCACTGCAGACGCAGAGCAGCGTCTCCTCTGGGTTTTCATCTCCTTCTTCAGGCTACCTAGAGGCCTTCATTGTCTTCACAATGAGCTGAGAGAAGCTATGATCTAATATGTGACAAGCTACATACTGTACATACTACACGTATATATTTCACATAACATCTCAGGCATCTTAAATGCAACGCAGGTGAACATGTATATCACACTTACAAACAATAGCATTATGTGACAGATGCTACTCTGACACATATTCCCAAAGTAAAAGAATCTGCTGCGAAAGAAAGATCACAGTTCCTTCTCTAGTCAACAGAGGAAATTCTCATCTTACCAGCTCCAAAGCCTTTTGGGTATTGCATATTGCAAATAGCCTACAGCAGTGCAGTTATGTGGAACAGAATAGAAAAGCGTGCTGGTTTTGGTTGGTTAAAAATGAAATGTTAGATCTGTAGCGTTTACTGTCTTACAGTTGTTGTTATTTCAGTCTGTGGATATTTGTGGCGAGTCTCTCAACATGGCCCGACCAAAGAAAGCATCATTACTCAGGCTCTGGCCACATGTGAGCCACTCATTACAACAAGCTGCGCTGCCCCATGACTTTCCCTGCTCTTAAACTGCAGCGAAAACAAAAGGAGGCGAGAGTTCAAAGTGGTGTCTGTTTTGTGTGTAGTCATGGTGGCCTCCCTTTGGATGCTTTCATCATATCTCTCAGTGATGCCACAGTGCCCTTAGGGGGTGATGTCACAGCAAGGTCAATGTCAAATATGAAAGAGGGAGAAGTGGCTGCCAAGGACTTGCGGGGAGAGACAAATTTAACCAGAAGTGTTCTGAGATGGGAGGTAAAAAGGCACCATGTTGCACATCCGCCTGCACGCCTGCACATCAGGCACGTTTACTGTCAGCCAGGCGAGGCCATCTGGGGATGCAGATAGTAAACCGCATACTTTTGTTTACATCTCTGTCCCTCTTCTCACAGTCTATCTGGAATGCAGCTAAATGCTATACGCGAACAAAGGGAGCATTGCTATCCTCAGTGCAGCGCTCGCTGCTCGGAGCAGCTGTGGAAATGTCAAACAGGGCCGAGATGAGAGAAGTGTTGCAAGTGGAATGAAACTGCTGACACCTCATTTCCTTTCATTCCCAGCTCCGAAGCTACTTTTGTCACAGACTGCTTTATATATGTGTAGGTCCTATCTCTCGTCACTTGTGCCTTTCACCCGACATCAGCCGTGGAAACACAACACGTGCTATCACGCAAACTGCTTCTTGTGAGCCACTTGTTCTGCCGTGGTAGCATGCTCTTTCTCTGAACCTATGTGCCTTCTGTTTCTCAGCAAATGTACTTTTTTAGAGGGAGACACTGTTATTCAGACCGGCTGGAGGTCGTTCTGTGTGAGTGTGTTGTGATTGCTGCCTCTGCTATCTGTATTCTTTTCTTCCCAAAATGTAAATCTCATGTTTTAAAGATTCCTTTAATGGGAATCAAAGTCTAAATATTTCAATACAGCTGTTTTATTATTCAGTAGACTCACAGGCATTTCCAGCCATCTGACTGTGAGAAATCCATGTGCCTCGTGTCTTAGCGGTGCAGGTACATGGCTTCAGCTGGCAATATTACAAGGATTAGCATGGCATATGAAATATTTAGTGGATTTCTTCTCCCCTCCCTCCAAAACCTAATAAATCAAATGACTGCCAAATGTCATTAAAGTGATGGTCTTTGACTGAGGAGGAGAGAGTCCCTTTTCATATTCAAATTTTGGGGTGGAAGAAATGAAAGAGTGCCCCAACGCTGGTGGGTGAAGACTCAAGGAAGGGCAGATGGATGGAGGAAGAAGGAATAGTGGGGCGGGGTGACATGTCTGACATTTCATCCAGGCGTCCTCGTGGCGTTGGGGTCTCCTTTTGGCCCACTCAGGGCGTCCGGCCTGCTGTTTTCATTAGTCAAAGATGTGTTGTTGTTTTTTTCCCCACCTTCCTTCTCTGATTTTTGATGGAGGTGCCATCTGACTGTGGATCATAAGGCAGGGGCTAGTGGGACCACCAGCTGTCATCAGCATTGTCTCCTCTTCCTCAGTGGCTGGACAGATGATGGACATTTGAATGACAGGCACCATTCTGCTCCCCCTCCCCCTCTCCTGAACCCAGCATACAGAGGAATCGTCGATATTCATTCTCCAGCCTCTCTTTCTGTGTTTCGAGTCATTCATATGTAAAAGCAGAGATAAAACATATGGTGCTAATTTGCAACAAATCAACAGTGACCCAGGCTGACTTTCTACTCTGGATATTCATAGTGAGAGTTACTAGACGCCCAGCACCTGTCTGTGTTTGAAGCCTTGCCTTATTCATTACCAAAGTGTGTTGGAAAGGAGTGTCAACAAAGGCACACCGGGCCTGTAATTTGCATCCTTCCTACAAGGTGACATAATGATAGAGATTATCAAAGAAAACTGATTTTTGTGTGTAAGACGCTGAGGCTGTCGTAACGCCATTGGCATTGGTCTCACGAGACTATTTGAAAAGGAAATTATAACAGATAGACAAGGGGCTGTTTGCTACCTTAACTCCAAAGGGAAATCAGCTTCAAAATCGTCTGCATGTGAACCCGCTGAATGGCAGCTGTCCTCATGCCGACACCTCATCAGGAAATGACAACATTGATTCAAGAGGGATACAGTGAGGCAAACAAACTTTGATTTTGGCTTCACTTACATCATTGTAACCACTCATGAGGTCACAGCATGAGGAATCAGATAGAGGAACATCATGAAAAACACAGCTGAGTTAAAAGGAAACACAGTTGACAAAGTTAATATGCATTATACATCAAATTGATCATTTTAATTTTGAATAAGTCAGAGGTGTGAAATATTCATGTGGAGCTGTCCAAAGTTTTTTTTTGGATTCCTTTTCTCTCTTCCTTCTTCTTCTGCACCCATTGACTCGACTTTCTTCTCTATTAATTATCATGCCCAGGAGGTTTTTCGGGGAGAGGAGAAGCCATCAGGCTGAATCATCTTGACAAGGCGGCATGGCCCAATTACACCAGAGCTCCGCCGGGCTTTGATGTGGCGGAAAAGCAGAGAGATAGGGGCAAATTGCACAGCCATATTATGGTAATGATCTGATTTAATCCTGCCACTAAACTTCATGTAGCTTGTTTAAAGAAGATGCTAACGCTAATTACAGAGGTGCACAGAGGTGCTGGGTGGGATCGGGTGGAGACGCCTGAGCCGACGGGGCCTGTGGCGGCAGGGCTGCCGCCGAGGCTGGTGGGAGTTTCGAGTCTACAAAGTGCAACTCATAAATGTTGTAAATGAAAATGAGACAAAGTGGACTCATTTCCGTTTAATTATACGTCCAGCACAGGTGAAAAGGTCAGGGGTAAAGGAAGGCACGTGCAAAAGCTCAAAACCTGTTGGGCTACTGTTGTTAATTAACACATCTGAAGATTGGAGGGAGAGCAGGTTCGAGAGAACGGGAAAGAGACTGAGACGGGAGGGAAGGGAGAATTGGGGAGGAGGTTAAGAGAGGGGTGTTACAAGGAACGTACGATAATATCAGCCTGTAATTAACTTGTCACTTCAATTACAGCCTCTCAGATTGGAATTGTCTTGGGTTGCGACGCTGGGCTCTGTCTGTATGGTTAATTAGTTTGACGAGTAGCCACCATGCTCCTCTCCGCTCACCACGCCGTCACGCCTGCAGCAACTCGGTTTATTGTTCCTGATGATTGACTAGCATGCAGCAGAGAGCGGATCAAACTCAAAGGAAGGAGCGTGACTGATCAGCTGTCAGAGATAGACCGACTCCATTCTGTCCCGTATTATGTTTTAATGGCTCTCATGACTTTAACCTCTTTTGTTTTTCTTCATCAGTTATTAATGTCTATGTAAAATGTATTACGGCTCAGTAAGTTCTTGAAACAACTTTATCCTCAAACATGAAGAGACAGATGGAGTGGTTAAACCTAAAAGCTTTGCTTTTAAAGAATGAACAGATCAGGCCGTCACAGCTTTGAGTTCGATAAATAACCTTGATGTGAAACCACCTGTGGACCAACTATTAAACCATTATTATCCGATATGTAAAAAAAAAAGAGAAAGAAATAGGGACAGCAGCAAAGAAATAAACAGTAAACTAATCGATTAATTAATGTATTAGCTTTCTTTGTGCGTTTTCTTGTTTGCCGGACCGCAAGCCATCAGTGCGAGTGGAGATATGAAAGCAAATATAAATATCACACTGACAAATTGGAGACTAGAGAGCAGTCACAAAGCTTCCTTGTAGGAACAGACTTAGCTTTGATACTGTCTCTTATATTCATTGGAAAACTGTGTATATATCAATAGGCAGAAAAAAGTAAACATAATTATCTTTTTATATTATGCTCAGAAGGAGATCAAAGATATTTAGCATTCTTAGATAGGGGTTTTAAGCTTTTTTAAATACGAGTGAAATGCTATAAATATATATTAGAGAGCTAGCTGCAGTATTTAGTATGGCTTGTCCTCTGCGTTACCTCTCTCCGTGAAGATGAGGACATCTCCTGGGACGCCGAGGGCCTCTTTGTAAGGACTCATCACTTACACAGGCAGTTGTGTGTACTATCACAGCTCATGGTGTAACTCTTTGAAAATCTCACTGTTATGCAGAGCTTGCATTTGTGAAGTACTTGGGAAGATGCGTCGAGCATTTTGACACAGGTATAATCCGCACTGGGCCAGAGTGGATCAATGTGCTTTCTCTGAGTCTCAGAGGAAGCTTTGACAGTTCCAGCTCCATTAGACACTCTGTCTATGCATTTATGTCAAGAAAGAAATGTATGAAAAGATTCACAACTGGCAGTTGTTTAAATATTGTTAAGAATGGAGCTTTACTTCTTATTGCAGCAACAGTTTCACCAGCGTAAATGTCACTTTGTCAGATGGAGGACATGCTTCCTTTTTCATTCTGTTGAATGCTTAACTTGTCTCTTTCAATTCATGTGCATATGTATTTCATGGTGTTAGTGTATTTAACAGATGGACTCACAGCGCTCCCCACATGATAGTCTGTCCCAGGGAAATATCACATTCTTTTATATGAGAAATGACTCAATGATTACCTCCAAACGGGAAAGTACTGGACATACAGATCAGTTCAGATCATATCAGATCAGCTGGCTCAATACCCACAACTCTATTACTGGGATGCAATGACAAACAAACAGGAAATATTTAGGATCCCTCGTCATTTCACGGAAGAGAGATATAGTTAAAAAGAAGTTACTTAAGTTGCCCCTGTTAATTGTAATTGCTGTTAATTGCATATCTGAGAAGAATTCAAAATGTGAAAAAAATTAAATAAATAAAATGCATTAAATTCCCCAAAGTATTAAAATGCACCTCTCTACTACATGGGAGATTTGTGTAATATTTTTTCCTGAAAAATCTCGAGACAAATCATACACAGAATGAACCTAAATTCAACTTGAAGCCATGGAAATGAAACATAAATTGAAACGACAAAAGTCCCTTAAGAGCAAAAAAGTACCACTTCAGCACTTGGTTGTTGAGTGTAGAAAGTTTCATGAAAAAACTATTAAATCTCTTTTGAGCTATAGTCCAGAAACAAAAGGAGACGGACAGACAGACGGATGGATGGATGGACGGAACAGATTTCTTTGAGCTAAAGACACATTTTAGCATGCTAACATAGCCACAATGACAGAGATTTAGAGATTGGTAGATTGTAGTCACTGTTGATTGGTGATAAAAAATAGCTTTTACACCCTTGAACAAAAGCATTCTCTCTTTGTGAATGTCTGTCATCAGAATATGGAATCCACTTACGGTTGTGCTCTCCTGGTCACTGAGGAAGTCTTGGCTATGAGGGGAAGGGGTGATTGGTTCAACGTCCTGATGAGGCTCCTCCACTGCCTTGTTTTCATACATGTATCTGTCAGCCTGTGGCCTTCACAACTCCAGCCCAGACATCCTTCTGGGGCTCTTTCTGTCTGACATTGTCATTACTGGATAGCATACAAATGTTGTGGTTTACAAGATTGGCAGCAAAAAGAAATCATGTTCCTTTTTCTCATTTTAGAGAGGCAGCATTGTGCACATATTTACTGAAAATGAACAGATCCATGAAGGAAATGGATGACCCATCAATCAAATCTGACAACGGCAAGTACATTAAATAGAGATTGCTGATTAGACTCTAACAAAAGTAAGGATTTATGATTCTTCTGCCTGCCTGTCTTGCTCACTTCATGTTTCAGGGTTTGTGTTTTTTTTTTGTCTTTTTGAAGATTTTTCTTTCCCAACTTTGTTCTTCTTCTGTTTTACTGTTTTATTTTATACTATTTCACTCTTTTCCGTTGAAGGAAAACATACGCTCCTAGTTTACGAAAGTGATAATTGTCCGAGTGGTCTGGTTCTGATACAGTGGCAGCGATCCATGTGAAACCTGCGTCGCCAGCGATGACAGCAGCAAAAGGGAATGCACACCTCATGAATAAGCTGGCATGCAAAACCTCTGTTGCAAGAAGCTCTGTTAAAATCGAGCTCTGTTATCAAGATCCTCCATGGTGACTTGCCAGTGGCTGGACAGATAGCATGGCCGTAATCCAATAGAATAAATGGTTGGACCGGTAATAACCAATACTTTTGCAATATTATGGAGCAAACTGAAGCTCTTAGAGGATTTACTGCCAAGTATCTATTTTATTGCATGCTGCAACTTGTTTACAAGATATCGAAGATCCTCTTCACTCTTTCCAGCCGCCAGTTTGTGGAATTATCATTGATAATGCAGTTTGGCCTTGACACATGGGAAATGCCTACAAAATACGACGATGAAAAGAAAAAATCTGAATCTACAAGGGACTTTTGTTAAAAGGCAGAATTAGTCTGACATTTACTTTATAATGGTGCTGTTAAGTCCATGCAAAAAACAAAAGGTATTGAATTGATTAAAGTGTTACCCTTTTTTTCGACTCCCTGGGAGGATCAAACAGAGAAGTTCAGCCAGCTTCTTTTACTGCTGCCATAAAAGTGTTTCTTCTCTCGCAGACATGATGTGAGAGCTGGAGAAGTTCAATCCCTCATATTTCTGAGGATTACAGTATCTTTATGTGCATGTTACAGTTGTGCATGTGCAGGAACAGAGCTGTAGCCTTCAAGTTAATGCAGCCAGTGGCTTTTGAACCTGCCTCCTTTAAATCTTGGTCCAACACATTCCATGTTGGTGCTGTTCAGATTCCAAATTTTATGCAGTTTTCAAAGCACATCATTGCAGTACACGAAGACAGTATGGACATAGAATACAAGAATGGTAAAATAAAAAGTCCAGACTATTCTCAGGTTTTTTTTCTCATGCGACAGGGTAGTATGTTCATTTGAAAAGTTATCCTAAAGAGAGTAAATTGCAATCATAAAGTTGTCACACTCCACAAACTGTGCAGAGCCGCTTTATGAGATGACGCCACAAATACCAAATCTGTTGGTTATTGCAAGTGACATTGTCATTATGCACTGACACAGCATCCCTGCTCTAGTGAGGCATAAAAATGTCCTACTAAACCAGCAACATAAACATGCTGATAAATTACATTTATATGCCATTAAGCTGCGACATTTGCTGACACTAAAATGTTTCTCGGGATCTGCCAAAACGATGGTTCTTATTATCCAGCTGAGGAGTGAGCTGTGCTGGGCTGTTAATGAAAAATACACAGACAGTGACCTTTGTAAAGTCTTCCTGCAAATGACAGAATTAACAACCTCCAATCATGGCACAGCGAAACCTGGAAACAGAGTGAGAGAGCCTCGATGGTCAAGACACATTGAAAAAAACTCCACATTTATCTGTCCGAATCCTCAGGTTATTGTGTTAGATGGGCACTGATGGGCTCAGAAAGGTTACAGCGGTTGCTAACTCCAGCCTCTGCTCCAGAAATCACAGCTGCAGAGAGAGAAAACCTCAGGCCTGAGCTCTGCTCAGGCAGTGGGGGAGTTGGAACAACTCAAAAGACTATGGTCTAACTCCACAAAGGCTGTGGAGGAATTTCTATAATGGCTAATGTCTTAATTAGCCCATAAGAAATAATAGAGCCCAGGGCGGAAACACAGCCCGCCAAATCATGACAAAATGGCAGTAAGGCTTCTCTTGGATTCCTAAAAAACATGCAACTCATTAAGCATCAGCGTAACAGGCTAATTTCCTATTTTGCAGACAAGGTTTATTGGGCAAAATCAAATGCGATATTTTATTAAACATAGGTGTGTCAAGCAGACAGCACATAAAAATTATATTTTGTTTTTTTATGTATCCAGATATGCAAGCTAGTCTTCTTGTGGTATTATTGTACAACTGTAAAGGCACATTGAGAAACAATTAGAGGATTTACTGCCAAGTATCAAATTAAACCGCCTGTGACCTTTGGATCCTCTCAGTCATTTTCATAAATCCTTGCATGGACTGATTTATTGAAAGACCTTAAGACGGGTTACCAGACGATCTGTGAATTTGCTGACTTGACGATGGCTCCATGTTTTCATACCACAGCCTATTTGGCTCCTCTGGAGCTTAGCTGATCACTGCTGATGAAAGGGTCAACACAATGACAGTTGCGATATGAGATGCAATCAGCCCTGGGACCATTAATGCTGGGGTAATCATCCTTTATAGTGGTTGCTTAAAGATGTACACAGCAATACTAAGTCTTTGTGCAAAAGGATTATTGTGAATGCAATTAATTTAGACAAGCCATACTCGGAGCTCACAACATCATTAGAATTTAGTGCCAGATGCAATCCATTGCAATATCCTACATTTCCTTTTGTCTTTGTGCTGTCTGATTTTATCACTTTAGTTCATGTAGAGCACCAAGGAGTCTTAAACAAACTGACCAGGCATGTATTTTATAAAACAGTGTGTAGGATCCATACTAAAAGTGGATACATGTGCACACAAAAAAAAAAATCAAAGTTATAAAGCCGTGGGAACACACAATCGCACATAATGTTCCTTTTATAAATCATGATCCATGGTAGTGTTCACATGTGGATAAGAGTCACATCCTTCCTTTAACACACCTACATTCAATAAAGTTAAGATAAGTTCACACTATTCTGAAGCAGCCCGAGAGGTCAAACATAGATCAAATCTACCCACTGTAGCAAACAGCAGTGGTAAAGAGAGAGCAGCGACGTTCACACCAGGGCAGAGCCTACTATTAGAAACGTGAAAAATTCAAACGGTGTAAAGAAGTAACATAGCTGCTGTAAACAAAACCAAAGAAACCAAAACCACAGAAAAAATATTACTAATTGTGGGCGGGTGGTGTCGTAGGTAGTACTGTTGCTTCAAGGACCAGCCAAGAACCGGGGACTTGCATGTTCTCTCTGTGTCAGCGTGGGTTCCCTCCGGGGTTCTCCCACATGCATTAGATGCTAAATTGTCCACAGGTCTGACTGTGAGTGTCAATGGTCTTTCTACGTCTTTCTATGTTAATGAACTGGAGACTTGTCCAGGGTGTACCCTTCCTCTCGCCCAATGTCAGCTGGGATAGGCTCCAAACCCTCCGCCACACTACACAGGATATGTGGTTACAGAAAATGGAAGCAGCTACATTTAAAGGTATTGTCTAAATTAGAGAACCTTAGACCAACAGCATGACTGCGGTGGTTTCGAATCCAAAACGTAGTCTTTTGCTACATGTCTCCCTATATCCCGTCCCATTCTTCAGTTATTTGGTTAAAAATAATTTAAAAAAACTAACTATGGCTAACCATTCTCAAGAAGTAAAATAATAAGTAAATAAATACTAATAATAGAACTTATGATATAACCTAACAAAACTTGGGTATATACAGTATGTATATTTGTTAACTGACCTTAACTATGTTGAACTTGCTTTATGGAGCTGAATCAACTGAAAATGAGTCAGACTGTCAAGACTAACCAGAATGAGCCTGGCTCATTTGATTAACTCGCTATCATTGTTTCTTTGTGGTGAATCCATGGAACCAACAGAGAGAAAGACGGAGGAAAGGAATTGTTCTGACACAGAAATGAAACTCGGTCTCCTTGAAATGACTTTTATGCTGAACTAATTTGCAACAGCAAATATGGGTAACGTTAAGAAAGTTAGCAACTGCTATCAGTTAAATGTTCTGGAAAACAAATTAAACACTGAACATCATTGATGTGCTCCAATAGGATCGTGACTCATAATGAGTATATGGAGTTGAATCACTGTGAGAACTGTCACTGGGTTTATTTCCAGACTTTACACGAGCCATATGTGCAGATGGTGAAGATGGCACCCACCCTGCTGTCCAGAGTACAATGTGCGTGCCTGACAGCACAGTTCACTGTTTAATGCAGTGATTTAAACACAGAAACCATATGAACTGAAATCGTTCTTGGTGATATTATATCATTCGATGCTATCTGTGACGCCTGCTACTTTATGCTGAAAACGTTATAATTACTTACCACACAGTCTGGTCCTCTCATCTGCGTTCCAGGGGTGGACAATGTGATCGTGAGATAGCGCTGATGAAATATTGAGCAGACTTTGATTTAAGATTTGAGTTGGTTTTAATCTTGTATGCAATCTGGCTTCAATTCACCACCTCCTCATCTGGGTCGCCGGTTTCCTCTGTCTCTCTGAAGTATTTGTGAGAATGGATCAGTTTATGTACAGGTGCTCACATTCTCCCGTCAACTTTTGTTTTTATTGACAGAAGCTTTCCCATGGAAAGTGGCCTACGCAACCGTTTTAAATGAGACCCCTGTTCTGTGTGCCTCAGACGTTTTTTCAGTCAATGTTTCAGCACTTGGGCCTGTTGTTCTTTACTCCATGACAGGCGCCCTTTCTCAGGCTCTCACTGACACCCTATGGGCCCATCCGGCCTCCGCTTTAGCCTGCACCAGGCTCGCTGACTGCCAAAGCCCTGTCACACCTGAGTTCATATGATCAAAGAGCTCTGCAGTGCCTACAACCACACAGCTGCTGCGTGCGCCCAACGTCCTTCTCTGCTCCAGTTCCATTTCTTTCAGCACACGTGTTTCCAAGGTTGACCACTAATCCGTTTATGTGCATTATTTGGTCCCTAGAACTCACTGAGTGACAGCTCTGGAAACTCTCAAGCAAGCCTTTTCCATTGTTATCTCCTCTGGTTTGGTCTCTTTGTCTGTTTGTTTGGTTTACCTGAACTGTGAATAGTCACGTTTAGAGAATAGGTGCATGAGCAGAAGGCTTCTGCAATCTCATTCGGTAAAACCGTAACCATAAGCATAATTGTCGTTGGGGTTCCCATTTGTAAAACAATGGATCTGGCTAGCTATGGAGGCAAATGTTCATCCCAGCCTACTAAAGAGAGAAAAGTTTTCTGTTCAGTGCTGAATTACAGCTCTATCATTAAAGAATTCCGCAGAGACTGCAAACAATGCAAAATGCTGACTCCAACCGAAGAAAAACCTCTGGGCCAAATAAGTAATCTACATACGGCAACGCATCTGAGTAACAAACAAACAAATTAAAAATACTGCCGTCTGATTAAACAGGAGAGAGGAAGCTATTGATTACCACTTGGCGTGCAGAGCTTTTTAAATCTTGTCCACCACTTAATGGAACAGACACTGGCGCGAGGAGGGACAACATGAGATTAAGTTCATGTCTGCTGCATCTTAGTCCTCATCCAGCGTTTAAGCAATCTTATTGACTTCTACAGTTGCACTCATTTTGAGTTAAATATGTGTAGCCAGGATTGATCTGGGAAAAATCACCAGGGTCCTTTTAATGGTCTAAGCCGCATTAATTTCCACTATGAAATCTGTCTTTGTCTTTTTACGTCAAGTGGAATGGATATTTATTTGTACCTTTCTCTCTCCTTAATGAAACCAAGACCAAAGAATATTAATAAGTGTGCATAATGATTTAAGAAAATTGTTAACTGGTTTATGTATGAGATATTTCCTGTTGCAGCTTTTCTGCTGCAGCAGTCTGACCCAATACAGTTATTATGCTACAGAAAATTAACATTCAAAGCAATTGTGCAACTATCCAGTCTCAAAGGATTAGTCGGCAATTTAGTATTGCACTTTAATAACATTGGAAAACTCACAAAGGACCTATTAAAAATGTCACAATCAACACATCAGATATAATACATTATACATAATACATCTATTTTTCTGTATATACCTTCTGTATAGATAGATAAATAGATAGATAGATAGATAAATAGATGGATAGATAGATAGATAGATGGATAGATAGATAGATAGATAGATGGATGGATAGATAAATAGATAAATAGATAGATAGATAGATAGATAGATATTACTCATGACAGCTCAGTCTGCCTGGGCCTAATATTCTGTATCAGATACAGCTGTATGCTTTGGATAAACTATCATTTGTTGGGGAAAAAAAAAAAAAGCTCACATACCTGATATTCACTGTACTATTACAGAGACACAAGCAAGGCCGCTCTTTCATTTGATGATGCAGATGTTTATCAGAAATGAGTCACCACTCCTTGACCTTAAAAAGCAGCACTGTCTGTGATGCACCAGCGTACCAGATGCGGCGGTCTCAGTTTAATGCTTTCATGACAACTGTTAAATCTCCTTGAAGCCACAGCGTTACCATATCCTCAGGGTCAGATATGGACCCCCGCTCTGGAGGGTCACATTTCAGATGTTGCGGTTTCATCCTGAAATGAGATATCTAATATCTAACATAGATCTGCTTGTGTGCATTTCAGACAACAGGATGAATGTCCTCTGACTCATTACAAAGGAAACAAATGAAATGTGGCATTATGGCAGGTAGGTTTATTCGGATTTAAAATTGACACCACGGTTTTCAGCATGTAGCAGTGTAGAATCATGCACTCTGTGAAATGAGTCTCATGCATCGTCTCGGCTTTAGCATAACGTATCTCTCCCTGTTTCGTCACATCGCTTTCAGAAGTAATAGATCCCAGATTAAGAGTGTGTTCTTCTCACTGATTTACAACTTATCACTTCAAGACTTCAAAGGATATTTCTTCAACAGTGTTGAAAAATAACTGAAAGGCAGCACGGTCACTTTTCCGAGCCATTATTGGCAGACCATACCAGCCCCACTGTATCAAACAATTCACATTAAATCTGCTGGGTGAAGAGATTCCATGCAGCAGATCAGTTCAAGTACCACGAACCCAGCTGACAGAGAAGGATCTCTAAAACTGTATCGGGAGAAGTTGATTCATCAATAAAGTCTGACACTGCCTGAAAGCGACCGAACATGCACTTGGACCATGTGTGTGTGCTATTGTCACTAAATATTCTTATAATATATAAATGTTCCAAGCATAAACGTCTCTCATTCAGCAAATTTAAAGTCACATGACCCACTATATTTTTTTAATAGTCTATTTTAAATTTAATAAACTGGAAAAGACCATAAAGTAGGACTGTTTGGAGTCGGATTTTATGAGGGATTATTATATTTTATACAAATGATTTTCACAGACATTACAAAATTCAAAACACAAACAGTTCTTTGAAGGACTTCATGCATATTGCTATTTTCCAACAACACGCATGTGAACGTTAAGACCCATTTATGCTCCCTCCACATGCATAAATGGATACGTCCATCTGTGAACGGTCTATGCATCACCGAATACATTTTTACATTATTGTAGTTACCCCGCCTTCAACCATTTCTGATGGTATCTGTAAGCTCTCTGAAAACGTACCCAAATATGCACGAAATGAACGCAGAAGATGTACGAAAGACTCTGTTCGTATCTGTATCCGTCTGTAACGTAGACCATAAATGGGCCTTTATGAGTAAACAATGGCTTTTGATGGGTAAGAGGAATTGCTGAAAGCACCAAAGGCTGTGCTGCAGAGAATATAAAGTTATATCAGGTTAATTTTAAGGTATCTTTGCTGTGTTTCTACAATTTTTGTACTCAACAAAAATATAAACTCATCACTATTGTTTTTCCTCCTATTTTTCATGAGCACACAAAAGATTTATTCCCCTCAAATTTGTTTAAATCTGTGTTAGTGATCACTTGCCCCTGATGGAGATAATCCATCCACCTGACAGGTGTAGCATATCAAGATTGTGATTGAACAACATGATTACATGCACAGCTGTGTGTTGGGATGGTCAGTTTTATGACACAACACAATGACACAGATGATGTGAGTTTTTTCGAGGGAGCGTGCATCTGCCACGGTGACAGCAGCGATGCCCACCAAAGCTGTTCTTTGTTCAACAGTCGTTAGCTAAGCTGTGACAGTGTGGGATGGGATGCATCAATAAGAACCAGAGGGTTTATGGGTCATTTGAGGAGTACTGACAATACGGCTCTCACCAAATCCTCTCTTGTCTCGCTAATGTAAAAATTAACCACCCCCGTCATGCCGACCACAGCAGATTTGAGAGTGGCTTGACTGTATGGTTGTGTAATGCTTCCTTAAGAAAAGAAGAAGGATCGGTTTCACTGCAGAGTGTGGAAGTTTTGGTGCAACACATGAACTGAAAGCTCACCGAAAGGTTTCGACTTTGGTTGTCACGCGCTCCATGCTAGACCGGGCTTGAGAGCGTTCGGTCCGTCTCTTAATGTTTTTGCACTGGCACTTGCCTTCCCACCCGAATGGGTGCCAGATGTCTTTTTTTCTGAGCTGAGTCTGAAAGTACGGTGACTCAGAGGGCCCTCGTGCTTCTCCAAAAACCACCAGAATATACACACAAACTGGCACCATTTAATGAGTCACACAATTTCTTTAACGTGAAATTACATCCATTTAAACCTGTCTTACACATCACCCAAAGAGATGCAGAAAAAAAGTGTCCACCTTCAATTTATAGCTGAATGAAAACCGCAAAGA
Organism: Chaunax sp. Z400; assembly: GCA_037577475.1. Classification (NCBI taxonomy): domain Eukaryota; kingdom Metazoa; phylum Chordata; class Actinopteri; order Lophiiformes; family Chaunacidae; genus Chaunax; species Chaunax sp. Z400. The sequence continues at coordinate 29,927,860 of CM075184.1, read as the reverse complement.
CAAAAGTGGGACATGTGCAAGTTATTATGGATGAACTCCATTCTCAGCGATGTGAGCAGCATGTAAGATGGGGGGGAGAGAGGGAGGGGTGGCATAATCTCTGTCAAGCATATTTGTATGATACGAGACTTTGAAATGGAAAAATCAAAGGAAAGCTTTTTAGAACAAAATGTTAACTTGCCGTCTCTTCATGACCGGGCATTGTATATGATCATAATTTCAGCTGTTGTTTCAGGCCAACAAACGCTCTGTACTCCATCACTATATCACAGGTGATCACAGGAAAGTCAGGAGACATGCTTGGTGAATAAAAGCAGACTATAGCAAAAGAACAGGCTGAGCTGCTGACAGAGTACAAAGAGGGCAGATTGTTTTAGCATGTAAAGCCCACGCTCACATGTATGTGAATATGGGCCTATAAAGCCTTAATGCAACACTTGGGAATTATGGAAAAAGTTGGTGCATGGTCTATGATTAGAGGCAGAGGGCCACCATGTCCTAACAGCTGTCCACAGCTGTGTGGGTGGCTGAAAGAGTGGCAACGGCACCCACACTTATATTGGATTTAGCCAACATGCTCGTGAGCCCAAAACACAGAAATATAGAACTATGGTACCACCTTACTCGGGCGTGTGTGTACTGGTGGGCATTTTAACCAGTGTCACAGACATTTCCCAGAAGCTGACAGCACACTACATGAAATTCTATTCTTACCGACAGCGGAGCTAACACGTGAGAACAGCACCGGGTACAAGAGAGCCAATAAAGTCATGTATTAAAGACTGTAAAGTACCATCTTAAGTACCATCTTTCCTTTATAACATTTCTATTTCAGTGGAACTATGCGGCTCCTTTTTGACAAAGGAAATAGTCAAATAAATATGCTGCTGTGCCTTTGATATGACGTCTGACTTCCTGATTCTTGACTGGATCTCATGTCGAGCAGCTGGGCAAATGGGTTCACATTAAGGCTGGAGCTGGCCCTTAATTCCTTCCATCCCACCGGCCAGTAGTGCATGCAGGCTCCATCATACTGGAGAAGAAGAGAGAGCTGGAGGAAGGGACACCTGGTCCCCTGGAGCCCCTTTGAGGCCTCTAAATAGGGATAGCACATGCTTTGACACCCTGAGGGGCCCAGGGCGGCACTCAGCTGCAGCATGAAAGATGATGAAGTACATTACTAGAACAACCAGCTGAGCAGATGATCTGAGGCAAGAGGCACTTAGCAAATGACATCTGAACAACTATAGGTGAGACGAGTTTACCTAGGTAAGTGGATGCAAATCAGTGTGTCTGTCAGTGAGTGAGATAATGTTTTTAATTATGTGTTAGGATCAGCAAGGTGAAATCAGGTAAGCTGTCACAAAAAAAAAAAATCTTTGCATCCCTAGCATGTTTCACAGCCCATTTCTCTTTGGCCTTTGCTGTAAAACCATGTGCCGCAAGAAGAAAAGTCCAGCCGACACGCTGTCTGAAACACACATGACATACAAGTTGAAATATTGATGGTGGTACGGTCACACAAACAGACACACATGCGAGCACACATTGGACTTGGCGCATCAACTTCACAGGCTGTGTTCCTCTCCCACTGCGTTTAAAGTGGAACCACACAGGGTTGCGGTTCCCCCGTCTGCACATCTGGAGACGCTGCTGCAGAAGGCCGCAGTCCCCCCCCCACCCCGTGAACAGTCCTCATCATCCTCAGTCCCATTACAAATCACTGTGTCCATAATTATTCCACACATGCTTATGCAACAAAGCAGTAGCCAAGCCAAATGACAAACAGACCAGAGCTATAAATTAAGGCTTATTTCTTGCTTTAATGGCTTGCACTCTCATAATGTTTGCCACTAATTCTGTGCCACAAAAAGTGGCAACAGTGCACTTTTCTCTCCTCTTCATCGCTCTTATTGACACCACATCCAGAATTGTAGCAACAAAACAAACATGGCGTGTGTTGAGATTGCAAAAAAACATTAGTTTCCCCTTTTGTTAATCACTTTTTTTGCTGAGAGATTAAATTATTAACAGCTTTGAAGACACAGATACCCACTTTATAACTAGTGTGATTAATCTCCATACACAAACAACCAAAATCTGTCATCTCACTATAGAGGCGAGCACTTAGAAAACGATCCAAGAGAAAAACATTTTTATAAATTAATTTCAAGTGACAGGCACTTTCTCAATTACGCTCAATTACAGTTTGCCACATAAATCCTTCATATCCCCCTGTTATACCTTCTGTTCGTCGTGTCAGGACACTGTGCACACTGCTATACAAGTACAGAATTTACCCTGTCAAGCGGGTCTTTTCTGACCCTCGTAGTGTCTCGACTCAAGGAAAAAAAATCAGACTACTTGACAATCTACACTAGTATACCTCTTCATTACAAGGGCCTGACATCTGAGAGAGAAGAATGAATGGGACAATAGGAGCAGAGAAGAGGAGTTCTCCCTCCGCCGGAGGCATGTCACTCAGCCGTACCAGGCACTCACTAATCAACCAAGCATGTGGCATGGTGGGGCAACTGCCTGGGTGCATATACATGATTTGTGGTTTACGCTGGTTTAAGACGGGATGGATGTGGCACTAGTGGCAGCCTGTCTCCACTTGTTCCTGGTATGTTTGTTTTGACAGTCAGCTGAGACCCCACGGTCGGGCCCTCCTTGCCAAGGCTGATCCAAAACCTAATACATTTGGTTTTCTTAGACAGAAATAGAAGCCACATTATCCTTCAAGTATGGTAAGCTGTTGCCCAGATAAACATATAAAAAAAAGTCACTTAATTCTTTTTTTCTGTTGATTTCATTCACTCATCTGCCTTTTATACTGGAGTGGAGATACTCACACACAAGCGGTTCAACTTAGCGCACCATATGCATGCGTATTAAACAAATGTTCCTGGGTCTTTGCCTTTCGTATCCAATTCACCGTATAAAAAAAAAATGTTCCTGCAAGCAGCACATCTGTAGAGGATGTCAAAAAGGGGCTTTGAAATGTACACCAACGCCAAAACTCTGTAGACAAGAAAAGGGGGCTTTGAAACTGCTCCCATTGGAGGTGCTTGCTGAAAGGAAGACCAGCGGGGTATTGAAAAGATGTCCATTTCCCCCAACTTTTTCTATATGTAAATCCACATTCCCTGCAGGTTCCGTTTCTCAGCGAGGTATCTATATATGGAGCCACTTTATTATAGACAAATCCTCTTTAATGTTCTTGTCGGTGGAAGAACAGCTGGAGCGGAGATAAAAATGAGGAAGCAATCTGCACCAGCTGTTGAAGTATTAATACAAAAATTAACTACTGTGTGTTGGTTAATTGCTTTCTGCTTAATGTGCTCTCAAAAGCCTTGATTCCTCTTTTCTGTTACACAATCGCTACTGCGGCGGGATATCAAGAGGCCTGTGAAATTAAAGATTCCATTTAAAGGAGCGGCCCTCCTTCCCCCATTCTTCTCACGGCTCAGCGGTCATAATGGACTCATGTGTTGAATAACCAAAATGGTCACATTAGACACCTGCTACTGCGCTCTTGGTAGACACACATAGGGGAACTCTGTGAGACTGCAGCAAACAGTGCCGCTCATCTATCAAGAGCCCATGCAAACATTTCCATAAGTGAGACTGTAAGTTTATCACGCTCCACTCTGTCCCATTCCAACAATCACACGCCTACACAACCGGCTGAGTGACGACGAGTAATTTCAAACAGCACAGCTGGCGTATTCGCTTTAACTGCCATGCGTTTTATTTGCATTATTATCTGTTGCCACCTCACTCCTTAGATCCACTCTGACTGAGGCCACATGGAAGCAGTTAAGAACAACGTGTCCCTTTACAGAAAACAAAGAGAATTTTTTTTTCCTCTTAAGAAGTCACAGCTCTCCTCCTTTGAGACCCATACATGCACGGGTCGTGTCTCCAGCACATTTAATTCCATGCAGTAAAAAACATTAATCAGAGCCAGATGAAGTGGGAAGAATTTGAAGACATTATGTTTTTATGGATAATTTGAGGTTATTTATGCAGGATAAATAAGAAAAGAATGGGGCCCAGATAGCAATGCAGAGCATACTGGTTGGAAACTCTGATCTTTATAAACCCTTTAAACCCTAGATAGATGGATAGATGGATGGATGGATGGATGGATGAATGGATGGATGGATAGATAGATAGATAGATAGATAGATAGATAGATAGATAGATAGATAGATAGATAGATAGATAGATAGATAGATAGATAGATAAAAAATAATCTTGTCAGTAAAATTGTTTCCATTGTTGTCCAATAGATGGCTTACTTGTACTACAAACTCTCATATTGGTGAGGTTGGGGACTCATAGTTCATGATCAGGCCATAGTTGACATCTTCCAGGAAAACAATGCTGGACAAGAGTGCTGTGTGACATAAGAGGGGTCAGAGAGAGGGCTGCCACTGCAGAGCAAGAGCCAAAAGACAAGGAGGGGGGGTAAGCAAATTTGACCCACATTAGTTCCCCTTCTCTCTCTCTCTCTCTCTTATGCAGACAAACACGCACACAATGTGCACACAAGTGCAGCAATCACAAAATACTATTGATGAACTGCTCTGTCTGTCTATCACAGTGTGTCTAGTACTGTTATAATCAATAGAAATATATCCTGAAACGTTTACAGTTACAGTTTGCATTGCCAGAATAAAGCAATTAAATTAAGAATTACAAGAAAAGTGACTAATGTGTATTTCAGCCAGGACAGTCCTGCAAGACAAATAGGGGAAGATGAAGGGACGGCTGGTGAGGTTGAAAAATATTCCAAAAGAAAATTCAATTTTGTATGTTCATCCTAGAATAATGATTAAAAAGAAGATAAGATAGAGAGGAATCATAACCTTATCATACAGCAGAAGTTATATATGGAAAACTCCCCTCCTCCCCTCTGCTTTGATATTGCGTGTGTTGTGAACATGGAGTCTGTATCTCTGTTCCAGAGGCAGCACCTCAAACTGTCATTAAAGTGCATGTCCTCAGGTGGAAAATGACTTCTGTGGGGGAGCTTCTCCAATGATAACATGGATTTGCTCTAAGATACGTTGCTTTTCTCAGAGCATCATGAATAAGTAAACATTGATGAAAACCCTTTGCATTTTCACTATCGTTGCTAATGCTTTTGCTTTTAAGATGCATATTGAGGCATGCATAAAACATCCTCTTACCCCCTCACTGCAGCCACAATGAATGGAGGAGGCTCGTGCACACAGACCCCTCCTCAGTGCAAAAAGAAAACAGAAGAACAAACGAAATAAGAAAGTCTGAATGTGTCCAAAATGCAATGCTGAAGCCTAAAATTACATGTCTCTCCCAGTCCATTTAGTCAAATGTTTCTGTATGAATTGTTCTGACATCGCTAGAGTTTAGCTTGCTTGAATGAACTTCATGTGATCTTTTAATTCATCCAATTGTTGCTGTTGCCCTGGAAAACAAGGCTATAATTTTGGTGCCGGCATTGATAAGTTTTTCACTTAGCATTGAGAGGATTAAATCAATTATGTTGATTCTATATTTACTGCTTGCATGCTGTCGTTTGTAATTAGCTTATTGCTTTTGATCTGATGTAATGTGATGAAATGGCTGGAAGCAGCCCTGGGAGCCTGTTTGGCTGGAGCGACTGGGGTGGGCGCCACTTTCAGGCCCCCACTGAAGCCCATCCGATTGTCCATGCATGGGGAGAGGAGGAGACCAGCGGGACCAGGGCGACTCGCAAGAGCAGCCACAGACAGGGAGACAGGGGGATCGGTGTCAGAGTGGAGGGAGGGACCACCCGCTGAGATGGCAGCATCCTCCAAACCTCATTACCCTCAGGAGCCTTTCCTACAAATGCATGTGTAATTACACCCCACCCTGCCCCACGCCACCCCCACGAAAACTCCCACAACACCTGATACCTGCAGGTAGAACGCCACAGGGGGCCTTTGCAATGATAGGGCTCCAAGGCCCAAGGGCCCGTTTAGAGTAACTAGCATTCAACTTTGGCCACCCACATCAATCAGAGACCCCAATAACACAGAAACTGATCATCGGTTTTGGAGAGAAAGAGCTGTTTATTCATGGAAAGCTAATTGTTCTTCCAAGCCACTGTTCTGCATCCAAGACTGTACTACAAAGCACAAAGGATGCAGGATTGGATTCGAAATAGTCCAATATATTTGGACATGCCTGAAGGATTGGATGTTGCCTAACAGTTTAAGGACAGGAAATCCTTCTCAAGTCAATTCTGTCAACCTTCTGGTAAACAGACGGACGCAGTCTTTGGCTTAACTAATACAATAATGAGCTGAACCTCACTTAAATGTAGAGTTTCATGTGCTGCCCATCTTTCCTGAGAGGGGAATAGCTCCAACATGACTTCCATTCAAACAAACCTAACAGAACCCCTCCCAAAGTGGCCCTCTACCACCTCCTCCTCTTTCTCTCCCAAACTGGTGAAACAGACCCACGGTGCAGACTGTTCTGTTTATGAAAGAGGTCATGGTGCCACATATGGTCAGTGCGTTAAAATACACACGGCTCCTGCCGCGGCTGCTAAAAATGTATTGCGGCTGTCTGTACATGCAGGAATAAAATAAACTTTGAATGTTTCAGCAAGCAGCACTGAGAATTTAATGATTGAGTATTTGAAACTATGGTCAGATTTGTACATGAAAAAGCTGAAAAAAAACACACCTCTTTAAAAGTCCAAAGATATTGGGTTAGACATCAGCAATATACAGAGGATTGTTTGACTTGGCAGGATGGGATGCGTAGATTTGATGGATAAATGTGTGTCACATGCCATCTGAGAGTACAGCAGGGCCACAGTAAGCCATAGGAAACTCGTGGTGAAACTAAACACATGCAATGACAGCCACAGGCAGTTGATGTGAGCCAAGGAGTCTTAGCTCCCAAAAGCCTGGCCCAAGGGGAAAGAGAGCGAGACCATTGATAAGTGAAATAAAGAGCAGAACATATGAATACCTTCCCCTTCAAAGCAAACCATTATATGCCACTATATTCTGATTATTTTCAATGTGATTCTGGTTCTTATTGCTCTTGGCTGCTTGGAGCTCCTCTCTGGCTGTGTAACAGATTTGTGGCTCTATGTTTCACCTCTCCAGCAAATAGACTTCTAACTTAATGAGACAGGCCTCTTGTGTGTGTGTGTGTGTGTTTTTTATTTTTATTTTTTTTATCAACACACCATTAGTAAAGCCCCCTTTGACACCAAGGACAAAATTTCCTACACTGTGCACTTTTGCAGGCTCCAGTAAATGTGAAGATCAGGTCAACGGTGGCATGTTGTTGGGTGTTGTTGTTTTAATGACAGTCACGCCTTGAGACTGGGTGCAAAGTTCTACACTGGGATGTTACAAGTAAGCGAAGGCTCTGATAGTAAAGAGCGCCAGTGAGTGTGAATACAAGTTCAAGAGGGCATCATTGGGTGTTGGTCTCCAAGATCAGGCCTTGTCCCTGGTAATCTGCTGTGATCTGTGGCAGGAAGACTGTCCACCTTTCAGTCTGTGATCCTTTCTTACACCTAGCAGTTGTGGGTAATAACCACCATAATTCTATATCCTGCTGGGCAATGAAAAACCTCCCCCGTGGCTCTTTGGTTTTTTCCAGTTGCAGGGTCATGCACTAGCAAAGCATTGTGGGAAGAAAAGGGTGATTGAGGTGGAGGTTGGGGGTGTGGGTTGGGGAGTTGCATAAAAAGCATAAAAAAAACATGTGTAATGAGAAAACATGTGGTGTGTAACTATTGGAAGTCATCAAGCGAACTGTTAAAATAAAAAATAATAATTAAAGTGCAGGATGAAGAAAAAACTGAAGCTGTCTTTTCGTGGCTGGGAGACCACTGTCATCATGTCTCAGGAATTAGGCAAACATATGCTGGTCTGCTGCTGTTGAAACCGAGGCGCCTCGCTCAGGCTGCGGTTTGGGAACATGAAAGGCTTTGTGGGATGAGCAGGAGGACTGGCCCTAATTCAGGGCCTCATTGCCAGAGAAGCTGGCAGCAAACTCCGATTGTGGGACAGGGAAAGGAATTTGGTTACATATTCCAGAGAGGACCGCAGCTCCAAACAAACCGAAGCAACAGGCTGCTGAGCAAACCATTCTGTCCGCATTCAAGCCCCCTCTACTGCTGCTGCTGTAGGGGAGAGGGACTCAACTCCCACCTGATAGAAGCCCAGTGAAGGTTGAGGAAGATGAACACAGGGAACAGGAATGTAAGAGGTCAGGCTCAGAGTTGAACCTGCTTCCCTGCTGAGATCCAGTCCTGTGCAGGCCTAAGGATGCTGGCAGCAGATTCCCTTATTTGGATGGAGTGTTGTGGAAAACAAAGCAGGCGTAATGTTGTTTTATTACAGCCAATTACACTCTAAAATTCAATATCTACCTTTTAGAGAATGTGCAGAGGTCAACCCGGGATGGAAGGGGCAACATACAGGGTGCAGCAGTTATAGGTCTCAAATACCTGCAGGCTGCACACAGCATAAATTCACTGTAACCTGACCAACTTAGCAAGTTGGATAAAACTCTTCAGTTTCAATCTTTTTAGAGCCTTTGCAAAGTATATCTTGGGCAACCATCTTGATTTCGTTCCAAATGAGAGACATTTTCTGGCATTTTCAGACAAGCAGGGGTTAGATTAATCATGTCTACATTCACGGTATATATGATTATGGTTGACTGTTTACAAGTTGTCTCAGATGTGCTCTCCAAGCCAGGACATGGTGGTAGAGCTCAGAGACTCAAACCCATCCACGCATGTGGTGGTCTGGTTTTAAACCGAGCTACAGTGAAAAATCATTTACTGTTTGATGCTGGAAAATACAAATGTGAGGCAACATTGGATTTGCACCCTCTTGTTAGCATTTATTTAACTTCTTGGTGTTCCAACTGGTTGAGGTTCAGCATGCGAAGCATATGAAAATGATTTCTTACAGATCAATGACTTCTGAATTTTGTTGATGTAGTTAACTCTAGCCAGGTAACATAAAATGCGAAATGAACTATTTGTATGATTATTTTGTACTTTATTAGTCTCTTAAGTCTGGATGTAGCTGAGGTGACACATGTGTCACTGTTAGTATCATGCCCAACCAGTGGGAGGCAGCACAGACTGGAGGATAACAGGATTGAAGAACACACACACTCTTGTAGGCATGTATACACAAAGGGTGAGTCACTTGAGTGGTTTAAGGTGACCATATCAAACATCTGGGGTGCAGACCCAAATGGCTGGTGGCAGAAGAGAGGACCAGGATCAGTGGCCTGAGCACAATGACATGTGGCACGCAGAAGGGAGAGCAGACCGCATCCAGTTCTCCTGTCTGTAATTCTGCGCCTGAGAGAAATGTTTGGATATGGTTTAAGGAGCTGTTGTCCCACACTTTCATCCACTTCTAATTACAACATAGCTGAGGCTCAGCGGTAGCCAAGTGCAACTGTTGTTGTTGTTGTTACCTCCGACAACGAGAGTTAGAGGAGCTGTTGTGAGTGATGCCGCGTATGTGTGTTTGTGTTTGCTAGCAGGATAACTCAAAAAGTTTTGAACGGATTTCAATTAAATTTTATGCAAAGGTGGACACTGGGGAGGAGAACAGAGGATTGGATTTTGAGGCTTATCCGGCACATTTCGTCATGAAAGAGGAAGTTGTTATAACTCCATTATACACAACCCAATCTGCCCCAAACTTCACGTGTTGGATAAGAGTCTCGACTTGAAGACATAGCCAAAATTAAAAATTCAGCTTAAGTCATAGTCATGACTTGTATGTCAAAGTCATATTGAGCTTAAATTCAGTCAGAAAAGCCGTTACACCTTTGTTGAAGCTTTAATGTGAGAATTCTGAATTTTTGTCCAATGGTGTAGCTGAGTCAGTGCTGTGAATGTTGATGTTTTGTCTTGAAGCAAAAACTAGTAACTTCACTGTCTTTGGTCCAACCTGACCCAAATTTCACATTTGACAAGAGTACTTGCCTGTAGACATCTACATAAATAAATTCAGTAATAGTCCTGATGCCACCTATTGGCAACAGGAAATGAAATATTTCCTACTTTGAAGTACTCCTATTAGCCCATCAAATAGTTCACCAGAAACAGGAAGTTGGTGTTGAGAGTTCAGGGATGCTCAGAAACTCACCAATACTCGTACACTCATCCGAGGTGGTAAACATTATAATATGATATGGGTTACAGGACTGGGTCTAGCTAAATGGCTCCACAGCGCCCCCTAGAATGTACCATGGGTTAGTGTGACATTTTATACATGTGTGTATGCTCTCAAGATCTACAAAAAGTCTCTTGAAGCCTTGACCTAAACACAATAGGAAGTTTGCCACTTTGAATTAACTGTGCAAATGGCATGTATTTTTCACCATTTACAGGTGTTGTACTTTAATGACCTTCTCCGTCAGATTTCCCCGAATTGACTTGAATTTTGGTCAGACCAATCTCAACACCTTGATGATGAAAAGCTATCAAAGGTTTCCACATAACTTAAACGGTATGGCCATGGAAGTACAGTAAATTTCTTTCATTCGCCATGAAACAGGAAGCTTTTATAACTCCACTGGCATGAAGTCTTCCACACATCAATATACACGTACAGTGATAGCGCCACCTGCTGGCAGCAGGAAGTGAGCCTTTAGTGACAAACATCGTGATCAGTGTTGTGTGTTTGTAAACATTTACTTGAATGAGACAGTGTGTCGTAAAGATAAATTCAGTTGCTGAAATCAATACAGAGTTATTATTTGTTACTGGATCTAGACATTGTCTATGTTTATCCATGCAAACAGATTTAGAGAACTCACATAATGAACAATGAGTAGATGTCTTGATGATACTGACGTTTATCTGGACCTAAGCTACAGCTGCAAGTCTGTCTAAATACATACTGTACACACACCACAGTTTCTCAGTCTGTAATTTAATGCTTGCAATTAAAAACTCCTGTGCTGCCTCACAGAGTGCATAATATACTGAATCAACGCCTTTAAATCAAGCATTTCCATCTGTGACAGACTTTTGTCTCCCAGAGGAATTTAGCATTCCAAACCACAGTCTGCGATCCCCACGTTGTTTTCACTCCCAATCACACTCTTTATCTCCAATTGCTGACTAATTACCAAGAGCTATGGGTTATGGGAAAGGCCCCAAAATGGCAGTCTGATGTTTTTGTGGTTTAGCATTGGGATCGTTGCTTTTCTTGTGCTTTTCTTTTTTTTTGTTTTTAATTGTCTGTCAATTTACAGTGTGTGAAACTGGGGTCAGATGTGATAGAGGTCAAAATTGGGTCAACTTTTTTGTCATGAGAAAGCACATTCAAAAACACGCAAAACTGAAGAGATTAATTTCTGTATGTATGTTATAGTAAGCTGCTTTTATACATCTATGAGGAATACTTAACTTGCAAGTCACTGTGTCATGAAGCTGATTAGCATGTCAGAGGTCAACTTCAAAAGGATGACATCCATAGAGGAAGCCATATAATTTAATTATTTACATTGGTCAAATAATGACTAACATACTAACAACTAACATACTAACTAAAATAAAATCACAGACAATCAAAATACTTTTGATGTAGGTTTGATTTTGAGCACAAGAGGCCAGATTGTACCTTCAGCATGGCTCTCAGACATTGCATTTGTGAAAGTGAAAATGTGATGAGACAAAACGTAGCATATACAAGTTTTCCTATGATTTTTTTTTTTCCTGGCAGGGTGGGGAATTCTCTATTTCAGCACTGAAACAAAGAACTATTAACTCTCCACTTAAAAGTTGTCAGAAGATCCTCAGGGCACTGTAACCTACCCACTTTTTTTTTTTGCTGGTGAGGGAAACTCCACAATGAAGTGAATCATCATTGCTTGCAATTGTCAATTAGATTTTTTTCCTCTGTGATCTCACATGCTGCGGATGAAGTAATCTGATGATATGCCATGCCTCCGTTGATGTGCACGCCAAACACCTGAGGTGACTGACTCATACAGAGGCGCTGTGCAGTGTGACATGTATGATTCTCTGGAGAGAAAAAAGGGGGACACCTAATGCCTCTGTTCATAATGAAGCAGCAAATTATGGAGACAGGGTGTGTCATCTCATTCTCTGCTCCTTTCATCATGATCTCTCTCACTATGTTCAGAGGAAAACTCACTAGAGGCCATCAACCTCCGAACTACAGCAGAGAACATCTCATAGAGATCCACCTATGGCCTATTTCAACAGTGCATCATGCAGACACTTTATGGATTAACAGCCACCGTCCTAAAAGTGGAGGAGTGTAAAGAAAGTCAAATGTACAGTAGTAGAAGTGCCTGTGTGTAAGCACTATGCACATGTGTGTGTGTTTCTGAGAGTTTCGCTCACAGTGCAGCTGTTATTTTGTGCACCGTCTGACGTCTGACGGCTGACAGCTTTTATACACACTCAAATGCTACAATGGTGGAATCCTGTATTTTGAGATATTTATGAATTATAAACCAAAAAATGTAAATATTTATTTAATGTGAAGTCTTACTGAGATGGGATTTTGGACACTATTCTGGTCTATCTTCAGAGACATTAAAAAAGTTGGGTTGGATACTGTTTTTCAAAATATAGGCTCATACTAAGAAGTCACTAGATAGATTTTGTTCATCTGCTCAGTTTCATTTTCAATTGAAAAATACTGTCATGTAAACTTTTTTGCTATAAAACATGTAACAGAAGTGAAGATGTACTTAGTTTTTTTTTACTTACTGCCACAGTGTACAGTGTACAGTGCATTACAAGTACAGGTCCTGCATATCATTTTATATTAAAGAAATAGCGCAGAGGTATTGAGAGCAAAATGTACATAAAGGATCCAAAATAAAAGTAGTCATTGTGTTTAAATTGTGTTTAAATTTAATGTTACACTAAAGTATTGGACCATGATTTCGGTTGTGTGAAGAGCTCTTTCCTGTTAGGCCTATAGTTGTGAAGGTGGAGCTAATTTTATCTTCCTCATAATTGCATATGAGTTGCATAATTTAATCAACACACAGTGAAACATATTTTATAACTTAGTCTGATTATATGTTTTATATTTAAAATCTAAAAGTGGATGTTAACCACTAATTATGGCTGCCAGATAAATGAATTGGAGTAAAAAATAAAATAGGGCTATGATCCTCTGAAATGGTGTGAAGTACATATGAATGAGAGTAATGGAAATAATTATATATTAGAGCAATAACTCAGAATTGCACTTAACTACAGTACTTTAGTAAATGCGATATTAAAAGACATTCAAAAATTGCCAAAGAGCAAACACACTTCCACTTTTGTACATGTGACAGTACCTTTATCAGTGAGTTCACTTTGAATCTTGGCCACCATCCATTGCAACAAAATTGTTGCCTGCTTTTAAACTAATTACATTTCTGGTGCTTTGATTCCAGTCCGAAGTAATAAAACACATCTAACCCAAACCCCAAAAATCTATCCACAACTACAATTAAAGTTAAAAGTGCAGTTGTTTTATGATAAGAGCTGCAGGGTTTGTAGCCACCAAGCCCTACCACCTGCTTCTGATTGGCTAGTGGCATGTTATTTTCCCCTCACACATACCCCAGCATGCACTGGGGTTTATTTATTAGGAATAAAAAAAAGGAGTCACTAATCTGTCGGTTCAGACAGCGGACTCCCCCTAAACACACACCCACACACACACACACACACACACACACACACACACACACACACACACACACACACACACACACACAGACACACACATCTGCGTACCAGCTGAGCAGTCCCACTGTTAGGCTTTCTCATATCAAAGAGCCTGGGGTGCTTTGGCACTGCTGGGGTAGTTGTCTTTTTTTTACAAAAGACAAACAAGCAAAGAGCTTGGGATGCGGTCCAGAGCTGCCTTTGACACAGTGTTGAAATGGGGAGTTGGCTCTGTGACATGCATGATCTACATGTGTAAAAAAGCTGCTGTGTTTTGTGTGCTTTTCTCTCTATTTTTAAGCCATTGTCGATTGCTTGTCCTCGGTCTACAGCAAAGCAGTCCACATTCTTTATTAATCTGTCCAAACCGTAGACCACAAAACAAAATAATTTGCAAATTGCTCAGTGTCTTCAAACTTTGGCTCCAGGCTACTTTTGTGTCAGAGGTGCATGGAAGGAATTACCTCTAGGTGTGTGGTATTTGTGTGATGTATTGTATACAGATTTTCAAAGGTCAGGATGTTAGTATGACACTGTGACATCACCAAAACATTAGTAATTACTGAGTGTTGTGAATGTGTCACAGAGAGGTGACCAACTGACAGCCATTATAAATTATCCCCTCAGAACTCCCTGAGAAACTAATCATTATTTCGTAAAATCGGTTCTTGATGATGATCATAATTAGAATGAGGACACAGAGACGGATGATGAAGATGGAGTCCATCCAGTTTGCCTTAAAATGATCTTTCAAGACATCATATCTTTCAAACACTGAGGTCCAAATCCATGCACTGCAACAATAATACAGAACCTCTTTTTTTATAATGCAAACAAGGTTGATTTGCGATCAAAGCATCTAATGGTTTTCGATAACCAGAAGCTGCTGTCAGTTTCTGGCCAAGCCAAACAGACATGCAAACACATGTAGCTCTGCATCCAAAAGATTTCAAAACTGCTCTGAGAAATATAGCTACAGTACATGTAATATTAGTCTTCCCCTGTTCACAAACATATGGCGCCGGCAAGGAACATCTCAGTCTGGACAGTTGATTGAATGGAAAAATTTCTACTTTTTTAAGGATATGCCTTTTTGCACATCTGACTCCGTCTTGAAGTGCGGCCCTTGTCAGTCAGGAAAGGGGAAAGAAAAGAGGAGGAACGCTGAATGCAAATAGAAAGCAAACTGAAAAAAGCAAGAATTCATGTTGCACGTTTTCTTCCAAATCGTCAATTTACCTTCGAGAGTTGGGTCGGGGGAGAGGAGTGTAACGTGTCTATGTTCCACTATAAACCAACCTGCCACTCAGCTGAATGTACAGTAATTAGGCGTGAGGGTGGCCTCTGAGAGAAGCTTTGTATGTGAGAAGTTGGGTGTGATTTAAACGTTCCAGCCAGTGTTAAATGTACCTGTCACCATCAGCACTCTCTGTAATGTCAACTAATTTGGAAATGCGTAGAAATGTGCTTGGATAAATAAACACATTTCAGTGTTCATGTCAGTGGTCAGACTGGTGGGGTTGGGTACAGTTTCGGCTGTCAGATGCATTCTTGTTCGCTTGCCAAATTTGAATCAGTTTCACATTCATCAGCGTGCACTCTTAATATTTATTAGTATCAAATGGGCAGATTTATTCAATAACAGTGTTTATGCACCAGTTACAATGCATGCAGTAGAATAGATCTCTATTAACCAAGAGGGGGGCTTTGATTTGCATATCAAAAGACCACAAAATGTTGTTTTCTAGTACTACCAATATATCTCCAGCTGTATGCTAAAAAAATCCTTGTCATGTGTGCACCGTATGTGCGTCTTCCACTAAATTCAGTGACTGGTCACACAACAAGAGCTAAACCTGGTAACACTGACTCAAGGGGAAAACATGCACATTAAAGACCAGAAAAGCCCTAATAAAAAGCTCTAATGTAAAACAGTCCCCATTAAAAAGATCCCTCACAATATTTGTTGAACTCTTACATATCATATTAATGCCATTTCAGCCATTGTTCACTCAGGCCGCGTTTGATCTGCGGGGCTGCTATAACTCTGGGGTAATAGGAGCGCTAATGAGAGGAGCTGGTACTTTATATAAACACTGTCAAGAGCAGGTGGAGTCAGGGGTCACACTGGGCCATTGTGTCCCCTTCAGCTAGTCCTATTCAGAGGGAGTTATTTTCTTAGATCACTGAGTATTTTGACAAATCAGCATATTTCAGGACGACGTCTTTGTTAAAAGTTAAGTCCAACCCTGGGTGAATATATCATGCTGAATAAATGTGCAATTAATCTGCAGCATGGTGCTGTGCGATGGGGCACAGGCTCCACCAGAAAACGGGTCATCTCTGGCTCTACAAAAGATATTCCCGACTGATGGCACATGAGGCAAAGACGCACACACACAGGATGTGAGCTTCCTTGTAGAGTTTTCTAATGTCTTTCAGTCTGATATTTTGCGTGAGCTTTAAAAAGGGACTCTTTTGTAAGTCAAAACCTCCCTTTTAATGGGATTCTTATAAAAGTGCTCAATGATCATGGTATTCAAATCACAGCACTTCCTCATTTCGTTGTCTGGAAGTGATCCCAGGCAACGAGGTGTACCACATCTTAGACTAAGGCTGCACACTCTCACTGTGGGGCTTTACAATCATTTATTGAGGCTTAATCAACATGTATTGAATGGTGATTGTACTTTTTGAACTATTTTAAAGGGCCCCACTTTAAAACTCAGCCATGGGGTTGCAAAGTTTTTAACAATATTCCAGCTAAGGGTTAGCAACAAATAGCTTCTGTCTCTACAGAGCTTTCATTGTGTGCTTCAGAAAGAAAAAATGGGCTTGTATTAGCTATACAGCAAGTACTGCTCAGGTCTGGCTTAGAATATCATTGTAGGATTGCAAACTGAAGTTTTAGATAAGTTGCACTGATACACTTTGCAGCTCTCTGTTAACAATCCTAATAAGTCAAAACAATCAAATGCATGATACCGAGGAAAGTAAAACAATCTGTTGGCCAAAAGCACCACTTTGCCCATAATAATACTGGCATTATCATTTTGCATTGCACTTGGAGAAAACACATTCCTAAATGGCAGTGATAGTTATGTTATTCGACTTGATTTTAAAACAACATTCACATTCCTCACTTGTCCAAATATTCACAAAACAAAAAAGTTGAAATCCACAAAAAACAAAACAAATTCAATTCAATACAGGACTTCAATACATGTTATTATATAAGACAGAGGGCTGTTAGGCAGCTTTTTGTGTTAGAGGATCTGTTAAGGATTCTGAATATATCATGTCATCAAGTCCGCTGTTCTAAGCGGGTCCACACATTGAAAAAATTTAGATCCGAAAGAACCATATTTATGATGGTCGACTGAACTTTGACCATATTTTTCAAACACCTGTAAATAGTCTGGTGCCAGGCCACTTATGCATTTATACATATGGCCTACTGCTAAATGCTTAAACCTGTTAACAATGTTCCACCATTTTATTGATTTAAAATGTCCCTTATTTAATTGGGTTCTTATTGCAGTTATTTGATACGATCTGCAAGCATGCCTGTTGTTGCTTTAAAAGACTATTTTAATAGAACTAACATGTGTGCACAGTTTAATGAAAGACTGTCGGACTCAAAGAGACACTCTAACACACTAACACTCAGATTATCGATTCTCATCTTTGCACCTTTCATTAATTTTGCACATTTCAATATAATACATGTACCAGGACCCTATGCAAGGGTATTAAATGTGGCTCTAGTGAGAAATTAATGGCAAAACCCATGAAAGTTTCCAAAATCTACGCAGTACTTTTAATCTTCTCCATCACAAATGTACATCACTAACCACTTTTTATGCCCTTAAACTAATAGGCCACCGGGTGTGAGCCACACAGGTACCCTGGTGGTACAAAGAAATTGTACAGGAGTGATGTGGGGGTGCATCAAAGGGACGAGTTAAAGGCGGTGGAGTATATGGAACGGAAAAAGTCAGCAAAGAAAGAAAACCCTCTCCTGAAAGAGGATTCCGGCACAAAACCTAAATAATACTTTTCAGATTTTGATATAACTACTGGTGCCTGTGAAGAGCTCTTTGATGTTAATTGAAACCACTGGACAGCAATCTGCTGTATAGCACTGACAAATAACAGTTTCCTAGGGCTAAACATGGAAGGTTAGCAAGCAGAAAACACACATACTTGCTCCATATGCTCAATTGATAAAAATAAAAATAAAAAGAAGAGCTTGTCTTCACAGAGACAGCACAACATGCTGAGGATAGTCCCTAGCCGAAGTTGTGGTGGGTGAAAAATGCTGTTTGCAATTCCAACAGTACCTTCACCAGAGGTCCCCTGAGGTGCTGGACAAAGCTCGACTGTGTTGTTTTCAGTTTTCCCAGTAGTTTGATCCCCTCTTTCATGCAGAAAAGCACATCTTAACTTGATAATATAATAATAAAATCTAGGTGGCCCTGCAGAAAGTCCTGCATTGGAAAGATATCACTATTCCCAAATGTCTGTCTCTGGTATTTGTGATTTTTCAGGCCATACCATCGTTTGAAGCATGGGAACGAGATGATTGCAGGGCAGTGGGCTCTGGTTTTAATACAGTACAACACAATGGTCTCTGTCTTCGTTTACTGTGCCTTAGTACATTCTTACAGCTTGCTGTTGTTATTTTTTCTTTTTCCCTAGCTTTTTTAGATGGTCATTATATCACAAAAACGAGCCCAGTCAAAGGGTCATCCGGATCTGATGCAATGCACAATAACACAAAACATTCCCCCATCATGAGCACTAACACATTGGCCAGACCAGTTGGGAAAGCTATATGATGATAGAGGAAGTTCAAAGTGATTTTTCCTCTCCATCCCATATGATACCACATCAGAGTGTGCACAGGGATGACCTTGCCCTCTGCTCAGCCCCATAGATCAGACATGAGAGGAGAGTTGCCTGCTTTAGAATCTGATTCACTGTAGGACAAATGACAGGCATTTTTGAGGAATGTAATTGGCTTGTCTCCATGTAAAGATCCAATCCATTATAATTGTTCACAGAGCCTCAAATCTGACCACTGAGATCTAGATAAGGTTCTGCTGGACATGTTCCCCATCACAATGATTGACAGTGAGAATATAATGGTTGGACGTGTTAACAAAAGTAATATACTGTGATGATGGATTGATTTCATGGCTTGAATGGAGTGATGTCGATTCATAAGTTCTTCCTAGGACTAGCTGCTCAACTTGCCCATAAGCTATGACAGTAACCTGAATCAAAGGAGTAGCATAACACATTGGGGAATATGTTTTTTCTTCTGTTACAGTAGCCTAGATGAAAAGATCGATGTCACACTCAGGTTAGTAGTAGTAAATATGAAGCTACAGCTAGCAATAGGTTAGCTTAGCATAGCCCAAGGGCTGGAAACAAGTGGATTTACCCAGCCTGACTTTGACCAAAGGTATCAGAGTCTGCCTCGATGGTTCACTAATACGTTTTTAGACACACTGTATTTTGATTAGTGGAATTTTAGAGGTGTTTTTGCTGTGCCCAGTCTTTTTACTCAGCTAGAGAAGGTAAGAGGCCTGTCTACCGTTAGAGGCCCTACACATTATGTCCACTCAAAGAGTCCCAGATCTGACAGTGAACCATCTGTTCCTTGAAATGTTAACCATAGAGATGACTGACGGTGTGAATATGTGAATGATACTTTGACACAGAAAAGGAACATGGTGTAATGATGGTTTGGGGTCGTGGAGGTTGGATGAAGGTAGATTTTGATATTTTAACATAAATAAATTTATAATAATAATGATTTTATATATATATATATATATATATATATATATATATATCCAAACTATTGACTGGTACTGTGTATATGTGTATATATATATATATATATGTATATATATATATATATATATGTATATATATATATATACATACATACATGGGTTTAGTTTTCACAAAATGCTTCCAAGAATATTTTCTTCCTTTGGAAGATGAGGATAGAGGGGAGGAAATGCAGGTTATAAATAGGAATCAAAAGAACCCCCTCCGTTTATTAGTAAGAGTTGCCAGAGACATCGGCATCTTTGAAAGTGGGAGAGCTTTTGAGTATTTTACAAGACAGGTGAAGGAAACATGTGTGTTAAATCACTGTACCCGACTCACTTGGGTCAGCTCTACCATAAAAGAAAAGAGATTACAAAGGAAACTAATGAAGACACTGATCAAAGTCTGTAATGTTAATATGTAACAGGTGTTTCAGACCCCTAAAATCCGCCCCTGCACTGCCCTCCGATCACAGCCACCCGCTCCATCCGTGAAACTCACTCATGTATTTCACATGTGCTGGGATAGTAACAATGGCCAGAACACTTTTCAGCACTATTCAAAACATGTTATGAGTAATATGGATGAACTCATGCAGGGTAGTCCAACTGTTGGTGATACATAAAGGCGGCCACATAGACAATGTACCTTTATGGTGCCTTCTTGATTGGTAGTGAGTTGAAAAGGGCAGATGTGGTTGAAGCCCACACTGGCAGAAAAACACCTGGATTCGAGATGCATGCAAAAAGTTGAAAGGAAATTGTCGGGACTTGAACTGGAGCATGTTCAAAGCATGATTGCTATTTTTACACATAGTCTAAGATGAAAGCGGCACTGCTTTTGATTTACAAAAAGGGGGAAGCATATGGAATATCCATGTTGAAGTCCAGGATATTTTGATGACAATATTTCAAATTTGTTTAAATCCTTTTCCTCAAAAAACATCTGTTCAAAATATTGCTGATCTGCAGTCCTGCTACGACCCACTACCCCCCACTGCAGCAGATAATAAAACATACTACTACAGCAACTACTAATACCACTATTAAAATATTATTATTATTAATATTATTATTATTATTATTATTGTAGTGTGTGATAGTAATTGCATCTGCTTTTATTAACCTTTTCTATATTTCTTTTTGTTTTAAATCTCAGAGCCATTTTAATGGCATTATCTAAAAGCACAGGGACTGGCACATCTGCTATTTGTAGATCTGTACCTGCACTGCAGCTGCGCAGTGCTACATCTACAGCGTGCTGATTCTCCTTCCGCCAGCAGCACACATTCAATGTGGGACTTGTAGTTCTTATAGCTGCGGTTTCAGCATCTTTTTTATAGAATTTCACCAGGGAGAGCCATTTAAGACCGAAAATATTGACTATTTGGCTCTTTGTTAATTAAATTGAAAAGGCTGCACTTCATGTACACTGTTTAATATGAGAATAGATTGAGATAGCATCTATTCGCGTACTACAATGACCAACGTCACCCTTCATGAGAGCGAGGCAGTGTAAACACAACTCCAGGAACATGAAAAGATCGGGTGACAGTGAGGGGGAGAAGAGAAGAAAGGTATTGATAGCGTTTTTCTCCGTTAGGTCTGGCATATTTCTAAGCCCTGTCCCTCGTTGAATGTCTAATGCTCCGTATGTGCTGCCGCTGGCTGCATTTTGAAGGCTAGAAAGCCGCGAATGTCAGCGCATACCTCACCTTGCCCGTTTCCTTCATTGTGTTTTCCATTTTCCCCCAATCTACCACAATGATGAACTACAGTTGGATTTAAACGGCGTTTTATTACTGCTGATAAGAGGCTGTAGCTTGCAGTATAAGGTCTTGATAACATCCCAACATCAAATAGAAACACGACACGAATTTGCAGTCAGACTATTGCTGAATAGTCGAGAGGAAATAGTAGAAAAAAAGAAAACATGCAATAAAAACAAATTAGCAAGAGGCTGCTGTCAGAGCTTCATTTGGGATGTCATTGTAACGTGAATTCTAACATTGTCTCAGTTGTTTATTGCGTCGCAGGAACATATTAGTGCAGCAGTTAAAAAAATGATAAAGTTAGTGTGTAGTGTGTCCCAAATTTGGCAAGGTGATAGGTCAGCAATCTACTGATGCTACAGGCTGTACGCTAAGGAAATTACTGGAGCTTGCAAACGATTGCCTGTCCTCGAATAACACTGTATGCTCTCTAAGTATGCCAGCATGTGGAACATGCTACGTTGCAGTAAAAAAATAATCCTGTACACATAACAATTAAGTCAGATGTTGTGCGGGAATATTTTCACTTGATGCAAACATAGATAGGGGTGCATTTATAGCCTGAGATGATTTTGCGTGCTGGTGTGTTAAGCTGTGGTTCATGCTGACCTGCTCTTCAACAGGCTTCCACATGCAGCATAAAGTTATACTGCAGTTATACAGTTTGTTGAGATATGGAAGGAAAAGGGCTCTATTGTGCTGAAGCTATCCTGAGCTGTGTTTTCGCTCACAGACACTGCGTCTGCCTGCCTGTTCCTCCTCTTATCTGTCGACTTGGACGCAGTCTGCTGTGGCACATGTGTTAGGATCATGTTAGACAGCAGTGAAACTATGTAGGACGTGGTTCCTCCTGTTTATGAAAGCAGCCATGGCGGCCAGATGAGTTGTTGAGAGAGAGAGAACTCATTCCAGCTGGCCCTCAGGCAGTCAGGCAGCACTGCACAGACCTAATGGCTTATCTTCCTTTCTCTTTAGATAAATAAAGGGATGAGCAAGAGGAACTGTAATTGCAAAATGACTGTATGACCGTAGAGCAGCCAAGGAAGGAGTTGCATGCATTTTGGTTATTTTTTTTTAATAGTATCTGCGGTTGTATAATGATGCAATTATCACTAATAACTTGGATATGATAGTTGTCGTATACAGTAAGTGAGTGTGTTTGCAATGCTGCACAAAGTGAGAGATGCGCTATGATGGGTCCACTGTCAGACTGAGTTAAGGAATGTAAGCACTAACAGATTAGTGCCAAATGAATTCTCAATCTCCTAAGAAAATCCCACCACAGCAAGACAGTATGACATACTGACAGGTGGGATGTCATAGTCTATATTTATTTTTTTTAAAGCAAAATAGAATTGGACAATGTCCTAACTACCCAGGGAGGATTGACCTCACCCGACCACATCAATTCACAATCATTAGATTAAAAAAAAATCTAAAATAATTGTACGTTTTGCTTAAACTAGAGGATGAATCCATGAAAC
This sequence comes from Chaunax sp. Z400, assembly GCA_037577475.1. Classification (NCBI taxonomy): domain Eukaryota; kingdom Metazoa; phylum Chordata; class Actinopteri; order Lophiiformes; family Chaunacidae; genus Chaunax; species Chaunax sp. Z400. The sequence continues at coordinate 29,905,026 of CM075184.1, read as the reverse complement.
GTTGTTTGACACACTGCTTACCTTTTTATTTTAGTGATAAAAATTCCAGATTATTTTTGGACGTTTGCATATTGCCTCAGATTCTCAAGGAGCTACATTCTCATGAATTTATTCCCACATTTAACTTGCATTTCATTGTGTTTTATTAGTATTCTCAGATGAATTTCCAAACATGCTTTTGGCAAAGTGTGAAAAAAAGCACAGCCCCTATCCCTTAACCCAATGTTCTAATGATGTCTTTGATGCAAGCTCGCCATTTGGACAGTGATGACAAGTATAAAGTGCTTTGTCGAAACAGGAAGTGTGTGTGTGAGCAGCAGGCTAAGTAATGATCGCACAGGGTCACCAGATGTTGTGAGGTCTTGGGTGCAGCCCAGCCCATTGCTTAGATCAGCCTCATTGGTTTGCTCTGGTTGTGGCACCTAGTGCGAGCTGTTTAGGGTATTTAATTTCTGAACACTCATTAAAATGGTTTGTATTTCCCCTGGCAATTCTGTTAAATTAACAACTACAGAGGTAAAAGCTGATTATGTGGCCACACATCCAGACATGGTTAATCAATTCTCCCACACAAAATGTTAGCTGGTGAATTAGTGTAAAGGAAACGATTTATGGCGACTAATGCTGACGTCCTGTCATGTCAGGCCTGGTGTTTTAGCAAGATGGGGGTGTCAGATTCAGCACATTCAGCAGCTTTGCTCTCTGCCAGCCATCTTTTTTCTCCCTTTAAACCAAAGCTACGTGCTGCTAGCTCTATTAATGAGCCAGTAATGGAAAAATAATATCGGGTTCCGACATAAAACATAGGTGTGGATACCTAAGGCAGAGTAGCACATGAGCACCAACAGAGCTAGATTTACACCTAGGCTCTGTGTAGAATGGTGGAAAGGGGAAAACTCTGCATGGGGGGCTCTCACAGCTTCATCAGACCCCCGCGGGTCGAGCTGTGGAAAAGCCAAGGCTCAGAAAAATACGACTGTGGCAGATAATGATACCATTACACTAATGGAGCTGGCAAATGAAGGAGAACCCAGATGCCCTGCTTTATTACCAGAGGGGGTCATTTCCTCACTGCATTCCTAATGGCCTGAGCACACAGTATTGATCAGGCTATCATACTGCTAATCCTCTACAGAATTACTTATCGCTGGCGAGGTGTCGATCCACCGCGTGCCCTGCTCTGGCCTTGCCGCTGGGCGGCCACTGTGCGTTCAGCAGGGACCCACTGGACTGTTTATCGCGTCATGATTTAGGGCCAAGCAGGGATGGTGTCTGGGAGGTCTTCAGCAGTGGGCTGGCCAGTTCGATGTGTTAAAAAAGGAGGCAAACAAACTTTACAGGTTTCATTTAATTAAGGAGCAGGCAATGATGTGGTTCCTCCCTCTTTATGGCCCCATTGGCCGCTGTGGAGCAGACAAAGATGTTAGGTTGGATGTTGTTTGCGGTAATTGCGTTGTGCTGTAAATAAGAACAGGCAGCTCTTGTAACATCAGTAGCAGCAGGATACAATTCACCAGGCTGTTGGCCTGGTTTGATTACTAAGTGCTCTTGATAATGCCACCCCCCCACCCCATGTCTGATTACTACATTTAGACCAGTAGCTTTATGTAAAAACTGAAAAAATGACTTGAACATGACTGAGAGTGGTGTAGCCAGGACCCATCATCATTACAAATGAATAGGAGGGTCAGGTGTTGCATGGCACTTTGCCCAGGACTTGTGACCTGTCATATCTTTGGCCCTTTTACTGGGCCCCTGTGTACATTAGCATCCTCAGGCCATTGGAAGCGTGGCATCCTAACATCAACAGACCCCTCTTGTCACCTCTGGCCCTGGCTAATCAAATAGTTTACCTTAAGGGGCTCATTTAACCATGTTCATTAGAGCCACTCCGGTAGCCATAAAGAAGTATTTATATATTTCCATCTGGAACAACCTGTCATGGCTAGGGAAACTAGCTATTGATCCAGATATTTAGTCATTTCTTTCTGCGTGTGCCATCAATATTGTGCAAACATCCGTCCAATGCGAGGATTGACCTCAGCCCCAGCCTCTATTTTTTCGTTCCCATTGGAGTTCAATGATATACTATTCTGAAAAGTAAAATCAATGAATGAATATGAAGTTTTGGTGTGTAATATAGTGCAGACCCAAGGCCCCAGGTTTTTCATTGATCTGCTATGTGAGCGTTGAAGGGGGCCTGATTAGTCTGCCGCTGAGCTTTTCCTCTACATGTCTTTACCTTGTCTTGCCTCTTTGATCTTTGGCTCATATATTTGAAATGAGTTGTTGACAGATCAGCTTGGTATGTCAAGCCTCTCTCTAAAGTAATTCAGCCAACATACTAAAATTGTTATGTGTAAATGTTCTTCTCACTTTGGCACAAGTATGTCTTAACCTGAGATTGAAAGTGATGAGAGATGAGTTATATATACAGCATTACTTTATTTTATTGTATTTTATTTTATTTTACTGTTTGAAATGTTTTTTTTGGGGAAATTTTAATTTACTTTCCCCTATTTGACTTTAATCATCTTAAATTTTCGAGCACTGCAGTAGGTTTAATTAAAGATGTCAGTGATGGAAGGATGGAATTGATTGTTCTATGTTTTGCCACACTTCATCTGTGATGTAATTATTAAATTCACTGTTTGACAGAGGTGGAATACATACTTAGAGTCTTTATTGAAGTAAAGGTAGCAATAATATAGTGTAAAATTACTCCATCACAAGGAAAAGTCCTGCTTTTAAAATCCTAGTTTAGCAAAAGCAAAATATGCCAAAAATGCTAAATAGCCCATTTCAGAATCATATATACTATTGGATTAAAATAATTTGATTCATTAATGTGTTCATCACCTTTATCTTACAGCTGGAACATATTTTTAAAGGTTTTGTACACTGCTGGGTAGCTTAATCCATAATAATATGGCATACTTTATTGCTTGGCTTATACGTTATATTAATAATCTAAATCTGCAAAAAAAACAAGAACAAACTTATAAGTAAGCTTTAAAACAAATGTGGTAGAAATAGCAAGTATCATAACATGGAAGTAATTAAGTAAATTTATCAGAATTGTACAGTACTTAGTTACTGCACACCACTGACTGATTATATGTCCTACATCTTGTTACATTTAAACATAGCTAAGGAATGCACTATGTTACTGTTTATTACCCATAACATGTTTTGTTGTTCTTGGCCATACAAGTGTAGCTTCAATGTGTGAAATCCTGCACATCGTTTCCTCACTTATTACCACCTTTTAAAATTTTTTTTTTTTATAGCAGTCTTTGTTGAATGCAGGATATTTTAAAGGTGCATGATGTCTGCGTTTGGTTTTCAGCTGGAGGCATATCAACTTTTACAGCCACGCCTGCAATGTCTCAGGGTGCATGGCTAAGATGGCTTGCAACGGACTCCCATATGTGCTGAGGAGGACCTGTGATCTCACTAACCATTAAAATGGAAAAAACAGAGATAGCCTTATGCTTGGCAGTTGCATGAGGTTTGGGTATTGAATGCCATAGTGAATCATACTGTAACTGACATGGTCATCTGCAGAGGTTTCCTCCATGTTCTGGTTGCAATCTACCTCTGACTGGTTGGTCATTATGTGGCATGTGGCAAGATGCAAAATTAAAAGAAGGAGTTCTACCAAAGGCACAATCACACACATTTCCTCGGCCTTTCCACAGATACGAAGCAACACAAAACATGTCCAACATCCATGAAACCAAGTTTGACTCCCTAATGCTACCAGTGAAATCGAAACCTGAGTAAATCACTGCTTTAGTTACCTATACTAGGGTATATTGCTGCTTTACCAGCAGGATGGGTTTCTCCTATGGAAGCAGTCACTAGGTTTGTCCAAACAGCCCATGACAGCTTACGTGTCTGACAGCCCCTTCCGAGCAACTCATATTAGTGTTGAGGCATTAGGCACAGATGTCAGTGTATTCGCAAACAAGGCCGTCATGTGGATTGTGCAAACCGGCTGACCAGATCAGCCGTCAGATTCAATGAGATTACATCGAATGTGACCTGCCCACGTAGGGTTCATCTGTCATGAATGTGTCCCGTCACAGGAGAGACATACAATAATCAGTTCAATCAATAGATGGTGGTGGTTCATTGGACTGGTGCTGAATAAACATGGGAATGACCCTCTCACCTCATGCACACAGACTAGATCCTCCAGGGGGTTCATTAGTCACTAGAGGCTATGATCTAGGCATGTCGTTATTCTCCATTTCTGTTTGTTTGGTATTCTGGTGGTGTGTGTGTGTGTGTGTGTGTGTGTGTGTGTGTGTGTGTGTGTGTGTGTGTGTGTGTGTGTGTGTGTGTGTGTGTGTGTGTGTGTGTGTGCAATATGTCTTTGAATTCATGATAGACTATATACAGAGATGCACATAACATTTTTGGTCCGGTTCTCATAGGAACCATGCCTCCATGCAGATCATCTAATACTGCTAAACTTCCCTAATTTGACAAAGGCAATGCTATTCACACCACGTTTAATTGTTCTGTTCTTTTTGCACCCCGCTGTCGGTAAATAAAAGCTTAGTAACTTAACAATGGGGCGAATAAACGTCTTGTAGTACAGGAGCATGTGATGAGCTGACTTGGCGCAGTTTTCAAGGATGTGGGCGGTACACAGAATATGCACAAGGGAATTCCCGATCGCTAACATCTCACGAAATTCTGGAACGACCCCGTTGTAAACTCCATGTACAGACTGAAACCAACCTCGTCTTCCACTCATTCCATACACCACAAGCATGGAAGAGCTGCAGAAGCCCATTTATTATCTCCTGTGTCGTTCGAGTCCCACCTTAATAAAGTAATTAAACTCTCCGTGTTAGACACAGAAAGATTGGTGGTGTTGTGCACAAGCGCTTCTTGTTATCGTTTATTTTCCATGCGTGTGCACCTGCACACCAGTTATGTGCACCCCTCTATCTGCACACAGTTCTGCTGGTGTTGAGGCTGCTGATGGTGTTAATGCTATGAAAACGTAACACATAAGTGATGAAAATCTTCAATAAACTTGTTAGCGCCATGGATATTGGAAAGATATAGAATTAAAACTGCAACAACTTAGCCTCTGATGCAAAAATGCCTGGAATAATGGATGCTACCCAGAACACGCCTAGCTACCCAGGCTGTTGCTAATTTTAGCTAACATTAATAAACATGTTTTAACAGTGCACAGCCACCTGCATTGGGACCGGTAGTCTGCATGCTGTTTATTTGTGAATTTATTTTCCTTTGTAATGACTCACCTTGCCAATAAAGTAATGCGCCTACTGCTACGGTGTTGCCCAACATCTGGCTTCAATGTAAAGTCCAAAACCCTTCATTCACAAAAGCTGCAGGAGACCAGGTTCACAAGGCACTGTAAATAGTAACTGTTAATTTGTACATCATAAGTTCTTTTCAATAAACGTGCAATAAATGTGTGTTAAAATACCTGGTATTTAGCTTATGGCTTCGTACAGGCTAAACATAGGAAGTGCCTCCTTTAGCCAGAGCCAAGTTTTAGCTTTGCTATTAACTTAGCCAGCTGGAGGTACACTTGGCCTCATCTTCTAACCACCACTAATAAAATACAGGTGGTTTCTATTTGTAAGAACAAACATGATGCTATTTTGTAAATTATAAGCGTTACTTTATTTAAAGGGTGTGCTGGCACAGGTGTCAGGCCTAGGGTTCACTTTTCTATGTTCAGTTAGCAAAGAAGTTAGCATTGACAAATTTCAAAGTATGAAACGGCACTTTCTTAACCTATAGTGCACAAAAAAAATTTGAAGGTGTACTGAACGATTTGTAGGCCTAGGCATAAGGTGCTCTGGGTAACACCTGGACTTTTATAGCAACTACAACAACTTCCCATATTGGCTAGGGATTCCCTTTCATCCTGGATTTACTTTTGTAGAGCTTTGTGTATTGCTCATTCCAGCATTTACTCTGCATCAAGTCTTTGAGGAGTGTCTGCTCACTTCAGGAGGTCTGTTCATGTCTCAGTGATTCTTCCTCTGAGCATCCACATATGTCTTTTCTTCATCAACGTAACTTTTGCCTTGCATATGCGAAAGGAGCCAATGACAAGTTGACTGGCATGCTGTCAGACAGGCGATGCCTTTCCGATGGTGGAGCATCAACCTTTTCCTGAGATCTTGTATGTGTGTGTGTGTGTGTGTGTGTGTGTGTGTGTGTGTGTGTGTGTGAGTAAGTGTGTTGATCTATGTGTGTGTGTGTGTGTAGAAAAGTGGGGGGGTATTGTCAGGACGGGACCGGCACACTTTGCATGTTCTTCTCCAGACAGGTGCTCCTGGGCGAGCACTGGTGCATGACAGTTGCCTTTCATCGCTGTCTTCTCCACACTTAACCCCTGACCAGCCCTCCCCTCCTTTCTCTTCCTCCTCATCCTCTACTCCTCTTTCCTCCCACCATCTTTCTTCCACGTCTGACCTCTTCTCACGACACTTCCCTCGGCCGTCCTGAATGATGGACTGCAAAGGCTGATGGGTGGGGTGTGCTTTTTATATATACGGTGGTGTGGTGTGGTGTGGTGTGGCAGGCTTGTTACACACCTAACACCGTCAGGCCACGGAAACCCAGCTCTCCAGACTGAGCTGCACCACACGCACACGCACACACACACACACACACACACACACACACACACACTACAACTTTTTGTTCAACAGTCCGTAATTCCTTCCACCGGCGCTGTCAAGCACTTGATCAAACGTGCATAGAGAAAGGAGCCCCTTGGCTGAATACCAGCTTCTCTTTTCCTATCATAATGTAGGCTGATTTTCCCTCCTCTGCCTGTTTCTTCAACTCTGTTTATTCAGATGAGCCTGACTCGAGGGCAGCGGGTCACATCCACTTGCCTGCCTAAAACGGTCCTGAATTGAGGGCTGTCTCCAGTGAGATGTTGAGGGAAAAAAAAAACACAAGGAGGGGTTAGGAAGGGCTGCCGAACAGTCATGTCAGGGCTGTTTTTGGGGGCTGTTTGTGTGTGTTTGTTTGTGTGTGTGTGTGTGTGTGTGTGTGTGCCATGGTAACGATAGGGGGTTGACTTGTCAACCCCGGTGTCATGCTTGTTATGTAGAGGGTGTCCACTGTCATTTGTTGCAGGACTGTTTTAAATGGAGAGGGCCACAGGAAAAGTAGCCAGCACACTGTGAGCTTTAAAAGTAAACACAAATACTCTGCAGGAATTAATCTCTTATTCATTTGACACCCAAAAAGTTTGTTCCTTATGTACTTACTTTTTTTTTTTTTTTAGAGAGATTTGCTTTAGGATTTGGCCTTTTAATCTAAGTCATGCCTGTGTTAATTCACAGACGCTTTGTATAGGATATATTTAGGCTTGTGTTTTTCCTTTTATTCGCGGAGCTTCGTCATGTTAAGTGAAGTAGGTGGATTAAATTCTTGCTTGACACACATTCACCAGGTAAGCTCCTGGTTTCATCCAACAGCGATTTTGTACTTCCAAGTTTTCCGAAGTTAATGCCTGTGTGTGTGTATGTGTGTGTGTATCTGTGTTGAACAGAGTAGGTGTGCGTTTAATCTGACATACATCTCCCACATTCTCTCCTCCGTGGAAGAAAACACAGCAATGGTTAAGACTCCTTAAACTTGTTGTCAGGAAGACATGAGTACAGCAGACACCATGAGCTTAATCCAACGACAGCTCGCCTGCTATACTGTACACACACTATCTTGGAGAGAGTGGACGCTTTCCCTGCAACCATTGTCATATATATGGGTTATTGTCACGTATGAGATGGACTCATGTAAATGCGGTGACAGACTACTGTCTCGGCTGAATGACAGCATAGAGGGATTGGGCTAATCTGAGTGACTGATTCAAGGCGTGCAGCAGCTCGGCTGGCCCCATAACTCCTGAGAAATAGACAGCTTCAGCGGAGTTATCTGTGTTTGTAAGTCCTTCTGCTGCACTGGGATGACAATAGGGATTAGTGCCAAGGTTCTTTAAACTGTTTTCTTTTTTTCTTTTTTTTACATTTTATTTTGGGAGGGGGGGCCTCTTATCGGCGTCTAGGCAGGATGCTGCCACAGCCAGTTTTCCTTGACTGTCAATTAAAGAGGGGATCATTAACTTCAAGGGTATAAATGTTCTAACACTGGTATTACGTTGGGAAGCTAAGTCGCTGACAGATGTTCCAACTTTAATTCTCCACTTGTTTTTTGTCCTTTAATTAATTTATGTATCACTATTCGGGGTTTTAAATATTTTTCCACCCTGTCTGCTCTTTGTTAGCCTGTAATCTCAGTTACCATGGTAGTCGCAAAGACGATTGGGCCTTGTCACTCGGCAGTGTTTCTTATGAGGTTCAATCGGCTAATGTATTCAATATCACCCAAACTGAAAGGTAAACAGTGTCTAATGGCATGTGTGTTACGGCGCTGCCTCAATACAGCCTGGAGGTGTTGCAGGGACGAGAACAGCAGGTTTGCCTCTAGTTCTCCAGGCTTTTTTAGAGGGACCTTACTACTCAGACCGGTGCTGATAAAAAACAAAATGAGCACAGCTTGTATCTCTGTTCATATGTGGTTTTTTTTTTTTTTTTTGGATGGTAAACAAAAGTAATGTAATACTTTGGGGTTTTCTTCTGGAAGCTTTGTTGGCGGTTCTGAAAGCATGAGTATGACAGCTGCGGTTGAGATTTCCTCAGAGTAGAGTTGTAGACATAGAGCTGCAACGCGATGCAATAAGGTGTTTACTGTAGGTAGCCACATAGAGGAAGAAAGAAAACAAGAGGTGGAGAGACATTAAGGGGAGTGGGAGAGAGATAGGCGACTGAGACCGCTAATGGGCAACTCTCTTCATCCACCACCACTGCCATCACCATCACCACCCTGTTCTCTCCTGACAGCTCTTTTCCTTTGTTCTCCCCCTCAGCCCACACTCTGCTGGGGATACTGACAAGTTTTCGCGGGCTGATCAAACGCAGCAGTGACACCTGATTAGGATATAGCGCATGTTTAGAGTCGTGCATGGCGAGGACCCCCCCCCGTCTCAGACAACAAGGGAGACTTCACCTTGACTAATTAAATTTGCACCTGCAATGCCAGCTGTGACAACCACTGAAGGGCTGCATTTATTTATGTCACTCCATACACACTTTTCTGTGACGTTCATGGAGTTTGCAGGAGCTCCTCTGTTTACCCACAGTGTGGGTTTTTATTGGCTATGTGTAATATCATGGCTTTAAAAATTGGCTCTGACTGATAACAAAAAAACCCAATTATTGTAATATTTATTTGCTTATTTGCTTTGTAATTTGAACAAACATGATTTCTACTTCAAGTTTTTTGTATGAACTCAACATGAGAGGAAACATCTCTCTCACCCTGAATTTAAGGTCATTTATGTGTAATGTCATGTTAGCTAAGAAGGCCATAATGTCCATTTTCCTCTCATCTTCCAAAAGCTGAGCCAACTGTCTGCATCCTGCCTTTGCACAGACATCTAACGTTGCAGTACAGCAGTAAGTCATTAGAATTTGCACGAACTTCTGGAGGAACTTTCTGCATGGTAGAGGGTACGGCCTGCTAGCTTTGCGGCTCAGTCGGGAATGTCTTCATGCAGCCAGGTCTCCATTATCACCGTAGTACTCCATCTCATATTGTCCAGTTAGTTGACATGAGAGCGGACACTAGCGAGACAGATGCTGGGTACAGCAGGTTTATGCGATGCCACTCATAGTCTGGCCCGGATCCCGGTTGGCTTGCCTTGGTTCTGCCTCCTCTCGTACCGCCTGTGTCTCCTATCTGCCTGGTTGTTGGGTCGTCATGCATTGTGCTGAGCATGATGTAAATCTGCTACTTGGAGGAGAGCATTCAGCTGCTGCATATTCACACATCTTGTGGATTTAGCAGCCTATTGTAGCAGGTTAGCAGCAGAAAGACCCAATAAGACTCATGTGGTTACACTGAGTTTAGAATATGCTATATATATGTCCCCCGTTATATCAAAAGGCTTTGCAGTCTGGATAAAAACCTCTTGCTGTCCGGACTTGGCCAATGGGTCTTAATTTGTGACCCGGGTCTATAATGAAAAAGAAAAATTAGGTCGACCCAATCTTCCAATTTTCCTCTTACCATACTTTCCTTTTTTGTATATGCAGTTATATATTAAAGTATAAGGTGATCTGTTTTTTTATTCAGTTTATCCATCCTGCTAGAAACATGGGAAGCCTCTGTCTAAATCTTTTGTGGCTCTTCAGTTTTGTTGCTTAGAGTTAATACACTTCCAATCATAATTCCCAAATAGCTACATTTTCATTCTCGACTTTAATAGGAAAATGGCTATTTACAGTAATTTGTAAAGTAATTTGTTGTGCCAAATTATTCAGTGGAAATAATCAGGTGCAGATATTATTTTTATTTTTATGTTTTTTCCAAAAAAACTTGTCAAACCTCCTTAGCAGCTCCAGATATAGCAGCAGGTTATCTGCATAATGAGGTGTTTTATGACTTGTTTAACCCCAAGTAATAGCCCTGATTCCCCCCCCCCCCTCCCTTTTAAAATGGCTATTGCTAATGGTTCAATCGCAGTGCCAAATAAAAGCAATGACCACATTCTCGTACCTACACGAAGCATAAAATAGAGTTTACACAGAACAGAGATCACAGGTGCTGAGTAGAGACTTTAAATCCAGTTGCAGAAAACAGGTTCCAAATCTCTCCAATGCTGAAAAGAGATCGTCCCACTCAATCCTGTCAAAACCCCTTTTTTTGTGTTATGGGCCAAGATGACTGGTGCCCAGGAATGAAGCCTGTTTGATCCCCATTAACCATTAGCAGGTGACGTACCTTGCCATATCAAAAATAATTTGTATAATTACAAAATTTAAATGCCAAATATAAAAAAAACTCCTGTATTACCACTTGTGAGCTTTTGAGCTCAAATGTTGTGCATTCTTGTTTGAAATAATGTGATTGGTGTGTTTCCTGCTCAGTGTGTGTGTGTGTGTGTGTGTGTTTAATCATGGCTTAATGTGCTTGCATATGTGTTCTTGAATATAATCTGCCTTTCAGAGTCTTAATGTGTATCTATCAGTGTTGAGAGAGTAAAAGGCCATAGCTGAAGTGAGCAGGACATCACTCACCCAGTAGCAGCAGACAAGGCCTGGTAATTTGTGGCCTTCTCCCCTTTCTTGTTCACTCCCATGCTCTCCCCACCTACCCCCCACCCCCCACACTCCACGCTACCATGCTGCCTCCCCAGCCTCAAATTGACCAGCCTCGACTGCTGGTCATGCTGTATTACATGGGTTAGATGAAGTAATTATTTCTAGGCCACTGACTACAAGCAAGATTAATAGTTTTTGAAACGGCCGTAATGGAGGGCTGACCTGCCGTGACATAAGCATTATTTCAAGCTCACCTCCACTCTCATCCCTCTCACCTCTGGGCACTGGCAGAGTGTGATTTATACCTGGGTTAATCAGGGGAGGGGACCTGCATACCAGTGCAGTGTTACAGGCCTGCTCCCACAACTGAGCACAGACAGTGGCAGGAGGTTCTTGTAAGGGGTGTAGGAGACAAAATATGAAGTGATTGAAATCAACATAATTTTATAATGTCATTGTTTTACTGAAATTTAACATGAAACAAAAAAAAAATGGTTGGCACTCACTGAGATGTCCTCGAAAGAAGAGCCATACACTGCTGATGTGAAAACCCAACGTCTTAGGTTGCTTCATCTGCCCATTGTCCCCAACCCTGATGCTCCGGAGCCCTAAGGACCAGAGAAGCTGGGAAGTTGTCACTAGGTGGCACTTGGACATCACATTATCAAATGCTCTTTCCCCTTCACTCCACCCAACCCTCCTCTCCCCCTCCCTTTATCTCTCCTTTCTTGCCTCCCTCACTTCCTCCCTTCCCTCTGTGCTAAGTACACCTCAGATGTCAGGGTGTTTTGTTTTTATTGGATGAGGGCAGTGTGTAATGCATTCACCTCCATTCCTGCCAGCTGTTAAATGCCCCAGAACATGGTCTGGCCAGGCTCCGCCCTGTTAACCCCTCTGATTGGCTGTAATAATTAGCAGAATTGAACAGTAACTATGGTGCCCAGCGAGGGTTTGGGACAGCTTGCAACTCCCTGATATGTACGTGATAGAATGGTCGATCCTGCCAAGGCGTAAGTGTCTTGGGTCTGGCCCAACCTGGCCACATCCCTGCTCGAGTGCATGTGTGTATTTTAAGCTTTAATATTAACCCTCAACTTAAACACATGCATGCAGTGTGGCACCAGCAATTACATTTTCAAATAGCTGGGTTTGTAAACGGCCAGGATGTTAATCTGTCACCATTCAAGCTACTGGGAAGAGTGAAAAGAGGATTAGACTATTCAATTCCTGGTAGAATATTTCCCTTTGTTCGGAATGAGTGAAGGAAAAATAAATAAAGAAATGAGGTGGCTTCTCAAGCAAGACAAGTGCCGTCTGTTGTATTTCAGGATTTGGCTAATGCTATTATAGCAAACTTATCTGCTTCAGGATTCCAGGAAGACGGGCCGGCGGTCGTGTAAACAGCCGCAAATGATATTCGGTCTTTAATTCAATATTAATCTCAGGTCACATCATAATGCCAGTTTATCTAGGTCAAAGACTACATGAGATTGAATTAGACCTGTCCTAGATGATCAGTCCACATCTGTTTTGCACCATATGTTTTATAGTGGCTTAGATGACAGTCAAATTAAAATTTAGGCCACTGCTCTAGCTTGTAAATACTACCATATTCAAAAATGTGTTTGAATAGATAGGTAACAATAAATAATCTGAGCTTGTATGATGTAGTAGTCTTTGAGAAAAAAAAATTTAGTTGATTGCTGAGGAGTAAAGTAAAGTAACTTTGACCTTGTCTTAGATATATGGAAACATACAGGATCATCCCTATTTTTGATGTGCAGTACGATCTTTCTTCTCCAAAGTGGCTCCTTGCATGTGTTGTGCAGGAATGTTAATGGTAACATATCATTCAAGTGTCTTGTCAAGCAACATACTCTATGAAATCGTATGTTTAGCATAAGGTTATAATATGCTAAATGATAATTGGCAGAGCTGTCAGCCAACCCGGCACAGTACCCCTGTCTTAGCCCCTCTTTTTACCCTTGACTCCCAGTTCTTCAGTCGGATTGTGCATCATCTTTATCCCAGTTGAAGTAACGGACGCGGTCGTGTCAGAAGATGATCTAATATGGAGCCGAGAGGACATAGAGCCGGGAAATCATCGTCATTTGAAGAGGTTGCTTGTCACATGATGGGTTTGATCAACCGGTGCCATGGTACACAGAGCCGGGTCTTTGCACTGTCTAACAGTGGTACTGGATTAGAGGCACAAGCCACTTCTACTGTGATCAGTCACTCAAACACAGTTACATGGCAGGACTGAAATCCTCCTTGCACACTTCATCCACGTCATGTACAGTTCTTTGTCAAGCCTACTGTATGGAAATGAGGAATGCCGCTGTTGACAGTGATATTACATGCCAGTTGTTCCTTTTTTTAAGACCACTTTTGATGCTTTCGTCTGTAACACTGTATATATGACGGTATAACCGTACTGCCTTATAGGGTGATGTTCGGTACCAGGGTATGTTGGTGTATAGCTGCTAGACCTGGCTGTGCGCTACTGATCTGTGACATGGTTGTGTTTGTGAGGAGCATTATGACCTTCAGACTCTGTATGGCTAAGTGCTATTGAATTGTTTATTGCCACAAATCACAAACCCTTCAATGACAAGGTGTGACCAACATACATCCACTCATCCATCCATCCATCCATCCATCCAGCCGCTCTGTCCTTAGCGATGTTTTTGGTTTACGGGCTCTGAGGAGCCTAACATTAGCCTCTAGAGCTGGTGATTTTAAATGCTCCACCTGCTTATCGATCTCTTCTTCTCCACTGAGCCAGTCAGGCCCATGCAGGCAGCAGAGAGAGAGAGAGAGAGAGAGAGAGAGAGAGAGAGAGATGACGAGACGCAAAGGGGAAGGGTGGCCTTAGTCCTTTGGTCCTCAGGTCTGTCCTTGACACTGCCTGTGGGACAGGCCTGGAGGACGCTCCTTGTCTGTCCTTTAAGCTCTGCATCTAGTCCCTACAGCTAGCCGGCCCTCCCCCCTGGGCCAAGCTGCACTTTGCACAGCCATATTGATTTTTTTTTGGAGGGGAAGGAAAAGTGTGACTGGGTGGTGAGAGCGAATGAGAGAGGGAGGGGGAAATGGAGAAATCAAGTGAGCTTTCTAAAGCACTGACTTCTCCTTGACTGCACCTCGAGACGCGACAACCCTGTTAGAACAACTCAGTGGCCCTGGTGCCCTGTTGAAAACTGCTAATCACAGTCTTTCAATCAATGCTCTCCTTGCTCTCCTCTCTTTTCTCCCTCCATCCCTCTCCCTTCCTCATTTTCTCACTCTTTCCCCTGACTTTCCCCCTTACTGAACTGGACCCCGCCTGAATATCAAGGGACTGTGTCTGCATTAAAACTGGCCATTCCACATGGAAAACAGCTGACCTCATGAAAGCATGTTGTAATTTGAAGGTGAAAACTAAAAAGCTTTTCTCGATCGACATAATCTTAATGGAAACATTATGGTCCAGCCGCAATCTAACAATTAGGACGAAATGGCAAACGGTTCTTGCATATCGCTGGTGATTGCCAAGAGTTCACACGGCTCTTTTGATGAGAAAGGCTGCTAGTTTGAATCCTGCACTGTGTGTAAAGCTCAAGAACCCCTTGTTTAATCTCTATTTCTTACAGCAAAGAATAGAGAAACTTCACTCTCCCCAAGAAATCTTGAGATGTATTGTGTAGCTCCTATTTGGGAAATTGTGTAAGTATGTGATTGTGAAGCTGCAAGCATGCTGCAAGATAAAGAGCATGCTCGGTCAATCTCTCCTGGTTAAATAAAAGGTTACGTAAGGCACACATCGACAGATCTCTTAAATCGCCAACCCTTCCTCGTCTTTTCCTCTCGTCTTCTTTCCAGACTTGACACTTGCTAAAGGTCACAGAAACATCTTTTTGCTCCTTTGAGGTGTAGATAAGTGTGAAATAGATGTTGACACCACAGACACATTGAAAGGCACTTAAACAGAGTGGCCATGTGCCAACCAGTCTGTGTCTGGCTTTGTGCATTTGTAAATACTTTTGAATGATTGATCTGGAAACCTGGGCCTCTGTCAGGTGCAGTGAGAGAAAAACAGATGAGCCCTGGCACTTTTTTTTCTTCATTTCTTCCTTTCTTTCTCTCTTTCACACACATGCACACGCACTCTCCACCTGACAGAATTGGTCTTACCTTTGGATGACTGGAGGAGTACCTTTAAGTAAATGTGTGTGTGAGAAAGTGTGAGAAAGTGTACACATGGCTCACAAAGAGAGAACTATACTGGACTTTTGATCTTAAGTTAAAACGGCAAACCTGAGTGTTAGTGTACCTTATCTCACATGTGCGACATTTTTTGAATGTGACTGGGTGCCAATAAAGCTAGTCACTTTGTGCGTGTGTGTGTGTGTGTTTGTGTATGTGTGATTCTAATTAATGATTGGCAGCGGTCCCCTGCGGCTCAAGTAATGTGCTTAGATCAGTTTTATAAACAGGGTGTGAAAGGTCTACCCAGCACCAGCCGTTTAAATGACCGGTCTCTTGTTCAGGTAGATGGATGGAAATGTGTAATATTAATGATCATGTCCCCCGCTGACCTGTCGTGAGGTGAAATGAACAACGCAGCCCTCAGCCTCCAACAACAATTAACCGCCTGTCTGCCATTTGTCATCACTCAGCCCACCTGTGGACCCCCACTGAACACATGCTGAATATGTCTGTCGATATATACACAATGTTCCCTTCATTGATTTGAGAGAGAGAGAGAAAAAAAATGCAGTGGTTTATGGCATAGCTCTCCACATTTATTTCAAGGTATGTTTTTTTTTTCCTTCTTTTTGTCACCAATATTTAAAAAAAAGTTCAAATTTGATGAATTGACTATGACCTCAACCTTCATTTGAATCTGCAATATGTGTTTGTAGGAAGAAAAAAAAATGTGGAGGATTATGCTCTTAATAACTGACATACTCATCTGATCCATATTATTTGCATGAGCCTGGATGGGTGACCTTGCATTAAACATGATTCACGATTGTAAACTCGACCTACATGTCAAATTGAATCTGTAATTACGTCTCAGGATGATACAGGATTGTCCCGAAAAAAAATATAATCAACAGAAAAGTAGGATCAAAAAGTAAAGACAATTGTTATGACCCGTTGGTGAAACTCTGGCGCAACTTGAAATAAATGAGACTCCCAGTAACCACCAGTGACAAATCATTTATGGCCATTTAAAGATTTATTTTATAATACAATTCAAATAGAAACAAAAGAATAGATTTAAACATATGCACGTATAGAACATGTTGAAACGACCTTGTGGTCGTAACAGAATTTTTTTAGACGTTTCTAGCAACATCCTCCTGATTGACCTCTGCGTCTAACAGGCCAATTCATATTCATGGGCTGGTCCTGAGTAAAAGTGTGGAGACGTAGGGTTACACATTACCAATGCCCCTGTTCTGGGGTCAACTCCCACACATTCCAGTTAGCCATTGACCAGTCTGTCCTGTTAACTATCACATGGAGCCACCAAACCTGAAGCAGGTATTTTTAAATTAAATGTCACAAGTGGCTGTAAATAAAATGTCAGAAGTTGCGCGTGGTTAATTTTTGCCCTGAATGTTTTTTTAGTGTGAACATGCATGAAATGAAGATGCATAATCTGTAGAAAACTATTGAAGCAGGTCAATTCTGGAAAATGTAACAAGTCATTTTTCAGTTGGTCTGTGAGGCCGAAAAGACATATGTTTAGATTCAAATTCTACATAAAGATGGTGCAAGTTAGAAAATCCTGCAAGAGGCATTGCAACAAAGGTGGAACCTCTCTCTGCATGTGTTGTTGTACAGTAGTTCAAGGTAGTGACAGACCCTCAAGTCTATTCTTTTGAGGCCTTTATGGCACAAACCTGACTTTCCTTAGCTGAAGAGCCTTATTCTATGTTTACAGCTGAATTCAAGGTTCCTACAGACTTTATTTTTCATATGCATTGCACACGTGGACACACCCTGCTCTTCCTGATGTTTTTTGTTGCTTCACACAAGCTCCCTACATTCTACAATCTGGTGGCAAATGGACAGGGGCGGAAGCAGCTTTGATGTATACTGGCAGTCTATGTATTCGAGTCCAACGTTTTATAGCCAACTTGTCAAAACTGTTGATTCACCATCACTTTTGCAGAGGAAGACCAGTTCAGAAATGGGTGTCACACAAGCACCAATGGTTTTCTGTTTAAACAGTGAGCTCTATTACACAGCTATCTGTCATCACGTCATCTGCAGATGCACAAGGCTTGAAAATGAAGGCTTCCTTTCTCCAAGATGAAAAGCTAGACCTCTTGCCACATATTGTTTAAACATAACATAGACATCAGCCAGTATGGAATGATTTCTGTCTTACTATGCATGACTCACCAAAATGTGGAAAACACAAGAAGTTCTTCTGCTTTGGGTGATGCTTATCAAGCCATCCTTCAGAGCTTGCTCTACATTGCAGCTTCTTATGTACAGTTCATGATGCATCAGACAAATGTAGCCAAGTCCAGTGGGACTCTCGTTTTCTTTCAGCCTCCTTCTGGTGCAGACACAAGTGAGACTGGGAATGTTTTTATCCCCGCAGCAGCTGAGTTATCTGGCTATTTTGAGCTATTGATGCTAAGCGCTGGACATTAATCTACTCTGCAAAGGACGCTTTGAAGAAAGTGTCCATTGAACTGTCACAGATGGAGGAAAAAAAGAAATTAATAAATATACGCTACACACAGTTTCATATCTCTCATAGGCCAAGATCAAAGAAACCAGTTGAGTTCTATTCTACCTAATATGTTTTTCTGTGATAAACAGTCCGGCTGAGGGAATAATCCCATCAAGGAAGAGAAAGATTAAAATAGAAAAAAAAAAAGCATCAGATATATCACTCAGCACAGACGGTTGGCACGGCTACTGTGAAGCATCTGTGTCATTATGGGATTGGTAATCTCGTTTCCTGGGTCTGAGTGGAAGCGCAGACCTTTTTTTTTTTTGTGCTTCGTGGTTTTCCTTCTAGAATCAGGTAGAGACACAGAAACAGAAAGACAGATACAGTGGTCCACTGATACTGTGACACTTCATCTGCTTCAGAGGGCTCCGGCTCTTGTCTGTTTTTTTTTTTTTTCTGTGGAATTTCTGAGTAGCTTAATGTATTTGACATGTGTGTGAAAGGGTTGCTTTAGTGTGACTGGGGTTGAGGCATCATGCTCGCTACCCCGACTGAGCTTTTTTTTCTTTTTTTGCATGGCCATGTATGTATGTGTATCTGTTGGAGCCTTACACACACACACACACACACACACACACACACACACACACACACACACACACACACACACACACACACACACACACACACACACAAACATACAGTTGTATGCTTGTGTACATAGTGGTGCTTTGTGCGCCATTGACTAAAGCAGACTGTAATGGTTGTGTGTTCATACATTCACATCTACAGTTGGTGGATGCCATGATGTGGATCGGTACAGACTTCCCAAAACACACAAATCAAAAACACACAGACAGATTCACAAACACATACACATGCAACGGTAGCCCAGAGCCTCACCTTGATATCCTGAGCTTCTGTCATGAGTTAGAATTTAACATCAGCGAATATATCTGTCAGGTTGTCAATTTCTGCCAGCAGTCTTTGAATGTGACCTGCCTGAGAATTGTACATGTTGTTTCGTTTTTTTTTTAGATTCAAACTGTCTCCAAGTCCATTTGTGTTTGTGTCAGGACAAACTTGGAAGGTGTGCACACTTGTGTGCATCCTTGAAGAAAACTTTCAACAGGTGTTATGTTGTTTAGCCTGAGGTAAAGATTCGGCCCTGAAGGAAAATTTACCGCACCGCTTCTGATGCCCCTCCATTATTGGAATCTATTTTCCTCCATCCTGTCTTTAATGCACATACTTTCACTGCTTTCCCTCTTTTTGATCCAGCCCATTATCGAGTCAGGACACCTGGTTTCAAACCTGCACTTGCAAATGTTATTAACAGGACATTTTATTTCACTCACGACACATTCTGACAGCCGGTTCCCTAATTCCCCGTAGTGTGCCACACCAGGTCTTTGGCAGCATTAGGGCAGAAGAAATGTGAGATGCATCTTGTAAATGTCTCAGAAATATACACAGGATTGCTTCTCCTTAAACTATCGCCGCTGGTTGGGTTGATGCACAGGCAATTCATGCAAAACTTTAAAAGATGTAAAAAGTCAGTGGCATGCCGATGACATTTCTCCTTCCCCTGTTGCTGAGACACCATGCAGAGGCTCTGTGTGCACCTGTGGAGAATGAATATGAGCCTCTCATTCACAATCGCACACAGATATAACGCATCCACATATACACACCTATGCACAAGCACGTATGGGAGTAAGAAGAGGCAGGGTGGGGAAGTAGTCGTGAAATTTATTTGGACATATAGTTTTTATGGCAGTTGCCGTTGGATTTACAGGTCCGAATGGAATGCATCTCAATGAAACGTGCTTTGATCCCTCCTCCGGGTTCATGTTTTTATTGGAGGAGCTCTATATGGCACAGGGTATGTTTTATAAGGTTGTGAGGAACCCCATGACAGCCTTCACAAAATCATTAAAACGTGTGATGTAGAATGAAAATGACGGGTTACCGGGGTCATGTATCATCAATTGATAATGTTGAATGCACAAAAGCTGCATGTAGAATGTTCCCTCTGCCACTTATCAGACTATTTTACTGTGTTGTATTCCACAGAGGCGGAGGCTATTGCATGAATTGGGAGACCAGAAGATACCCTTTTTGGGACCTTCAGATCAGGGCTTTCAGCAACTGGTGAGCCAGCCACACTTCCTTATCGCACTAATGATGCCTTGATTTATAATTTAAAGGACCCACAGCAGCCTTTAACCATCCAACCTGCTGCTACAACCCTGTATCATGTGATAGTTATAGCTCAAGATCTGAGAAAAAGAAACAAAATTGTCAAATAACATTGTAATTAAAGTTTTAGTAAGGCTTGTTTTTAAATGTCATGATCATCCTGTTATGACAATAATGTCTTGTTTTTCTCAAGTGGGATTCCAGTTACTCTGGTCTGGTTTTGAGGAGATCCTGCTCGCTGCCTGCTGAGCTTCATGGCCGGGTGCAAGCAGCTCTGCTCACTCTGAGAAGGAAGGGCTGCCTCCTGAGGGATTTGGTTCGCGTTCGTGACCGAGATGTATTCACCGCCGTGTCACGGGCTCTGCTCGGTGAGCCGGGCCACACCTATCGCTATCTGGACACACGGCTCTTTGCCATTCCCTGGCACAGTGAGAACACAGAAGCCAAGGGACAAAACTGTTGTGACCCTGACTTGAGGGCTGCCTGCAATGCATTGTGGGAGCTGAACACCTTCTTCTGCTCTGATGTGTCTCAGCTAAAGGAAGGAGACAGGTTGACACAATGTGCAAAGGGGGAGGCAGAGCCCAAACTGGGTGAAGAGGGGGATACGGAGTCGAAACACAGTGAAGACTCCAAGAATAGTGAAGGGGGGGACTCAGAGTCTCGACAAAGTGAGGAGGGGGACACAGAATCCAAGCACAGTGAGGAGTGGGACATTGAGTCAAAACACAGTGAAGAAGGCTTCTCTGGGTTAAAACAAGAGGGAGAGTGGGAGACAGGGTCAAGACACAGCAGTGAGGAGGGAGAGTCCTCTAAGGCCAAACCAATTGAAATGGGGGCAGAACACAGTGAAGGAAAAACTCCCAACTGGGCACCTAAGACCAGTACAGAGACTAAACCTGTGGGACTAGGGACCCAAGAGAAACCCATCGCCCAACTCAAGCACAGCTTGTCAGATTACCACATTGAGGACAAAGAGGAACAGGAAAGCAGACAGGGCTGTTTCCAACCGAGTCCTCCACAAATATGCACCAGTCCATTCAAGTTCAATGTCACCTTACTCAACTATATGGACCCAGCAGCCATGAGTCAGCTCAAAGAAGAGCCTTACTATGGCATGGGGAAAATGGCAGTAGGGTGGCACCATGATGAGAACCTCATCACTCATTCACCGGTGGCTGTTTACAGCTATAGTTGTCACAAGGACCAAGGTAAGGGTCAAAGCTAAAACCCCTTTTTCTTAACAATGGTGTTTGGATAACAATAGTTGATTTCATTGACATGATTGTAAGGTATTCGATTTGCCATAACAGTAATTAGAAGATACTGCTCTCTTTAAATGGATGTTAAAAAAGTCTTCTGAAAAGTATTTTTTGTGTTATAATGTAATACTGTGAGTTCTGGGTCTACCCCGGCGATGCCCGGCATGGAATCTGAGTGGCCATGTCCAGAGCCATTGGAGAGGCAGCTGCTAGGACCTGTGGTTACGTCATCGGTGCCTGTCATGGAGGCAACATGAAAAACAGCTGGTGTACACCGGCAGTGAATAAGCCATCAAGTTGCAGAACGAGGCTTTTCAGGTTTGGCTGGAGTCTTGTCTATATTCCTGGCAGCGGTTGCTGAGGTAGTGAATAAGCTCTTCAGCAGCAAGGCACCAGGTGCCATTGTTGGCCTTGTTTTGACCGACATGCCTCTTCAATGTCGCTAGGAAGTCGGGAACAGCACCTGTGGAGTGGCAGACCAGGGTGGTTTTTCCACTTATCAAAAATTGGGTCTGGAGGGTGTGCTCCAACTATGAAGGTATCACACTGGTCAGTTTCTTCAAGAAAGTTTATTGCAGAGTCCTGGAAAGAAGGTTCCAGCTGATTGTCGAACCTCAGATTCAGGAGCAATGCGGATTGCATCCTGGTCACGGGACAGTAGATCAGCTGATACCTTTGTTGGGGTATCATGGAAGTTTGCTCATCCAGTCTACAAATGTTTTGTGGATGTGGCCTACAACTATGTCCCCGCTGAATCCTGTGGGGGATACTGCGGATTATGGCGTGTCCTGGCCATTGCTATGAATCATATAACCAAAGTGAAAGTTGTGTCTGTATTCTTGGCACAAAGTTAAACACATTTTCAGTAAGTGTTGGACTGTGCAAACGCTGCCCCTTGTCTCCGATCCTGTTTTGTGATATTTAATGAAAGGATCTCAAGGTGCAGTCCGGGTGAAGAGAGAAACCGATTTGAAAACTTCAGGATTGTGTCTCAGCTCTTTGCAGATGATGCAGTTATGTTGGCTTCATCAGCCTGTGCAGCTTCAGCACACACAACGTGCTATTTTTCGCATTTGGCATTTTTCTAAAATTAATTTTTAGCTTTTTAGCTTTCTTTTCAATATTCTATCAACTTATCTCAGTTGCTTAATGGTGGATCAGATGCTGCTAACCTTGTGTATTATGGCCCTGAAGCAGTGCTGTACCATCTGTAGACATGGCCTCTGGTGAGGCAACCATCAGATCCATCTCTGTGATAGTGTCAGGGCATTATCAAATGTCATCCCTGGCTTACTGCTGACAGCCTTATCGCTGACGTGCGTTGGGAGATCACAGACATTTGGATCTGAGCTCTTAAGATGTGCTCAATGGTGCAGTCTAACAAACAGGCCTTATCACACACACAGCATCTGATCTAAATCATTTCCCCCAAGAAATGATCAATGTGCAATTATCTGATATGGAATAATGAGCCCTGCTTTGATAAGTGTTCCTAGACTGTACTGTAAGGATAATACGATGTCTTCTTATTATGGGGTATGCACTCTTTCAAGAGCTGATGGTATTTCTTGATCAAGGTGATAGAGATTCTAAGTGAGACAGGAAATTTGCCTTCTAGAGCAAATGCAAAGCAGCTAAAGAGAGTATACACCGTCTAACATTTTAATAAAACTAAAATTTGCCTCCTCTCCTTGTAATTCTTATGTCCTCCTGTTTTCAGTTCCACCAAAGTTTGCATTGTATAGAATATATTGTAAAATAAATGACAATTTGTATTGTAAAAATATTACAAATCAGTGGATTTTAATGTCAAAGTCTAAAGTTGGGCAACCACTCCTCAGATCCTTATTTGCACCTTCCAAAGGCCGGAAGGAGAGAAAAACATGATTTCTCGCTTTGGAGGTTGCAGCTGTATAGTTCAGCAAACATACAATACATGTGCCTATACTGTTAGGATAACTTTACACTATCATAGGAGTGCAATGCTAAATGTTCTGATGTCCTAACAGATTCTATATCTGGGCTTTCTTCACTGAGGTTCGCTAACCAGGAACACCTGCTCCAGAGGTCTGCTTAAATGATTTGTTCCAGGCCATTTCAACTTTGACCCTGTGAACAAACGCTATGGCATAACACCTTTTGGTGTATGCCAGATGTGTCTTCTCCGGGTTTTGAGTGACCCCACAGCTCCAGACTTGAGAGAGGAAAGTTTGATCATAGACTTAGAGCTTTGTTCCAGTGGCTGGCTCTGAGAACTCGGAAAACAGGCTAATGAAATTATTATCTTGAGGAATGTTGCACTTATAATATAATAAGTTTATGTTTTCTACATTGTCCCTAACAAGAAGGAGGACTGTCCCGCAGAGAAAGGAAACTCAGCACATCAGATATATTTGATGTACAGAGACTTGATGTGTTGCATGACACCTACTTCATTAAAGAGGCTTTTTTTCCCCCTCTTTGAGCAGCCTCACCTTTTTTTTCTTTTTTTTTTTTGCTTCAGTCAGAGAAGTGCTCTGAGTGTTTTTCCCAGCTGCGCTGATCCAAAGGAATCTGCCACAACTGAGCGTTTTCCGGCACAGAGGATGATCTTCCACCATTCCTGAGGCCTTTCATTAGCTGGCTCTCAGAGCACAATGGCTGGAAATTAAGTTACTATTTATCCGTGCTGAGCAAAGGAAAAGGCAGCTGTGGAGCAGAGAGGCCCAGAAAGACTTTAGTATCGATTTTTCTTGGGGTGTTGGCCATCCAAGCCAAATCTTTTTTTCCTAGTATGCCATGTGAGAATGGAAGGAGGAGAGAGTAGCAGGCAGTCGGGGGGTGTTTTTTTAAGTGTTCAATAACACACTCTCTTGCACACTTACTAAACAACATCAAGGGCTTTTATCCAACTATTTCCTCTTGCACAGCATAATGATAGCATAAAAATCCTGTGCTAACAGCCAATATGATCACAGCAACACATCATCATCTTTGCTCTGCTAAGTGAATCTTACTTGCTGGAGACAAAGGCTTACATCTTACATCCCTTGTTTGGGTGGAATGGATTTAATCAATGCAGCCCTCAGTATTTAAGGTGGTAACCAGCTGTGTGTTATTCAATTTCAAGGCGTCTTCTTTGCTCATAAATTGACATTGTCATCTATCACTTGTGTTATTATTAATAATTAATATTCATCATATTAAATTTAAACAACAGCAGTTAAAAACAAATTAAGTCATAAAGTGTATGTTTTCCCTAAAAATATGAGGAATTTAAGTTTGGGCATTTTAAGTCCCAGTGATTTAAACTGTCAAACCAAAAGCCTGAAATGTGAATATAAATGTAAAATGTAAAATGCAAATGTTACAGTGAGCTGGACTGTGTGTTACTGACAGGTGAGAGCAGTGAGGGAGGTAGCGGTGAGAAGGCATGCTGGAGAATCGGGCTCAAGGTAGCCTGGGACATCCACACACCTGGCTTGATGCTGCCGCTGGAGTCTGGAGACTGCTATTACATGAGAGGTACTGAATCTTCTCCATAAACACACACACACACACACACACACACACACACACACACACACACACACACACACACACACACACACACACACACACACACACACAGACATGCAAACATGCACATATAAACATGTAGGTCAAACAATTTCGCCACATTCACCACCATGTCTGAGTTTGGAGGGAGGTGCAGTTTTTTATTACCCTGTCATTTAGGTGCCGTTTACGCAACAGCGGTCCTTCCATGAAACGATCAACTTTTGTTGCGGTTCAGCTGTTTGTTTACATGACAGCGGTATTTTGGGGGCCTGAAAACTCAAACCTTTTTTGTTGCCGTGTTAACTGGCAAAACGCAATTCTTCTGAAAACTGTGACGACACGGCCTCACTTCACACATGGCTGTTACATTTTCAGCTAATAGCCCATGCATGGACAGAACGAGTGGTGTTTTTCTGAAGTGTTGATCTTGAAAACGTACACTGTCAGCTCCTGGCCTGGCATGCATGCTACAGTGTTTTCAACTGTTTTTGCTGATCCGTTTGCATGAGGATCGTTTCTACAGCATCGTCACATGAACGTGTAACTTTTTTTGAAACGCAAAAGGAAACCATTTTCCGTTTTTAGCAAAACCATCACAAACACCAGGCCTTAGTATTTCTGGAACTTTGTCCCAAATTACCCACATCAGCAAGATGTGCCTCACTCTCATGCTCTATTCTGTTCTTCTTACCATCTCGGCTGGAGAATTTGAGCTGGTGTGTGTGTGTGTGTGGAGAGAGAGAGAGAAAGAGCGAGAGAGAGAGGTGTTACTTGGCTCGGAACACAGAGCTTTAAGGTTCCATGAAATTGTGTGCATTAGAGAGGTTAAGAAAACCAAATGTTATTTTTTGAAGTCCTGTGACCCAGTGCTGACTACGTCTCTATGGAGAGGACAGACAGCCAGCCACAGGCGCTTAAATCATAGCCTAATGCTTTTGGCTGCAACGGACACCTCCACCCTCCTCTTTTTTGGCCCCGCAGGCCCTTCCAAGCTTTCTCATATATTTTGAGTGTGAGGACATTTATCCACATCACAGCATAAGCTTGTACTTAGATGTACAAAAAGTCAGGGCCCCTGGTTTACTGACTGGGGGATTTAACACATTTAAGGGCTTTCTTCTTTCGTAGGTATATTAGTACAGACATGCAGGACAATCCTGTGTCAGTTGTTCCTTCATTTACCTGATGAATTACTCTTTATTTCTACATCAGTTATTGGTTGTAATTGTAATTTGGAGGCTAAAGTAGTGCAGACTGATCTCTAACAATATATCCATACATGATATTTTGTAAGAAAATAATAATTTCTATATGATGTAACTTTTATTTACCCACTTAGTTACGCTGTATATGGGACTCTTGGTTATATAGTTTTATCATCCATGTTTGCATATTAAGGCTTAGTCTTATCTCTTACTCCATTTTGGAGTAGGGGGCATGTAAATGACTGTATTTTATGTTTTTTGGGGGGAGGTATTTCCTCAATAATTTTGTTCAGTATCATTTTGTGTTTCAGCTCAAGATGCCACAAGGTCCAAAACACTTAGAACCAAACCCCAAAAAACATGTATTTCTTCAAGATGAGGCCCGTGTCAGTGACAAGAAGTTTGTACCTACGTACTACTGCTAAAGTGTAAATTATTTCCATAATATTTCACTGAACAGTACGAGGGTTCACTTTTCTATGGTCTGGCCTCCACAAGTTAATTCAGTGTCTCCTTTTGTAGGCCGTGATGTCACATGTTCACAAACACATGACACACTCTAGATGCTGTACAGGTATAGTACCTTGTGTCCTCCAAGGTGTACAACATCACATGCTGCACACAAATGCTGCATTAAAAGTGACTGCATTCTGAGTAGTCGGCATGATTACAGCAGGAAGTTTCTTTTTTTGTTAGTCTCAGGAAAATTTGAAACAGGAAGCTGCTTTAGTGTTGCAATAATCTAGTTTTATAAATCTGCGTCTGACAGGATTAAATCTTTTTGACAAACAGAAAAATTCCTGCTGACAATTCCTGATTCCTTATCACTTGTATCTACATAGATACATATTGTATCTATGTAGATACAGTAGGTTTCAAATAGGCCACTATTAAGTGTTTGCCAATCTGACAATTTCTTTTTTTACAAATACAAAATAGGAAGGTTTTAATGAATTCCTGAAGTTGACTCTTTGAAGCCAGTATGTTTTCATCTGAGAGAGCCGATGTCTGTACCTAATATTCAGCTTGACAGGGCTTGAAGCCGGCCTCCTTTAGCTGGATAAGATTTACAATAGAACAGTCAGTTTCAGGCCAGCCATGATAATAGAGTGATGGGCTGTTGTGCAGACCATTCTAATGGGACTTGACTGTCGCAGATCAGTGGGGATTTATGCTCCACTTGGTGAGTACGCCCTTGAGAGACCAACTGCTGCACAACGATAGCAGCTCACACAGTCCTTGGCTGTCTGCCGCTTTGTCGGTCTACCTGAATTAAATAGTTGGCACAATGCACGAACATATGCAGGCACCTATAAATTTGCAAAACCCACATGCACAAAAATACACACACTAGCGCATGCAAAGAGCACAGCTTTCTTCTTATTGGAGGAAGGGCATGCCACCCCCCCTTTAAAACACACACATTCACACAACCAGAGCAGCCACCACTAAACTGTGTGTTAAAATATATTGTACCAGTCTTTTAGTGACATACACTCTATGATAGATAGTTTTGTGGTATTAAAAGAAAACTACAATGGTGTATAACCACAGACACCATAATGTCTTTTCAGAACCATTTGTCGCCGGCTGGCCCTTTTGAACTGCTAATGTCTGAGCTGCTGGAGGCAAATTGAATCACCATCATTTCCACCCAAATGGAATTTCAGTGGTTAAAAAAGAACAATGCAAGTCTTGACACCAGGCCTGTTCAATAATCAGATTTCCAGCTCCCAATGCACAGGGGGGACTGGAGAAAAGAGTTGACCCAATATATTTAAAAGCCTGCTTCCTGGAAAAGGAGGACAAGTGGCAGCAGGCTCAGGGGTTGAAAGAAAGATAAATATTTATTACAGTGATCGAGTTTGCCTCGACTCCCTCTGATGCATCAGACACGCTAAGAAAAGAGCAGATTGATGGAGATAATTTGTTATTGGATATAAACAGTTTTAAAGACGCAGAGTAATTCTGCCCAGAGACCTAATCCTTCACAATCTCATCAGGGTGAGGAAAACACCGGCAAGTTGTTTTGTTTGTCACCATCTTTTTTTCCCTTTCTATCAAACAATAATATCTTGCTCCCAAACCATTTGGCTGTTTGACTTTCAAATCACAGGCATTAGCCAGTGTTCTTTTGCTTAAGGCGGGTGTAAATATGCACATGTGCTGTGAATGACAGCTCTGTCATGGCTAAATTAATTATTGGTATGAGGCAAATAATGGCAGAGCTGAGAAACATCTTTACACACAAAGAAACACATGGAGGTGTACATAGGAAACAGCAGTAAGGCCTCTTTGTAAAGCTTCTGTGGTATTGGACAAATGTTTGTTAGTATGGCTCTTCCATCTTGACAGATTGAGCACGATCTGGTTTTGTTTGGTAATTAAAATTATAGCACAATGCTGCTCATTCTACTTGATTCAGTGCTGGACCAAGCGCAGCCTCCCTCCGTGTACAAGATGACTTAGTTGTTATGTTCCTTCACATCCTGCTTTTCATCTGTTCTACTCACGTCTTCTCTTTTCATGATTTGTTATTATGATAATTAAAAGTACTAGATCAAATGTAATCTTAATTCTTATTATGTATTATGATGTTGGTTTTTTTTGCTCTATAATGGTTTATGAAATTGTTATATTGTCTTTTCTGGTCCGTTCTCTCGTTTACCCTCCATAGTTGCTCTGTTGATGATTGATGGTGATATTACTATTGTGTTCTGATAGTTTTCTCTTCCCTGTGTTTTTACCAGAGGACCTGAACAGCACCCACCAGCACTGTGTTCTAGCTGGAGACAATGCACGTTTCAGCTCCACACACAGAGTGGCCGAGGTGAGAAGGCAGCAGGCCTAAAAGAGAAAACACACAGTGTTTTGATGCTTTATCGCTGCCGTCAGTCCCTTTGGTTTCTGTGAGGACTAAAGCTGATACATGTGATACATGGGAAACATTAAAGTTGAAATATTTTATTCGGTAAACAATGACAAAATTCAAAAAGTCGTGTTTTCGTGACTATAATGAGTGAAAAGAAACGTGCAAATGTATGAATGCTTTTGTAAAAATAGTAAGTTAATTTATCTTAATCATCCATTGACACCATTTACTAAATTAATTGGATTTATATATGTTATGATTAATTAAATAAAACCTGTAGATTATTTATGTATCTTCAAAAACAAATATACATACAATGTTTTTAGATACAAACTTTAGTTTTCTGATTTTGAAAATCTCTGCATTGATCAATACAAATTAAATAATATTTGAGAGTTAATTGCAAAGACTAAAGTTATTATTTGTATGTTTAGGATTTTGATTTTGATTCGCAATCATTCGTATAACACTGGATCTTATGCGTTCCTACCAGTGTTCTAGTGGGACCCTGACCTACATCCAGTCGCGGTGTCAAGAGGCCTTATCCAACCTGCACACTGACCCAGAGACAGGCTCCCACAGCCTGCTCGCCCTCCTGCCGACGACACTACAGCACTGTGAGGATATTCACAATGAGGTAGGCACATGGTGGTCTCTCTGCACTTGTGATTGTACATGTGTGTGTTGCATCATTGTGTGTGTGTGTGTGTGTGTGTTGCATACATTTGTCACTAGGTTTTTGTATGATCTTCTTGTGTGTATAACTGCTAGCATCTGTTAGCATTGGCACTATTATGTCTGTTAAGGTATTACCTTATAGAAACCTGTTGTTGCAGTTTCTGGTGAAGTTTGTTTTGACCTGCTTGGATTACCAGATGATTGAGATTTGCCACACTGGACTACACAAATTTGGCATTGAAATATAGACAATAGCATGCCAATCTTTAAACGTTCAAATTTAAAGTATGTTTCTGTGACCATAAACATGCTTGACATTATCTGAGTTATTCTGATGCTGTACTCCTCACCCATCTGGTAGTCCAAGAAGGTTAACAATGGAGCCATCTACAAATATGACAGGATGACAGAAAATAATTCAGAAATTGTCATGGAATATATAGAATTTGGCCCCGGTGAATAATATGGATTAATGTCTAATTAGGGAATTAAATTCTATTTGAACAAACCTGCATTTTTGGTTTGTGCATTTGTAAGGATGTATTGGTGTACGGTTGTAGCACACTACAGATATTAAATACTATCTTAGTGATCTCTAACCTAGTCAGCAGCTTTGATATCATTTTAGCACTGGGGTCCTGGGTTACCCACCAAAGTATGGTCACAGACTAGTAGTAGTAGAAGTACAATAAAATACTTGAAAAACAATACAGCATTTCACTAAATACACTGACACAATTTTCATTATTGAAACTGTGTTATACAGTACCGCAAATTAATTAATCCTGCTTTTATGTCTCTCTCCATTTCCTCTGCATCATGGGACTTCCAGACAATACTGGCAGGCCTCTTAAAGCAGGTTAAAACTCTGTGAATGGCAGAATGGGAGCTTTCTGGCTTTCTTCCTCCTAGTTACGTGGTTGTTTAATGCCTCCAATATGAAATCCAGGTTGTTCTCATTTGTCGTGGCCTGTGATGGAT
Organism: Chaunax sp. Z400; assembly: GCA_037577475.1. Taxonomy (NCBI): domain Eukaryota; kingdom Metazoa; phylum Chordata; class Actinopteri; order Lophiiformes; family Chaunacidae; genus Chaunax; species Chaunax sp. Z400. The sequence goes on along the minus strand of CM075184.1, from coordinate 29,874,424 downwards.
TGTAAGGCAATAGCCTCTCCATATGTTATCTAAAGATGGAGTCATGCCCCGCTCTCCTCCTGAACCCCCTTTTTTTTTTTTTTACACACGAGTGATGCTGGCTTGGGGTATTGAGGGATAGAGCGAGGTCAAAAAGAGGAATGCGAGGGTCCGTCTTCAGAGCCACCGGCTCCCTGTGCTGGCTTGCCGCAGGCCAACAGTTAATATAGCACTTCACCTCTCCCCCTTTACACCCCTTGGCTCAAAGCGCACATCCTAGCTGATGCAAGCACCCAGGCCCCTCAGCAGGACACCATGACAGATGAGTCTGACATAAGGTTGTTTAAAGGTTGTAGACAATATTAATTATTCAGCGCTGCCAAACAATAGGGCTGTCTGTGTCAGGATGAGTACTGCACTAGTTCAGCTACCAACACCTGCTAGTTTGCCGCATAGCACCACAGGATTACCAAGCATAGGCCCCCACCAGGACAGCAAGGAAGGTTTATTTAGGAAAACAGGATGCTATTCATAAAGCAGGTGTGTGTCTTTGTATGTGTGAATGTTTAAGTAAAGGGGGGGGGTGCTCTCCAGGGCTCAACCCTACCCTACCTGGCACTCACAATGATTGATGTAGCCATTTGTTTGGAGTTGCCCACGTGAGCAGAACACCCACTTAAATGATATATTGTTGGTGGAGTTATTTATGATGACGGCCCACTTTGGCGCTTGGCGGGCGCATATTGTGCAGGTCGTGTTTGACATGGACGACCGAGGAGCGAACAAGCCTGAAATGCGGAGGCAACCTGACCTGTGCTGTGCCTTATGGGCCTTTACTTAAAAAGGGCTAAACTGCAAACTAGCACCAGCTGAGGTGTCACAGATACTATTTGCAATGTGATGCTCCGGGGGTTGCGAGTGGGAGTGGACGTTGACACTTCTCAGGCGATAGGGGCGGGTCTTATGATGATGAAGCAGAAAGTCTGCCTGAGTATGAGTGTTTGTGGATAGGGCAGGATGTCAGACTGGAGCAGAGGTTCACGGGAGATAGAGACAGAAATGAAGAAAACGGAATCTTCCACCTGTTTGTCAAAGCGTGGTCCCCCTCACTGCCTGTTTTTAATCTTTCCTCCTGTCTGAGGTGGAACCGCGTGCATGTTTAGCTTTGAAATGCTAATCCCAGATGCAAACGTCTTGTCTCATTTAAAGACACCGTGTCACTTCCCAGGTGGGTGTGTGACAGAATGCCCTGAGGGACCCCCACTAATGATGCTAGTCCCCCCCCCACAGTAAATATTGAAGGTAGGGACGACAAGGTTTTCCCACATGTTGTGGCAGAAAGTGAACTGTGTGGAAGCAGGTGTGTATGACCTTCTAGTGTCCTGTTTTCAGGCTGTCCTCAGGGGCTTATGGTTGCAATACCATTGTAATCTCATAAATCACTCCTCAAAACATAGTTTTGCCGGGAGACTTGTCTTGTATGTAGTTTGTACTTGTAAGTTCTGTTGTACTCACCTGTTTTAATGCGTGTGAGGCATTTTTTAGTGTTCATTTTATGGATTTATTATGTAAAGTTTTAATTTCTGCAAAATACAGACCACAAGGGGTAAGAATTTGTAAATGTAAATGTGTTTGGCTAATTCACGAAATCAGTCACATTACTCATACTGACATGAGGGAGCTTCTCCCTAGAGAGACAGGAAGGACACTTTTTTTGCTACATTTGTGGCCTCGGAGGTGAAAAAAAGAATTTACTACTTTATAGATATTGATTGAAATAGAAATGCATATGGCAGTCTGAGCATGCACAGTATAAGTTAGCCTGTGTATGACACTCTGGGAAGTGTGTGCTGAGTGTAAGATACGTGCCTGGTTGCTCACAGGGAGCTGGAGCGACCAGTTCTCCTGGCTGATGTGTGAGGAGGCTGGGAAAGGTAAACAGAGGACGGCAGAGTGGGATCGATCCAGCTCTCATGAGCCACCACCTCAGGGCCCCAGCCCAGAAAATTGATTGGAACCGCTCAGGGAATACCGTGAAGGTGTGGAGAAAGAAAAAAAAAACATGCCTCATTAAATGGGGAAAAAAGGGACCTCCTTGGCTTTAACTCCAGAGTGGCCATGGTGGGCGGCCGGTTGACTAATGTGAGGTTAATGTTTGGTTAGTGTGTCCATCACCTGGAGAGATGACAGCAAGTGCCGCAGGGGAGCCACTAGCTCTCCCATGCCATCTCAGAGAAAAACTAGCCCTAACAACCACTCTCTCTTTCGCAAACACTTTCTATTTGTCTGCCTGGATAGGTGGCATTTAGTCTGAGTTCCCCTCTTGGTAACTCGCAGCTGGATGGCCAGACGCCAAATGCCACATAGCCAGCACTTCAGATGGCCTGCTTTGTGGCTGCCACTGGCATGCGCAGTGGGGGACAGGCAGCCATGTCAGCTCAAAGTGGAGACACAGGTTGGTTCCTTCTCACTAAAGGACAGGCACACAATCAGAGAGATGGAAGGAGGGACTGACAGAGAGGAGAGGACGTCTGGTATTGGCGCTCAGCGGCTTTGTTGTGTGTTTGAGCTGTAGTGATCGAACGGGAGTGGATTTTAGAGAGTGTTGAAGGGACCATAAAGGATGACATTTCTTTGAAGGGTGGGTTGAGTGACTGAGAGGCTGCTGAGCAGTGCCACTGGCTGTGTATTCTCCCTGACATGCCCCAGTCCTTGCATGTCATCCCCGCTGTGATCAGAGCCTTTAGGAAGTAAATGGCAAGATGAGTCTGTGCACAGCTTCTTCCCAAGGCAGACTTAGTTAAAGCTTTGTTTTAACTTTCTTGGTGCGCTGGATGGTAGGTGACTTGTTTCATATATACAGAGCAATGACCACTTGGAAATTTTATCACAGCATGGTATTTTCAGCTCATGCTTTTCCATGGCTTTTATTAATAAGATTCAGGGTGTTGGAGGCTTGATTTACGTTAAAAACTTCAGTATATTACAGCCTCTTTTTGTTGCCACAATCACACTAGGAATACATATTTGCAAAAGTGAAGGAAAAAAGTAAAGAGAGAAGTTCAAACCTCTTTCTCCTTCATGGTGTGAAGTGGTTGTGAATGTCAGATGGTTGCTTTTTGGAAAGCTACAGAAATGGTTGGACACAGCGCCTTTATTCAACAGCAGGAAAGTGTCAGGTTAGGAGGTTCCTAAAGTTATTTGACCATCCGACAAGCAGTCCTGATGAAGTTCACTGACCGCTTAAGGTTGAAAGTACAATTGGAGGTTTGAAAATAAAGAGGCAACCCTTTCTGCCACAAACTACAATCATATATTAACTAAATTAAACTGGCTAACATTTTTGGGACAAATCTTTATGCCAAATGATTATGTTTGGCCGTGATCATTTTTACAGGGTTTTTCATGCTCTTGTACTGCAGCAAAAAGTTTCCGGGGCGGATGCTAAGCGCTGGATGTTGACACTGACCAGAGTTCACGTCACACATTGTGTTTCAAGTCATTGGCAGCTTTGACTTTTCAATACCAAGACCTCAATACCAAGAATCGATTTTTCTCATGGTCCTTCAGAATTTATTAACCAGTGAAAATTAAATGTAGGAACAAAAGTACAAAAAATATTTTTCATTTAAAAGAAACTACATATTCAGACATTATGGGTAAAACTCACCAAATTAAACCTTGGTGCAAATATTTGCGAGTTCACAGCGTTACAATCGTTTTGTTGTATACTTTGGCTAATGATGTGAGAAGAACAATAGACAAAATACTTCTTAGAAAAGTAACAATAGCTCTTTCCGTCTTACTTGATATGCGACTCCTTTGCATGCAATCGCTTTTTGTGTCGCACAGTTGTCGCCAAAACTAACTGCAGCGTGAATTGTTTTGGGTGGATGAGACTTTGTAGGACGTTTTGGGGGAGGGAATAGGGCAATCTTTGACATACACACTCACACTGGCAACTGTACGCACAGAGCTTAACAAAGCCACTCACACACTTATGTACACAGATACACGCAAGAGCATAAACACGCGACTGCACATACAGACACAATAACATGAACACAGAAAGGCACACTTAGAAAGAGATAGGCTACACCTGGCTACATGAAGCATCCTTGCGAGGATTAAATCAGCACTTCAAAAGAGCAGGAAATAAAAACACTCCCAGCGGAGGAGAGGGGAGCGGCTTGGCAGCCGAGACTGTCATCTCCAGACTGAGCAAGGGAGTGGGAGAGAAGGGGAAGGATGGAGAAAATGAGGAGAGGAAGAAGAGGGCGGAGTTTTCAGGTGTGTTAACTAGAGGGTGTGTGTTAATAGGCATATGCATACGTGTGTATGTGTGTGAATATACTGTCTGTCTGCTTGGCCAAAAGTTTGTTTTTGGTGTGTTTGGACTCACAGAGATGATCAGTCTTTGTGCTGTTTGCCTGCGGAAAGTTTTACACTTATGCAATTAAAACAATATGGTGTTTGTTTGTTTTTTCAGGGACAATAACAATGATTTCATGTGTGTTGTGTGTTTTATAACAGAAAAAATACAACAATTCAAAGCAATGGACACATGTCCAAGGGAAAATTTAATTTAGTCATGTTCAAGTTTAATTTCTCACAGGGAAAATCGGACATTTTCAATTTGTATAAAATGGAAAAAAATTAATTGCAATTTTGATAAAATATACTCTGAATAAATACTTAGACAAAAAGGCCAATCCTGTAAATTGAACTATGACAGAGAACACTGGAATATTTCATAAAAAAAAAAAAAAATATATATATATAAAAAAAAAAAACAACCTCTGACATCTCCTCTGAAAAAATTGTATTACAAATTTAAAATGTGATGCTACTTTTCAGAGGAAGGTGAGGATGGTATAAGTGTGCTACAGATTGCATTCTAAGTATATAATATAGATTTATTTAGTCAGTAATTATCTAAAGTTTATAGACCCTTTTGGAATGAAATATAGATATGATAAAATATATAATCAGTCTAAAAATCTGCTTTATTTACAGATTGGGATACAGTTCCATATTTCCATATTTTCAAATGATAATTTCATGTTACAGTAATATATAAAATGTGTGTCATCTACATTCATATTTTTGTAATGTTCAGTCTTTTAACTGCAGGAGTGGTGACAGTTTAGAAAAGAATTATGATTTTTTTCCAGTGCTTTTAGATGAGATAAACCTGTGGAAGGCTGTCTGTCTGAACTTGCTTCTTTATCCTCTGTGCACATGTGTGTATGTGTGTGTTTGCAGGTGGAGTTTGAGTGGCTGCGACAGTACTGGTTTCAGGGCCAGCGCTATGCCCGCTTCTGCAGCTGGTGGACCAGACCGATGGAGCAGCTGGAGAAGGACTGGAGGCTCTTGGAGACTATGGTAAGATTGCTTGTTGCAGCCTCACTGCCTGTTTCTCAGCCATCATGGTTTACTGAACTCAGGGTCATTCACATTACTTCACTTCAGTTTTCACAGGCTGTTTTTTTAATCAGGAAAGTATCTGTTTCTTCCCAAATTCAGGTTTAGAGACACACCATCCTCAGTCATATGCTTTACTTTGAAGCCATTCCTATTTTGGAAAATAGAAGAAATCAACAACATAGATCTAGAAAAAAGTTTTTTTGATGAACAAAACCAGTTTCATGTGACGATATAGAAAAACAAATTTATTGGCCCTGACTTTAATTATATTTGATGGAAATATATAATCTATTATATAAACAAAAACATAAACTATCAAAAATAGCTCACAGATAATATTCTATAATAATAAATTATAATATTATTAAATAATAATAATAATAACAATAATAATAATAATAATAATAATAATAATAACAATAATAATGTGTATACCACTTCCATATGAGCATCTTTATGACTATTAACAGTCACTGTGTCATTTCATGAGTTTCACCTTTCTAAATGCCCAACATGTCTCTGCTAGTGATTCGTTTGCCAATAACGCTCCTCACAAGGGAGGACATGTTTAAAATTACACGATCGGTTGTCTAACTTCTCACCGTTGTGCGTTATTACAGATGCGTCATGTGCTTAATGGTAGACTCACTGAAGTTTTACTAGAGACAAACGTGGGCATGCAGCTATTAGTTAGATACCACTTTAAAGGAAACACACTTAGTGATGTCAGACTCATAATTAAGTCACCTTAATCACAGCTCTCTTCTGCACATACAGTAAGTGCTGCATACATACACAGATACAGATGTAAAACTCACAAACACAGACAGATATATGGCTTCACTGTCTCCCACAGGTTCTATGTGGCTCCCTCTCATAGCTAGATTTCAAAGAGTGTGCATGTGTTCATGTATGTACTGTATGTGTGAGTGTTTAACATCCAGACAGCACAAGCAGCAGGGGGCACTCTTGTATCACTTTAGCAGCAGCGCAGATGAGCGAAAGAGCTGTGCTCCTCTTTTCCTCTCTGCTTCCCCCCTCTCTCTCTTTCTCTCTCTCTCTCTCTCTGTCTCTTTATGTCTCTCACCCACTCCTGCTGTCTCTGGGAGCTCTCTGTCTCTGTCTGTGTCGAGCGCTGAGCAGTAATCACATCTAATGCTCAGGCAGGGATAAAGACGGGCTGGAGGAGAACAGTACTGCTGCTGCCGCCGCCGCCGCTCCAATCTACTCATAGTCTCTCTCTCTCCCTCCCCATCTCTCTCACTTAGTGGAACAGCCTGGCAGAGGGTGGGTGGTGGGGGGTTTAGTAGACAGGGGCTAAACTCATCTTGAGCTCCACCTCTGGGCCCAGATGAAGTGTGTGATTTGGACGTGTATTTAGAAAAGGGTATCAGTGATCGGTGAAATGTGAGGTCTTCCCCTCTCTTTGCTGCAGCTCTCTTTCTCTAATAGGCGTTGTGTGTGTTTGTGTGTATCACACGTAGATTTGTGTCATGCAGTAGAAACTTCATCCGGCTTTAAACAATATATCCACTGTACTGTGCAAAGCCACTTTTTAATATTAAAAAAACAAACTTAAATAAGATAATGAAAAATAATAAATCTTTATAATATATATTATGGAAAATAAAAAAAATCTTTAATGTTTTTTTGTATTTTATTTTGCATCTCAGATTACTCTCTGTGTTTCTAGCAACATTAATTCTACAGCTAAAAGTCATACTTAAATTTCATTTAATCACATAGTGTCACATCACATAAAGGAGAATATATCTTCAGTAGAACTGTGTGCTGAACCTTTGCAAAAAATAATACACTGGTGAATGCATAAATGCAATCACTCACTATTGTGATGAAAGATAACATTATTGCTCTCACAAGCAATATTAACATACATGCATCAACATATGATATGCTGATGAAAAGCACTTTATAGATGTGACTTATAGATTTTCCTTTTGGAGGTTTGATAGCTGTAGCTTTTCCACAGTTAGATTAAAATGTGCTTCTCTAAATTACTTGGTGTTATTTATACTATGTGGGTTCCCTCCACATTCTGTTATTGGATATATTTTACATTTTGAAGCTGGCAACTGACAGTATAGTGGAATTCAGTGGAATACGACTGACCCACTGTGAGTAGATGTTGTATGGGATTTTTTTTTATTCTGATTTTCCTGTTCTTGCCTGCAGAGAAGTTTTTAATGCGGCATTATTTTAGTCAAATTCGGTAGCACCATGGGTGTTTTAAAATAACAAATATATGTCTCTTTAAATAGGGTTTATAAATTGACAATGTCGTTTTAGACATGGTGCTGTAGCAATAAAACAGCCTACTGTTTTATCCTGCTAAAATAGCAATACAAACAGCCAGCCTTCCTCTCTTTATTGTCATATTTAGCACACAGTGTTGTAGGATGCGCTGGGCTGTGTATGCATTTGTTAGTATACGTATGAACTGTATTACAATATGGGGGGGAATAGCTCCTGTCATGGATACTGTCTCTCCCTGGGGCTCCCTCTTTGCTCCTGCGCCTGTTGTCATGCAAATGCTCATCCTTCAATTTGAATGAGATTCTGATAAAATACAAAAATAAATAAATAAATAATTTTTAGTGGGGGTAGTGTATGTAAAGTAAAGGTTGTTTCGGGACGATGGAAAAAGGACATTCACTTAAAAACGTAAAGGTTTTACCTTCCCCTGTGATCCAGGGTGCTAAAGTCCAGTTGGGCCTACCTTGCTTCATGACTCTCCTATCATGACTCTCCTACAATAGTGACATTTCCTTAAACTAGCAACAATGAATATCTTCCATCTGACTGACAATAGAGAGTCTTGGCTTTATGCAGAATATTTTAAATACTGCTGTGGTATTTTTTTTTTATTATCAATCTCTCTTCTTTTCACTGTGGGGGAGAAGCGACAGAGACGAGTCCATGAGCACATCTCGCCTTTTTTCCCCTGTCCTGCGCGTGTGTGTGTTTGTACCAGTGTGTGCGTGTGCGTGTGCGTATGTGCCATTGATGTTAATGTATGCACTTGGCATGACTTTAATTGATTTAGCAGCTCCGCTTGCAAAGTACAGCTTTTTCCCTAATTTGTCACTTTCCTGACTTCTGTGGCTGCTCATCTCACGACTTCAAAAGCCACCGCGGATGCAAAGAGATTTCAATGCTCTCCGTCTCCCCCTATCTCTCTCTGTCTCTCTCTCTTTATGCTCTTTCATTCTCTTGTTCTCTCCCTCTCTTGCTCTTGCTATCATGCCACATCTCTTGTCTCTTTCTCACACTTTCTCCCTCATTTGACAGCAAAACGAGCCTTGTAGATGGAAATCTTTTCAACACGTATCAAGGAAATTAATCGACTTTCATAATAAATGGGATCCACTCAGTTGAATACATTTGTATACTTCAAGATGTACAAAACAGGAAGTGGTATCGGGGCCATGTCTTCCTCTACTCCTATTCACCCAGCCTGTCACTCCCTGTTTTCTAGACGATTTGGCCACACACACACACACACACACACACACACACACACACACACACACACACACACACACACACACACACACACACACACACACACACACACACACACACACACACACATACACTCTTTTTTTTTCCTTCTCATTGTGTGACAAAATTTACCCCCCTCATTTGTAATAGAGGCTGGCTTTTGTGTGCATACTTGCATGTGTTTATGTGCAGGGATGCGCTTAGTGACCATTTCATCCTCTACCCTCACGTTAATAACTGTCTTTTCTTTGCAAACAGTCTCGGTTGCTGAGAGGGCTGCACTGCCATCATGCACAGCCTGGTCCGGTCGCCATCGATACTTGATTAGGTTATTGACCGAGCATGTGGAAGGTGCTGGCTGAGGAGTGGGTGGGAGTGAACTGTATGGAGAGTCTGTAGAAACAGACACAGAATGGGGGAGGATGTAAAAAATAAAAAAATAGAGACGGGCTGTGTGTGTGTGTGTGTGTGTGTGTGTGTGTGTGTGTGTGTTGGGGGGGAGGGGCGGGGGGGTCAATGTAAATGTTATTGCTGTGTGAGCTCATTTGATCAAAGTCCTGGAAAGGTTAAGCGAATCCAATCTGGTTTAGTATGGCAGAGTGGAGACACAGGCGCTAGGGAAGAAACCCCCAGGACTGAGAATGGATTATCATATTGGCGCTGGAGTAGCAGGGGCCTCCGACGGACAGTTTACCCTGCCCGTAATGCGTTTAGACAGCAATTGGCCTTAATAACCTTTATTGACTTCAGCGGGTCAGTGCCAAGAATGTAATTATCAAAGTGTATCAATTTCATTGGAGTTTAGAGTTGCACCGCTCACAATAATTATTTTAAGGTCGGGCCGGGGCAATTAATCCCCTCTCCACTTATTTGATGGTTTTGTAAAACATTATAAATGTTATGGTTTCTGTTGTGTTTTTCACCGTAAATTATTTCAGAAAGCAATTTTTTCTAATGTATTATTTGGAGAGCTTGCCGTGCCGGTCCAGCTGTGGGGAAAAGCAGCATATTTTGAAAAGCTAGAGGCCACAGCAGCTGAATCATGTTGCAGATATTTACCAGCGGTAATTCTTCTCTTTCGGTCGCCGTTTTTCTCTCATTGCGTTTAGAGTTTTATACCCACTTTATATGCACACATGGAACCCAGATTAATTATAAGTGTGAACTAAGCAGTAAACTGTTTAAAGACCATTTATATTGCTCATTATGAAGCCATTTATTATCCCTTACGTTAAATCACACTGCGTTTATACATCACATTGTTTTGCATTTCGAGCTGTATACTGTGCAAATAGGCTTATGCATTTATTATATTCCAATTCTTTGTGGTTCTTTGGCATGAGTACAGTGTGTGTATGCCTGTGTGTGTGTGTGTGTGTGTGTGTGTGGGGGGGGTTGTTTATGTTTGTGTCCTTGTGTCCTTATATGTGAGTGTGTGTGCAGTGAGTCTGCAACGTGAATGAATGAGTAAATGTGCAGCTGCACAGCAGTTTATCCTTCATTGACAGTCAATATGTGCTGTTACCTGGGTAGTAGCTGCTGTTTTTCCTTATCGCACAACATAGACTAGAGGCCTAATCCACAAGTTCATTATTTCAAGGCGTTGTTTACCCACAGCTCTATATTAGCTTGCTTGCTTTGCCCTATTTAGACGCAATTGTAGAAAAGAAATTAGTCAAAGATTATTGTTATTATTCATTTAAAGAGGAAGTATATGGCTGATAATACATTTTACGTCATACAGCAATTCTGTTTGGAAGTATAAAAATAAAAGAAGCAGGGATAGAGAAAGAGAGAGATGGAGAGAGAGAGAGAGAGAGAGAGAAAGAAGAAAATGTAGCGGTGCAAAGGTATTTGCCATTCTCTTTGAAGTCCCTATTCAACAGGGTAAGCTGAATTTTCAGCGGTGCCTGATAGTGTTCTGCGTAAATGCTTAAACCCTTTAGAGAATTTTCATGGGCAGATACGCGGTGGCTTGAAGGGAGCGTTTATGTTACCTGGAGCCAATGCAGCCCGCAGCTTTGTACCTAAAGATGTACACTTGCAGTGAATGGAATCCCACAGAGGTTTGTCTATGACAGAATCTCACTGCAACATCGCGGTAAGCTGAAACGGGGGGGGGGGGGGGGGGGGGGGGGGGATAGATATGAACAGAATTAACCCTGTCACTTCTTAGCTGGCAACTCACAAACACAGACACAGACATGGAGGCATGAAAACACCAACAAACACACTCTCTTCCATGTGTGTGTGTATGTGTGTGTCCAGATGTAGGTTTAGGAAAGGCTCTTATGCTAACACATGTAACAGTTCAAAATTGGTGAGAGTATTTTTTTGAAGCTATATTACATTACTACAATATTCAGTTATTGTTTAAATGTTACACATTAGATTAAATGTTGCTTATTCAAATATGTGCACAGAGATATGCACACGTGGTTGTCAATCATAATTATAGCCATAAAGGTGGGTTTGTTTTCACCGCTGTGTGTTGGTTGGCTGCTTTGTTTGTTTGTCAGCAGGATCGTGGAAAAATTAACAGATGAATTTCCATGACACGTGGTGGAAGGATGGGGCATGGTCCCCGAAAAAAAAAATCCATCAAATTTTGGTGCAGATGCGGATAAAGTGGTGGATCCGAGATTTTTTTATAACTTTTTTTAGCATTGTAAGATTTTTCAACAATTTCCCTATTTATGCAAAAGCTACCGAACCGATTTCCGCAAAACTTAGTGGAGGGGTAGGCCATGGTTCAACAAAGCTAAAGACACATGGAGGATTGGTTGGCCTTGCTGGAGGCCTTGATGTTCCATTTTGTATTGTCTGCCTGCTAGTAAATAAAATGATTGTGATTGTGAATGATTGCGTGTGATTATTTCTCAATTACAGGATGCACATGCACTGGAGTGTCCTGAATGCTGAGGTGCTGAGAGATGTCATGTTGTCATTGTAATAATAGACTCAGAGCTTAGCAAACTTGTTTCAGGGTTATGGATGACTGGATATGGAATGTATTTGAAAACGTTTATACCTGACTATATGTCACATCGTGGGAAAACGTAAGTGAAACAATGCCATTGTTTTAAGTCACTTCCATTCAAAACAGAAAATGAGCCCATCTAAAACCCTAATTTTTTTCTTTGTACCAATGATTGTCAGCTACAGTATGGAGTACACCTCGTCGTTACACTGAGGGGGTGGGGTATTTCATTGACAGAGGTTTGGATAATTTTTTGTTTGTCTGTGAATTGTGATATTGACAGCGCTTTTACTGAATCAGCAGGCTTTGAACCCGGCTTGTCTCATCTTCTTAGAAAACAAATTAGCACTTTACAGAGACTGATCTGCCTTATCCGCTTAGCAGCTTCCTCAAGCCTTGCATTTATTTATTTACACACTTATTTACTTATTTACTTACCTCTATCTGGATTTGGTTTGATTTCTCTCCCCCCCCCATCCATAGCCACCCCCTCCACTTCCTCTCCCTCTCCCCATCCTTGGCCTCGATCAGCAAGATAAGCTTTCAGAGGAGGGGAGATAACATCCATTAAAGTGGTAAAGAGGAATTATGGGGCAGCCCAGATTAATCACTGCTCAGCTTAATCGCATTCAGTGCGGACGGCGGGGTTGGCTGCAGGGCCCAGCTTTTTCCTGTGTCATACCAACAGAGAGAGAGAGAGAGAGAGAGATGTGAAGAAGGAGTGTGTGTGTGTTTGTGTGTGCGTTGAAATGTGCTCAGACTGAGGAGAAAGCATAAAATAGATGAAAGAGCGATATCAGAGCACCTCATAGCAAAGCCCACCCCTTTCACAGGTGATTAGAGACATCACATCTCACCCATGCTTGGTATATAATTACTCCAGTAGTTTGATCCAGGTGTTAAACTCTCACAGGTAATCATGTTCACATAAAAAAATACATAACCACTGAAAAAAACATGGCTTATCACTAAAAGCAAAACAACCTAAAATCCTGTTCAGTTTGTGTAGTTTTTACTGCTATATTAATATTATTATTTCATTATCTTTGTATATTGAATACATGACCAAAGCTGTATATCAATCGTTCAATATTTCTCATGTTTAGAAATAGCAAAAGAAATAGCAGAAGGTGTTGAAATCCATTCTATTGTTTCCCTGCCTGCTTTCACATTTATTTTGAACAGCCCTGTAATCACAGCCTCAGATATACATATTCAAACAAAAAATTAAAACTGATTAATGAACATGGAATCAGTTCACTAAAGCTTAACTGGAGTCAAAAGTAGGGATATACGGATTATCGGCCTGGCTGATTATCGGATCTGATTTTCATCACTTCCAATTTCTGTCCGACCGCCAATAAAATAAATTGAATCACAAATGATAATTAATAACATTAGTAATATGTAAAAGTATTAATACAATATAATATAATACAAGCTAAGCCTCAAACACAGATATCCCTCTGTCATCAAATGACGCTTAAATTGTTCATCTCAGACGAAACTTCATGCATAAGGTCTCCACTGTGGTGAAACTGTGATCCATAATCAGCTTTTTGCTTGATTATTCTCACCCGCACAGCAAAATACTAATCACTTAACACCTCGGTACTTTGCTAATTCTTAGAATCACTGGAGCAGCTATAATATTGTGTTTTTTTAAGTACATAAAGCCATGTTTGAAAACACTGAGGGGGGGGAACGTGGGGGATCCTGATGGGAGGAAAGTTTGAATTGTCTGATTCGCTTGAAGAAGTGCAAATAAAAAGACAAAACATAGGAAATGTTTGTTGATATTGATTACATCTTTTTTGCAGGGGCGGAGGTGAAACAGGCAAAAAAAAAAAAAAAAAAACGAGGGTGGGTGTCACATTTTCAGAGTGACATGGAGGGAATAGAGAAATAATGCTAAAGATTTTGTGTGAGAGAAAGTAAACCAGAATGTATGGCGATGTGAGTACAGTCAGGAAGTACAAGGATAGCCCAACAGACAACATGTGTGAACCCAACCCAATGTGTGCTATTTGTTAAGGCACCTTTATTATTGAGTACTATTGGACAAGAATCAAGAATGTTCAAGGTGTTCCATCATAATTGTCCCTTGTATTATTAAGCTTTGCATGTACAACTTAGTAATTATGGTGACTCAAAGCTCAACCAAGACATTGTTATACAAGACCTACTTGGCTTATACAACTTCCTGGTTGGGTAATGAATTTAACATTCATCCTTTTTATTTTTTTATTATGTTTTTAAGTTGTCCGTCCTGTGAATGTGATATACCAGGAAAACTTTTTCTGGGAATTTCTTCAAATTTGACACGAATGTTCACTTGGACTCATGGCAACTCATCAGAATGAACTGATTTGGTTAGTGATGACATTTTATATCCAAAATGTCAAAACTGAATTTCACTTTGACATCAAAGTGTTCTGCACATGTTTTTGGCCATCATTGAACACTATAACTCAAGAACAGATGAGGAGATTGTGACCATATTTTACTTTCTTTCTTTTTTTAAAGATACTTTATTAATCCCACAGGGGGAAATTCTTTCTCTGCGTTTGACTAATCCCTGGGAGCCCCTGGCAAATTGGGGTTCAGTATCTTGCTCAAGGATACTTCGACTTGTAGACCGTTGGGTACTGAATTAGTGACACTAATTCAGTGTCACCAAGGTGTATCCACGTTTTACAATTTGTAGCATGTTTGCAACAACATCCATATTTGAAACATTGCCCCTTCACATGATTCTTGCTGCACCATTTGATGAAGCTCTCTATGCTCTCACCATTCCTCTGTAAAAATTGTCTTTTAAGTGACGATTCTCATTGGATATAATTCACTTCAGTCGTACATTTGAAAGTACATGCATAGCTAATAGAAAGTGTTTGTGTTTGACTCATGAGTCATATACAGTATATGTGTGTGCAGGTCACAGGAAGTGACTGTACCACACTGGTGAAGCTGAGAGCAGCCATCCTTACAAGTAGTGAATCTCTTTCACGCTCCTATCCTTTGCCTGCAGATGGAATGATCTGATGGGTGGTGTTAAATGGGTGAGATGTAGGACAATGTAATTAACGCTAGTCCTTTAGCGGGCCCCGCCTCGCTCCGCTGGGAGTGCCCGATATAGTGCTCATTAATTCCTATTTGTGTGTAATGAGAGGGTCATGTTGGATGTAATAAATGGCTCTTTTATTTGGGCGAGAGCTGCAGGGCGGCATCCTTTCCTGGCTAACAGTCTCATAAACACCCTTTAGCTGCTCTCATCAGCCTCCCTTGATGGGGAGCAATCACACATACACGTAATAGTGGGGTAAAATATAAGTTACTGTTTAAATGTGTGGAAAATCAGGTGTGTTTAGAAACAGTTGAGTAACTCTAACATATCCTATGATAATGATAGCCATTAGAAATAGCCATATAATAGTGGTAACCAGAAGTAACAGCATGTTAGCATATTAAATGGTTTGTCAGTTTTTAAATTAATTGTGAAAGATCCAATCCAGAATACAATCATAAATGTATTAAAAAATAAGTTTGAACTTTTCGATGTCAAGATTTAGTGTAATATAGATTTTTGATTCATAGCAATAATTAGGTACATGATGTAATTCAATCCAAAGTGCACAGTAATCACTTTCAATTCAATTTAATTAGATGATCTCAATATACTCCATAATGGAATTTATTAAAAAAAAATTTTTTTTTTTTGGTCAAACATACAGAATTAAATGTAAAAACCTAGTTTAAGTGCGTCATTTGCTAGGTGGAAATACATAACATCATGTGAGTCTATTATCCAGTTAAACTGTATGTAACTGCTTCATGGTGTGCTCCATTGTTTATTACTGTACAGCCGTATAGATTGAGGGGAATTGTTAAAGGCAACAAGGCCCCCTGTTTAATTACAACAGAGTTCTATAGAGGCAGCAGATTAAACACAACTTTTTCTTTGGGTATAATGTTTAGTGCTTTGAACGACTCGAGGTAGAATGATGCAACAGATTTAGTATTTTTAAATTAAATAAATCAAAAATAGTTAGTTGTCATCATAGAAATCCAAAACAATATCAAAAACCCATCTTATACTAAATGATTTTCCATCCATGCTGCACTTTTATCCATAAAACCCTGTTTTGTCAGTGGCTGATATTGCACAGACCTTATAGCCTTTGATAAACAGTATTTTTAGGTTACCTGCAATTGTGGAACTCCTAATCTTTTCAACTTTAGAAATAGCCATTCTTTATCACTGTACCTCCATAAGTCATTCACGTTTTAAGTCAGACTAAGCAAATTAGAGGGCCTGATTGGTTTTGCAACTGTAGCTCAATGTTTTTTCAGACAGATTCAAGGATTCAGGAATCACCGCATTTTAGACTGCTTATATTCAGTCAAAACTATATGGCAGCACACTTCAGCCCCTTCAGGCATATTACCCCTCAAAAACAAAATTCATCTTTGCAGGCATGTCTAGATGGATGGAAACCCTTTCTATTGGTTTAGTATTTTTGAAGACATGGTGCAGTGTGTGTTGCACTGTAACTTCAGGGATAAGAAAGGCTGGCTTTGGCCCCAGTCAGCAAAAAGCTTTTTACTGGCAAGAGAGTGATGTGCTGATCACAATCTGCTATCTAGCTACAATCTAGACTCCGCTTTCATATAGGGAAAGAGAGTAAGGAGGTTTTAACATAGCAGAAGGTGCTTGAGTGTCACGCTCATCGCAAACATCTCTGTCCAGCTCTGTCTTCATTGTCCTGAATTAGCCAAAGCGTCTCTCTCTAAGCTTTCTTGTGATGGATGGATGATGCATTTTTGCCAGGCCAGTTGGGAGTTTGCACAAAGTGTATATGTTTGTGTGTCCTGTCTCAGCTTGCTGGAGAGCTTATTCAGACAAAGAGCTATGTGGTTTAGCCATTAAGCCAAACTGGGCCCACACTCCTTACCATGAGACAGAGACAGACGTTTTGAAAGAAAAAGGCCAGTGAGTTTTTATGTGATATTTGTGGGCCCATTGGGCTACAACCCAACAACAGATTTGTCTTTTCTTCTCACCACCAAAAGGGAAGACCACAAAAGCCTTTGGGTTCTGCTTCATTTGACCCTGTGGAAAGCATATGTCCTTCCATCCAACTTGCATTCACCCTAGAAGATGAACTGCCGTTAAGGCCATTGAAAGCATCCCTGCCCACTTGAGTGTGTTACAATGCCTTCAAACAAAATCACTTGTCAGGGGTCTTCCCTTTTTGAGAGTGTCTCTATCCCCCCCCAACCCATTGTTACTTCAAACATGTTACTCTGATGTTTCAGACACATTTTTCTAATGTTTTACACTCCATATAATCTGCTGTGTGTAGCAAAACACATTTTAGTGGTTGACATAATTGATGGTACCCGCGACCTACAAGGGTCAAGCTGGCAGAAAGTTTTCTATCACCACGGAGACTGTGACACACACACACACACACACACACACACACACACACACACACACACACACACACACACACACACACACAGACACACACACACACACACACACTCAGAGAGAGAGAGAGAGAGAGAGACCACAAAAACACAAAAAAATATACAAATCTGAGTATACACTCAATGGCCTATTTATTAGGTATACTTGTACAAACTAATGCATTCCAATATGCTATAGCATCTATCTTTAGATAGCTGTGAATAGCAGAAATATAGTAGTACTAAAACCTCTAACGCAGTATAAACAGGAAGTGATTGTTATAAGCATCACAAAAATAGAATACATGACTGAACAGTTGTGTTGAACTGTATTGACCTGAACATATCCACCTAAGAAACTTCATAATATGCCTTTAATGGTTTTTCTATAATTAAATTGATGTATTTGGAGTAACAGCAAAGATGTAATGCAACAAACACCGTTTTGAAAAATCCCCTAAAGTCAATGTTCTTCGAGTTTCAGTTGCATGAACTCCGCAAAGTTGCACAAATAATTCAAAAGACACAGACACGTTTATATTTAAAGAAACTATTCTCTTGAGAGGAGGTTTTTATAAAACTTGCTTGCCTCTTTATTGTTTCCACCTTTGATTATATCAAATGCTCTGGTGCTTCAAAGTCTGGGTGAAAACCCGAGCAATGTTGGCACCCTTCATTCTTCCCCAACACACACCCACACACACACACACACACACACACACACACACACACACACACACACACACACACACACACACACACACACACACACACACACACACACACACACACACACACGTTATCATCCAATATTACATAATGGAAAATGAACAAATGTAATTTCAGATATACCTCAATTTTAAACCACCTGTAATTTTGTGACAGCAGGCAGAGGGCAGCAAAAAAAAAAAACAGACACACACACACACACACACACACACACACACACACACACACACACACACACACACACAC
Source organism: Chaunax sp. Z400 (assembly GCA_037577475.1). Lineage (NCBI taxonomy): Eukaryota > Metazoa > Chordata > Actinopteri > Lophiiformes > Chaunacidae > Chaunax > Chaunax sp. Z400. Next base: position 29,856,066 of record CM075184.1, on the reverse strand, counting down.
ACACACACACACACACACACACACACACTAACACGCACAACACACACTATGTCTCTCTCTCTCTCTCTTTTATGACTTATGTGATGTCACAGAAAAGCGAAATTGGTCTGGACTTATTTCTTCCTGGGCTAATATAATTTTTCCACCAGTGGAGAGTTCCCCCAAGAGCAAAGTAACTTGGCGGCAGCAAGGAGCCTACACACACAGATCCCTTGTCCAGACTGAAACTGGCCCTGGCAGATCACAGCTCCCTAGTTGTTTATATCAATGAGCAGAAGCTATCCAGTACCCCGAGCAAGGTGCCTGGTGCCTGGTGCCTTTTCCCCCCCAGTGGTCAAAGTGATATTGGTTTCATGTATTAGAGGGAAGAGGGACATGGAGGCATCTATGCAGGGCTTGACAACATTTGCCCCTGAAAAAAAGAAAAAGAAAAGAAAAGTAATTTACAAAATAAAAGTCATGACAAAACATTACATTATAGCGTCAGTCTTGACTAGATTGGCACCTCAGTGCAGTAAATGTCATTTTTAATTATAGAACTTAGTTAATTGAGTTTTTAAGAACCTGCATGCTACTGTATCACTCGAAGTTAGCTCAACAGCTACATACAGGATGGATGGATTACCAGTTAGGGCCATGTGTACCTTCATATGAGCACAGAGAGAGACAGAGGAGTATCCTGGCCTATTAGACATACTAGTGGTGGGGAGACAAGTGTGACAAACAGAGGTGCACTTAGGAGTGGAGGCACCATGGTGGCAAACACCAGCCAACAGTCAGATCCCAGGCAACCTTTGCTTGTTTGTCATCTACTTTTCTAGGTAATCACTCATCATTTGGATGGTCTGCTCTGGTCTAGAAATCAGCCATGTTTATTAAAATAGCTAAAAAGGGAGGCAAAGTTGGCAATTGTTGTTTTTTTTGGCCGGCAGACATAAAATCTTTCCAACAGTATATTAAAGAGTGTCAGCGAGCTTAGAAGTGCTTACGGTCCCCTGAAACTCCTGGTCTAAAGGCAGCTAAGGAATTTCATGGGGTGTTAACAGTTTCACAGAAACTCTGATGGTCAGCTAGTAGTGGTGTTTTATGGAGTGCAAACCTTCAGTTCTGTATGGATCTTTTTTTTTTTTTTTTAACCTTTCTGCCTTTCAGCATTTCTTAGCTGTAACATGGCCCGTGACAGCTCCTCTGTGAAGTATTAAGGGATGCACACCATATTTCACCGTGTGCAGCAACAAACAATTTCCCCATGCTATTATTCTGTGTTGAATGAGTAGCAAGTTGTTATGTGATGGAATAGACAGATGCTTGTTGGTGTTAAGGTTCAGTCCTAGCTTGAGGTGTTACTGAGCCGCCCCAGGCTGTCCTCCAGCCAGCCTTCACTTGGAATGCTATCATCACTTCAGCTCTCCACCAACCAAAATATCACCTCGGCATGGCTGCATGTTTGTTTACATACCCTACCTCTTGGACAGGGCCGTAAATGTTTATGCTTATCTGTAGTTAAATAGATAGGGTTGAATTTTGGACCTGGGGGACCAGGGATGGAGGCACCTAGGTCCTCCTTGTCCTCTTGTTCACCTCCGGATGTGGCTTTGGGTCAGGGGGACATCTGTGGTCAGCATCAGCTTCAGAGAGGTGGAGGCTGAGGACAGCTACTGTCATCAAGGGGCAAAAAGGGGGAAAGAGGGGCTGATTAGTGCTAACACACACCCAAAGATAAAGGGCTGTGGTCTTTTGCCGTGACTGACTGAGGCCAGGCTCGATAAATAAATGGCCTGGGGATCAGCCTGTGGCGATACATGAAGGCCTCTCTTTGCACCATGTCCTCCAAACACAAGATCTTACACACACACACACACTCTCTGGCATGTAAACACACACACACACACACACACATTTTAATTGAAAGGAGACTTGGTAAAACACATTAACATTATTGGAGGCACTGTAAAAGTACACAAAAATTAGAAGTGAACAAAAACAAGAAGAGGCTTTTTACTATAAACCTGGCAAATGTGCACAAACTCTCCCAAAACTGGTGTAATTAATGTGTTTAATTGAAGAGATGCAGATTTGGCCTTAGTGGTATAAATCAGGTATGCAGTCTTAGAGTGGCCCTCAGCTACAAATCACTTCCTATTTAACACTGTGCTTGAATGACTGATACACCGTTCTTCACAGCCAGCATGGCAATATTATGTCAAGCAGCTGAGAGAGTGAAACAGTCTGAATGCACTTCCTGTCACTTTCTTAGACTGCACTCATCCCACGAAGACAGGTTTGATCCAAACCCAAAGACACAGTCTCCATAGCGAGTACAGCCAAGCCCTGTTTCCTCCTGGTCACTGCAATATTTGGTGTCTCCTCCGAGTCAGGTGTAATCAGTCACACGCTGCCACATGTTTTGACACCTGTCCTGTGTGGTGAGGAGGACGTAAGCACACACAGACAATCAAACCCATCTTTACATCAAGTAAGACAGACAGGTCGATTGTCAGAAAAAAGGGGTTAAAAAATGAAGAGGAGAAGAAATGAAGGTTCCCTTACATTGTAGTTTTGTTTTTTTTTAAAAGACGGTTGGATGACTGGGGAGGCAAGTGACTGTTAATGGGGAGAAATGAACACGCTTTACTGGTGGATGTGACAGGGAGAGACTGTTCTTAACAAGGCGTCAGAGTCAGTCAGAGTTACAGATCCATCACTTCTCAGAGGCTGGAAGAAGAAGGGCGGAGACATTTAAAGATATTCAGAGAGGGGGTGAGTCTGTGAAGGGTAGAGAAGAAGAGGGAGAAAAGGGGATTTGAGTGTAGCTGACAGCACTGCATTTAATTTGGGCTGCCAGATCCTTTTTCATTTGACTCCCTCTCAACCAGCTTAGAGGCTGCAGAGGACTTGGAGGCGAAGGTTTGCCAGGATGTCTCAGATTAGCACTGATGTGCCACGTCACACTTTAAGCCAGCCTGTAATTCATGTTCAACAGGGGGATACTCACACATTACACTGTGTTGTGCAGGACGTGATTAATTGACTCACACTCTAATATTGGGTGTAATTTGCCCATCCTCTGATGTGAAACTGACTTTATACTAGACTTACTGTATGTCTCCATCCCAGGGATGTTATAATAGAGACTTGGCTCAGTGTGTTATTTCTAAACTGAGCACAGAAGCTCAAGAATGGGGCAGATCCTTCATTTAGTCTTCCAACACGATTCCATGCACTTTGGTATTCAGGGGGAGATCTGATAGCGCCAAGTTCTGATTTGTCCTACTCAAGGATGTAATGGGTGATAAAGCAATCAATATATCATTGGAAATTTTTCTTTATTATTCCAAATGGAGCTTTGAAACTATATGGGAGTCTTGAGTTTATATAGAATCGCGTTCTTCTCAAGTGTTGGGTTGGTGAGCATTCACTTCTCAGCCAATGCCAGGACCAGTACCTGGAATTTGGTCCTGGTAACCACTGGTGCCATTTTTGGTACTTTACTCTCTCTGAATAGCAAAAACGTAATCTCAGTTGTAAAAATAAATAACCAAATATGGTGTAACACCATCATGACTTATAAGGAGGAGGTTTGTTGAAAGATTTGGGACCAACAGGACAAACTGTTTTTACTCTACACACATCACTCAACCTGATTAAATGAATAAAACTTAGGAAATTGATGGAATATCAATGCAGTATTCGACTATAAATAATCGTCAAAAGGAACATTTATATCAAACAGTATAGAGCAGCAATATGATGTTGCAATATCTAGTCTTTTTTATCCATGAGGAAGAAGAAACACATTTGACGTTATATTGTTGTTGTCTCTACCACAGTGCTTTTGTGTTATCATATTTCCATGTAAATAGTATTCAGTCATGCTATCGGTTTTATACTGAGGATTGGGACATACTAAGTACATCTCACATACTCATATCACAAAGTAAATAGCATGCTGGCTAGGCATTTTGTATGCAGTAAGTGGCTAAGTGTCGCTAAATGTTGGCTAGTCCTAGAAAAAGCGCTCCGCTAATTTCATCCAAGTCATTGAACAAAGCCCAGTCATCTCCATCAACAACATATCCAACAGGCTAATTAATTAAATGAAGATGTCAATACAATGGGCGATGCTTCCACACTAATGGAGGTTCAACTCTCCCTGAACGAGTGCAGTGCTGACTTTGCACTAATGTTAGCTGCGGCTGCTGCAGGGGACTTGGCTTTTAGACAATAAACCAGAGTACACTCTTCACTTTTAGATATAATCTGTGTTTTTTGTCGTGTCCAAGTAAGAGAGCACAACAGCAAAACTGGGCTGGGATTTTAACATGTGAGAGCAGCTGGCACAGGGGCTCCAAATTCATCCCTAGGTCCAGGTCCAGGTAATTTTGTTCTACTTGTCTACTTATTTTCCACTTCCCTTTTTCAGACCATGCTCTTCCTGGCTACAGTGGAGGAGGAGGGACAAGCAAGAGAGGGAAGGAGAGAGATGGCCGAAACCCTGCTTTCTGCCTTGACTGACAGACAACAGCAAAGACAGACATGGAGAGACAGGTAACACAATATACCACCAACTTTGTTCCTTCCACTGGCCCTCGAAACTTAAATCCTTGACTGATATGTGCACATTCTTCTACTGTATTCAAAATGGGAACACACACAAAACTTTCTGCTTAATATTCAATATCTTATGTTAAATTGCACAGTTTTTTTTAAACAGACACAACGTTTATTACACAGTTTGTCATCGACTTCTCATAATACACTAATATTTAGTGAACCCTCATTTGGGGCCCAATCAAAACAATGATCCAAACATGTTGCCAGTTACAGCCAAATATGATAGCTTCGTTGGCTCTGACATACAAGAACTACTGGTATGTTGAATGATAGACAGCAACAACAATCGTTCATGTGTAAGCCTCAATTAAATAGTGACAAGTCGTGAGGTTAACAACGGTGATCATGTCTGAAGCAAAATGTCATACCATGAATTATCACCTTAGACTTGTTTTCATCTTGGATGCAGTAACAATGAATCTCTCCAAAGAGCTGATGTGAATCCCATAGAGTTTGTGTTTGTTTGTGGTCCTTGGGCCTGGCAGCTATCACAACTTTCGCAACGACACGTGTGTCTTGGATAAGCCCATTCACTTCCTTCCTTCCAGATAAGGACTGGAAGCACACGGATTAGAACACTGGCCATTCATTCAGATAAAGAAGGCTCTCTCTCTCTCTGGGGCAGTGTCAGGGGCAGAATTCACACGTTAGACATTCCCGAAAGCAGCATCTTTCCTTTTGAATGATATATTGTAACTTCTCACAGTGTTGTTGCCCTCATCTTTCCATGGTGGCCCTCCGTTTTGCATAGTTTCCTCCAGTTGACCCATATCCAGATTAGCCTTGTAAACAGGCTGTTTCCACACACCTTGCTTTGCTGTGTCAACGCCCACAACTCTAATGCAGGGCCTGTTTCGACAGTGTATTACAGCTGCAGGTGCTGAAAGCTAGAAACCACTTCTTCCCAACCTAACATCAGCGCTGTCGCCCACTATTCCGGTTCCCCTACCACCCACAATGCAATGTTACCACCTTCTGACCAACGTCTAAGCCTTAACTTATCTCAGCCAGTCCTCGGATCTTCACAACCATTATCAGAGACCAGGACAGGATATACTCAGTCACTGTCGGCGAGGCAGCCAGACGTTTACTCTATCAGCAGTGAAAGACTGATTAGATTAGTTTTAGAGGAGGGCAAGTCCCACACAATATGTTTGAACTCCAGCTGCTCCTGATACCGCCTCTTCCCTTTGCACACATTAAATGTCTATCCCTAGCCCCCACCTCCACTACTTACAAAAAAGCCAGGGGTCATCCTGTCAAGTGCCTGTCAACAGATCTCATTTACACAAAACTAAACACATGGCTATGTACAATGTTAAGTGGGACACACTAGCACTGTTTAGACATCCATGGATTGGCTTGCAAGATCTTTGTTGAGGACAAAGACATTTTTTAAGATATCTTTATACCACTAAGACAAAGTGACGTATACAGAGCCAGTGAAGGAATCTGTATCTGTATTCAAAGCTGTATTTATTTTCATAAAAACACTCACCAATAGAGGATTTTGAAATTAATTTCCTTTGCCATGATTGATTTCTTTTTACTCGGCATCCTACTTAGGGTTTCACACAATATGCAACATATTTTTTCATAATGCTTTCTTTTGTTTCCATGGTTTCCATTCAGCACATATTGCTTCCAAAAGGATGGGGGGGAAAAAAGAAAAAAACAACATGATTGATGACTCTAGCTCGAGGCACATAAACATAAACAACCAGCACTGATTGATTAAGTTTCTCGCTTACTTTTGTTTCTTAAACACCAGTTAAAGCAGCACTGTGCAGGAACGTGGCCTGCTAGCTGCCATTTTCTGTCTCCAAGGCATTTTTAGCAATCGCGAGAAAGAAAGAAAGAGAAATTGGACCTGTTGACCAGTGGTTCTTCACAAGTGACTTATAGGCACTCGGAGTGAGTGATGCCTCGGCTCTCCCTGTTAGCAGAAGCAGTCCATTCATTCACTCTGAGCCAACAAAGTTATGAGAGCTTTTTTATTCTTATGAGCTTTTCTTGTAACTGGGTTTTCCAGATGCACATGGTGAATTCTTTGATAGATGCTGCCCTCCGTGTCCCTTTGGTACACACCTTGTGAGTGCCTTGAAACTAGATGGATGGTTATATGAGTGGGTAGCAGAGCAGTTGTGTATGCCACACACAAAGAGCTGATTGAAGAGCTTGGCACAATCTCTAGGTAACAGGCCGATAAGGATAAGAAACATCTCAATAGCACCAGACCTAAACTGATTCAAAATGCTAGAATCATTAAGCTTTGAAAATGCCTGGATCTTATTTCACATTCATGCAAATGCAGGTAAAGAAGGGTTCATTGTTTGACAAACACTGGGTATGTAATACACAGAAACTTTAACAGTGTTCTCTAGTTTTGTTTTCATAATTACTATATGTGAACTTAGAATAGCTACTTGGTGTGATGCCATCTTGAACCTGCACGATTAGAATATACCTACCTTCAGATGAGGTGACCTCATGATGACCGTCAAGATCCTAGAGGTCACTGCTCTGACCAACAGAGAAAAAAAAAAGAAGCTTTGTCACAGTCCGCGGGCAAATACTGAAGGGAACAGCTGCGAGTTTTGTACTGACCATGCAAACTGCTGTAGGCTTTGTAAGGTCATTATATGATAATGAAAATCATTACAGAATTACATGGGGGTTTAGGACATGAGAACAGCGGGGAGGGGAGAGGAGGGCCACATTGGGTTTGATAAATGGACTGTGAAGGTGCCCATCTGGCCCTTTCTATGCCTTTTTCTTCCTGCTCTTTTATCCAATCTCGTCGTTTACTACCCCTCTTTCATCCTCTGTTCTCCGGCAGGCCAGTGTAAAAGCAAGCAGGCCTGTAGTGAAAGATTAACAGAGTGCAAACCCAACTCACCTCTGTGGAGGGGAAAAGACAGGCAGAGGTGTTTATGACCCAGAAGAGGGTCTGTGAATGACTTGGCACACCCTGTCCTCCCATCTTTCAGTGTGGGCCGGTAGGAGAGTGGGCAGCCATTGACCTTTGGCATCGGAAACAGTTGGACAGCTCAGAATGTGTGAATAGCTGTAGTTTGGAGACACACTGTATATGTTCGTTGTTTAATACGCTTGGGTGATCGCTTAAGGTTCAAACGTATTTTTTTTGGTTTGTGTTACAGACCTCCTCAGATTAGGGAGGGCGGACAAAGATGGCAAGTGTTAAAGTCATTGAAGAGAATTGTTCTCAAATGTTGCACCATTTTTGAGTTTTGTAAAATATTTTTGTTACCATGAAAATAGTTTGGAAATGTATTTTTTTTTATCTCTGATTATTTTTTAACTGAAAGTTTAATTTTAAGAGGACGCAATTTCATTTTTTTCTATTAATTATAGGCAAATGTCCAGACAAATGTCGAGTTGACCCACACAGTACAGGTTAGGGTGGCCTTAAAATAGCTGTACACTCTGTTGCATAGTACATCTGTTGCTCTGTTTATTACTTTTCTCTAACTTGTCAAGAGTTAGTGAGGTCTTTATCCCAAGACAAAGGCAACATCGGTTGACATGGCAAGCAGATCTAAAAGACAGAGAAGGAGGTCCACGTGTCCACAGCTGCACTCATCACTCAGCTGTCCAGCTTGACCCATGACCCCATAGGGCCTTCTCCCAGCCTCTATTGGCTTTATGTTTCCTGCCATTGTCAGCCTTTCTTGTCTTCACCTGGACAGGGTGCTGCTACACAAAAGGTCCATTCTGTTATCAAAACCAAGGGTCACTGGGAGCCAAGCAGGGGCCAGAGAGCCAAGGCTGTACCCAGCAGGGGATGACCCCACCAATGATGTCAGTTAAAAGTTGCAACCATGTGGAGACACATCGAAACAGAGAAAAAGGAAAAAAGAGACCTTTTTGGCTGGCACTTAATTCCAGGAGTGGTGACATTTCCTTTGTGCTATCAATGACATCTACCCCAATTCCAGCACTAGAGTGGGACAGGGAATTAGGAGACAATTGAGGTCCCCTGTCCCAGATGGGAGTTGGAAAGATTGTCAGTATTGTGTCCATAATAGACCTGGACAGATTTTGTCTAATATGGCCAATGACCTCCTTAAAGCTTTTGAAATTGAGGTGCTATACTCCTGAAGGTAGTGGTATAATGCTATAAGCAACTCACTCTCTTTATACACTCAAGAGTTTACTTGGTACAGATTCCAATAGACCTCTGGTAAAGCCATTGTGTGTTCAGCATCCTTTGCACATCCTGTGTGGAGTTTCTGAAATTTAAGAATGAAGGCAATGTGTCAACAATCATTTTCATTAATTGTGTGGAATCGGACTTTTAAATATATGGATGGGTTTGGGAAATGAGTTTGTGAGGTTTGTGAGGGGGTGGCATTAAGATGTTAATAAGCAGGTTTAATTAGCAAGGGTGGTGATGGTGGTGTTAGGAGCTGGCATCACAAGCCATTGTTCTGGTTGGCAGTGGGTCGGTCTGGGCATGTTGTCAACCAGGCCTGTGTGATCTAAGTTGTAACCCGAGGTGACAGGTTAATCAGATCTCCCAGACAGCAGTCCCACATTTGCCTCTACACCACCGCCCCTACAACAACAGTGTTTTGCAAGCAGAAAAGACAGGACTTGCTCAGTCTGTTTATCTTGGCATGAGTTGCCAGCCAAAACTTTTGCTGGCTAGGCCATTGTTTCTCTTTAGGGGTTTGCCTTCGACAATGATGGGCAAACACCTGTGTGTGTTATGATAAACTCATATCCCGCAACCTAGTTCTCTGTCTTTGTTGTCTGTGTGTCTTTTTCTTTGTATCGCCTACTTTTGCCGTCATCAGCATTGCTATGTTTACTTGATTCATGGTAATGTAGGAGAAAACAAATATGCACATGTCATCCATCTCTTTCATTGCTGGCCAGCCTGTAATTACCACAAGTGCAGTGGTTAGCCTAGGATGCTGTCGTCTAATTTGTCTGTCTTTATCTAAAACATGTCTGTGTGGTCCCTTAGACTGGATACATGCATGCAGTGCGATCGCCTGTGGCTTGATTGCTTGTGAGGTGCGTTTGTGTGTGCTTGATTGTAAATGATAAATTCTTCTCTCATGCACCCACCACTGTTAAGCAATTAGTAAGTTATGCATGACATATCTTGACCTCTGCAGAACCTCACAGCCGCTGTTGTGGTAGAAATCACCTTCCTATCTTAGCGCCAAGTATTTCAGAATATGTCTCATTCTTGCAGGAATGTACTTTGAACAAGATGACCGATGATGCTATTTCTTTACCTTTTACTTACTATGCAAACAGTTCTAGCAGTGTAAACTTACATCTATCTCGCCTGGTTCTCAAATAAGTCAGTAATTAGCTTTTGAGGTACATGCTTTTTCTCGTTTTGTGGTTAGGTGAGGGAATGGAAAGTTTTCAACTGGCATGAATCAGAATCACACTCTCTCTTTGTGAAATAGCTGTGCTTATCCTTGACTGAGTCACAAATGCATCAAATTGCTTACAGCTTTTAATGGAAACAGTCATTTCATAATTATGCATTTCACAGTAAAAGCTTGGTAATGCAATTTGGCACAGAAAGGGAGACAGTTAAAAATGTCATTAAAGATTGTACAGACATTTACCACACTTGTTGCCGAGATAGTGGCCCATTAAATGCTGCCTTTTTTAATATGAAAACAACATTTGTGTTTTGACAATGTGGTAAGGGTCTTGTGGAGGAGGGTATGGGTTTGGACCTGTTTTATTGCAAGTCTGGAAAACAAGGACATTCTTTCTGGTCAAACCCAACATCCCATAAAGCTGAGAGAGCATGATTGGGTGAGGATGTGTGGCAGGCATGTGGAAAAAAAAAACACCACCAAGAACAAAACATTATATGTCAGTGGAGGAAGTACTCCCCAAAAATGCTGTCATTACAGTTGGCTAATGGTTGGCTTGCATTTGTCCTTAAAATTTAAATTGAAACTTGACTAATTTAGAATTTCAATGCTGGTGTTGTGCATTTTTAAAAATGTTTGTGTGTGTGTAAAAGAACTAATCACTTCCTCATGGATTTTGCAGGCTTTACATATCAACTCGCTATCTTGAATAAAGCTTTCACACTGTACTGTCAAGTTTAAACATTTTATCTGAGACTTTTTATCCCTTAACTATTTTCTTTATCACACACATGCACAGTTTGTCATGCAAGCGGGCAAGCGCCCTATTGATACTACACTGACGTCATCACTGACCATGCACATTTAATCTAACTCAACTTGATTGTTTCAGGACCTGCAAACGATCTGAATGCAACAGCCTCTGTCATGGTGATTTGTTTTGTCTATTCTCCACACTTTTCAGACATTCTCCAGGTGTGCTTTGCCGAGTAAATGTTTGTCAATCGATGACTTTTGATTGTGTTCTACCACAACGTTGCATGCGGTGCATTCTTTGATATATGTGAGACATTCTTGTCGCACATGTCTACATCTTCACGACCAGATACAAGGAAGTGAGTTAGGTGGCGTACAACTATGGCTCAAAGTTTGAGACTGCTATGATTGGTGAAACTCACGGCAAACTATGATGATTGGACAAAAGTTGTAGATGAGATGTGGTGATTGGACAAAATTGCAAGGTCGTGCAGAATTCATGGGGATTGGTTGAATTTGCATTAATTGTTGCAATCGCTACATTGTGAAATCATGGAGGGACTAACTAATGAGTACAGGTATGTTTTACCATGGCATAAAATTATTTCAGTTATTAAAAATGGCTTATTATAGCCACTCATGTGGAAGTTAAATGTTACTGTGCCATGTTTGCATCGTTGTTATTTAATCACAAAATTAACTTAAAGGGGCCCTATTGTGCTCATTTCTAGCTCTGTAGTATTATTCTGGGACCTCACGAGAAGCTGTGGCATGAACATCCAACATTGTAATATTCACAGATCAGGTTGAAGTGAATATCATTGATCACCTCAATACAGTGCAACGATCTGCCTGGAAACCTTGTAATGGCATTCATGTGGATTATTTTAATTTGTCATGCACCACACACCTGCCATTAATGTCCTGGTGCCAGACAACACAGGACACCTCCAGAGGCCCTGTGTCAACGCTCTGATGGGTCAGAGCTGTCTTTGTGGCACGAGGCGGACCCACACAATGTAATGCAAGACATTTTAATGTTGTGGCTGATCAGTGTAGATATGATAGAATAAGGGAAAACATGACATGATTACTTAGTAGAACACCCCCCAGCCCACACACACACACACACACACACACACACACACACACACACACACACACACACACACACACACATCTCCCTCTATACAGACATCTTTCTTCCCTCCTCTGTTAATTATAACCTACACTGCTGGAACACTTCATCTCATATCAAGCATATTGTCTCTTCTAGGCTGGCAGGCAGGTCATAAATTATCCTGAAGGTGATGATGGAAGTTGGAGGAGATAGTTATGAAAATTTCATCTGTCTGCCGTAGCGGCCGCAGCTGCTCCTGTCACCAGCCATGTGCTGGAGGAATTACACCGGGTCAGTGTTTGTGCTCATGTGGGTGGGTGTGTTCCTCGCTTTGTGCATGTGCCGAGGTACATGAACACATGCGAACAGTTACAGTGCGCACGCACCTGTATTTATAGCACTCGTGCATGTCTTTGTGTACCTCCACATTTGTCCCTGCGTGCATCTGTGTGTTACTTTGTGTGTCGCTGGGCCAGTGTGTAGTGGGTTGGCCAGGTAAGACCTGCCTGTCAGTGTGTGGAACATCTCTGGCGTCCCTGTCACCCTAGGGCCCCCAGCTCTGCCCTGATGCGGGGAAACTGGAAGGGGGGGGGGGGCAAGCTCACAGGGTGGTCCCCAAGCTGTCTCTGTTCATTACTGATACAGAGACGGGACATGGCCGGCGGGTGGCCAGACCTTTAGTCCTTACCAACTGTGATCATCTGCTGCTCTGCTTTGTGTGTGTCTGTGTGGGTGGGTTGGTGTGCAAGTGTATTTGAGAATGAAAAAAGAGCCAGAAGAAACCCATAACTTATGTATTCCTGCAGGGAAGTGCATATTTTATATTTGACCCATGAATGTGTGTTAGTGTCTATGGCAGAATATTGCACTGAAGCAATGTGCCTGTGCATTCACTCTTAATGGATACGCTTACATATTTACAAATGTACAAAAAAAAAAAATCTGCTTTTGGAGAAATTGGAGTGCTGCTGTGGCACTTTCTTGACAGCACACAGAGCAGCTCTTCTTGGCAGACAGTCACTCCAAGTGGCAATTAGTAAGAAAAGAAAAACACAGTAGAACCCCCCCCCCCCCCCCCCCCCCCATCCCTTCCTACCTCAATCTGCAGTTTCCAGCAAAAATTCTATTAGGGCCAAAGTCCATAGCTGTTAATTAGAATTCTAACTAGCTTGCCTCCTGACGAATGGACGGTTTCAGCAACGATCAAGGATAAAAGGGATATCAACGATTTCACTTCCTTCTACAAAGGCTGCCTCTGAAATGGGTCATCAATCCCATAGTGATAAATGTCTGGTGGAGTAATGACTCTCTTATCGGCACCGGATTACTGCAGATATTTGTAATTAGTGTAGCCACACAAGTCCCCAACAGATGTTTTTGAGGCGCCACAATATTGAAGCCTTGTTTTAGTGCTAAAAGGGAACTTTCTGCAGAGAATAGGGATAGTTAGATATATTGTATTGCAGCAGATACAGGTGAATCTGGAGTCAGTGGGAATCTGTGTACATTATGTGCTTTGCTGCACACACAGCTACAGCACACACTAATGTATGGAGCCATATGCACACACACACACACACACACACACACACACAGTTGAGCTCATGACCTAATAGCTAAATACACAGCCTGAGGTCCATCCTTCAGATATTGAGCACAGCAGTCACGTGACTGTGAGAGCCAGGGGGCTCCTCTTCTCCTCCTGTTCCTCCTCATCCTAACCCAGCCCCAGAGGTAGCCACTGCTACACCAGGGGGAGTGAACGATTTACTTTTAACTTCCATTTCTCCTGTTTTGAGTCGAGATTCACTAGCCGCCCTGAAGTTTTTTTTTCTTCTTCCTCCTCTTCCAGCTCTCATGAAATCACAATGTGATTTATTCAGCCTGGGGTGTAGCTCTATTCACAATGCAGTTTGACACTACGAAGCCCTGCTCCCCTCTGCTTTCACAATGCATCTGTGCAGAAGGACTGCTGACACGTCTGTACCACCAGTGCCATTACCCTGGCTGCAGTTGAATACTACTTTAACTAAGTATGATTAGTATACACCTTAAAGGGGAGATCGGTGTTTCATTCATTCCTGTCTGTTCCATAAATGTGTACAGTACATTAATATATAGATATCATTGAGATCTGCTGCCAACGAACCCTTTGCATGTTTCATGTTGGTTAAGGAGGCTATGCTCTGTTTCCACCCTACTGTCCGATAAACCCAAAGGTATACACACATACACATTTTGCCTGCCACTGACAGACGTGTAAGCAGATGTAGCCAGAACTGGTAATGGCAGGTGATTATAAGTGGTACACGTGCCAAACTAATTAAACCCCTGGGTTGACACCAGCATTTGGTAGCACTGGCATTCTGGCATGCTGTATTAGAATAATTGTAGCAGGAGCACATTTCACCTGCGAGACTAAAGCTAACAACGTCATTTATTTTACAGCAGGCTGTACCCGATGTCGCTACAGACGCTCGGGTTAGCTTGCTTTATGTTTGACGTTTTTTGGCAACCTCTGGCACAGATGGTCTTGTCTGTTTAAGTCAGACTCTGTTGTTTTGTATATATTATATGCATTTATGAGCACATGTGCTGTAAAAATGTTTGAAGATAAGATAAGATATTCCTTTATTAGTCCCACAGTGGGGAAATTCTCAAGAAGAACTTCGGAAGGAGTTTTTAAATTTTGCAAAATTAAACTTTGAATCAAAATATTTTTTTTCTAAATGTTAAAGTGAAGGAGTTAAATAAGGACAGGCACAAGTTTGTCCACTTAGCTATTTGTTTGAATTTGTGGAATCATCCTCTTAATAATAATGAAAATAATGACAAGTTTACAAAGATATCCTTCAAAGACATCTTTACGTAGACAATACACACAATTTCTCTATATCCCCTTCTGTTTATACTACTGTACATACACATGTGCCACTATTAGAATAATATAAATATTTACGTAAACACATGTATATGTATATCCATGTAAAAGCTGTAAGTAAAAACTTCAAACAAACCTTACCAATACATCAAGTCTTAAGCACATATGTTTGAAATTATTTGAATGAGGACACCGAGTCATGCAGCCTAATATCTTCAGGCTGGCTGAACTAGCTCTGCATGTCCCCCAATCAGGACCAGGACACAGCAGCAAGCAGGCAGGACAGAGACAAGGACAGGAGGATGAGTCCCTTATAGGTCATTCAGCTCCCAGGTCATCACTTCTCCAGCTGGAGGGCTGAAGCGGTGATCCACCTCACAGAGGTCAGAACTGTGCCAGGAGGCCAAAAAAGTGGCACCAGGAGGCCCATCTGCACACTTGCATCACCGCGTGTGCACCTCACACGCACACGCACACACCCACACACCTGGATGGTTGAGTAAGAATTCTGAAATACCTTTAGTTCTGTGAAAACTAGTCCGGCAGTAACCAACTTGACTGATTCATGTGATTGCCTTGTGCTATGCAGCAGGTGTGGCTATAGGCCAGGTGCACACTGCAATGCATCACAAGGTGTGTGCACTCAAGGCGAAAGGTAAATCAGATACAGTATCTGCTAGTGTAGTTAGGAGTGAGTGCAAGGTATGTAAGAACCTTCCATGTATTGTCAGATTTATGGTCTGTGGCATGCCGTATCCTATGCTGTCATGTGATCAACAACTAACACCTCTGACAGCTGTTGTCTAGTATTTCCATGCTGTAAATAGTGGTGACAAATAGGGTCTATTCAGCTCTCACACATTTTTCCCACAAGCTGCACTGTCTAGTCCACTTGCACATAATTGCTTCCTTGCTTTGCTGCATATACTGTATATATATATATCACTTGCTGAAACATCACTTGCACTTTCCAGGTTTTATTGCACATGCACAGACTGTGTTCACTCTTGATAGCTACTGTGTTAAGCCGGTTGTAGAAGAAGTGAAAAATCAGCTCTTTGAAGGCACAAGAGGCCGATGGCAGCTGATAGCTGGGTCTTTGTGGATCCTCATTATGTGCTGTAGCAAGCTGATTAAAACATTTGATTTCTTCCTAGTGTGTGTATGTGTGTGTGGAGTCAAGTGGCTGTGTGTGTGTGTGTCATGTGCATGCACTTAAAGAGTAGGCCTTCGGGCTGCTGCGAAGAGTTATCTGTTTTTCCAACCTTGTCATACTAATTACAGTCCGTATTTACTTACATTCTCTTTTTGTCTTCTGCCCTTGATAGGCATCTGTGAGCTCCACAGCCTAGGCTGTTCTCATTAACAAACTGATGATGTGTGATAGGTCTGTTTAGTGATGATACAGGGAGCTTTTCCAAAAAAGAGGTCATGATACAAATGTTGTCAGCTTTTTGCAACTACAAAGAATTATGTTCCTGTTATCAGTGACACTGTGAATGCAATTTTGCCAGCAAATGTTGCTGGAGAAACCCTCAATGTTCGAATCAAAGCCAGATGAAAAAAGGTATTAACATTAATTGTATCAGAATACACTAATACTAGGATCACTGAGCATGAAACTGTTAAAATAAAACTCCTTCAAGACTATTCCTAAATTGTGTTTATTAATAATCTAGTGAATTATGGGGCGTGGGATAAAAAGTAAAAGAAATATGATAATTTATACCTATGATCGTCGATGTGTCATCACCCTTCATAGAAACCGCTGCATAATGCTTTGCTCAACAAAAGCACAATGCCTGGTTACTTAGCAATGGGCTTTGTTTACATGGCTTCTGATAAACAGGTTGCATATGAGGACCTAGAGCTAAACCTAATAGATTTAAATAACAGGAATTAGAGCAGAAGAAGCATGAATATCCCAAAAGTTTTGCAATGCTCCAAGACATGAAACATGAGTGAGATTCTTGGATCTGATACTTGGATCTGAAGAGGAGAAAAAAAACCCTAAAAAAACCCTGAATTAAACGGTCTGAGAATGTACACATCAATATTTTATAGACTGTTAGAAAGTTTCTATTGATTCATTTTATATGGTTATAAGCCAAAACGTTTTGAGAATCACTGGACAGATACTGTTTCTGAGTCACAATATTTACATTGGCTCTTGGAAACCTATATGGTTGCACAAGCAGCTACAAGCTACATTTACTACAGCAAAACAGACAGTTGTAAATAATATCTGTGTGTCCCTAGAAATTATGTTTGAAAAAACAGTTAAACAATAACCCAAATGGAACAAACGTCTGCTCTTTTATTTCTTGTTCCTCTTGGATTGCTGACTAAATCACCAGTTTACCAGCGGTGGCCTTTGTTAAGTTACTGAAATTGTTCACTGCATGGGTCACTCGCCACATGTCAGCGAAGAAAAGACGGATGACCACACCCTTACGGTGCTGGTGGGGTTTGTTTCTGATTAACCAAACCCCTTTAGTTAACTGAACTGGTTACAGCACAGTCACCAACATCATTACGTGAGCATGTGTGTGTGTGTGTGTGTGTGTGTGTTAGAGAGACATACATCAACATACAATAGATATTGTAAATGGTTAAACTCAACAGGAAGCGGTGTGAGGATACATGGTGAGGTGAGCAGGAAAATCACAAACATCTGAGTTTTATAAGGGGGTGGTGGGTGGTAGGGTGTTTTGGGGTGTGAATGGTTTTATGAGTGACTGATTCCCAGACACAGAGCACAGTGCATCTTGAATGGGTAAATGGCATTTATTCAGCCGGTTAGTCTGGGAAAACATATGGTGCCATTTGGAGGCCCAGACTGGTGCATGCTGTTCTCCTGTAATTAGACTGGCCTAGCAGAGCAGCTACATAACTACTTCACGATAACCACCCTACTGTAACCTACAGTGCTGCTGCCACCAAACCCTGGCTGCAGCACAGGACCAGCACACCACATTATACATCCTGTGAACACACTGTTCAACACCAGTGAAAACCAGTCACACCACAGCCTTGGCAAATGTACATTTGCATTGAGAACCACATTTTCTGTGCATATGTGACGGCCCAAACAAATAGACGTACCGCATTCTCTTTGTGTTTACAATAATCATGAAATTTATGTCTTACTTACCAAAGCAGCAACTGTGTGTGCAGTCAAGTGACCGGGGCTACCTTCTGGTCACATTCTAGTAATGAAGGTAATTTAAAATATGCAGTTAAGCTGTAGGATCTCAGAGAAGGAATCAAATATAGTCTGGTCTTTTACTAAAATTGTAAAAAAAAAGAAAGAAAGAAAATTTGTCTCCATTTATAGAAAGGTTGAGGAAGGGTTCATTAAATAAATGTGTAAGAAAATGAAGGAGAAAAAAAAGAATCACATGAAAAGGAAGATAAAATATTGCTTATTAAAAAAAAAAGAAAAAAGATTGCACTGCCAGAAGATAAATGTCAAATCAAAAAATATCCACAGCACATTAGCAGCTCAGTGAATGTCAAGTTCAAATTTAATGACCACATGACTGCAACTCCCCAACCACTGTTTGGTGAAGTGTATTGCATTGTTTTATATGTTATAGGAAATTGGTTATTGGATTTCTTTATTACTATATTGGTATTTCTAATTGGATACTCCCTTTTTTTTTTACCGATTTTACTAAAGCTACCTTCTCTGTTGTCAGCCTTTGTGTAGTTTTTCTGTTCTCCCCTTGTTTGCCTGAGTGTCCTGTAAAACTGAGCATCTTTTGTGAAATATGTAAATGTCATTGGGGATGTCTGCAGAGTATGAGCGTGTTAGCCCACTGATAGACCAGCAACCGCCAATGTGTTCTGAGCTCTCTGTGAACATAAGTTCGGAGAATCATATAATCTCTCAATGGCCTGCACCGAAGCTGCTTTCTGAAAGAAGGTAGGGTGCCTCTTCTTCTGCTCTCATTTACTCCTCATTGTCTTTGCTCTCGTCTTTTTGTAATCACTCCCCACCCTCCTTCCATCAGGATCAGTGGAGCAGATTGTGGGTCGAAGGCATGGATTGTGTTGGCAAGACTGTGGGGGCGTCAGCTGGGCTGTTGTCCCGTCAGGGGGGGATAACAGGCTGGCAGCCCAGCAGACAGGCCCTGTTAAAGATACACTGCTGGGAATCGGAATACGCTAGTGCCTGGTCCAAACCACATGCACACACGTCAATACACAATGGAAGGGACTGGTAAGGAAAGTAGTGGGGGTCTCCAAATCTGGAATAAAGACATTTCCTCCCTCATTTATAATATCTGACACCACCAGGCTGTTCTCTCCTCCTCCCTTATCAACATCCTTTCGCAAAGATCGCACACACACACACACACAAGCTGGTGCACATACAGTTCTTCTAATGGCCAGTAGACAACAGCGCAACATTGGCGCAACAACACAATCATATATGCATTTCCACACATGCTATTTCTGTGTTTTTGCGTGTCAGCATGTAAATCCTTACACATGATTTCAATATCTCACTGGTGTTGGAGGACATTTAAGGGTGCAGCAAGCGTTGTCTCTTTTCTCCACACATTCAGTAATGTGTACAGCTAACACTTCCTCCAATATGCACGCATACAGTTACATACTGTACTACATACTGCCTGTGTCCATAAGGGGCCTTTTGCATTTGCATGCTATTCTCTTGTTGTCTGTTAAGCAAGAACACCATGTGAGAACACTGCCAAATGCACACACGCTGCTATGTATATTTCAGCAGCATTTAAGACACACAGTGAATTATGCATCTGGCTGGTGCAGTGGCGGTGCTTATTTTATGCAGTTGTGAAGGGAAATTGAACTGTTTTCTTCTGCTTATGATGCTCAAGGCCCATTAAGGCACACAGGGCAGGCGGCCTCTAAATGGACTAGTGGTGTACATCGTATTCCCCTTTAACAAAGGGAGCCTGGCATAGGAAAAGGCATCCGACAGGTTCTGACAGCTTGGTAATAGGATTCCCACCTCTCCAAAGGGACCGACGGAGGTGCTGTTGCAGTATCCTTGTAGACCACTCTGTCTTTTTGTTTGTGAATGTGCATGTCTTTGTTAAATGCAGTGCTGCGGCAGAGATGAGTGACTGAATAATTCAAAACTGGCATATCTCACAAAATGATGCAAATCCGTGCATGGATTGTCAGTTGGAGGAATAGAGTGTTGCAGTTAAGACAGTCTAAAAGGCTCTTATGCATTATAAACAAGCCTTTTCAAGCAGTTTCCTCATGTGCAAATGAAACACACTCAGCTGCAAAGGCGTCATGTGAAACTCTCTTATTCATTGCAAATCCAAATGAAGCATTTTGGGCTGTTTATGTTGGTATTGTGTATGTCAGTGCTAGAAGAAGATAGAGTGTTGTTGGGGCGAAGCACATGAAAGATACAAGGAGAGACACAGTTGTGCTGCTATCAATGTTTACTTCAAAGACTGAGCAGTTAGAGCTGTGGCTTGGCCTGCTAGCAGCACTTGTGTCATACGCTCCTTCTGGACTGAGGGAATAGAATGGAGAGGATGAGGATCATTAGATATGTCATTTAAGACACCTATGCTCTCCCACTCCTCTATATTTATCCACTTGCAGATCTCTAGCAGGGCCTTAGGTCAAAAAATTGTGTCCCATAGCTGTCAGCTCAGCAGTGAACAGGACATATGTGGTGGATAGAGACAATCTAAAGCCACCTGCTAGTCACGCTGCCCTCTCCTGTCCTCTCTCACCTCTCCTCATCTCCTCTACTCCTCCTCCCTTTGCCTCACCTTGGCACTTCATGCATTTTTGGCAATTCATATATTTCCGTCATAGCAGCATTGTTTGGCTTGTTTTAGTACCTGTGAATGTGCTATTTATAGAGTTTGTTTTACCTACCTCTCAGTGGTTAATGATGATAAGCCTAGCCTGTGATAAACAATCTCATAAACAGCTCTGCAACTCTGCCCCGAATGGCCTTAGGGGCTTGTAAGAGCTTTATAACACATTTATTACCCCTTTAATGGTCGAGGAGTTGTGTGCTGAGCCATAACGTAAGCTAACACTAATTTAATTTCCGGACATATATTGGTTTTATGTTATCTTTAGGTTTCGGGTATTATTCTATCTCCATTGATTTCATATCTCGTCCTCTTAAGGGTTTCGCTTAATACATTGTGACAAAACAGATCAAAGAGAACTTTATTCAACACTTGCCTCAATTATTTTGCAACTCGGTGTTCAGAGTCTGGTTAGAGAAGTGGAGAAACCATTACTTTGTTAGCCAAAAGCACACATCCACTCGGAACAGACGAAAGAGCCAGCATGGGGAATAGAGATATTTGATGTTGAATCTCCCCCTATTTACAGTAAGAAGCCTGAATAAACGTGTTCAGAAGCTGCAAAGCAGCATTATGACCCATAACCCTGAGGTATTTGAAATGGAACAGCAGAACTTACTTTGAAAAAGAAGAAAGAAAGAAAGAAAGAGATGTGCTCTGGGCTCACTGTTTATACCGGATCTGATTTTATATATATAAATACATATATATATATATATATATATATATAAGTGGCAGTGGTTGAAAAAAAGGAAAATCTCATCTTTTGTTTTAGTGTCTGAACCTGATAGAAAATAATTCAACAAACGTAGTATTATATTTTAAGGATCTAATAGGTAAGAGTGTACCTTTTTACGCGGTACAGATTTTCCATCACACAAGTTTCTGCAACATTTTCCCCCAAATGGTTTATTGAACTAACTCTGGGGGCCAGGGTATCTACTTTTGGTTTCAGGGCTTCTTTCTCCAAATACCAATTTCACCCTGTCCTCAATTATTCTGTTGTCTGAAAAAGAAGCAAGGTATCAATCTTTTATGTTTTGGAAAAAATCTGATGAGTGCTATTTGTTGGACTGCCTGCTCAACAGAAATTGTGGATCTAGCAAGGGGAGAGAAACACGAAATTGCAGAGTAAATCAATACTATGGCAGTAATGTTAGGGGGGATCCCTTTTCAAAGAGCAGAGCTGAATTTGTTAGCCTTATGTTTTTGATCTGTTACTGTACTCATTTCATTCCAGGCACAGTTGGTATCATAGTTGCTGTTGTTTGTATGTTATTTTAGCTTCTCTCCTAAGTAGCTATTTTGCAATTTGGACAAAAATACAATTAAAGGCTCATCTGTTTCCAATGGTCCTGATGTCAGACAGATGGGGCCTGACTATTGAAGCCATACCAGGATCCTGGCAGGTTAGAGACTTCAGTAATGAACATGCTAAATATGGGACCATGTAGATTTCATCATAACAGGGCCTGTATGGGCTAGAACCTTTTCATGAAATTAAGCTGTTGCACTTAAACTTTGGCAATAGTCCGAGAGAAACGCAAGCTTACTGTTTATAGTTATTTGCCCCTAGTGGTGTAAGTTTCAGTCAGATTTAGGGTTGTGCCATGTTTCAGTCTCTCAAAACTGGTGCAATAAAGGTTTTATTGTTGACAAATGGAAAATTGCATCATACTCTACTGTGACAATCACTCAGAATGTGATAATAAAGGCTTAGAATGCATCCATATACAAAAGCATATTGTTTTATCCCAATGGCTTTTTAACTCATGAACAAAGTTTGTCTCCTCCTTCGTTTGTGTGTGTTTTTAGTGTAACACCTCAGAGTACTGGAAAGGCATATATTTTCAGCATGAGAAGTCCCAGCCATAACCACTAAACCTGACAATGTTAGTTAGTATGTTGTGGGATCTGCAATCTTGATTCTAGCTGAGCTTTACTGTGCCACTATAAAGACCACAGTACTTTGCAGAGACCACTGCAACTTTTGAGGAGTCATGGGATTTGTCACATGCTTTCACTTTCACACTCATCACATTAAGCTCAAACCACTGAACCTATGCTTGCCCAATTATAAATGTCAAAGAAAACCTCACAAGGCACATCAGACTGATCCCTTGTGCAAAGCACACACAGCTTGGCCACAATCATGTATGCTGTTATAGAGTAGTCTTCTTATATCCTGCCTGATCCCTTTCCTTTCTGGGCTGCTGCTATGCAGGAGAAATCGGCAGGAACAAAGATTGGCTGACTTTCGTTTTAGATACAATGGTTACCAGAGTTGCCTCTTATGCTTATGCAACATTCAACAGGCTTATCTTCTATGTAATTATATCCCCTACTGACAGCTACCCTAAAGTGTTTAGGTTAATTTGAACAAATACACTAGTCCATCCTCTCGTGAATGTGAACGTACAACACAGTTAGGTCTGGGAGTGACTGTTCACACAATGTTGAGCCTGACAGACTCAGGTCTTCGCTGAAGTACAAGCATCCGCACACCCCTCATGCCTCCCAAGCGTACAAGCACAAACATTTCTATCTCAGTTCTTTTACCTAGAGACAAGCCGGAGGACTCTGACCAAAACACTTCTAATATGGGAAAATTGAATTGCTTTGAACTTTGGTGTTTTTGATAACTACTTGGTATGCTTCCTGGAGGAAAACCTGTGGGCTTGGCTTCCCAAGTTTTAATCCCTTTGATTAAGTGCCAGGGCAAGATAGCTCGGCACTCAATAGGCCCTTTACCTTCTTAATATCCTCACTGTCCTGGGCTTGAAAGCACCAGTGCTCTCAACTCTCTCAGTAGGTGATTTTTTTTTTTTTAGCCCTCCTTTGACTCCTCTGCAGATTGTTGTTTTTAAACTTTGGGCCATTAACCTCCTTCCTGCCTGTACCCGTTCCCTTGTCTCTCATCCTGTTTTAGGTCAAGGTGTCCTCCGTTATTTTGATCTGCTCATGCATTACGATTCAGAGCACCAAGGGTGTATGTGGTCAGTGCTTCATGTGGAGAAGGAAAGTGCAAGCACTCCCCTTGTTCACATGTTGGTGTGTGTGTGTGTGTCAGCCATTAGCAGCAAATCATTAAGTGTTATATTTTGAATTTCAGGCCGTTCCCTCTTTACTGACATTTCTGTTAACATTGTAAATGGTGACTGGAGTCACAGGTGTTTGTTTTTTTTCTAATGGTACCCTGACATCAACAGGCTCTTCTTTGCAAGGAGTTGTACTTGCTTGCTGCTCCTGGCCTGCATTTGTTATTGGTTGAGTAGGATTTGACTTTTGGGGGTTAAGCACTGTTGTGTAGTTGTCCGATTCTGTTCATGTTCTCTTCGTGGCCAGAGAAAATCAAGCTAAAGACCTTGGTTACACAGTTTATTTCGAACCATTATGAACTTGATATGGGATACATGAAAGCTGAGAAAGTACCAGCACCTTGAGAGGAGTGCTGAGGGGCAACAAAAAGTTACGTTGCACCAAAAGAGTGAAAGGCAGACTGTGCAACAGTAGTGCATACTGTTGAGTACCAGCCCACTTTGACCACTCTACATGAATACTTTGCCTCTTTCTCCTCCTTCCCTCCCTTTCAGTGACCAATCGGAGCTGACAGCAGGGCCACAGCCTCCACAGATTAGTAAGGCTCAGATGAGGAACACAAAATGGCTAGAGTAATTATGCTGAGAGTTGTGAGTTGCCAGGTGCAGGATGAGCCCTATCAGCCCTAGAAAGCTGCAGCTATAATTGCAGGGTGCGTCCTTGGTCTAGTCCACCCAAGACCCCCATCATCACAGTCATCTCTCAGCACATGGCATTTTTGTGGAAATATGCAAAGAATTCATTATAAAGTCACTTTGTCTCTTCCAAGAATCACATAAAAAGTGTAAATGACAGATTACGTATATATTTATTATAACTATCTTGAAAATATATCACACCATTATTGACAAACTTGCCCACTGAACAATGTAACATCGTATGATTTATGAAGTATATATTTAACTTACAAATAATTTTCAACTCATATTGCTGGTAATATTCATTATTATTATTTATTAGTGTTATTTCTGGTAATATTTTTACAAATTGATTATTTAAACCAAGTGATTTATCCCAACAATAACTTACAGTGTCAGACTTTTCTTTGCAAACAAGCATTGAATTTGATGAAGGTTTTGATACGACAACGTAAAAAAAAATTTGGACTTAATATTGGCAAAAATATAGCATGTCAGTGGTTTTATTTTGCACATTAGTATTCATATTCATGGTCATAAACCCTCATAATTGTCAGTCCACCCCCGCAGCTTGTGTTTTTATTTCTGAAGTATTTGGCTCACACATATATTTGAAATGTATCATATTCTGGTTCCAAAACCCAAACAATTGTTTTATTCAACTACATTTATGCTCCTTTATGGGAAATTGTCATAAACCAGACACTTTAAAAGTAAATGAGCTTTTTTGATAGGAGAAAACCTCAAACTTCAAATAAGTGGCTCCTATTTACTTCACTGAGCTCTGGGTGCCCGTTTTGATTGGCCCAGTATTTCTCCAGAAGTGCTTTTGTTATGTATTTCACTGCAGCTGCCCAAAGACAACCGCTGGATTTAGATGCAGATAGAAAACAAGACACTCTCTAAAATTGGCTGACCCTTCCCAGCACTCTGTACCCTTTCTGCCCTCACCACAGAGATATGAGGGCACTCTGACATACTTCTGAGGCAGCTTTTGTTGTTTTTCATCTGTGAATTCTGCCCAGCGCTATTCCCTGTGAACCACCTCCACACACACACACACACAAACATAACTAAATCTAGCAATACAGTTTTGAAAATGAAAGCTGCAACCATATTTAAATCTTTGCTTACATTTACAATCTAAGACAGTACCTTGAAACTAAAAGCTATAATTGATGTTTTTCTAGCAGTAGCCTTTTAAATAACTTTTCAATTTTCTTTCATTATTTCCCTGTACATCCATCCTGAAAAAAAACAACTTTTAAAGACTTTGCTGTAGAGAGTGTAGAGCTGCTATAGAATGTTATTCTAAAATGTATTGATATGAAATAGAGTTCTTGTCTCAGCTGCAGCACTCAATCTACATGTGGCAGTGGTAACATACAAAAAACAATTCTTGAAAGACCACCATAACCTTTCTACTTCTCAAAGCTGACAAATTATTTAGCAATTGACATGTTGTTCGTGTTAAAAAGGAAGTCAGTTCATGAAATGTCCCAAATATCCTATGTTAAATTGACTCAGTACAATGACTTTAAATTATTAAGACATGTTATTAGTCTCAGCTAATCAGTATCTTAGGTAGCAGAGTGAGTGGCCCATCTTTGGGGAGTCTTAAAGAGAAGCCTCTGCTAGCCTCTCATTTGTGTTGATCAACTTATCAACATCAATATTAATCGCCAACTTTGTTACAGACATAAGCTTCACTGGCGTCTTCTTTGACTAATTCAGTCGCCTTTCCCTTCCCGAAACCAAAGCACTGCCCAGTGGTATCTAAACAGTACAGCAGGTTAAGGCATCCGCCATGCAGATAGCAGCTTGACTGCATGTATGAGCGCTCGTTTGCATGCATGCATGTGTAAATAAATATGTGCAATACTCAAGATGGGCTCCATTACTTCTGCAGCAGTGTATCCCTGAACTCCCATCTTTTAAATTATTTATTTCATGAACAGTATATCTATTTTGTTGGGGGTTATTGGGGCATGAATAAGCATGTGTCACGGCCTTTTCACAATCTCTTATGAGCAAATCTCAACCCCATCCCTGTCTTGCCCCCAGCAGGCCCAGCTCAGAGTTCTTCTGATAACCATGAAGGGATTTGGGCTGGATGGGCAGACCCTGACTGGGTTGATTGCTTTGAATGGCACTGGCTAAAGCTGCCTTTGAGAGCAGAAGCGTTGATGAGCGCCTTCTCAGAAGAGCCTGTGTAGTCACTGCCTCTGGGAGGGACCCTCGCTAATACCCCAGTATAAGATATACAGGAAGAGGCAGGGATCACTAGTCACCCCCAGCCATACAAACACACACACACACACACACACACACACACACACACACACACACACACACACACACACACAAACAGACACGCACATAGTCACGCACACACCCACTGACTTAGACAACAACATAAAAGTACTTCCAGTAAACTTTTTGACTTCTATGTCACATATTAGTTGATGGATCTATATGTCACTCAATCTAGATGATGCAATAACTAATTTTATCCTCCAAAAATACTATAGAGTGGATTTATTCATATTATATAAGTCCTCGGTCAGTTTGATGACAGCACATCCCACATCTTTGTAATGTGCTGAAGCTTATTTGAGTTGTAGTTTTCGCTCTGAGCAGAACGGGAGGATTTCCAGACGAGTATGTGGGCTTGCTTATTTTGTTCGCTGTTTCACCTTGTCCTTTTGCTCTCATAAAACACCTTGAACATGAGAGAAGACAAATTACAGCTTCAGACGCAGGTGTCCTAGTGCGTGTTTATCTCTCAGCAGGCCCCCAGGGTACATTACCTGTGTTCCACAGGGCTGGCTATGACATGGGAGCTGTCACTGGTGGGGCCCCTGAGGCCCAGGCTGCAGCTTTAAACAGGGTGGCCTTCTCCCCTTGATGGCCTGTCCCCTGGAGCATGGTGCTCTGAACTTAGGATGGATCTGCACCCAACACCCCTGACCCCTGACTCCAAACCCAGTTACCCCTTGACTTTGCTATCACCTTAGTCATGGGAATAGACATGTTCACCATAAGCATCCTTGGCGATTAAACATGAAAACACACAAGGCTATATAGGTTTGTGCTCATTACGGCATTTGGTGCAAGTCGGAACAAGAAGCCATCAGTGCTATAGACTACTCATCTTCACTCTGCTCATACATATGGGAAATTCCTTGGTAAGACTTGATGTCAGTAAACCTTGTGTCAGAGTTAAAAGTTGGGGGCACATGTTTGTCTTCTACAGAAGTTGAATGGCTTCAGGCGAAACAAGCTCATTTTGTGTGAAAGACAGAGACAGAAGGGGAAAAATAAGTAGCAGTAAATTACTGATAAGTGACAGAGAGAGCAGCTTATCATATGACAGCATCTGTGTGGAATGAAAGCCTGATGTGTGTGAGTTAACCCATTGACACATCTCATGGTGCGGGTTAAGGTGAGTGAAACACTGTCGCACAATTGAACAACCATGGAAAGAATAGAGGTGGAGAGGGAAATAGGAAAGATGGCAGGAGGGGAAGGGGTGGTGCGCACAGTGCGCCTGGCTGTATTTTCAATTGCAGTTTACAATTTTTCATGGTTATGTCTCCCCTGCCTCTTTTTCAAAATAATCGCCTGTCGGCTTTTGCAAGTCTGGCCGCCTTTCATTTCAGAGGTTTGTTTTTTGAAAAGGTTGCTATTATAGCCAAATGGTTTCTATGCTTCTCTAAACACGGCAAGGCATTAGGCCGGGCTCCGGTTTCAGGGCCTGGCTCCTAATGAGAGACCCAATCACACAGAGGGAAAAGACGGATCAGTCCTGCTACACCAGACCCAACCTGTGGTTTACCTCTTGAAACAAAACCACACTCATTCGTTCGCTCTTTTTTTCCCCTTCTCTTCTTCTTCCACTCTGTCGTTTCCCTCCACCTCCTGTCAGGACTCTTCTCTGTTATAATCATACTTGATCAAAGCTGATTGTGTAGCTGTACTGTTCGGAACAGATCTGTAAATAAATAAATTAACACCAGCACCAAAACCTGGCCTGACAACTTGCATGGATTGCATGCATGGTGCTGGAACAGTGATTGTGAGTCAGAGCAGTGACGGGCTGTTTGGCCATGTACTGTAATAAGCAGAATATGTGTATGAAGACTTTATACACTGTCCACTGCTAATTACACTTTGATAAGCAGGGAGCTACAATCTTTGAAGTGTACCGATAGAAACTAGGGTTATTTAAAGACTAGATTTTATTACTCTAAATGAATAAATGGAATAGTGGAGCACCTTTTTTTTGTATGTTGTTCACCACACTTGAATCAAGGCTGAGGCCAATATATAGATTGTGATTTACATATTCTTATTCTTATTCTTAAGCTGTCCCATTTTAGAAACTTTTTAATATGAACAATGATACAAATGACTAGACTTTTGCTCACAAATGTGACTGCTTTAGTCAGTGGCCTCTACTTTGTGACCAGTGATTATACAAATATTAGCTGTGCAAAGTATATTAGCTAGCTTACAAAATGCACAGTGACTCTGTGTGGGACATTTCAGGGTTAACATGTACAGAACTTGTGCTACAGCCCAAATTCAAGCATTTTTTAAAAAGTTACCACACAACTTTTCCTCCAGACACTCAATATCCGTCTTGTTGGTATGAAGCAGAGTCATACAGTTTTGGAATGATCGGAAATTTTTTTGCCCGAAACGAATCATGCTAAACTTGAACAGACATGTCTTTAACATTACTTAACATCACATAGACCAAACCCATGTATTTTTTTTTTTATCCGTGCAAATCTTTCCATTAACTTTGTAAGCAACTAAACCGAAATTTGTTTTGCCTTCATTCTAATCCATCTTTTGTCAAACATTTTATGAAGTGAATAACAACCCATTCATATCATGATAAACATGAGTTTTCATACTGTACAGTCGTTTCCCAAGCATGAATGTATTTTGTCGAATAGTGCGATAGCCACTATATGATACCTGTGGTCCCAATTTCTGCTAACCTCGTAGCTATCTCCTGGCTTCCACCAGTGTACACAGAACCTTAATGTATATTCTATGTAGAGCATGTCTGTTCCTCACTACTGAGTTGCAAGACCCTGCCAGTAAGTCGGTGGCCTTGACTCCTGTAAAAGCTGTAGTGGAAGGGGATGGAGAAGAAGATGAAGACGAGGAGGAGACAGAGAGCACAATGCACAGAGAGTCTTCTGTCATTGCCAGACACTCTTCAGTCTTCTTTCAGTGGGGACTATGATTTATGGAGGAGTCTCCATGTTGTAAGAACCTGAGCAGGATCACTCGCTTCTGCAGGAAAAGGGGGGGAGAGAGCAGTCTCCTCTGTCCTTGGTGCCTCCCTTACACACCTATCTTAGCTCTTCTTATTTCAATTTCTGTTTATAGTTTTGACGGATTATGAAAAAGCAATGCCGGATGGATACCTTCTCTTTTTTTTTCCCCATTTCTGTTCTTCTTTTTTTTTTCAAAGTGAGTGATTGTTAAACAGTTTATGTATTCTCTTTCTGCCTGTGTGTTTATTGGAGGCAGTGAATTAGGTTTGAAGCCATCACTGGAGGTTGTGTTTGAAACTTGAAAGGAAGACCCCATAGCACAGGCACCCTCCCTCACTCTCCCTCATCCTCTGTATTTCCTTTTCTTTCTCTCTCTCACACACACAACCTCACACTCTCTCAGCGTTAGCAAAGTTGTCAAACTGTGGCGCCGCTATCTGCACATTATTAGTTATTACTTTATCGGCTCCCAAAGCTGTCAGAAGACACCCTCCTGGAATATATAGCAGGCATAAGCCATCAGTCCTCATTACGCCAGACCCGTGTGCAATTTACACCCAGCTGCCGCTCACACACCCTTGACAACATGCTAATATGTATGTGTTTTTGTGTGTGCACACTTCTATGCAGATGACAGGGCTGCACACATATGATATGAGCACACCTTTGAGGGAATGCACTCACATGTATGAATGGGGCAGGGCTAATGTGCAACATGATAAAAGCATCCGCCAAGGCCTTCATGTATGCGTTTGAAGAGAGATAAGGCGTATGTTTTTCATGCTTAGAGCTGCCGCTCCGAGCCACCAGGAGGTAGGGACAACATTGAAAATCGCCTCTCTGGACAGCTCACATCCTGTTCAACACACAGGTGTGCAGTAAAACACCTGAAGGCACCCGGGACAGGACAGGGCCCAGCAAGTCAGGCTGGGTGAGTTACTGCATATCCCAGAGATAGAGATCAACACAAACTTCACATTACCTGAAAAAAGAACCTGTGTGTGTGTGTGTGTCCTTGCGTATTTGCCCGAGGTGGCTGTCATGAGCAGATGTACGAGTCAGATTCTCATCATCACTATTAGCTTTTCAGAATGAATATTGTGCAAATCAGACCTCCTGTACCAACATGCAGTTATGATGTAATCTCGCTGCTGGTGACTAACATGTCCACCCTGTGATCCAATGAAATGGCCACATTAGCACTGACTAATTCCCAACAGCAAACTTTCAAGAGGCCTGCTGTCACACTTTGATTGAAGGAGATGAGTCTTTCCTCTCCTCCCGACATTCTCAGTTTTGTTCACACTGCACAGCTTTCTGTCTTGTAATCAGGAATGGTGACAGAAAAAGAGAGGAATGCGGTCTTCTACTCATTGGCTGTAGCTAGTTGCACGGATCTCCAACCTGTCCTTCACACGGCCAGATATTTAGCACACTTGATATTTTGCAGGCATCTGCAAGGCATCACAAGCTCTAGGTGAGCTCTCAGATCGCATCGTCGAACAGCGTTTTGTGAGCAGTCTCCAGAATAGTGGAAAATTGAAGCCACAGTCCTGCAGTGTGAAGCCCACATTAGAGGCATAATGGATCAAATCCAAACCAATCTGTCAATTAAAGGACATAAGGAAAAAGTCAACATATGTTTCAGTTGTGGTTGTTTGTTTGAACTATGACATCATCATCATGGTGTCTTACATACATCTTTGTGTATATATAGTGGCTATCCTGACCAGTGACTTTGGTGACTCATATTTGATGTTGTTTTTTTCTATATATATTGAGTAATTCAGTCTCAGATCATGTTTATACAGTCAAAATTGTATGTTCTAGTTCTAAAGCTAATTACAGTTTTTTATGAGTTCTTATTAACTACTATTATTATGAGTATCCAGCTGTTCTGATGATTTTATGGAGGACAATGTGCGCAGCATTTGAGTCCAAGACAAACTTCCCTACGGGGACAATAAAGTATATCGTATCGTATCGTATGACACATTCTTTCAAAGGTCATGAATAGTAACTTTGCAGCATGCAAGCCTTTGAAGCAATAATGTCTCCAGTTTGCTTTTTGCAAGAGAGACATGTCCCTATTTGTCTACTCCAGCATTATCAAGAGAGCGCAGAAGTATGGATGGCCAGCAGCAACAGGAAGGATTTGCTAAGTTGCTCTTGGATAGCTGAGCCTCCATCCCACGTAATGCTAAACACAATTATGCAAACTTTTTTTTTTCCATGAGAACAACGCAAAATAATGGCTTTAATATATGCCCTTACCTCCAGCAAGTGTTTTGTATGCAAATAAGGTGAGATTTCAGGGACAGAGAGGCGGAGTGTCTTTTGCATCCATCTTTTGTTGCCAGGCGGATTAAGGGAGATCTGTTATGGTTTGTTAACATGAGAGCTTTTGATTTCGTTTGAAACGAAACCATGTGTAGAATTAGATTAAAGACAATGTGCGGTGAGTGACGACTCAGGCATGTGCTGGACTTCACCCACCCATACGCCAGCCCTCACCACTGTGGTCCCATTGTTTGCCCTGGCTTCTGTTGTGAAGTGGGTTTTTGTCCTTTTTTGTTCTGTAATGGGCTATAATAACTTATATAAATCACATTGACTGAGCTGGAGCTGCACTGTTTGGGCTTGGCATTGATGGAAGGCCTGGTTCTCCAGAGGACGGCTGAGCAGAAAGTCTTGTATATGCTGAGGGAAAGTTTGAAAGTCAGCGGGCTCTAGGTTTGACTGTGTTGTTTTGGGGTTTTTTTGCTCAGGGAATCAGCCTGAGGTTTTGTTCTTAGCAGGAAGGTCGAATAAAGAGAGAGGAAAGCTTTGATAGTTATCTACAAACAGTGTGTTTGACCAGGACAGGTGAAGATATGAAAAATATAAACGGCAGTTGAATTTGTATGAATTTCTTCCCTGTCTTTTGCCTCGCTTGAAGGGCTTTATTTTTGATATCAAAAAGAAAAGGCTGGATTACAGAATCAGGCTGTTCTCATTAAAAGGGCCACACTAACATCAACAAAGGGGGAGCACATAAATAATTTCTTCTCAGAAACTGCTCAAGTAGCAGTGTGTTTTTCTAATGTTAACTGATCTTACGCGAAGGTGTTCGTTCATGACAATGTGTCAGGATGATGAATTAAGGAATCATGAATTAGTGAGAGCACAAACTGTGTTCATTAGCAGTCAGTGATGTTTTGTCAATAGCAGGACTCACATTGTCTTGTAAGCTTTGGGCTTTGCATTTAGTTACACTGCTGGGAATTGTCCGTAACCCTGTTTTACACTGAAAATAGCCCAGAGGAAAAGGGGTAAGAGGAGAGATAGGAGGGGGTGCAAAGAGTAACCACTGATTAATTATGCACATCCCTGATTGTGACACGCTATCTGCTGCTTTTACTGGGCAAGGATAATCAGTCTGGATTGTAATTTCAGCCTATAACGTCAGAAGAGTTCTGCATCCAGCATCAGTCCTCACATGAAACCCCTTAATTTGCAGATGAACTTTTTTTTTTTTGCTACTGTTGTTGAGTCTCTAACTCAGCTCATTTTTAAGAAGAGTAGTGATGTGTTAAGTAGTGGGAGCAGAAAAGGGTGGAGGGCTGCTTTAAATGTTGCCAGCCATAACAGGCAAGTTAGAACAGGAAGCTGTGATATTACTGTACACTGCTTGAGGTTATGAAAAATAATTAGAGATCTGTGTGGAAAAAAAAATCAGTTTTGATGTGGTGTATGAAAGTTTTCAGTTTTCATTGTTTGAACTTTTAATTCATCTCTAAATGAGTGTCATTACTCTCTCTCTCTCACGTGGTGTTATTCCGCTGGAAAATAGAGCTTGGAAGAATATTACATCAAAACCGTTAAATATGAGTAAATGAGAAAAAAAATACTCACAAGCTGATTTTAGGAATCATAAAATTGCTTCAGAGCTATTTCAGGTACAATATTTGCCATGAAATGTGTGTCTGTAGATGCAAATGTCTGTTTCATGTCATGTGTGTATTACAGTGTCTATTAGAGGGGAAATATAAAGATAAATGGAAAGTTTATTCTCCATTTAATCTAATTTCAGCACATTTTTTTCATTACGAACCTTCTAAAAAAAAGCAAAGTAAAATTGAACCCAGCTTCTCAGGTTTTTTTTTTTTTTTTTTTTTTTTTTTTTGCTTTCTCCAAAAGCTTCACTAGCAGTTTGTCTAAAAGCCAAAATGAAACGAAGAATGTAATTAGAGGGAAGGGAAACTTTTAAGTCAAATTTCAAAATACCGAGCAATCAGGATCTTAAAAGCAGCTTTTGGTGCCCAATCAGAGAGTCTCCTGGCCAGCCACAGACAGTACACAGAATGTAGCGGGGCCCCCTCTCCACAAAGAAACACAGTGTCTTACTGTTTTTATTCTACACCTCCCGTAAATCAGTCTCGCTGTGTGTCTTCCAGATCCAAAAGGAACGACAATATGCAGGCTTTCTCACACTGGGACTACAGAAAGGAGAGTTAAGTGGCGAGGAGTGTGGGTAGTTGGTGATGGTACATAAGTAACAGATAGAAAAATGAAGACGAGGGGACACCAGGTGTGAGAAATGGAGGGACTGAGTGGCAAAAATGCATGAAAAATAGCATGAAAAAGACTGTCCTTTGGTTCTCTCAGGCTCACCGGCCAGGCTAAACAAACAACAAATGCATTGGAGAGACACATTAACTGTAACTGCCCTTGATCTGCAGTGTTTAGAGTGCTGTCGGCATGGCTAATAAACACTTCATTTAGTTTTAATGGTGCCGGCATCTCTCCACAGCCTTCAAAAGTACCCTTTATTTGGGTCATTTACGGCTCTTCCTCAAGGAGCACCCGAGGGAGTGAAGATCCAGTCCACATCTCTGTCTGCCGGAGCACTCAAGGCCTGGAAAATTAATAGGGCTATCTGGGAAAAATAAATAAATAATGGGCTTTACCCCTGCCAAACAGCTCTGGGAGCTTATTAAGGCAAATTGAAGGAAGATGGGGCAGCAGAAAGATATATATTAATATGAAGTTTGCACCTTTAAATGGTGGGCCAAGCTACTCCCATTCTTGGTTTTATCCCTTCTCTTTTTTCTGTTCTTCCATTTCCATGTGCACGCTGTCCTATCTTCTTCTTGCTTTGCCTCTGTGTTCCTCTTCTACAGTAATTGTAAACACAGCAATTATGGATTGTGTGAGACTTAATTACAGCTTGTGCAGAGCCCTTGGGGAGCTCTGGCGGAATGTTGCGGCTGATAAAAATGCCAGCTCATCAGCACCCCTCCAGTGGTGGTGAGCCCCAGCAAGAGTGGACCAAAGGGAACCGGTCCCCCAGGGCCCTCCCAACAGAAGGACCAATTAGTATTAGGCGGGAATTAATCTTAACGGGACACAGCCACTCAAACAGGTCCTCCCAAGGTGAGGAGGAATTAATGTGTTTGCCTTATTGGTTATTGCTGCTGTTGTCTTTTAGGTTCTTCCCCACTCAGCTTAGGCGTCTCGATAGACCAGATCGGCCTGCAGCCAACACGTGTTCTTCTGTAACCGCCGTATCAACACACGAGTTGGAGGACGCTCCTGGATTGGGAAAAAAAAAGAGCTAATCGAATCAGAGGAGAAAATTTGCCTAATCTATTTTTTTTGATGTTCATTTTTGCTGCTGTTCAATTCATCTTTTTCTGGAATGGCTTCACTAAATCAGTTGGAGGAGGGAAAGAATTTCAGGCAGCAGCCTATAAATTCTAGTAAATGCTTCTTGTATTTAGACATTTAAAGCTCAACCCTATTGTCAGATCCCATCAGGAGGGGGCTCATATAGTGATCCATGCCCAGTTTGAGTATTGATTTCTGGGGAGCATGGCTCCATTAAAGTCCTGCCCGGGGGTGTGAAAGGGTCAGCAAGGGAAGTTGTGGGCTGCCGTGACCCCAGCTGCAGTTTACAATCGATTAACTCTGACTGGGAAGGCAGAAAGTCTTGGGGAAGTAAGCACAAAGCCCCCACACGCGATTAGGCTACATTAGCCCTCTGGTCAGCACTGTTCCAGAGGTTGCAGTAAGTTAATTAGTGCTTTCTTATGATATCAGTGATGACAGGGTTGAAGCAGCGAGCATTGATTCGGCTTTACTCCATTTCAGCCTTGGAGACCAACCACCAAAGCACCGGATACACCCAACCTCCCTCCTGCTAATCGACCACAACATGCACGTCACTGCCTGAAAACGATTAACCTGTTATGACCGCTAATATTCAAACTGATCAGAAGTGTTGATCCTTGTATTTAAAGTTTTATTTAAGTAACGTCTTCCTCTGGTGTATTTCATTGTGTTTTTTCTCGTCCTTTTCATAACAGATGATGAACTTCAGAGGTGATGATGAATTAGCATTTATGGCTTCTGGTAGTTTGCAAAGGTTTTATGAAGGGGTGACATCCCATCACATATACTCCTCATGATATTTGTATTTTTGACTTTGACTTTTCATTGTCTGGCCCCTCAAGAAAAAAAACACAAGGAGCCTGCACTAATTTCTTATTTTGGTTCTTAAAGTGTAAAGGTGTCAGATTGTGATTGTTTCTGTCTCTACAGCTTAGAGGATAACGAGCATCTCCCTGTCTCGTCATGTCTCTCTTTGTTGTTTGCCTGCCATTTTCTTTATTTTGCCTCTTACTCTGCTCTTGTCAGTCTTTTGCTGCCCCATCTTTCTTTATCTCTTGTGCAACATCTTTCTCTCTCCTCTCCTGGTCTCACAGTGCTCCCTTTGTTAAATGAAAGATTTGCCAATGGATCGCTCATGCTCTTTGTTCTTCCTCCTTTACAGTATGCTGCTCTCAATATTGTTTGTTTTACTAGCAGCTGAACTGCATCACACCTTCTTTTTCTCTTTGTCTGTATCGCTCTATCTCCGCCTGTCTGTTTTTGCTTGGGGCCCAAGCCAAGTGAACAGCGACAGATGAAGCACCTTGTCTGTCAGCAGTGTTGGAGGGAATTAATCATGATTCAGAAAGTGCTCTGATGAGGATTCAGAGATGCTTGTTGGAGATAAAGCCATCAGGTGTGTCTGATCTGTCACACAGTGACAGCAGCCTCGGGCGGGACACTGAGCCAGGTATTAAGGCCTGTTTAGTGCCCAGTCCTGCCCTCAGGTGCTAGTGGTCATAAGTGCACAGGACATAATATTAACCAAACCACCAAATGTGTGTTAAAATTCACTGTGGTGGGTCGTGTTGTCAAGTTACTAACAAAGTGAGGAGAGGCTGAATCTAAGTGAAATGTCCATTGCAATTGTATTTGTCCATTGTCTTGCGTATCCAAGCATTCCTACTATTCTTTTATATATATACATATATGCAGTACACTATTCACATTAGGGTTGTGGGAAACGTAAATCAGACAAATGGAAAAGGTTATGTGCCTTTGAATTTGAATTGAAATATTGAAGAAAAATACAGAAAATTTGTTCACCAAATGTGCAAAATGACATTTTATTTTCAAAGTTGAAGATTCTCTCCATCCATTAAACAAATCTACAGTTCACTCCCTCTATAGCAGTGGTTTCCAGTCTATTCTAAGATGTACCCCCACAGCCCAGACCGATTAACTCAAGTACCCCTTCATCAACGCCGCCATTTATGTTACTAATATCTTAATTTGGGTTCATTTCAAACTGAATGTTATTTAACTATTAATCATGTAAAAAATATTGAAGTTTGCATTAGTATTACAATCACATGGATTGGCAAAAACCGGATGTTTCAGCCATTTATCCATTACATTCAGCAATCTGTTACAACACTTAACTATTATTTCAGTGATTTATCCATTTTTTTCCTACAAATTAGTTGAATGACTTTACAAGCAGAAGTTCCACCTGGGATATTATTAGTCCTGATTGGGAAAAAAAACTTTTAAAAGTTTTAAAACAATTAAAACAAAATAAATGACTTTTCAGCTCACCTTTTTGCTTACTTTAATGATGTTTGCATTTAATTAGAAATGTATACACAATCGTTGGCCAGGTCAGGCCTGTTGACCTCTAAGGTGTGCAAAAAATCACACACATTCACATATGTGTAATACAATTACTGATATCCTTGTACAGTGCCACTGAGAGACAGACAGACACTAAATAGTTGAGCTCCTCTACATGTTCACAGCCATGTCTTCACATGCCAAGGGAGTGCCTCAGCTTCTTTGGAAAGCCAAAGTGTATGTTATGGCTTTGTGACAAATCTCTGACATGACGTGCCAATCAGATAAGAACTCAACCCTGAGGCCAGAGAGGGCCACTGGAACAAAAGAACAAGTTTAAAAAAAAAAATCTTTAAAATGTTACAAATTATGTGTTCTGCTGTAGAGGGAATATATGTGATGTGCTCTTTGTGTCTGCGCCCAGTTGCACATTCCTCAGGGTAATTTACAACATGGCTCGGAGCAGCTTGTTTAATTTTAGAGCCCAAATGAAAGCGTTTGTGGCTTATTGGCATATTTTTCTTGTTAAGCAATGTTTAAGGTAGAGATCGACACGGCGGTAATTGCAGGTTTGACTGAGAGTAGGAGTTGAGTTAGCAGACATCAACACTCCCCCTGCCTTGGGAAGAAGTGAGTATATAAAGATAATGCTGCAGATAAAGCATAGAGGAGGTATGTCATCCGCTTAACTATTTCACTGTTTGGGGACTCGCGTGGATCCTGCCGAAGATGCAAAGTAGATTCAAAGTACGAAGGGAAACATTTGAGCAGAGTATAAACAAGAAAAAAAAACTAGGCCAGAAATTAAGAATGAGGACACGTCAGCCTGTAATAGCAGTAGAATAACAAACACAAGCCAAAATTAGTCTCTCACAATAAACTGACAGGGGTATAAAAACAAGCCTGTGTACATGATGTGAGATTATAATGAGACATTGATTGTTTGTCCTCAATTTCCAATTTCAGTTCCCTCTCAAATTGAAGGCAGACAACTGTAAACACCCGTACCTATGCCTTTGCTCTGCTCATTAGACTTTCTTTTTATTTTTCCCCCCTCATGTTATTGAGCTAGAGGATCTAGATGAGGGGGCCCGTGTCACTTCCTGTTTGCGGGAGTGCTTCCTGTTTTCCTGACCATGTTTTTGGTTTGTCTGTTCCTTAGCTGGTGCTTATCGCCTGGTTTACAACCATCTGAATGTTGCAGCTAGGGTCCTCTGGGATGTTTGTTTGTGTTGTCTTTTATTATGCCATTTTTTAACTGCCACTGTGGCAAGACCGGAATGTGCCATTACAAGTTGTTGGCTGCTGCTGGAGTGAGAAAGCCCAATTATCATGGGTCCCAGTGCCTGGTTGTAGTTGTACAGTACTAGGGTCTGTGTGAGTGTGTGTGTGTGTGTGTGTGTGTGTGTGTGTGTGTGTGTGTGTGTGTGTGTGTGTGTGTGTGTGTGTGTGTGTGTGTGTGTGTTGGGCTTGTTCTGGTGAGCAGCTGTCCTAGGCCCCGTTGGCAGTGATGGCAGGGGATGGTTACGGTAACAGTGGTGACAGCGAGGAGGAGGAGGAAGAAGCAGACAGGCTCATAAGGGACTCCTCTTGTGTTTTGTGCCGGTTCTGCTCAGCAGCCAGTTCTCCCTGTCTGTCTCCCCAACTAATTTAACTGCTGTCTGATGTTGTAAAATCTTGTGTGTGATGCTGCGACTGAAGTCATGTGCATTGCTCCCAGTTTGCACAGTATGTGTGGCCAATTAGAGCTATAGGGTTGCAAAGCTGATATATGGATTATAGCCTTTTATTCCGTCTTCCCCTAATGTTGACCATTAACTGCTGTGTCATTAGTTACTTTTACCAACTGTGGTGGGACAGGAAGGCACACAGCCTGTCATACATATTTCCTTGTGGCTACATGGCATGGGACACAGGAATGTGCCTGCAAAACATTGACAGTATTATGGGGGACTTATGTAAGTAAATTGTAGTAAGTAAACCAGGAGCCACATTATATGGCTGCCATCTAATTAAAAGAAAAGAGCAAGTTCTTAATTTTGCTTTGACATTTGCTTCTCCTTCATTTTAGCGTAGCATAGTCATGAAATTTGCCTAGGATTGTGCAAACCCCCCAGTTTAACGGGAGAAACACACATATTATACGTGACTTTTCTGTTGATGAAGCTGCAGTGTATATACAGTTTTATTATGTGCATGATTCTGCTGCTGTGTTGTTCTCCACTGTGGGTATTTTTTTTTTTTTTTTGCGTGACACAGCATTGACTTGCTTTCTGTCTTTCTCATATCCAGTGTGGCAGCGCAGTGAGCGGTGTCTAATGGAGCCTCTGATGAATAATGAGTCCATACACTGGTAATGTTCTGTGCCGAGTAACGGCTGCATTGGTTTCTGTCCTGTTAACTCCGCTGGTGTAAGATTGATTGCGGTGTGCTCCGCAGTCATACAAAGACACTTCATTGCTTGGCAATGAAAATAAAGCTTCTCCCACTCAAATGAAGAGCAATGGCACTAGGGCAACAGTGGCCGACCAGCGCTAGGCCTGCAGAAAACCAGAACATCAACATGAGTGAGTGACACACCATGAAATAGGCACTGCACCAATAAGACATATTTGTTTACACATCGCTTTCTACTAATTGAGGTGTGGCATAGTTTATTTTTTGCCTCAGTCGAGATTAAACTCAGTTGCCTCCATTAGGCCTCTCGCTGTACTTCGTGATCCTCCACCAAGACTCTCCTTCAAATTACACTTGACACTGTGAAGAAACATCTAATAGAAGTGTGTAATGGGCTCTGATGACAAACTACACGGTTGGAAGACCATGTAATTTCCCCGCAATTAATTAAAGTGCATCCTCTATGTGTGTGTGTTAGCAGGGTTTTTTTTTTCTTCCTCCCTTTCTCTCACACCCAGCCAAACCAGATGCCACCAAATATCTGAAATAACATTGCCTGTCAACAGTAAAAAATGAAGACCCATACCCTAACAAAGAAAGGTACTTAGAGCTGGCAGAGGGAGGCAGATGCAGGGTTATTTATGCTCCAGTGCTCCTCAGTGTCCCGGTAAGGGTCCTCCTCAGCTCAACATCTGTACCTCCACCCGCCTAATTACCCACAACACCCCTGCCCAACCGCTTCCTAGTCTGTCATCACCTCAAAGCTTCCTGGAGAGGAGCAGAAAAAAGGAAAAGTGAGGAAAGTGTTATTCCTTTCTGGTCTTCGTCGTACAGTTTCAGCGTAGTCTTGAATTTTTTCAGAGTTTCATTATTTTTTTTATCTTCATATACGACTAGTCACGATGTATGGCTGCATTGCACGTTGCTAAGTAAATATTTGTGTCTGTTCTCATTGTTTTTACACAGCAGTTCTATCCACTTTTACCCAAAAGGTTATTTTTAACTAATCCAAAATAATTATTTTAACCTTTTTTGAGGTCTTAAGACTAGCCTTTGCATTTTAGCGATGCTTGTATTAAGGCCTTTGTGATAAAATGGCCTAGAAATGTTAAATGTTGCTGGAAACTATAGACTCTTATCTTCAGCATCCATATTCTTTCAAGATTGTCGGAGACTCACAGCAACCTATCAGATGCCTGGAAGAGAGCATGAATCTCTCCCTAACATTTGGTGAAAGTAGAGTAAAAGACAAGACTACTGGAAAAAAACAATATGACAAAATGTAATTTTAGACATTTATAATACATTTATCGACGTATTTATTCAAATTACCCAGTCCTTCTCTAAATCTAGGACTTTGGCAAACCCATTTGAAGCATCAAAACAATCCATCCACACGAGTAACGTTTTGTTTTCACGGCAGGTTTTAAGAATTTCAAAAGCTGGAATTCAAATCTTCAGGGTTTAGGCTGAATTATCTCTTAGGATATTGCTCAAGGTCAGAGACGAGCCTGATTGTCAGAAAGATGAGATTGTGCTGTAAATTTTGATATAAAGCACTTGGATATTATGTTGTATGCAAGCGCCATAAAAAGGTGAATTAAATAGGATATAAAAATCAAGAAAATGCCCTCATATGCTGGAGTTAAAGGAGACAGCTCTCTCTCCCTTTGCCCTTTTTTTTCACATTGTTCTCACACTTAACTTTTGTTATTTACCTGTTTCTTTATTTATTTCCCAGCACAATATTGATTGAAGACAGAAAACATTTAGGTCCGTTTTGGGTATAATTCCCCTGACTTCACTTATCTTTAGAAGTGAATGAGAAATTTGCCATGCTGTATGTAAGTTTTGATTGGAGATATCAGTTTGGAGCTACTTGTGCAATTGATTTGATTAAAGGCATTACGCATTGTCTAATGAGTTTTACACATGGCTGAGTGGTGAATAATCACCCAGTGATCTCTGACCCAGAACTCATCTTCACACCCCCCCCTCCTCCTCCTCTCATTTTTCTCACTTTCTCCCTTTTTCTCTCACTTGGAGCAAAAGGACCAGACACTCGCCGCCTCACAGAAGAGGTAACGGAAATCAATTGAGACGAGATGATTTGAAGAGGTTATTTTTCCACTTTCCTCCCACTCTCAAGTCAAATTGATTCCTTTGCTTGTTTTTCTTTAATAGTAATTTTAAGTAAGTGTTCGGTAAATGTGCAGAAAATGAATATGAATATTTGGTTTCACGCCTCTTTGGATGAGATCAATTTTTGAAAATTATCAATTTTACCCATCTGCAAATTGTCTGACAATTAAAGCGTATTGTGTACAATAAGCAGCGTCTCTATTGGGTTTTTAGTTTTATCGAGCCTGTGTGGAGATGGAACTCATACCTGCTGCTCTGTGAATTGCAGCACATAAAAGATGGACTGAATATGTTCCCGGGGAATATTGCCCTCTCCAAAAGACCCATCCGTCTTGCTTTGGGAGGCAATCTTAGGTGCGGTAGATAAACTAATATTTGTGTATAACCTCAGTCAGACAATACAAATGATCGGATGATTTTTCATCTCCTTATGCATACAGGGAAATATGAAAAATTGAGGTTTAGGAATATTTGCAGGGTCTGTGAGGCGGCTGGCTGGGCCGCTGAGTGCCCTGGGCCACGCTCCTCACCAACGACTGCCGAGTGAAGAGTGATGAGAGTATTATACTCGTCTGTTTCCCGTCACTCCCCATCCTCCCCTCCCACCTTCTTCATTCTCTCCCCTCACCTCACAAATTCATATGGCCACTAGATGGAGAGAGAGGGAGCGAGCAAGGTAAAATTACAGAGCAGTGTACAGGCTGCCCCTCTGGCTTGCCGTCTTTGACTTCTGCCGTCTGCCTGCCACCTATGATTGACAATCATACTGACATAATTCTCCCAGTCCCTCTCGCTCCTCTTTATTGCCCCCCCCACCCCACCCTAAACCAACACCAGCACCACTGCCAAGTCATTCCACTGACACACACATACTCCCTTCAACCTCTGGCCAGACTCTCACACTGCTAAAAACCTCTTATTGGGTTAATCTGCTGGTGTCACATTTGGGGGCTGGTGGCCAGATGGGGGTAAAGTGTCATCTCTAGTGTTTGAGTACAGATATTAAGGAGGATACAGTGATAATTCTCCATCAGTGTGCTATTCTAAGGTGGCATCTGCAGTCTTAAATCACAGATGTTAAGAATGACCCTTTCTTCATTCATAGTAGATTTAATACAGGTAGAAGTTGCGCATGCACCTTTAACAAACAGCTTCACTTTACACAAGCAGCCCTTGGTACAGCTGGTTTTCGACCAGCATCTGTCAAGAAAAGGGCATGTTTCCTTATAAGGCAGATTGCATTTGGTTTCCTGCAGCTATCACAGCCCAGTATCCCTTTCTGTCCTTCTTCCCTGCCTTAAAAAAAAAACTGCTGAATCCCACAGAATCCAACCGTCAAGTGCAATTCCCCTCACCAACACCCCCTGACATGGAGATGGTGACATTTACCCTCACACTCCACTCTCCTTCTCCTCAGGTTTGGGAGTTTTTATTTTCAGTTTATTGCATCACTTCACGCCACAGCCTCCATGTTTTCCCTTGAAAACCTTTCTGTTTGCTCTCTATATTTCTGCATTATCTCCCCTTTGCCCTCGGTTTTTTTTTTCCAATATGTCTATTTTTCTCCCCCTTTTTATTTCATTTTCTCCCTCCCCTCGTTTCTTTGCATCTCCCACTGTATTCCTCTCCCTTTCTGTCTCTCTCTGTATTTTAGCTTTACTACAGGGAAGAACTTCTCCCCTCCCCTGCCCGTGATAAATCAGGGGTCTGAGCGATGGCACTCTGTCAGAGGCATCAGTCGCGAGGCTGATGAGATAAGCGGCGCTCATCTCTCGGCCCTGTATGGAGATTTATTGGGCTGGGATAAGCAACAAGCTAGCCATCACT
The DNA here is from genome assembly GCA_037577475.1 of Chaunax sp. Z400. Taxonomy (NCBI): domain Eukaryota; kingdom Metazoa; phylum Chordata; class Actinopteri; order Lophiiformes; family Chaunacidae; genus Chaunax; species Chaunax sp. Z400. The sequence goes on along the minus strand of CM075184.1, from coordinate 29,812,121 downwards.
CTCAGCCAAATAGACTCCCCGCCTGCATGTGTTTATTCTTATTGCACTGCCACAAACACTGCCGCTGTCGAGTAGCCCCCGGAGGCCTGCTCCGTGGTAGAGGAAGCCTAGCCCTGCTCTCTGGATCATTACCTTCTATTAGATCAAGAAAACAAGCCTCCACATTGGGGCTCTGATTGACACTGATGGCCCAATTTCTCTCTATCTCTTAGGACCACATAGTCATATATAAAATAAGGCTATTGTTTATATTGGCTCCTCACATCCGAGTGTCAGCGGTGTAGTCCTCCTTTTGTACATTTGTAAGCCTTTCTTTTTGTACTTTGCAGAAAAGAAAATTCAAGATTCTTGCTGTTCGTGTGCTTGACTCAGACAGTATGTATTTCAGTAGTGGGGTCAAATATCAGTAGTCATTCAGGGATCTGAATCAGTGTTCAATACTGGCGACATGGACAATAAATGTATCTTCAAGGAATTTTGAGACATGTCCTTTTTTAATATTGTATTTAGCTCTCAAATTGTTTTTCTGTAAATTAATCCGCTCCATGGGGGTACAGGTCGACCTTGATCCTGCACCATGTGGTTTTTAAAAGGAGAAATAACATTTTCTTCATCTTACAAATAAAAAAGTATATTTCATATTTAAGAAATTCACCCATGCAGAAATGAAATACTCAAGGCTGTGTTGGTACTAGACTTGGCAGGGTTTAACCATTAGCTCATATTAGATAAAGCTAGCCTGTTAGCGTTCCGGCTAAATTAGCCTACAACGCCTTTCCGGTGCTTACCCAAAGTAAATCGAAAGCTATTCTTGAACCATTTGTAGCACATGCATAGGTTTGGTATCTTTTGAAAGGAAACACTCTGAATTTCTTCCCCAAACAGCTACTGTCATAGAGTTACAGAGGTATGAACAATTTTTTATTATCGCCTGAATTATTTTTCAAACCGACTCCTGTAGATGACTGCAGCTGGCAGTTATGAGCTGGAAAACACAATGGGGCCATAGCCTGAAGTCTTACCTAGTTCAGGTCCAAAGTTGATAACAATACCACAGAAAATTAGTGTTTTACACGTGTTTTTCAAAGATTATGTTTAGGCGTTTCTAAAAAAGTACATTTGGAGACTCCAAAAGGACACTTGGTAACCACAGCCACATACCTATGATCAAAACGCTAAAACTCTTCAACAATCTTAGTTACCATCCAGATTCACTCTCAGTATTACTGAAACAGGGTAACTGAATTATAAACATATTATGCTAATTTTTTTCCTCCGTGAAAATAACGAACAGGTGGATGTTGCGAGCTGTGTGCCTTTAAGCTAGGCATGACTGTTATCCCTTAGCTCAACCCACTGAACCAGGATATCATTTTTTTACAGAATTTCATTGGCTACGTGAACTGTCAATCACTTTCAGCGTCAGCTATGATTTGTCCAGTCCTAGATAGAAAAAATCAATGGGAGTCACTTCTCTCAACACTGACGCTGGTTGGCTATTTGGTCTTATGTCCCGAGATTGGAAGCACATAATGGGTCAAGCATGGTGTCAATCAAAAAGGCAGCGTGTGCAGCCATTTTGAGACCCAGACCATGTCTTGTGGCTAGGGTCGGGAGCGGTTATGGATTGATTTATGGATGTAATAACGTTTTGTGGACTAAACATTTTTCTGGATTCGATTTTTTGGACCCCTACCAATGTAACAGGGTTTTTTTTGTGGACAATGATGTGGAAATATGGACTGTATGGACTTGTAAAGATTGTTGGAAGACTCCATAGGTGAGTGACGTCATGTGTGGTTTTTTTTTGCTGGCGTTGATTGTACCCGCTGCGGTAGTTGTATCTTGAAATGGTTTAAATAAATCAAATCACAAGAATCGTAACTTTCAAATGGTGTGCGGCATGAGCCCCACTGAAACATATTGTTGTTACAGTAAACAGTTACAGTCACAGTTCATGCGCTCTGACGTCAGATGGCCCGTCGGCGGGCCGTCGGATCGTCTAGGGGCTAGCTAACGTTAGCAAATGTAACTATATTTTAGCATGTGGCAGATTTAACATTTCAATCGTTTAGTCACGAAAGTTAAGCAAACATGAACACACTCTAGCTCACTAAAGACATGTGTGTGGTTTCCTGCTTATGGGCCTTCCAGCAGTCATTTCCATAAACGCTATTGGAATTCAAGCATGTGTAAAAGCGTGCATGTTGAAAAAATGATGAAACAGGCCTCGGGTCACTTAATGATGACGTAATTGACTCAAGAAAAGAAAAAAAAAGAATAATAATTATTATCCTGTAATTTCCACATGTGACCACAGTGGCCACTGTTCAGCAGGAGTTACATAGTCTCCCTTTCTACTTCTCAAGCTGTTGGTGACAGTATTAATTTCAGCGGACCAGCAGTCTAACACATTAACTGTTGCCCAACAGCTGCAGGCCAGGATGTGTACCCATGCAGCAACCTCTCCTCCCTTTACTCCATCCCTTGTCCCGCAAAAACACAATCCACTCACCCAACAAGTTCTCCACAAATTGCTTTTACCCTCCTCACCCCACAAGTGTACACGCACACACACACACACACACACACACAAACCGATTCCTGAGCGGGGTAGCAGGGGTTAGTTTTTCAGCACTCAGGTTATATTTAATCTTGGCTGGTGGATGAGGAGGCTTTTCTCTTTATGAAAGGTATTAGAGCAGCACTGTGTTTTCACTCAGCTTTACACTCTGCCCCCGTGCTTTTCTTCCCCTGACCTCTGTTACCATGTGCCAGGGAGGAATTTGATAAAGTGACACCAGGCTCCCACTATCTCTTCCTCTCTCTCCATCTCCCATCTCTGTCTCAGATTCTAATAGTGTGTCTGGCAGGTCTGGACTGCCTCTCATCTCATCAGTGGGGTCGCACCTTTGGGCTGCCCTCACTCTCTCCCCTAGCACTTGCCTTGTCATTTATTTTTCTCCAGAAATGGCCAGCAAACCAGCAGGTCTGATTCAATCTCCTACATCCTTAGGCTGATGTAGCGGTCAGAGCCACCTCCTTGTTGGGATAGCGCTCACAGGAATGAATATGGGCCAGGGTTTTACGGCAGGAACATCAGGCCCCCGTGTCTTTCAACTGCCTATTCTCGACTCATCCTTTGCTCCTACCTCACTGAACCTAAACCTTCAGGGAGGACTTTCTTGCACCATGCATTTTTAAAACACACTTTCCCAAGCTCAGGACTCGCACTCTGACAGAATACTCTATCATTCAACTTTTTCTCTGCATCCTTATGTGACTCACCCCAACCCTAGTTGATCTGTGCTGCTTCTACTTAAGGACCCCATTCTCTTTGATCTAACTTAAGTTACATAGGAAAAGTGAGAAGCAGTGGGAAAGCTCCAACAGGGGGGGGTTTACAACACACTTTGAGAGGCAGGGGATGCTCTCCATTCTGCTTCATGTTGCACCCGAGGACTCTCCCCACTTCACTACCATGCATCAGCAGACATTTGGTCATTAGGTAGATTGACAGTGATTGTCTGGCATGCAGAACTGAGGCAGGCCCTGCTAGCCTCAGATGCCTGCTTTGAAATGCACACATATAGATTTTGTGTGGGTGAACAGAATTAACAGAAAACGTTACAAGCAAAGGTAATCGATAATGGTGTGAAATATGCGGTGGACTGTGTGGAAATCACATTTTGGACAGGTTGCTACTCCATAATTGATTGGGTATAGCTTTAAGCTACCACTGTTTTTTTTCTTTAAGTTGAGGGCTGATTGTCAGTGTCTCATTGCTGCTCATACCACTAGCTCTGAAGAAGGTGAAAGGTTACTACAGAAGATGGTGTTGAGACAAGCTGATTCGCCTTCTGAGGGGGATTTTCTGTCAGAACAGGGCCGATTGTTGTTTTCTTTGCTCATACTTTATGTAGTCCTTATTTTGAGAGAGCAGAGAGAGGGTGATATCTCTCCTGTTAGATTCAGCACAAACAGTAGTTGATGTTCCATAACTGTTGGCGGACAATGAAAGAAAATGCATGTATGACGTGAGACTGAACTTGATCTGACTCCTGTCCTCTAATTCCTGCTATAGCTTCTTTTCCTGTGTGTTTTAATTTGTGTCTCTGTATGTGTGTGCATGCAGAGAGAACAAGAATCTTGATGTGTGTACGTTTGGGGTGGGGGTGGGGGGGTCCTCTATTATTCATCAGTGGTAAAGAGTGAAAGGAGCTGGCAGCATCTGTGGACTTATTGATCCTATCCTCTGGTTTCGTGCCTCACCTCCGGTGGGGGAGGAGAGAAGGAGGTGGCCTCATCTCAGACGTACACCTCCTCTATGGACTCAGGGAAGGTGCCCAGCCCCTTGTTTCTCTGCTCTGGTTAGCCGGCCACCTGGCACTGAGACATTAGTGTCTCATTGTTTAGGATTGGAGTGGCCTGCCTTGTCATTACACCAAAATCTGAACTCTATTGTTGTTGTAACATGAAAAACAAATAATAGAAGTGATTTTCATATTTTCTTTTTTAGTATGTGCTCTGTGGGTTAAAGTCCATGATTATACAAAGATGTCACTGTTGCCCTTTCTATATTCAGATTCATAGTATGTCCTCTGTGAATAATGTTGATTTTGGAGACTGTGACACCAATAATATGTCGGTGAGCAAAATGTTGAATTTTTATAAAGGATGTGTAAAAACCATTAGGCAATAACCCCTTGCTGGCCACCTGACCTTACAATATATCCAAATTTACAGAGGCCTCCCCTCTTGCTCTCTATTACTGTGTATTTCCCGCACTCCAACCATTTTACTAGCTTAGTGCACAAACACAAGCAGTCTAAATTAGGCCAGCCCCCTTTTAATACCACAGAGAGGGGAGAAGCAGCCATTATGAATTATCCTTAATTACAGCCATTTCCTCAACTAATAAAACTGCTAAATCTTTACTGCAAAGGTTAGTTTACCCAGCATGCATAAAAACCATGATTTTCTGTGTGTGTGTGTGTGTGTGTGTGTGTGTGTGCACATGTAGGTGTACAAGCTCATGCATTCAAGCGTACATGCTGGTGTCTGGTGTGTGTAAAGAGTATGTGTGTGTGTGGGTGCAGGAGAGCTGGCTGGCTGGCAAAGCCTATAGTCCCATTAATTTAACGTGGCCTCCCTATCACCAGCCACAGATGCCTATAGACACGTAAATGAGTCTCCAGCGAACAGTGGGCCGGTTCAGCCAGCCAGCTCGAGCCTAATGGGCTGGAAAGCCAGCGTATGTGACGGCAGGAGATGAGGGCCTTATTTACACTGGCAGACATTAGTGGATGGACGCTGATTCACTGATTAACACATCAGCCTCCCTCACCTCACCCACCCCCCCACCCCCATGTCTCCAGCAGTTCTCTTCATCCCATCCCTCTCTCCCTTCAAACCTCGACGCACACACACATATAAAAAGTCCATATACAAATGCATCATCTTCTTCCTTTTCTTCTCTTCCGGACTTCCATTCGCTCACTACCATTCACATACCCATACCAATCGTCATTGCATCTACACACTAAAAAACGCGCGCGCACACACACACACACACACACAATATCCAGTGTTGAAAATTCATGGTGGCAGGTTGCTGAGAAGGGGAAGCCATCTGTGAATGATGGCTCCTGTGGAAAGATAATGTTTCTCATGCAGCACCAAAGGAGGCGCTGATGGAGGAAGATGACTTTTTGAATGGTTAAGTGGGTGAACGTTAGATCATGGCAACATCACTCCCATTTGCCTCACCCACCATAAATCCCTCCCCTCTCTCCTTCCCTCTCTCCCTTGCTCTGCCTTTCTCTCCCTTTCCATCGACTAGATTGTTTATTGAAAAGGCACAAGGAGGCAGCCGATAAGAGAGGCAAGGCTAATGTCATGATTTGTGTCAGTCACGCCATACAATTTGTTACAATTGCGACACTTATCACAATATAATATGTTTATTCTGGTCAATTAAGTGGCAAAGGAAGGCTCCTGCATTTAAAGTGTCACATGCAAGATGGGACAGGGTGAGGCTGATCAAAGAAGATGGAGCTAATCTAATTGTACAGTAGCTCACGCTGTTGCCAATTTCATAGCCATAGCCATTGTCAGTCAGCCTATAACTGATGCATTTTGGGGGGAAAAGAAGGAAAATGAGGAAAGGGTTATGCCAACAGAGATGGCCAGGTGCTGTTTTGTTGTTTTTGGACTGCGCCTGCACACACAAGCACAGGCATAGGCACATTGAGACCTTCACCTATCACTTCAGCACTTGCAGATGGAAACATTCTATGTACACCAACACATCTTACCATAGACACTGTGCTGCATAAACACTCAACTCAAAATACTTAACATGCACATAATAAAATAACAACAGAATTTAGGCCAACAATTCACTGCAAATATGCACACACAAGCACGGGCACGGTGCGATTCATTTCCTGCACACACATACAGTACATTACACTTCAAAACAGCACAAGTATGACAGAAATGTGAACCAGGATTGCACAAGTGGGCAAACGTAGGTCTGCATAGCGGTGCAATTGAATTTACACACAAAACACTGATAGAATCCTTTGATCAGCTGTATTATTAGCACTGTACACATTTACAGCACTTTTGTAAACACACAGACGCACCCAGCAGAAATGGATACATCAACACAAATTCATCCAGGCAGCTGCTTGCACACATGGGCACACACAACCTGGACACGGCTTAGCATATAGATCCCGAAAGGGTCTGAGTATACATAAACGCAGGCGAGCCAGTGAAGGCAGCATGTGTAGTGGACCAGTGCTTTCATCGATCTGGGAGGGTTCATTAGGTAAGTGCTGACATCACAGATTGATGTCTCTTTAAACCAGTGCCAGCCCAGGAGCTGACAAGGAAAATCAGCACTATTGACTTCCTTCGTGGTGTGTGTGTGTGTGTGTGTGTGTGTGTGTGTGTGTGTGTGTGTGTGTGTGTGTGTGTGTGTGTGTGTGTGTGTGTGTGTGTGTGTGTGTGTGTCCCTCGACACCACACTAAATACCCTTGTCTTTGATGGGATCCTTGGGTGTAGGTGTTCACTAATGTTGCTAGTTATACACTCAGCCATGCGGCTAAGGAGCCTTTCAGCTCGTTTGTGCCTTTACGCCACCATCCATCCATCTACCATGACAGAGTGGGGAAGAGATGGAGTGGAAAATGGGGGTGAAGAGTAAGAAGAAGGAACATAAGGTGGAGAAGTCAGCAATGGGCTGAATGGCATCTCTCTTCATCAATATTTCATCAGCACATTTAGGAACCATTTTTTGGTAATTACAGTATATGCTGTGCAGGTGTCCGACTAATTTTCAACCCAGAGAGATCCTTGGCATCTGGCTGCTTACCTTTCATATAAGGCCTTAAAGCTGTTTGGTTTTTTAAATTCATGTTATGAAAAAAAGAGACTGAACGTTGTCTCCGTATGTGACCCCAGTCCCTTCACCACCTACTTGTCAATTGATTTGAGATGTCATTTGTATCTGATGTGTTTCTCTAATTAAGATCAGGGGAGAATCATTGGCATTGAGCGGCTCCACACGCCCATCGATTGGACAAGGGAGCCGGTTTGTGTGAGTATAGTGTGGGCAGAATTGACAGGAATCACACGAGTGGGTTGAGCCACAGCCACAGCAACACCAGACCAAATAACATGGTCCGTGTAACCTCCATTGTACCTTGATGTGTTTCATGGGTGACTTCAGTTGTACAGCTTTCTGAGTAATTTCTTTCTGATCATGCAATAGAAGAACAGGATAAAGAGTCGTTTTTTTTTCTTTTCATATGACCTTCTAGTTACAACATCACCACTGTCAGCAGCTGTTAAGATCATCAATTTCCAATTTTCATGTTGCAGCTGTAATAAGCATTTTTTTTGTAGCTGCTGATCTCCATCTATTGTAATCCATAATGAAGTAGTCAATAGTTTGTAATACATTTTAACAGGGGGTATTGACAACTGGAGAGCAATAGCACGCAACTCTTAAGCTCTGCTTGCGATACTATACTCTAAACATCATGCCATCACAACCTCCTGCTTTAAATGAGCAATTGATTGAGCAATTGAACTCTTTGAGAAAACGAACAAAGTGTCTTCATGTCCAGTTGAAATGTCTTTAAGCGATCCATAGTCTCGGAGAAACAAAGGCCAATTGACTTATCAGGCTTTAATATATCAATACTCAAGATGCTGTATTTTTTTTTCACAAATAAAGCAAAGTAAAACAATTTAGAAAGTTTGCCCCCACTTTTAATTTTAGTCTGAGCTGAGCATAATGCAAAGTAAGTGTTTGGATTGTGGAGTGTGCAGAAGCAAAGGCACGAATCCCTTCCAGGCCACCACCACCGCAGGCACATCCCCATTGGCTGCCTGCAGGAGATTAAAGAGAATAATTGCCAGCTGATTGGCTGTTACAATTTCCACGGACCTTTGATGCACAGAGTGTTTGCATTACCTTTATCAGCAGGCATAATAATGGGATAGAGTTTGACACACTTAAGTAAAACACGTTTTTTCACAAAGTATTTGGAGCAGGGATGAGTACATCCATACGTATGTGCCACAGACCTATTGATTGGAAAAATAAACACACTGTTTTAGACACAGAATATTGTCATTTAAATGCAATATGTTCTACCACTTCAGAATCCTTTTTTAAAATTATTTTAAGGTATGATAGGTTGTTGTTGATTTAATTGTATAGAATGTATAAAATTGTTTGGTTTCACCTCCAGCATAAACTGTGTTTTACCTCCTTTTTGAAAGAAATCTGAAAAGTACATGAAAGCTAGTTGTGCCTCGTTCCTCCCAGATCAGGGACAGTTGCAGTTGACAGTCCCGTGTACATACCTCTGCCTGGTGACACTAATCTCTCCCTGTAGGTGACCTACCTCCGCATTCTCAATCTGCCTGTGTGTGTAGGTGTATGTGTGTTTTGTGTGATGGTTGCAGAGCATGTCTCCTCTGCGGTTCCGCTTTGGAGGTCCAGGACGGGTGAGCTTCTCATGGTTGTCACTTTGAGGTTGGAGAGCAATCATTTCCTTGGACAACATTCCCATCCTCATCCCTGCTTCCCGCCCGCTCGGATTAGTTCCTCTCGCTGAGAAGATTTGCATCCAAAATATTCTTTCCTTATTTATTTCTCTCTATTTGTCCTGTTTTCTTTTCTTTACATCATCTACAATCTGTGTCTCTTTTTCCTGCCCTTCTCCATTTCCTCCTGCTCGTTTTCCCCTCGACGCTGTAGAGCATTTTATTACAATTGTCAGAAAGAGTAACAATTCTATTGTGGGGCGATTACGACAGGGTGTTTTACCCACAGATCACCAGAGCAATTAAAATCTGTAAATAAGGCTACCCCTGGTGCCTCAGTCCAAACAATGGAGTCCCGTAGGAAGAGCTTGTTTGAAGGAGAAGAATAGAGTGGAAGAGCGAGTTTCTCTCTCTGTGACTCTCTCTCTCTCTCATTAATTACCAGACACTCCTTCAATCCGACACAACTGTGTCGATGGGCAGCTTTGCACAATCACATGACATATTTTTCAGACACAAGATGAAGTTGTTTACTTTTGTGCAAGACCTTGCATTACGCCACTGCACTTTGTTTTGCAGCATGGAAAAGATAATGCGGGCCTACTGTAATTGTGCCTGCGACAACTATTAGGAAGAATGAGGCCTTCATGCGCTACTTTGAAGAGCCCGACGAGTAGACACACGAACACTAGCACATACAGGACCGACACACATACACACACGTGATGCTTTTTGTTTGACAAAGGAATTGATTTTTAGGCTATGAGGTACACTACAAAAACAGTTGCTAATATACAAGAAATAAACACTTTGGAGCAGAAAATGGCTTAATACTAGTGAAATTATCTGTCCATGCAGAAAGATAATTTTATGTGTCAAGAAATGTAGTGCAGAAATAAGTTGGCTGATAAAACAAAACTGGTAAATAGCTTTTAAAACAAGATACTTGATCTCATGTTTGCAGATCTGAGATTTAAAATCTTGACAAGTACAAAAGAATTTGCTGTGTAAGAGATGGTGAAATCCATATAGTTTATTGGATGCACTGTTTAAACACTGAAGTCTTTTGCAGAAATCTGACACCAGACTAATAATAGAAAAAAATATTTCTAGTTGCACTGATTATGCTCTTTGTGGTCAAGGCCCTTAACTCTTTGCTAGTATTTTGACCTGGTTTTCTAACCTAACAGCATATCTTGATAAAAAGAAGTAGAAATTGGCGTCACTCATTTCCATGAATTTCATCTACTCAAAAATTAGTTGTCAAAATTTTTGCTCAGTTGTTTTGAGTGCACCTCAATTTCGGTTTATGCTCGATTCCAGATTGTTCCTTTGACTCATTTTCTTTAATCTAACCTCATATAATTTTCTAAATATAAACCCTGCTCACCATGGGCAGCAGCTATGCAAAGTATGGCTTTGAATATTTTATTTTCAGTTTTATTTCATTAAATTAAACCTATTTTTTTTTAAATAATAAGGATTTTATTACAGGGCAGCATGATGGTGTAGTGGTTAGCACTGTTGCCTCACACAAAAAAGGGGTTTGAATCCACCTCTGGCCTTTCTGTGTGGAGTTTGCATGTTCTCCTCGTGTCTGCGTGGGCTCACCACGGGTGCCCCGGCTCAAACCCCCCCCCCACACACACGCACACAGACCAAATACATGTAATTCAGCTAAAATGGTGACTCTAAAGTGCCTGTTGACGTGAATGGTTATTTGTTTCTATGTGCCTTAGTTTCAAGTTTGGTTAACTTTATCGTGCTATTTGACCACATGACTATTTTGTCATGTTTAAATTATTTTAGTTAATAAACTTGGATGATTTAAGGAAATCTTTTTTCCTCAAACTGTTTGACTTGAACTCTTTCACCATGTTTTAAAGTGTATCTACTTAATAGTGTCCTGGCATAAACACAGGACAATGCTGCCAAATAAGACAATGCTACTAGATAATTTCATATTCTTTAACTGAACAGCTTAAATAGAGCTTAAGCTAACCATTAGCACATATAGCTACTTTATCTGGCCTCGTAACCATGGGCTATCATTTCACTGCTCCGTTCATACTAGTTCACAGTGTGATGTGAGCACCCTGAAAGCCACAACTACTTTTTGGTGTTTCTTTTTCTTTGTAGAGACAAAAGGGCTCTTTGTAGTTTCGTGGGAAGACATGTGGAACATGTCATGTATTTGGTGTCAGGATGTGCGCGTACCGCTTCCGCAACCCCATCCTGCTTCATAAATTACTCACGAGTAGAGTTTGGGCAGGTTGAAGCAAAGGAACAAGACGGGGAGAAGAGGGGACTGTGGGAGGGTTGGCGCTTGGCAAACAGCATGATGATGCCAGGCTCCTTGGGCTTCACCACAGGCTGTATGCCTTACCAAGATCCTGTTTACAGTCAGCTAAAGAAGCTGCCAGGCACCCATTTCCATAATTCTGCCTGTGGTCCTCGGCGCAAACTCGTTTCTCTCTGCCAGAGATGCACCATGAAGCTGCCTGCTCTGTACTGTTCCACTTTGCATTTTGTGTCTTGAGTTTCTTTCTTTTGTTTCTTTCTGTTTTATATTAATTTCATCTTTCCGTCATTCCTCATTTGCTTTGTCTCTTTTTTTCTTCTCTGTCCTACTTCACACTTGTGTTTCCTTGGCTTTCTTTCAGTCCTAACCGCCCTTTCCTGTTAATCCATATAAATCAAGCAAATATTCCAGCAGCATGTTGTCACTCAGGTGTGGGTTTAGCAACCTGAATCAGATTGTTGGCATAATAATAGTTACATGCAAGTTGATTTGTGTGTTTCTATTTTAATTTGCGGAGGGTGGGTGTACTCTACCTGTCCATTTGCAGAGTGGAAGTAAGTGTTTTTCTTTTCTTTTCTTTTTTTTGATTGTTAAGTTAATCTTATGTCAGTGGCATTTGTTCATGCGTGTTTTATTTTGGACATGCATGTAAGCATGTCTTTATTTAAATATATTTGTAGTTTCCATATATATTTTCCTGCTTGTTAGTCTGTGAGTATTTAATTGTACCTCAGATTTTTTTTTACACCTGTTTCACTGTTTGCGTGGTGTCCTCTGCTATCTGTGTGCATGTCAGTGTGCCGTGTCCTCTCTGCTGTGTATCTGTGTTTGTGTTTTCTACAACCAAAAACATTGTGTTGAGCCTGCCGTGCTCTGCTTCCCCCTGTTCTTTTCTGTCATATGTTTGTGCAGATTTTTTTTTCTGCTTCAGCCACTTGTGTAGTTGCCATGTTCCTCTGCCTGTACATCAGTGAGCATCTGCTCTTTCAACAAGGTCCCCATGGCCTCAAATGTCAGAGCAAGCAGCTGCCAGACAAGTGCATTGCGCAGTGGGCTTGTGTCTTGCCTCCTCCCATCCCTCCACTTCTTGTTCTGTGATGTTAACTGCGATTGAAAGTAAGTAGGCAGCAGCAAGTGGGGGAGAGAAGAGGGGAAGGGTCTTTGCTTTTAGGAGAACTGGATTCCTGCAGTTCGGAGGAGTAATGGTGTTACTTTTGCTCAGGGTCTGACTGTTCTCCAGGGCCTAAGGGTCAGATGGAGGAAGGTGTTCTATTGTGCATTAGGTAAGGCTTCCTCTGCCCTCTTGTGTGAACGACCACTGCGATGGGAAGCCATTTGAAGCTTGTCCACATTGTGGTCCATGTACTCTTGGTATCAGGGGACAAATAATGTGTGCACATGTAGCAATATGCGTCCCGTTGTCCCTTGTGTGTACATTTCCTTGTCTATGCTCTCATATACCTTTCACAAGTCTGCCTCCACAGTGTAGCATTTTAGACAATGTGGATCCCCCGTTGTACTGCATAGTATGGATGGTGCCACAAGATGACACAGGATGCTTTTATTAGAGTATGTGTAGGCTTGTTGCACCCGTGTGTGCGTGTTTGTAGTTGGAGGATGGGAGCACTGAAGCAGAAACGATGGAGGGTGAAGAGACAGGCAGGTACCCCCCAGGAGGGGCCTGGGGGCAGCGGGCCAGGGGTAGCCCCTCCAGCTCCCCCACAGCACACTCTGCTCTGCTCTCAGACATTCATATTGATTTGTCCAACAGATATGGCCACAGGTTAGCTGCTCTGCTAAGTACAGCTCTTTTCACTTCCCTTTGCCTGCAAATAAAGGCTGGACACGGGCTCAATTTGATGTCAGGTGATGTTGTGTCCTTGACATTAATTTTTCCAGCCACACTGCGTGCCATTCCTATAACTTCCTTCCGTGACACAAAGCACGTGTGAACCATCAGGGGGCACTGTTAGATTCGCTCTCGCCCTGTAGACAACCCAACCCAAACCTGCTAGCTAGGTTCTTCATTGTCTTCTCCTGAGGCTATAGGAAACCATGAGTTCACAGTTATGGCAGTTCTACAATCTATGAGAAAAGACAATTAAAGTGTCAATCAGTCCCTCCTCTTCAACTCAGAATCCAAGAAATTGGAAATTCTGCGTTAATTAAAGCCTATAGCAGATCAGTCCAAACTGCCGCGAGAAATTGTGCCCGTTCTTTGCTATATGTGGTCAACATGTGCAGCAAAGCGTAAACATTACAGACACAAGCCAAAGCAATTCTTGATCAGCTTAAATAAGAAATCCGTCAGCAATACCTCCATGCTCGCTGACAGACGGATGAATCAAGGCTTCAAAAGGCTTCATTGGTGACACATTAACATGAGTTGAGCTTCCTGGAGGACTCTGCGTTTCGAGCTGTCACAGGTGGCAGATGAGATGCAACTACTATGCTGCTCTGCTTGTTTCGTAACATAAACCAACTTATGTGGAGAAGAAAATTGGCACCTGTTTGACATCCATTAAAAAGAAGTTTCTGAGATTTGAAGGAGGGTTGTTGTAACATGTCTTGTATTATTAATTAAAACAACCTTCTGAGTCATCATCAACTTTTCATTTATCTGATGTCAGAACAGGTGTGAGGGTGTAACAATGAACAGTGAAAGACACACCACAGGGGCGTGGGTGGAACAACTTCCCACGCTGTAATTGCAAGCTAGTACGTTTTTACAAGACATCGCAGCACTTATCATTGTCAAATGGGAAACTGCAATGTAGGACAGCTTAATACCAGCTCATCATATTTGTTTTCCTTCTTGTAGATAGTTGCATGTCATTTATCATGGCAGAAAGCCAGGCTTGTTAATGTATGTTAAACTGGTCCTCCTTCACATGAAAACTTGAAGCGATTACCAGCATTGTCAACTGAAACAATATGCTTGCCCAGTTGAGAACTACCTGCACTGTTAGACTTAACAGGACAGATGTCTTTAAATATATCAATAGCCTTTCAGCTTAAAGTTCTGTAATATTAAAAGTATCATTCACAACAACTTTGTGCAGACAGAGTCATAAAAACTTAAGGGATAGTCATCTTTCACATCAGATTGCATTTGTGAGACAATAAGTAACCAAAGCAGGAGTCAAATGGTGTTGCAGCTTTGCATTAATCAAAACATGTATATGGGAGAAGTAGAATCTTAGATGGTTTGTAATGCTCATTTATGAACATCAGGTGTTCCCAAAGTGCATGTGCATCTAGCAAAAACAACCAAATGACTAATATGTCACAGAACACACACAAACATATATACTGTAGTTAAAGGATATTTGGGAATATCGTGCAACTGAATGCATGAGCTCCTGCACAAGAGTAAATATGGGAGAGAAATGACTTTGACTTGTACACAATCTCCTTGCTAGCTACCAGTGCCACTTACCTGGAACATGAACAGGGAGGACAGGGACTAATTGCAGGGACAAATGTTCCAGACTGCGGGGTTCATTGTCTGGGCCTGGTCCAGGCCCTTTTTATCTCAACCTCTGTTGGCAGTCATACACACACTACACACGCTATGCTCTGATTTAACCAGAGGCAAAGCCCCCGCCAACTCCAACTCTCTCTCTCATCAAACATTCATAAAGGCAAGGTTCTCAATGATTTTCTGTCTCTTCCCGTATTCACAGCCTGTTGTCCTCACCCTCCCCGTCTCTTGCCAGTCAGACAGCGGAAGTCAGGCGGAATTACGGCTGAAATGGCCGCTGGCACCCCGAGTGTGTATGAGTGTGTGTGTGTTAGTGTTGGGGTTGTTGTGGGGTGCGTGTTTGCACTGCAAGGTGTCTTGTTGTATGGAGACACAAGGGTGGGACATGGGCAATAGGAATGAATGAATGAAGTGACATGTTGATGTGAAAAAAATATCAGGAGGCCCCATGCAGGGAAAGAAGTTAGACTCAACCCACTCTTCTCTTCCCCTCATGCACTCCTTCCGCTTTTCTTTGTCTTCCGCTCCCAACCCCTGAGCCCTGTGCGTCAGGGCAGCTTCCAGACTGGATCTAAAACTAGCTCATTCAGAGCCCCAGTCACCAGGCCCAGGGCACACCATCTGTAGCCCTCTGAGTCCTTCCGTGTCTATGTGTGTGACAATGTAAGTGTGTATTCCTTATATATTTGTACGTGTCTGTTTGTGTGCAAGCTTACAAGCACGGGTGTGTGTATATGTGTGTGTGTCTGCGAACCCAAACCACCGTGCCTCAGCCTGTTAGTCTTGCTACTTACCAGGCTTAGCCAGATGAGGGCCACTCAGCTGGGATCTAATTCCTTCGACCCTGGCAGCACTTCACTCCTGGCTCATTTGCCTCTCAAGTGTGCATCTGTGACCTTGGCTGACATCTGAGAGGGTTAAACTGTGGACTTTGAGATATGGCCACAGCGATTGAGTTGTAAGCTAGTTTTTGGATCGGAGCTTTTGCAGAGCCATCTGGGCTTCGATGAGGCTCAGAAAGAGGTTATCCCTCTCTCACTCCCCACAGCTGACCCTGGATCAGCAGTAAGGGCAGAGACTTTAGTAAGAAGCATCCTCACTGGGGTATGTAGTGCAGTGTGGGGATGTTTGTAGAGTGAAAATTAAGAGAGGAATGTAATGAAGAGAGTTGATCTCTGTTACCACTTCTGTTGTAATCCCTGTATTTATTGTGTCAAGCTCTGTCAGCGGCCTCTGTCTTATTTTTGTCCTTTGTGGCAAACAAGCTCGACCAGTGTTAACTTTTCTTTTAGGTTTTTTTTGTACTCACATCAGTATTAACATGAACAATGCGTGTGTCACTGTAGACAAAGGTTTGGGGAACTTAGTCCTCGGATAGGCCCGTGTTATGGTTATTGCACCAGGTCTTCTATTATCACTACAAACAACACTATTAAGTACCTGTTAGACCACAAACAGAACAACTTTCGATGAGTGATTTACACGCAGGCCTAACCAAACACATGCACCAACTCATCTGCATAGACAGGTACATTTGTACTCACCCACAGCCTTATACTGGCTTGCTGTGTGCGCTCTTTGTATCCTGTTTGGTGTAGCGCCTAAGGGCCTAGTCTGGCAGCTCTTCCAAACAAATTGCTGGCTCTTCACAGTATTTTAAATTCTGAGGCCCTTTAATTACGCTATTTACTAAATAGGGCAAACAAAACTTGTGTTCATGCAGCAGAAACACCAGGTGAGCCAGAGGTTCACACACCTGGCGGTTAGCACTCCTCTGGCATGAACGTGAAGCATACATGTGCATGCATGAATGCACTCACATTACTGTGTTGCAACTACTAAAGGCTTCTTCCAGGCTTGAATGACAAGCTTCATTAAGTTTAGGACTTTTCTTTTGTCTGAAGGAAAACCCAAATGCAGCTGGGAAAGTGTGACTCATATGTTACTGTGTACTCATCCATCTTTGGAATGAGTTCCTCCTCTGATGTGAATAGAATAACTACAAGTAAAGGTTTTAATTGATGAATTATGGCAGATGCCCAACAGAAACCAATTCAAATGAGACTAAACATCCACAGTCCTTCCAAAACAACACCATGGCAATCCTGCCAATTACAGTTTACAATCTGACATGGGTTGTCTAAAGGTGATGATGCACTGCATTGACAAGGCTGTCAATCAAAAAATGCTTAATACGACCCGTCTCTCCTCCAATCCAAGTGTTTATCTGATGGTTACTTTTTTAAGAATTAGAGGTGTGTCCATTATATTTAGCATTCATGTTTTGAAACCTTAAAGTCATACATTCCTACTTGCATCTTTTTTAGTTTTTGTAGTTCATTAAAATACTAACATTTTCTTGATTAATATGTGATCAAATGTCCAATTCTTGCTGTTTGTTTTTGCAAGGATGTCTTGTCTGTGTTGATGATCACATAATAGCCTACAGCTGGACCTGTCTAATTTATGGAGTTCAAGATTTATGACTCTTTCAGTAGGGCGTGTTTACTGCCACTAGTTTGCTGAGCCAATTATGTGATCTAATCATGACAAGCAATGTCAACAACGAGGTGACTTTTTGTATCCAATTTTAGCAAAATCTCACCCGTCATCTAATTTGAAGCAATTGTTCTTAAAGAGTGTTTGTTTTCACACAGGGAACAATAAATTCAGTGTTTCTCTTTCCTTTTTTGTGAAGAACTTTAATATAAGTTTCTGAAACCCAATATCCGTTGTGCAACAGTTTAAAGCGTCTATCTCACAGTTCAACTTTACACAGAGTCTTCAGAACTTAACACCGCATACCCCAGAGCTAGAGGGATGACTTGTAACCAAGCAATTGAAGTTACTATAGACTATAATTAGCTTGGCCAGCTTGACCTCGCCATTGTCACCTGAAGACTGGTGGGAATTGTGACCACGGTGGATCGACCTTATCGTGTGACTGGGGTTTTGGTGCCATCCCAATGGTTTTGCTGTATAGCTGTTGAGGCATGCCTCATTCATCACCACCTGTAGCAGCACCCCAAAGCAGCCTAGAGATGTTTGAACTCTGTGCAGGTATGCGGGCTTGCTTGCTTTACCTCTGTCACACAAACACACCTCATGATTGACACTCACACCCTACACCGCAGTTTGCCAAAAAAAAAAAAAGGGACTAAGAATTGCTCACATTAACATTAACAGCATTAGGAACAAGACAAATGAGATAACTGATATAGTAGATAGATCGCTAATGATTCAGGGGTACGGTATTTTGTGGCGGACTAGCCTGTTACATCCAAGACCACATTCCAGTGAACATCGAGGGATGATTTGATGAACTACAGTATTGAAGTAATTTGGCTGCAAATACATCTGCCTCATTTGAAGCCAGTATTGGTTGGCTGTTGTTACAGACCGCCAAGTGTTGATAGTATTTATTTGTATACAATATGTGAAATGTCAGACTATAGCAGTACTCTGGGCCATCAAACATATTTTTATGGGTGATATGAATATAGACTGGTTTTCACTAAACTGCCCACTAAAAACCAAACTTCTAACTGTTACAGAAAGCTGTGGATTATTACAAGTAATTAACAAACCTACCAGGATAAGTTTAAGGAATGATGGTATTATGACTTCAACCTGTATTGATCACATTTTTACCAACACACCTGAGCTATGCACACTATCAAAAGTAAAGACAAATGCTATCAAACGAACAGTCATGTTCAGAGCTATGTATGTACGGAATTCACTCCCCAGTAATATCACATTAGAAAACAGTAAAGTGAAATTTAAACTACTACTGAAAAGACATTTTTCGAATAGTGACAACGACACATGCAGGAATCAGTTATAATAAATTGGTTATGAATAATATATGTGTATATGTATGTATGTTGAGGTAATTCAACTGATAGTCGTATCATTATTATTATACGTGTATACGTATGTATTGATGAGGTAATTGAATTGATACGGTTGTATCATGATTATTATATGACTATCATTATTGTATAATTGTAGGGATGATTAGGGCAGAGATGATGGTGATATTTATTATTATTATACTATTCTAAATAAATTCTCTCTTAAACTACTGATAATAAAGTTCATAACACAACATACAATAGAATTCCTAAATACTTTATACAGATGAGAGATTGTAAAATACGTGTTAGAAATATGTTTTGATAAACTATGGAAATGGTTACTGAAAGGACAGGTATAAAATTTACATAGTTAGAATAACTATACTGTCCGTACAGTGTGTTTTTGTTTTTATCATGTTTTGTTGTCTGTATGTATTCTCATATTGTATGCATTGCATAATGTTATGCATGTGTGTCAGACCCCAGTAAGAATAGCGGCAGCATTTGCTGCAGCTTATGGGAATCCTAATAAACTAAACTTAACTAAACTAAACATTTATTGCACTATTCAGATGATGCCCACAAGGCACTGTTGCTTGGACAGGAGGATTTGAAGAAGGGGTGGAGGGAATAAGGAGTAAGGGTTAAAAACTATCATTTTACATTTTTCACAGCAACCGTATTTCCTGGAAAACTAAGAGTTAGTGCTCCCAACACCACAGTAACCCTGTTCCAGACTCTCTAACAGCAGGTTTAAAGCCCTCAAATACCAAGCTGTGAAAAAGTGCAATCCTTGGCAGGCTCATAGCCTTTTCACCCTCACCATCACGTCCTCCTAACGGCACCATTTTCTCCTCATGGATTTATAAATAAACAGCAGGAAAAAATGTCTGTCTCGCTTTACAACCAGCTCTAATTAGTTTTGCCTGTATACATGAAAATGTTGTAATATAGTATATTTGGCCATGTGTGATTCGTTTATGATGATGATGTCTCCATCATTGGTAAGTTCAGACAGACACCTGTCCCTACTCATTGTTGCCCTTTGGGTGTTCCTGGCAGGGCCCCCCAGTAAACATTTGTTGTTTTTTTTGTTTGTTTGTGTCCTTGTTTTTTTCCCCTCACTTTTCCTTCAAGCCAGCTGCATGTGTTTAACTAGCTTTTAGCCTGGCACAGGTGGCTTGTAGGCCAAAAGTCACTCTCATTCCTCCCCAGTCAGCCTGGAGCGCGCACACGCACACACACACACACACACACACACACACACACACACACACACACACACACACACACACACACACGTTCCCTCACTCTTTCACTCTCTCTCTCTCTCTTACTCTACCTTCCTCCCAAAACGCACACACTAACACACACACAGATCCAGAGCCTTAGGGGTTGATCTTTCTCTCCACCCCTTGTCGGAAGAGTAAACGGCCAGGAGGGCCCTATCTGTTTCTTTTCCTGCCTCTTTTTTTTATTAGAACCTGATTGGATTTGAACAATAGCTGTCTGCTCGTAAATTTTGCGCCTGTGTTGACATTAGGCCACATTCCATCCCATAGCCCGAGGAGGAGAAGGAGCAGGCCGGGGTGTTCGCTAATTTGTTACGCTGTTAAGCACCTAATGGACATCCACCTGGTTTTTGAGAGCAGTAGCTGTAGTTCAGGGGCTTGCCTCCTTTGCACTTCCAGACTGCAATAGTGTTTTATTGCCACCAATTATGAAGGCTATTTAGAGGCTACCTAGCTTTCTGTGTGTTTTTCTGTTACATCTGGTTCAGCCTGTTCTAGACGTGGCAACCAGCCAGGCCACATCAAACGCTCAGGGTGTGAATGAGGCAGGGTCTGTGTAGGTATGGCGAACGCTCTCTGTCTCTGCTGTAGGTTCCGACCAACTCTCCATGCAGTACATGGAATTGATGCAAGCCCCGGCTACGGCTGGGGATACCAATAATGAGCGTTATTTGTTTCATGTGGTTTAATAAGCAGCCCAGACTGCAGCTGGTATGGGGGACACTTCACACAGTATGAGGAAGGGGCTGCCCCACCCAAAGGTATCCATGTTCAATGGCAGAATTATTGTTCCCAGCAGCAGCAGAGTCATGGTGGCACGTGGGAGGAGAGTGTTCAAAAAGCACCATGCGGCAGCCGCCTCGTCTCTGGCCTCCCCTCTTTGCTAATGCATTTTTGTGTGGTTTCCACAACCATTAATTAAAGGGGAAAATAGTGCATCAGATGTTAGTTTTATTAGCCCAGGCTCCTTAGAGGGAATCAAAATGAAAGGAACATATGTCGCGCATCTGATGACGCGCCGCCGCCCCCCCACCCCCCCTTGTTTCTCTCTCCACAATTGCCCACCTCACGTACTCACAAAGTGTACAGTCAGCAGCTGTCTGCAGACACAATAGCATTTGATTGATCGTGAGGAAACGGTTAAGACATGGCTCTGCCCACGCTTTCTGGCTGGCTAGATCACAAATACTTTCTATTTAACGTTGAATGTGGCAGTGATTCGGGTAATGGGAGTCAGGGATGTTGGGTGGGGATCTGAGGCTCTGCTCAGGCTCTAATGAGGACAGCCCTGGGAGTTCACAGGACCCTTGGAGTCTTGGGTGGTATAGGTTGAGATCTTAAGTTTAAGACTTCACAGGTTGGGCCTTGTTCTTCATGTCTGCCTGTTACACTGTCCTCTGCATGACATCAGTAATCTCTTACACAACATATAAATGCTGCGTGTCTGTCTTTCCCTCACTCATAACATAAGTGCATGACACACAAAGACAGACATGCTCAATCACTAATTTCTTACAACATTGCACAGATATAGAATGTACATGGATTATAAACGTCTTTCTTTCTTGTCTCTCTCCTTTGGACGTGGTTGCATGCCTTACCGTCAGGCGGAGGCTGATTTATGAGATGCATGCCTGTTTTTTCATGACTTGTTTGATTGCATTCTCAGCTATCGGGCACTCCGGTTGCCAAGACCATAAAATATCACACCTGCACAGGATTTTTAGCATCAGACGAAGTGCAGGCAGGGCATGCGAAAGCAGGTGATGTGAGGTATTTTGCTCGCCTTGATCAGTACAGGTATATAATACTCCTCACAATTGTCATGGATGATTGATTGGTGTTTGCATCGTTTCATCGTAACCTAAGTTTTATTCGTTGGTCTGGTGTAGCCAGTGAATAGGGCATGGCACATATTTTGGAGATGATGCTCAATGCACTACTGGTTTTCATATTGTAAATCTAGAACTATGTCGAGTGAGTCATATAAATGAAAGATTTTATCTTATCTATTCTCTCACTTAATTAGCAAAGGAATGTACAAAACATTCAGGTAGCTGTTGCCACAGCAGTTATGAAATATTATATTATGCATTAGTTTTATGTCTGTAAGGTGGATTCGGTGGCTTTTCTTACCTGATTTCATAAAATGCTACTAAACCTCAACCCAGACCCTCCCAATACATTTTAAGGTACTATGGTGATATTTTACGAGGAACATTTAAAGGACACATTTTCACATTGATGCGCAGTTAAGAAGGTAACTTGCGTAATTTGTCTCTTGCATAAAATAATTTAACCACACCCCTCCCTTCCAAAAAGCTTCCCATCAGCAGGGTATGACTCCACCCTTGTCCTAAGACGATGCCCTGAGTCAAGCAGTCCCATGTGGTTACAAATGACCTCCGGCAGCAATAATGCAATAAGTGTTGTCTCTTATCTATGTTCTCTGGATTCTTTTTCACTCGGCCTGACACAATTGTGCATTTATCAGTGTAATTGCGAGAGTTGGAAGGACTGATGTTGTCTATTAGGTGGATTTCCATCCTGTTAAGAGCATGGTGTCTTTTAATGTATGGCCCTGCTTGAGTGTACCGCTACACAGTTACACAGCAGCCGGAGATTGAGTGGGTTGATGATGCTGATGACATGGGATGGTTGGGCTGGTGATGATGGTGATGGTGGGGGATGATACTGGACCAACCCCGCACTCTTCCTACACACCTTTCAGAGAGACTTAGAGTGAAACAACAAAGTGAAACCGAGGTTAATCATTTTATTTACTCGCTATTCTCCTTCTCCCTCTTTCACCTACCTCTCCTTCCTTTCTCAAACCATGTGATGGAGCCCGTGGCCCGGGGAGGGGGGGGGGGGATCGATGGGGAGCGCATTACAGTAAAACGTATTGATTAGGAGACCTGCGAGCAGTGTGTTGGAGATGGTGGAATGATGCAATGCTTAAAGGAATTTATCCTTTGACTTTTACATTAACCTTTTATTGACTGCTTTGCCTGTCCATAATTAACACTCACTTTAGCTAAAGTGGTTAGTTTGAGCGCAAAGGGGGCTCCAGTCCTTATTGCAGCACGGGCCGTGTAGCTCCCGCCCCAGCCGCAGTTCAAGTGCACTGTGCTGTGTGGAGGGACAGGCCTCTGTGGAATAGAGGTGATAGAATCCTAGATACCTTTCACATTAGCATACCATTTGAGCGGGGTGGGGGGGGGGTCGGCTGCCAAGCTATAAGGTTTCAGGGCAAATTGAAATGAGTGATTGTGTTGCCAATCTCTCTTGACCGTGCGCCAGATGGGATAGTTAGGCCCATATCTGTCTGGGGTTAATCCATTGAAACAACCTGGACTCAGAAACGCTTTCTCTCCCTCCTTAAGCCTCCCCCCAATGCACACCTCTTTGTATTTGACCTTAACTTTCAGGTGGCTGTTATACCACGGGAAAGTCTTCTGGTGAGTCTTGTTTGTACGCCATTGTGGCTTACACTGAATTTCTAGCAGGAGCCCCGGAGAGCTTAAGGCACCTCGCTTGATATTGACTTTTTTTGTTTGGTTCCATTTTAGCAGTCAGAGATGGTGCTCAGAGAACAGTAGTAAATTGTGTAAAACTGTGTGCTGAATTACCTACACTGTATTATCTTTGATAGTCTTCCAGCCTTGATATCTTTTTATATCTCCAGTAAACAAGCTAATGTTGCAAATGCTTTGCCAGATAAACTGCAGCTCTGCTCCAGTTTTCACAGTATGTAGCCTTTCAGTTTGAGTTAGGCCAGCAGAAAAGAGGCAAGTGTTTCCTCTCATAGCTTTACTGCATGAATTCTTGATCAGACCAATTCAAAGGTTTGAGTTCCCTTGGCCTATGGTGTCCTTAAGCTGATGTCAGCAGATTCACACAATGCGCATATATATATATATATATATATATATATATATATGTGTGTGTGTGTGTGTGACTGTGTGCTGTCTGGGTCAGTTCTCACTCTCTCTTAAACACTCTGCAGATATGTATGCCAGCCATGTCCTCCTCCTCCTTCTCTGAAGTGGCACTTCCTTTAATTCTCACCCTAAATAAATGATGAGAACATTTAAACACACGGCTCGTCGCAAAGCCCCAAGGTCGCCTAATCGTATTATTTATGAAGTGATGTGCTACATAATGGTACTTAGTGCATGTTAACAGATGCTATTATCAGGCCCTGATCCAGCGCGCAGAAGATATATTGAAGCAGTGGATGTTAATGCTGCTCCTCACCACCGTAATGCAGAAGCTCTTTAAAGGGCTAACCGCACCAAAATGCAGCACTTAGGCCGAGAGCCAGTCGAACATTAAGTGGCTCCGGTGAAAATATATAACCACAAATTGTGGCAGCCCGTGGCTGTCCCCTGACAACTTTAACATCCCCTCATCCCATCCATAACTGACCCCCATATCCTTCTCTTGAGCTGTCTATGTCCTCTCTATCCCCTCCTTTAGTCGCTGGCCACAAGGTGGTGGTGGTCGTGTGCATGTGTGTATGTGAGGTGGATTGTTTTGGGGGTCTTTAGGGTGTGGATGGGGTAAAAGGGATATGATAGGACAGGCCCTGTTAGAATGACTGGGCGGGGAGTATGACTGGCCTTGTGGAACAATTTTGGTTTCAACCTTGTGGCCAGTTATACTCCCCACTGTGAAAATCTAAGGCCACCGCTCACAAGCACGCACACACTCCACACATACAGAACTACAAAACGCCATCCTCCGTCCCCTCCCTCTTGCACCTCCGGGTCAAGGGTCACTCTCATCTGTCAAGAGGCAGAGGGAAGGCAGATTTACAATGACAGCAGCGAGCAACACCAAGTCACCACAGTAAATATTTACACTGGTCTGACAAAAGATGTGGCTGAGGTCTGTGGGGGTTCCAAACACTAGAAATTACAACTAACCCCAGATTATTAATCATGTAAAATTTGCACTGTGGCATGAAAAGACTGGATCCGTCATGACTGTACCAACATAGTGATGATCTTGTGAAAGCAGAGAATCTGTGTGTGCAGTTAATCATGATAGATGTTATGATTTCTCCTCAGCTTGCTACTGTTAATGATCTATGAGCTTCACTGGTTTGAAAATTTCAAAACACGAAGTACCGAAGAATATTGCATAAATATCAACAATTCAACTATCATTAACAATTTGTAAGGGGGAGAAAAAAAAAGAAAATTTTATCTGAGTTATTTGTGCAGAGGAATCGAAATCTGATGCAGTCTCTTTTATACACACAGACACACTCTCAGATCCTGGAGGTGTGATTGTGCCCAGTGTTATTAGGAGTCATAAAAAGGAGAGGAAACACACAAGTCAACTGCCGCCTGGTCAAACACACAACGCCCACTGTGTGTTTACTGACAAGTTGTCACATGCACACACACACATGCACCATTGACAAGAACTTTTTTTTGGGACGGATCCCTTAAAGGCCTCCAAGAGTCAATCCAGAAACACCGGATAGAAATAGATCTGTCAGTCTTCACCTATGTCATCCCTCTGCTGTGAACCAGCACCAGTTACTGGGCATTTATTTAAAGGAATCTTCTGAAACATTTCCACAGTTGCAGTTATATCAAGGTGAAGAAATGCAGCTAGAACATTGGCTTCATAGGATTTGGCTTGGTATAGCAGATACCAAATGTTGCTGAGACAGCATGTTGAAGAATAAAGGCACTGTAGAAAGTTCTGTTAGAGACCTGAAACACATGTCCTATTGCTGATGAGTGTCTAGATTGTGATGGGAGGAATGAGTGAACTTGTTTCCTGTGTCCTGTTGCCTTAGGTGCCACTCAAGTCTGGCCCAGACATTACCTCCTGAGGAGGCCCCAGTGGACAGACCCTTCTGGGGTGTGGATGACCGCAGCATGCCACTGCCCTTTGATCTGGCTGACATCATCAACAGAGTGGAGTCACTGCTCTGGAGGTGGGGCCCAAGATGTTGAAGTGTGAAATTTAGCTCATGTACATGTAAATCTCATGCATCATTCATACATTTAGATGTGGTTGACGTGTTAATTCATTACCTCATTTTATTGTTGAATTATGTCTGTTTGTTCCTCAATGAATTCACATGATTGCTAATGTATTTACTCACAGGTCTGATACATTAAAAGTTAAAATAAGAAATGTAGGCATATGGAAGCTAAACGACCACTGAGAAAAACAAAAATTACTGTGAAAGACTTCGTCAACTTATTTATTGTCAGAATCACCGTTTAAGCTTTGGGAAGTTTGTCCTGTGACTGACACAAATACATCTATAGGTTCCCCCATACACTGGTGGCAGAAGCTACCACCTGCTAATTAGAAGCATTGACCACATAAACACTCACACAACAACATTTTTGAGGTCAGTATCTTGCCAAATGACACTTTGACACGTGGACTACAGGGGCAGGGATCCAGTACAGTAGTTAAAACCACAGACCTTCCTATGGATGACTGTTCTACGTCATGAGCAACAGCCACCCACCATGTACAGAAACGAAAGAACACACACCCATGCTGTCACTTGACATTGTCATTACATTTACACAAATGAATGTCATTTCTTCCTTCTTGGTAATCATAATTACAGTGCGTGTCCCAGCCTCCCTTAGCATGCAGTGAGGTATTTAAACTACCTGTCACTTTGCAAGGCTGGAGAAGGCTTTGACAAAAAAAATTATAGAGAACTACAACTGGAGTTTTATCATACAATGATAAGATAAATTAATCAAATTCAGTTGAGCTTTTACATCTATTTTAAGCTCAAAACTACATCTAAACCTTGAGCTCAGCTCACAAATGAAAAGACAAAGGCACGTTTTGACCATTGCCTATTTCTTTTTCTTTTTTTTAACAGGATGTGAAGGATGTTTAAAGGAAGTGATAAAGAAAGACAAGAAAAAAACACACCAGCTTTTCTGAATGTGTGGGCCCCACATCAGCTGAGGGGACAGACCACTGAAGACATCTCCGTTGTGATCCTACCAAGATTGATTTCCTTTTGACTGGGGCATCTACATCCCCCCCCCTCACTCCACCCTCCTCTAATCCCAGCTCAGCCGCACCATCGTGGAGTTGGCTGGAATAAAACCAGACCAACACAATAGAACCAGAATAGTGCTTCAAGTAACATGCTAGCAACGCAAGCTTAGCGACAAGCTACTATCGTCACAATGGTCTAATGAAACATAAGTGTAACCTGCATTTCAGTGTTAGCATACATTGTGTAACTATTTATTATTTTAGTGTATCCTGTTACTTAATCTCATGTAATCCAGACATGCTTTTACCGGTGGACTGACCCATTTTCAGTACAATACAGTAGATACATATATGCTTTCTATTTGTCACACAGTGTTATACAGTATAAAATGGTTAAGAGACTCATCACATTCTTCACCTGTGTATAATAATCCCTTTTATTGTGTTCGATGGTGGAATGAGCCCGAAAGAGACCAAAGAGAGATTATTATAGGAAAGTTATGGTGAACATCACCAATGTGTTGTTTAATGTTTTATGGTGCAATGGTTGGCTGGCACCATGTTGATATGTGACAGTGTGTATGTGTGTGTGTGTGTTTGTGCTAATTTAGCCATGTGAATATACATGTGATCAGTCTCTGGCTCGTGTGTTTGTGCATGTGCACATTCACTCTCCCACATGTCTACATGAGGGTGCATGTGTATGACTGTGATAGTGTGTCTGAGCCCGTAGGCAGCCTGCCAGTTGTTTGTTCTAGAAGATATGCATATGGAGAAACAGAAACTAGCAGCAGGGCCCCTCTGCTCATGCTCTGATGAAAGGCAGCACTGATAGAATGACCCGGAACACAACCGCCGTTTCTCATAATTACAGCTGTTCAATCGCTTTTAATTACTCTTAAAGTGTGTAGAGCACCACGTTCCCCTGTAATGCTGCGGGCCATCCAAGTGAGCGAGAGAAAAGATCCAGCGCTTCTGACAAAATCCACTTTCAAAAAAGCGAAAAAGGGTGGAAAAGGGGGCTGACGTCAAAGCAGTGTAGCAGTCCTCGTCGTTTGATTCCTTTCTCTATCTAGTTCATGATGAAGTAGAGACGCTGTTTACTATTAAAAATGCAGAATGCACTTCTTTTTTTACTTCTGACGTTTTTTCCAAGATGTTAATGGTTGCCAAACGCTGTTTTTCTTGCTTCTTCTTTTGCTGCGCTTCTGTTCTTTGTTGTTGTCAGAGAGATTTGTTTGTAGATTGGCAGTAGTGTTGACTTGTTTGAATCACTCTGTGCTCCCTGCAACACAGCTTGTCTGTCTGAAGCAATAGGAATGGCAGTAAATTAAAAAAAAAAACAGTGTTTCATCCAAACGACCTGTGTTCTTCTCTTCTTTGTGTCCATTTTTTTTTTAGATTGCAGGTGGATGAAGCATTTGACATGTACAAATGTTTCTTCATATATGTGTGTGTGTGTCTTTCAGTCTCCATTGATCACATTTCTCCTAATATTTTTGACTTGATGTTGAACCTAGCTTTGCACATGGGAGCGTGTGTCCCTTTAGTCTCCCACTGTGGTGAAAGTGAGTTATTGTGCTATGAAGTAACCTCTACCTGGAATCTCTGTCAGGACAGTAATGGACAAATGTCTCTTATTTAGTAGTCGAGCCCAGTGGCAGGAAAATTAGATTAAGCATATCCACACCTGACCAAGGTTAAATAACGCTTACATGCACAATAGGACAACAAATAGGGAGTCCTTAGGTTTATTTAAATAGGTGTATTAGCACCAGTGTCATATGTGGGTCAAACATTTGGTTTTCCAATGAGGTTAAAAGAAATACAAATAAATGTTAGAAAAACCGACAAGACCATGATTAGAGTGATGATATTAGTGTGTGTTTTTTTCCCAACATTATTGACTAACCTTGAAGGAAAAAGAAATCGATCATCAGTGTCATATGACTACATGTGCTAATCATCAATAATACTCCATCATTCAAGTGGGCTTATTGAATTAGGTGATGCTTGCTCTGTTAGGGGTGAAATGCTGGTCTGTTGGTTTAGTTGGATGCTGTGAAATACTGACAATAATGTTCACCAGAAGATGAATCCAAATGATTTTGGTGACAAAAATGTTCACCCATCAAGTGAAATACGTCATAAAAAGTCATTCATAGTCACCAGTCGATGTATCCTTATTGTGCTGCTATGAGATTCACATTTATGGTTATGAATAAAACGTCTCAATCTCTGACCAGCTTCACCCTCCACAAGATGAATATTATGGCCTGGATGATCCCTTTAATGTCTCCAATACTTTGCTTTATGACCAAATAGCTTCAGAACTAATGACATTCCCATGAGCCTCAGCTGTGTGTCAGAAGCTACTTTGTAAATGTTAGCAGACTAAACCAAGCATTGCAAACATACCTCCTCAGCATCACGTTAGCACTATTATATTGGGCATGTTAGCATGCTTACACTAGAACTTTCAAAGTAATCGGCTCTTTACTACATAAATATGTGCTCTATGCTCAACAAGGAGCCATTTGCATCAGGTCGAGTTCTTGTTTGGACCAGCTGCTTGCATTCTGTTCCAACCTTCAAAGGAACCGACCGGCTCAGAGAAAACGGCTCCGGCGACAGATTGATGGATGTATTGACTGATTGAGTGATGTCATTCCCAGTGATGAAGTGATGGCTTAAGTTCTGGATGTCTCCACTCCACCCCCCCACCAACAGTTGAACCTCTGTCCCCGAGGTCGCCCATGTTAACTACTTCCTGTAGTGGTTGAGTGACTGAGTGATGGATGAGTGTGGAGCGCTCTCCCCTTGGGGGCTGACTGAAAAAAGGGACCCACTTGAAGAGACAATTACACAGTGCTGGTGAGAGCCACAGGTATGTATTGTTCTGACCGAGGTCAGCCGCTTGCTCACAATAGGTGCAGGGAGAGATAAAATAACCAGGTGTGTGGTGGGGAAAGGTATCAGTTTGGGGTCATATCCCAGTCAAATGTTTCGGTGTGTGGCTATGAGATGGCAATAAAATCAGGCGATGGATCTGAACCCAGATGTATTTATTATTTTATATCCAAACTGACAGGTTTATTACGTCATTTTGACGATTAATAAAAATAAAATGTCCTATCACTATAGGACATTTTATTCTATATTTAGAGCTAAGGAAGTATGACCTGAACTCTAATGTTATATAGGGACGTTTGCGCCAACTGTATTTTTTTATATTATTTATTTATTTATATTTTTGGGGGTGGAGCTTAGTGCTTCCTTCTGTGTTATGTAGAATACATGCAGCAATATTTGTGTCAACAAGAATGAATACATGTGTTAAGTTCCCTGTGAGCTTGTTTCTACAAACGAATAGTTTTGTATAATGTATCTGAGTGTGTGTGTGTGTCTGTGTGTGCGCGTCATGTTCCAGAGTGCAGGTTGGTGTTGGAGGCCCTGGGGCCATAGAGGCAGCAGTAATTGTAGAAGCAGGCTGAAGTGCTGAAGATAGCATCTCAGCTCTGGGGCGGCTGTCAGCAGTGGGATGGGCCGCGCTCATTTGTCACCAACACAGACAAACACCACTCAGCGCCGACACAACACTGACTTGATTGACTACATGTGAAGCAACACCAGCCCTAATGTTTTGCAACTGTTAATTGCACCAAAGGTCATAAAAAGAAGGCAAACTGCAGAGGTTTCACGTTCGGACTAAAAGGTCACATGAACGTTAAAGTCTGCATTGTTGGTTCATGCTGAAACCTTTTCCTCCTGTCTGACATAGATACAAGATATAAAAATGTATTTTTTTTAATAATCTTTATTGACCGCTAACTTCATGGTCTTGCTTTATTTAGTCAAAGCGTTAATCTATGTTTGATTTAAAGGTCAAAATCTGTGTTAGAATGTGTTTAGTAAAATTACATTCAGTAAGATCAAGATACAATAGCAGTGTATATTTGCGTATCTTAATATAGCTGATCAATACATACCTTAGATGTACCCGTCTTCCAATGAAATCCTTTTGTTGGCCCAAACCCAGGTTCAATGGATCTGACTATTA
The DNA here is from genome assembly GCA_037577475.1 of Chaunax sp. Z400. Lineage (NCBI taxonomy): Eukaryota > Metazoa > Chordata > Actinopteri > Lophiiformes > Chaunacidae > Chaunax > Chaunax sp. Z400. Next base: position 29,781,048 of record CM075184.1, on the reverse strand, counting down.
CCTGATTTCTAAAACGCCAGGCGTCCCTTCCTGTGAACCAGCTGTCCTCTCTGTTAGCAGGCTGTTCACCTCTGTAGGCTGACTGCCCTCAAGTGAACTTCGTGTTAGACCGAGTGCATGACTGAAGTGACGGCAAAGTCTTGATGCTCGTGTTGATGCTGTCAGGAGCTTGGCAGCTGGCTGCTCTGATGAGTAGAGAGTATGGCATGATGAGTGTGTGTGTGTGTGTGTATGTATGTGGTTGAAGAGTGCATATAGGGTCTTGCGGGAGAGAGGCCTTTGCAGATCAAACAGCTGTCTGATCAAATGTAGAGCATGTTTGTGGGTCGTCGCTGTGGCCCTGGCTCCAGTGACCAGCGGCCGCGATATCGTCTGTCCTGCAGGACCTCGCTCTCTTCATCTCCTCATCTCTCCCTCTCTTCGTTGCCAGTCTGGAGCGGCTGACCCATTTCTCCCGTTCAGTCCTCGTCTTCATATGAGGCTCTTTGTAAAACACCTCTGGTTACAGTCTTCAGAGACGCTCCAATCAAACAGAGCTTCAACAGAAGCTTTTTTCACAAGAGTATTAATATTAAATAATTCATGCATCGTCATAATTACTGTAAACTAAATGTGAACACGAAGATGTGGAGCCTTTCTACCTTTATATAATGAGGGTTCGTCTGATGACATTTGATTTGATAGCATAAATCAGACACTTAAGGGCAACAAACAAGAGGCAGTTCTGCTTGTCAAGAACTGCTCAGCTTTATGTCATTTGCCTTTAATCAGATAGGACAGCTGAAGATATTGATGACAGGAAATGGGGAGAAAGAGTGAGGGGGTAGACAAGCGGCAAGGGGCCGTGAGCGGGAATCGAACCCACGATTTTCACCATTTTTCTAGCATATTCTAGCCTCACCTTTGCAAACTTAAATTCATATTAGCTGTACTAGTGACAAAAACCCAAACCTTCAAACATGATGGAACTAATATCCTGCACACGGCATCTTTTAATCATCCCTCTCTTCTCTCCTCCGCTGCCATGACCTCATCCACCTCCTCCCTTCAAACCCCTCACATACACTGAGCCCCGCTTCTCCAGAGTGGCGCTGAAGCGTCTCTTCTCATACCTGTCTCATTCACTTACCATTGCAGGCCCTGTTAGCGCCCTGCCATTCATATCAGTGGGATTAAATGGATCGTTTTCCAGCATTAGCAGCTTCTCCGCCGAGTGGTCTTGATGTCAGGCCAAGCATAATTGAGTCATCTGCATCTCATCTAAAATGGATGAAAAGACTTTTTCATATCTCCAGCCTCTCGCCCCTCTCTGCAACCAGCAGGAGAGAGGCTTAGGCTAGCATCGCTTCATTTTACAAAGGTAGAACAATGGGAGAGGGAGGAGAAGAAAAAGCCAAGCAGCTGCTGTGAGCCATACTTGTGGAATGACAGCATGCAGGAATGTTATTAACCGGAAAGAACAAAAGGAAAAAGATCAGTTCAAGTACTTAAGTTGAAACGAGTAAAACTACCTGTCTTAGGAAAGACTTCTGTCATTGTTTAAGAGTACTAATGTTACCATTGCATGACCATTCATCCTCTCTTCCTCTTCCTTGTACTCTGTGCTTCAAAGAGCATCACAATATTTCCCCCATTGGCATCAAAAGTTATTAAAAATCATTTTAAGCTGTTTGCACAAACGTTGCTGTTTTAATCTTTTACATTGCAGCTCAGAATGTCAAGATGAAGAGCAAAGGTACAATAAATACCACACAAGTGACGCATTTCACTCAAATATGTCTCTCATGAACCAGAGGTTTTGGTCAAAATTTCTTTTACATATGTTCCTGATTTTAAAAAAAAGAAATGACTGGAAATCAAGCTGATACAAGGGAAATAAAACGAACTAGAGTGATCTGAAGATAACATATCCCCCTTACAATCCCCAAAACATTCTACAACAAATGCATCACTATGCAACATATCCTACAGCCCTCTGGTGAGTAGTGTACACTGCTTTAGATATATGCTAGAGAGAAGATCACCAACTTTCACAGTCACCTTAAAATCTCATTTCTATGGAGAAAAAAAAGATTTAAAAAAAATCTAAATAATCAAAATATTAAAAGGCACAACTGCTTATCATGGTTAATTAATGTCTAAAGTCTGGTGAACCTACAATGTCCACCCTTCAGAGTCAACTAAAAGAACATGTTTCCATGGAAATCACACTAAATAAAATTAGTATAAAATTCAAAAATCAAAAGTCAATACTATGTAGCATGGTTGAGATGTGTGTAAAGGTTGCTGAAGCTAGAATGGATAGTTTGCCAGATACGGTCTAGACAAGATTACAACTCTCCTTAAAAATTGTGTTTCTATGGAAACAAAAAAAAGTAGAATTTGTAGAAATTGAAAATTTCAAAAGGCACAAATATTTATCATCGTTGATATATGTATAAAGTTCGGTGAAAATAGTGTATGTGTATATATATTTTGCTAGATATGTCCCACAAACACAACAAATTGATGATGGACAGATGGATGGACAGACTGACGACACATCCCCTCCATTATTTTTCTGTCGGGGGATAAACAGAAGGACGAAGGAGACAGAATTAGACAGTGGACTTCATACAACACTTATTCTGAGACAGGAAACGGCATCTTTCTCCTCCTACCCTGCTGCCAGGTTTAATGCATCTCCAGGAGACAGACAAGATAAAACAGTGCATATTAGGTCATTATTAAGGTGATTTGATAGGCAGGGCGGAGGCAGTGAGGGGTGGATATGAAGAGGGTGGTGGTAAGGAGAGCAGAAAGGTGTGATGTATTCATCATGAGAGATGCTCCAACCTTGAGGATGAATTGCTGGCCAGCCCTCCCAAACACACACACATGCAAACACATATCCCCAAAGTCAACACGGCTGCCCTTTGATTGACAGCTCTTCAAATGAGTGTCTGAGTAGGACTGGGTTCTGGCCCTCCAAGTAAGTGGGCCGTCAAATTACATCCAGGGGACCATCTGGCCCCCTCTCCCCTGGCAGGGGAGATCTATTTATTTGTCTGTTTATTTGCTTGGTTTAAATATTTGGTGGGGAAAAATATTGAATTTTTGTCCCCCGGTCAAAATCCCCTCATATTTAGTTAATAAAGAGCAGAGGAGGATGTTTGCCCAGAGAAGTGCAGGATAGGGGACTTTATTTAAGGGAGTCCTCAGAGAGAGCTGGTGACCTTCTTCTCATGGAGGAGAGGGTTTGTGTACACTGTGCTGAGATTCACTCTCACCGCCTTCTCCAACTTCTGCCATTCTTCTCTCCATCTCTGCACTCAAGACATGTTTCCTTCCCTCATTTTCCCTGCTCTCCTATCACTTCCCATCCATCCTTTCTCGTCCGCACCATCTTTCTCTTCTCACACATTCCTCGCCTTACTTTCCTCTGCCTCCCTCCCTTCTGCCCGCCTCTCTCTCTCTCTCTCTCTCTCTCTGCAGAGACTTGCTCTATTTGACTGGAGTCTCTCTCTGGATTCCCCGGCTGCATCCAGGTTAAACTCTTAATTGCCTCGGCGGTGGGTGGTGTGAGGCGCTGGCTCACCACAGCTCAGCCGGTCCCTGAACAGGAGGCTGAGAGGTTATTGGGAGGATGAGTTGTTCTATCTATCCTTCTATCCATCTATCTATCTGTTTCTCACCCCATTCCCTATAATCGTGGATCCCTTTATGCACATTGACCTCATCCACTTGGCCACAATCAATACCCACTAGTGGGATGAGTTTAGATTATACATGCCGTTAATGTAAATGTGGACATCTCCATCGCTGTCTGTCCCGACTCTCCCATGTCTGAGTGTGTATGTGCAGATCTGTCAGTGTGATGGCTACAACACCCTCCCACCTTGTCACATGCGACCACAACACGTGCCCGCTTCCATCCCAAATCCATGCTGTCACTCGGTCAGGCTCTATGTGCAATAGCATTAGCGCTACATGCTATTATCATCATATCATATTATAATAGCTGTTATTGTAATTGTGGTCGCACATGTCTGTGTCCCTGATCCTCACTCCCTCTCTATCTCTCTCCCCACCTATCTCCCCATCTTTCTCTCTCTACCAATCTATTCTCTCTATCTCTCTCAAAACAGAGGGCCGCCCACCTTGAGTCTTGCATCTGCTCCAGGTTTCTTCTGCCTGTTAAAAGGCAGTTTTTTCCTCGCAACTGCCGCCAAGTGTTTGCTCTTGGTGTATTGTTGGGTCTCTGTCGTCTAGACCTGCTCTTCTTGGAAAGTGCCTTGATATAACCTCTGCTGTATAAATAAAATTGACTGCAGAAGCAACAATGCAACACTGGCTCATTTCATAAGATTATATGAGCAAGTTAATACCCCGTCTCAGTGCTCCACCCCTGCCATTGATTCCTGTTTAAAAGGCTATGGATAGTCGATACTGCCTCCTCATCGCCATCTGTCTCTATTTACTAATAAATAAAGTGGAGAGCATTGACTGCTTGGGCCAGGCCTGTAAAAGCATGCATGTTAATGAACACTGGGCCTCTGTGGCCAATGGTGGAGGGAAAAGGTGGAGATACTTTTCCTCTCCACTAACTCTGTCTCCACTCTCACAAGGCACAGCTTTCCAATCATGGTAATTGCCCGCCTGTCCAGTTGTTGTTTAACATCGCTCATCAGGCAAATGCGGTTTCACTTTGGCTCCATAGATTTTTTTCCTCTGCTTCCTTGTACGTTCATTCTGTTGTTTTTTTTTCCTCTGCTAGTTATGTGCGGGTCAGCTCTTAAGGTCGTGTCTTGTCATTTGTCAGATGTGGCCCATGAGCGCACCACACTCTGTCACATTGATCAATTATAGATCATACAGATGGGCTCGATTGGAATGGCCTCCATGATGCATTTGCTGTAAAAGGCGCTCAGTCTTTTCATCCACCTCCCTTTTCTCATTCCTCCTAATTTTATAATATCTACTTATGGAGAAATTATTTAGTTAAATTGGAATGAAGAACATTTATGATGTGAAGGTGAGAAAGGTTTGATTGACACACTGTCTCATGCATTATAATAATAATAATAATAATAATAATAACAATAATAATAATAATGATATTATATAATATTATAATATATTATTATTATTATTATCATCAGGAAGTGTAGCCTATAACAACAAGTATTATTATTATTATTATTATTATTATCAGGAAGTGTAGCCTCTATAACAACAACAATTTTATTATTATCATTATTATTATATTATTATTATTGTTGTTATTATTATTATTATTATTATTATTATTATTATTATTATTATTATCATTATTATTATTGTTATTTGAACAAGATTTGGAAGAAGTGCAAGGACACATTTACACACAAAAACACACACACAGCTGTATCCATTTGATTTGACACTGATTTCCTGAGTGATGGGGTGGTGCTGATGTGTTGAGGCTCTCATAGCTCAGCATAACACAGTACTGCTGTGTCAACTGTGACCCCAGTGACCCTGCAGGAGCCAGAGAATGGACTGCTGGGTCGCTCTGCGACTCAGGTGAAATGAGGGGTCAAAGGCCAACTGTCCAGTGTGTCAGCCTGGCTGATCGGGAAGTGTAGCCTCTGGCTTCAGGGCGTACACAGGGAGTGTCATGTTTTGGACACATACTCGTAGTCTGACATAAATCTCCCATGCTTACATACGGAGGAGCTCCCTGCTAAGTCAGTACCGCTGCAGGATCGTGGTGAAGATGTGAACAACAGCTATTCAAAGAAACCATGCAAGACTTTTAGTGCTACTGATTTGATTGGTGTTTGTAGCTCAGAGAGGAGGTCATTGTTTTTACTGCAAGCATTAATGCTATAACATACTGTAAAATGCTTTCAATTAAACATATCATATTTACCTTTCAGCATACTAAAACCCTGCTGTATCTGATCAATTATTGTCTAAATTCATAATTATTAAACTATTCTTTTAGTTGTTTAGACAACTGTCAAACTCAAGTAAAAGCAAAGTATTTCAACACTTTTTCTCCCATCTGTGGTGCTCTCATACAGTGTGAAACAGTGCAAAGGTTCATGTTTGTTTTTCCCAACCCTTGTTCTCTCTCTGTGGCTCACTCCCATTGTAGACACATGCAAACGGACCCCCTACCTCTGCCGCACCGAGGCAGTCCTTCCTTCCATCCTAAACCGAGAGTCTTGGGTTAAAGAGCTCATTGTTGTTCTGAGCCACTCCAGCATCCTGGTAGTGCTATGAAGGGAAAACAGCAGCACGGCAGTCGAGTTTCCTTCCTCTGTCTCATCTGAAGCAGACTCTGCTGACTGTCCGGATCAAACCGGCCCACAGTGTGGTGCCGAGTCCTGTCTGCAAACAAGAAGAGGCCTGTGCATTAAAAGGCGAGCCATGGGGCACCCATCCTAGAAGTTTGACTCTCCAACAGTCATAGAAAGGGTAATAATACAAAGAAGGTTTGTGTGTATGTGTCTGATTGTGTATTCACATATGTTTTAAGCTCTTCTTATTTGAATTACATTGTTGTATTTGTTCAATTTGCTACCAAAGTCACAAAATAGTGTGGTTGTGTGCAGCACAGAACAAGACCGGAGGGCTGCATGGAAAGTCAACGTTCACCAGCAGGAAACATGAGGAAAAAGGTGTCACAGCACTTTACTCAAAACAACCAAGAAAAACTTTAACCAACAATTAACACTTTATAACATTTTATAAACAAACCATTACTGCTTTGGAGCAGATTGTGGCAGGGTTTTGTCAAATGCCAGAAAAGCAGAAGAAATTTCCCGAATACACCTAATTAAATTTTTCTGATCACTGCTGTCTACGCTTTGATATTTTAAGCATTATAATCTTTATTCATCATTCAGACAACTACAAAAGTTTAAAAGTCTCAGGTCTGCTTCTTTCATCTTGGTTCATCCTTTTCTCCGACATAAAAGCCTCTTTGCAGATTTTGAGTGTGCGATACTCAGACCAACTTGTTTATCTTGTGTGTGTAATATGTAAATTAGCTTGCTTACAGTTTATGTGAGAAACTATCAATATCCTATAATGTATTGTCGCACGCTTAAATTTCTTATTTCATGAATTTGACAAAATGATTAGCTTCTTGCTCTGGAGTGTTTGTTATTACAATACATCACTCTACTTTATTTGATCTCCCTCTTACATCACCCAGGCGGGACGTCACTAACCGTGCGAGAGACTTAAGGCGTGATGCCATGGTGTTATATAACTAATCATTTTCTCTAGAAATATTTCTAAAGAACTAATTACTGCTTAACTCATAATTATTCCGAACCCATTTAAACACAGGTTACTTGGGCTTATGGCCACAAATACACTGTCTCAAAGTATGCTGGGAATCTCCACCCATCTAGCCCCAACACGCTACAGGATCTTCGTATATACCTATTGTGTGAACCACCTAAATAATACACTGAGAACACTTGTTTGGTTGTTTCAACTGTCATTAAACATTATTTTCACATGGGCAAAAAAAAACGTCACTTACCCAACATTGAACAGGACAGCTGCAGAACAATAGACGAAGTATATGTGAATCTATTCTGGTGTGTGTTATTGTCACGACTGTTAAGAGGATTCCATGTAACAGATCTGAATGTGAATTATAGATTTTAGAAGCTGAGTAGAATACCTGATACCTGAGTAGAGTTTTACAAAACAAAAGCACCATTTATCCAACTTTTCTCACATAACAAAAGGGGCTGTTTCCCATGAAAAGTAGTGGAGTACAAGTAGAAAGTGGTATGAACAGGAAACAGGCTATTCAAGTAAAGTAGATCTAATTTGTTGGGTACTTCAGTACAAGAGTAATATACTTAGTTACAGTTACAGTTGTGGGATGTAAGTCCTGAAAAAAGCAAAAGTTCCCAGTACTTGGTTTGTTTAAATGAACCAAACTCAAGTAAACTGAGTTTGACAGTTTTCTTGATGCCAAAGTAACTCAAATAAAATGAGTCTTATTAACAAGTTGATAAAAACTGAGTTAATTCAACTCAGTATTTATGATAAAATTCAATCTTACATTTTACAGTCTCTCGCTTCTTACACCTCCTTGCTCCTCTTTTAGCCATCCTCCCTCACTCACTCTGTCCAGGGAGTCATTATTGCTTTGGTAAATATTTCATAGGCCTCAATACCTTTGCGCACAGCCACCTGCCAGCCGTTTCTTCCCTCACACACAGACCACGGATAGACAGATCAAAATGAAAGAGAGCAAAGAGAGGCGGAGGAGGAGGAGGAGGAGGGAGAAGGGGAAACCAGGTCTGCTCTCTCTGCCTGCTTAGCATGCATTTATATTATATTGGCAGTGAGCTGGGGCTCTCTGCTCTGTGTCCTGGCACCTCAAAAGATGGAAAGATTCCCCAGATGTTGTCAAATCTTTGCCCAAAAAACGCTTCATTTTCTGGGGCCAATTTGTTTCGCCCTAAGCATTATTTTCACCCGACACATAAAAAGTGATGGTTTAGTTTCTGGGATGATCGTGTTTGGAAAGGAGGGCGACAGAGATCGAGTGAGAGACGAAAGAATGAGCCGACTCAAGCTCAAGACAAGACAGAGAGAGAGAGAATACTAAGCTTCTCCTTGTTCTGACCTTGAAGAGGCCTGTAAGCAGCAGCCCCTCTCCCACTCCCTCCCATCCCTTCCTCCTCCTCTTGATTCTCAGCCCCACCTGTTTACATTGACTGGGTGAGAGAGGGGTCTTGCATCACCTGCAGTGTCCTCTCTCTCTCTCTCTCTCTTTCTGTTTCGTGCCCTGTGTCATTCTCCTCAGTTCTTACTTTGAAAAAAAAATCTTAAAAGGAGAAGCGATCCAAAGATGAAATATTCAGCTTGGATATAAGCGTTTCGGAGTGGATAGCTTGTTGCCACAAAGCTTTGACTTCATAAATAAATGGTCAACAGCGACCTCTTCGACTGCCCTGCCTCCTGTATATATATATGGCTGAGTTGTTTGTGTGCCTGGGGCTAAGCCCTGCCAGCAAGTTCGCGCCCTTAAATATGGATAAGCTTTGAAACGCCTCTGGACACACTTCTATGTAGTCGTATAATGTTGAGAAAAGCTCAGCCTGAATAAAAAAAATTTAAAATCTTTACGCCTTCTTGGGAAATGCAATTGCAGTATGCAACGGGGAATATTAGTGTAGCTTTACTGTCACCTTCTATGCAGAGGCTGAGAATAAGTGTTCACTGTTTAACTTCTGTCATATCCATGAAGAAAACATGGCTGCTGATGTCAGAGTCATCAAGAGAATTTTACCAGTTAGCATTAACATAACCGCTAGTTACCTTTTCACCATATGTGGTCTTTCCCCTCTTCCCATTTCCCCCAAAAGCTCCTCTTGTTTCTGTGCAGGGAAAAACTTGATGCTTGGTTTCCTTTGAGCTTTCCTATGTAAACGCTTGTTCTCACATTTGGCTTGTCGTGTTGGACATTTCTAGCAGGAAATGAAATGAGCCCGTAACAAATGTTTTGGTTTCTGTTGAACTCTTTGGAGAACAGCGGCTTGCCAACAGTTGCAGTGTGTTTGCATTCCTAGAAACCCCCCTGGGATGGTGACTCCCTGCGCCTCTGGATGGAGGGCGAACAGTTTCTCTCTTTGACTGAAAAAAAGAGAAAAAAAAATCTGAGAAGGAATGTCACACAGAGTTGCTTAGGTATTAGGATAAGAAGGATTGAAATAAAGATTTTCTTTTGCAGATATATAAAAGTCCATTTGTATTTCATTTGTGTGGATGGAGATATGGTCGTAGTCTAGCCAGGCCATTTAGCCTTGTGTGCTAATCTGCAGGTGAAAGGAGGACTGTGGGTCTGATAAAGGCGCCCTTGAAGACAGGTTTTGCTACTTCTGGAAGCAAGTTGATCTCAGGTCATGAGCAATTTGTGCCTCATTGGTTTTGTGTGGTCCTGAGTGTGTATGTGCATGTGTCACTGTGGAATATGCTGTGTGTTAACACCTATGAGCCTTGTAGACATAAATCAGCAATAGGAAGTGGTGTGACACAGGCTTGCAGGGCCCTGCTGATATGGACTGGAGCTATAATGGGGAGGAAGACATCAGCTGCATTGATCTTGACTGTCCTGCAGGGCTCTGGAGCAGAACCCTGCTGGACAGTAGAGCCTGAAACACTATTCAGGTCACTCACATGGTAAAAAGTTTTTCTTCTGCATGCCTGTACCACACACACACTCGCCTCCGTACAGTACGCTCAGTTGAAGTCTTGACAGTACTGTACCTCTGCATGAATGATGAGCTGTATTCACAGTTTGTTCGATGTACACACACAGACAGCAGTGTTTGTTATTCTGTCTGTTTGTTGCAGATAGGGCTTAGGTCTTGTTAGCTGTCAGGCCAAGCATCCACAAAGCTATTCTCTCACTTATTGATGGGGATCCACTAAATTATAGGCTCAAACAAGAGAAGCGGCTGCAAAACAACAACCCTTGTAAAGGTTTCCTACAAGCTCCTCATATTTCAGCAATGTGTTTGTGTAACACAAAAAAAGGAAAAAAAGAAAAAAGGATAACGAATGTCAAGAAGATCCCAAAAGCCTTTTCTCTTGATTTTGCTTTTTCTTTTATTTTGCCTGTCTTTCTTTGGTCAGACTCTGTCTGGTCTTGCTATTATCCTGGGGCATTATCAGTGTGTAGCTGCCTCTTCAGATCAGGCCAGTGATAAGGGCTAAATAAATGGAATGCTTGGCTAGTGGACATAGGTCAAGCCTTGTTTTGCCCTGTTTTTTTCATGTGTTGTAGTGTTTGTCTGCAGGGAAGCTGAGGGTGCAGCACAAATAGGCTCTGCAGTCTAATGAACTTATTGATTTCAGTTTCAGGGCTTGTGCTCTCTCCGCCTGATGCTTCTGAAGCTTTCATCCATTGCCGAACATAAATTAGTAAGTGTGTCTCTTGTTCAGGGACTTGTCTTTTTTTTTTTTGGGCTCATCTCTCTTGCTCACTAAGCCTGCCTCTGTGAGACAGGTTGCTATCTTGGAAATGCTTTTTATAAAAGTGTTAAAAGCTTCTGTGTTTATAGATGAATGCCGTTTCTGTGTGGCTGTTTTCTGTGTGGCTTAGCATACACCTGTCCCTGACAAAGATGGACCGAACCAAATGACAAGATGTACGTGTGTGTGTGTGTGTATGTGTGTGTGTGTGTGTGTGTGTGTGTGTGTGTGTGTGTGTGTGTGTGTGTGTGTGTGTGTGTGTGTGTGTGTGCGTGTGTGCGTGCGTGTGCGTGTATGTGCGCGCATTCGGGGGTCATTGAAGATGGTGAGTGACCTCTTCCCGCGGGGGTCAGGGAGCAGCTGACAACTGTTTGTGTATGTCTGTGTGTGCACGTACGCGTGCGTGCCTGAGAGTACATGCATCCACTACTAATCCATATCATGTATCACATGCACATGTTTTCCGTGCAAATTTGTGCACACATCCAAAAGCAGAGGCCTTTGCCAACAGAAGTGAGGGTAGCACATTCCCAAAAGAAGCCCAGCTCATGGAAAATGAGAGGCCGCTGATGCTGGGACAAGAAGCCTTCTCGACCCGGCCCTAACGAGCACTGTGGGAGCCTCCGCTCTGGACCCGGGTTATCCGATACCCCCGATGATGTCCAAAGGCTAAACAGTTAAAAGGTCCGACTGCTATATGTAGATGCACATCACCCCCTGTTCTGAATCTGATACTCTGGGAATCACAATAACAAGGCTGTGAGCTCTGGTCAGTATTCAAGAGCTACCAGTCGGCCTCCCACAAACAAGCGTTGGCTGCAGAGAGTCAGAGAGAGAGAGAGAGAGAGAGAGAGCGTGACAGAGAATTGATGCTGAGTAGCACAGGTTTTAATAGGGCTGTCAGAGTCGTATTGTTTATGTCGTGTTCCAGATTAATCCATTCTTCCTTTATGAGCCTCAGCAGCCACTGTAAATTGCGAGCACGAGGCCAGTCCACTGTTGAGTTACGCCTCGGGGATCAGTGCCACACATGGGCGGAAAATAAATCATTTCCCCTGGATTTAACACTGGGCAATACCTGGGCCCTTTGTAAATAAAGCCATAGATGTTTTTACACCCCCCCCTGTTTTCTCTCTCCTGCCTCCGGGGCTCTTATTGAATCTCAAAAAGAGAGAGGGGGAGACAGAGAGAGAGAAACATGAGAGAATGAGAGAGAGCAGAGTTGAAGGGGGACCGAGGAAGAAAAGGAGTCGAGTGAAACAGAGAGAAAAGTCAGAAAAGGGATTTCAAGCAAAGAGGGATGAAGAGACACAAACCAAGATGTCTTCGCAAAACAGACAAGTGGAGAGAAAGGATGTAGATGTTGGCTAGGAGACGTATGCTTAGAGTGCTGATTCCCCGGGTTCTCAGGGTGTTCAGGTTGAGATCTGTCAGACTGTCTAAACACAGAGTCCACTGTAATGCACCGCTCTGGAGCTGTGGGCACCGAGCAGACATCCAGCACAACCAGCAGGGCGGCCCAGCTCGACGCCATTGCTGGGTCAAGGCTGCAGCCACCTGCCCTGTCTCTATACCAGCCTGTTTCCATCACTGTAACCTCTAGCCTAGCGGAGCAGTGCCACAGCCTGCAGAGAGGAGAGAGGAGGACACAGAGAGAGAACAACTTGTTCATCCTGGTTTGTGTGGGCTGCAAGCCAGAGACAGCCAAAGGGAATGGGGAATGGGGAATGGGGAGCGTGCGTGCGGCTCTGTTAGGACTTCATGAGTTATACATGACGTGCTGTGTGAAAATGCTTCCTGTGTACTGTGTATGATGCTCTTTTCTTTTCTTTTTTTTACCCCTTTTTTCTTCTTTAACCCCCCCCCCCCCCCCCTTTCTCTCCACCGTTGCTTTCAAGAGCTCAAAGTTTGCTTTTCTTTTCAGTGACAAAGTATTCCCTGGTTGTTAAATGTTAATCAGTGGCAGACAGCAGGGTGACACGAGAGGCTCAGCTTCTGGTGGCATACTGCAGTTCAGCCGCATCTCATCTGGGATGACAGTGGGATGCTGTAAATGCACATGGACCGCAATGAGATCACTGCTAACCAGAACATACTGTCTTTGTTCCCTTTGAGTTGAAACCCAATGATTACATTAATAAATCCACTGAACAGACCCGATACTAATTCACTCTTAACACAAGCATTTAACCTATTCATTATTCATATCTCCAACAATGCCAGGGGGCAAAAATCAGTGCTCCCCTCGCCCATATTTCTGCCCAGCCACAGAGAGAGTGATGAATTATTCAGAGTGCCAGGCTAGGCTGTTCTCCTCGTTCTCGACTGCTGGAAGCAACAATCATCTAGCTAGGACACTGTTCTCTGTCTGTAAACTCTCTGTCCTATCCTATCTCCGTCTGTTGCCTCTGTCCATCTCCTCCTCCCTTAACCTCCGCTGCATCATAACTGTCCTTGTGGAATTGCTTTGTTAATTCCTTTGTCCTATACAGCACATATTACGCTATTCTGCAAGACACGTGTTGATCCAATGGCCTGCGCTAGTGTTAAAAGAAGCTTTGTGATCATTTAAGCTTTTGAAAATTGGAAAAGGCTCCATTGATGCTCATCTTTTCCACATGCACACATCTTTTCGCTCTCGAAACACAAATCATTGTCCTGTTATTAAGACTTTTGTTTTGTCTGTTGTTGATGTGAACCGTCACCGGTTTGAAGGAACAAGTCCAAATATATTTTTTTGTATCCTCCTGTTGTCTCCTCACTCTCTGTTCTGTATCTCCTCAGGCTCCTACTCAGAGAAGACATTAAAATTTGAGCAGAGAGCCGGGGCCAGCCTGGGGGTCCTGGTGTACTGCTGCACACTTGTGTCCCAGAAAACAGAGCATGGTATGATAAGTTATGAGGACTTTGGGCTGCTTGTTTGTTTAGGCTACAGTGGGACTGTTTCTCCAGGCATACAACAAGTTATTGCTGTAGCATTCAACTCAAACTTCTCGGTGTAGTTTGTAGAGAAGAGATGCGGGTAACAAAGCAAGGCAAGGGGAGGAAGGAGAGAACTTTGGCGTATGCGTACGTATAGGACGTGCAAATAAACTCAGGTCTGCATTGGTCAACATGAAATGCTTGCAGCTAAATTAAACTTTAAAGACTTGAGGTCACTTTGCTCAAAATATAAGGAGTTGAGTTTCTACAAAATGAGCACTACTGACTTTACTCAGCAAGCCTCAGCTCCAAAGTCAGAAATGAATATAAAGCAGACTTTGTGGGTAAAGAGACGAGGTTGGTGTCATTTCATATTTGAAATCAGCTCCATAATTTGATCTTTGTAAAACTTAAGTTGCTGCAGGTGTTCGGCAGGAGAAATGATAGCCTTAGGGCTCGGAGCAACAGTGAAGCCCCGCTGAGATTTCCCATCATCCCTACAGTCTGGCAGCAGCTTTTCAAACAGCGCCCCTTCTGAAGATGCCCTTGGTTCTACATGTGTAGCAGTAATTATGAATGAGGGAGACTAAGATCTGTACAAAACCATCAAACATTTTACAGCTTGCTGCTATTGTAATAAAGATCAATAGACACAGTATCAACCACGGTTTTGAAGGAGAGGAGGTGCTGTACATTTTCCCTCGCATACTTTTCTCTCTTTCTGTCTCCCTCGCTCATGTCCCCTCTCATTTCTCTTTTCTTTCTCTCTCTACTCTCTCTCTCCATACAGAGGCAGTGTAGCACATCCGTTTTAATTGGTTTTTGTAGGGCTCTGTGATGTGAGCTGCTAAAAGACACCCATCCTGTAAAAGAGCAGAAGACGGAGACAATACTTTCACTTCAGCACTAGCAAGGGCCAAGGCCAGACTTCAAGTGGAGTGTCTGTATCCTGTATATTGCATCTGTGTATGCCTGCACACGTGTACCATGCATGTATGTGCGTGTGTTGGACCGTGCATGGAAAATGCAGATAACCACACGGACTTGACCAGAATCACTCTTTCTTCTCTTTTTCTGCAAGCCTAGGAGTGGTGGGACTGTTAAAAACAGCCTCTTGTAGTAGGCTGAGGTCATTTGACCAGGGATTGAAGACATAGAGAAGCAGCAGATCAAACAGTATTCTGTCTGACAGGAGGAGATAAAGAGACTGTCAGCCTTGCCTCAGAACAAAGCAGCCTCTCACCTCTCTGGCCCACATCAGCTCCCTGATGGCCAGTGGTGAATCAAAAGGTGGGTAAACTAAGATGAATGTCAGAAGAAGATTGCAATGACAGCATCCACTACAGAAAAATGTATAGTTTTACAGAGGCTTTTGTTCAAATGTGTTATTTAGCTGCTTAAAAAATTGCTACTCTCCTCAGTAAGTGTCACAAATGTAGATGTTACTGCTCTTAGAAAGATAACAATTCACTGAGTGCATTTTCATGCTTATTTTACTTGATAGTTTCTCTTACTCCAATGGAAAAATGACAAACATTAGGTGACATCACATTAAATAAAAATAGAAATACTGTAACTCCATTTTTTTAAAATCAGCTGTTGCACCAATAAACTACAACATGACCAAAAGTAGTTCCCATGTTTTTTTTTCCATGTGCGTGTATAACCGCGCGCTTGATGCAGCAAGTCCAAGCAAGTTTTTCCTGGGGGCTGTCCAAAGGTATCGGGTTTAGAAGACAGGTGTTGATATTATGTGTATGTGGCAACAACTTTTAAATTGCATAACTTGCAAATGAGTGTTGGTGAGACAGTTTTTCCTCAGGGTGAAATATAATAATGATAAAACTGGCGTTCATGTTTATTTAAAACATATACAGTGTAGAGAAGCAGCAACAACTGTGAGGCAGTTTTTAACAGATTTCTAAATACATATATATGTAACTAAACGTGTACAGTGTATCCTTCTTCTGTCCAATAAAGCTGCAGCAGACTTACAGTATAAATGAGACTTTGTACAGAGAAGATAGTCCTCCTGGCAATGTGATTTTTTTTTTGATCATCTAAATTCAAAGGGACACTTATGAGGGTTTGCAGTCGATCTTTTTCTTCTAAGAGGAGGTAGCGCACCTGGAGAACTAACTGCAGGTCACACATCTATGTGAAACCTGGACAGCCTTCACTGTGGAAAAAAGAGATGTAGCTTTTCAGCCACTCATTGTTTTTGTTGCTTTTGTGTGTTGGTGATAACACAACAACTAAAATAAATGACATGCTGTGGTATTTGCACACTGTTTGGATGCATCTATTTCCCACACAACTTAAGGCCCATTTATGCTCCCTCTATGTTCGTAAATGGATACTTCCGTCCACAAACGGTCTATCCGTCGACCCGTACATACTTCTGTACGTCCTCTACATCGACATCGATACAACCGCAATGGGGCAGTGAAGTTTCAAAAGTTTCGACAACAACAAATATGGCGACGGCCGTCGTAAAATCTAATAAGTTGAGTTACTTAAAAAGATTATGCAAACTCATTGCCTTCGATAAATTAAGAAAAGTAAATTTGAGATTTTGAGTGCACAATACTTAAACCAACTTCTTTATTTTGTGTGTTTAATACTTAAATTAAATGATCAATTTCCTATAATGTATTGTAGCACGCTATAATATCTTATTGCATGAATTTAACAAAATGATTTGCTTCTTGCTCTGAAGTGCTTGTTATTACAATACACTCTATTTTATCTCCCTCTTGCATCACCCAGGCGGGACGTCACTAACCATGTGAGAGACTTAACCCGAGGTGCCATGGTGTTATATAAGTAACCATTTTCTATATTTCTAAAGCACTAATTACTGCTTTACTTATAATTATTCAGAAGACATTTAAACACAGGTTACTTGGGCTAATGGCCTCAAACACATTGTCTCAAGGTATGCTGGGAAACTCCACTGACCTGTCCCCAACACGCTACAGGATCTATATACCCATTGTGCAAAAACACAGTGGTTGTTTCAACTGTCATTAAACACATATTTTCATATGGGGAAAAAACGTTGACTACCCAACATTGAACAGGACAGCTGCAGAACAATAGACAAGTACATGTGAATGTATTCTGGTGTGTGTTGTTGTCATGACTGTTAAGAGCGTTCCATGTGACAGATCTGAATGTGAATTAAAGATTTTAGAAGCTGGGACAGGAAATACCTGAGTAGGATTTTACAAAGCTAAAGCACCATTTATCCAACTTTTCTCACATAACAAAAGGGGCTGTTTCCCATGAAAAGTAGTGGAGTACAAGTAGAAAGTGGTATGAACAGAAAACAGGCTATTCAGATAAAGTAGATCTAATTTGTTGGGTACTTCAGTACAAGAGTAATATACTTAGTTACATCATGGGATGTAACTAAGTACTGAAAAAAGCAAAAGTTCCAAGTACTTGGTTTGTTTAAATGAACTAAACTCAAGTAAACTGAGTTTGACAGTTTTCTTGATGCCAAAGTAACTAAAATAAAATGAGTTTATTAACACGTTGATAAAAACTGAGTTAAGTCAACTCAGTATTTCTATTTAAATTCAATCTTACATTTTAGTGTTTTATGATAGTGTACCAAGTAAATACAAAGTGTCAAAGGTGGAGGTAACGATGTCCTCGGCGTAGATCTGTGATGTCATTAGGTACATCGAGACTTGAGGATGGAGAGTTTCACTTTTTTCTTCTTCGTTGTTTACGTACATATTTGTCGTGCGTCTCTTGAGTTGTAGCGACACTACCCTCAACCATTTCCGGTGGTAAAGCTCCGTTTCGTCCGTCCGGTCCGTGTCTGTAAGCACTCTGAAAACTCGTCCGATTATGTACTGAGAATGCAGAATCTTTGCTTACTTCTCCACTCAGCTGGACTGAAATCACAAGATCTGCAGTCAGGTATACGAGGCACCAGCCAACCTCCTGTTGGCCGAAAACAGTCGGACCTCTAGTCCCATTAGTCGGCCTGTTTTTCCTCTAACACAAGCTGAAGGGTCACTTTGAAGCTGCATGACTGAGGAGAATGATCTTCTCTAACTGAATACTGATATTGTTATTTAGCTGCTTAAAAAATGCTACTCTCCTCAGTAAGTATCACAAATGTAGATGTTACTGCTCTTAGAAAGATAACAATTCACTGAGTGCATTTTCATGCTTATTTTACTTGATAGTTTCTCTTACTCCAATGGAAAAATGACAAACATTAGGTGACATTACATCAAATGACAATAAAAATACTGTAACTCCATTTTTTAAATCAGCTGTTGTACCAATAAACTACAACATGACCAAAAGTAGTTCCCGTGTTTTTTTTTCTATGTGCGTGTATAACCGCGCGCTTGATGCAGCAAGTCCAAGCAAGTTTTTCCTGGGGGCTGTCCAAAGGTATCGGGTTTAGAAGACAGGTGTTGATATTATGTGTATGTGGCAACAACTTTTAAATTGCATAACTTGCAAATGAGTTTTGGTGAGACAGTTTTTCCTCTGGGTGAAATATAATAATGATAAAACTGGCGTTCATGTTTATTTAAAACATATACAGTGTAGAGAAGCAGCAACAACTGTGAGGCAGTTTTTAACAGATTTCTAAATACATATATATGTAACTAAATGTGCACAGTGTATCCTTCTTCTGTCCAATAAAGCTGCAGCAGACTTACAGTATAAATGAGACTTTGTACAGAGAAGATAGTCCTCCTGGCAATGTGATTTTTTTTTTTGATCATCTAAATTCAAAGGGACACTTATGAGGGTTTGCAGTCGATCTTTTTCTTCTAAGAGGAGGGAGCGCACCTGGAGAACTAACTGCAGGCCACACATCTATGTGAAACCTGGACAGCCTTCACTGTGGAAAAAAGAGATGTAGCTTTTCAGCCACTCATTGTTTTTGTTGCTTTTGTGTGTTGGTGATAACACAACAACTAAAATAAATGACATGCTGTGGTATTTGCACACTGTTTGGATGCATCTATTTCCCACACAACTTAAGGCCCATTTATGCTCCCTCTATGTTCGTAAATGGATACTTCCGTCCACAAACGGTCTATCCGTCGACCCGTACATACTTCTGTACGTCCTCTACATCGACATCGATACAACCGCAATGGGGCAGTGAAGTTTCAAAAGTTTCGACAACGACAAATATGGCGACGGCCGTCGTAAAATCTAATAAGTTGAGTTACTTAAAAAGATTATGCAAACTCATTGCCTTCGATAAATTAAGAAAAGTAAATTTGAGATTTTGAGTGCACAATACTTAAACCAACTTCTTTATTTTGTGTGTTTAATACTTAAATTAAATGATCAATTTCCTATAATGTATTGTAGCACGCTATAATATCTTATTGCATGAATTTAACAAAATGATTTGCTTCTTGCTCTGAAGTGCTTGTTATTACAATACACTCTATTTTATCTCCCTCTTGCATCACCCAGGCGGGACGTCACTAACCATGTGAGAGACTTAACCCGAGGTGCCATGGTGTTATATAAGTAACCATTTTCTATATTTCTAAAGCACTAATTACTGCTTTACTTATAATTATTCAGAAGACATTTAAACACAGGTTACTTGGGCTAATGGCCTCAAACACATTGTCTCAAGGTATGCTGGGAAACTCCACTGACCTGTCCCCAACACGCTACAGGATCTATATACCCATTGTGCAAAAACACAGTGGTTGTTTCAACTGTCATTAAACACATATTTTCATATGGGGAAAAAACGTTGACTACCCAACATTGAACAGGACAGCTGCAGAACAATAGACAAGTACATGTGAATGTATTCTGGTGTGTGTTGTTGTCATGACTGTTAAGAGCGTTCCATGTGACAGATCTGAATGTGAATTAAAGATTTTAGAAGCTGGGACAGGAAATACCTGAGTAGGATTTTACAAAGCTAAAGCACCATTTATCCAACTTTTCTCATATAACAAAAGGGGCTGTTTCCCATGAAAAGTAGTGGAGTACAAGTAGAAAGTGGTATGAACAGAAAACAGGCTATTCAGATAAAGTAGATCTAATTTGTTGGGTACTTCAGTACAAGAGTAATATACTTAGTTACATCATGGGATGTAACTAAGTACTGAAAAAAGCAAAAGTTCCAAGTACTTGGTTTGTTTAAATGAACTAAACTCAAGTAAACTGAGTTTGACAGTTTTCTTGATGCCAAAGTAACTAAAATAAAATGAGTTTATTAACACGTTGATAAAAACTGAGTTAAGTCAACTCAGTATTTCTAATTAAATTCAATCTTACATTTTACAGTGTTTTATGATAGTGTACCAAGTAAATACAAAGTGTCAAAGGTGGAGGTAACGATGTCCTCGGCGTAGATCTGTGAGGTCATTAGGTACATCGAGACTTGAGGAAGGAGAGTTTCACTTTTTTCTTCTTCGTTGTTTACGTACATATTTGTCGTGCGTCTCTTGAGTTGTAGCGACACTACCCTCAACCATTTCCGGTGGTAAAGCTCCGTTTCGTCCGTCCGGTCCGTGTCTGTAAGCACTCTGAAAACTCGTCCGATTATGTACTGAGAATGCAGAATCTTTGCTTACTTCTCCACTCAGCTGGACTGAAATCACAAGATCTGCAGTCAGGTATACGAGGCACCAGCCAACCTCCTGTTGGCCGAAAACAGTCGGACCTCTAGTCCCATTAGTCGGCCTGTTTTTCCTCTAACACAAGCTGAAGGGTCACTTTGAAGCTGCATGACTGAGGAGAATGATCTTCTCTAACTGAATACTGATATTGTTATTTAGCTGCTTAAAAAATGCTACTCTCCTCAGTAAGTATCACAAATGTAGATGTTACTGCTCTTAGAAAGATAACAATTCACTGAGTGCATTTTCATGCTTATTTTACTTGATAGTTTCTCTTACTCCAATGGAAAAATGACAAACATTAGGTGACATTACATCAAATGACAATAAAAATACTGTAACTCCATTTTTTAAATCAGCTGTTGTACCAATAAACTACAACATGACCAAAAGTAGTTCCCGTGTTTTTTTTTCTATGTGCGTGTATAACCGCGCGCTTGATGCAGCAAGTCCAAGCAAGTTTTTCCTGGGGGCTGTCCAAAGGTATCGGGTTTAGAAGACAGGTGTTGATATTATGTGTATGTGGCAACAACTTTTAAATTGCATAACTTGCAAATGAGTTTTGGTGAGACAGTTTTTCCTCTGGGTGAAATATAATAATGATAAAACTGGCGTTCATGTTTATTTAAAACATATACAGTGTAGAAAAGCAGTAACAACTGTGAGGCAGTTTTTAACAGATTTCTAAATACATATATATGTAACTAAACGTGTACAGTGTATCCTTCTTCTGTCCAATAAAGCTGCAGCAGACTTACAGTATAAATGAGACTTTGTACAGAGAAGATAGTCCTCCTGGCAATGTGATTTTTTTTTTTGATCATCTAAATTCAAAGGGACACTTATGAGGGTTTGCAGTCGATCTTTTTCTTCTAAGAGGAGGGAGCGCACCTGGAGAACTAACTGCAGGCCACACATCTATGTGAAACCTGGACAGCCTTCACTGTGGAAAAAAGAGATGTAGCTTTTCAGCCACTCATTGTTTTTGTTGCTTTTGTGTGTTGGTGATAACACAACAACTAAAATAAATGACATGCTGTGGTATTTGCACACTGTTTGGATGCATCTATTTCCCACACAACTTAAGGCCCATTTATGCTCCCTCTATGTTCGTAAATGGATACTTCCGTCCACAAACGGTCTATCCGTCGACCCGTACATACTTCTGTACGTCCTCTACATCGACATCGATACAACCGCAATGGGGCAGTGAAGTTTCAAAAGTTTCGACAACGACAAATATGGCGACGGCCGTCGTAAAATCTAATAAGTTGAGTTACTTAAAAAGATTATGCAAACTCATTGCCTTCGATAAATTAAGAAAAGTAAATTTGAGATTTTGAGTGCACAATACTTAAACCAACTTCTTTATTTTGTGTGTTTAATACTTAAATTAAATGATCAATTTCCTATAATGTATTGTAGCACGCTATAATATCTTATTGCATGAATTTAACAAAATGATTTGCTTCTTGCTCTGAAGTGCTTGTTATTACAATACACTCTATTTTATCTCCCTCTTGCATCACCCAGGCGGGACGTCACTAACCATGTGAGAGACTTAACCCGAGGTGCCATGGTGTTATATAAGTAACCATTTTCTATATTTCTAAAGCACTAATTACTGCTTTACTTATAATTATTCAGAAGACATTTAAACACAGGTTACTTGGGCTAATGGCCTCAAACACATTGTCTCAAGGTATGCTGGGAAACTCCACTGACCTGTCCCCAACACGCTACAGGATCTATATACCCATTGTGCAAAAACACAGTGGTTGTTTCAACTGTCATTAAACACATATTTTCATATGGGGAAAAAACGTTGACTACCCAACATTGAACAGGACAGCTGCAGAACAATAGACAAGTACATGTGAATGTATTCTGGTGTGTGTTGTTGTCATGACTGTTAAGAGCGTTCCATGTGACAGATCTGAATGTGAATTAAAGATTTTAGAAGCTGGGACAGGAAATACCTGAGTAGGATTTTACAAAGCTAAAGCACCATTTATCCAACTTTTCTCATATAACAAAAGGGGCTGTTTCCCATGAAAAGTAGTGGAGTACAAGTAGAAAGTGGTATGAACAGAAAACAGGCTATTCAGATAAAGTAGATCTAATTTGTTGGGTACTTCAGTACAAGAGTAATATACTTAGTTACATCATGGGATGTAACTAAGTACTGAAAAAAGCAAAAGTTCCCAGTACTTGGTTTGTTTAAATGAACTAAACTCAAGTAAACTGAGTTTGACAGTTTTCTTGATGCCAAAGTAACTAAAATAAAATGAGTTTATTAACACGTTGATAAAAACTGAGTTAAGTCAACTCAGTATTTCTAATTAAATTCAATCTTACATTTTATATTGATATTTGCTATTTGCTTCTTGCTCTGAAGTGCTTGTTATTACAATACACTCTACTTTATTTTATCTCCCTCTTGCATCACCCAGGCGGGACGTCACTAACCATGTGAGAGACTTAACCCGAGGTGCCATGGTGTTATATAAGTAACCATTTTCTATATTTCTAAAGCACTAATTACTGCTTTACTTATAATTATTCAGAAGACATTTAAACACAGGTTACTTGGGTTAATGGCCTCAAACACATTGTCTCAAGGTATGCTGGGAAACTCCACTGACCTGTCCCCAACACGCTACAGGATCTATATACCCATTGTGCAAAAACACAGTGGTTGTTTCAACTGTCATTAAACACATATTTTCATATGGGGAAAAAACGTTGACTACCCAGCATTGAACAGGACAGCTGCAGAACAATAGACAAGTACATGTGAATGTATTCTGGTGTGTGTTGTTGTCATGACTGTTAAGAGCGTTCCATGTGACAGATCTGAATGTGAATTAAAGTTTTTAGAAGCTGGGACAGGAAATACCTGAGTAGAGTTTTACAAAGCTAAAGCACCATTTATCCAACTTTTCTCATATAACAAAAGGGGCTGTTTCCCATGAAAAGTAGTGGAGTACAAGTAGAAAGTGGTATGAACAGAAAACAGGCTATTCAGATAAAGTAGATCTAATTTGTTGGGTACTTCAGTACAAGAGTAATATACTTAGTTACATCATGGGATGTAACTAAGTACTGAAAAAAGCAAAAGTTCCAAGTACTTGGTTTGTTTAAATGAACCAAACTCAAGTAAACTGAGTTTGACAGTTTTCTTGATGCCAAAGTAACTAAAATAAAATGAGTTTATTAACACGTTGATAAAAACTGAGTTAAGTCAACTCAGTATTTCTAATTAAATTCAATCTTACATTTTACAGTGTTTATGATAGTGTACCAAGTAAATACAAAGTGTCAAAGGTGGAGGTAACGATGTCCTCGGCGTAGATCTGTGAGGTCATTAGGTACATCGAGACTTGAGGATGGAGAGTTTCACTTTTTTCTTCTTCGTTGTTTACGTACATATTGTCGTGCCTTGATTGAATTGTAGCTACACTACCCTCAACCATTTTCGGTGGTATAGCTCTGTTTCGTCCATCCGGTCCGTATCTGTAAGCACTCTGAAAACTCGTCCGATTATGTACAGAATGAATCCAGAATCTTTGCTTACTTCTCCACTCAGCTGGACTGAAATCACAAGATCTGCAGTCAGGTATACGAGGCACCAGCCAACCTCCTGTTGGCCGAAAACAGTCGGACCTCTAGTCCCATTAGTCGGCCTGTTTTTCCTCTAACACAAGCTGAAGGGTCACTGTGAAGCTGCATGACTGAGGAGAATGATCTTCTCTAACTGAATACTGATGATTTATTCTTTGCCAAAATGAAAGCATAATGTGACATGTTGATCTCCACAACACATTACAGAACCTGCTCATGCGTCAAGACTTTGTAAGTGTGATGCTTTTCAGCTGTGATCTGCTGTCACACAGTGGAAGTCTGACTGATGAGACTTTATCTGTGATGCCTCTCTCAGAGTGGAGTTACATTCACCGCCTTGTCACTAAGTGATTAATGGATTCAAAAGGACATGATGGCTGGGATATCAAACTGTGTACTGTACAGAGAATATAGATTTTCCGCTGAGCCTGGCTGTGTCTGTTTGTGTTGATAAAGACTAAAACATAATCTGCTTCTTATTATATGGATATTTCACTTCCTTGAAGAGAGTTATGGATGATTGCTTCAGTTTTTTAGTTTTTTATTAACTCATTCAAATAATCTGGTCCACAATTGTCCTTGACGCAGCGCAGCTTTGAGTCGCCAATGCAGAAGAAACAAAAAATGACACACACACAAATGTTATGTTTGTGAGACAACAGACTAAACTCCATCGAACATAAATGCAATTCTAAGTTAGCAGAGGGAATATGTGAGCTTCAGCTGTGGCAATCAATGAGGTTTAGTGTTAAAGTGTAAACTTTGAAAGACACTCATAAGCATGGCTGCACTGTTTTTAATGGCCACATGAACTTCTTTTGAGGATAATCATTTTATCTGATAAATGAGGATTTCAAACACTCTTATCAGCCATGCACTTGCAGTTGTTTTTTTAATCCTTCCATTCTGTCTTGTTGTTTTAAATTGATTCTGCTTCACAGAGGCTTTCTTCCAGAGATAATTCACTTGTGAGAACAGGTCATGATCCCTAAATGAGGGATTTTTACTCAAGTTTATTTGCCACAGCATATCTGCATTCTCTCAGGAGCATTTCCAAACTGCTGCAAAGCACAGATTGACTTTGTTCTTCTACATTTCTGCAGCTCCTCCTCTCACGACGCTCGCTCAGAGATGCCTCGCTCCACGGCCAGAGGCCTCAGCTAAGAGCTAGTGGTGCTGATGCTGTTTGGAAACGCTTCCACGTATGTCCTACCCAATCTCTGTGTATTAGAATCAAAAATAGTGTCTACTTCTCTCCCTGTGTCTTTACATAATTTTGTAATGTGAGCTCAGCCAGGCATGGAAAGTAGACCACTGTTTTATCCGATAGAGTCGTAGCTAAAAAAAAAAAAAAATACATAAATACATAAAAACAAGAAGCGCTTCAGCATCTGTGCTGTGTTGCACTGTGATAACAGCTCATCCAGTAAGACCCCTTCTCACATCTCCCATCGCCTCCCGAATCCGCCACCAGTTCCACTCTCAAGGCCCTCAGAGGAAATCTGTTTATTCCACACACTGCCAAAGTAGAGGTCTTGGGTTTGGAGCAGCTGTGGAGTGCGTGGTGAAGACAAACACAGACCTATTTAGTCTGGTGGGGTAAACCATGGTAAACAGTGCAGAATGGAAGCAATGAGGGGTTTTATTTTCTTGTTTTTTTTTCTTTTATTATTCAAATGCTCCTGTTTCTACTCCATCACTCTGGGTTGGGAAATATAATGGATTTTCTGTGACAGACCGGCTTTTTTTTTATCTTGGTGATGGAGAATAGTTCAATCAGAGCACTTATTTTTTCACTTTTCTTTTCAAGTTGTTAGCGATACATACTGTCACCACAGCATATAATGACAAAATTGCAGCTTGATCTTAAACTTAACCACATGTGTAAATTGTGTTGGACTCTAATGCCGTTATGGATAAAGTTAGTTTGTACACGTATCCCAGCATAGTGATTCCAACATGTTAAGGATCAATAATCTTTTTTTTTTCCACAGAAGTAGGGCATCAAGGTTGGGTTATAATACAGGTTGAGGAGGTTGTTTTCAAATTGTAATCTGGTCCAGATTAATGCATAAAATTGGAGTCATAAACACAATTAAAGTGTTAAAGTGTGACATAGAGTTGTTCATTATGTTTTTGGTCTCTTGTTTTCAGCATAGGGTGTAGAAACAAAAAAAAAATTGTGCCTAAAATCTTGTAAACTAAACCTATTTTAACTGAAGGACACAGGTTTAGGCTATTTTAAAAGGTTTTAATTTGATTCGAATTGATATGACGTTTGAATAAGTTATACTTCTAATGAGTTTATTGTGATCCCAGTACACCCAGTCCATCATTCTGGAGTATTTGGACTATGTGCATGCTTGCCTTTGCGATTACAAAGTGGGAAAGTCCTCTGGAATGGAATGGGGAGACCCTTGTCTGCCACTGGACCTGTGAATCCCACTTGGTATGGTTGACATTAACGCTGTCCCATCCCTCCCACAGACACCTGTTTGTAGGTCAGAGGTCCTGTTCAGGGTAATCCCCACAGTAACCTGACCAGGCCGAGTGATAGTGGTAACTAAATGTGTTTATGGTGGACCAAGCTGTCCGCCTAATACTTCCACTAATCACATTTTAATTGAATTCCAGCTAACATGTAAAAATCTGGTTCAGTTTTGTTTTTCCATTTTCCTAACAGATGTCTCTGTGATCCCTGTAAAGTGATCTGCAGTGGTGATGTCCTCTGTTAGGAAACACATACATGAATTGGCTAATCTCGATGGGAGAAAGTGGAACCATGTGCTTGTCCTCAGGATGGATGCCATGAGGACTGAGGGGTGGGGCTGCAGTGCATAAAAGGTTGGAGTTGGGTGAGCTCTAAAGATAAAAGGAATCTCACTGGGACCTCATTGAAAGACTAGAAAGAAAACACATTTTTGTGATCATCATTGGCACATTTATTTTGACCGCAACTCACATCTCCTAGGGTCAGCATGGTCTTCGAGTCAAGTCACATGTCATCTCATTTGTGGCCATGTGCACGCTGTTTGCAGCCATTAATGTCCACAAATGTGTATTTCTCCCATTAGCATTTCACGTCAGCTTTTTGAGCTAGCATTGTGGACAAATCTACAGCAGGCTGACCGGGAAGTTAAATGCACGGACAAATTAAAACTGCCTACAACAGTGTAATATTCAGTGTCTTTCTGATCCTCTGGTTCCGTTTAAATAAAACAAATTCAGACTTTAATTCATGGACTTAAGTTCTGTACTGTGTGAGCACCAGCTGATTAAAAAGGAGCACTGTGTTACTGGCACAACCGCGGACCACATTGATTCAGATTTCAAGAGGGCACTTGTCGAGTCTGTGCGCTAGTCACAATTACACAAATGCAGTGCACAATTACATAAATGATGGGCATGTGAACGTGCAAAGACCGGCTCAGGAACCATGCAGAGGCCTTTGGTGGACTTCACCACAGATCCACTGCATGAAAGCTTCAGAATGGCAAAATAAATAGGATGACAGCTTAGGGTTTCTTCTATAGTTTTTTTTTCTTTCCATATACTAATGTACTTTCTTCAGTCTTTCCACTTTTCCTTTTTATCCCATTTGACCTCCCATCTACTCTGCTTTCCAGACCGTCCTGCATGGGGCTCTCTGTTGCTGTAGTGTTTGTAGAACTCGCTCAGGCGTGGAAATGTTGGTGATTTCTTTCGGGAGTGGGAGAGGTGTAAGAAGGTCCTGGTGGATGAGCTGTTATCAGAGCCAAACACAGTGTTGACATAGGAAGGATTTTTTTCACTCATTGATAATCAAAGTGGCTCAGTTTCCACGTTTGGCTGTGATCAAAGTACCAAATGATGTAAAACACATATGGACAGAAGTGGACACTGTTTTTGATCCTAATACACAGAGATTTAGTTCAAGCCGTGACACGGGACACATGTTCTCTTGTCCCCTCTCCTCTCTGCACTTCTCTGCAGGAGGCACCCTCAGTATATGCAGCGGACTCTGGAAATTTGCCATAAACATATGCCGTGCAGCAGTGGATGAGTGACATTTTCATACCATAATTTTTTGCTTCACAGTCACAAACTTGAGCAAATATTAGTGTTCCAGTTTGGGACACAAACCATAGCAGTCTCAAGGATCAAGGTGATCCATCTTCCAGCTAACACCAACCAACAGCCTCGAGTCAAGTAGGGGGATCCATCCGCATGCCTCCAACTCTCTGATTCACCACCGCAAGCCGCAGAAAAGTTTCGTATCTGCAGCCCACTTGCCTGTTACTGAGAGCTAAATCAAAAGCGGACTCTGTTATTAGAGCCAGCGAGCTTTTGAGGAAAACAAAATCCGACTGTGAGCTTAAAAAGGAGTTGTCTCATTTGATCATTTATTACACATTTTAAGTGGTTTGGAAATAGCTGAGGCCAGCGTGGTCTACATCCCTAATTGGTGCTCTTTTTCTCCCATTAGTATATCCAGACTTGTGATCCCATTAAAAAAAGACGAGAGAAGAAAAAGAAACATTTTCCCCAAACAAAGTATTTGTCATCAGTTTGCCGTTGCTCTGTTCGCACGCATGGTTCAGATTTGCTTCTACACACAGCTGTCACTGAGCCTGTCGGACGTCTTGGACCCCTAACACACAAACCAGGGGAGATTAGTGTGCCATGTCAGCCCACTGCTTCCACAGATGGCATGGATGCTTTTAGCCTACTCCCTGTAGACAGCCACTCATTGATCTTTCATACTAAACTCCCCACAGCAGGACTCTTGATACTGTTTTATTTATCATTTCAGCATTCAGTATTAAGGCCAATAAAGTTTGACATGTGTGAGTTTTAACTGTAGGGGGCACTGTGGTTTCTGGGCAACTTGCTGCGGGTGCTGGGGGGCGGGGGGTAGATTTATATCCTGGCAGTCAGAACTGTCACCCTCAGTAATACCTCTACAGTCTCTCAATTCCCTAGGTCCAAATCCAACCCATAATTCACCGGTGTTATCCCTCACCTTAACACACACCTAGCAAACGTGTAAAACATTCCGGCGGGATTTGCTCCCATTTCAATAACAGTGTTTCATAGGGTGTGTGTGTGTGTGGTGGGGGGGCTATCAGTTACTAGTTTTTAAAGATCCTGGCACAGGCTCCAGGAACCCCAAAGCTTCAGCGCAGATACTTCATCCAAAACCAACACAGGGGACAAGCACGCAATTTTGGAAATATGGTTTTCAGTTTCTGTTCATATTTTCCAGGGGGTGCTGCAGTCTGGCTGACCATGATGAAATCTGGCTCTGGCTTCCATCCAGGACGTTACCTGTGTGAGTGCCAGGTGATAGCCTCCCTAATTACCCTGGAAGGCAGACAGAGAATCTTTTTCATTTAGATTTCACAGAGCCCTCTACGCGAGTAAATGTGCTGCTCCTGTGTTAAAATATGATCTTTCAGAGAAAGGATGCCTTCCGTTACCTTACGACTGAATCACCCTCTAGTTCTGGCCTCTAGGGGGAGCTTTGTCTTGTTTACGCTGCAGGGTCCACAGGCAACAGTTCAGGTAACCCTCGGTGAGCAGGCATTGATTTACAGCCGGAGGTGTGTGTCTCTCCGGGCGTATTTAGCCTGCCTGGACACAAACAGTGACTCTCCGACATCACTGACACTCTGTCCAACCACTTGACCAAGAACCACTGATTGGAGTCTGCGGTCTGTGGTGCATGTGTGTCTCATACACACACCACCAGAGGACCAAAACGCTCAATCATAGGGTCTTGGACCAGTCCATACCCGCGTGTTCCAGAGCTGAGTGACGCGCCGCCTGCAGAGCACTCATTAGAATCTATGTTTCACAAGCAGAGTGTGGATAGTAAATTGAACAGGCCTCAATGTTGTTATAGCTGGCCCTAACAAGCCACTCTGTGTCTACTTTATGGGAGTTTAAATGTGGATTCCATGCAGTTTTGGCAACTTTGAAAAAATATGACAAACAATGGAAACTATTGGTGTGCAAGACAAGACCGCAACATGATGAAAACTAGTTCAATCTTTCAAAGAGGTCTTTAAGGTTTTCGAGCCCTCTGCTACTTAGAGACTGACAGTAACGTCATTAGACAACAAAACATCCCATTTATGTTGTCAATAACATCAGAAAGAGGAAGCGTGCTATGGGAGTACTGTGGAAGTTTTGGGAGGGTGCTATGCGATCCCTCATCACATGGTCAAGGCCCCTGCTCTGGTGCTGAGTTAAAGGATTTTCTCCCTACGGCCCCGCTCTTAAATCAGATCAGCTTTTTTTAAATGCTACATCTAAGGGGCCCCATCCCATGTCTAACTACCTAGTCTTTTGTTTGCTCATGTTTTCCTTTTCCTCTGTGGATCGGCTGGCTCTGACCGTGTAATAGAGCGCATATTGGCCAAGCGAGGCAGCCTGCTGTGACCAGATCAGATGTGTGCTCCTGATTATGAAACTCCCTTTTAGTCACTGACAGACATGGTAATAAATGTGTCCAGAAATTGAATTTGGGGCTTTTGAAAAGGAGCAGGAATATCTAAGGACCATTTCAGCTGATTGTCTCCAGCCGACATGGCAGCGCTTCAGTGGGATTCTGGGGAGAAAACTGATCCTGCTGTGGTGCGGTTGGAGGACCGGGAGTAAGGAGGGGGTAGGGGGTGGGGGGGATGACCAGCCAAGCAAAATAAAGACTGCTTTATTGCTATTCAGAAAAATCATTTGATTGGGTTTGCACAAATAAGAAGATGGAAAGCAGTGTGTAGGAGCATTGTGTGTATGTTTGTGTGTAATTGGGTTTGTGTGTGCTGAAGCTTTCAGGTCCCTTAATGCTTTCTTAGTGGTATACTGTACGGGAGCAAATTTCTGAGTCATTCTCCTAACTTTAAGGGTATGTACAGTGCACTTAGAGTTATTTAAATGCTCCCTCTCTCACAGTATTACTACTGAAGTTTTGTGAAGTGGTGCTGACAGCAGAACTGGGATGATAGGCCAAAGCTTTTCCACTTCAGTCCTCTTTTGATTAGGCCTTGGATGCTCTTTCATACATGACAAAATATGAAAACCTCTCATACATCTACCTTTATTTATTATGACAATATTATTAGGCAGTGTTATTTGTAGAAATATTGGCTACAGCTTGGCCTGTCATACATTAAATAGTGAATTTGTTTATATATTCAATCAATAAAGGGCAAATTATAGACAGAATAGGCATTCAGCATTGTGGTATCACTAACGTGTGTGTGTGTGTGTGTGTGTGTGTAATGCATTATATTATTATTAAATTACACTGTGAACCGAAGAATCAATGAGAATCAAGTTGTCACAGCTAAATGCTATAAAAAGCTAAAGTAAATGTACGGTAAATTCAACTAGTTTCATTTAGTTTTTGTGTTGTCTACTACTATTCTATATTAGTTTTTTTTTTTTTCTTGCACTGATTTTCTTTCGTTTTTTTTGCTGCTGTTACCTGTTCTATTCTTTTATCTGCATTGGAGGGAAGCCACCTTGCGTATAATGATAATAAAGATCATTCTGATTCTGATTTGAGTGCATTCAGTTATGCACGTATGTATCTATCCAGCAAAGCACAATCTATGACACAATAGTGACTAAATATTTTAAAAGGAGAGTTGCAAACAATTCCAGCCCATATCAAACCTCACTTTGAACAGCCAAGACGCTCAGCCTTCTGCACATGCCATATCTAAGCTAAACTCTGCTAAGCTAAGCTACAGACTCCTCACCATTATCTTAAATCCAGTAACACAACTTTAATTCTCACTGAGAGAGGAAACAGTGTGTAAGTGTTTACTGGGGTGTGTATATTTAGCCTGGTCAGTCATGAGGGAGGGACACAACTTCTCAGAGTAGTGTGACACACGTAAGTCAGCCACCAAGAGTCACACATCCCCATGTGTTTGCCAGGCCCATCCTTTGGGCTTGATTTTCATAAAGATGTGAAGTGACTGGTCTGGAAGGTTCTCCTGGGGCAGAGGGCAACCTGAATCATAGCCAGAGAGCAGGCAGGAGCGAGTCAAAGCCCCGGTTCAGAACTGGCAACAACGTGATGTTGTGAAACTGTTAGCCTTCATTATGTATTCACTGTGGACATCTGATGTGAGTCAGTGTGCGATTTTTATCTTGGTCCTCATGTCTTTACCTCTTTCTCTATCCCCGTCTCCCATTCTCTCTCTATATATATATAGTCTTTTTCTCCCCATCTCTTTCTTTCTCTTTATCTATCCTGCCTTTCTTTAAAATGCTATGATTCACTAGCTGTGAGTTTTGTGAGCTGTCTGTGTGTCTCTTGAGTGCAACCACAGAATGGTACATCACTTCTGTTACATGTAATTTCCTGGGTTTTATAAGGTACATTTACTAACCCTACAATGGTGAGGACTGTTCTTTTCTACAGCTGAGTTCAGAATATTGCCATGACCTTGTTCATGGAAACCATTATCCGGTGTGGGAATGTGCCAAAGTTAGGCTACAAAGTTTGTCACTGGGAAAACTATTTGAACCTTGGATTATTGCAAAAGCCAAAAACATTCCAAAAGATTTTTTTAATTATGATATCATGATAAGACAAAAGAATCATACTTTTATTGTGAGGGCAACATGGCAGTTGGACAATTTTGCAGAGAAATCCATCATGACCTGACATTCTCTTATAATCTCCAATGAATGGCTTGGAAGCCGTTTAATGAAGGCAAAACAACCTAGCAAATAACTTGTGAAAGAGTTTTAAGGGGATGTTTTGATAAACTCGAGGAAATCCTGTTAGAAAACAAAAGTTCTTTAATTTCCCATTAAACCTAAACCCATATAAATACCTCCGCCTGTGTTACCTATGTGCTGTGCAACATTACAGACGGGCTCAATTACACTGTTATTCTTACTTATGTTTCTATTTTACTCTCTCTCTCGCCCTCTCAATAAAAAGAGGCCAATAAATCACTGAGCTGTCTCCATAGGTTTGGGGTATTGGTGTTGGAGCGAGCTGTCCCACTATCCCAGCTGAGTAGACATGGCTCCCAAAGTGCCAAAAACCCCTTCCCCACTCTCCTTGCTCTCAAAAACCAACATGGTGAAAATTACATTTTGGTTGAAGAGTCAAATAAATCTTGGCCGAACGTGGCTGGAGAAGTGGAAAAAGGCCCTCAGTGGCGGCTGTAGTCTTAGTGATGTGGATCCTGCGCTGGGGGAAAGGGGAAGCCACATAAGAAGAGGTTTGTGTTAGCGCGGGGTAAATGAAGTGCAAGGGGAGTAAGTGGGAGGACACAAGGCCTAAAAGTGCTTGCATATTACAGGGAGTGATGACTCTTAATGTTGAATGTGCGTATATGTGTGCGAGGTGAGCAGCTCTTGAGATGTGCGTTGAGATAACAGAAGTGTACCATGATCTATAATTTCAGCAGCATGTGGAGATGATGTTTGCTTATTTCAGGGAAGAGGAGAGTTCCAATTTCACTTCTCATGAGGAAGGGTAAAATGTGAAAAAGTCGAGGAACATTTGATCTTTTAACGTTAGAACCACTTTATGGTCAACTTTTATTTCTATTCTTAAGAGCTCTGAGCAGAATATTTGATAATTATATAATTGCCAACACTTTAGGACAGCTGTTTAGCTAGGTGGTCATTCATCTATTTATAGGTGCTGGTTATTAGTATCAACTTGAGGCTCATTCTGATTCACTACACTGCACCCAAAAGGGTTGATCTCTGTTGCTTTTCCATCTCTGGAGTCTGTTTGACAGGAACAACTTTTGTTATGTCATCAGCAGCCTGTCGAGCTTTATTAAAACACACATCTACAAATCTGCCAGCAATTACTGCACCCAGAAACATTTGGTGCCACTCACAAATTTTAGGCAGAAAAGGCTGTGTTTACTGCGCTGGCTTTTCATTTTTCAGAGCGTTCCCACAAAACAAATACTGGTTAGGGCTTTGTTTGATAGAGCAACGTTCATATTTATTTTGCCATTTAAATGTTACAAAAATGTAGGCATTGGGAGACATGATAATGGAATCCAGATTTTTCTTTATTTAATTTGTAGCTCTGCATGGAGTCATCTCAGTTTTGATTATAGCCCTGTGTAAACCGTGCTGCTGTGTCTCTCAGGGTTATATTGTGTAACAGTGATGTGTCCCAGTCATCTGGATGTGCTTTGCTGTCCTCAACAGTGCATATTGCTTATCTACATTGCTCCCAACACGCAACCTCATGATCATGTGGTTCATCTACTTTGCCCAATGACCAAAACAGCAAAGCGGGCCATTTGCATGCAAATGAGATGTAATTTCTAGTTCCCTGTCTTTTACTTGCTATTGATAGCAAAACTAGAAGGATGTTCATGCACAACTTTTCTGTTAAGCTGTAATTAAAACTGGTTTAAACAGGCATGACTGTGTATTAATAGCATAACATTGGTATACAGTCCAGCTGACAAGTACTCGTCTACATGCAATACATGAATTTAATGCATGCAAACTGGAATTGACACAAAATCACCGTGTTGTGGTGCTAACAACAAATTTACTTCCTAGAGGACTGATTTGCATGGTTTTTGTTGCCATTTAGACTATAGCTTTAACTGTACACTGTAAAAAACAGCTCTGTTCAGTAATGTCCACGTACTTCTTCTCTTTAACTCGATTTGCTCAGACAAGTTTTGGATTTTGAGTTAAACTTGCAGGAATTCATTCAGATTTTTGTCAGATCTCTGCATGTTCATTCACTGAACTTGGGTTTTTATGTTATCACTTTAAAAAAAAGAAGGAACAAAAAAGTGTGGGGGCTGAAGAAGAAATTGTTGCCACAGATTTTGACTTTGTCTTCTTTAAAACGTGACAGGTTTGAAGCATGGCTATGAACAACCAATTATACACTGTGTATTCAAACACCTGTTGACATCCAAGTCTTTGATAAAGTTTAGAGGTAGGTGCATGTATGGCAAGAAATGTGGGTGTTTCTTTTCAATATATCTCTACAAGAGAGGATCTTTGTCTCTACCACAGCTAACTGTAAACCTGAGGCAGTATGCTGCTACTTATACTCCTAGAACATGGACAATATTTACAAATCTCACATGTCTTAATCGGAAATGCTCCATTCAGAAAAAGGCCTGATCCAGAATATTCAAATGAAATATGCTGATTTCATGACACCTATGACACTCAGATTATTGTCATATTCAGAATAAAAGTGGATATTAGTATGTGTGTAAAATTGTGAGTTAAACAACACAGAGATGTGTTTGTTTGACTGGGTAAGCATCCTTTTTCATTAATAATGTATAAACTAATTCATTGTTTAAACTCGCAGTATTAATTTGAAACAAGGGATCAAAAGTTAATGAGCTTTCATTTTATAATGTTGTGACAACTACTAGATTTTAGTTAAATCAACTTTTATAACTTATTTTGGAGTTTAACTCACATTTTCACATTTTTTCCATTTTTCATTTTCTGTCAATAACCTTACGTTAGTGAAATTGTTGTTATTATATGAAAGCATCAGAGGGGCATTTTATAAAAATGAGATGTAGATACTTTGAAATATCATCATGAATAAGAAATTCATATTTAAGTTGTATGTAAGCTACGTGACACTGGGTTTCCTACCTGGAGGTTACTATACAAACATTATATGGTTCTCTTCAAGGCAAGAAGTAAATACTTTGTTTTGTTTACAGTATACACTATGATACACGCCAAATGTAGCCAACCATTTTTTGCATTTTTTGTTTTTAACAAGATTGTCAGCTCTAAGCATCATCTCTGAGTCACCTGCCCATGATGGGTGAAGTTGCATGTCACTAAGAAACCTGCTGAAGATTTTCACACATGTAAATGGAAACAGTATGATGCAGACGACACGGCTGTTAACCCCAGTTCGATGTCTAGACCATCTGGATGTCAGTAATTTGATTTTCAGATGTAGCCATACCGAAGACTCTGGAAAGCCTTTTTATAAAAGGAAGGAAATTATTTTCTTTGTCACCAAACTCCTGCTTGAGGACCATTTGGCTACATTAGACAGGACTGACTGTAAGGAAGCAGCAACACGCTTGAGATTTGCTTCTTTATTTATTTATTTTCTTACTTAATTGACAAGTCATGTGTCCAGCAGTGTTTTTATCTTTTTTGTGATAAGGAAGGTTCCATTTCTGTAATGCTGGGAACTGGAAACACATCACTTCCTTAACACCAGAGGATGTTTCCCAGGAAAGCTCCACCCATCACTTTGGTGTTAACATAATACTAATGTCAAAGCCAACATCATTAATAAAGTACTTGGCAGAAACTGTTGTGTTAAATATCACTTGGCAACATAGAGTCAGGAATGTTCCTGCTATTCTAGGCTTAAATACCTAATTCTCCTCTTATCCAATCACAACCTGTCACTGTTAACCAATCATTTGCAGGCTGTCAAACTTTAAATATGCTCTCTCTCTCTTTGCTGTCATTCAGCTGTCATTTCAGTACGCAACTTCAACCCTTCACCACCTCAACCTGAGACACATGGCCACCTCCAACCAAATCCTCCCATCAGAAGTTCCTTTCACGGAGACACCCTAACATCGAGCTCCACTCCTCACCGCCACCAGTATCTAGGCTCCGGGGGGAAGTCTGCTTCACACCTGAAGCACCTGATTCATCTGACGGCTCCCCTTGGTGGTCTACTTCTTGCCGAGGTTTAAGCATCAAACGCTATACTTCTGCTCACAATAGATTTAATATTACTTTAATTGTCTCATTCTATTGTTCCTCTTTGTCGTCTCTCCTGATTGAAATACAGTAGCTGCAAATCTGTCATGAACCATTTCAGATAAACGATAGACGACATTTCAAGATGTAATCACCCTCTATTTGGTTGGGTCTGGCCTGTTAACTCTCACATCTGATGATGTCATTTAAAATGAAAGGTCATAACACATGTTCGATCACAGTATGGGTTCTTCTGCATACCTTCTTTGTTTTGCAACATATTGTTTAAAAGGATTTTTTTCTAATAACTTGTAACTGATTTTGTCGTAGACTCAATCACACCACACATTCCAAACCTTCTAGAGATGCAGTATATATCTATATTCCCTGGGTATTGATCTATCGATACCGTTCTCCATTGTATTTGACAGTTAAGTGACTGAGTAGGGACAGACAGAGTAGCTGCTATATCAGGGGGAGCAGTGGAAGCATGGAGTCGGTCCCTGCGGGCCTTGCAGCAGAGAGGCTGGACAGGGATTAATGTGACTACTGAGGAACACCTGTCTGTCACTGACGGATCCCCTCCTGCCAAGCTGCAGATGGATCTTGTGAGCGGTGGGCCCCATCATAACTTCCTCCTTCCTCCTCCCCCATTAACGTTAATGTTTTTTTTTCCTATCTCAACCCCCCGTATTCCCTTACCCTGCATGTCTGGCATTCTGAAGGGGGGAGGGGGGGGGGGGGGGGTGTGGTACTGCAGGAGGAAGGAGAAGAAGGGGAAAAAAGAGGTTGGGACATTTTGGTTGGATGGCCAGCTGTGTGCCAGCTGTGTGCCAGCTGTGTGCCAGCAGAATGCTGACTGGCGTGGAGAAAGGTCTATTATCTCCCACATGCACACACTCTCTCGCCGTCCACACCCCAAACCCTGGCCCTGCAAACTCAGGCTGACAGATTCAGCTAAAACCATCGCTTCTCTTTCTACATACATGTGGCCTAAACACACACACACGCTCATATCCCAAGAGCTCCCATGCAATCCTCTGTGTGTCACTGCTTCTAGCTAACCAAGTCATTAGAACATGGGTCAGATCATCCATACACATCGTCTTATCTGTCTGCTCTCAGTCAGCCAGTCTATATAGCACGGCGACTGGACGCCTCTCGCTGCTGGTAGGATATGAGCAATTAGCAAGAAAGACCTTTTAGCTCTGCCAGCTGATTTGCGGCCAGCTTCTGCATATGCCTCTAATTCACTTTGACATTTCATCTCCTCACTTGTCATAGTCTTTATTGTGTATTACCACAATATAAACAATAATGATGAAGCAATAATCAAATCAGAGGCAATATAATCATTTTGTTTTCCCCCTGCGCCGATGTCCACTGGTTGAACCTGTGGGAGACAGCTTATAAGTGTTCTTATGTGGTGTGGAGGTCTCTGGAGAGTGAGCAGAGGCAGCTGGGGGGGAGTCTTCCCGAGTCAGCCCAGGGGAAATGGATGACAGTTACACTACCCTCCGGCCAATTAACTGTCATTCTAGCTGTTGGTTTAACTTGCTGACCTCACCTCTTCTCTGCAGTTTGCCGTATCATTTCCGGAAAAGCGGTCCTCATCTGTGTATGTAAAGTGGACAGGTGACCTTCAGGGAAGGGGAACAAAGGTCACAGTTCATCCGCTGTGTATTTCTTTTGCGTGACAGCAAATATGCCGAGGAATCTTCTGGGAATTTGGGGGGCGTATGAGGAGAGAAGTCCTGTGGGATTGAGAGAGAGCTATCTGTTATTACTTCCAATTACTCCCCAATCTCCTGCTCTATCTACCTGTAAAATGACATTAGATATGCCTGTTCTCATGGTCCTTAACAGATTAAGACTGTGCTTCTCAGTGATGAGGCCCAGGGGAGCTCCAGGGTCACACTCCTTGCTCCGAAAATCATCGGCTAACTGAGCGTATTCACAGGTCTGAGATGGAGGAG
This sequence comes from Chaunax sp. Z400, assembly GCA_037577475.1. NCBI lineage: Eukaryota > Metazoa > Chordata > Actinopteri > Lophiiformes > Chaunacidae > Chaunax > Chaunax sp. Z400. The sequence goes on along the minus strand of CM075184.1, from coordinate 29,742,200 downwards.
CAGGTTTTTTTCTAAAGAATTGCATTGGTTTCTGTCAATGAGAGGAAGCATGGACATTTGTTGAAAGAAACTGAATGTGGCAGCCATGTTTGTTCCCGGTGTGTGCGTTGGTTTGAGGTTGATGTGTGAATAGATGTACAGTTTCAGTGAGTGCTGCTGTCTTTGCATGACAATAGAAGTGGGCGGGCTGTATTGGCCCTTCTGACACAGTGCCCACCCCTCTGTTTGTGAGAGCGCGACTTCATTGTGCCCAGTTTCCACTGTGGGACAAAACCTTGAGAGGCGCTACAGCTGGAGATGCCAAGGAGCATTCATACCTGAATGCTTGGCTTGTTCACACACTTTTCCGCCCTGTGTCTCACAAGAAACCATTTCCTACGTCCCGTCCTGTCTCTAACGAGAGACGGATGGACAGTTTTGGTTTTTTTATTGTCTAGATTAAGTCCTTACTGGATGGTGAAAAGATTGTTAGAGGTCTTACAACTGGTAATTGTTAACTCAAGATACAAAGACTTATTCCTTACTAACCACACGTCAATAACTTTCTTCTTCTTCTACCAAAGCCAAAAAAGGTCTTACTGCAATTACACTGCATATTTGAGAGCACCAACTTATTGTGTAGTGGCCTCATAATGTTGTTTCACTGTCCCTTTACACTGAATGTGACATCCCGCCGTCTTGTAAAGGTGCGACTTGTCTTGTTTGACTTCATAATGTAGACTATTTCAGGCACATGAGATCACATCATTGAGCATTTATTCTACTTGGCAATTTAGGTGACTGATTGTGACAAACTGCCATCTTTAATTTTTCTCTGAGTGGTCTTAAGGCAACTTGTCTGGACAAGATGTGGAAGATTTCCCAGGAGTAGATGAGAGAGAATTGACTGAGAACAGAATTTAGCTTAACAGTCTTCCTTCAACATGCATTTAGTTTCCTTATTATAGACAAGGCACTAATCTATCCTCATACCACAGCTGAATCACTCTGTCGCCCACGCTTTCATTCTCTAATAAACACTAACAAAACAGATGCATGCATGAATGCGCACACACACACACACACACACACACACACACACACACACACACACACACACACACACACACACACACACACACACACACACACACACACACACACACACACACACACACACACACACACACTGTTATTGCAGCCCTCACCATCTCTCATTTGCATGGCAACACCATTATCAGGCTGTAAGGTGTCACGTTGGAGTGTCTGACAATTGCACCTTACAACAAGTTTATCTAAGGACAAGTAAAAGTTGAAAAGAGTGGATTCTCTTCTTCCTCCTTACCCCTTGCTTTAGCATATATACTTTTAAGCTCCCCATAGAGTAAAAGCATGAATGGCCGTTCACAGGATGTTAGAAATACCGAGGTCCAAAACCTGAGCCTGCTAGGGGAGTTCAGGGGCATGGCCTCCCCAAAAAAAAAAAAAAAAAAAAAAAAAAAAAAAAAAGAATTCCCTGATTTGCATTTTAAGACATTTAGAGGGCAAAAATCAGATAACAACAATTTAAACAACGATGTTTAAAATCTCTTGATAAATTATAAGCGCAGGACATCCCCCCGGATATTCAGATAAAAATGTTGGGTGACGTGGAATATAATTGATAGGTTGTATCATTTCTTTTTTCCAATCACATTACTCTTCCCCTGTTACTGTCACAATGGCGCATGATGAAAATGCCCCCTTAACAGAGGACGCATGTCATCGTTGTACTCCATTTAGTGCATGCATTATAGAAATGTTCCTCAAACAATACATAAACATGAAGAAGTGTTGTGCAATAACATAGTCAGACAATAATAACATATTATGACTCTATAATTATCTAGGTTTGTGTTGTTGTTACATGGAGCCTACAGGTTCCACTGTAATTACCAAAGAACATAAATCTCTAATTAGACATACATTGTTTCAGTGTGATCAGGTCAGTCATTGTGTTGAACAGCACGGGAACATAATGCTGATCCTATGTAGGTCACAGTGGGCAGTACCTGCTCTTCCTCTCTCATCATCTTCCTCACCTTCTCTCTTTCTTTGTCTCTATGTCTGTGTCACTTCTTTGTCTAAACCTGAGCTGCGACTGCTGCAGTCTTCTTCATTCTAGTCTGTCAGCGCACAAAGTAAACGCAGGGTCACTTGATATTTAAGTGTAAATGATACTGACGTCCACTAAGTTTGCTTGACATGCATTTCAGTCCTTTTCACAAACTGAATTGAATGACAGTCATTTCAACTTATTTTTGTTTACGTTTATCAGTTTGACATCGGACGGATGAATTAATGTTAGCTAACAAGCTCGTAAATGAATGCGAACCCGCCGGCATCACGACGGACGGCCACTGTTTAACGTAACACAGCCACACAGGAGCTATATGTCAGGATGTCAGATGATGTCTGGAGAGTATGAACTAGCAGTCACACATACACAATGAAGCTGGAGTTTAAAAGAGGAAGTCAGTGATGTTGTTGTTGATATCTTTGCCGCACCAAAGTAGAGTTATTTTTATTTCACAACATTTATTATATACACACAAAATACAGAGTTCCGGACTTCGGTGACCATGCAAGCATGTCACCCAGCCTCATCCTGCATGATGGCTAATCCGTTATTCACACCCCTGGTGAAACCTGTGATAAACACTCTGTTTATACTGTTTTAACACTGTGCCTTTCTTGGTCTGTGTCATATTTCCATGCTTATCTTTCATGCTCCTGCCCTGTATTTTCATTTATTCTTAACATAAAATGTGTTCTACTGTAAATTCCTGGAGCCAACAGTGCTTCTGTGGTCTTGGCCTGGTCTCCTTGATAACAGTATCTGTCCTCTCAGCTGGACTAACTTGGTTGAATCAAAATAAACGTTGCGCTGCTTGTCAGTATTCATTAAAAGTGACAGATATTGGATTCTATTGCAGACACGTATACTGTAGACTATCAGACACTGAAGAAAGTGCAGACTATTGGCTGAGCATAAGAGAATCAATCATAGGTTTTGCAACTTAGACACTGGTAGGCATCATCATTACACAGCGAAGCCCTCTCACCTGCTATTATCGACCCTAACTCTCAGGTTTACAGGAGGAGTGAACAACACTTGGCTTGTCTGATGATGTCATACGTAGCTACTTGTGTATGTCTGGTTTGTAGCAGCAAAGCAAACAGAACCTGTCTGGGTCATGCAGTAATGCGCCGGGACATAATAGACCTATCTGTGGTATCCCTGTTTGAATAAATCACTTGTGGTGGAGGATTGCAAAATACAGCATGACGATAAGTTGGAGCTGCTGTGTCCAGTGCTAGTAAAGTCTCTGTTGTTCCTGTGTTGTACTGATAAGCAGGCTCAGCTCTGGGTGGCTCAACAATTTCCTGTACATGCTTTACGCCCCTACCCAACACCTCGCTAGTTTTCAAGAACAATGATTAGCCAGTGAGGTGTTTGGATACACATTCCTACCACATGGACGCTTTGACTTACTTACCCAAACACACACACACACACAAGAATATTGGATATTTCTGTATATTTGCATGCATGTATACTTAAATGTCTTATCTATAATAACTTAAAATGAGCACAAAACAGAAAGAGGCGTATTCTTATATCAACAAACCAACAAACATAAGGAGTTCAAGGGTCATAGCTTGAGTTGTGTATGATTATGACAGAAGTGCTTAAAAAAATAAGAGAAACCAGATGAGGAGAAATATGCACACAAAGAGATCCACATACTTTTATAAGAAAAGTTGCATGCTGTCACATGCTTTCCTCTGTCACAATGCAAGGCATCAGGTGCAGAGTTATGCAGTCATCATTTAGATTCTGATTTAAGAGCTATTAAAGATGTTTCATGGATACTGAGTCAATTTCATTTAACTTTAAACCGTGAGTAGGAACCAAAATCAATCTCGCCTCTCATATTACCCGGGAGAGACTTTATGAAGAGCTTCATACTGGCAGCATGCAGGCACAAAAGTGAAAACAGTTTATAAAAGGAACCTCATATATGCTGTGCGTGGCACTGATAGAGAGGTGGTGGATACAGTCAGCTGGAGGTTGTGAAAATGAACTCCAACTAAAAAGGATGTGGATCAAAGAGAGGGACGGCACCAGTCATCATCGTTAGACTTCCTGTGCACCACCCACCCCCTCAACGCCTTCTTTTACATTACCATTATTAAAAAGGAGAGGACTCTCTTAATAAAGTCTATTAATCACACTGGAGGAGTCGGTTCATCGGTTCACCCTCTCACGAGGGTCCCTAATCAATCAAGCTCACTGGTAATTTATTCATGGGAGATGTAAGAAAGGACTTGTTTGACAGTGTTCCAAGGAGGAAGAATTTATTAAGTTCCCTTCGCCAGTCAGCCAATCCCGAGGAGCCATGAATACACCCCCACCCTACGCTACCCTTGTCGTCTCCGCCTGGCACTGTGAATAAAAGGGCCTTCATAATGTATGAAGTCTGTACAAATATTGGAAACATCCAAAATATGTTCTCTCATTAACAGTGATGAGTGAAAGTCGGCGTATTGGCATTTATCAGATATGCTCGAAGTGTAAAGGCACTGTTGTACAAGGCCTCTGCTGTGTCGGGCGATGTAGAGACATCACTCTCTTGCGATCCTCTCAAAGGCTGGAGAAAATGTGTCTTATTAGTTCACATGAGGTGGCGAAATTCTGTGCTACACCGCTGACTAATGTACAAAGCTGAGAAAGTGCAAGGCTGATAGTTTGCTGGGCCTCCGTTAGTGACGCGTGAGTGCAGAGGGTGTGGTAAAGTGACATCAGGCTGGTGAGAGCGTGCAGCTGTTCGTCGTGGCTATGAGGCTAGGCGTTTGTTTTTTTGTTGTTGTTTGTTTTATAAACCCAGCCCTGTGCTCATCTCCTTGGTAAATGCTCTAAATGTAGAATAACATCCCGAAGAGATGAGGGAATGCATCTTTTCCCCAAAAATGTGGAAAGTGTTTTTATAACACAACGTTCCTAGAATTTTATTTTGGACTCCTTTTAAAAGCACACTCACAAATGTCAAGTCAAACTATTATACTTTGTGAGTTGGATCAGAAAAGTTAGGAACATACACATTCCGGGTCTGAATCATGTTTTATAGAGCCGCATGCATGAAAAGCCCTCCTTGCCTTTGCTTTGTCCTGAGGAAGAACTGAAAGTAGGCTATGCTTGGCTTCAAAGCTACATTTCCATAATTGCCCTGTAACTCGGGCCTGTCTGAAGGATCTGAAAGGGGCTGAGAAAAGCACAGTCTTTCAGCTGGCTGAACGGCAAAAGCCCCTACGCCTCTCCCTCTGGCCTGTCGGCCTGTCGCCCCCTTCCCCACTTGTTGCCTTTCGGATTCAGTCAAAGAATTCTCCTCTCTAACCTCCATCAACAAAAGGCATGAAATCAGTACCCTCCCTCTCTCCCGCTTCGGCTCCAGAGAATGTCACTCCTTCTGGGCCTTTTGTCCTTTGCTCCAACACATGGAAACACCACAACCCCTCTCTCACTGCACCCTGGCTATTCTTTAACATGTTGCTGCTGCACTTTCACTTGCATTCTCAATAATGAATGTGCCATAAAACATGCAGGAGACACAGAAGTTGCATATCTTTGGCGAGGGGTAAAATCCAGCCTTCCACTGTGTCTCCTCTCAGCTGCAGAGTGTGACCACTGTAACAAGTTGCTGTGGAGGTGCTGCGGCCTGTAAGCCTGTGTATGAAGGTATGTGGTGTGTGGGACATGTGTTACTGGGAGCAGATCCCTATTCCTCCTGTGGCCAGCTAACACTCTGGCCGAGCTCTTGCAAAAGGGCAGCCCCTCTCTTGGCCCGGGCAAGAGCTGGGTGGGGGCGCGGTCGACAGTGGCTCATAAAAGGATTAGTCCACCGCACAAAGACAGTGGGCCGCTTCTAAGCCTGACTAGGTCCACAAAGGAGATGACATTTGTCTGTCTCGGTGGCGGTAGGGGGTGTGTCAGAACCATCCAGCCTGGGGGTAGGAGGAGGTGGCACTGGTGGTGGGGCTACAATGACAGAAGGGGTGGATGAGGTGAAAACACAAGACTGACCCCCTTTATTTGCAGCGGCCTCCTCTTTCACAGGGAACCTCTGGCCCTCTCCAATGGGCTGCTTTAGTGTTTATTTACTCCACGGTTTCCCCCCATTCACACACCAACCTCTGATGGCTCCATTGGTCAGATTCTTTCAGCCGCCTGATAGTGCCGTCCACCTTCTCCCGGATCAATGAGTGCTTTGAAAGACAGATTAGATTTCCCTTTAATGATTCCATCTTCCTCAGATTTTTCCCCTTCTAAATGGCTGCTTAATAGCACATTACTTTTTTTCACCCATGTTACCGGACTCAGTCCTGTCTCCGAGCATTAAGGGGAAAAGGGAGCACTAGTCAACAGTGCTCAGGACAATATAAGCAATGTGATAACATGGGAAATCAGGTTTATTTGGACTATATATTAAAAGCTTTCCTATATAGTGCAAAACTATAAACTCATTTGTAAGACAGTGAAAATATAATAATTGGGAATCTTATGTATTTATATTGTGGGACATTGGAATCAGAAAAAATCTATGATAATGATGATGTCACATTCAGATTTTTTTAAAGCAGTTTTTAATCCTGTTATATGCTGTTATTTTTTCCTCTCTACTGTTGTGATTTCCTTGTACTTTCTGGCACTTATACTATACAGTACTTCAGGGTGCTCTGGAGACTCTCAGCATTTAATACAGCATGGACCTTAGAAAAAAAAAGAAAAAAGAGGACAAGTCAATGTTGATTATTGCTCATTAGCCAGGAGAACATCCACTTAAGGTGCGAGGAAATGAGTGACACACCATGCCCCACTAGAAATGGCAACAGTGTAGCTCAGAGCAAAATGTTAGCTAATGCATTCCATTTGCTCTTTGTAACCGGGAGCAGGTTGGACACGTATGGCGACTTAAGTAGGCATGATTACTTTGTTTCTGTCTAGGCTTTTTAATCCCTAATTTCATGCACTGCTCAGAGGAGAGGCCCTGAGTTCTAGACATGATCACTGGCCCTTGAGATGCAGCATTTCAATTGAATCCTCACATCAAGAGGTGGCTTGTTCTGGCCCCTCAGGAGCAAACATCCTGTGAAAGGTGAAGAAATGAGCATCGTTATTTAAAAGGTTCAGTGTGTTCACATGCAGCCCACCCTTTATTTATAGAATAGTTTGACATAAATCTATATATCACGTTCATTTATTTATAGTATGAATGCCTTTTAAATTTCTCTCAATAATAGATTAATGGATAACAATTTTTCTAATTTGATTTTTTTCTTACCTTGTAAAATTCCATGTGAACACCCCATTTTCCTTTCTATTATATAATTATGAATTATCAATGTCAGTGCAGCGCCGGTCATACAAAACTAGTGGGCCAAAAAGAAAAAAACTAGGCCTATTACATCAATCAGCTGACTGATGCCACTTATGAATTGCCAATGCATCGCGCGGTTAGACGGGGCTCTCAAGGAAGATAATTGATTATACAGGAAGGACACATGGTGAGAGGAGCTCCAGAAGGCTCCGGAGTCTTTTCCTCGGTTGAGTTGGAGTTTTTTTTTATAAAGCATCTTAAACCCAGAGAGGATACGACTCAGGCGAAACAACGCTTTTCATCTGCCTTTGCTGTCCTGAACGGCAAACATAAAAAAAAAAAAAATGTTGTCTTTCTTGACTACCCGAGTCTAGTTGAGGAGTGTGTGACAGACTGTCTGTTTGTGCGTTTTTAAAATATAAATGCAGTCATAAATTCTTTAAAATCCAAACCATGAAAGAAATTTTTTTTAAAAATCTGGAATTAATAAATAATAATGATGGAAACGTTAAGCTTACAGTGAGAAGGTTAAATTGGGAAATCGAAGTCAGTTTCCCAAAATGTTTTTGAATGTTTTGCACATTGATTTATTTATTCTCTACTCTAAAATAAGATGAATAAAAATAAGAACTTGCAGTAAAGTTATCATGTGAGCTTTTAAAAGGTTTGAGTTTTTTTTTATAATCTCAGCGAAATTCAAATAACAGGAACATTGATGGCATTTTCTTTGTTGACTTTTTCCTTAATCCCTGTTTTACTTTATTTTATTTTTAATCTTTTATTTTTACTTTTGCCTGATTTAAAAACGGAAAGTGACACGACTGAATGCGCTTTTAAGGATGATTGAGAAGTCCTGTAATCCTCAAGTTAAGCATGACATTGACAGATTTTTTTGTGAGGCTGCATCAGCTATAAAGTTACATTTTATTTTTATAACACCAGCTTTGCTTTATTGCGCCTTATGGTCAATATTAATATATTAAAAAATGCATGGTGTTTAAGCCCAAAGGTTTGCGTATTTGTTATTTTATTAAACATTTTGGGCAGAAACAAAACTATTATTAAATTCCTCTTTTTTAAAAATCTGCACTTGCCTTTTGCCACATTAAAAACAAGTGTGATGATTCATATTGAAAAAAATGCACCGCGTTTGAACATCAAATCCGCAACACAAAAGATCGAACACTCAATAAAAATGAATGATATTGTGACATATTTATAAGGTCAAAATAATATTTTCGAATTTAATGTCACAGCTGATGGATAAATTAAAAACAATTCCACTGAGACATGAGCTGCACGTGTGTGTGTGTCTGTGCAGCAGAACATGGCCGACTGCAAGTGACTGTAGAGGGAGCTCCAACACTAAGTTTACATGAACTTCCTCTGATAAGGACTCACGCATGCAAATGATAACGTCACGGGCAAACAAAATAAATGATGTTATTATTAGTCAAACAGCAACGATATATTACAATTATACCAAAGAGCAGCGTTAGTAGGAAAATGTATGATATATGTGAGGAGCAAAAGCATTACAAATTGAGCATGATGAGATCTGGGAGTTGCACTGAAAGCCAAAATCCATCTTTAAGACCAGCTGAACCACCAAGAACCAACGATCATCTAACAGTCATTTAGTGCCGTAAGTCTCTTTAAAGACCATACAATTTCAGAGGAAAATTAATGAAAGAATTATTCATTTCAATGCGACCGCTACGGCTCTGTAAGGATAATCCCATAACATTAATATCCAAATGTATGCCGCAGTACTGGCTAATTAGCTTTTAGTCCCTCCACTACAAAAGTGTGATAAATCCCTCTCGAATATTTACTTATCACTACGACAGAGGATGAAGTCTGCGCCTCAGGCTGTCCACTAACACACATACAAAAACCTGCAATGCACAATAACAGCCACCATCAAAAGCAGCTGTCAAAATACCTCATCCAAAAACCAACAGTTCCTTAAAGTTGCAGCAGTTCATTTATTAGCCAAAATATAGACTTTCTTGTACAATTTTGGTTCACAAGTATGTACATATTCTTGACTTTATATACAAAACATTTGAACATCAAATCCCCTCAGAACTTACAAAAAAAGAAAAGAAAACTCAGACTACAGGTTCATACATTATTACATTAGTAGTTTTACACAGGACATGCTTACAATGTAAGTATACAGAGATGTATTATTTTTATTTTACATTCCATATTTAAATGAAAATAAAAAGCAAAAAAAAGAAAGAAGAAGGGGGGATGGCTGAGGGGTAAAAGGGAGAGGAGAGAGCCGAAAGAAACCACCGCAGCTTCTAGTTGGTTCTGAGGCCTAAAACACAGAGGGGTAAAAGAAAAAGACTGCAGTGAAAAAAAGTAAAATAAAAGCCTCATGAAGCGCTAAAACACAAAGTGATATAAAAGTGACAATTGCCTTTCAAAAACGAGCCTGTGGTGAATTTGCATTGAACTCATTTGCATGACCAAACAACATAGGCCTTGACGAAATAACACACACAGGGATAAAACAAACCCTAGAATAAAAGCTAATTTGGGTAAATATGGCGTTTTAAAAAAGAGAATGTGATATGTCATCAAAAAAATCCCCAGATGTCATTAACTGACAGCCTCACTAGCTTTGAACTGGGTGGAAAACTGTTTTAACAACTTCTTCTCTGCATCCAAGGCACTACTTTTCTCTGGAATAGTGGCAATTAAAATTAAAACGCATTGAACTGCCTGTTCAGAGCCGATCCTGGCTTTCAGTGAATTTAGTATTAAAACGTAGCTGGTTTAATGGGTTGAGGGATTTTATGTAAACCAATGAATACAAGCATGTGGGCCTTAATATGCTATGGACAACACTACCAAATAAAAGAAGCAAAGGGGCACAAAATTAAGAGCAATTTTCACCCTATTCAACATTTACATTATTTTTTTTTCTTAAATGCTTTCTGGTGAGGTTTTCATTTTCCTCTCTGACAATTTTCAAAGCAGGTAAACACAGGCAAACGTCACACACACACACTGTATTCTGTAAGATATAACATTATAACACTGTTCATCTGTGTGGCCTCGAGAGAAAAAAAAATCCACAAACAGGCAAAGATGGCGAAAGGAGGTCTAAAATAATAGAAATGACAGACAGGCAATGGACTAATGTCTTTGTTTTGTAGTTATTTATATATGTGCGTCTCAGTGTCGGGGACATGTACCTGTGACTGACGTCTCTGAACTATGACTCTTGTCCTCCGTTTGCCTGCTGCTATAAAGGGCCAGGCTGGTGGCAGTGGCCTGGTTTGCCAGTCCCAGATAATGATTTGAGTTCAGTAAAGCCAGCTGATGCGCCGAGAAGGCTCGGTTCGTCCAGTTCTGGATTTTCCCAACAGGACAAGAAGAGATGAGTCTGTGAGGGGCGATTATGGTCTGGGCGGCCGGCCCTGCGGAGTTGCTGCCGTTCATTTGGGGCGATTTACGCGGATTGTCAGGGGCCGTGGCTGTCTCTGCCAAAGACCAGATCTTTGGCTTTTGGGCTGGGGCAGGGTTGTTTTCTGAGGGCGGAGAGCTAACGGACACCGGGTTCAGTTTGAGCTGTTCTCCGTTTGGTTGGGACGATTTGGTGTCCAAAGAAGCGTGATGATGGTGGTGGTGGCTGTGGAAGTGTTCTGCCCCTCTCTCCATATCTTTGCCCTCTTTGCCCACAGCCTTTAGAAACCTCTGGTCGGGCCCTTGTAAATCCTCATAGCCGTCAGAAATCTCAGAGTCACTCCTCCCGTCTAGTTTAATATCTGAATGCAGATCATCCTGGTCGTCCAAGTCGTCCTTGTTCTCAATATTTTCCGTGTCGATGTTCTCCAAGTCAATTTCCTCCTCGTCCTCCCTCTTGTCCCCCTCCTCCCCCTCGTGATCACTGGAGTAAACATTTCCCTCTTCGTCGGTGCGGTTCCGGGGGGCCCAGGTCATCTTGTTCTCCTTCTTTAGCCTCCTCCTGGCGTTGGCGAACCAGGTGGACACCTGGGTGAGGGTCATTTTGGTGATGATGGCCAGCATTATCTTCTCACCCTTAGTTGGGTATGGGTTCTTACGGTGCTCACTGAGCCAGGCCTTCAGGGTGCTGGTGCTCTCCCTTGTGGCGTTCTTGGGTCTGGACGGGTCACCGAACTGATATTGGCCATACGGATAAAAAGCCGGGTGATGGTGGGCAAACCCTGGATGCTGGACACCGGGACTGTCTTTCAGTTCATACTGAGCACCCTGCAAAGACAAACAATCAAAGAGTCAGAGGATTTATTAGACTCAAACACTAAGTGAAGGAATATTTTGCCCGTAATTCTTCTTCATGGTAAATTATATCTCCCCCACAGTATGACACGTGGGTTTACAGCAATAAAACAACAGTGGGGGATAATATTATACAAGCAAAACGGTTAATGTATTTTTTGATCTCAACTTAAATCATTATCAATGTCCCACAAGCTTCACAAATGAATAAAAAAAAAAAAAATAGGCCCAAGTATCTGAAATACATTTGAACCCAAACACTCGCAAATATAAGATTTTAAACACGTTTTCCACACATTTACATGCAAACCTCCCGCAGCGCATTACATTATCGTATTAACTTTTTTTATGTTACAGATTTCAGTACATCTTATGCTAAGAAGAAGCCTAAAGAACATCTTGTTTATGTTTGACTTTTTTTAAAACAATTTTTAACTAAATTTCGCCTGAGACTGAACAACGAAGTTCCCCACGGCGCTCTAAAAGTTCAGACTTAAACAAGTGCCGACAGAGCGCCCTGTAAGGCGTTTCTCTCTCTTTTCTTTTTTTAAAAGTGTAACTTAAAGGCTGTAGTTGAGCTGAGAAACAGCAAAGTCACTCACCAATTGATTGAAAATTGATATCTCGTTTGAGTAGGGCAGAAACGCTCCATAGCCTTGCGCTGCTGCAGCGAAGGGAGATCCATACATAGTGGAGAGGACGTTGGAGAGCGCGCCGGACGGACTGAGCTCTGTCCCGGACCGGGCATTGCTGGCGATCCCCTGGCGCTCCGGCGGGTATATCGGTCGGATGTACTGATATCCAAGCTGAGGGAAAGACATGGTGGCAGGAAAAGGGGAAGAAGTCTGCTGCAATCACACAAAGCAAATGACTTGCCTCGATATCCACTTTTACAGTGTGAGCATGTGAGCAACAAAAGGTGCAAGCAAGGGAAGTCTATATTTCCTCGGGAACAGCCAGTGTAAACGATCCGGTTGCGCCCCTTATTTCTTCCTCTTCTTCTTTCCACCCTCACTTCCCTATTGATCTGAACGGACTAAGGTCAGGTCCTTACAGATTGCTTTAGATTATTGGGACTCTCTTGCTCAGATTGACATTTCTAGTCGTTTAGAAGCCCCTCCTATTTCTCAAATCTCATCCCTCTCATATACACCGTACACCAGACACTCTCCCTCCCTCTCTCTCTCTCTTTCTCCTCTCTCTCTCTCTCTCTCTCATGGATAAGTGCACTGACGTCGCGAGCTCCTATTTGAATAGGGTTTCAAATCTCATTTTATGGCTCGCCAATCTATTTCATTTGTTATTTGTTCGAGTCTGTCCCACCATATTTTTTTACTTTAATGCACAATTTTGGCCACAACAGTAAGCAGTTTGGTGTCAGTGACTGATTAACTTTTCCCTCCTGTAGTTTCCTTCTAATACAGAAGAAGCTTCCCGTTGCTGAAACAAACTTGAAGACTCAACTAGAAGAGGACATCGGTTAAAAAAAAAAAAAAAAAAAAAAAAAAGGTCGGGAAGTTAAGTTAAAGTTTGAAGAGTTTTTTTTTCCATTCCTGTATATTTGTGTATATTTGAAAATGCCATCTAAATTAAAACATTCTTTATTAAATATCGCTTGTATCAAACACGCGTAGGTCTATAAAACAAATCTGAAAATAATAATTAACGAGATTACTGTCGGTGGTCGTGCCTTGCAAAGACAATGTTTTATCTACATCTCTGGCTGTAAGGTGTGTTTTCTTACACCAGTTTTGAGGTGTTGGGCTCTTGATGGCAATCGGACTCATCTCATTCTTTAATTTGAGACATCAAATGGGTCGCATGTGGCCACTTGACATCGAGGAGACAGTTGATGATCGGCGTATTACACTGTTAATGAAGACTAAGTGCAAAGTACCAACAAGGCTAAACATGAAGCACTTGTGGTGGTTTGGGCTGGGAGGATGTTTATTACAGGAAACAACACGCTGACTTCAATAAGCAAGAGTAAAATTAAAGAAAGAAGGATATTAAATCTAAGAAGCATAATAATAATAATAATAATAATAATAATAATAATAATAATATTAATAATAATAAAATTCAGATAGCTTGAAGAAAATTCAATAAATAATTTATCGTTTTTAAATAGGCCTAAAGACTTAATCCTCTATAAAAACAAAACGATCCGGGTAAAGTTTACATTAAGAAATCCATCAAAAAAAAATCTGTTTTAATAATTTTGATGCAGCCTGGTGGTTCTTGTAAATAATACGGATTAAAACAAAACAAGGGAGTCAGAATTGAAATTCCGCGAATCCATACCTAAAAATGTGTATTGGACAATTATAATCGCATTTCAACCCAGCATCTGTTTTGTTAATCGCTTGCAAAACAACTGCTGCTTGGATTATTACCTCACGCACTTTATTTGAATAAAGTCTCAATGTATTATTGACAGTGGGATGAAATTTCACCAATCTTAGTTTATTTTCATAATTCAATCCGGGTTTCCAAGAATTGTGAACTTGTATAAACCTTTAATCTTCTTTTAAAGCAGATAGTTATCATTGTCTGGGAGGATAACAGCAGCTATAATTTCTTATAGAGCTATCCATTAGGATACGCCTTGTGTGTGTAAAACTCTGTCCTGAATCTGTGTGTGTTCTCTGCCGACATCCAACCCAACCCGGATTATGGGGTTATTAATTACAGCGGCTTGCTGGTGCCATCCGACCGGAATGGTAATCACTACATAGCAGTCAATAGGACACTCACACTTAAATGCGCGCGCACACACACTCATAAGATCGACCTGCAAATTGAGGGGGTCCAGACAGTGAAGTGAAGGGTGGTTAAAGATAAGTAAAGGGTGGTTAAAGATAAGTGGATGGTATTTGACATTTAGATATACAGCAGTATAATAAGTGTATAGAAGAAAGAGGAAGAAAGAAAAAAAAACACACGTCCAAACATCACATTGCAGAATAAAGAAGAGGAATAGAGTGAAGAGAGATGGTGTGTGTGTGCGCGCGCGTGTGTGAGAGAGCTAGATAGAGAGATAGAGAGAGAGAGAGAGAGAGAGAGAGAGAGAGAGAGCGTGGCTGCAGCGTGATAAACGTTAGAAGTGAGAGAATAAATCTGCGAGTCCAGCGAGGTTTCTGCCCGCTGGTGTCCGCTAAGCAGCGCTCCAAGTCCGGATGGACACGTGTCTCATCCCCGGGACCGTGTCGCTTTGACGACCACCCTCCCCTGCTCCAGCCAAGCCAATGACTGTGTCTGATTTACTGCCTCCCATCAAATGCACCACGCACTAACTTAAGCCTTTCACACCGACCCGGGAAAGTGGCGAAGCCATAAAAGCATTAAGACGGCGCTCCCATCTCTCCTAAAGAGAGTCTCAGTAAACAGTAAACTAACCTCTGCTTGACTTCCGTATGGAAACACACACACACACACACACACGCACACACACACACCGGAATAGGTCAACATTAAACACATCAAACACCAAGGGAGCTGTAGCCAAAGGGAAATAATTTGGGAATTTTTATATTTTAAATTTCCCTATTATTATTATTATTATTATTATGTTATATGAGTTTTCTTAATTCTTGTGGAAGAATGCTCGGAGCGCGCTGAAGTCAATTTAATTTGTAGGCTAGGTGCTGTAAAAAGAGGGCAATCATACACGAGTGACTTGAGGGCTGTTTTGTAGAGAGCTCTTTGACGGTAATTATGCAGATGACACAATTTCACATTCACATAAGCAAACATACACGGCCTATCGCTCAACAGTAATTCCTTATGCAATACACAGGGCACCAGCGACACGTCGCAAATGATGAACCGAGGCTCTGCACAACAGGCGAGATCAAAAGCTTCAAACAGAGGCACTTCAAATTACACATTTGGATCTTTTCCATAACGCCCCGTGACAAAAGAAAGAAAGGGATAAAAAAAAAAAAAGCTAACATCTCTTATCACACATGGAATCAATTTTAAGGGAGCCCTTGTTGATCAACATCGCTTAATTGCGCTGCATGAGGATTTAAAAAAAACCGCAATTAATAACCCTTGGATGATTGTAGTAGCTTGGAGTGTGTGTGTGTGTGTGTGTGAGTGTGTGTGTGTGTGTGTGTGTGTGTGTGAGTGTGTGTGTGTGTGTGTGTGTGTGTGTGAGTGTGTGAGTGTGTGAATGTGTGTGTCAGTGAGTGAGAGATGTAAGATTTCTTGACTTGCAGCCCTCATATTGTTCAGCAGGTCTTGAAATGGTGCTTTGCACAAAAACGCAGTAATATTTGCTGTGCTTATTCCTAAAGAACCTCAAATATTCAGTTTAATAAGATGAGAGTGCTGCAAATCTTAAATATAATATACTGTTAAGAAATTTACTGCTTTTTCAATGTGATCAAGAAAAGTTAGAAGCCAAACACATTAATGACAGAACATGGAGAAAAAAGTCTCAGTATAATTCTCAAAAGCGATCATCCCATCTTATTACAAAGCAAGTGTTCTTTGCTGTTGGGATTATACATATGTGTTATTATCAATCAGAAATGTTCCTCAGCGGGTTCAAACCTAAATCTGTGGTTAACCTAAAAAACTAGCTGTGCAACACAATCAAACTCCAAATGTGCTCTTTCAAACTCAAATCCCATTAGGGTGAAATAAAGTTCCAGTAAATCTTGTAGTATTTAAAGAACATTGAAGCTTAATCCAATGAATGAATGAGTTTCTAAAATTAATTGTTCTTTGCAGCAGAAGCAAGTGTACTTTGAAAATACATTTAAAGTTTAATTTTTTCAGTATTAGGATAATTTAAATAGTGTAATTTTAATTGCATTACCCCAACCACTCATGCATATTAAATAGATAGCCTAACTTTGATTTGCATTAGTGGCAAAGCAAAGCATTTTGGAACCGTTTCTCTTGCTCACACCACTTGGAAACAAATTAATAGTCAATGGAGTGCAACTTATTAAACTGGGTTATGACAGCGGATCAAAGCATGAATTAGTGAAGTACCTTGCAAATGTTTTATATTAACTTGTTAACTTCAGGTTGTCGGCTACTGCTAAAATTTAAACATTCACACTGAGCACATGGATTGAGAGGGAGATCCATTTTAGATTTTAGGCCTTTGATAGAGTTTTAATCAAACAGCCTGCAGCTTACAAGTTTCGCACAATGTGCAGTGTGCATATTGACTTTAATAGTGTATCTACTGGCCTACATAGAATGGTGACAATTATATGAACAACTCAGATAAGAGACTGATTATATGAGGTCCAAAATAATCTTGCTTTAGGTGCTTATCTGCCTTTAACACCTGTTAATAAAATATGCTCTAAATCATAATTGGCCAATCAAACTGTTAAAATGTAATAGTGTTATATTAACTTGCGGTTATAGTATTGTCTTACCCTTAATTTTCCTACTGTAATCCTCATCTAATGTCTTTGTATCATGCAGTTTACACTACAGTTGTATTACTCTATTATCCCTCTAAAAGACATTATACTGGGATACTTCAGTTCATGTTGCACTGGAAAGAAGTGGTGAAAAAATGAGGGACAAAACCCACCTAAATGATACCATGTTCTGGACTGGATGAGTGATAATGATAGCACAGTGATGAATTCCTTTTTCAGGGTAGTTTTATATGCAAACAGAAATCCTGCATAGTGCCCTGAGGGATTACCATGTCATATTTGTATAGAGTTACTTTATACTGCCATGATTTAGGTAACTGCCATGACTTCAGTCATTCCATGAATCTGGATGAAACCAAATCAAATTATTGTTTTGTTTTTTCTTCACATTTTTTCATATACCTATGCTGTGTGTAGGAGGATGATCCGTGTAAAATAATATAGGCCTGTCCAACACATGTAGAATGTCTATTACATTTTCCCAGTAAAAGCCACACATAAACTGCAACATTATATGTAGTTATTTAAATGAATTATCATCTCTTTTATTATGACTTCATATCAAAAGCTTCTTATGACGCACCTAGTAAGGAATCGTGGCTTAGACCACTGTACTATAAGGCAGTGCTGACTGTGTAGAGATTTGCAATGCTTTGTGAGTACCTTTAACAATGCTGCATTGAAGGTGAGTTTTTATTTATTTATTTTTTTATCCTCACGACACTCTCAGTCCATCTGCTGCAGTTTCCCTTGTATCAGTAACACAAGGCATTGATTTTACGGTAAAGTCACTTTGTAAACGGAATGAGTAACTCTGGACCCCACTATCACTGTATTACACGGGTATGGCCCACGTAACAAGATGAACATTGATTCAGCATTACGGATGATCGATAATGAAATAAGTAACTTCAGGGCCAAATTAAAATGCAAGCTGGCTTGATGCTGCCAGGCTCTGTGAGAGGAGGTGACAGCAGGAGGGAAGGAGGGAGAGGGAAAGAGAGAGAGAGAGAGGGAGAGAAAGACTAAAACTGGTGGTCAAAGAGTTCCTGGTATACGGTGATGATTTATTTATATGTTCATAATGATCATAAGAGTAGTGACGGCTGTTTTGTCCTCGGAGTAGCGATCTAACAAAAACACTAATGATATCTGATATTTATTGTGAGATTGTAACCTTATAATCAATAATAATGAGGTTCAGCTTATAATATCATAACGCACTTCCTTAAATACTGATTATTGCCCCGGCACAATCACACACCATGTTCTTCCAAGGCTAACAGTGTTGTGGTCAGGTTGCAGTCAAGTCACTTTTCATAGTGAAGTCACTGAGAAATCTATTATTTTGCATTTCAATCTGTTTAAATCATCAAATGGACCTGATCTATGATATGAAAGGAGTACTCACCCCTTGACAACCTATGGAACTATTCCACCACAGTCCCCTGAAAGATGACATCATGGATGAATGATGCTGCCTCTAGATGGCAGAATTAAAATGAAAATATTTCCTTTTTTAAATATCTTTTTTTTGTTAAGACTATTGACCCGCAGAGAGATCTGTGTTCCTTGCATCCTGAAGAGGATCATAAAAATGTTTGTAATAGGTCAGAAGCTTATTTTATCATTTATATTTCTACTATGGTTACACAGGGAACATTATATAAGCTACATAGCTAGCATCCACATTGTTCCACTGTTCTTCTCTCCAAGATTTGCACTTATACAGTGCATGAAGCCAAACCGTCATCCATTCACAAAGTGGCACATCCTTCAGGACTATCCAACAGAAGGCCATGATTTGTTTTGCTCATGAAACCATAACATGTTTTTCTATAATGGAAAGCCTTGATCTAGTGGTAGCCAGTGTTGCCCTTCTGTGGCCCCATAGCTCGACACTGCGGCCAGACAAATATCACTTTCCCAGTACTTTTGGCCTACTGGGCCAGACAGAGTCTCAGTCTTTCCAGCTGTTGCTGCTGCTGGTTTGAGACCAGAGAAGAGGCAGCTGTACCAACATGGATGAGCAGTGTCTCCTCATCTGTGTGGTCGCCTAGACGTTGCAGGGGGTGCACAGAAGGTGGTAGATGGCAGGGTGATGAGGCCAAAATGTGGACATTAGCTGCTATGAAAGCGACATTTTCCATGATGCTACAGGGACCATGCATAATCAGAGATGGATAGTCTCAGAGGACATTGAAGTTAGTGTTTGGTTGTATTACAAGTCTGGAAAAGTTGACTTCTATTATCAATCATCCATGCTGACATTGGACTGATGCCATCACTGACATAAAAGATTATGAAAGATGAAAGTTTTCATGGTTCAGAGAATAATGCATTACTGGAGTTGCAGGAAGTGTTTTTGGCCATTCATTTGTAGCATATGATTTGTGAGTGGCTCAATGCCATGTGGTTCTATATAGGACATGTTCATTTTAAAATGTAAAGTTATCATAATGTAAGTATAAGAACCCTACTGAGTATGTGGTTTGTTTAAAAAACAGCTCATCTTGTGGGTCAAAATCATTTTGACCCCTCAAAACTAAAAAGACAAGCCTTCGGCAGGAAATGACAACATGACCGAAGATGAAAAATAAATGGACGTATTTGAGTTAACTGTCTATATATCAATTTGTATCATGATTTTACCCTGGTGTGAGCTTTTAACTCAATTGTCGTAGCTTTATAATTAGCATTTCCTTATTAATTATTTACTAAGTGTAGCAGAATTTTCTTCTTTGTCCTTTTTAGGATCCAGATAGGATTCAGTTACCATGGGAGAACTGCAAGGTTGTGACAGATTTGGCTTCCTATCCAGAAAAAACAACAACACATCAAGTCTCTGTGGTGAAGTTAAACAATTATTGCAAAGAAATAGCTGTTGGGGCCGACGGAAATATGTGAAAATACTCCCTGGAAACTCTGTGATGAATGAAGCAGTATTAACAATGACATCATGAAAATACCTTCCTCTTTACTGGATGTCTATCTATTTATAGAATTCCATTTTCATGAGTGGCATCAGGACCTATAACGATATGGAGATGGGTGTAGACCTTTATTTTATAATCAGATATAAGAACTCAATCTGTTAATCTAATCTAATCAATCGCACAATTGATTGAGTGGCAAAACATGCCAACAAACTGAGGTCAGAGGAGACAATACAAGGAAACACTTAAACCTCAGCGGGGCAGCTTTGATAAGGACTCATCCACCTAAACACTGCTCTTATGAAATGAGATGGTGTCAGGTACTGAGTGACATGCCTGTGAGCACATTCCGTGGCATTGCATTGTGTGTGTGTGTGTGTGTGTGTGTGTGTGTGTGTGTGTGTGTGTGTGTGTGTGTGTGTGTGTGTGTGTACACCCTAATATGAGTGTTGTCTTCGCACCATTCGCCCATTATACTTAAAACAGCAATGAGGCCGATGGGTGAAAAAGACATTAATGACTCTGAGGATTGTGGTGGCCATGCACTATGCATGCATGTTACCACCATAAACAAATGCGAGTGGGTAACGCTGCACCTGTTTAGTCAAAAACATGGAAACAAAGCCTTGGCAACACCTCAGCAGATTGGCCAACTCAGCTTTTTGAAAGTCTGCTGGTTTGGCCTGCTCTGCTTCCTTCTGATATGCATCCACCAGTTATTGTCTGTAATTTTAGGAAGCACAAAGTGACAAGTTAAATAGGGATAAGTTAGTAGTTTTTTCAGTCTTTTTTTTTTTTTTTGCCTTTCATTTGCTGTTCCCTCCTGAGAGTTATTTCAGCATCTAACCTATGGATCGAACATTAACGTGAATATTTATGGTTCCAAGAGGAGGAATCATGGTGATGTTGACGACCCCACTGACCTTTGGTCGAGTGCCACTGTTTGGTCAAAGTGTTGGTGATTATTTTATTATCTCTTAATGTATCTAAAAAAAAAGAAGAAATTAAACAAACAAAAAAACCAATGGGTGGATTTCCACTAAATCTGATGCCAATACTAATTTGGCAGATCCATGTGTTTACCATTTAGGACACCCCATAACATTTACCTCTGCACAGAATGTCAGGTCAAAACCCTAACTTTTCTCACTGGATATTTTCGAATACAGGATATTTCATGTGTTGATAGACCAATTGTTTTACTGGCTTTCCTCCAGCACCATCCTGAGGACAAACTACACATTTAGCTCCACCTCTGGCTTGAAAACTCTACGAACAGCTAAATTATCACTATGTTTCTAACACAGTCCAGCAGGCTCATACCTCCATGTGTAATGAACACTATATCCTCCAGGAAATGCTCAACAATGAAAACAATCCCCAGCAAACATGTCTTTTAGTCTGGTTTCGTTTTTCCATGTGTGTGAGCGCATGCACGTGCAGCCGTACAGACATACATGTGTGTGTGTGTGTCTGTGACTGTGTGTGTGTTAACCTTGCCTGTCTGTTGTACAACAATCACTAGAGCAAGACTGGACCCAGCTGTCAGGCCACCACTGTCACAACCAATAATGATTACCCTCTCCCTGCTCCTCAATCCCTGCTTCATAACCACCAACACAGGGGAGATCCGCCCCTTTTAGGAGAACAATGCATCCATGAGTGGGCCTCATCATCATCCAAGCCCACTCTTATCAGTCTGAGGGTCCGCCAGACCCCATTTCTCTATGTGTTTGTGTGTATGTGGATATCTGCTAATCTCTGTGTATCTGTAAGATTTTTCCAATAAGCACCACTGGCCCCACATTCTCTCCCCAGACCCAGAACGATTCAAGCCCTTCTGGCACTGGCAGATTATATGCCAATAGATACATATGGACTGCAGATTGTATAAAGCAAAAAAAAAAAAAAAAAGCAAAAAAAAAAAGAGCCGTCCGCTCTTCAAACAGGGCTCCCCTCTCGGTTAAGATGACTTAAAATGTGAAGAGAATTATGTTGAACTTTTCTGCGGTGCTTTTTATAATCCATGACTCTAAAACGAACACATGTCAGCCTTCTCAAAACCCTGCCCACTTCTCACATTAGGACAGTAGATTTAAACAATATGTGCATCACTCATCAGCATCATTGGGTAGCTATTAGAGCATTTATTTAAGAGGCCTCGTAGTCTTGTCTGCCTTTCCTGCCCAATGCGATGAAAAGAAATGAGCGGCCCAGAGCAGCAGTGGATTAGGAACACAGGCAAGAGAGTATATATTCATGTATATATACACATGATTATATATTGGAAAAGTGTCTGCATGCTATTCCCCAGGTCCCTTTAAGCCTCATGACCGGCAAAGCATTCAGGCCCCGTGTGGGAAGGCGGAAGAGGAAAATCACTAATGCTCTTAGCATCAAACAATAAATCTTGAAGTTATTTGCCACCATGTTTAATTAAATATTTGGAGAAGAAAACCCTGTGATTGATTCACCTCCTACATTGATCCAACATCGATTGTGCTCCGTTTTGTTGCCCCTGCTGGGTTAATGCTAAATGGTGGCTGAGTCACTGGAATAAATTGTTAGCAGCCAACAGAGCAGAAACAAAAATGAACTATGTGTCATGTAAAAAGTACATGCCTTCGGAGTTCAGTTTCCATGCCACAATCTGGTGGACAGTGTGCATTCATTGTTGAGTATTGATATTTATTATTTGTCATATCCTTGACATGTTTTCAGATTTTAGTAACAATAGATAAATATGCTTTTTTATGACTTACATTTTTTTAATATTGAAAAAAAGGTGGAATAGGCTGTTGAAGCTTATCATTTGCTATTAGCCTTTTTAAAAAAAAATAGAGTTGGGGAAAAAAGAGAAAAAACAAAGATGACACTGTCATTAATCCTATTAGAGTTGATGGAAGAGAAAATATGGATTAGAAGTCTCCTCATGAAGATAAAAGCTTAATCATTACCTCTTCCTCCCCTTGTCACATGTTTTTCTCAGCTTGATCTCAGTGCTCAGTGAATAAAATGACATTGTGTATCCAGGCTTTATTTCTAGTGTCTTTCATTTGAGGTGAGATGTTTTTATAAGGAA